>CM028132.1:1371475000-1372725000 GCA_016271365.2 Neoceratodus forsteri | reverse complement strand
TTTAGATTTCAGAAGGGCGAACTTCACTGAAATGGGGAGATGTATCACAGTAGCCCTGGAAAAGAGGGAGGTAAGATGGGGGGTTGAAGAGCGGTAGGGGCACCTGAAAGGAGCCATAGTGGAAGTGATGAACCAAAGCATTAGGATGGTATCCAAAGGCAAGAGAAGGGGGAAACCACTATGGTTCTCGAAAGAGATGGGAGGCAAAGTAAAGGCCAAAAGGTTGGCTTTTAGGAACTATAAGGTGATCCAAAGGGATGAAGACAGGAAAGTGTACCTAGAGTGTCTAAGGGAAGCAGGAAAGACTGTTAGGAGCACAAAGGCGTGGACTGAGGAGGGCTTAGCGCAAACGGTGCAGAAAAGGGGCAAGACATTCTATAGGTACATCAGCGAAAGAAGGAAAATCAGGGGGAAGGGACTGTAAGGCTCAAAGGGGAGGAAGGAGAGTGTAAGGAGGGAGACCTCGACAAGGTGGAATTAATGACTAAATACTTCTGTTTGGTATTCACTGAAGGGGGGCTCAGGGACCACAGCTGGGCAACAGATGCAAGGGGGGGAAGTGGACACCAGTCCATTCACAGTGAAGAGAGTCCTGGGGGAGCTCACAAAACCGAAGGTGGACAAAGCAATGGGGCCAGATGGCATACACCCGAGGATATTAAAGGAACTGTGACGGTAGCTATCAGCACCTCTGGCAGCCCTTTTCAGAGTCACTCAACACAGAAGTGGTTCCAGAGGACTGGAGGAGGGCACATGTAGTCCCTTTACACAAAAGCGGTAGTAGGGAGGGGGTGGAGAACTATAGGCTGGTCAACCTCACCTCAGTGGTGGGTAAGATCATGGAGGCACTGCTTGAGGAAAGGATAGTGGCACACCTGGAATCCAGTGGTGCACAGGATCCAAGGCAACATGGATTCATAGCAAGTAGGTCATGTCAGACAAATCTCACAGATTTTTGTGATTGGGCGACAAAGGAAATAAATTGGGGGGAGCAGTGGCCTACCTCGATTTCATCAAGGCCTTCAACACCATCCCACATAAAAGGCTGGTGAACAAGATAGGTAGTCTGGGCATGGGACACAAGGTGGTAAACTGGGTTAGAAACTGGCTAACAGACAGGAGGCAGAGGGCGGTAGTAAATGGGATCCAGTCCAGGGAGAGAAGGGTGACCAGTGGGGTACCTCAGGGATTGGTCCTTGGGCCAGTCCTGTTCAATGTCTTCATTAGTGACATTGTGGAAGGGATGGAGGGAAAGGTCTGCCTGTTTGCAGATGACACCAAGATCTGCAACAGGGTGGATACTCCAGAAAGGATGGAGAGGATGAGGAGGGACCTGGAGAAGCTTGAAGAATGGTCTGAGGTGTGGCAACTGAGGTTTAACTCAAAGAAGTGCAAAATTGTGCACCTGGGATTAGGGAACCTGGTGGAGAGATACAGAATGGTGGTGGTGGTGGGGGAATTGCTGATGATCACCAAGGAAGAAAGGGACCTGGTAGTTATCATTTCAGATGACCTAAAGGTGTCAAAGCAGAGTACAAAGGTTGCAGGGAGGGCCAGTGGCATGCTGGGGTGCATAGGCAGAGGTATCACTAGCAGAAGGAGGGAAGTAGTGATGCCATTGTATAAAACACTAGCGAAACCTCACCTAGAGTACTGTGTTCAGTTCTGGAGGCCACAGCTTTGCAAGGACATTGACAGGGTGGAGGCAGTCCAGAGAAGGGTGACTAAGATGGTAAAGATCCCCAAGGAGACTGCGAATGCTCAAGGTCCAGGTGGGTGCGAGTACAGGGTAGCTAGCCCTACACACAAGACAAAATCCAACAGACTCGCACAGCCCAGAAAAAAATCAGGTTGGACATGCATATAAATTCAAATTAAACAGCTTTACTTCTGGAATCAGAGTGTTAGCATACCTCACCACTCAAGCCTCGGCACTTTGTGTTCACCAACTCTTCTTCAGGAGGCATGGCTAAGATGATATAGGGCTTGCACCACAAAACATATGAGGAGAGATTAAAGGACCTCAATGTGTACTTGCTGGAAGAGAGGAGGGATCAGGGGACATGATAGAAACATTCAAGTACCTAAAGGCATAAACAAGGTGCAGGGGGGAACCTCTTCCAATATAGAAGGAGTACAAGAACAATGGGGCATGATATGAAATTGGAAAGTGGTAGGTTAAGGGGAAATGTGAGAAAGTTTTCTTCATGGAGAGGGTGGCGGACACATGGAATGGTCTGCCACAGGAGGGGGTGGGATCGAGCACAGTGGAGGGATTTAAAAATGCTTGGGACAGGCATAAGGGAACCTTAGAGGTGGGAAGAATTGGGAAAGGCTACTGATCAATGGAGTCAGAGGCCGCAAACAAGTATAGGGCTTACAAGCAGACTGGGTGGGCCTAGCGGTCCTTATCTGCTGACAATTTCTGTTTCTATGTTTCAAGAGCCCCAAGTATCACGGACTCTATGAACTCCCTCCCGCAAGCAGAGTCAGACCGCCGGGACTTTAGTGAAACACGCTACTGCAGATGGTAGCATGCTACCGGTGAGACATGCAGGAAACTGCGGTCTTGTCGGGAGCCCAAGGCAGTTATCCACAGTACAGCCCTCCTAGTGACACCAGCAAGTAAAACAGCACCCAAAGGGAAAGTGGAGGGACAATTTCAAATAAAATGTGTTTTTCAAATGTTACCATTTTTTTAAATACCACTTTCTCAACATAGATGGATTTTATGAGGGTAGTAATACACTCCAGGGTGAGGGTTATGCTCTGATAAATCCACTTCTGGGGCGGTAAGGCACTGGGCCTGCTGCCACACTATGCCCCAGGCCTGCCTTTATCACAGCATAATCAGCACCTCTCCTGTGTCATTGCTTAATTATTACCTGTTGCCCATGTATGTAGCTGTACAACTTCCTGCCTTACTAAGCCCATTGGCATGCCTTTATCAGAATCTAACCCACACTGGTCCTGTGTTATTACCTGCTTGCTGCCCATGTAACTATGCAACTGTACAGCTTCCTGCCTCACTATGGTCCTTGGCATGCCTTTATCAGAACATAACCCACACTTATACTATTGCTTACTTATTACGGTACCTGCTGCCCCTGTATGCAGCTGCAGCTGGAATCCCAAGCAGAGTCCCCTCAATTCATCAAGGCTGCGCGAAATGGAGAGGTTTGCTGATGTGATGGGCGGTGCTCCAGAGCGGCTAAGGGCAGGGTGTTTGGTGGACACTACAGAAAGAAACACAGACGTAGGGCACTCATTCAGAAGATCTGAATGCTATGCAAAAAAAGATTGATTACTGCCAACATCCCGAGACTTCCTCAAGGCCAGGCCGGGGGCCACGGGGAGTGGCTAGGTGGAGCCTTATGTAGGACTTGCAAGCGATGGGCAAGGTTTGCTGGTAGTGGCTGTGATTGAGGGGCGGGGCTAGCAGCTGGCTTGTGGAACCCCTCCCCCTTGAGCCGGCAAGTTCCCTTTGAAGTTTCTTCCCTTCTTGAAGCTGCGGCGGCGGCTTCAGGCAATCACAGCGCAGCCAGCAGAGCAGGAGCAGCAGTGCCTAGGCACCGATTCCGATTACCCCGCACTGCTAGTCTTCTCTCCGGACATGAAGCCGCAGCGCGCCGTCCAGATCGGTGCTCTCCTCGCCCTCCTGGTATTTCTCCTCCCCCTCGGGTGCCAGGGATCGCCATTCAAAGCCGCCCGACTGCACCGCTGGGTGACAGCGGGCTTCCACTACCTTAAGTCGGGCAGCCTGTGCCGCCCCCAGCGGGACTTGATCCTTTCGGAGCCTGACTGTCGGCGGCTCGCCCAGCTACCCCAGACCGGGGTGGCTGTCTACGTGTCGGAGCCCCGTCCCGGCGAGAAGGTCACCCTCGTACTACCAGACTCGGGCGGCAGCAGGTCTGCGACGGCGGGGGGATCCGCATCGCGGTCACCCTCCCGGGGATTAGAGATCGGGAACCAGACGGGGATAGTGGCGGAGGAGCTACAGCAGCACCCTGGGGCGCCACCCTCTTCTTCCTCCAGGGCGCAGAAGGTGTCTTCCGCGGTGCAGAAGGGGTCTTCACCGCCGCTTGGGGGACCCCCTCCGGCCCACGACGCAGTGCTGGTTCTGGACCCCAGCCCCGATGCCAGCTTCGGGCACCCGATCCTCGTCTTCTACATCGACTTCAACCTGAACGAGAAGAAATGCGAGCTCCGAGACGGCATCTACTTAGGTGAGCGAGAACTGACATTTTCATTGCATGCATGTCACTTCACTGGTAAGCCCAGCTGTACACTCCATTGGCCCTCTTTCACCAAAGAATGGTACATGATCTGCAGCACTGCAGCATCCACAATCTCCTGTGCAGTGCCTCTCGACTGGTGCAAGCTTTGTCCCTTAAGAGTTGAGATTTGAAGTACCAAACGTCACATAGAAGTTATTGCTTGGGGTCATACCTCAATCTCCCTCGTCACAAATCAGGGACAATGCTTAAAATGGTCAGGGACAAATGACCAAAATCAGGGACACATCTGGAAAAAAATATAGCTGTGTACAATATGCTGCTTAGTAAGAATAGCATTTTCTCAATGAGAACTAGACTGTAATACTAATGGCTGGCATTATTGTGTGGTTCAGATCCCTACTCTTGAGTGACAGAAATTCCAAATTTAAGAGGGACAGGGGAAATTTGTGAGGCAAAATCAGGGACATTCCTGAAAATCAGGGACAGCTGAGATGTACGGTGGAGTCTAGGCAACTCATTCAGTGCAGTCTTAAGTTGGTATACTGCTTGAAAGTTGGTAGTTTTGGCCGTGTGCCCCCTGATTTTTGGATCGGATTTTTGGCCATGCCATGTATCCCAGGAGTCATTAGGGTTACCACTTGTACTGATTTTCGCAGGACAGTCCTGATTTGGGCAGCTGTGTCCTGCAAAAAAATATGAAAAATACTACATGTCCGGATTTTATAGTAGAAAAAATATGTTCTAACTGTACACTAAATGCTGCAGAAAACTACAATACCTTAACTAAAATACCTTAAAATGATAAGAAACAATAGAAGCAACTAAGAAACGACAATATTTAGCCTTAATTCTGATTATATAGAGAAAAACAAGTCTGTTGCATTGGTCGAGGTTACCTACTGTTCTGGAAAAAATCATGTTTCAGTAAGAAATGTCCCACTTTGGGCTTCTTAAAAGGTGGTAACCCTAGTTCATGCTTTGTGTCCTTGATTTATTATCACTTACTATTTCTGATCTTCTCAGTGGTTAGAGCACCGGGTCGGTATTCTGGGGCCTGGGTTCAATTCCCAGTAGGTCATATCATTTATTTCTCAATACACTTAGTGGTTTCATTTACTTAGCAGTGCATGATGCCGCACACAAAAATCTAATTGTTCCTGATCTTGGTACTGTGACCTGTACATGTCTGATCCTGCAGAAGCCCCGATTTTAGTTCTGTATCACTGTACTTGATTTTGGGATCGGATTTTTGGTCGAGCCATGTGTCCGAATGGTTTTGTGTTCCTGATTTTTGAACGCAAGTAATGCGGTCCTAATCTTGGTACTGTACCTGTTTGATCTTGCAACGGGTCCCTGATTTTTAGTTCTGTTTTATTGCCCCTGATTTGGGGGTCATATTTTTTGGCCAGGTAATCTCCCGATTCACAGTTTGGGTTCTTGATCGTGGTACCTGTTGTTTACGCGTCCCTGATTTGACCCTGTCATACTGACCCTAATTTCTGTGTCTGAGGGACGAGAGCTACAGCATGTGCACATGTAACTTTTGCTGGGGGTTATCCTTTCTTGAAGCGTGCTGCCCCAGTCTCCCCATAACATTGTCCAATGACGCTGCTACAGGCGCCGAGCTTTAACAATACTTGGAGTTCATCCTCAGCCTTCTGTCACCCGTGCGCGTATGTGTGGTGGGGGTAATATGGGGGGCACTAATGCTCGTATAAAAGCATATGCTGTCTTGGTTTGCAGGAGTAGTGGCTTACAGTTGTGGAAAGAAGTACTTGGTGTAAACTAAATTATACGCTTCATAAAGGTTTCCCATCTGAGCATCCCTAAGGTAATGTGAATCGTAGTGTGGGTGGTGGTGGTGGGGGCAGCACCTTGGGAGGGGGCAGGGGCGGACCCAGGGTAAAATGAGGGGTGTTCCCTCACCAGTGGTGGAAATGAGGGCACCAAACTGGGGAACCTCAGTTTCAGAGGTCTGCAGTTCCAGCAGCACATTTGGGAAGGACTGCTCCTGTGTAAAAATGTAGACTCCCCCAACCCACCCCAGACATACAGCTGACTAAATGAAGTGTAAAACGCAACAAATAATGAGGAAGTGTGTTCCTTCCAGACCTCTGTCAGGTATGATTGATCCTACAACAAAGGCACTGGGTTCATTTCTAACCCTGTATCCTTCTCTGTGTGGGGCTGTAATTGGGAATAGTGGGTGATCAGGCCAGACTTCAAAGCCTTTTGAAGTTGGCTGGTATAGGACAGGCATCTTCTCTGAACCTAACATTCTTGTCTATCAGGAAAGACCGTATTAGGCAAAAACTCCCAATTTACATGCAGGTCCTTGGGCAATGCAACAGCAGAGACATGTCAAGAGTTCCAATTTGAAGAAAAAAAATCACACACAAATAACAGATTTAACATGCAATTTGGTACACAGTAATGTAATAGTACAATTTTACAAGCAAAATTCATTAGGAATGCAGCTACAATCAGTTTCAGCAATCATGGGGAATGTTGGTTTAACTCCAGCTCTTAAATGCTTCTAAACTGTATGGTTCAGACACATTGCACATTTCCATTCTGTGGGTGTATTTGTTGTAGGGTGAGTTTATTTCTGTTTCCTTACATGTTAGTTTGTTTTCTGGTTATTAACCTGGGCCACCCTAGTAAATGGACGTGTGTTACTCAAGGGCCCTCTGGTCATAGAAACAAATTAATAACAACATCTACCTTATATAAGAAACAACTTTTAAAGTTGTTGGCAATTATTTAGATCCCATACAACTATATGCCTTGTCTCTGATGTTCTTTTTTATGTGTGGAAAATGGTATGGAACATTAGACTGAAATCTAGTAACTCTAGTTTTTATCTCTAATGTGAAGAAGTCAGTTGCAAACTTAGGTGGACCAGCCATGCATTTTAAGAGTAAGAGACATTGATGTAGTGCACTTTTTTTTGCGGTAATATTTTTTTTAGACTAACCGAATAAGTTTTACACAAGCTTTCCAGATCTCCTAGGTTCCCTGATGGGGTGCAGAGAAAACTAACCAGCATTTCAGAATACAAGAGTTTGTGGATCCCAGATTGCTTAACAAAGGGAGGATGACGAGGAAGCAATTTCATACAGAGCAGGTGACCATCTAGATATAGGCTCTGTGAAGTGACCTATGAGACCTGGAAAGCTTTTGTAAAGATTCTTTGGTTAGTCTAATAAAAAGAAAATAATGGATAGGTGATGGTGTATTACCAGTGGGTAATACCATTGAGAGGTTCTGGACATGTAGGAACCTTGAGAGCGAAGCTCAAGAGCTTCCTGTGTCCAGAACCTCAAGATGGTATTGCTCACTGGTAATACACTGTCACTTATCTATTATTTTTTTAAATAAATGGATCACGTTTTTTAATTTTTGGGAGATTTGAAATGGGTTGTTGGCTGCTGAGGCAAAGGACTCTCTTGGTCCTGGCTGTGCAACCACCACACAGTCTCACGTCGTGCTCCTCCACACCCCAAAAGTAGGGTGTACGTTATAAACTTCTGTTGCATTTGGTAGGCAGTCCTACCTGTTCTTTTGTTTGGGGTATGCAGGATCAACCAGATAAATCCATTTTTGGTACATTGAAAGGGAAAATGTGGAGGTTGCTTGCGATACGGTCTTGCTAAGTGAGAGACGGCCACCATGTTTTTTAAATTTATCTGCCCACCCACAGAGAGAGAAAACAGCCAGTCATTGGTTGCATACAGGATGCTACTGTATGATTGACAGTGATAGTATAGCATGGTATGGGACACTCCTGCCCTTGGGCTGTTCAGTTTTATTGCTAATAGTATCGTTTAGAGCTCTGAATGATAGTATTACAGACTATGAATGTTACTATTATCAGTTGTGAACTGTAGTATTATCGCTCAAGGAGCGATGGTATTACTACAAATTTTTTGCATGGTTTAGAATACTATTAATTTGAGTATTCATATATTAAAAGGTATTATCTAAAAAAAAAAACTGTACTAGATTATTTTGAGACTAATGGTACCACAGACCTGCGGACATTAAGGTGTGTCATATCTACCAGGAAATGACAGGAGATTAATGAAGCCGTATTTTTAAATTTTTTTTTTTTGCCATAGGTGCAAACAATTCACATTTTTTTATGTGGACTGTGGTGCAAACACTGCACATTATTTCATATGGATTATCTGGTGCAAACACTATAGATTATTTTATGTGGATTCTCTGGTGCAATCACTGCAAATTATTTTGTGTAAGTTCTTTGGTGCAAATGCTTGATTATTTTATGTGGATTCTCTGGTGCAAACACTGCACATTATCTTATATGGATTCTGTGGTACAAATACTGTACATTATTTTATGTGGATTCTCTGGTGCAAACACTGCATTATTTTATGTGGATTCTCTGGTGCAAACACTGCACATTATTTTATGTGGATTCTCTGGTGCAAACACTGCACATTATTTTATGTGGATTCTCTGGTGCAAACACTGCACATTATTGTTTGTGGATTCTCTGGAGAAACAATGTACATTATTTTATGTGGATTCTCTGGTGCAAACACTGCACATTATTTTATGTGGATTCTCTGGAGAAACAATGTACATTAATTTATGTGGATTCTATGGTGCAAACACTGCACATATTTTATGTGGATTCTCCGGAGACACAATGTACATTAATTTATGTGGATTCTCTGGTCCAAACACTGCACACTGTTTTATGTGGATTCTCTGGTGCAACACATTATTTTATGTGGATTCAGTAATGCAAGCACAGAACTCTGTTTTAAATGGATTCTTAGATGCAATCACTGCACAATATTTTATGTGGATTCTCTAGTTCAATCACTGCAAATTATTTTATGTGGACTCGGTGCAAGCGCTGTTGATTATTTTATGCAGGTTGTCTGGTGCAATTACTTCACATTACTTTTATGTGAATTCTGCAGTGCAAACACTACACATTATTTTATGTGGATGCTCTGGTGCAATCATTATACATTATTTTATGTGAATTCTCTGCAAACACTGTAGATTTTTTATGTGGATTCTCTGGTGCAGTCTCTGCACATTAGTTTATGTGGACTCTGGTGCAAACACTGTTCATTACTTTATGTGTATTATCTGGTGCAAACACTGCACATTGTTTTATATGGATTCTCAGATGAAAACACTGCACATTATTTTATGTGGCTTCTCCAGTGCAGTCACTGCACAGTATTTTATATGAGTTCCCTGTGCAAACACTGCAAATTATTTTATGTGGGTTCTCTAGTGCAAAAACTGTAGATTATTTTATGTGGATTCTCTGGTGCAAACACTTCACATGATTTTATGTGTATTCTCTGGTGCAAACATTGCACATTATTTTATGTGAATTCTCTGGTGCAATCACTGTGTATTATTTTATGTGTTTTCTCAGGTGCAATTACTTCACATTACTTTATGTGTGTTCTCTGGTGCAAATACTGTTCATTATTTTATGTGGATCATCTAGTGTAATCACTGCACATTATTTTATGTGTATTCTCTGGTGCAAACACTGTTCATTATTTTATGTGGAATATGTGGTGTAATCACTGCACACTATTTTATGAATATTCTCTGGTGCAAACACTGCAGATTATTTGATGTGACTTCTCTGATGCAATCACTGCACATTATTTTATGTAAATTCTCTGGTGCAGTCACTGTACTTTATTTTTTGGGTAGTCTCTGGTGCAAACACTGCAGATTATTTTATGTGTAGTCTCTGGTGCAAACACTGTTCATTATTTTATATGGATTCTCTGGTGCAAACAATGCACACTATTTTATGTGGACTCTCTGGTACAAACACTGTTCATTATTTTATGTGGATTATCTGGTGAAAACACTGTACATTATTTTATGTGAATTCTCTTGTACAAACACTGCACATTTTTATGTTATTTCTGTGGTGCAAACACAGCACATTATTTTAGGTGGATTCTCTAATGTAAACAGCATATATTATTTTGTGGCCTTTGGTTCAAACAATATACATATTTTTGTGAAGAATGTTGCTGCACATACAGCTCATGTAATGGGACAAAATTAAAATAAAGCTGTTTTTAATGTTGTTTTCTATTAAGTTTGGATTTATGTACCCATGGTTGCCTAAATAAGATACAGCATCTCATTTTCAATGGGAGCCTAGTTTTAGAATGCATGAGGGTCTGAAACATTGATTTAAAAAAAATAAATCCAATGTGTGCGTGTGTGCATGCGTACATGCGTGTTTGCAATGATTATAAGGTGCACAGCTCCCACTTTACAGTTTGCCATTGTTGGCATTTTTATTCCTGGTGACCCTCACCCCAACCCCCACCCTTAGGGATCAGAACTCTGGGGACAGATTTTCCTATGGGCAGACCTACGACTTTTGCATCTGCTCAATTCCATCTGATGGTTTCCCATCCTGATAATCAAAAGTTTCATCGTGTAAGACTGCACAATGCACTGTATGGCCATTTGCATCTAAATTCAGGGGCCAAACTGTGATGCTGTGAGCTGTAGTTGTTAAAGCAGTGGGACCAGCTTGGGAACCAGGAGACTACAGGTTCAAGCCCTACCAGAGCCTAATACTCACTGGGTGACCTTGAGCAAGTCACTTAACATCACGGTATTCATATTCACTCCACTTTGGAAATGGGCCATAGCAGCCCCCCCCCACCCCAGAAAAGAAATGTTGCATCTCAACTGGGTCAGGGCCATCTTAGGAAGGAAAAAATTAAAAGCAAAGACTGCCTGACAGATGTATATGGTAGGCCATCTAAAAACAAGGTCAAGGGTGTCTGAGGCAAGCATCCAAATCTGAGTGCAGACACTAGCTTTGATTCTGAGCCTAATGGGAAATTGTGCGTAAAAGTCTTAGGATGCAGGAATCTGTCTAGTCCTGCTTTGAAAGCCTGCACAATGCTAGCTTCCAAAACCTCAACAACATGGTAACAACCCTCTGTGTGAATTAATGCAGTCTAATATTTCCCCATACCCATGCCCCCTCTCAGTTTTAGGGCATGCTGTCTAGTTCTGTGAGCACTCACCAGTTCACCCATCTGTGTATGTTCCACCCACTCTTAGCCCCTTGAGTATTCTGAAAACCATGCCTCCAGCCCCATCTCTCCAGCCTTGACTGGAGCCCTATCCTGCATCTCCCAACAGTTGACAAAGCTTTGGAATACTTCCAGAACTACTTCACTTCAGCCACCAACAAGTATACTCCATTAAGCAAGCTTAGGGTCAAGGGCCAATACCACAAATGAATTTCTCCTGATCTTAGGACTCTCATGAAGAAGCAGGATACAGCCTGGGTGACTTACAAGAAGTCTGGTACACCCGCATATTGGGTTGCCTACAGGGATCTGAGAAACAAAAGCAAAAAATTTGCCAGCTCCGCCAAATCAAATACGTCAAGAACCTACAGCAGGCCAACCTAGCTGACCCCAGATGTTTTGGGCAGCAGATCCATGGTTTGATGAAAGGTAGCAGTAAATCTCCCCAGGGACCAATTGTCTCCAAGGGCCAAACCATTGGAGATAACCAAGGAGCGTCTAATGCTGTCAACAGTTTTTACACTGACCTAGATGCATACAAGGCAAACTTCCCTCCCAAAGCACCTGACCATCCTCGTATCCCTAGAACAGAACCATGGTATCTGGAATTTCATTTAAAAAAGGTAAGGACAGCAGACATGCTCCCCCTACTGAAGAAAATAAAGGCGAGAGGCTCTGCGGGACCTGAAGGGTGGCTCCACAGATTATTAAAAGATGCTGCCCCTGCCATAGCCACCCCACTGACCTGGCTAATCAATAGATCCTTTTTAGAAGGAGTTGTTACAACCAAATGGAAAGAGGCCCATGTGGTTCCTTTACATAAAGGAGGTCCTAAGAAACCAATTAAAAACTATAGACCAATCTGGCTCCTATGTATCCTGTCCAAGATACAGGAGCGACTTGTACACAAACAACTCCATGACTACCTGGAGACACACCAACTGCTAGCACACAGTATGGGTTCCGACGGAATCATGGAACCAACACGGCACTTATCAAATTCACTACTGACACCCTCAAGGCCCTCGACAATGGTGCCACCACCAGTGCCATATTCATAGACCTTAACAAGGCCTTTGATTTGGTCGACCACGACCTCCTGATAGACAAGCTAAAATTTACCGGCCTTGACCACCACTCCCTAATCTGGTTCAAAAGCTACCTGTCCCACTGGACCCAGCAGGTTAAGTTGCAGGGAACCATATCAGAACAACTTAGCATCAAGGAGGGAGTATCCCAAGGTTCCATCCTGGGGCCCCTCCTTTTCACCCTGTTCATAAATAACCTCATCAATAACTGTGGTGGCAGTTTAGTAATTCAGTTTGCTGATGATGCTGTGTTGTACAGGTTGCCAGATAGCATATTGACCCTTGGGCATCAGCTACAGGAGGACTTTGCAACTCTAGAAAAGTGGCTGTTGGATAACAAGTTACTGTTAAATGATAAGAAAACAAAAGCTATGTTGTATGGTCCCAGAACCTTGGGCTCAGACAGGACCCATTTGCTATCAATAGCAGGCACACATGTCTCGGGCAGATCCTGCCAGACAAACCTGACTGAGTACTATGATTGGGTGACCAGGGGACTGGACAAGGGCCATGCAGTGGATGTCCTGTACTTAGACTTCAGCAAGGCCTTCGATTCCGTGCCGCATGGGAAGCTAGGGGGAAGCTGGAATATGTAGGAGTGGGTACTAAGATGGTCAACTGGATCATTAACTGGCTGAAGGGCAGGAAGCAAAGGGTGGTGGTGGAGGGGAAACTCATCACCAAGAGCAGTAACAAGCGGGGTGCAACAGGGATCAGTACTGGGACCAGTGCTGTTTGGGATATTCATAGCAGATATCTCACATGGGACCCAGAGTAAGATAAGTCTGTTCGCAGATGATACCAAGATGGGAGCTGTGGTGGATGACATTGAGGGGTGGAGGGGACTGCAGGAAGACCTGACTAAACTACAGGAGTGGTCGGAAACATTGCAGATGGGGTTCAGTGCCAAGAAGTGCAAAATGCTTCACTTCAGAACTAAGAACCAGAGGAGGAGCTATCAACTGGGAGGGGTATAGTTGTGGAGCACAGAGGAGGAAAAGGATCTGGGGGTGATTATAATCGGGAATACGAACAACTTGGCTCAGTGCAGCAAGGCAGCAGCAAAAGCCAACAAGATGCTAGGCTGTATAGTGAGGGGAATCTCCTTTAGAAGTAGTGAGGTGATCCTTCCCCTGTACAGGTCACTGGTCAGGCCACACCTGGAATTCTGTGTGCAGTACTGGCACCCGTTCCTGAAAAAGGACATCAGATTGTTGGAGGGGTTGCAACGCAGAGTGACTAAGATGATTCAGGGTTTGGAGGGGAAATCCTATGAGGAAAGGTTGAACATGCTTAACATGTATTCCCTGGAGGAAAGAAGGGATAGGGGAGATATGATTGAGATCTTTAAGTACCTGAAGGGGATAAACAAGATTAATACAGGAGATATATTCCAGATAAGAAGAGGGAGGGATACAAGAGGGCATCATCTGAGGTGGGTGGGGGATTCAGGAGGGAAATCAGGAGACATTTTTTCACTGAATAGGTGGTAGGCAAGTGGAACACTCTACCTGAGGAGGTGGTATCCTGTAGGATGGTGAGCTGTTTCAAGAGGGGATAGGACAGAGTGATGGGGTTGACTGTGGGGGAAGGGTGGGGCAGCTGCAAGTTGAGGGGCTAGCTGCACAATTGAGCAGACTCGGTAGACCGTGAGGCCTGTTTCTGCTGGCATTTTCATATGTTCACATGTTTGTAACAGTCTTGAGCACCTTCAGATACTTGGGTCTTGTATTGGACCAAAGTCTCACTCTCATTTGCCATGTGGATCATGTCACCAGAGTGATACATCAAAAGCTAGGTCTACTGTACAGGATGAATTCCCAACTCCTCCCCGAAACCAGGGAAGCAATCACAAATTCCATTCTCTTCTCCAAACTGACCTATGCTGCCCTAGTTATTCAGTACCTCTCTGGAAGGGAACTGGGAAGGGTGCAAATACTATACCACAAGATGGCTTGATTTGCAACCAAGTCCCACTTGAGGCGTCATCACTGCGAGGTGCTTGACTCCCTAAACTGGCCATCTCTTTCCCAATGGCTCCAATACCCGCTCCTATGCACCACCTACAAACTAATAAATGGCCCCAGCCCGGCAGGCCTAGTCGGGTTGATAGCCACGTAGCGCCCAGGCAGGCTGCTCCGAACCTCTTCCCAAAAGCTCCTAGAGGTTCCCAGGATGAGGACCACAAGTCCTTCTTCCAGAAACAGCCTTCCTGACCAGTCCAGTTGCATAGTGCCAGTACCCTGGTTCCTTTAGAAAAAGGCTCAAAGCACACCTAACAGAAAACAACTCATGCTCGTGCCAGAGGTGACCCTACTACTACTTGAACTGAATAATATGTAAAGGGCTGTTGTAGCCTGTTGTCCTGTGCTTTCATCCACAGTAACTTGTAATATCATCATTGTAAAAGTCTGTAGCCTTCCACTGTTTAAACTTATATGATTATAGCCATCTATGTATACTTTACTAGAGGGAAGGTCGTAGGGCATTTCTGTGTTTGCTTTACAGTTATTGTCCTATAGTTATTGTTCTAAAACTATTTGTGTCACCAGTATGTATCATTGATGTATCCTATATCCTACAGGTTTCTGTGTGTAACTAAATCCAGGTTGCCCCTGAAAAAGGGACCATTTGGGCTCAGTGGGCTTACCCAGTCAACAAAATTAAATAAATAAATATCTTGTCCTCCCCAGCTCAGCCATCTTTTTTCTAGGCTAAATAATTTGAGTATTGTATGTCCAATCTATTCTCATTGCTCTAGCCTCCTAAGACTCTGATGTCTAAAGCAAAAGTCCCGAGACCCTTGGCCCCAGATTAACAAATAGAGCTGACTCTGCAAAGAGAAAGAGCATTCGCTTTGTCACCATGCAAGTATGCAGCCAGTGAATGGCCTTCAGATGAGATAACTCTGCAGAGTAAAGTTGTAAACAAGGAAGGGTTTACTTAGAAGCAGAGACATGCTGTCAAATTTAATTTCTTCACATTGTGGAATGTAGTTTGTGGAAAGCTGCAAAGTCCAGTGGTTTGGGCGCTGAGCTGTAAATTAAAGACCCCAGGTTTGAATTCCATCATTGCTACTAACTCGCTCTGTGACCCTGAGTAAGTAACTTGACCTCCTCCCATTTCTTTTCCTCTCAGCTGTAAAACTGGGATAGAGACTGAATGCCACTGAAAATGAGATGTTTGCATTCCAGCGGAGTAGTCCTGGGCAAATAAGTTATGTATCTATCAGTTTTTTGGGGCCACATTCCATCCTCAGATTGCGGTGACGGAACTGAAGGGGTTATGCATTGAGCATGCTCAATAACAGGGAAACATAACTTGTCAGTAGGCTCTGTTTATTATGACACACTGCTGTGACATTATCAGGAATATCTCAGTTGTATCTATAGAATGTGTTGTTTGGCTGTTATGCATGGCAACTTTGACTGCTTGCACTCTCTGTCTCTTGAGGGACTACCACCCTGTCAGGGTGTTGTTTCTGAAAGAGGCTGGAGGAACCTGGCTTAAATGGCTCGGGAAGGTGTGTGGCTGGTAGCTCCCACCCATTGAGCTGCAGGCACAGCCTTTATGGTGGTGAGATTAGGGAACTATGGCACCTTTGGGTCCCCATAAGTTGGTCAATGCCTAGACCTAGAAAACAGATTTTTTCGGGGGTGGTAAAGACTTCCTGTAGGTCTAGCAGATGTGTTACTTCTTAATACCCCCCTTAAAGGTGCCCAGTTGTATTTTGAACCCAGCCACTGGCAACTGGAGAAGTGTCAGTAGACAGGAGGGTGGGAAATTTTGCCCCCTTGCACGGGGGGGGGCAGGGAAAACCAAGGTAATTACAGGACAGCGAGCCTGATGTCAGTCGGAGGCAAGCTGCGGGAGTTAGAAAGGAACCGATAGTTGACTTCGTCGAGGAAAGCAGCCCTACAGACAGGAATCAACATGAGTTCTTGAAGTACAGGTAGTGTCAAATGAAATTGATTGAGTTTTTCCAACTTAGTAACACAGATGGTGGGTAAGGGACAAGCAGTCAACGTTTTGTACCAGACTTCAAAGGCCCTTGATTCAGTGCCACATAGGAGACTTATATAGGCATTAGGGGGGCTTAGGACCAGGATTACTCAGAATCCAGCAAACAGAATTGGGGTTCATCAGATTCTGTTCCAATTTTCGGATTTCAGATTTTTGGATTTGCAGTCTGAAAATCCCAAATCCGAAACTGAATCCTGAAACCTACTTGGGACTGGGGGAACGGCCAGATAGATGGATTGGGAATTGATTGACAGGTGTAGTAGAACTCAGAGAGTAGGCATGAGAATGACAAGTTCTCTGATGGCACCAGCCAAATGACATGGTGGGATGAGGCACAGGTTACCTCATTGCCTACCACACTGGCGACCTGGATTTAGGAATGGACCAGGGTCGCTTGGGGGCCAGCTTGGGGAGGCTGGATTGAGCATCCGCAAACAGGTCTCCTCCTCTGGGGAAGGGGGACAGTGTGCACCACTGCTTGTCTGCCACCTAGAAAAGGAAGAGTGGTATAGCAGTGGTTGCCCACTTATTTGGACAATGGGCACGCTGAGGCATACTGCGTCTTCATGCAGTGCATGCACACATGGTATGCGTACCATCCTGGGCTGAGGAGAAATGGGAGTTAAAGCACCTCCAGCGGCGGGATGACATCAGTAACCCTGCAGACTCCGCACCACCTACCGAGGCACACACTCACCCAGCGTGGTAAGAAGTAGATGGGCATAAGTACCGGGTGACGTGGTTGACAGGGAGGGGGGATGCCATCCAAAGGGAGCACTGGTGAAGAACTGGAAACACAAACAGAAGAAAACAAAAAAGTTCTATGATGGAAACATAGAATCTGATGGCAGATTAGGGCCACTTGGCCCACCCAGTCTGCCCTCTTTTTTTTGTTAAACTTCATTCTTGCCACAGAACCTACTTGGTCTGCAGCTCAACACCCTCTCCCTTCCACTATGATTCTGTTGTACCTGTGCCAAGCATCTTTGAACCCCACCAATGTTTTAACCCCCACCACCTCCACTGGAAGACTGTTCCAGAAATCTACCACTCTTTCCGTGAAGAAGTACTTTCTCACGTCTCTCCTGAATCTACCCCCTCTCAGCTTCATAGCATGTCCCCTTGTTCTAGAGTACCTTTTTTCTGGAAAAAATAGTCCCCTCCTGAATCTTATTTACCCCTGTGAGGTATTTAAAGGTCTCTATCATATCCCCCCTTCCCCTCGTCTTCTCTAGGGTGTACATACTGAGCTCCTTTAGTCTCTCCTCGTATGGCTGCTGATGCAAGCTCTGCACCATTCTAGCTGTCCTCTTCTGGAACGCCTCCTTCCTGTCTATTTCCTTCCTGAGATTTGGTCTCCAGAACTAGACACAGTACTCAAGGTGGGGTCTTACCAGCAGTCTATACAGGGCCAAACCATGTCCCACTTTCTGCTGGTGATACCCTTCCTTATGCATCCCATCATCCCACTAGCCCTCCCGACTGCCCTGTCGCATTGCCTGGCCACCTTAAGGTCATTTGATATTGATTAACCCCAGGTCTCTTTCTTGCTTGGTGGTTGTCAACACCACTACCCCCATTTTGTACTCTGCCCCAGGTTTCTGTGCCCCAAGTGCATTATTCTGCACTTTTTTCATTACATCCCAGCTGCCATACCCTTGACCACTCCTCCAGTTTTCTCAGATCTCTGCTCATCTGTTCCTCCAACCCAGAATGTCCACCATGTTGCAGATCTAGGTGTCATCTGCAAGGAGACAGACCTTCCCTACCAGCTGTTCTGCTATATCACTTATAAAGACATTAAAGAGTACCGGTCCTTGCACTGAACCCTGAGGTACCCCACTGGTCACCATCCCTTCCTCATGGTGAACTCTGTTTACCACAACCCTCTACCTTCTATCACCTAACCAATTTCTTACCCAGGCTGTTCCCCCCCACCACCCCCTCGGGCTTCTCCATTCCCAGTCTGAGATATTCCTCCTGTATTGGACTTTTCCAGCACAACCCTACCACTGTACCTGTCCCAACCCCTCTTGAACCCCTCCACAGTCTCTGCCTCCACTAGTCTCCTGAGCAGTGCATTCCATTGTTCCACCACCCTCTCAGTGAAGTAGCACCTCCTCCTTTTGCCCCTGAGTCTTCCCCCTTCAAGCTTCCACCGGTGCCCTCTAGTTGCCCCCCTGTTTCCTTTGGAGCACCCTTACTGAGCCTCCCCTATTTAGCCCCTTCATGTACTTGAAGACCTCTATCATGTCCCTCTGTTCATCCTCTCCTCCAACATGCACATGTTAAGCTCCTTGAGCCTCTCCCCATAGGTCCTTTTCCCCAAGCCCCAGATCATTTTGGTTGCCCTCCTCTGGACCCTTTCATGGAGTGCAATGTCCCTTTTTAAGTGAGGCCTCCAAAACTGCATACAGTACTATGGGTGCGGCCTAACCAAGCAGTTGTACAGAGGGATTATCAGTTTCCTCCTTCTGGAGGTAATCCCCCCTAGTGATACATCCCAGCATCCTATTGGCTTTGTCCGCTGCCCTCCTACAAGTCTCAGAGTTGTTCATTCTGACATCATCACCACCCCCAGGTCCCTATCAGCTATCGAGACTTGAAGCATTAACCCCTCCCCCGGTACACTTGGCCTGGGTTTCTGGCACCCAGGTGCAGAACCTGGATTTCCCTGCATTGAACCTCAGACTCCACTTCCTTGACCACCTCTCCAGAGCATTTAGGTCCTCCTGCCGGTAACCCTCCCCTCCTCCCCATCCACCACAACTCCCAGCTTCGAGTCATCCAAGAAGAGACTCATTTCACTCTTGATACCCTTCCTTATGTCAGAGACATAGGTGTTAAACAGGAGGGGCCCTAGGACCGATCCTATGACCCTCCTTGGAGATGAGACCAACCCCCCCAACCATGTCCCTCTGGGTACGCTCTGAGAGCCAATTTCTTATCCATCTGATCATCTGTTTCCCCACCCCCATTTCCCCCTGCTTATCCAACAGGCCCCCATGAGGAACCGAGTCAAATGCCTTGCTGAAGTCAAGAAAGAGGACGTCCACCAGCCTGCCCTGGTCCAGGGCACTCATCACCCAATCGTAGAACTCCTCAAGGTTTGTCTGACATGATTTTCCTGGGACAAAGCCATGCTGTTTATCGTCCATTGCAGTGATGATCTTCTACAATCCTTTCCTTTAGCACTGCTTCCATTAATGATGTCAAGGGTTTATAGACAGGGTGCCAGAGGGGTCTGTCCAGGAGCTGGTACTTTTTCAACATGCATATAAGCAATGTCGGAGAACGGCTACAGGGTAAAGTGAATCTGGCTGTAGAGAACACACAACTCTGCTGGAGAGTTATAATGGGGATATTAGCAGCATGAAAAGGGATGTAAAAAGCCAATAAAGTAATGTATATTGGGGACAAAAATCTGCAAATGGAATATTGTATCAGTGGAGTCAGCGTACAGCACTCAAAATGGAATGGGCTGGCAGTGTAGCCTAGAGGTTAGAGCAGTGAGCTGTGAACGTGCTTGTTACATGCAGCAGACTTGGCTTTGATTCCCACAACTTCCACGTGTATACTGCGTGACCCTGAGCAAGTCACTTCACCTCCCTTTGCTCCTGGGTCAGCTCTGCAATTGAGATTTGTTCCAATGCACCTTACCCGGTTATTGAAGGATTTGAAGAAAAGGGAGCAGGGGCTGATAATTGTCAATTGTTTGAAAGCCCTTTTTCTGGTGCAGTTTATCATATGGGAAGGCTAACAGACTGCTGGGACACATCAGGTGGGGTTTCAGTAGATGCAGCATTGCCACATACAGGTCATTGGTTCAACCATATCTAGAGTACTGAGTGCAGAGTTGGAATCCACACCTGAGCAAGGACAAGGAGAGATCAGAGGCTATCCAGAGGACATGATCCCGGGGCAGCAGGATAATGTCTATAAGGAGGGATTGCCGGGATAGTCTTAACATCTAATCTTTGGAGGACAGAAGGGGAAGGGGAAATATGATAGAAACATACAAATACATCACAGGGAAATAATGGACAGATTCCACAGAGCTATTTAAAACAGCAGTATTTGCTAGTCTGCAAAAAAATCATCATGTATTTTTTTTTTTTTTTAGCAAAAGTGTATTTCTGACAGCCATAGATTAATTCTCGGTGTATTTTTAGTTTTCTCAGATATTTTTAAAACAGCTTTTATAGCTAATTTTGTAATTAATGACTCAGTTCATTAAAGATGGCTGCCACTTGCAGGTTTTTAAAAATCACTTCTGTTAAGGGTACCCGCTGAATGTACGCACTCAATAATATGGATGTATTAGAATGGTGTTGCCACATGTTTCTGATGATAAACAGCACAGCACTGTACCAAGATATTCCGTTCTTTTATGGCGGGCATGGCACAGGAGCGGGGACTTTTAAAATCCCATATCTTGGGTCAGAAATGAAAGGAAACAAAAAGAAAAAAAGGGGTATCTGGATATTTTTGCCAGGAAAACATTATGGCTGAAAGAAACAATATGGTGACTAACAAATACTGCTGGTTTAAGTTGAGGAATAATGCAACCACCAGGGGGCACAATCTTGAAAGAGAACCACCCTTAACCTGCATGTCTGCATTTTCCATAGAAGCTGATTTTTAAACACTGATTCACATTCTGTTATTGTTCTACCTTTCCTGCATTGTAATAAAGTCTGTGTTTGTGTTTCTGGCTTATACGCTGGGGTTAAAGACTATTTTAGAACCATATGATGTACTTTATTGTCCTTGTGAAGCTCACGCAGTGTTGCCACAATGCATCCAGTTTTACTCTAGCATTCTGTAGTTAAAGGGGACATATAAACTACATCACACAGTTCCAAAAAGGTCCTGGCTTCCAGAATGTAAATCAGAAATGCCCCCTGAGTTTACTATGTAAGTTTATGAGTCTGCTTGGATGGTCTCTTATGAATATTTATTTATTTTATTTATTCAGAAACTTGGATTTACAGACCTTTAAGTCAGTGACTCATTTACAAAGGCACCTCATCATGAGAAACACAACATCATTACAGTAGCACAGTTCATACACAAGAAACATGGTTTAGAGAGCGACCAGTGTTATAGACAATCACTGGTGGTACAAGGGTAGCAATAGTTAAGATACAGTGGAACACACTTTAGGTACATAAGTACCACATCAAGTGATAACAAAGTGACAGTTTTTACAGTAGACAGTAGCTGATGTAATAACCACAGGAATTCACATGCGGCCCACCCAATGATGCCAGTGAGGCTACAGGTAGTCAGGGCGACCATAGCAAGCCTGAAGGTGCTTGCGGGGAGGGGGTGTTATGTGCAATTGCAGCAGCGGGAGTTAGTCAGGTGGCTTCTTAGGGCAGCCTTGAGGGGACCTAGCTTGATGGAGTCAGCTATGTTGGCTGGGAAGGAATTAAACCAGGTGGGAGCTCTGTAGCTAAAAGATCTCTGGGCCATAGAGGTCCTTATCATAGGGACAGTAAGGGAGGTCTTGACAGCGCTGCAGGTGGATACTGAGAGGGATGCCCGGTGGAGACCCCGGGAGGGGAGAGCCCTAGTACAGTCTTTTTTTACAAGGAAGCAGGTTTGGAAGCGAAGCCTTTCTTTGAGGTTGAGCAAGTTGGTGGAGGAGTAGAGCAGACATGTGTGGGTGCACCTTGGGGCACCAGTCAGAAGTCTGCAGGCCTTGTTTATGGAGAGCTGGATTTTAACAAGGGCAGAATTGTCAGCAGCAGCATAGATGGGCAGACCATAGTCTACTAGCGATAGGACAGAGGAGGTGATTGCTAATCTGAGAGCCTCCTGAGGGAGACAGTCCCTATGGTGGTACATTAGCCCAATCCTGATACTGGCAGCAGCAGAGAGGTCACTGATGTGGGGATGGAATGTTAGGGCCGAGTCAAAGGCGATACCCAGGTACATGTAGGAGGAAACCTGCTCAGTGGGGTGTAGTGTGCTGGGTAGGATCATGAGGAGGGCACCACTGGCTTTGCTTTGGCAATGTGAGAAGAATATAAGAATGTCACTTTGTGTGTTCTTAGGACGAGAGGACTGTGAACTGAAGATGAGCAGTTCTGTCATCCTAACGACACAAGAAGCAACACCATTAGATCCATAAGAGCCCCTGCACGCTAAACATAAATTATAGCTCACATACCTTTTTTTTTTTCCAAATTACTGTTTTTCTTTCTGGTGTTGATGGCCTAAGCAGTCAGCAAGAAGCCTGTTACAGCAAATCAGTGCATGCAGCACGCTTGCAGAAAGATGAGTACCTCACATGCTGCCGAAGGAAGCACTGTGATTGGTTGGGGGCATCACATGGGAAATTACATGTGAACCAGTATTAAAGAAAAAACAGCTTCTACAGGAAAAAATAACTTACAGGTTTAGTGTAGTTCTCCTTTAAACCGGAAGGGGGTAAATTCAAGCAGTACGTCAGAAAGTACTTCTTCATGGAGCGGGGGTGGATAGGTGTAAACAGTCTACCCAGTAATGGGATCAATGCTGGGACAATTTCGGGGGTTCAAAGCCCAGGGGGAAGCTTTAAGAATTTATAAGGAACAAAAGGGCAGCTGGGGATGGTGGGGGGGAGCTCTATAAAGGCAGAGTAAAGCAATGTAGGTATATCATGGCAGATTCGAGTGTGGGGGGCTCTATAAGGACAGAGTAAAGCAATGTAGGTATATCATTGCAGACTTGAGTGTGGGAGAGAGCTCTATAAGGGCAGAGTAAAACAGCATAGGTATGTAAAGGCAGACTCGAGTGTAGGGGGAGCTCTATAAAGGCAGAGTAAAGAAATGTAGGTATATCATAGCAGACTCGAGTGTGGGGAGGGCTCTATAAGGGCAGAGTAAAGCAACATAGGTATGTCAAGGCATACTCGAGTGTAGAGGGAGCTCTATGAGGGCAGAGTAAAGTAACGTAGGTATATCGTGGCAGACTCAAGTGTAGGGGGAGCTCTACAAGGGTAGAGTAAAGTAACGTAGGTATATCATGGCAGACTCAAATGTGGGGGAAGCTCTATAAGGGCAGAGTAAAGCAATGTAGGTATATCATGGCAGACTCGAGTGTGGGGGGGAAGCTCTATAAGGGCAGAATAAAGCAACGTAGGTATGTCAAGGCAGACTCGAGTCTGGGGGGAGCTCTGTAAGGGCAGAGTAAAGCAACGTAGTAGTAGTAGTAGTAGTAGAAGAGTTTATTTGTTTTAGGCACCCTTCCCCATGAGCTCAAAGTGCCCTTACAGCAAAAATATACAAAGACAGCAATAAAGGACAGTCAGCATACAAAACATAAAACTTATATACAAACCCATTATAAATCTAAAAACAGATGAATTTCCAAGCTGTCGAATGGTCCCAAAATAAGTTCATCAGATCCCAAAGGCCTGCTCAAACAGGAAGGTTTTCAGATGTTTTTTGAAGAACTCTACATAAGGAGCCTCCCAGAGGTACACTGACAGTGAATTCCAGAGAACCAGGGCTGCCACTTCGAATGCCTGGTCCCGGAAGATTTTAGCCTAACCCCAGGGACCTCCAAGAGGACCTCTCTAGGATGCAAGATCTCCTTCAGGTAGCCAGGACCCATCCCACGTAGAGCCTTATATGTTAGGAGATCTGCTTTAAAGGTGATGCGCCCGCGCACTGACAGCCAATGCAGTTTGCGCATCACAGAAGTAATATCACTGAATCTCAAGTGTCCAGTCAGCAACTGGGCTGCTGCATTCTGTAAAAGCTGCAGGCGCCACATCTCACCCCTTCTGATCCCAAGGTACAGTGTGTTACAGTAGTCAAGCCTCAAGGTGATGATAACATGTACTAGCGTAGCCAGGTTGTTGGGGCGAATGAGGGACTTAATTTGGGCGATGTTCCGGAGATGGTAAAACCTGCTCTGGACAACAGTCAACACCTGAGCATCAAGTGTCAGCTCATTGTCCAGAACAATGCCCAAAGTTTTCACCTTTGAGGAGGCCTCCAGTTCGATTGGGCCAATAAAAAGCCCCAACCTATTACCAGAGGCCCCCACTCTTCCCCTTTGACCTGGTTCAACCACGTGCACCTTGGTCTTTCAAGGGTTAAGTCTCAACCAGTTCAACTACGTCCAAGCCCAGATCTTGACCAAGCATTCATAGCAATGAAAATTCAGCTCACACGGCTTATAACCTTGCCCAGGGGCAGTATGTACACTGTGAACAACATGGTGGAGAGGACAGAACCTTGGGGAACTCCACAGGACAGGTCTGTTGGGTCTGAGGAATAATTCCCCAGTACCACCATATGAGACTTGCCCTGGAGAAAGGACTCAAACCAGCTGATGACCTTGTCGGTGAGTCCTACATACTCCCTTAGCCTGTCTAACAACACCCCATGGCCCACAGTGTCGAACGCTGAGGAGAGATTGAGGAGAACAAGGATTGTTCACTCTCCTCTATCCCTTGCCCTGAGCAGGTCATTCAGCACCCTGAGCAACAAGGTCTCCATGCTAGACAAGGCCCTAAATATGGACTGGAATAGTTTGCAAATTTGGAAGTCCATGAGTTGACCCTTGAGCTGTTTCATGACTGCCTTCTCAAGAACCTTCCCCAAAAAGGGGAGGTTCGAGATAGACCGATAATTCGCCAATATGTTGGGGTCCAAAGATGTTTTTTTCAGCATGGGCTTCACCAGATTCTGTTTAATGGATTCCAGAAAAATCCTGGCCAACAAGGAACTCCTGACAGTTTCTGCAAAAACCAGACCCAGAACCTCAACACAGCCAATCAGTAGTCACATTGGGCCTGGGTCAAGGTCGCAGAACATTGATCTAAGCCCAGAGATCACCCCACAGACCTCCACTGTCACCACTAGCTGGAACTCTCCCCAGGGAGACTGAGTGTGTCTGTCCACTCGAGAGCCGCCACTGTTGGAGAATGGCATTCCACTTTAAGAAATCCCAGCCCTCATGGAGGACACTCTGAGAAGAACTGAGCAAACTCCTCACACTTGTGAGCTGAAAATGCTCTGATGGGTTCCAGACAGGCTTGATGTAATAGCCTGTCTACAGCCCGAAAGAGCTGAGCCAGTCGGTTCTTCCTAGCTACAATCATCCTAGACATAAAAGCTGCCTTTTTTTGGCTGACTGCATTCTGATACTCATCATAATGAGTAATCAGAACCAGCCTGTGCTCCAGAGACCTGGTCTTCCTCCAACGCCTCTCCAACCTCCACCCCTTGGTAATGCTTTCAGCTCACCATCAAACGTAGGTAAATCAGGGCAGACTCGACTGTGGGAGGAGCTCTTTAAGGACAGAGTAAAGCAACATAGGTACATCAGGGCAGACTCAAGTGTGGGGGGGCTCTATAAGGGTAGAGTAAAGCAAGGTAGGTACAGCAGGGCAGCTGGGGGTGGGAAGAGCTCTGCAAGGGCAGAGTAAAACAAGGTAGGTACATCAGGGCAGCTGGGGGTGGGAAGAGCTCTGTAAGGGCAGAGTAAAGCAATGTAGGTACACAGGGCAGCCGGGGGGTGGGAAGAGCTCTGTAAGGGCAGAGTAAAGCAAGGTAGGTATATCAGGGCAGCCAGGTGTGGGAAGAGCTCTGTAAGGGCAGAGTAAAGCAGTATAGGTGTGTCAGGGTAGCAAGGGGTTGGGGAGCTCTGTAAGGGCAGAGTAAAGCAGTATAGGTGTGTCAGGGTAGCAAGGGGTGGAGGAGCTCTGTAAGGGCAGAGTAAAGCAGTATAGGTGTGTCAGGGTAGCAAGGGGTGGGGGAGCTCTGTAAGGGCAGAGTACAGCAACAAAGGCACATCAGGGTAGCATGGGGTTGGGGAGCTCTGTAAGGGCAGAGTACAGCAACAGAGGCACATCATGGTAGCAGGGGGTGAGGGAGCTCTGTAAGGGCAGAGTACAGCAACAGAGGCACATCAGGGTAGCATGGGGTTGGGGAACTCTGTAAGGGCAGAGTACAGCAACATAGGCACATCAGGGTAGCATGGGGTGGGGGAGCTCTGTAAGGGCAGAGTAAAGCAGTATAGGTATGTCAGGGTAGCAAGGGGTGGAGGAGCTCTGTAAGGGCAGAGTAAAGCAAGGTAAGTATATTAGGGCAGAGTCAAGTGTGCAGGGAGCTCTGTAATGGTAGAGTAAGTAACTAATAAGCCATGACAGGGTGTGCATTAAAGGATGTTAATGCATGCCTCAGAGGCATAGTGAGGCACGAATCTGCAGGTCGAGTATACTTACAGCCCTGGGAAGTGCATTCAAATTCTTTAATGCACACCCTGGAGTGACATATCATACTTATAAAATGGTGTGTTGCTAATTTGAGTACATAAAATAGCAGTGTAAAAGACATTAAAAAATAAATGAAATTGGTTAAAAATATAAAATGGAATCTTTCATTTTTTAATAAAATAGTCTCTGTTTTGTACTATAGTTTTGAATTGGGTGTAGTAGTTAGGCAATGCTTAAACCAATAGGCGGTGCTCTTACTATGTCTTTTTAGCTCTTTTGCTCATTTTGCCTGTTCTTTTGAACATTGTTTGAAGCACTGTACAACATAGTAGCCCCCCAACTGTACTGTGACATATTGTTTTAGATGTTCTCTATCTTGCCACCCCAACGCCCCCTACTGTGCAGAGATGCTGTCGTGGACCAAAGACCTGTGAAAATGTACCCCTGCTCCTGCACTGCAGAGAGGTGGCACTCAGCAGAGCAGTGAAAATGCACCTCCCCCTTCAGTACTGTAAAGAGGCGGCAGTCTGGGATTCGGTACAGAACAAAAGATCGGGTGGTAGCACAATGGTTGTGGTGGAGTACTGCACTGAAAAAATCGCTGGCAACAAAAGCCTAAAGCTCACTCGCTCTCACTTTTGTTGCACTCCCGCAACACCCCCCTGCCACCAACAACAGAGGGCCAAATTGGCGCTGACTCACTCTCCCAGTTTAGTGGTACTCCCATGATCCCCCACACTAACAACAGAGGGCCAAACAGTTGCTCATTTACTCTCCTGGCCCCCACAAACATTACAAATAGGGAGGGAGAGCTTAGTGAGAAGAGCACTTGTTCATGAGCGGGAGAAAATGGAGCCACATCAGTGCCGCAAGCTGACTTGCTCTCTCAGCCCTCACAAACGGTACAAATGGGACTGAGGAGCTTTGTAGCAGGAGACACGGGATAGCCACAGTCACATTCCCAACCCCCCCACAATAGCAACAGCAGCATGCCAAAAGGTCACTTTCCTGGCCCCCAGAAACTGTAGTTGTGGTGGTCAAGCAGAGGTAGAATTAGAGAATGAGCGAGCGGCTGCTGAAAGAGCTAAAGCCTGATCTGCTGCTGAGGCGAATGTCCGCCTGACTGAGACATCGGCGGGCAGTACTCAATGCGTGCTAACATCAGCAGCTGATAGGAGAGCCTGTTTTTTTAAATGTTAGCCTAATGTAGGTGAGAATTCTGTTGTATCAGGTGACAGTTTGAACTGGACCAGACTTGGTAGCTCAGAGGGACGGAGAGCAGAGTGGAGCCAGTGTGGTGGTGGGGCCTAGATAAAATGAGTGAGGGAGTTACTGAGGAGGTTTGTTTGTTTGTTTTTATTCTGTATAGCCAGTGAGCATAATATGCCCATTTTCACTGGTGCCCAGTCACAACATAATAACACACATATAATACAAAACATACAAATCACACAAATTATATCATTTAAAACAACAACACTTCGCTTCCTCTAACATAAATTTTCCTAAAACACTCTTAAATAATGAAATTGTAACAAACTTTACAATACTACAAGGCAAGTCATTATATAATTTAGCTGCATAATATTGTAGTGAATTCTGAGCCATTGCACTTTTATAAAAGGGAATCTGAAATTTAAAGTTAACCTGTGACCTTGTCCTAACAGAATTTAGCAATCTTGCATGTATGGTGTGTTTAAAAAAAACAAAATAAGTGAGAAATGATGAAAAGCTGATATTACACTGGTCATTTTTTTATGAAGGAAGTACCTTCTTAAAAGTTAACTGTTTAAGTTGAAAGTGTTGTAGTAGTAAAGGATAGGATTTTCAAATGGTGTCTGAACAATTCTTGTTGTCTGTTTTAGTGTAGTGATATGCAAAGTATAGGAAACATGTAATGAGATCTTTTTGGGCATAGAAATGAGACCCGGCACCTGACTGTGCATTTATAGAGATTTAATGCATGGTCAGGTGAAAGTTCTCGACTAATGACATTTCTTTATTATTTTCTTGCTATTTTATAAGGCAAAGTAGGTACTGTATATCAGAGTCCTTGGACACATGGGGCGGGCTGCGTTATCAGCCACTCATCGGGGACTTATGGCATAATCATGCTGCATCCACAATGCTTGCAGCCATAAGTTGAACCACTTAAAATGTTGTCTAAGTTATGTACCCTTCTGCTGTGGCTTGTGGCACAGTGGGAGCCCTATACTGACTTATGCGTCACTATCGGACGCATGTGTAATTAATTTGCCATAAAATGGTACTTAGTGCCATAAATGTGGCATAATGTTTGAAAATAGCATTCCAATAGAAACATAGAATCTGACGTCAGATAAGAACCACTTGACCCACCTAGTCTGCCCATTTCCCTACCTGATGGATAAGCTGCAGATCCTAGTTAACCAACAGCCTACTTCCTCCTACCCCCCCCCACTAGAATTGCCTTATGTCTGTCTCATGCATTCTTGAATTCACCCACTATTCTTGACTCCACGACCTCCTCAGGAAGGCTGTTCCATACATCCACAACCCTCTCCATGAAAAAATAGTTCCTCACATTACCTCTGAGCTGTCCCTTCCCTCTATCTTCAAATTGTTCCCCCTTGTTCTTGCACATCTCTTTTTCTGAAAGATGCTACCCTCTTGGACTTTGTTGATTCCCTTGAGGTAATTGAAAGTTTCTATCATATCCCCCCTCTCCCTCCTTTCCTCGAGGGTATACATATTAAACTCCTTTAGTTTCTCTTCATATGTCTTCTGGTGCAAACTCTGCACCATTTTGGTTGCCCTTCTCTGGACAGCCTCCACTCTGTCTAGGTCTTTGTGGAGATGGGGTCTCCAGAACTGCATGCAGTACTCCAGATGGGGTCTCACCAACTGTCTGTACAGAGGGATAACAACTTCCTGTTTTCTACTGTTGATGCCTCTCCCTATGCATCCCAGTATCTCCCCAGCTCTCCTTATTGCCTTCTCACATTGCTTGCCCACCTTTAGGTCATCTGATATAATTATCCCCAGGTCCCTTTCCATTTTTGTTGTTGTTAGTATCTCACCCCCCATTGTGTACTGTTCCCCTGAGTTTTTGTTTCCCAGGTGCATTACCTTGCACTTCTTTGCATTGAATCTGAGCTGCCATACATTTGACCATTCATCCAACCTTGTCAAGTCCCTTCTCATCCTTTTCACCCCACCTTGTGTATCAACCCTGTTGCAGATCTTTGTGTTGTCTGCAAAGAGTCATGCATTTCCTTCCAGTTCCTCTGCAATGTCACTTATAAAGACATTAAAGAGGACTGGTCCCAGTACTGAACCCTGCGGTACCCCGGTAGTAACCCTCCTTTCTTCACTGTGGACTCCGTTTACTATTACACTTTGCGTCCTATTGTCCAGCCAATTCTTTATCCAGGCTACCACCCTGGAACCCACTTCAAGGTTGGCTTACTTGTATATTAATCTTTTGTGTGGGACTGTGTCAAATGCCTTGCTAAAATCTAGGTAGGTCATGTCCACAGCCCCTCCCTGGTCTACTACTTTGGTCACCCAGTCAAAGAAATATATTAGATTCATCTGACACGACCTTCGCGTTGTGAATCCATGCTGCCTTGGGTCCTGTGCCCCACTAGCCTCTAGGTACTCAACAATTCTTTCTCTCAGAAGTGATTCCATCATTTTCCCTACCACTGAGGTCAAACTAACTGGTCTGTAGTTTCCTGCCTCTGCCTTGCTCCCACTTTCGTGCAGTGGAATCACATCCACCCTCCTCCAGTCCTCAGGTACCACCCCATCCTTCCATGATTTGTTAAAGAGAGTAGTCAGTGGTGTCACTAGTTCTCCACTTAGTTCTTTTAGAATTCTGGGGTGAATCCCATCAGGCCCCATTGTTTTGTCCACCTTCAGTTTTAAGAGTTCTTTCAGAACCCTTTCTTCTGTGAATGGACTGGTATCGATCCCCCTATCCAGAGTGTTTCTTTTGTTTGGTTTAGGTACCTCCCGCTCCTCTTCCTTTGTGAATACTGAGCAGTAATATTTGTTCAGTGTCCCTGCTTTTTCACTGTCACCCTCTGCCCACATTCCCTTCCCTTTATTAAGCCTCAGTATCCCTCCCTTGGTCTTTCTTCACTCCCTAATGTACATATAAAAGGTTTCATCCCCCTTCTTAACAGAGTTGGCTGTCGTTTCCTCGGTTTGGGCCTTTGCTATTCTGACTGCCCTCCCTGCCTCCAACTGCTTTAACTGATAAAGTTCTCTGTCCTGCTCCTTCTGTGTTTCCTTATATTTCCTGAATGCTATCCTTTTCTCCTTGACCTTCCCTGCCACCTCTTTGAGAACCATAGTGGTTGTTTCAATGTTTTTTCACATTTTTCCTGCCACAGACATCTACCAAAACTTGGTCCCTTGCCTGTAGCTGGACCTTTGAAAAGCCAGGCCGTAGTCCTTTTCCATTCTTAACCTGTAGTATACAGTGGAACTTGTCTATTAAGGACCCCTTCAACACTAAATAATCTATCCTTAATATTTATTTATTTGTTTTTGTTGACCGGGTAAGTGCACTAGACAAATCCTGCCTATTTTCAGGCACGACCCGGGGGAGGGGGGGGATACAGATGAAAGCCAACTGGGCTTGAACCAGATTAAGCTGTCAGTGGTTATTTATTTATTTATTTTTTTTAGTGAATGAGGGAAATTTGGCCAGGACACCGGGGAAATTTCCCCTGCTCTTTTTGATAAGTGCCATGGGATCTTTAACATCCACCTGAACTACCACCAATCCAGGCAGATGGGACCTCGGTTTAACGTTTCATCCGAACGTCCCTAATGTGCAGGCTGCACAGTAGTTAAGAAATGCACTTGGGACCTCAAGACATGTCCTTAATATTGCAACATCCTGAAAATGCAATGTACTTAATAAGCACGCTTCACTGCATTAACATATTTCTGTTGTGACCACACAGGGATTATTTGAGCAGCAGGTTCGTAGGCGCAGAGCGTTTGGCTTTAGCTGCTGGAAGTGCCTTGATGTGGTGCTAAACATCAAACACTTGACTCAGTCTGAATCCTTGGGACCAAAGACTCTGGAAATGACTTTCAGATGTGCTTTTAAAGAGCAACTCTCTAATATAATAAAAGCTTCAAAACACTAGATTTACACCAATTATGTTTTAACTTTATTGTTTTCTAGTTCTTTGTAATTTTTTTTTTCACTTTCTCCTGCTGTTGGTCTGTTAAATATTGTAGCTAATGCAGCACATGTTTCACTGAGTCTTTTTGTAGCTGACTCTCCCGTTAACCACACAATCGCTGTTTGTGACATCACAATCTGTTGTCATGGTGAGCACTATGATGTCATATACAAAGGCACTGTGAGGGTAACCGGAGAGAGACAAATGTTTTCAAATATTTTCTATGCAGAAGTCTTAGATGGACTACCAAGATGTGCTCCAAATCTCGGAAAGGAACATTGAAAATGAAAAAAGAAATGCCCATTTTTGGACTACCTTTCTTGTGGGATCGCCACACTCTTGTGAGGTGCAGCTTTCTGGATTATTCACTTACTCCTAGGTTAGAAATCCCCCCACATCCTAAAATCAGACTGCTTAGGCTGTGTATATTCTGCATGGCATTGACTGGCTCCTGATCATAAGTGATGTACTGTATGCATGATAGGATGTATTACATGTATGTTGTTGATTTAAGTTAAAACAATAAAATATAACTATAATAAAAAAAAAGAAAAAAATGCATTCTCTGGGAAACTAATAGTTGAAACATTTTATTTATGAAAGCACATGCTGGACTGCAGAGTTGCTCTTTAAAGAGCCCCTGATGCACGTGGGAAAACTTTGGCACGGGGTCATAATGTTGCAAGTCATTGTGCTGCATGCATAAAGCGGGCTGCCAATACAGTGCAATTTCTTGCATGTGGCATAAGTCTTTTTTTTTTGCAGGGGCTTCACCCAAGGATCCCCTGTTTCAGGGGGCTGCACCCCCAGACCCCCCCCAACTAAGATTACTAACTCAGGGGAGAGGTTACAGTAAATATTGCTCAAAGTGCAAAAAAAAAAAAATGATGTGTCTGGGACACGAACCCACTCCCAAACGCTCTGCTTCCGTCTCTTGCTGCCAGTGGCTCATCTCATCGAGTCACAGCAACTGCTCGGTAGAAGCCTGTCCCAACAGAGGTTTTATCCTTTGCCTGGGACAGTGAGAGGGTGCAGTACCGCACACAGAACCATTTGCTGTATTGCACCCTCTCCCTGTCATGTACTGTGCTGTTTCTGTTTAGTGCTTGTGTCGTACGCTATTAAGCGTATGACATATTGACCCGGTACCGTGCTGAGGACTGACACCATATGAGAACCCTCTCTTGCTGCCAGGCAGAAATCTGGGTGGTTGGGCATAGCTGCAGGGGTACTCTCCATGTTTAGGGGTACATAATAACTGCTAGCTGGAGGCCTCCCCTGTACAGATGATTGCTTCTAGTTTTCCTGCTTACAGTGTGCTTTCACATCGTCTGAGTCACCTCTAAATGAGAGATCCTAGCTTCCAGATCAATGAGGAAAATATTGAACAACAGTGGCACCTGCAGTGATCCCTGAGGGGCACTGCTGAGTACACTTCTCCATTCAGAGTAGTGCCTAACCACACCAACCCTCTGTTTCCTGCCTTAGAGGCAGTGAGCAGTCTGTCATGTGTATGGCTCACACGTACCATACTGGCAGAATAATTCAGGAGTGACATATACTGCTGCTAATTGTACAAACTCTCCAGGCAAAGCCAGCACGGTGCAGAGGAGTCATCCTCTCCAGTAAAAAGTTACCAGCCATTTCTGTCTCAAGGTATACACCTTTAACTAACTGAAATACCTATGTGGTCTCCTCTCTCCCCTCTATCCCTTTATCCCACTCCCTCTGCTCCTATGATGCCTGTTTCTTTACCATCCCTCGCTGGAAAACCTCTGCTGGCTAGTCTGCTTTCCCTGTTTACCTCCCTATACTCCGTGGAACAGCATCCGTCTACCCAATTGTCTCCCTTCTTTTTTCCCTCCATTAGGTATCTCCCATAGTAAATGATTGTTACTCTCCCTCCTGTAACTGCAGCTAGTGACTAGTGAGAAGAAAGAGAGAGAGAGGAGACTTGATTGAAACATTCAAGTACATTAAAGGCATTAACAAGGTACAGGCACAGGAACTTTTTCACTTCAAGAAGTGCTCCAGGACCAGGGGACATGACCTCAGGCTGCGAGGAGAGAGGTTGTCTACCAACACCAGGAAGTTTTTCTTCACAGAAAGAGTGGTGGACGCCTGGAACAGCCTGCCCCAAGAGGTTGTGGGAGTCATCACTGTGTGGGGATTCAAGAATGCATGGGATAGACACAAGGGAGCATTGACTATAAAGGGCAACTAGAATATCAAAATAGGTCTAAAACAAAGGGGCAGACTAGTTGGACCTAGCAGTCTCCTTCTGCCATCAACTTCTATGTTTCTGTGTTTCATACTCTGGTTCTCTGCTGCCCCATTAACTCGCAGTTTCATTAATTGGGAATATGTATAAGTATTGTATAAGATTCTTTTAATATATATTGAGATTGGCCTCCTGTACTTGTTGATTCTCGCATTACCATATGTTGTTAATTTTTACTTTGGTTACATTTGTATTGTTGTTGTTTTTTTTTTTCACATCCTTGTTTTTTTGTATGCTATGTCTCTGCTTTGTTTTGCACTCTTTCTTGATTTTACCACACTATGTATATTTTGCATTTGGTATGTTGCATTCTGAATCATCACCCCTCCCCCTTCAGTCACACATGGACATGAACTGTGGCTCAGCGTGCCTATCACAGCTTACAAAAATGTTAGATAAATAGATTTTATTTCTCTGCTACAAAAAGGATTTTATTTCAACAAACTCACCTGAAGTAAAAAAAAGATACTTGATAACAGCAAATGAACAAACTGAACTGCAGGCTCAAGAAAATATTTTACAATTGTTAGATTTTCCACAATTTATAAAACGAGTTTTATATTGTGACATGGAAACATAGAGACAGAATTTGATGGCAGATAAAAACCATTTGGCCCATCCAGTGTGCCCATTTCTCCCTACCTATGCTATTACCGCAGAACGTGCCTGATCTACAGCTCTTTCTCCCTCCCCCTTCCCTTCATTCCCTTGTGCTTATCCCATGCATTCTTGAACCCCACCATTGTTTCTGCCCCACCACATCCGCTGGAAGGCTGTTCCAGGAATCAACCACTCTTTCTGTGAAGAAGTACTTCCCCACATCTTTCCTGACTCTCCCCCCCAGCTTCATAGCACGTCCCCTTGTTCCTTTGGCACCTTGGCACCTTTTCTTCTGAAAACTACTTCCCTCCTATACCTTATTTACCCCGTGAGGTATTTAAAGGTCTCTATAATATCCACCCTCTCCATCCTCTTTTCAGGGTATACATAATGAGGTCTTTATAGCACATTGACATATATTTAAAAAAAAATTAAATCTTGTAGTTTCTGTGCTGGAGCAGGGTTGTCAGAGTGTCCACACTGTCCTCCGACATGGTGCTTGATTGCTCATGTTCCCAGGCGTGATTGCAGCAGTCCCGCAAAGCATTGCAGGTGATGCAATTCATGCTGGGATACACGTGACCAGGCGAGGTAACAGATTCAGCAGAAAATCACATAATTTTGCTCTCGAGCTCATTGCAGGCTCGAGGATGTGAGTAAATCCTCTCATTTTCATTTCAGCAGCATTTAACAAGCCACAGAAGTGGAATGGAGGTTGCCTTAAACCATGTTACAGCACAGTTTGCATCCGCGCTACTGTTAACATGGTTTAAGACAACTGCGTTGATCTGAAACCGTGCTAAAACCCTACTCCAATTAGGGTTTTACATGGTTTTTAAACACAGTTTTTAGCATGGTTTTATTGTGCTACAATGTGGGCGCAAGACTTTTAAACCATTTTAACAGAGTTAAAACGGCTTAAACCGCGGTAAAAAGTGCTAGTGTGGACAGGGCCTTAGTCTCTCCTCATAGCGCTTTTGTTGCAGACCCTGCACCATTTTCGTTGCCCTTCTCTGGTTTGTTGTGCTGAATTGCTAGTTTTCCAGATGAGATTTGAAGTTGCTGTGGGTTGTTTACAGGCTGACATGTGGGGAATTAACTTTAAAAGGCAACCTTTTCTTTTTAAGAGTTACCTTGTGCATCATTTTGATTGCAGTTTACCTGTTTGTCATCGTTTTCCTGAAGGCAAATGATTTTGTTTCGGTAAAATTCTGTTTGCAAGAGGAAAGTGATTTGCTTAATTAGTTTGTTACATTAGCTGTGTGACAAATATTTTATTTATTTATTTAAAATTTTGGTGGCCGAGAAAGGCACACTGAGCTGAAGCTTGTTTCCAGGTGCAGCCTGGGGACACAGGACAGTGAAAACACACACTAGGAGATGCATATTTGGCACAGGTGCAAACTTAATAAATACAGTAGCAATGCAGACTGTGATTAGGTTACATAGCAACCAGCAGTATAGTAATGCACTCAGGTAACCATTTAAGCACAGTAATGTCCTAAATATTGTGTAAGCATAATGGAAAATGGGTCTCAGCTATCTAGGAAGGGGAGGCATTTAGGGCTGATTTTGCTGCTAGGATCACTATGGTAGGAGGAGGAGGAGGAGATGAGGCGGTGGTGAGGGACACAGAGGAGAAGGAGGGACAAGTGCAGAGTGGAGCTGGGAGGAAGCGAACACAATTTTTAAAAGCAAGGTAAGTGGACGAGTTTCGATGTTTGGGGGGAAGGTTTATTTCATAGGAGAGGGAGGCAGTAGGAAAAAGCACACTGGTCAGCAGTTGAGTGGGGATAAGGGACTGAGAATAAGCGAGGATTCCAGGAGCAGAGAGAGAGAGTACAAGGGAGGAGATGTGGGAATAAGGCAGGAGGAAAGGTAAGGAGGCAGAAGCCCATACCAGAACTTGGCAATGAAGGATAATCAGTGGACATACCTTCTATGTGAGAGTGGTGAGATAGAGAGAGCAGAGTAGAGAGAGCAGTGGTGCATATGGGGAGGAGAGTTGGTGGTGAATCGGCAGAAAGAGTTCAGCAAGGTATCCAGTTTAGTGAGGGATGCAGCAGGGGCAGTGCTGTGGATGATGTCTGCATAGTCTAGGGATGGGAGGATCATTTTAGAGACAAGCTCAGGACATATGGGGAGTGACAGGGAGTCTTTATGTCAATAAAGAAATCCAAGTCTGGGGCAGAGCTTGGAGGTTAGTGCATCTGTATGCATAGAGAAATTAAGGCGACTGTCTAACCAGACCCCCAGGTATTTGAAAGCGTGCACAGTGTCTAGGGGGCTGTTGTCCTGGGTGAGGAATACTGGTGGAGAGTGGAGTCTGGAGAGTTTTTGAGCAGAGCCAAAAGTCATTGAGGCTGTTTTTTTGTTATTTACTTTGAGGTCTTTAGCCTGAAACCAAGCCAAGACTTTAGTGAAGTCCTGTTGGAGAGGTGCTTAAACGTCATTGGTAGAGGGCCCTGAAGTAAAGATGACTGTGTCATCTGCATACATATGAATGAGAGAATTGGTGCAGATGGAAGGGAGATCACCAGCAGTGAGAAGAGTAAAGGGCTGGAATTGACCCCTTGGGGATGCCTGCCAAGATGGGGAGAGGGGGAAAAGAGGAGTTCCCCATTTGTACTGATTGCTGTCTTCCAATGAAATCAGGATAGAGCCATTGTTTGGAGGGGGATGCCAGACCAGCCGAGCTGAGTTTGATTAATAAGAGTGTGTGTGAGACAGAATCAAAGACCTTGGCAAGGTCAGTGACTATGGCAGCAGTGATCTGGCCTTTGTCCATGGCAGAGTGGTTAGTGTTAATGATATGCATAAGGGAAAAGACTATTGAGTGGTGTTTCCTAAACTTTGACTAGTATAGGGAGAGTAAGTCTGTTGAGGTTAAAAAGTCCAGTATTCTTGAGTAGACTGGGGATTCCTGGGTCTTGGCGAGTGAGGGGAGAAGGGAGATGGGTCAGAAATTTCCTGGGGAGGATGAATCTCCACCCTTGTGGAGGGGTATCATACAGGCTGTCTTCCAGAGGATAGGTACAATGCAGGTGGTGAAAGAGAGGTTGCAGAGGTGTGCAAGGGGAGCCGCTATGACTGGTCCAGAGAGGTGGAGTAATTTAGGATGCAGCCCATCTGGGCTCGACTTGTTGGGACGTAGTGCATTGAAGGCATGGAGTACTTCCAGTAGGGAGATAGGAGGGAAGCAGTAGCTATCCTTTGAGGTGGAAGTGCAAGGGAATGAGAACATTGAAGCAGGGGGTGGGCAGGAGGGCACAAGTGGTGAAGAAATTATTATAGATTTCAGCCACGGAGGAGGGATCAGAGATGGATGAGCTGTCAAACTTGAGGGCGGGGGGAGTTGGGGGAGCATGCAGGTCAGTTAGGAAATAAATTGTCTTCCAGGAAGATGAGGATGAGCTAGAGTTTAAGTGTAGATATTTTTTAAAGTATGTGGATTTGGAAGATGAGTGGCCTTTGCGCACATGTTTCTGATGGTTCTATAGGTGTGAAGATTGGATGGAGACTGGGAGGATTTGTAGCGAGCCCAGGCCTGATCCTGGGATTTGTATATGGAAATGAGTTGGGGTGACATCCAGGGATGGTGAGACTGCTTGACTCAGATTTTTTTTCATCGGGACATGGTGATCCCAGACCTGATGAAAGGTGGTCAGGAAGTGGCTAAGGGCGGAGTTGATGTCAGTTGCAGAATAGATGGGAGACCAGTTGGTTAGAACTTGGTCATGAAGAGGAGCAGTAGTGTTTAGTGCTCTGAATGGCCAGATGCTGATATATTTGGGGGAAAAGTGGGGCAGATGTACTTTTCTAATGCAGAAAGTTATACAGTGGTCACTTACCACATCTGGAAGGGCACAGCGACAACAATGGGGTGTGGGTGAGATGAGTGAACCCAGTCTAAGAGGGAGTGGTTTGGGGAGCGAGGGTTGTATCGGGTAGGTTCAGAGATTAGCTGTGCGAGACTAAGGGATTCAATTCTTTGGATGGATGGCTTTGACGATGACACGCATTTGGTATTTCTTGGCCCAATTGTTACTTCGTTGAACTGTAAAACAGTTGGTCGCATGCTTAAATATCACCACAGCCACTGGCTTACTGCATGACCCTGAACAAGTCACTTAACCTTCCTGGGCTACAGCTCCTCTCAGATGTAAACTTAGGTAGAAGCAGGACCCCACAGAAAATTAGATGTTACTCCTCAGCTGGGTTGTTCGGGTGAATTAACTGTAATACAAAAAAAAAGGCCATCAAATGTGTATGCGTGGGATGTCAAAGTACACATTATCATTTGGCATCTTTGATAGGTTTTCCCCTTGCTGCTTGCCAGGGCCATCTCTCCGTCTCTGTTCCGATGAATTCCACAAAGAGTCTAACCTTTGCTCCTGGGAAGGGTTTGGGAAACAGCAGAAAAGAGGTTGTTAAGTGATTGCTGTGCTAAATTGCTAGTTTTCCAGAAGAGATGTATAAAAAAGTTGTTGCGTGTTGTTTACGGGCTGCTGGAGACAGCTTTAGTTAATAATGTGAACAGATTTCTTTGGAGTCTGTTTTTTATAAATGCCTCCAGGAACAGTGCTTTATTTTGGAAAATAGAATGCATGAGAGCGTTCAGTCTTCTGTGAGAAATTCTGGTATTGGTTAAAATGAGGGCCCTTAAACGACACCATACCACAGGGAGGACAAGGACAACTTCTGTAAAATACAGCAAGTACACACAGTCGAACTTGTCATTCACGTCTCTTCCTCTCATGCTTTATTACTGCAGGACTGATCCACAAAGGTGCCTTGGCCCCTCCACCCATGGAGAGGAATGAAGAAAGCCACAAAGTGCCCCGTCTGTGCAGTGAGCACTACCATGGTGCACACCACAGCAAACACAAACAGCAGTGCATGCTCCGCCACACTAAATCCTGGTTCACATGAGTTTCTGAATGTGTGATTGGGATGGGACAGCTGGGGGGGTGGGGTTTGAGCCATGATTTTGCAACATCCAAAGAGGTGACTGCATGATGCAGGGAGCTGGCCGAAGGGGCCAGCGCAACACTATGGGTTACCATGGCAGAGTGACTGCACAACCATCTAGAGTCCTCTGGGGACATGCCCCCCACACACACACACAGTGTTACCAGTCTTCTGAGCTGATATGGAGGCTGGGGCTTACCTTGTCTACTTTGTTATTTTATATTTAGTATTATACAATGGCAAGAAAAAATCCTAGACTCTGATTGGTCAGTGTATGCCTGAGACAGTGACATTATTACACAATAACACACACCCTGTCATGCCTTATTGCTTAAATGGCATATGGCAGGGGATCCACTCTGAATGTGCATGGGCATCTGCTTGGCTGCCCAGTATCCTGTGCAGCTACTTTCTGAGGACATCTCCTGACCCCTGTGTGAAGCTCCAGGCTCACACTGAGTGGTGGTGGGGGGTGGGAACTGTAGATGCTGTCCCGTGTGAACAGGCATCCAGGCACAGAGCTCTGAGGCCAGGATGTGCATGAATTGCATGGATCCCATGCTTGCTTTTTAGGTCCAGCCCTAAATAATAAGGAACTGTTTGCATGAGAGGATCTCTCGTAACCACAAGAGGGCATCATGCACAGCTTTTACAAGTGGAGTGTACCACTCTTAAAATAGGGAGTTCTGTTTCTTCATTGTTAAAAATAAAACAGTTTTTAAACTTTAAAATAGCAGGTATTTGTTAGTTGGTAAAAAATGTCATCATAGTTTTTGGTAATAATATACAGTATTACTGGTAAAACATCAAGATATCTATTTTTATTTTCATTTAGTTTGATTTCTAAACTGAGATATGTGATTTTTGAAATTTTTAAAAGTTCCTGCCCCTTGCCAGACACAAACACATTAAAGACTTTAAACATCTTTGTATGGTGCTGTGCTGTTTACCATCGGAAATGTGTGCTGGCACCCTCCTAAGACATCCATGATAGGAATCTAGTTTTTACAGTCAAAAGGAAACCTCAGTGGAAGACATTTTTTAAAATTGCTATGGGCATCCATCTTTACAAACAAATGAAAAGGGCCAGCAGAAGAAGATCACCTGGTCCTGGCCTAACAACGTACACCAATGACTCTGGTGTGACCCTTTATTTATTTAGCTTTTGTTGACCGAGTAAGTGCACTAGACAAATCCTGCCTATTTTCAGGCACGACCCGGGGGAGGGGGATACAGATGAATGCCAACTGACCTTGAACCAGATTAAGCTGTTGGTGGTATTTTTAGTGAATGAGTGAAATTTGGCCAGAACACCTGGGAAATTCCCCTATTCTTTTCGATAAGTGCCATGGGATCTTTAACATCCACCTGAACTACCACCAATCCAGGCAGATGGGACCTCAGTTTAATGTTTCATCTGAAAGATGGCACCTCAGAAGTGCAGCACCCCTCTCATGCTGCACCACAGTGTCAGTACTGGGATATTAACCCAAATGCCAGATGTGGGAACTGAACCCACAGCCCTCTGATCTCCCGGCTTCAGGGGCGAGTGTGCTACCTACTGAGCCACTGACACTTATATTTTCATGAATTGTTGATTATACAACTGTAATAAAGGAATTATAAAAATATCGGATGGAATTAAATATACACTGCTGATGACTCTAAACGATGTCAGAAATGTATTTTCACTAAAAAGATAAGTGATAAAATACCATACTTGTTTGTCAGCTAACAAGTACGGCTGCCTTAAACCTATTACAAGGCATCACACATACAGTCTGATTATTAGCAATAGGTTTATAGGGGCTGTCTCTTAGGGCTCTAATTTGTGTATGGGTGAAATCTGGACTGCCAGACCAGACCCAATATGGTAAAAACTGGACTGGCTCTTCTGTTTGGACTGGGTGTAAGTTGCACAGTTTGGCTGTTTTCCGGACAGACCAGTCAGTCTGGTTTTTGCTGGTTTGGTCCGTCCATTCTGGCTGGTCTGGATTTCATCTAGGATGATGGTATGAGTGATATCCGGACAGGACATTTGAAGGATTTGGTCCCATCCAAGTCTGGCTATCTGGATATTATCCGTATCCATTCTTTATGAAATCTGGACCAGGCGGAATGGAACAGGCAGACTGCACTGGTTGCTCCTGGTCCACACGGACCAGTCAGTCTGGTTTTTACCATTTTGAGTCCGGTCTGGTCCTGCACTCCGGATTTTACCACATCCCCTCTAATAATGTCACTTGAGTCCATAGTGTGCTGGAGCCATAAACCAAAGTTTGTGATTCTGTCCCACTAAGAATGCGGAGGGGCTCTTCCAGCTGTAAGAGGTAGTCCCAGTGACTATAAACAGATAACGCTTCCATGAAAACCGTATCTCTACCGCTTGGGCTTTATCTGTTTTGGCTCATTTTCTATTTTCTGTTCACAGTATGTCCCTTTCTTTCACTGCTGTGGCTCCCGCCTCAGCCAGGCGAACTTCCAGCCCTGACCAAAGCCTTCTGTGCCACTTGCCCCACCTTCTCTTACCATGGACTCGCCCTCCATTGCAGGGTCTTCAGTGAACCCTGGCAACTTCCCCTCAGGACAACTTGGTTTTGGAAGGTGGTGGTTAGTTGTCTGCAGTGGGACTGGAGGGTGTTGGGGTCATGATGTACGCATTGTTTTTGTTTCCCCTTTTCCCCCTCTGTAGGATGCTGATGGCTGGGGTTGAATGGCTTGCAAGGACATGATGTATATGTCTATGCATCAGACAATCGATGTCTCCTGCCCACTTGCAGCTGCAACTGCATCACCACTTGTAGTCACCCAGGTGGCAACAGTGCAGTGGAGAGAGACCGCAGCCCTCCCTTCCTGGAGGAACAGAGGGTCCTCTGAGATGCTCAGTCCTTCTCCAGCTGGTCACCGATAACTGAGACGTGTTTTGAAACCCAGGACACAAGTTTCACAAGTAGCAGCCCTGCTGTGGTGCTGATGGGCCAGCGTTGGCTCTGGCTGCTTGTCTACAAGTGACATCATAATCCTGTTCTGTGACATCACAGCTGGTTGCAATAGAAATAATTATGATGTCACAAAATAGGATTATGAGATTACTCGTAGAAAGAATCCAGAACAACTGAAGGCCAAGTGACAGAATAACCTGTTTTGATGCAAATGTCAGTAAAAGAGAATAAGCTGAAGATGAATGTAGGAAATATAAAGGGTTCTGTATCGGCAGTCATGCATAGACAAGCCATGGCAACCTATTGATGCCAACACAGGCTTGTCTGTGCATGGCTGCCTACACATTGTCTTTTATAGTGTGTGGGTGTCTGCTCTTTCGATTGATATTTTTTTACTCTGTTTGTCCAGTGCAACTGCTCACCACTGATTAGTTGATCTGCGCTGTGTGAACGTCAGTCTCACCCTCTTCTCATATGAGCACATCTCATGCCAATCATTGCAAGCCAATCCCAATTTATAAATTTAAAGTCAACCTGCTTGGTTTGCAAATGTGTTCCTGTCTCCATCTGTGCCATGTAAGTCAATAGGCTGACCTGAGAAAGTCGAAAGGAAGGGACATGAGCGGGACAGGGGTTGTTCATGGTGCCTGCCCTAGTCTAAATGATAAAAAAACATTGTGGCTGCTATGGTTTCCTCCAGAGAACTAGAACCGGAGTTTGTTTCTCTAGTTTTGTGGTTTCCTTAATTGCTCACACTGATTTATTTTTACACTAAGAAGATGGCCCACACCAGTGACTGGAGCTATGTTGTGACCTATATAGATGCACGGCAGCCTTCTTTGTTGTTGTGCTGCAATAGTGACATCTGTACTGCTATGCACTGACATCACTACTGCAGCACAGCATGCAATTTTCCGTGATGTCAGAGGCTCTTTGAAGCAGCAGCATGGCGAAAAAAAAAAGAATATTTATATATTGCAGCTAGACGAAACAAAAGCATCAACACGCCCCTTATTTATTTTTTTTTACTTTTCAGTGAAGCCCAATTAAATGAATACCTGAATACAGAATAGGCCTTAAGGGAACACTGTTACTGGGCCCTATGAATGGAGGATATGTGGCCCTATGTGTCATGATATTCGGTGCTTAGTATCAGGATGTGATATGCACATCCCATGCATACAGTGAACATCCCCCGGTGCATGACTGTTCTGCTCCCGCTGTATGTCCCTGTGCGGAGCCATCCGCACCTGTACCCACACAACTGCATGGCTGGTTCTGGCAGGGTATGCCAGCATAGGGCCGGTACAGCATGGTGCGCACAAACCTGTTTACGCTCTGCGGGACCGGTGTCAAGGGAGGGTTCGGTTACGCTGGCCAGAGGGCTGCTGTAATGACTGGGCACCCCCACGGCTGGTGTTCAGATATCTGAATACAGCCACAGCCCTCAGCCCTCAGCTCCCCTCCGTGCTGCAGAGGGCTGGGGGGAGGTGGATGGTTGTGGGGCGCAGTGCACGTCTGCTGGAATAAAACTAGTCAGCAGAGGGGGACATGGCAGTCTTTATGCAGACTACCACATCCCATGATCCCCTGCTCCACTGGAGCAGGGGGATGTACTGTGGAGCTGTTCAGGGCTACTGATTGGAAGCCCACAGTCCGGTCCCCCTGCTGACTCTGCCACATGCATGTAACACAATAACCATGGATCAGGTCATCTGGGGTTCATGAATCCCAGCCCTCTGTGTCTGGGATTCATGAACCCCAGCTGACCTGATTTATGGACCGGATATGTGGTGAGTAGTTGCACAGCCCAGTATGCGGCCTCACTGGTACATACCAGGCCCCATAGTGAATGAGCCCACTGTGAGCAGATTCACTGGTGCCTTGTAGGTATAGGGAAACCCTCTTAAATGAATACCTGTTGACAGAATAGACATGTTAAATGAATACTTGTTTAGTGAATAGTGTTAGATTCATTTGTGTCTTTTAGTTATAGGGAAGCCCTCTTAAGAGGATGCCTGCCAAAGGAATGTCAGGACCAAGTTACTGTTAAAAAACTACATGGTGACTTTTTTTTGCTAGATAACAAATACCACTACTTTAAGGCTAATCGAAAGGCAGGAGTGGCTGTCTGGTACAAATGACTCTCAGTGGAGCATGGGAATGTCAGACAAAATAATATGTCTGTCCCCTCAGTTTGGGCAGACGTGCTCTCAGCCGCTTTTGGGAATCAAACCTGGGACCCAGAGTCCTGAGCCAGAAGCTATAGACATTCAGGTATTATTGACATTTTTTTGCCCCATCTCTTCCTCTGTTTTTGTTCTTGCCTACTGGATGCAGCAGGCAACATGTTGTTTAGCAACTCGGAGTGCCTTCATGGGTAGGAAAGTTTAACTACACAAAAATAAATAAAAACAAAGAACTATACAAATTTTAGCTGGACTTTTTACTTTTTCTTGTACTAACAGCTTCTCACCACTGGGGGGTGATGATGTTTATGTTCTTCCAGTGATCTGGCATTGTAGCAGCTCACCTCACCGCTGCTATCACAGACTGCTTTCCACTCCTGGAATGCAGGAGATCGCTGGCTTGAATCTCCCCTTCCCATCCCAACCACAGCTCACTGTGTGACCATCTTGAGCAAGTCTCATGACCTCCCTTTGTTTCAGTCCTCCCAGCTGTAAAATTGGGCAATAAAGCAGAACCTAACTGTAAATGAGAGATTGTACTTCAATTGGGCTACCCCGGTTAAATAAATCGTAAAATAAAAAAAAAAAAAAAAAGGTATTATTAATGTGCCCTAGAAAGGGTACAAAGACAGTTCACTAAATGTATTTCCTAACTCCAGGACCTAGACTGTAGATCTTGTATTAAAAGTTTAGGACTGCATAGTTTGGAAAGAAGAAAACAAAGGGTTGACTTAATCCTGCTGTACAAATTAATAAATGATAAAATCTTACGTGCTGAAATGGGACTAGAACTGAAAGTGGGCATTGCACTAGAGGGCCAACAGACAAAAAGTGAGGAAATACCTGAGCAACAACAGGAGATCTTATTACATGCAGAGAGTGGTGGCTAAATGGAATAAACATCCACAAACTGCTGTGGATGTCCCTAGGACAAACTGTTTCGAAACATAGTTAGATGCATTTATGGATGCAGAGGAAATGAGTCATAACCACTGAATGGTGGCAGGTAGGCTAGTGGGACCAAACTGATCTGTTCCAACACTTGTCTACCATAGTAACCAGAGTAATGTGGTAATTGGATATTTATTGTGACTGAAAAATGCTAAGCTTCAGAGCATAAGGAACTCCTTATAGATAGGGAGTGTGTGCAGGGTCATTCAAGGTGGGAAAACAGGGTGCAAAGTGGTGCTGTAAGCACAACAGGCTGTTTGTACTGCAGAATGACCCTCTCTGAGTAGCCTGGGGCCATGAACTAGGAAAACTAAGTGTGTGTGTTTGTGTGAGTATGTGGGGGGAGGGGGATCAGTTGCTGGAGCAAGAGGGGGGGCCAGGGTGAGGCATTTTGCAAAACAACATTTAACCAACATGACTTTCATATACGCTGTATCTCAAGGTGTTTTACAAAACACAGGAGTTCCATACTGGTAGCGCAGGGAATGTGGAATAGAACAGAATTTCCAGTCTCCAGCGTAGCCTAACCGGAAATAAAAAAATAATCTGGCCGACTCTCTCAACTACTTGATGGGTCTGGTGAGCAGCCAGTCTGTCAGGGAATAAAACAATCTGGCCCCTTCCCCAACTACCTAATGGGTCCGGTGCCCAAGCTAACCCATCAGAGCATGAAACAGATCTGTCCCCCTCCTCCAACAAGCTGGCAGAGCCAGTGCCCAACCTGACCCATTGGGGAATAAAAAGCAAATCTGGGCATCTCTCCCCTCCAACCACCTGATTGGTCCAACACCCATTCCAGCCCATCAGGGAATAAAAAATATATCCCTCTCTCCCAAACTACCTGATGGGACTAGTGTGCAACCCAACCCTTCAGGGAATAAAACATATGTCCCCCTTCCACCAACAACCTGACAGATCCAGTGCCCAGTGTGGCCCATCATAGAATAAAAACCATCTGCCCCACCTCCTCCGAACTGGCTGACAAGTCCGGTGCCCAACCTAGCCTATCAGGGAATAAAGAGGTCCAATGCCCAATCTGGCCTGTTAGGAAAAAAAACAAAAGGATAACCCTACTCCAACAACCTAACAGGTCCAGTGTTCAACCATGCTTATCAGGGAATAAAAAAAATCTGCCCCCAACAACCTGGCAGATCCAGTGTCAACCCTCACCTGTCTGGAAATTTAAAAAAAAGTGGCCATCTCCCCCACCCAAAATCTTACCAGTCTGGTGCCCAGCGTGGCCAGGAATAAAAAAATCTGAACCCTTCTTCCAACTACCTGATGGGTCCTGTGCCCAACCTGACGGGTGTATTAAGCCAAACGGAGATAAGGAGGAGCAGCAGCAAAGTGGTGCATGTAAGGTGTAACAGGCAGGGTCATAAAACACTGCTTTCCCCATACCTATCCACTCAGGTCACAGTGAGGGCTCAAAAACTACATGAGAGGCTCGGGGCTGCTGCTGCATTGATGCTGCTGCCAGCCTGTTCAGGCATCTCCACCTTTTCTGGCCTGCAGTACACTAGAGTGGGGGACTGGACAGAGAGGGACTGATGGTGGATGCTTTTGAGGCTACATCCCCAAGTGCCAGTATTTCTGGCTTCACCACCAAACTCTCTCCTTCTCTCACTCTTTCCATCTCTTGGACCCTCAACCTCAGCTCTGCACTCATCTCAGCATGCACACAGAGATCACACTGCTATGAATGCTGCAACCCAGCTTTCTGTGCAGCCATGTGGTCCAGTGCCCACCCTGGCCCATCAGGGAATAAAACAAAATCTGTTCCCTCCAACAAACTACCTGGTGGGTCCAATACCCAACCCAGCAGGGAATTCAAAAAATGTGCCCCCCCCCAACTAGCTACTCGGCCTAGTGGCCAACACAGTCTGTTAGAAAATAAAAAAAAATCTGTCTCTCCTCCTCTTCCTCCTCCACCCAACTACTTGATGAGTCCAGGGCCAAACTAGAACTATCAGGGAATTAAAAAAAAAAATCTTCCTTTCCCTCAACAACCCAATGAATCCCAAGGCCAACATAGCCTGTCAGGGAATAAAAAACATTCCTCTCATCTTCAAAACTACCTGATGGGTCTGACACCCAGTCTGGCCCATCAGGGAATAAAAATATCTGGCCTCTCCTCCCAAATTTCTGACAGGTCCTGTGGCAAACCTGGCCTGTTGGGGAATAAAAAAACCTGTCCCTGTCCCCCCCAACTACCTGACAGGTCGGGTATCCAACCGGACCATCAGAGAGTAAAAAAAACAGGGATATGGATGGGGGCTATTAGCGAGTTTGGTGTTGGGGGATGAAACTAAGTGCCTAGTGTTGCATGGACTTGAACCGCTGTGTACAGTAGAGGCAGCATTACTGAAAAGCAGTGACGCTGTGTCAAAGCCCTCCCTGTGGGTACTGTATACCAAAAAAATCTGTAAAACTGACATTGGATGAGGTCTTCGTGTAACTACAATTAAAACAGTGTGATGGGTGAGGTCTGCTACAAAAATAAACAAAAGTAACAGAAAAAAAGTAAGACTAGCCTTGTTGGCACCAGCCAAATTTTGTCTTTCCTTCTGAAGTCATTTTGCGTGCTGGCAGCCCACTGTGCCAACATCTCCACATTTTATATTTATTACATATGACTGACTGTTTTATTCATTAATTTACAGTATTGGCCTGGCTAGCAAGCTATATAAACACAATTTAATAAGATCCTGGAATGTGGTCCTGAACGCCAACATTTTTCTAATTCATTGATTTATAAAAAAAAAAAAAAATTGTAATCAGTTGTCAACCAGTATGATGAACAATACATGCTGTGCAGAAAAAATAGGATGTTTTTGTTTTGTTTCTTTGTTGACTTTGCCTATCTGTACTTAGTTCTGCCCCTGTAGCCAAGACCCGCTGGGTCTGTGACGTCAATCCCACAAGGCAACCACGAGTATGGGCTTGGCTGCCTAAATGTCCACAACTGCAGAGCCCAAGCTGCTTTGGGATTATTGGCAAGTGGGAGCACACCTCTCAATGGTCCATTACATTGTTACGAGGGAATGTCCCTTAGTTTACTCCTCAGAAGTGCTTCGTTCCTCGTCTGTCCTCTGTGGAAGAAGGTGGTGCCCATACAGAGGAGGTACTGTAAACGCAAACTTTAAGGAGCCAGTAGAAACAAAAATAGCAGATGGGGAAATGTTACAAATTTCAAGAAGTAGTCACTTGTAACTTCTAATTTCTGAAGTGTTTTTCATTTTCTTTTTGCTCGTCAGAAAGTGTTCTATATGATTGTATGAAGGTGGATGTGCAGTATAGCACTCCTGGCACCTAACAGCTTGTTCTTTTCCTGCTGCTACATCATCAGCACTGTGAGCTCACTGACTGTAACATCTCAGGTGACTGACCTGGGAGCTACGGAGTGGCTGTTCCTGAGCAGCTGTGATGTCACAGTCAATGAGATCACAATGCTGACGATGTTGCGGGATTTACAGAGTTAGATGGGGGGGGTAGATTCAGGAGAGACATGAGGAAGTGCTTCTTCACAGAAGGAGTGGTGGATTCCTGGAACAGCCTTCCAGTGGAAGTGGTGAGGGTGGAAAGAGTGGTGGAGTTCAAGAATGCATGGGATAGGCAAGAGGGGATCACAGTGGAAAGGAAGGGGGGGAGGGAGAAAGAGCTATAGATTGACGTGGTCTGTGGTAATAGTGTAGGTAGGGAGAAATGGGCAGACTGGATAAGCTAAGTGGTCCTTTTCTGCTTTCAAATTCTATGTTTCTAAGATATGTCAGCTGCCAGGCAGAGTGCTGTTCCACAGCAGGTAAGATAAATCTAGTAATTAACCACAGGGAAAAGAAAAAGTACTTCAGAAATAGAAGGTAATAGGTGATTGCTTTTAAAAACAAATGTATCCCCTAGGTGGCACTATCCCAAGGGCTACTACCCCTGCCTGTTTGACTACGGACAGGTTGAGGGGCCTAGGTCCTATGGCGGGTGCCTCCACCCAGAGGTCATGGTTTGTAGTGGTTAGACTAGCTTGGTCACAGCCCTCTGAGACACTGAGACCCCCTTTTATTCCCTCTAGTGGCTCACACAGTACACCGGAGATACAGCTCCAATACCCCACGTATACATGCTGTTCACTCATATAGATAGTACTTACCCTTGAGACTGATTCTGCAGCATGTCTCTGAGGATCCCCTGTAAAATAAGGTTAAACAACATAAACAGCAAAACACAATACTGTTTCCATAAGTACCAACACCACAGGCAGTATATAGTATAACAACAACAAATCTGAGTTATTTAGGGGGCAGTACCACAGGAGGGGGAAATCAGGTTAATTGGTGGCATTAAATCACAGTACTGTGCTCACATACAGGGTCTGAAAAGTCACACTCTGGGTACCCAGGTTGGGGGGAAGGGCTAGCCAGGTCCATTGCCCGGGGTTGGCCGGCAGGTGCAGATGGATGGGGCCCTGTAGAAGAAAATATATGCACAACACCCAATTGTAATCTGGAGCCAGATGGCTCAGTCCATGAAGCAGTGAAACAACAAGAATTAGATGACACACTTGTGATTGAAAACAGACTGCAGGGGGATACCCTGATTTGTGCTCACAATACCCAAGCTGAGAACCGGATGGTGGATGTTCTTCTGGATTGCCAGATCAACAGGGCATGGAGACAAGGTCCTTGTGACTGGACCCAACTGCAGTCGATAGCAAACAGATTTAGCCTGAGATAAGCTGGGGTTTGCTTCCAGGTTCAATGCACAGCACACAGCACGGGGAATTGGAAATAGCGATTCTCCACAAGCACTACGCACATTCATATGTAAAAGGAAAGTACTATACCAGGCAGGCTGCTCCTTGATCCCGATCGCAATTACTGCAAAATACCTGGGAGCACACACAGCAGCTTCAGTTCCTGACAGACCGAGCGCGATTCAGCAATTTCTCTAGTCTTCTACAGGGTGAGCCTGGTTTCCACTCTTCAGACTTCCTTCTTTCTCCTCACAATCGGATTCAGTCCGAACTGGCACTTACGACGGCTGAAGGCCGAACCTCAGGGCCTCACACGTGCTTCCCTTGCAAAACTATACACCGCAGAAGCACAGAGCTCCTTCTCTCTTCACTGTCACAACTGATCTGACTTTGCAGTAACAGAGCAGGGCATTTCCTTTGAATTCTTCCCAGTTCGGTTGGCTGATTCGGCTGTCACTCACAATAGAACTCCCTCTGTTGGTGAAAAAAGGCATCAAGGTCAAAACTACATTTCCCAGAGTCACTGCCCATACAATCCCCTTGTGGCTGGCTCAAATTAAGAGTCCAAGTTCTGATTCATCCACAGTCTCCATTTTAGGGCTCTCTTAACCCAATTGGCCCAGCACAGTAGTTTAGGTCCAAAATGGAGGGTTAACACACACGTACAGAGTCCCAGCTGCAATAAAGGCAGGTTAGACAAACTACAATTTTGCTAATGCTTTAAATGATTACAGGCAAACAGTTACAGCTTTCAGATAGGCTCCCTTTGCGCTTCCAGCGACCGAAAAATGGAGCGATTACTCTGCAACTCAGGCGGGATTCAAGCAGGGAAGCACCAGCCCCCCTGGAAAAGCATTAATTATGTCTGCAAGCAGACAACTCTTAAAGAGATAGTAGGTGGAGGCTCTACCAGCACTTACAGTGCCATTCTAGTGGCTTAAACGCCAAATGCCAGCAGGCAGGGGGAACACTTAGGCAAGCTCCTAGGAGGCTTTTTAGGAACCCCCATTTGTAGGGGGGTTACACAAACATTTGTTGTAGGCAGTACACTAGCACTTTAAAGCCAAAACACAACATGCTATAATCCAGAGGCTTTGGGAGAAAACATAGGAGGAAAGGCTGAGAGACAGCATTCTCAACATGTGTATCCATCCCTAGCGACAAGGAGACGGATGGGGGGTATAATAGAATTGTATGATAACTGCTGACCCCCTTTATCACTCTGATTATCAGATGCCGTAATAATGGGGTATGAAGTCATACCCACTTATTACAGTTTTTGAAGTGCTCATGCTCGTGCTTCACTTTCCCTGTTGGGAAACTTGATTTTTTTGCTCATGTCCCTGCATCACTTATTATAAAAAACAAAACATAAGTGACTGTATGTTATGAAGTTTTTTTTTTCGCACACCCTCAGTGTGTGATAACCACATAAACATCTTGAGCTTCACTCTTGAGGTCTGTGGGTCATCACGCACATCAGGTGTGTAAAAACTTCATAACATATAGTCACCCATGCATTATTCTCTATCAGTGTCTCCATGGTATAAACAGTGCGAACTTTAATAAACCGTTCGCCCTAAATGCAAACACGGACATGAGTTAATCCAGAGAAGCTGGCTGGGGGACATTCGGGGGGGGGGCACAAAAGTACTTTTTCATGAGACATGGTAGAAAGGTGGAACAGACTACTGAAGGAGGTGATATGTGCCAAAACAGTGAGCAGATCCAACAAGGGTGGGAGAGGCAGAGGGGCCTGATAAGAGCATAGGACGGCAAAGTTGAGGAGGGAAAGTGGGGTGGATTGTCAATAGGTCCGTCAAACATATATAAGGCAGGGTTGGGCAGACTGGATGGGTCAGGGGCCTTTTTCTGCTGTTACAATGTATGTTTCAATGTCTGTGATACTAAAGTAAAATTAAACTGGTACGAGGAAGAGACTTAGGGCAAGATCAATCAATCAATCAATTTTATTTGTATACTGGAAGGTATGTAAGCAAAAATGCCCGTTTTCACAAATGTTCAGTGTTGGAATACAACAGATGAACAAATACATAGGCCAATGGAATGCATAGGACATGTAATGAACTACCTACGACATACAACAAAGTAAATAAATTATATATACAGTTGTATAGAAGTACATAATATATACAGGTGTATGGAAGTACAAGGAACTAACAAGTGCAAAATAAAACTAGCATATTACATGGGTAAAACTGTGCAAGAGTTGACCAGAAGGCAGACAGATAAACAGAAATGTTTTCAGGTATTCTGTAGGGTAAGAAGTTTTAGTGCACTTGGTGGGGAGAAGAAAAGTGTGGGTGATGCGAGGGGGAGAGAGCACCCCTGGGATTTACCGAGAGGGCCATGGAGGAGGCCTATCAGGGCAGCTGCAGGTGGAAGATAGGAAGATGTGCTCCTTTAGGGAGGAGTTGAAAGAGTATACAGACCCGCAAGCCTGGAGTTCAGGGAGTAGATTGTTGTGAAGCTTCATTCCCATGAAGGTAATGGAGTTCTCGGCATGCTTAGTCCTGTAGAAAGGAATGCTAAAAAACAGACTTGAAGCACCTCTAGTTAATTGCCCCAGCGCTGCAAGCAGGAATGGGGAGATAACGCTGGGAGGGGGGAAGAATATTGAGGTATATCTTATGTAGGAAGGAGAGCGTCTCAAGATGGAATCTCCCTTCTAGAGTGGGCCACTCAAGGGAGGAATAAAATGAGCAGAGTTGTGTTTTAATGGGGAGACCACTGACAAAACGTGCTATGCTGTTGTATGTGACTCTAAGTTTGGAGAAAAGGAGGGATGAGGTAGGGGGAGAGAAGACAATAGATCTGTAGTCAATAAGGGGCAGGAGTAGAGAGCTAGCAAGGTGAAGTCTGGATGCAGGGATGAGGAACTTGGCTAATCCTGTAGAGCAGACCACGTCTGACGTGCAGCTTCTTTGTGAGGTTACTGATGTGGAGATTGTACAAGAGGTGGGGGTCAAGGTGGAGACCCAGGTATTAAGCAATGAGGCATGATCAGGGGTTAGATTAACAGTCTGTTAGTCGCCTCCTAGGGGTGTAATGTGGCACGGTGCAGCCCGAGGGCCATATTCTAGGGTGATTGACTGTTAATCTAACTCCTGGGAGTGCCTTATTGCTATTATAAAAAAAACATTCCAAAAGAAAAGTGTTAAAAGTATACTTTGTGAATGTTTTCCTCATTTAGAGGAAGATTTTTAAGAAAATAGTTCTTCCACCAACAGTTTAAGAATGCTGGTTCAAAATCAGAATGCAGCATTCCAGTCATTCAACAGTGCTAAAGGATGGAATGCTGGCGGGAAGAATCCATGTGTCACTGTGATCAGGCAGTACATGACAGTTTAACAGGGATTAATGTAAGGCTGTCAGAATCCTTACAGCCAATCAGACTGCAGCATTTCTGAGACCCTTTTTATAATCTGAATTCTGACACTTGTTCAGTAAAGTTGCTGGAATTGTTGAGGAGTTTAAAACCAGGGGCTGGGGCTTTCCTGGGGTCCCGAGAAGATCGTGAGCTTGTTTTTTTTGGAGTTGAGGACAAGGCCGTTACCAGCCCTGCATCCGTTTTTCCAGTGCAAGTGTAGAAATCTGCCTGGGAAATCAGACTACAAAAAGATGGTCTAACTTTCAGCCTAGAATTCCTCACTTGCATCAGAAAAACAAAGACCTGCAGTTATGGCAGAAACTGCCGTGAACTGTGGAAAATGTCGCACAGGTGTTCCAATGTTCCGTGAATAGGATGCCAATAGCTGGACGTAGCTGTGTGGACACAGCATACGTCTGAAATATGGCCACAAGTGCTGCATCCAGACCTTTAAAAATCCCCAGTAGGAAACTGCGATTCTGCTCCTTAGACAGCGGGTGCAGTCAAGTGGGCGGACAGCCAAATTATAAACCAAAGACCCCAAAAGAGACTGCACTCGCCAAAGCAAAAGCGGAACCAGCAGAAAGAAATAAGTAGCTTCTGAAAGCTTTATTGCTTGAAAATAAACTGTTGCATCCAGTGTGACTGCAACAACCACCTGGTGCCCCAGCGCTTCGGGTCCTAGCCCTTCATTGGGGAGCATGGCTATCTTGAGAGACACCTGCAGTTATGTACAGACATCAGTAATTAGCTGTGATGCAACACAGCTGTAACAATTTAAGGTTAAACAATAAATTAATTAGAAAAAAAACACCAGAGTGAATAACACACATTTACAGTCTATACAAAACTAAGAAACATTCAAAGCCTGTCACTTCTATTAAGTTACTTTAATAAGTCCATCATTACCTTAAATAATCTGACTAAACAATATAAGCGTGCATTTATTCTACATATTTTATGTTAGTAACTACTCTAATAGAAAATAACGATGGCAAAATTTTGATGGGGCAGAGTTTTGAAGAAGAAGAAGATGGTGAAGCGATCTGCTCCCAGTAGTGATAAGCCCACTGCTCCAACGTCCATGGGAAAATAGAGGGTGTCCTAAAAATACAAAGAAAACAGAAAGAAACAAAAAAACTCAGTATTAGTATGGTGCTATGTTTTAATATAAATACTGATTTAATTCACTTATAAAAACAATTCCACATCATACTATTTTTATATTATAAATAGCACTTAATTTGAGAAAAAGCTACACACAACTGTAAAACACAAGTCTACTGTAAAAAAGGTTTTTCTGTCTTCCTTCATAATTTTTATGAGGCCCATATGTTGAAATATATACAGTTTAGAAGATAATCTAAATCAAAGAGTGCTGAATCAGTAGTTTTTTTCAAAATGATGACTAGCAAAATTATGGGGGCTGACAGGATGAATTATTTCTCAACTGTGGTGGTGTCAGGGATGTATTATTTTTTCCGAATACATACAAATGCAAGTTTAATCTAATAAATATGGATTTAGGTCCCATGAATTGTTCCAGTAGCTCTCCCTTTTAGCAGTTCATTAGTTCTGTTCCTTCCCAACTTATCCAGTCTTACATGTTCAATCCCCATGAAGTGAATTAAATCAGAATCTGAGTTATGGCTGTTACAGAAATGCGTGCTTACTGGGTTGTCCTCTTTTTCATTTAGGCCCCCATATTCAAAAGAGGGGGGGTTGCACGGGGCGTCCGGATGTGCCACCCAAATAGTTGTGCCGTCGCAACTGAATGCCATATTCAAACATGATGCGAGATCCCAATTGATTGTGCATCCTGTTTGAATATGGCAATCTGGGCGTGCAGTGCAAATGGGGTGGCGGACGACACTGCACCCAGCGCAGCCCTGGGATGGGCTGCATACAGGCTATGGAGGCTGTGCCGGCACATCCTAGATACGCTGTGCCCCCAAGGGCCATGTTCAGCCAGACTATGCAGATGAGCTCATTAGGCTTACATGGAGCAAACGGGCCCCATGCATGCTCATTATGGTCCCATCTGCATGTCTGCCTGGGCCAGGACGCGCCGGGACTGTGCTGCCTCACCCGCCCGATCCTTGTCACCGTGCCACATTCTGTCTAGTGCATGTACCTGGTTAACTAAAGTGAATAAAATATATAAATAAAATACATCTGCCCCACAAGCCCATAGCAGGGCATCCCCCTCTCAGCCCCTATCCCAATTTGGTGCAGATGCCTGCACCGTACCACCCTGGTATTCTAGTGGACTCCCCATCCCAGACTCAAATGCAGCTCCCTGTGGAAACACACCCTGGTAGTCTAGTGGTCCCCCGGCCCAGCTGTGATCACCTACAGTATATAAATGGAGGCGTACCTCCATTCCATGGTGAAGATGACAACCCCACCCCACTTGTGCAGGCCCCCTTCCATCTCTGATCTCCAATCACAAGAAACACATCCAAGGATCCCATTCCACAATGTAGCGACCCCCACCCACTCAGGTAGCAACATCCCCCCCTACTTCCCCATCCCAGCATGTCCAACTGGACTACCAGTGACAGTGTGCAGAATATACTACATGCCCACTGGTTCGATGGGCATGTAGTGTATAACGTACACTGTCACAGACAGTGCAGTCAGTGGGCAGCCGTGGTGCTGTGTGGAGGGCTGTGCTGCTCAGTGGCTGTGCCAGGACGTGCTGGGACTGGTGGGAGCAGGGTGAGATGTGGGTACCTGAGTGGGTGGGGGAATGGGGGGCCACTACACTATGGAAAGGGGTCCACAGCCATGTTTATTGCCATTGGGGTTAAGGGATGGGAAGGGGTACCGCTACGCTATGGAAATGAGCTCCGGGATAATATTACCTTCAGACGGGGATGGGTGGTGGGTACTGCTGCACTATGGACCAGGGCATGGGGTATTATTCTACTCTGATTGGGGTTCATGGATAGGAGGGGGGGTTGACACAGTTGAATGGGTTGGGATGGCACACAGTCTTGTGCGATTGGAGAATGGGGATGGGATGGGGGGCTGCTGCCCATGTCCTGAACAGGGATACGCACCGATTCCACTGCAATTGGGGACTGGGGCTAGGGGGGGGGTCACTGGACTGCTGGGGCTGGCAGGCTGTGGTGTACCTGTGTGCACTTCCAGGGCCAACCTGCAGGTGGCTGGCTGACTTAGGTCAGCTTTTTGTAGCTTATCTTTGGGCGCACATTTCTTGTCAGTGAGGCGCATTCCCTCTGAATATGCTGGTCGCGTATATTCATTGAAATGCCCCTCCACTAAGCGCCAACATACATTGTCTTGTGCGGTAATTCCCATGTGGGTGGCACATCTGCGCTTAGATATCCTCCGTGGCGCATTGTTGGACTTGCGCGGCACATCTCCCTTCTCTGCCAAGATGCGCCACGCATCTCCTTTGAATATAGGGGCCCTATTATTGATCTAATGTGCTCCTTTATCCATTGTTTTAATGGTCTGACAGTGTAGCCAACATATACTTTTTTATATGGACACCATAGAGCATATACTGTGAACATGGTATCACAGGTAATACATTCCCTAAGTTCCATCTTGATGTTAGTGAGAAGTGGGTGTTGGAAGGAATTACTTTGTGCAAGTTTACAAATATTGCAGCGTTTACATTGATGGAAGCCACAAGAATGCTGAGGAAGCCAATTTAGAAAAGTACTTCAGAAAGTATGTTCTTCCAAAACAACTGCCAGTGTTTTCTGACAAAGGATTCTGTGTAATCCGAAAGCTAAAAGCACCTGTGTTCTTTTGTAACAACTCTGTTGGTCCAATAAGAGGTATCAAACCATCTGTTTGTGTGAATCTTCAAAATGAATATAATTTTTCCCTCCTCCATTGATGGGGGAACAAAATTCCCTTTATTTATGATTTCCTGAAACATCAAACTCAGCCACGGCAATAAATCCTCTAAGAATGTTACATAAAATTCTGAGGTTGGTCCATCTAACCCCGGACTTTTATTTTTTGGCAAACTTTTTATAACATCCTTAATTTCTGTTATTGAGAATTCTTTCCCTTCACATTTTAACTCACGTAGGTCCACCTCTTCAAGATAAGTCTTTAATTTATCTGCCAGAAGGGGTGTTTGTTTCTGGTAAATATCCTTATATGCTTCTATAATAGCCTTTCCCATTTCTACATCTGAATTAATTATATTTCCTTCATTACCTTCCATAACCGTTATTATTCACTGTTCTCTGCTTTTTTAGCAAGTATGCTAACATTTCACCTGACTTATCTCCCCGAATATACTTAACTCTCTAACTTTATTTATCTCAGCTGCTACTTCCTTGTTTATAAGCTCATTTTTTTCCAGAGTGAGTTTATACCATTCCTTTGCATATTTTTCATAGTCTGTGGTAACTAATTAGTCTAGTTCTTTTATTCTTTTATCTTTACTTTCAGATAGGTGTTTTTCCATTTTATATTTAAAAGCAGTATAGGAAATAATTACCCCCTAGTATAACTGCTTTAAACGCGTCCAAGAGTTCCAAGACTGGTTTAGAGCCCTCATAATTTAAATACCAAAATTCTTTAATTGTAGCTTTTATTTTTTTCCTAAATTCTTTATCTTTAAATATTTTATTATTTAGCCTCCATTGTCTGGTATATTTTCTATTACTGTCCTGTAATTCCAGTTCTATCTGTATTGATGCATGGTCTGATATTATGATTGAATCAATCAAGGGTTTTTTAATAATAACTGACATAGTTTTAGATGTGAAGATGTAATCTATTCTAGATTAGAAAATGGGTAAAATGATTTGAAGCTTCCGATTGGCTGAGACACTTTTCTAGCTGGGCATCTATCAGACAACAGATGCCCAGCTATTAAAAGTGCCAGCCTAGCCGCCCCATCACCAGCATCCTGGTGCCCACCCCACTTCCTAATTGGCCAAACCCCTCCAATCTAATTTCAAATTTCCGCCATTTTTTTTGTACCACTAAGCAAGACAACAGAGCCCTGCTTTTAAAAGTCACACAGCCTGTAACATCCCCCCATACAACATTCGTAAGCCAGAATCAAGTAAAAGTCTTATATTTATTAAATTATTTTAGGATGTGGTACCATTGTAAAAAAAATGTGTAGATGCACATGTTTGTGTCACAATCCATAAAGCCAGCCACTAAATTTGAAACTCCAAGCCAGCAGTAGGTATCACTCAACAGGTGATAGCACGCAGAACCCCAAAGCTTCCTGTACCACACACTCCAGCGCCCGACAGATTTGAAAAAGTAGCGATCTCCTCATTAATTGTTTTAACTGATCGATCAGGAAATTAAGTTTAAAAAAATGGTGTCCAACATCACAACGTGCGTACCCTGCCTCCTCTGAAGTTGTACAGCTTCGTTGTTGTGTGAAAATACAGCATCACTACTAAAAGTACTGAGCCAGCTGAAAACTTCACCCAGCTTGCCCTTCTTCCAGCACCGCTGGACCCAAGAGTAAGAAAAAATAATAAACACAAAGTAATATGTGTAATTTACTTTCATATTCTGCACAACTGGTACCTTAAAATGTTTTCTTATCCAGCCCTCTCCTTCTGGCGCACTCCAGGCCATGTAGTGAACTAGCGAGTCAACGCACAAGTTTTCACCTGCAGAAGGGTGGGATCTTGCTGTGGCGATTAAATATAGAAATAAAAGCAAGCCTCATCTTATAAGAAAATGCTCTGAAGATTTTATTTTTTATTTAATAGGGAAGGATGGGTGCGAGTGAATCCTGCTTTCACAAGCACTACAGTGCCCTCTAGTGTCAGTACCAAGAGTATGCAGACAGCATAAAAACACATTCTAATGCAGGTGGAGGAACTATTTCATAACAAAACTGACTTTAACATAATTTTTTATTAAAATTTTTTATTAAACTTCATTTTTTTCATAGTGCCCATTTTCTAAGCGCAATAATATGCTCCAGGGTGAGTGGTATTGTGCTATACCGGACCTTCCAGGGGCTATAAGGCCCTCCGCCTGCGGCGTCAGGCCTCATTACGCCACTGGGCGGTCCGGTATAGCACAATACCGCCCTTCCTGTTGGGTATTATTGCTTATGAAGCCTACATTTTTTTTTATCATGGTAAGTATATTCATGTTTTTTTCAGGGTGGTGTATTCTCCAAGAATCTACTAGACCATGTGTTTGTAAAAAAATAATTAATTAATTTAGCTTGGTATTTGTTAGCTAGGATCTATCCATTATAGGATCCACTAAAATATTAAAGTCACCCATTAAGATTATATTCTGTGTAGCAACTTTTTAAGTGCCTCACTGATTTCAGCTAAAAATGCGGCATAATCCAAAAAGGGGGCATATATAGACCCTATTGTTAATATAAGATTTTTTTTATCTTTATTTTAACTAGGAAGGGAAGGCAGGTGGAGGGGAAATTGTTTAATAAGGAAAGGCACACTAATCTGAAGCTTGTTTCCAGGTGTGACCTGGGAGCACAGGGAAATTAAGTGACTTGCTCAGGGTCACACAGTATGCAAGTGGGGGCTGTGGGATTCAAACCCAAGCCTCTGAGTTTGCTGCTCAAAGCCCTAAACCACTGTGCTATACTACCTCCATATAACCAATAGCATTCTTCCCCTTTTGTCTGAATAAGTTTCCATTATAGTTATTGGGGTATTTTTTTCTAAAAAGCAAAGCTAACCCGGCATTTTCCCTAGTACCCTCCGAAAACAGCAAGCAAGATACCCATTTTTGCTTTAATGTCTTAATTTCTGTAGCATCCAGATACATTTCTTGTAGCACAATACATTGTGCATTTGATTTCCTTAAATGAGATAGTAATCTTGTCCTTTTAATTGGTGAATGGATACCATTTATGTTCAGAGATAGACATTTACTAGTGACTCTTAGCATATGAAAGGTTTAAATACCCAACTAAATTCCCTCCTCCATTTTTTCCTTTATATTATCAAAGACCATCCCAACCTGTGAACTTTTTAGAACTTCCCCTTCCCAAAAAACATAAAAGCAACAATCTAATAAACTCATTTTTATTTGAAGCCCGTGGGACTTCTAAAGTAAACTTTACTGTGGCTCCTGTTATGTCGTCCCCCGCATTTACATAAATAAGGGATATGCAATGGAAAGGAGTCGAATGCATGATTTATCTGCACAAGAGCATTTTGACCTTGGGTAACCTTATGGGTGGCGTAAGCCATAAGTGAAGTGGCTGAGGTCAAACTGCTCGAGTGCAGATAAATCATGTATTCCACACCTTTCCATTGCATATCACATTTATGCAATAGGAAAGAAGCATTTTTGGATTTTTTTTATTTGGTTTCTGTGCAGTTTTAGGTTTTGTTTGAGTAAAATTGCTGAGATTATTTACTGTATTCTTGCTTGAGAGTGGGGTTGCTTCTGTGGTTGCTAGCTTGGTTGCTTTGCAACAGTGTCAGTGGCTCAGTAGGTAGCATACTCACCTCTGAGGCTGGTAGATCAGAGAGCTGTGGGTTCAGTTCCCACATCTGGTACTTGGGTTAATATCCTAGTACTGACACTGTAGTGCAGCATGAGAGGGGTGCTGCACTTCTGAGGTGCCGTCTTTCAGATGAGATGTTAAACTGAGGTCCCATCTGCCTGGATTGGTGGTAGTTCAGTTGGATGTTAAAGATCCCATGGCACTTATTGAAAAGAGTAGGGGAATTTCCCTGGTGTCCTGGCCAAATTTCCCTCATTCACTAAATACCACCAACAGCTTAATCTGGTTCAAGGTCGGTTGGCATTCATCTGTATCCCCCTTCCCCGGGTTGTGCCTGAAAATAGGCAGGACTTGTCTAGTGCACTTACCTGGTCAACAAAAACTAAATAAATAAAAGATGTCATGACATGTCCAGTGAGGTTTTTATTGGTTGTTTGCAGCATGTGGGAGGGTTGTACGGTTTAGGAAACATGGCGGCTTCATTTCTCACTTAGCAAGCATTAGAGAGCTTCTATGGTGATGTTTTTTTTGGGGGGGGCACTTCTGTATTTTTTTCTCTGTATTTATTTTATTTATTTTTACTGTGAGTTAATATTGCATTGTTCCTGTCTTCACTGTTCGTGCCATGGAGTGGAGAATCATGCCTGTGCAATGTGACTCAAGTGAGAGAGGAGCAGATCAGAGAAACGAGGCTGTGAGAAGCAGGTTGGTGATTGAGCTGACAGAGTTGTTTTATTTTTCAGGTCAGTGGCTGCTTATGGGATTCGTTTGTTGCTACTTGTGCTGAGGTTGTTTTGTAAATTACCTTGATTTTTACTAGTAAAGAGAGGAGTGGGAAAAAGATAATTGAGCGGGAAATGGTCAGATGGGGGGGGCAAGTATAGAGTCTGCAGTGCGGTGCTGTTGTCCGTGAATTCAGTAAAGTTTTTCTTTGCCACAAAAGTTTATTTTGTGGTAGTTTTGCTTGTATTTTGACCTTAGTGATGATGGCACTGGGTAGTGTTTGGGAAGCATAGCGGGGGGGGGGGGGTGCAGGACAGTTAGGGTGGGTGAGAAATAGAATGCGGCATCTGCACAAGTGCCAAGTAAGGGTATGTTTAAGTACTGCTGGTGCAAGGAAGGATGATTGATGGCAGGGTGTTGGATAAATGGTGGTTGATTGATGGCAGGGTGTTGGCTAAATCTTACAACCACTGTTCATCCAGCACCAGTGAGAATAAATGCATTTATTTCAAGGTTTATCTGCTCATTCCTATTGCATAAATAGCATTCTGTGTAAAGCTGTGAAGAAAAAAGTAAAGTTAGTTCCTGAAACAGAAGTATTAATTATTAAGTTATTTCAGTATTCCAAACATCTCATTAAATTATATTTTAGTCAAACAAGTCTGGATTTTTTTCTCTTAAGTCCTTCTTCGCTTTTTCCAGTGTGTTATATGCTAAGTGCACCTCTTTAAAAATTATCACAAGCTTTGCCAGATAAATCATAGTGGCCTTTTAACCATAACTTGTCCTTCAATAAATCAGATTTTCTCCTTTCTTGTATGATTTCTGTTGGAAGATCGTTGATGATGGAAATATTGGCTCCCATTAATGTAATGTGCTTTTTTATAAGCTTGTGACATTAATGTCTCTTTTATCTTCCATTTTGAAAATTTTACACTCACGGGTCTTGGTGTTTTATATTGTGTTATGCTGAGTTTGCGCTATAAGTTCTGTGTGCTCTGTTCATTCCTAATTGTACGTTTGCTGGATCTGTTTACAAGTAGGAGCCTAAAATGTGTTTTAATGAATCTTTTAAGGACCTTGTACCTGTGACACTTGGCCAGCTGGTTATGATTGCTCTATGATATTTGTATATAGAATGTGGTATGTGAGTGTCTCTCATGAGACAGCCTGTGGGATGGGTGCCCCTTCCCCAAGGTTTCAACTATAGGATATATTAAAGGACCAGAGAGACTTAATTAGAACTGACCTAGCTGCCAGGATATAGGGCTCATAAACTTTCATGATGTTTAGAGGAAAAAACATGTTATATCACTGTGGTGCTAAAAGTCATAAAATCCTTTAAAGTACCCTGGAAACAGAAACTGTTCAAGATCAAAGAGGACAGGCTTGATCACAGACTTATAATTTGGGAAATTAGTTTTTGCTGAAGTCACAGTATTTAAAATATCTTCTGACAGGAAGATCATTGTTTGGATAATTTTTTATATTATAAAAGGAGGAGCTAGATGACTCATCATGGGAGGGGTGTGTGAGAGAGACACAGTTTAAACTGAGTACTGTGGCTGAACTTAGTGACATGTCTTTTGTGGACTCATAAGAAACAAGACCTAACTAAGGCACTTATAGAGGTAATACATTAGATAGAAAACATCTATTTGTATTGTGGTAGGAATTTTAGTTTGTACTTTTCCTTGTTTTCTTTCAAGTGATTGTATGCTTTGTGATATAGTGTTCTGTGCTTACATTTTACATATTTTATCTATATTTAAGTAAATCTATATTTAAAAAGACTGCCTGGGTGTGTCTTCGAAGTTCTTTCTTTTTGCATGTGATGTATAGATAGTTAAGACTAACTAATAACTGTTCATAAGCTGATGGTGTTACCAAACTGGAAAAAGGTAAGAATATACCTAAGGTCTTTTATAGAGTTTTAAGGGTTCATTTTGGATACGTGGTTAGGTGCCCTTAGGCGAAAGATGTCTGGCATCACCCGAAAGAGCAGATTATCTGAGCCTGTACATTTGGGTACGCTAGCATAAGGTTTACAGTTTTAATCCCCCAAGAACTTAAGACTAAAGGTGATTCGGACCCACAAGCAGACAGGAGGGTTATCCTGTTCTGTTACCTGTTCACAATTCTGCGCTCGGAGGTTGGCACTGTGGGAGCAGAGGGCCTGACCTGCTGAGTGCAATTGTGACAGTATCATCCCATAATGCTGGTATTCCTAGAATTCTGATATTTGTTCTTCTTGAATATGCTTCAAAATCTGTCATTTTGTTTCTGAATTCTTCAAGTGTGTCTAGCTCTTTTAACTGTCTTTGAATCAGGGCTGTGTCATCTTCTATTTCAGATGCTCTGCACAGAGTATGAATGTCTTATTTTGTTTGCATATTCTCTGCCATTAAAATGTTCACTGTAGTTCGAATATTATCAATTTTTGTTTCCATCTTTTTAATTTTTTTTTAATGCCTTCATTTAATGTAGTTGGTTGAGAAATTATTTGTTTGGCCCATACAGGTGGTTGATTGATTTCCTCATCAGAAACAAACACTGCACCCAAGTATTCTGAGTCTGTATCAGATTCATTATGGTTAAATTGGATTATCATACTTTTAGTTTCAACGTGGCCACTTTTAGAATTTTAAATTTGATTTTGTTCCCTAATCAACAGCATTACTTGTAATGTTACTAGTTTTGTGTAGTGACTCCTCATAATTTTGTTTGTTCAAATGTCCCTGCATTTTTGTGTTACTGATTTCACCCTCCATTTCTTCTGACACAGGTATTGTAGGTTGATTTTTAATAGCAGGCTTCCCACTTTCTTTACTACCCCTCCCGGTGGACTTTCACTGTTGATAAATGCTGCAGCTGCTTTTTCCATATTTGGGCAACCCTCCATTATATCCACTTCTTCCCCCACAGGTAAATAATTATGCAGTTTTGTGTCGTTTACCTGGGCAGATTGATCTGTGCTTTTCAGCTGCTTCCCTTCAGCATACATTGTCATTTCTCTGGGAGCTTCCTCCTTGTTCTCCATATCTAGCAAGTTCTGCACTGAATCTTCTATGTTAAGCATTTTGGGATTCACACATGCAGTGTTTTGGATAAGTCTTCCAGCAGTATGTGAAGGTGCCACCTCCCCATTCTTCTCCATTATCTCATTACCAGCTACATTCTTCACCACTGGTTCATGGTTAGGATTAAAGCAGGCTTTCTGAGTTTGCTTCATAAAGATTGGAACAGGTACAGTTACTTTTTGTTACTTCACTACTGTATTTTGTCCCAATGAGGTAGAGGGTTTCAAATTTACTATATTATTTACTGGGGGTATGCGACAGGGTAGACCCTGTCCCAGTTGTTGTAGAGAGTTTAAATGCAAGGATCTGTTCTTTCTTGTCTATTTGTCTGTCTGGTTGTGCAACCAAATATTCCTGTGAGACCTAGAATTTGATCACCCTGACAGTCTCACAGTTCTTTGCCTCTCACTGTCTCTCAGCCCTTCCTTGCTGTCTGTTTTTCCTTCCTTGCATATCTGCTGATATAAAAATATATGCAAATCATTGTATAGAAATGTAACTGATAATTGGGATCCCTTTGTTTAGAAAATATATAGTGTTACTGTTGAAATATATATATATATTTATATATATATAATTATATTTTGAAATGATTGCAAAAAGCTATTGGGAACTTAAGACGTTACTTGAGTGCGCATTTTTAAGCCTTTTGCTGAAGAGCTGTGGAAAAGGGGCCTCAGCTCAGGGACATTGTGTTCTAGCTGCACATACCTGATACTTACAAGAACAGGATACTTGTTAAGAATGGGGGCTGGAAGGACTTATAAGAGAGATGAGCTGTAATTGCTAAAGAAAGAATGGACACAGAACTTGAAGAAAAACTCAGATGGACTTTTTATGTTTTTTGGCCTTTGTAAATAGTTATACTGAACAATTTTATTTTATTATATGTTACTGCTAGTACTAATAAATATGTTTGGTGAATTATACAATTGCTCCTGGTTTTCCTATGCTTCCTGACCTGTGCCTCGATGACAGATGGTGTTAGCAGTGGGATTTACACCGTGCATACCCTAAGACAGGAGTTTTGTGCATGGGTACTGGACCTAATACCAGGAAAGCACAGAGAAAGGTATGGATTCTGCAGCAGCAAGTTGAGGAGTGGTTACCAGGAGAATGGCAGCCAAACTAGCAGAGACAGAAGTCCAAGCTGAAACTGTACAGCCAGCACAAGTCATGGAAACAGAACAGGCAGCGACAGAACCTAAAAGCCTGATGCACTTTTTCAAATGGTGGGCTATACAACAAAAAGAGACTGAGAAGCAAAGAGAGAAAAAGAGATTCAACATTTAGAAGCACAAAGGAGAGCAGAGATGCAGTAACAGGAGCAGAAGATGAGAGAAGAGACATAGCGACAGGAGCAGCGATGGCTGGATGCCTTACAAGCTATCAAAGGCAGAGGCTCTGGCACAGACCCAGATGAGCAACAAAACACAAGCAACTTAAAAGCCATTAAACTTACAAGGTTGTGTCCCTTGGATGATATCAAGACGTACCTGACAACTTTTGAGAGTTACCACAGCCTGCCAATGGCCAGAGTAGCAAAGGACAGTCAGACTGGTACCCTACCTGTCAGGGAAAGCCCAACCTGCCTACAACAATATGGACACTGCACAGTCAGAAAACTATGACCTGGTGAAAAGCAAAATCCTGAAAATGTATGACATCTCCGGAGAGACCTACAGGCAGAGATTTCGATCTCTGAAGTACAACTCAGTCGATAATCCTCGAGAAGCTTTCACCCGACTCAGAGAACACCTGAAAAAATGGCTCCAACCAGAGGGCAAAACAGTCCCATAGATCATCGACACATTTGCCATGGAGCAATTCATCAACATCCTGCCTACAGATGTGCAGCTTTGGGTAAAGGAACACTGACCAGAGAGTGAGGAAAAGGCTGTTTTTTTGGCCAAGGACTACCAAATGACCAGACAGATGCCACAGCGGTGAGGTAACAGCCAAGCACCGGTAAGACACTCTTTTTCCCATTTAAACTCCAAGCCTGATAACTCTGGTGGGGGTAACAAATCTGTGCCCAAAGACATTATCTGCCTTAACTGTAATGAGCCAGGCCATATTGCAAGAAACTGCTGTAGTAAGGAGAGTGGCACTGGGGCAGATTTGTCCTTGGCAAATTTTGGCAAGTACTTAATAGATGTGAAGGTCGGGGATAAGACTGTGAAGGGACTCATTGATTCTAGAAGCAGACAGACCCTAGTGCATGTTGAGGTGCTGGGAAAACACTGCACAAAAGGACCAGGTACTGATGTCATCTGTATCCATGGGGACACTCAATACTATCCCACCACACAAGTGACTTTGACCATTAAGGGTGTGTCACACCAAATGAAAGTGGGGGTAGTACCTAAGTTACCTATACCTCTGATTATTGGAAATGACTTTCCAGGATTTACTGAGTTAATGAAGGAGGGAGTAAACCTAATGTTTCAGTACCGGTGGTAACAAGAGCTCAGGCAAAGAAAATTTCAGATGGAGGAGACTCTTTTCCTTTCAGTGATTTTGATTCAGACTTGTCTGAGCACAACTCCAAGATCTGGAAATCCTGGAAACAAAGACGATGTCTGAATAAACTGTGGCAACAAATGACTGATAAAGGGTTAAACTATGAAAATGCTGAAACTGAACTGATAGTTAATTGTGATTTTCTTTCTGAGCAAGCTAACAATATTTCTCTCCAGGGTTATTTCAAGCAGCTGGGAGTGAAACCAAAACTGGGTGGACCAATGTTTAAAAAATGTAATGGGTTACTGTACAGAGTTTGGATTAAACCTCAGATACAGGAACAGACAGAACAATTGGTTGTACCACAGAAGTAGTGAGCAGAATTGTTACAGATAGCACATGATAGTCCTATGGCTGGTCACTCAGGGAGGGATTACACCCTTGCCAGATTGCTGTACAGGATTTTACTGGCCTGAAATTCATGAAGATGTTGCTACCTATTGTAATTCCTGTGCTGAGTGTCAGAAAGTAGCCCCAGTCAGAAAAGACAAAATGCCCCTACCCTTGATAGATGTGCCTTTTGAGAGAATTGCAATGGATATGGTTGGTCCTTTAGACAAAACTGAAAAGGGCAATATATTTATCCTGGTAGTATTTGACTATGCTACTCAATACCCAGAAGCAATTCCAATGCATACTGCCACAGCTTCAGAAGTGGCAGCAGAGCACGCTAAACTTTTCAGCAGAGTGGGCATACTTAAAGAAATTATTACTGATCAGGGTAGTAATTTTGGTGCTGCATTACTTCAGGAGCTGTACAGACTACTAGGTATCACTGCCATAAGAACCTCCCCCTATCATCCTCAGACAGACGGTCTTGTTGAGCATTTTAACCAAACCCTAAAATGCATGTTAAAAAGGTTTGTAAAAGGGGAAGGGAAAGATTGGGACCAACACTTGCCTTACCTACTTTTTGCTTACAGTGAAGTGCCATAGGCATCAACAGGGTTTTCACCATTCAAAATGCTGTATGGTAGGCAGCCAAGAGGGCCACTGGATGTAATAAAAGAAACATGGGAAGATAATCCCACTCAGAAATAGGTTCCCTGTTAAGGAGGGGGTGTATGTGACAGGGTGGAATAGGACCCTGTCTCAGTTGTTATAGAGAGTTTAAATGCAATTATCTGTCATTTCCTGTCTATTTGTCTGTCTGGTTGTGCAGCCAAATTTTCCCGAGACCTAAGATTTAATCACTCTGACAGTTTTGCAGTTCTTTGCATCTCACTGTCTCTCAGCCCTCCCTTGCTGTCTGTTTTTCCTTCCTTGCATATCTGCTGAAATAAAAATATATGCAGATGATTGTATGGAAATGTAACTGATATTGGGACCCCTTTGTTTAGAAAATACATAGTGTTACTGTTGAAATGTATATAATTATATTTTGAGATGATTACAAAAAGCTATTGGGAACTCAAGAGGTTACCTGAGTGCAAATTGTTAAGCCTTTTGCTGAAGAGCTGAGGAAGAGGGGGCTCAGCTCAGGGACATTGTGTTCCAGCTGCACATGCCTGATACTTGCAAGAACAGAATGCTTGTTAAGACTGGGGGTTGGGAGGACTTATAAGAGAGCTGAGCTGCAATTGCTAAAGAGAGAGAGAGAGAATGGACACAGAGCTTGAAGGAAAACCTCAGATGGACTTTTTCTGGCTTTTTTTGGCCTTTGTAAATAGTTATACTGAACATTTTTTTTTATGTTACTACTAGTCCTAATAAATATTTTTGGCGAATTATGCAACTGCTTCTGATTTCCTATGCTTCCTGACCTGTGCCTCGGTGACAGGGCATTCTTATTTGATACTGCTTCACAAATTTTGGTTGATCTATGCTTCTGCCCTTTCTTTTTTTGTGCAGCTGCTTGTAGCCTTGTTTTAATTTCTGAATGCTGTACTGGTTTTGCAGGAGAAATTACTAGGTTCATTTTCTTCTTAGGTGGCATTATGAAGCCATACTGTCATAATGTCTTACATTGTTTATGCCTTTGGTTCTGTCACTGATCTTCCAGTTTGCATACCTTCATGTAGACACCATGGTGAGCAACTCACTCACCTGGAGGGAGGGTGTGTTGCCTAAAAACTCTTAGTGTGTAGGGTAAATAATAATTATACTTATAATACAGATTCTTTTGTCTTCGGAGTTTGCCAAGAAACATTCATAAACAAGCAAGAGTACTAATAAAGATTTATTATACTACTTACGCCAGGCATGTGACAAAGAAAATCACAAGGGAGTTGGATTTCTCACCACTCTCCTGAAGAATGTACATAATCTCCAGTATTCCTACAATCTTAGGTTCACCAAGATCTTGTTCTCTCTTCCCTCGGAACTAGGTTACAGAAGGCTATATACTACAGATAACAGCATAGCAACAGAGATCACATCATAGTTACAGATATGAGAAACATTATGTATTGGATAATAACTTAGGAGACAGAATTGCTAATGAGTATCATATGAGACATAGAATATGCTTCAGTTAGTATTATAGCTTGGACAAAAGAAATACTGATGGAGCTCTATTACACATGGCATTTCTTGCTTATGTATAATATAAGACATAACAAAGGATTTCTCTCTGCCAGCTTGCTTAGACAAAGAAAAGTACTGACTGGCCACTATTACATATAATTATGTGAGAACACACATACAGTACACACACACATATATATATATATATATATATATAGTGTATAAAGTAATCACAGGTGATCCCTCAGTGTCATCTTATCAGTGATTAGGTAGATTATATATGGAATATATGTAAAAGACAAACATAATGTGTTATAGTGAGATATAATAGTCCTGCATGATCTAATCCTATAAATGGATGTAAACATTGGCATATATTAGCAGTAAAGCACATTCCTGGCACTCATGCTTATATGATGAGTGCCTATATCTATATATTAGTTCAAAATAGCAGTATCACAGTATAATAGACCAGGACTACAGTATAAGGTGTGTGTGGAACAATAGGGGGCATAACCCAGGTGCAACAGGTGTAGAGCTTGCTACTTCATCATTGGCTCAGTTCAATTGAATGAGAGGGGCAATCCCCCCATTCTACTCCACCCAGCAGTGTCTCAGGACACTTGTGGTTATTACTTCCTGGTCCTTTTCTTCCTCTGACCTGCTTACCTGCACTCCACCCACCCAGTATTTGGTCTCCAGATTCTTCACCCCCAAGTGCACAACTTAGCACTTTTTAACACTGAACCCCAGCTGTCAAACACCAGATAATTTTTGTAGCCTAGGCAGGTCCTTCTTGAGTTCCAGTCTTTCCTCCTCCATGGTCATCCACACACAGATCTTGATATAATTCAAGAGCAGGCAGATTTTATCCATGATCCCATCTGTGATGTCACTTATGAAGATGTTAAACAACACTAGACCAAGCACCGAGCCTTGTGGGACTCAACTGGTCACAGGTCTCGCTTCTGAGAATTCTCCCCTGACTACCACTCTTTGGCTTCTATCCTGCAGTCAGATTCTGACCTATCCTGTAAGCTTAGCCCCCACCCCTCAGGTTCTCCAGTTTCCTGACCAGCCTCCGATGAGGTACTGAGTTTAAGGCCTTGCTGAAGTCCAGATACAGGGCATCAACTGCTTGGCTCTTGTCCACTGTCCTAGTGACCGAACTGAAGAAGTCAGGTTAGTTTGACAGGACCTCCACAAACTCTTACTGCCTCTCATCCTGGAGCCCATTTTCATCCAGAAAGATGATCAGGCCCTCTTTCAGGATGGTCTCCATCAGTTTACCCACTATTGAGGTCAGGCTGACTGGTCTATAGTTCCTTGGTTCATCCCTCAGCCCACATTTATGAAGAGGCACCCCATGTGCCATTCTCAGTCATGGGGCATGTTTCTGGACTCCAGAGAGGTGTTAAACAGGTCTTCTAGGAGGCCCACCAGAATCTCTGCTAGGTCCCTAGGGACCTTTGGATGCATGCCATCTGGCCATAGTGATTTGTCCACCTTTAGGGCCCTAAGGCCCTTGTGTACCCTATTGACTTGAATTGTGCTGTCTGGGACCCCCCCAGTCCCCACCTGTTACTCCTTGTGGTATTGGTCTGTCCTTTTGCCAAATGAAGACTGAACAGAAGTACCCATTAAGCACATCTGCCTTTTTTTACTACCCTTTGCTCAACTTCCCTCATTTTTCAGTCTGACAGTCTTGTCCTTTATGTTTCTTTTCTCCCTTATATACATGAAAAAGGCCTTCTCACCTGCTTTTACCCCCTGGGCTAGCTGCACCTCTCTCATGGCCTTTGCTTTTCTTACCACCCTGCTTGCCTGTCTTGAATTAGTGGTGTAGTCCACCCTATTCTCCTCCTTCTGAGTATGCTTGTACTTTCTAAAGGCTGTCTATTGTTCCCCATTGCTTTTGCCACCTCCTTTCTGAACCAGCTGGGCCTTTTGGCCTTAGCTTTCTCACTTATGATTTTGGTGCACTCACTTGTGGTCTCCATCAATCCCTTCTCCTATTACAGCCCATTTCTGTTTCACATCCATCCCCACTTTGAGCCCAGCAAAGTGTCCTTTCAGAACTTCTCCCATCCATCCAAAGTCAGCCCTCCAAAAGTCCAAGACCCTCATCTTGGTCTGGACCATTCCTCTACGTATGTCCAGGTGAAACCACATCATGTGGTGTTTACTTTCTGCAAGCAGCACATCCACCTTCACATCCTGAACATGTGCATAGTTGTACAGGACCAGATCCAGGACAGTCCTTTCCCTAGTGAGCTCCATGACACCTTGAGTCAGGAAAGGACTCTGGAAAGCATCCAGCAGTACTCATTCCCTAGAGCAGGGGGTAGCAGGGTGTTTGCAGTACACCCTAGGTAGATTGATATCCCCATTATTACTAGTTCCCTGCTTCCGGACAGATCTGTGATATGGGACCCCAATACCTTATCCAATTCCTCATCCTGGGAAGGTGATCTATAGAGGACCCCCATTCTTAGTTTCCTCCCTTTAATGAATTTGATCTGCACCCACAAAGCTTCAGGCTTACCATCCATGTCTTCCTCTCTGTGCAGATTAACCTCTCCTTCACATATGGCACCACTTCCCACCTTCCTATCTGCCTATTCTTTCTGTACATTTTATACATGGGACCTGCTAGGTCCCAGACATGGTTTTGTGTGGCCCAAGTCTCTATGATGGTTGCTATGTCCACCTCTCCCTCAGCCAACGATGACTGAAATTCCACTGTTTTGTTCCCCAGACATCTGGTGTTCAGAGACATCACCCTCCACTGTGATTCTGGACCCCCTTCCTCCTCACCCACCCCCTTCCACCTGCCTCTTCCCTTGGTCCCTCTCCTCCCCACCCCTCCCATCCCTCCCTCTTGCTACTGTCCTGCTTGGTGGGGAAGCCTAGTGGCCTCCTCTACAAGGTAATCAAGGGTGCGGAAATGTCATCAAAGACATTGCAAGCCATCAAGAGGAGGGGCTTCATGATAAACTAGATGAGGAAGGGGGCCAAGCACTATGGAAGAACTGTATATTTCAATTAACATTCACCAAGAACAGTGAATTCTGTCTTGTATATAGACACATATATATATATATATATGTATGTATTTATTTATTTTGGCATTAGGCAAATTCTACAGACTATTACATGGCAGCGGAATCACAGAATTCCAAGGGCCTTGCCTATAGGCGTGGATAAACCACATGACCATTCTATACAGAGGGTCCACTGCAAATGGTGTTTTCCTGTTTGAGGTTCATGCAGAACTGATGTCAAAAAAGGAAGGAGCCGCCTCCATTTCATTAAAATCCTCCCTTTACCATGAAACTGAAGGAGGGGGCATCACGATCCTAATAAATCATGCACATTACCCATGCCAGGGCTTTTTTTTTTGAGGAGATTAATGCCCAGTTGGGAAGTGCTCATCACACTAACCTCAAACTGCGTGTTAATCCCATGCAACTGTCCATTTGTGAAGGGATTACAGTGATTATAAGTCTATTTTTTTTAAATAACAGCATTTTAAAAAAGAAAGATGCACTGCACATTATCGTGCTACACATTGCTGTGAACTGTATCGGGCATTTCTACAAGATTAATGTCTGGTACAGCAACCTATCACAGAGCGCATTGTTAGAGGAATAATTATTTATTTATTTTACTTAAAATTCTGTCCCAACCAAGCTAGCCCCCATAAGATGTTGGGGAGATATAAGCAGATAACAGAACAAGGCAGCTCCAATTTGATTGTTTTTTTAACATATTTTTTTTCCAATTTAGGTTTTTACGTCCAGTCGACATCAGAGATATACCCTGTGTTTCAGGTTTGTACCATGTGAAGACTTCATCGTCATATTGACGGCAGCTGGGGTTTACTCCATGGTTATTTTTTCCCTGTGCCTCCCTCCACCCCGTGATGTGGGCCAGCTGCCCTTTGTGGCCTTAATCAATGTAGTGTACTCTAGGTGAATGCTGGACCGCTTGCGTGGCAGGCTGCTCAGACCACTGCAAGAGACTACTATATCTCTGGGCACGTTCTGTCTATACCCCAAGCATACTCATGCTTCCATCAGCAGCACTCCTCAGCCCTGGCCACCGTGACCCTAGTACCCTGAGTTTGCACCCGAACCCTGGTCATCAGCAAGGAAGCATGTAGTGCTTCTGCTGCACCATCGGGGCAGCAGACAGTTTGAATGTTTGCATTAAATATGCTGTTTTAAAAGGCAATTACAATAAATACGCTGTTTTAAAGGGCAGGTACTGTACAATGAATGCACTGTTTCAAAAGGCAGTTACAATAACTACACAGTTTCAAAAGGCAGTTACAATAACTATGCAGTTTCAAAAGACTGTTACAATAAATACACCATTTCAAAAAGCAGTTGCAATAAATATACCATATCAAAAGGCAGTTACAGTAAATACGTCATTTCAAAAGGTAGTTACAATAAATACATTGTTTCGAAAGACAGTTATAATACATACAGCATTTCAAAAGGAAGAATAAATATACCATTTCAACTGGCAGTTACAATAAATCTACTGTTTCAAAAGGCAGTTATATTAAATACATAATTTCAAAAGACAGTTACAACACATACACTGTATCAAAAAGCAATTACAATTAATGCAATGTTTCAAGAGGCAGTTACAATAAATACACCATTTCAACTGTCAGTTACAATAAATACACCATTTCAAAAGGCAGTTGCAATAATACATCATTTCAAGAGGCAGTTACCGTACAATAAATAAATATGTCCTTTTAAAAGGCAGTTGCAATACATACAGCATTTCAAAAGCAAGTTACTTGGGTTGCATAAAACAAAATCAGGCTAGGTGCCCATTGGGATTGTCTCCCGCTCCATAGTTGGCAAATTATTCCCTGTTTAAGTTCAGTAGCAAGTAATTATCCAACCTTTCCTTAAAACTAGTGAATGTTGTTAAATCTACTAGCTCCTGGGGTAGTTTATTCCAAGCCCTGGCAACCCGGATAGTGAAATAATTGTCCTATTGTTTTGTGTTTACTTTAGGGATTAAGAGTTGTTTGCCATGGGACCTTAAGTTGACCATTTGGATACTGAAGTGAAAACCACACTGCATCACTAATACAGGGTTGTTTAGGATGTTGAACAGGAGGAGTAGATCTCCCTGGTTTTGTGTGATAGCAGTGACTGCTGATGGGTGATCGCCGGTAGGGCGAAGTCACATTGCCGAAAGTTTTTGTCGGCGATGAACTCCCCGGCGCACAGCAACAAGGCACTGGGGACATGGATTTTTATTGTTTATGTGGGGGGCTGTGCCCCCCCCACCCTCCTACTTAAAGATTCTCAACTCAGGGGGTCGGTACATGTCGGGTGAGGTGCAACTCAGGGTAAACATAATAGCAGGCTGGGTGCAACTAAAGGCAGACATGCCCAGACCTGAACCCGCACCATACTCAGCCAGAGCTGCAGACCAACCCCGACATCACAATGCAGCTTGGCAGCCCACCGCAGTGCCACTTCCTACAGCTTCTCCAACCCTCCCAGTCCATGCTCAGCATGCTTGCCCCCCGTGCACGTAGACATAAAGTGACATCCGGTTTCTATTTCGCCCACCCCCACCATCCGGTCACCCAACTTCCCCAATCGCCCCATCCACAGGTGCCGTGATTGAGTCACCCTTTTGGCAGGCATCCAGTTGCAGTCTCCATCATCACGGAATACTGATCCCCCCTTTTCCTTCTCTCTTCCAGGCTGAATAGCCCTGTTGCAGTTAATCTTTCCATATACGTCATGTCTCTCAACTTAGGTATTAGCATGGTTGCCCTTCTCTGAACCCTTTCTTTCAATTTAATATTACTTCTCAAATATGGGCTCCAAAAAGGGGAACAATAGTCCAAATAAGGTCCTATATATGTTCGATATAAGTGTTAGATACAGTGTTCACTTCTAGAGACAAATTAACATTTTACAGTTTTCAGTAACCAGTTGGATGTGTGTTTTAGTTTTCTGCAGCGATCGAAAGAAGACAGTCTATTACTGATAATGATTCCCAGGTCACTGCATTCTTTATCATCCGCATGTATTGGTTTCCTAATGTATAGGAGTGCAATGGTTTATTCCTGTCAAAATGGAGGACTGTACACTTGTCATAATAAAAATTCACTTTATTTTTTAAGGCCCATGTTTCTAAATTTTTTAGATCTTGCACTATAGATTATATTTAGTTATAGTGTCCACCTCACCACTCAGTTTGGTGTCATGTACGAATTTTGGAATTTTTTTTGTAACATTATCGCTCGTATCGCTTATAAATAAGCCAAACAGGGTTGGGCCCAGGACTGAACCCTGAAGGACCCCACTGCTGACTGGACCCTCCTCTGAAAGATGTCCATTAACTCTGACCCACCGCATTCAGTGAGCCAGCCAGCCCTTGACACCCCTTATCAAGCATAGACTCAGGCCCAGCCCAAGCATAGACTCAGGCCCATGTTCCGAAGCTTATCCATAAGTTCATGATGGAGGACCTTGTCAAAGGTCTTCCCGAAGTCCAATAGTACCACATCCACTGGAGTACCATACCACTATCAAGACTCTTACTAATATTATCATAAAAAGACACAGGGTTGAAGGTAAACAACAGACCATTTTCAAAGTCATGCTGATAGCTGTCAATCAGCGCCAGTGTACTTATTTCCGAGTCTAGATGTTTCTTTATCAGTCTTTCCATCGCTTTACTGCATAGGGAGGTCAGGCTAATCGGTCTATAATTCCCAACCTGTTCCTTACTCCCCTTTTTGTAAATAGGGATCATGATTGCCTCCTCCAATCTGCAGGCACCATCCCAGTTTCCACTGACTTACTGAACTGAAACATCAGAGAGTATGACAAAGCTGTAACCATTTCTTTCAGAACTCTGCAGTGTATGTCATCTGGGCCAAGAGATGTAGTTCCCTTTATTACACTCAAGGCAGACAGAACATCTTCCATACTGAAATGAAGACTAGTGGTTGTGTTGGCTATATTTGTCTCAGCAGTCATGTTTTTTTTTTTTGCTATATATACAACAGCAATATCTGTTAAAAGAATAAGCAACCTCAAGGTCGTCATTTATGACATTACCATTAACCAGTAGAGGCCCTACTGTCTCGGGGCTATTTTTATTTTTACTTATGTATGCAAAAAAGGATTTGCTATTGTCATTTGTCTGAGTTATTCTATATTCTGTTTTCTTTTTTCACTCTTAGGGGGACATATTCAGAGCCGTCTGGATTCACATGCAAATCAATGCACCACACAAAAAGACTGGTCTGTCCAGCTCTGATGCGATATTCAAACAGAAGGCATGATCAGAACAGACCCACATTCTGTTTGAGTATTGGACCCTGGATGTGCAGCATATAGCAAGTGGACACCATGTTTAGTGTGGCACATCCAGGGTGCAGGGCTGAAGACCACCCATAGGGGACTTCATGGCACATTCCCGGATGCACCAAGTCCCCCATGGATGATATTCAGTCCAAACATGCAAATTAGCTCACTGGGCATGCATGGTGCAAAGGGGTCTCATGCATGCCCATTATGGGCTCATTTGCATGACTGTGCCTGGTAGAATGCACCAGGCAAGCCCCCTCTTCATCCCTCATCTCTGTTGTAATAAAAAAAAAGCACCAATCTCCTCTTTTTCATAGTGTAGTGTCCCACCCTTCTCGGCCCAGATCCCTGTAATAATACAAATGTCCACCCCCATCCACCCTGGTAGTCTAGTGGACCCCCCCAACCTGGCCCAAGCTGCATAGGAATACAAACTAACATTCCCAGTGTCCCCCAGTGCGGTCAAGTGGCCTCCCTTCCCATTACCATTCTGGGAAGTGGCCCACCACTCCCTTCCCCGCACCTTACCAGAGCCAGTGACTGGCACAGCCATCTTCACACCACCACAGCAAGCTGCTGACTGAACTGTCAGTGAGCACATACAGCACATAGTACACGCCCATTGGTTGACCCAGCCAATGTACGTGTACCATGTACTGTACACGCTCATTGACAGTTCAGTTGGTGGCTGGCCATGGTGGTGTGAGGAGGGCTGTGCCAGTCGCCGTCCCGATTGGGTGTGGAGGTAGCAGGGGGTGGCCCACTCCCTACCAGAGTGGGAGGGTGGGGGGCCACTGTGACAACCAGGGATACTGGGGATATCAGTTTGTATATATGGAGCTTGGGCAGGGTGAGGGTTACACTAGACTACCAGGGTGGACATTTGTATCATTATGGGGATCAGGCCCATGAGGGGACAGTACACTATGGAAAAGAAGGAATTGTTGCTGTTTTTTTATTACAATGGAGATCGGGGCTGGGGGGGCACTACACTATGGAAAAGAGTGGATCGGTGCTGTTTTTTTATTACAGTGGGGATCGGGGCTGGGGAGGGAGGACACTACACTATGGAAAAGAGGGGATCAGTGCTGGTTTTTTATTACAATGGGGATCAGAGCTGGGGAGGGGGGACACTACACTATGGAAAAGAGGGGGTAAGTGCTTTTTTATTACAGCAGGGATCGGGGCTGGGGAAGGGGATGCAACACTATGGAAAGGGGTCGGGGATTACATGTATGATATCTGTGATCAGGGACAGGGAGGAGGGATCATGTGACCAGCTATGGACTGTATGTGAGGCACCACCCTGCCCCGTGCATAGTTGGGGTAGGGTTTTGGGTTCCTAACTTTGCATCAGTGCAGCTGGCCATGTCTTCGCAAGGGGACCTTTGACTATTACGATGCAGGGAATATACATGAGGGACCCCTCATTTCTATGCCTGCTGTACATCACAATATTCCATGCAGCAGTGCAATTGGGTTTGTGGTGTGCATCGGGATCTTCTGAATATTGCCACGCCCCTGACAGCCCTTGCAAAATTACAGGCAAATCTGTCGTACAGTTGCAAAGTTATTAAGGTGCAAAAGTTGAGGTTTAACATTAAAGTGCTTACTCAACTTAACTATAGTGCTACTACTGTGGCACTATATTATATATATATATATATATATATATATATATATAAATAATGCAACAAACTTCCCATTACCATTGTGGGAAGTGGCCCACCACTCCCTTCCCTGCACCTGACCAGAGCCAGTGACTGGCACAGCCGTCCTCGCAACGAAGGAACTGGAAGGGGACAGGATCAGTTGTGTTCCAGGACAGTAGCTGCTGCTTGTTGTTTTTACAGGGCTCTTGTCGATTTTACTTGGTAGAAGGTTATTTCTTTGCTTTCTTACTTCTAAGGGGCTAGCAGGGTATTGTTGTGGGGGCTATTGGAAGTTTGAAAACTGGTTTGGTGGCTGTAAGTGGGCTCATTTGTTGGATGTTTCACTGTGTAACAGGCTGCACTGGTGGAGGCCTATTTCTTCTGATTTAAAACCTATTTGGTGGGATTTGCGTGGGCCTGGGTATTTGGCTGCTGGGCTTGGGAGGAGACACAGGGCTGATACACTCTCTCTCGAGTTGGGTGTCTGCCCCAGACCCACCTCCCCCACCCCTCCCTCCCCGGAGTTCTGCTAATTTATAGGGGAACACCTGCCCTGCAATTGGAGGAAAAGGCTGCAGGTGCAGCTCGTGTAGTTCTAGCCACTGGGGGTTGGATTTAAAGGCCGGAAGAGAGGAGCTTAGGGAGTTGTTCATTTCCCTTATAAGTTTACTGTGTTGTACTTCACCTAGTAACAGGGTTACTGGTGTACTGTGGGACTCTATCTAAGATTAGTGGGTGACCTGATTAGGCAGTAAGGGTGTATCTTGGACTGGGGGGAACCTGGTGGCTCACTCAAGGAAACCTACTTGGAAGGGGATGGAACCACATGGCATTAGGGCCAGCATCTTTGGGAGGGTGGTGGGATGCACAGGGTGTGGAGCAGCCATGATACTGGACTGGGCTTGGAAGTTTGGTGGTTGCCCAGTGTGCTACCAGCTGGCACAGCTTAGGGAGGAGGTTGCGGGGATTAGGAGACAGCTGGGAGAAGAGGGGAGGTATGGTTGGGGAAGGGGGCAGGGGATCTCCCACAGGTTTCACCAAGCACTGGGGGTCAGGGCATAGGGAAAGGAGTGCAGGAGAATATTCAGGGGTCACATAGGGACCCTGGCAGAGGGGGTCCAAAAGGACACTACCAAGGAAGCAGGCAGGTAACTGGGGACCCTCACAAAGGAGGGACAGAGGGACAACATTCTCAGGGAAGTAGGCAGATGGCCAGGGCTGGACAGAAGGAAGCAAGGCGGGGAGGTGGATCAGACCTTACACTCAGTAACTGCTTCAAATCTCTTCTTCTGCTCGAGGATGAGGGGGGTGATGTAGCCATGACAGGGGTGGTTAGAGATGGAAAGGAGTGGGGGCAGGAGGCAGGGCAGATAGCAGAAAGAACAGGGGAACCTGGAATGCAGGAAAATGTGGGGAGCAGTGAATCAGAGCAGGAGGGGCAGGGGGAAGAGGGAGGAAAGCGCAAGGAGAAGGACCAGTTGGGAGGAAAGGTAAAGGAGAAGGACCAGAAGTACAAGGAGGATTCAGTAAAGGGAGCTGAGGGTTTAGGCCAGGGGAGCACAACAAGCAAGGAGGGACTAAATGGAGACGGCAAGGAAGGGAGGACGAGCCAGGCTAGTTTAGAAGATGGGGGAGAAGGACCAGTTGCGAACAGTGAGGGGGGAGTTAGCAAGGTACAGAAGGATGCTCAGGAGGAGGAGAGGCATAGGATTGGAGGGGAGGGGGTGGTCAGGGTAAATAAGGAGGGGGTGGCATGTGGCACCCAGATAGGGGGAGGAACAAGGAGCCGGCTGGGTGGAGGGGCTGGTAGAAAGGATGACGGACATGGAAGGGGGAATGGAGGAAAAGGAGCGGTCAGAGTGCTCCTGTTGGGGGATTCTATGATCGGGGTATCAAATGGGATAGGGAGGGAGAAGCCTGGCCAGTTAGAACAAGATGCTTCCCTGGACTAACGGTGCACAGGGCTAGCTACCCAGGTATATCAGCTAGCAAAGGATTGTGGGGTTCCCCGACATACTGGTCCACCTGGTACAAATGACATTGAGGGAAATAGTGAGCTAGAGATGCGGCAAGATTCAGGGAGCTTGCCAGGGTCTGTCATGACATAGGATGCAGAGTTTCCTTCTCAGAAATCCTGCCGTGCCAAGGGCTAGTAGGAACACAAAAGGAAGATTAGGGAGATAAACCAGTGGCTCAGGGGTGGTGTGAGGCCAGAGGGTATGGGTTGATGGGGATTGGGGGAGACCTGGGAGGATAAGGAGCTGTATGCTAGAGATAGACTCCATCTCAGTTTGGAGGGAGGGAATCCTTAAGTTGAAAATAGAGCGGGTTCATTGGTGAAAAGTGGGGTTTAAACTTGTGAAGGGAGGGATGGGAGAAAAAGGCTGTCAAGGGGTGCCGATAAGGAGGGACTCTGTCTCCACCCCTGGGGAGATGGAGGATTGCGGGAAAAGGCCGACTGGTAAAGTGCAGACCAGGGGAAAACAGAATCCCCATGGGAACATGAGCAGGGGAAATGGAAGTATAGGGAAAGGGTGGAAGGTAGTCCTGCTAAATGCCAGGAGCTTGGGGAATAAAATGCCTGAGCTCCAGACGATGCTAACTGAGGGAGCAGTAGATGTGGCAGCGGTCACTGAGACCTGGGCCACTGCAGGACACGACTGGGACCTGAACCTGGAGGGTTACACTATGTTCAGGAAGGACAGGGGAGGGAAGGGAGGAGGGGTAGCAATGATAGTCAAAACTGCATTGGCATAGGGGTAGAGGAGGCGGAGGGAACCGTGGAAGTGATTTGGGTCACCTTGATAACAAGGGGGGGGCAAGAGAGTAAAAATAGGAGTGGTGTGTAGACCCCCTGCCCTGGCGGAGGAGCTAGTGGTGGTGTTGGGGGACTTAAACATGCCAGGAACAGACTGGGAGACTATGACATCTTCAGTGACCAGGGAACAGAGGTTGTTGGATGTCTTTCAAGATGCATTCCTAACTCAGCAGGTGGGGGAACCGACCAGGGAGGCACGGGTACTGGATGTGATCCTGGAAGACAGTGACCAGATTAGGGGCCTGAGGTAAGGGACCACGATGGAAGTGACCATGCCATGGCTTCTGGTTCTGCCTGACCTAGGAGGGCTAGAAAGCTGCAACAAAGACGAGGTAACTGACTTCAGGGAATGGATTTAAGGAAATGGGAAGGATCCTTAAGGAGCATTTGGATGGGATTGGGTCAGACATGGACACTGATAGTAGGTGGGAAATCATCAGGAGAGGGGTGCAAGATGCCACCAGCACCTGTGCAAGAGTAAGACGAAAATGCGGTAGGGCCTGAAAACCCTGCTGGTGGATCAGAGAGGTCCAGGAGGTGGTGCAGGGAAAGAAGGCAGCCTATAGGCAATTCAAGTGCTCAAGGAGTGAAAGGGATTGAGGGGAGTATGAGCTGATGGCTAGAAGGGCCACTAGGGTGGTGAGGGCGGCTAAGGCAAGGAAGGAGCAGAACCTGGCCAGGGAAATCAAGAGAGGGAACAAGGGGTTCTTTAGATACACTGGGGAAAAACGAAGGGTGAAGGGGCAGATTAGCAGGATTAAATCAGGGGAGAGATGGGCACAAGACCCAGGGGAGCAGGCTGAGGTACTAAATGAGTACTTCACCTCAGTTTTCACCAAGGAAAATGGGGGTGCTGTATCATACATGGGAGGAGACAGAGATACTGAGGAGGGGGACCCCACCGACTAGCGGGTCTGGGGAGAGGGGAGGCATCACTGGCAGGAGGGGAAGGGCTAAGCAGGAGAAGATGTACTGGAAGTGGAAATTGCAGAGAGAGTGAGGGAAGCCTCAGCTCCCTTAAGACGGAGAAAGCACTGGGCCAGATAAATTACATCCCAGAGTGCTGAAGGAACTATGGATGTCTCAGCTAAACCCCAGTGGAGCTTTTCACCATCTCTCTGAGGACAGGGTGGGTGTCCCAGGACTGGAAGGTGGCGACATAGTGCCTATCCACAAGGGGGATCAAGGAGGTGGCAGAGAACTACAGGTCTGTCAGCCTGGACATCGGTGGTGGGCAAGGTGATGGAGGGCATTGTCAAGGAGAGGCTGTGGGGGCCTGAAAAGTCAGGGTGCCTGGATGATAGACAGCATGGATTCATCTCAGGAAATCATGTCAGACAAACCTTGTGGAGTTCTATGACTGGGTGACGAGTGCCTTGGACCTGGGTAGACCAGTGGACGCCCTCTTTCTAGACTTCAGCAAGGCATTTGACTCTGTTCCTCACATGGGCTTTGTTGGATAAGCTGGGAGAAATGGGGAGGGAACCAGATGATCAGATGGATAGGCAACTGGCTCCAGGACCGGACCCAGAGGGCCGAGTGGCATGGGATAGTCTCATCCCAAAGAGGGTCATTAGTGGGGTCCCCAGGATCAGTCCTGGGCCCTCCTGTTCAACGCCTATGTCTCTGACATAAGGACAGGAATCAGGAATGAGATGAGTCTCTTTATGATGACTCCAAAACTGGGGGTGGTGGTGGATGGGGAGGAGGGAGGGTGGCCCACAGGGGACCTGGAGGCTCTGGAAAGATGGTCTAGAAAGTGGAAGCTGAGGTTCAATGCAGGGAAATGCAAGGTACTCCACCTGGGGGCCAGAAACCTGGGCTAAGTGTACACCCTGGGGGGGGGGAATGCTGCAAGTCTCGATGGCTGAGAGAGACCTGGGGGAGGTGGTGGATGTCAAAATGAACAACTCGGAGACTTGTAGGAGGGCAGCAGCCAAGGCCAACAGGATGCTGGGATGCATCACTAAGAGGATCACCTCCAGAAGGAGGGAAGTGATGCTCCCTCTGTATAACTGCTTGGTGAGGCCACACCTTGAGTACTTCGTGCAATTTTGGAGGCCACACTTAAAGAGGGACATTAAACTCCTGGAGAGGGTCCAGAGGGAGGCAACCAAAATGATTTGGGGCTTGGGGGCAGGACCTATGAGGAGAGTCTCAAGAGCTAAATATGTACACATTGAAGAGAGAAGGGACCGGGGACATGATAGAGGTCTTCAAGTACATGAAGAGGGTAAATAGGGGAGGAACAGTCAGGTGCTTCATGAAGGAGGGGCCACTAGAGGGCATGGGTGGAAGCTGGAGGGGGAAGATCTAGGGAGAAAGGAGGAGGTGCTACTTCACTGAGAGGGTGGTGGAGCCACGGAATGCACTGCCTAGGGGGCTGGGAGGCAGAGACGGTGGAGGGGTTCAAGAGGGACTGGGACAGGTACAGGGGAAGGGTTCTGGAAGCAAAATCCAATGCAGCAAGAATATCTGGAACTGGGAAGGGAGAAGCCAGAGAAGGCGAGGGGGTCAGCAAGGTCAGCACCCAGGGTGGGGGCTGACCTATCGAGCAGACTCGAGAGACTGTTAGGCCTATTCTGCTGGCATTTTAGTATGTTAGTATGTAAACTTGTATCATGGGATTACAAAACTAGGCGTACACTGGACATTCAGGTTAAGCATTTACACTCACTTTCATCCAATATACACCTTTTTAACTTTATCCTAAAAGTCAGTAATGAATTATTTAAAGCAGCAGTGCAATGAAAAATGATTTTCAAAAAATGCTAGTTTCAACTACAATTAAGAAAAATATTAGCATACCAGTCATATGTACTTGTCTAGGTACCTCCCATGCTGTGCATCATGAAACTTTTTTTATGTTTTCTGTCCTGACCCTTGCCAGGTCTATAATGCTAATTCTATGGAAAATGTGGCGGCCATCTTTTTTTCTTGAGAAAAAAACTCAAAACATTTATAAAATACTCATATTTTGGTGGATTTAGAAAATTATACCACCAAATTAAGCTGGAAGATGTCTGGAATCTTTTACAGTGAAAAAAAGGTGGGGTCAAATGGTTACCCAATTTCATTGTACTGCTGATTTAAACAGTCAAAAATGGTTTGTGAAAAATTAAAAAACATGGTAGTGTATACAAAAGTGACTTTTGACCAACTGTAGTCTTAATCCATGGAATGACAAAAAATGTATTATCGGATAACCTAGTAGAGACAGAACTAGAGTGTCTACAAAATAATGATGATAGGATAGTAGGAAGCATATGCATGGTCACTTTCTTGGCAAGTAGTTCTAACTGGAATTTGTATCGATAATCAAGGGTGAGAAATCAGGCTGTACTTAACAAACCACGGTGGTGTGTCCTGGCAGGCATCTGTGTGGAAAATCTGGCTATTTGATTCAAAAGTACTCTAGATAGAAGCCACACCACAGCTGAATAATAAAAATACAGACCTTAGTCAATAAGTGGTATTGGGAAGCTTTGAACAAGAAGCTTCTTAGTAGTAGGAACCAAAAGTGGATTTAACCTAAAAAGCACCCCTAATCTTTGATGAATAACTTTGGTCATACAACTGATGTGAGGCTCAAAGGTAAAGCCTTCCTCTATCATTAGTCCAATATATTTAAATTGTTGTAACTGCTCAATTTCTGCTCCCAATACTGTATGTAAAAATAAAATAATATCATCCTTAGCTCGTCTTCTATTATTATGAATAACTATCGATTTTTTTTTCATTTAGCACTAGTCTGTTCCTTATAAACCACTTATGGGCAGCTAAGAAATCACCAGATAAGTTTATTTGTACTTTCTTGAAGTTCGATCTGCTTGTGAGGATTCACTGCGCCATCGGCATAAAGTAAAATCTGTGAATTAGAACAAACCAAAGGAAGAGTATTCAAAAAAAGACTAAAACGGAGAGGACCAAGAATAGATCCCTGAGGAACACCCAGTGAAACGGAGGGAGGGAGAGAATATTGACCATTAATTTTTGTTACCTGTGAGTGGAGGCCCAGGTAGCTCCTGAACCATCTGACACTGTCTTCTGAAAGGCCCAGTTTACCAAGAGATGCCAGTAACATACCGTGATCAACCAAGTTAAAGGCCTTGGTAAATTCCATGAACACAGCCCCAGTATACTGTCCCTTACCCAATGCCATATGGACTGCACCCGTGAACCCCACCAAGGCCATCACGGTACTGTGGTCTGTATGGAAGTCGGGCTGCTCAGGTGCAAGAATATTATATTTTGAGAGCTACTCAAACAATGGATCGAAAATTACTCTTTCAAGTACTTTTGATAAAGGAGTCAGAAGTGATATGGGACGATAATTTTGTACATTGGTAGAACCCCCAGATTTTAAGATTGGTACTACAACAACATCCTTCCAAACAGTAGGAAAAGTAGAAGAACAAAGGGATAGAATAAAAATAATGGAAAGTGGGAAACACAGAATATCCACCGTGATCCTCAAGAGCCTGTAATCAATCTCATCCCTCCTGATAGATGGTCTAGCGTCTATCTTCTGGAGATATCAGAAGACCTCAGCTGGCTGAAGTAGTCTAAAATAAAACCTAGGTAAGTTAGGATTCAAATCACTACCAGTAGAAGTTACCATATCAGCTTTTCCAGTACGTATGTACAGTATTTTGTTAATCAGAAAAAAAAAAATTAATTTCCTGTGCAAACATTGGAGAGTCAGTAACCAGGTCAGCTGGGGTATTGAGACACTGCAGGCTGGAAGAACATTTTTTACCTAACGAATCATTTATTATTTTCCATGTTTCTGTTGTATTTTTAGTAGTTTGTTTGTTCAGGTTGCCCCAGCCCTTATATTAAGGCTTCCATTTAATACTCTAGTGTTGGGTTATCCACAGAAGTGACAGGCAGGCTCCAAGATCAAACAGTAATAGGGACGAAAACTCCACACACAAAAGTACTTTTATTCTTCATAAATTTTTATTCGGTGTAATACGCACACCAAGAAATGGGCTATGTTTCGTGGCCTTGCCACTTCGTCAGGCCCACAGTGTTGTGATCTAGTTGGTACAAAATAGTAGTTCAGTAATTATTCTCTCTTCATATATTTCATAACATATATTCAACACACCTACGTATAACATCACCCATCTTAGCACACCGAGTGTCCCACTATAAAATAAAACATGTTAATATATCTGTTCCCCAGAGTCACCCTTGGTGCACATTTCTCCATTCTTAGTTTATATATGACTAGGCCTGGTCAGTGCTACTTCCGGGTAGGGCAGTTTGGTGTCTATTACAATTTCATTCTTAAATCCCCTAGTGTCAGAGTCCATGCTTGTTTAAGGCTTGTGTTCTCTCACCTTGTTAATATATGTTTTATAAATCAAATCTTTATACATTGTTTGTTGATTCCCACCTTGCTTCAATTAACAGTGCTTTACCTGTAATGTTAAACATAGCCAATGTACCAATTCAGCCATTCTAGCATGTAAAAGCAAGTAATTATCTAAGCATTATCTTAAAACACCTTTTTTGCTTATTTCCACCTTTAAACCATTCCTTAAAACATTCATATCTCCTTCTCAAGTACCTTATTGATTTTCAGATCCAATATTCTCTCTGTGCAGCCAAACGCTGTCTTCCTAAGTTCAGCCTGTTCTCACTACAGGTAGACAAACATTTATTCTATTGCCTCTGTTCTATTTTAGTCAGAACAAACAACATTTCTCAGTAACTTCTAAGTACTCTTAATTAGAAACATTGCTTGCATCTCATAGTGGTCTTTCTCCGTGGTTGTAATTCCTCTCTTTTCAATTCATTTGTTTAGACCAACTTTTTTCACTCGCACTTCACATGCCTCTGTAAATAAAAAAGTGCATCACATATTGCCTGCTCTCTCTAATAGTTCCCTTGTATTGGCCGCTATGCATGATCAGGGTGTAGGGATGTGCGAAATGCGCATACCCCACCCACAGAGCTGCGTAGCCATGGACAGGTGCGCCAGTACCAGCATTCACTAAGCTGGCCATCTGTCCGCGACCCTCCCCCAGCACGCAGGTCCACACAGGGTGGGCACAGGTGCAGTCACGGACTGATGCCAGTCTGATGCCTGGCATGGGTCCACCAATGGATCCCTTGCATGGCTGGGTGCACATTGGCAGCACGCCCCGTGGATGTCCGAGGGCTGGCAGCTGTGGTGGGTGGTATGGGGGCAATGCTGCTGACCCTCCGATGGCACCACAGCAGTGCAGTGGGCCAGGGGCCTATGTCAGGTGGCCTGGAGGGGGTGACTGTACTGCCGGTAGCAAGGATGGGGGTTCACATGCAGTGCAGCTGGTGGGGGGGAGCCTCAGCCCATGCCGGTGCCCCTGCAATGGGTATGGGTTCAGTGGGGGAGCATGCTGTGCCACACTTACCTCTGTGTGCTGGGGTGGGTGGGTGGCATCGGGTGGTCGTGTGCTGTGGCACCAGCATGTAGTAGGGCTGTCTGCCCTGTCCTTCGGCATGTCCCGGGGTGTGCACAGGTCTCATCAGAGGTTTACAGATGGGTCTCCCTGGTGTACCCCACTCCCCCTATGTACCCCCATGGCCAGCACTATGTGTATTGCGTGCGCATAGTGCCGGCCCACCCTTTGCCGCCCTAGTGTATTGCTCATTGCACAGCCGGGATTGGGTGCATAAGTGTGCTGCATGCCCCCATTTGTGCATCCCTCATGGGGGGGCACAGTGGGTGTGGAGTGGCTACCCGTCCCAGCTATGCATGCCTAGCCACCCCGCACCATTCATGAATAGGGGCCAATGTTTGTGCACACTGTATATTATTCAGAATCTTGGTGGCCTCTTACCTTATTGCAGCTACCAATTGAGCAAACAGGCATGGCGACGTGTCTCCCCACATGTGGGAAACGCTGTTGCCTGCTGATGCACGGCCTAAATGCTGTTTTGTGACAGGGGTTGATGACATCATGTGTGACGCATGAAGCTGTCCCAATGAAGCTGCTAGCATTGGGAGCTGATTGAGAACACTAAGGATCTCTTGTGGGGTAGCCAGCAGGTGCCTCCCGATGGAACAAAGACAGCAAGGGAGAGCCTACATCTCCTCAACATCAGCGGTTTGCCCCCCACCTATGGCTAGAGCCACAACAATCAATTTTTCTTTTCACATCTATTAACATTTTTTAATAGTAACCATATAATGATCTGCAGCTTTCTTTTTATGAAAAGAATAGGTTTGGAATATATAAATATGGGGACTGGACCTAGTAGGCAGAGTTGGAGGGATGAAGGTGGGGTTAAAAAACAACAACATCAAGAGGTTTCTTAAATATATACAGTTTCTCATTCAGTTCCATTCTGTGTTCTCCATACAGCTATAAAGTTTCATTATTTCACAGTCCTAGTGGTATAGCAATCAATCACATTTCTCATCTAGGTTTTGAAAAACAACACCAAGAGATTTCTTAGACATGTATAACTTCTCATACAGTTCAGTTATGTGTTTTCCATAAAGCTTCAAGGCTTTATTAGTTTCATAGTTCTAGCGGTATAGTGACCAGTCACATTCTTTGTTAAGTCCATATATGGGTGTAAGCCCCCCCCAGCCCGGCGCTTACATAAGGTGGGCAGGGGGCTTCCGCTGTCTTGGTGTACTCATGCCTGGTCCATTGATGTGGCTGGGCCTGATGCAAGCCTAGCTGTGACTGTGATTATTGTTGGTGCTAGTTAGGAACCAGGTGTCTAGCTAGAAAAGTGCATTCTACTTGTTTTGGGTTCCTACAAAGAGAAAAGGCAGCTATACCCCTCCCCCCCCCTCCAAAAAGCAAGACAGGAGAAAGACTGCCTGCAGGCATGGGAGGCTCTGGCCACCCCTCCCCCACAGCAGGAAGTAGGAAGGGAGGAGAAAGGCAGGGCTGGTGGGAGAGAGAAGAGAGAGTTAGGAAGGGAGAGAAGGAGAGCAGGGTGGAGAAACAGGAGGAAAGAGAATCCCAGGCCCCCCAAAAAGGAAACCAGAGGGCTGTTTTGGTGGTTTTGCCTGGCAAAGGCTCAGGGGCTGCATCCCTCTCCACACCCTCTCTCTCCCCTTTCAAGCATAAGGAATAGGAAGGAGCCAGACAGCCACTGGGGCTGTGCAGGAGGGCCCCTGAGGTTGGTTGCTCAAAAGTACCGAGGCAGACTGTTTGGCCTGAAGGTACTGCGACCTCCAGCCTGGGGCATCTGGGAGGCTGCTGCATCAGGGACAGATCTTCCTGCCAGGGGAGAAGCTGGGGAGACTAAAAAGGCACCAGAACTGCTGTGCCTCCCCCATTGCAAAGATCAGAAGAACCGAGGAGAGAAGGACGAACAGGCCTGCCTGGTGAAAGCTATATACATAGGTCTGCGGGCGAAGCTGGAAAGGCCAGGCAGGCGAAGAACTACACCACCTATTTCGTGGGAGATGACGTGCCGTGGACTGCAGGGGTCGTCGCATCTTCTGGGCACTGTGGGTACCCCGAACTGCAGCTCAGGGGAGACCATTGTTTTCTTTGCCAGGAGGGTCAGGAGGGAACTGTCATCTACACCAGTTTATCTTTGTTTTCTTGGAACTTGTGCAAGTGTGTAAGGACCCCAACAGTAAACAGCAGGCCTGCAGACTAAGGGACCATAAGGTACCCACTAACTGTGACTGGTCTGGGTGCACCCAGGGGAAAGGGGGGAAGTGGGGATAAGTGAATGTTTGGTAACCAGGAGATTCTGGAGGAGTAGCCGCCACCTCCTTTGTATTAGCTTTTAGTAATAAACTGGATATTTATTGTTTATCTGTTTCATCTGCTCTGTATGTAAAACCATTGTGGGGAGTGATTGTGGGTCCGGGGGTCATCACAGGCAGTCATTAGAGGGAAGACCATTACTTATCCTGGGGAAACGTTCTAACCTGTTCTACCCACAGGAGGCAATGCAGGGACCCCAGGTGGAGGCACTAAGGCACCACAGAAAGTACCGGTTAGGACTCAGACCCGGCCCCTGTGAGGTACTGCTGAGCCCCCAAGACCGACGGAACAGCCCAGGTGAGTGGGATTATCGGGGGGGTGTTACAAGTGGGGTTAGTGCTGTCCAGTGAGAAAATCCAGAAAACTTCTCAATTTAATAATACTGTAAGTCGTCCCAAGTAATGCCTGCATTTACAGGTTCAGCCACCTTTTCCAGTGCCCAGAACCATAAGGATGTAGCAGAATGCCCCACCTCATTGTAATGTCTGGCCACTGTTGATTTGATATTGTGTATTCTTACATTGCCTTTATGTTCACTGATCCGTGATCTTAGTCCTCTCTTAATTTTCCCCACATAAAGTTTATCGCAGGGGCATCTCAGGACATAGATCACATGACGAGATACAGTACACAGGTCATATGTTGTTGTAGTTCAAATTTTCTATTGTTCCATGGATGTTCAAACATAGTCTTCTTGTTTCTGTTGCCGCATTGGAAACATCTGCCGCATGGGAAACTGCGATTGGTCAGTGGACCTAGCAGCAACTCCAATGTCTTATGTCCGGTGTTGACTAGTGTATCTTTCAGTGCTGGATTTTTCTTGGAGGCCCCCAATGGTGGATTTCTGAATCTGGTAACAGGGCTTGGTCCAGCCTATAACACTTTCCAGTTACTTGTAATGATGTTTTTTTTATTTTTCCACTCAAGTGACTGTATGTGGTGGATAAAACTGTCCTGTCTTCCACATTTGTTCTTTCTCTGCTTGTCATGTATTTGTTCTTTGGTGTTTCATTCACTTCCTGCCTTGCTTGTGTGACCATTGTGTTTTTATATCCCCTCACTACAAATCTGTTAGCCATATCTTCTGATACTTTCTCAAATTCCTCCTGCTCACTACAATTCCTTCTGGCCCTTATCATTTGCGCCTTTGGAATACTGCATTTCAAATTCGGGTCATTGTAGCTACTGAAGTGCAGTGTGGAGTTTCTGTCAGTCTGTTTCCTGTGTAATGCTGTTTCCGGGCCTGCCGTCCCCTTGTAGATCAATAAATCTAGAAAGGGAATGCTTGCTCTATCCACTGTCATGGTGAACTGAAGATTTGGGTTTCTGGAATTAAGGAAGCTATGAAACCTGTCTAGGTTATCCTCACTATCAGTCCATATTCAAAAAATATCATCAATAAAGCGTTTCCAGAAAATGATGTATTCTGAAAATGGATTTTCTTGTCGGTTCATCACATCTTTTTTCAAACCCCGACATGTGTAGGTTGGCATACTATGGGGAAATGGTATTCCCCATTGCAGTTCTCTTTACTTGTATGAAGAACATTTCTACAAACTGGAAGTAATTTTTACTCAACACAGTTTCTTCTAGTTGTACCAGGTATTCTCTAGGTGGATGCAGATCAGTTCTGTCTTGTGGTGCTTCTTTAAGTGAGTCCAGTCCTTCTATGTGTCCAATACTAGTGTAAAGTTTCTTCATGTCTAGTGTCACTAGTAGTTCTGGACATGTCTATCTTTTGTTGGTTTAGAGCTTGTATTAGTTCTATAATGTGTCCTGAATCTTTAGTATAAAGTCTCCATTTTAGGTACTTCAGGCTGTAGGAAATAGTCCACATATTTTGAGATTGGTTCCAGGATTGAGTTTATTCCTGAAACAATAGGCCTCCCTGGTGGCCTTCTGCTATCCTTGTGGATCTTAGGATGGACATAGAAGGCTGGAACCCTTGTTTTTTTCTGTGTCATCATTGTTTTTTCTTCCCCTGCTATTTATCCCATTTCAATCCCTAAATCTAATAAGTCTCTTATTTCCGCCTGTATTTCTTCCATGGGATCCCTATCAAATTCTTCATATCATTCCCTGTCATAAAATTGTCTTAAACATTCTGATTTGTAATCCTGATAATCCCGTAGGACAATTCCATCCCCTTTGTCTGCTGGTTTGCTTACCAGCTAAGTATAATTTTCTAGTTCTTTTATGATCTCCTTTTCCTTCTTTGTTAGAATATTGTATTTTTAACCTCAAAATCCCTTTGCCTTTCAACAAAAAAATTTATTTTCAGTCTCCTAACTAATGTTTATTTATTTTATTTTGTCTAGGATTACAAATACCTTTGAGCCAAGGCTCTTTTACAAAGGTTCTGTGTCAGTTAATAACATACAACATGGGACAACAGTGAAATAACAGTATACAGTGCATGTTGCAATAGAGCTATTGAAAAAGGTTGAGTATAGGAACAGTAAGGTGTAGAGGTGGAGGAGAAGTGTGGGTAGTTAAGAGAAGCAGCTATAATGAAATGGAAAACTTGGCTAGAAAGCATGTGCCCTCATGGAGAGGGTTGGGTCAGGTGCCGGGGTTGTAAAAGACAGAGATGAGGGGAGGATGCGGATGCAGCTGGTGGCATTTGTCAAACAATGAATGGAAAGGAGTAGCGGATGGGGAAGTGGGGCAGGGTGAAGGGGACAAAGTACATAAGGGGCAAAGTGCTACAAGGGTAAAGAGAGGCTAAAGAGGTGATATGAAAACCTGAGATTTGAGGTGGTACCTCAGGAGCTGGGGGGATATGGACAAAGGGGGGTGCCAGGGGATTAAGCAGAATATCAGATTGGACAAAGGCTGTGTAGGTCATGAGCTAGGAGGGGCAGTCACAGGAGCTAGAGGCAATGAGGTGGGCCCGGAGCTTGGTCTTGAACAGACTTAGTGTTGTGGCAGAGGAGATGGTGTGGCTGAGACCGTTCAGCCATAGAGGAGCCCTGTAGGCAAAGGAGCGTTGGCCTTGCATAGTGCGACAGTGAGGAACTTGTAGATTCTGGGTTGTTGAGCTCCTGGTGTTCCGTGGATTGGTGTTTTGATGTAACAAGGCAGTAGCACCAGGGATTGTGAGGCCAAGGTTGATTTTTCCTGCCATAGCACATGTGAGATACTTTATAGAGTTGGAGAGTTGGAGCAATCCAGATTATTCATAAAAGGCACAGGTGTGGGTGAGGCGGTGGGCACCAGTTGTAAGTCGGCATGCTTTGTTAAGGGTAGTTGTTATACGTCGGAGGGCGAACATCGTAGCGGAGCCATAGATAATGAGGCCATAATCAATAATTGACACCACAGTGCTCTGGACGGCAATCTTCAGGGCCTCTGTGGTGAGGTGTTGCCTATGTTTATAGAGTAATCCAAGGTGTGCATTGGCTGCTTTAGCCATGCTGTCAATGTGAGCCGTATAGGAGAGATTGGGGTCGAGCAGAATCCCTAGGTATTTGAATGAGTAAACTTGTTCAAGGATGAACCCCTGCTTGGTGAAGATGGCAAAGGGGTGTTGCTTGTGATGGTTATGTGAACTGCAGAATAGCAAGGACTTGGTTTTCTTGTGATTAAGGACTAGTTTATGATTGGAGAACCATGTTTCAATGGCACTGAATCCGAGTTGAAGGCTGTGTTGTAGTGGTGAAGGGTCCTTATGCGTGGAAAAGACAACAGCATCATCCGCATACAGGATGATTTGTTCTGAGCAGATTTGTGGTAGGGAGTTTAAAAAAGGCTGAAAAGGAAAGGGCCCAGTATGGACCCCTGAGGGACTCCAGAGCGGACAGGCAAGGTGTCTGATATAGCACTGGCAATTTTTACTCTTTGTGAGCAGCTGTCAAGGTAGCTTCTGAACCAGCATGCTGAGTCAGGTGCGAGGCCGGCAAGGAGTAGTTGGTCATACAGCAGCCGATGATGGACCGTGTCAAATGCCTTCGATAAGTCGATGAAGACAGCCCCAGTAAGAAGACCTTTATCTAGGGAACTATGCACTGCATGGGTAAATTTAAGCAGGGCAGTGGTGGTACTATGCCCTAATGTTTTGTATTTATTTCTTGCTGTTTTGTAAGCTACAAGTTTATCCTGGCTAGGTGTTTTCCTGGATGATTTCCATAACTTATCACACTCTCTCATCATCTCCAGGAGGTCAGGACTGACCCACTGATGTGAGTCACCTCTGATTCTAGATCTTTTCAATGGTACAAACTTGTCGCAAATTTTATTGAAAAGGGTGCAAAACATAGACAAAACTTTATGCACATCTGTCGATTGTTCAACACCTGACCAGTCTGCAGAGGCCATGGCAAGCCTGAATTGCTCAACATTCAACTTCTTAAAATTTCATGAATGGATAAATGCTGGGGGTACTGTTTTTTTTTTAGATGTCCAACAACAATAAACCAGACTATGATCGCTGACACTGTCCGACAGTATTCTGGACAGAAGAATCGTATTAGTGTCAGAGACCAGAATCCAATCCAGTAAAGATGAGTAACCAGTTTTATAATGAATTATTATGGGAATCTCTATTATTTCAGTACACCTCTGGTTAATAACTGTATCCCAAAACTTCACAGAATCCTTACCTACCAATTCATATTCATATCCCCATAACTATTAGTTCCCTATTAACTTTGAGTCATTCCCTTATACACTCTATCAATTTTAAACCCTCCTCCTGGGACCTGGTGGTACATATAAAACAACCAAGGATAAAATCTTGTGATCACCTAATATTAGCTCGGAATCACTGACACTATGTGCTTCCTTTCTGCAACTGGGGGGCCTACCATTGGTGTGCTACCCAGCTCAGCTGTCCATTTCTTGGGGAAACTATGCATCTAGCTCTTGCAGTGCCTGCCTCTCATATCCCTATCCTTTAATTTGAATCCCCCAGATATGGCTGAGTGGAATTAGCAAATTCCAATTTTATGGAATGTTCATGAAATTCCACAATTTTCACAAAGACTTATGGAATTTGACTTTAATTACAGACATTATTTTGCAATTTTTGGCAGCAATCAATTAATAAAATTGACACACAGTCCCCCTTTAAGGTCTAAGAACCTGTCAGATTTAATGTCATTGCATTCTCTAGTTTTAACATTTCTGGGGTTTATAAATTTGCAGTTTATAGTCTTACAAACATTAATTTAAAAATATTGTGAAAGTTTCACTACTTTTAATTCAGTCCTATTTAAAACTGTAAATATGAACTATGTCAGAAATGACCACGTGGTATAGTAGTTTACATGTTTCAAATCTGGTTAAATTTGGATACGTTGATTTAAAATTCAAGGGAAATGCGCCGGCCCAGTGGCGCTGAGGGTTGAGGTGCTGGGCACCACACCTCGCGCCATGCCGGCGACCCAAGTTCAGGAGTGAGCTCGGGTGCCGGGGTCGGCAGGGATGGGAGAGGATTGAGTGCCCGCTGGGCTGCTCTCCTCCCCCAAGGGAAGGGTAGGGGATAGCTCATCATGCCAGCAGCTTCTGGTGGAGATCGGGGGTGCTACAGAACATCAGCTGCACGTCATACTGTGTGGATGATGCTGGCAGGGTTGCCTTGCACCAGAGCTCCATGGGTGCACCACACGGGGGGGCACTCAGAACATGGAAAAGCCCGGCCCCGAGGGGAAGCAATGGCACCTGACCCCCATGCCCACTGCCGGATCCACCCTGCCAGGCCTTCCAGGTCCTCCAGCCAGGGGTCCACTCCCACAGCCAGAGTCTATAAAGTAAAGAGCACCCAATGAGGAGGGGCCGCCCCACCCCGGAAGGATTAAGCTGGGGGTGCTGGCTGTGGGGGGGGGGGAAGAGGAGGCAAAGGTTCAGGGGGATCTCAGGTGGGCAGGAACAGGCAGGATGCCTGAGAGATGCCTCCTTGAGTCATGACCAGAGGGAAATAGAATCAAACAAAACAAAATTCAAGGATAATAACTGAAATTTAAATTTTGGCAACATGTTTGGCAGGTTATAACTCAGTCCCATTTGAAGCTACAAATTATATATACAGTATATATATATATATTATACATATATATATATATATATATATATATATATATATATATATATAACCTGTATACCTGTAAACATTTATAACATTTCAATGAATGCTATCAAAATTATACTACAATGACAAAATCAACATTCTGACAAAATGTTTGGCTACCTATAACTCAGTCCCCTTTGAAGTTTGAGACTTAAAACTTGGTGCACATACCCATGGTTCTCTAAATTCTGCAATCGTGGAGAAATTTGGATAAGAAATTTTAAAATTAGATCAAAATAACTGAAAATTAATTTTTGATTAAATGTTTGGCCACCCATAACGCCAACCACTTTTAACTTATGAATTTGAAATTTGGAACACTTACATAAGCCATGACTAACAGTCTACATACCAAATGTGGTGTTATTTGAATATATACTTTTAAACAAAACAACTGAAATTTAAATTTTGACAAAATTCTGCAAAATTTTCACACAAATTCCATGATATTTTGTGGAATCAGAATGGTAATTCTACAGGCATTCCACTGGTGAAATTTGATATTCCACACAGCTCTAGTTGGAATGTAGTTTTGTAGCTACTAGGCAGTAGTGCATATGCCAGAGAAAATCTACTGGCTCCACAGAATTTCTGCTGGCCCAGTTTGTGTACTTATCAAAAATGTTACCTCTTCCAATACAAGTCAGCTGGACTAAACATAATAGCATTTGATTGGTGGAACAGTATCCATTTCCGACCCGAAGTTACTGTTCAAGATGTTGTACTGTGCCCCGCACTGTTTGGCAGCGTGGTCAGTAAATGACTGGGACTAACACAAAAATAAAAGAAACATTATGTACATTATGTAGTTTACTGGAGCACCAGTTTATCAGTAAGAGCATAGTGTGAGATCCTGAAAGAGCTAGTAGTGCCAACAATAGCAGGCAGAAAATGTTACTAGGTTGGGTTTGGAAAGTAGTCAGCCATTGCTTTTTATTTCGGAAGTATTGTTTCTTTTTCCATTTCCTCATTAGAAGGTTTTGTACCTGATAGTATTTGGTGTGATGCAATGAGAAGTACTTTATCTGAAGGCTGACATAGCTCATTCTGTTCCTCGTCACACCTCATCAGCGTAGCACCTCACTCACTGTGACATCACAAGTGACTGACCTTACTACAGTGATCGACTCTTTCTGGTCTCTTTTGATGTCACAGACAATGGGATCACAGAAGGGCTGATAATGTATGAGGAGGAACAGAACTAGCTATGTCTGTCTCTGGGTACAGTGCTGTTCAACACATCACACAAAGCACTGTCAGGTAAATGTATCTCCCCCCCACGGGTGGGTCTTACCTTAGTTCACCTCCAAAATGTGCATCACTGCCAGTCCCAGTCCTGTACGGGGTCTCTGCATGCTCCTGCTGGCCCCGTTGTTCTAATAAATCCTTTGGGGACCAGAGGAGCTAAGTAAAGTTGAAACCGCTCACTTGGCAGTTCACTGACTTGGCTCATGGCTTTAATGTGCAAGCTGGTGGGTCGGCTGCCACTCTGTGTGAACACTGTAGCATTCAGTATGTGAAGCTGCTCCCACAGCTCCTGACATGTTCTCTGTGTGAGCTCCAACCCCTGGGATCCCAAAATGTGTATGTGGGGATCTGGAGACACACCTGGAGGGGCGGAAGGGAAAAAGAAAATGTTAAAGAGCTACTGACGCCTCAAAAAAAACTTAATAAAACATGATTAGGTACAATTCTGCTTGCATTCCATTTATATTTTATATATTTCTCCTCTCTGTAATTTATTACCAAGGAAATGTGTATGACTATATAATCTGTACCCCTTAGAGTTCAGTTCATCTGCCTCTATAGCTTACTCCCTACTTGATGTCATAATCCTCTGTTGTGACATCACAGTCTGTTGCCATGGGAGTAACTGTGGGGGTCACAAACACTGCTCTATTATTTCAGGTAGGGAGAAAGCAGTAGACATAGATGAAGTCTTCAGGAGCAAGGATCCTGTTTTCATGCAGATGACCTCACTACTAAATAACGGGGAGCAGAAATACAGAACTAATGGGAAATACAAGTTGGACAATGCCTAAATATTATGTTTTGTTAAAGTTATTCTGCATCTGTCACCACCTCTTAAAACAAGCGCTCTTAAGTGCATCTACTAAAAGGGGGCTTATACACCTTTAAGAGCAGCCCAGGCTGCTACAGTTATGAGAAGCCCTTCCTGCACCTGGGGACTTAAGATAATGGAAGGCTATCCAGCCTAGTGGTGCTGAGGGTTGAGGCACTGGATGCCACACCTCATGCTACACTGGTGACCTGGGTTCGTGAGCAAGCATGAGTCATTGGGGGTCAACTGGGGGGATCGAGGTGCAGAATTGAGCAGCCGCTTGAAAGCTCTCCTCTCCTAGGGAGGGGTTCCCTGGCTTCCCAGTGCAGCAGCAGCACCCAGTAGAGACTGGGAGCCTCTGCAGCCGTGACCACTCGAGGAGGCTGCAGGAGGAGGTGAAGGCCTGCGTGAGTCATGCAGGAGCACATGACTTGGCATGCTGGCGTCATTGCACACCCTCTAGCTTGGGGTGAAACAAAGGTGGAAAATCCCAGAGGCCAGGAGGAAGACGGCAGACACCGAGTGAACGGCACATATGCCCACCACCAGGCCCCATCCGACCAGCTCTCCCGGATTCTCTCCTCTGTCTGGGGCTGCAGTGGGAGAGGAGTCTGTCCCCAGTACCATGGTCAAGAGGGATTCAGGCAGGGCAGTAGGAGCCACTTAAGTGGTGTCTCGCCTGAGGGAGTTCCTGGCAGCCGGTGACTGAAGCGAAACAAAGTTGAAAAAAAACATAATGGAAGGTGTGACAGGCAGGGGAAGCCCAATGCCAACCCCACTCTGCCACCAGATGCAAAGGCAGAGAGGGACCTAACAATCTATGAGGGCAGTAAAAGTTAAAATATAAAGGTTGGGCTGCAAAAATAAACTTAAAGTTGAGTCATTATTTAAACTGAAGTGCAGCAGCCATATTTGTATTCTGTGACCCCTCTTTCAGTCAATCAGTAATCAAGGAGCCCTGGAGGACTGAGAAATGACTCCTGGGAAGGGGGTAAGGACATCGTCTTGGTGCCCCAAACAGCTGTCCTATCAGACATTAAGGGGACTTAATGTTTATTAATTTTAAAGATGGACAACTGTGTTCAGCCATTGAGAAGCTGCCATTTCTTCTTCAGACCACTGGGACAGTTACAGCTCAGGGCAGTCCTGGTTACAACTCTTGTAGGAGAGGTAGCACTGGGGGAGTGCAAGACAAGGTCTGCATGGCCTGCAACTTCTTTTCCTGCCAGAGAATCAGAGAGTCGTCCTTGTAGCCTGGGAACAGCAGCCAAGTGTCCAGGACTGTTTGTGAGTCAGACCCTATGGTGTTTGTGAGACAGCCACTCCAGAGTTATGAGGGGGTTTAAGACTGAATTCTGCCAGGTACTAAAATAGTTGTCTATGTGACTTGCATCAGAGTAGGAAAAGCCCATTGAGTTCCTGCTGCCTTTAGGAGCCCAAGAAGCCACAAAGGCTTACAGCCTGAAAGCTGGGCTCACCCACTACCAGAGACCATTTCCAGAGCAACCTGCAGAAAGTGTGAGTCAGGGGGCCACTGCTGCATCCAAGAGTTTCTGGGTCAATCCACATAAAGAAAGAGACTGCATCGGGCCAAGGACAGCATGGAGCCAGGCAAGGGGCAGCTAGCCATTATCAAGTGGGGTGGATCAAGGAACAGGAACCATGTTTGCCATGCCTGAGTTTTGAGGGAGTCGGACCGTGGGATCGCTCCTGGGGTCTGGGCCCCTTGAGAACTGGGAAGCCATTGCACAGTGCTCCTGTATCTTGGGTGTGATTCAGAAGAGCCAGGTCCACAGAAGGAGTACCAGAAGGGCTGTGGCTTGAGAGCTGGTATAGAAGAGCTGCATTTTCAGAGGTGTGAGACAAGAAGGGCTGAACCACTGTCATCTGCTCAAAAGAATCTAAGGCTTGTGGGCTGCCTTCCTTGCTGCCCATCTGCTCTGTTTGAATCACCATTCTGCTTCTGGTCTGCTGCATCCAAGGGTCACATGAGTAACTGCAGGGCCTGCTCTGGGGAAATTCAAGTTTTCCAAAATTTCTGGATTAAAATTTAAAGTGCACCAGTGCCGGCCAACCCGAGGCAACGTTCAGGCCTACACTGTTCTATATCTGGGTACCCAGATAGACTCTAAGGGCACTGGTACTAGTGTGGGAGGTAGGCCATTATGTATGTGTTGCTGTTTGGGAGTGGGCACTGTTATTGTTATTGTTTATGGGTTTACCAGTTCTTCCAAATTTATAATTTCATCCAAATTTACAATTGCCTTTTTTCTCTGCATTCTCATTCCCCTTCCTGTCTTAATAAATTGTTTCTTGTTGCTGGTTAATACTATCTGTGAGCACATTATTAACTATAGTCATTAATTGCATGCAAAGTAGAGAACTGCAGCTGTTTATGGTATTCAGTGTTGGGAGTGACTGGAAGGGGAGGTGGGTAGGTACAGCATCCCATGGGATTGTGCCCTACAAACATCTGGCCCACTGTAATTACTCTGGGTGGGGGCACCGCACTATTACTTATTTCTATTTGGGAAAGAACCCCCAGTCACTATCAGAACACAGCCCAGGCCTCTTGACCCGTTTTATTGTTACCAGGCACATGAAGTAGCCTGTTGGTACAAGGGCACCTGGGTTACAAAAAAAAACAACAAAAAAAAACTTCCAATTAGCAAAAGGGAAAAGAAAAATAAATACTTCAGATATAAAAAGTAATAATTCACTGCTTTTGAAAGTTGATACTAATTTCCGGGCAGTGCACTAGCTCTTTAAGAAAACAAATGTCCACATCATTCAGTTTCTATGTCTCTTTCAGTCTTGGTGCGGCCACACTGTTAAGCCTCAGCCCTATTACAGAGCATCATGGGAAGCAGTGTGCAAATCCTTAATCCCTTCAGACTTGTCAGACGTGCCTTTTGGACCATCACAGTATGTGCTGGAATTCAGTGACTTCATACTTTTCACCTTTGGACCGAAGTCAAAGATGAAACATTTTCTGCAGTTTCAAACAGCAGTTAATGAGGAAATGCAGATTCCTTTTACTCAACGAGTGCTGTAACACGTAAAGGGTGCTTACTCAGGGCTAGAACTGGAAATTTACATTCCAAAGTGGTTTCTGTGGTGGTGGAAGATACATTATTTGCACAGTGAATGCGTGCAGTATAGCAGCTCGACTTTAGACAGATATCCAGATGGTCAACAGGCTCACAGAATAGCCTAGAGGGCTGGCAGTATAGCCTAGAGATTAGAGTAACAAGCTGTAAATGAGCTTTGTACATCCATCAGGCCTGGGTTTGATTCCCACAGTATCCTCTTGCATACTGTGTGACTCTGAGCAAGTCACTTAACCACCCCAAGTTGCCCCTGAAAACAGGCACTTGTGCTCATGGGCCTTACTCGGTTACCAAAGAATAAAAAAAAAAATTTGCTGCACAAACCAAAATCTGTGTGCTATGTGTAGCAAGATGCTATTCCAGGGCTTTTCACGTGTACATGGAGTCAGATAAATCAGAAGAGGTATGAATTAAATCCTGTTCAAAGCAGTTAGCAGAAGCAAGAAAATGAGTCAAGCTGACTCTTCAAAGTATTAAAGAGCCAGTTCAAGGCATCATCGGTATGCAATTCAGGATGACAAGGCTTCACAAAAAAAAAAAAAAAGAAAGAAAAAGACATCGCCTTTTAAACAGGCTTGTACATCAGATCCAGTATAGGCTGAGGATTTGTTTTTGATACCAGGTACGATGCACTAGGCTTAGATACAGTATGCCTATTTTCAGGCACGACCTGGGAGAGTTACAGTCAATGACAGACTTTCAACCTACACCATCATTGACAAAGCAGTAACAGTCACAGAACAACAGCAGGGATCACAAATAAGAAAAAAGTAAAATGAGACGAAGAATGTAACAGTACAGAAAAAAGATAGCAGCAAGAACGCCAGCCAGTCCTTCGTGACTAGTTATAATTGCAAAAATTCTAATAAAAATCAAATCAAAAGAGAACATCATTAGCAAAAAAAAATACACAGTAAAAATGAGGAAAGCATAATACCAGTGACTGAGAGAAAAATTGTAACTGTTGAGTATAGAAACCTAGACAGTGACAGCAGGAAAAGACCAACGGTCCAGCCAGTCTGCCTAAGTTCCCTAGATAAAAACCAAGATAAAAACCAAGGGTACTAGCTGAAAGAAGTTTACATTTAATTAGCTTTTTTAAGCCTGTGGAGGCACATGATATAAATGAATTAGCAGTAACTTTAGAAACAATTATTAATGGGAAAGGTGCGCAGTTGTAGGGGGAGCGTAGCCACATTAGGAACAAGTGCAAGGGGCCTGCAAGGCATAAGTAACATGGGTATGGCCGTCCCTTGAAGAGTCAGACTGACAAGGCCCCCATCCACTCCTGCTGCTCTGAAGTTTCTTCTCCACACACATACCACTCGCACCTGCACCTGTCCATAGTCTATTTTGCAGTTTGATCTACACTAAATTTTGTAAATTATGCATATTAAATTATTTCAGCTCACGTGCACCTTGTTTGCACCTGCCCCAATCTCCAAACTCACCTTATTTGGAGCTATACTGAATACTGTGCATACTGTAACTAGTAATTTGTGCACAGGTTTATTATATTGCTGTTCCATGCCTATTTCTATTACCTGGAATGACGTTGTCACATTGTGTAAGTGCTACTGTACTGTTTTCACACTTAACCCCCATGCCTTTGGAAACAAACTGTTTTGGCTCAGTAAGCCCTTCCTGGTAAAACAGTTCCAATAAATACATTTATTTTATTTCCAATTTTTGACCAGGAAAGGCACATTAAACTGGAATACCTGGGGGTGGGTGGAGTACATGACTGTTGACCATGGCACTGGGGAGAAGCCCCTACTCTTCTTCAATAAGTGCCATAGGATCTTTTACTTCCACCTGGACAGTGACCAGAGATGGGCAGAAGGGACCATGGTTTAACGACTCATCCGAAGGATGGCACCCCAGTTGCACAGCACCCCCCCCGCACTGCACTATAGTGTCAGTTATGAGTACTACCACAAGTACCTGGTGTGGGGCTAGAACCCATGACCATCTGATTTTCTGGCTCCAGAGGTGAGTGTGCTATCTACTGAGCCACTGACACTGCACTAAATGAATAGAGCATCCTTTAGAGTCTTGCAGAATAGCATATGCCAGAATACAGACACATGTTTTATCCTCTTAGGGCTTCTCAGTATTCTCTCCTAGAATCCTTTTACCGATCCCATATACCACGCTTCCTAAGACCTGCCTCTCCAGTATGCTTACTCTGAGTGTTCGAAACCTAAGTTGCCTGGGGGTTCCGATGTGGTGCCTGGTTGAGACAATGAGTCCAGTACACTGAGACTCATGCTTAGACAGCTGAAACTGATTTACTGCTTCTTCGTGTAAAAATGTGCTATTATTGTACTGTGGCATTTTTGATATTTGTTCTGCCACTAAAGGACCTCTTACATTTTCTGTGGTCTGCCAGACCCTTCGGTTGCTGCTGGTGAGGACCCCATCTGGATCGTGCGAATAACTGGATGGACACATGAAATAAAGAATACAGGTTTATTCCCTGTGCAGTAGATGTTCTTTTCATGGAGACAAGCCCCAGACTGACAATTTCTCTGACTGACAGGCATACATGGCACTGCCAGGCAGTGCAACAATTAGCTACATGCAGGTTCTAAGTGTTCTTAAAGGGGTGGCAGCTTAAAGAGAAACTCCATGTTAAAATCAGAAAAAGATATATAGTGTTCCTTTTTCTGTGTTATAACATCTTCCCAGTATTTTTTATTTCCTCTGACTGTAAGAGTAGTTTTTTCTAACTTTCTCTGGCTGTTTTATTGCCCTTGGAGGTTGCCATTCTGTTTCTTTTATGGCCTCTTGTTCCAGGCAGTCTTCCCAGAGTGCCCTTTGGTGTGATGTCTAATCGCCCCTGCAGGAAGCAAGTGACTTGTTACAGGGTCTGTCACAGCTCATCCACAGAGAGAATACCTCTTCCAGAGAAGTCACACTGCTAGATTTTGGGTGAGTGTAATCATTATTATTTTTTGATATTGGTACCTTGTCCTGCTATGTTCTGCTGTGTCTGTGTTTGTGTGTGTGTGTGTGTGTGTGTGTGTGTGTGTGTGTGTGTGTGTGTGTGTGTGTGTGTGTGTTTGTTTTAATCATGTTACTGTTTACAGTGGTTGTGTCTGAACTCATCTGGCTTTTCCTCTCAGTCCTTTTCAGTTTTTGCACCAGTACTAAGCAGCAAAAATTGAACATCACCTAATAGGTTGTAACAGCAGGACACGGTACCAATATCAAAAAATAATAATGATTACACTCACCCAAAATCTAGCAGTGTGTCTTCTCTGGAAGAAGTATTCTGTCTGTGGCTAAGCTGTGACAGACCCTGTAACAAGTCACTGACCTCCTGCAGGGGCAATTAGACATCACACCAAAGAGTACTCTGGGAAGACTTTCTGGGACAAGAGGCCATAAAAGAAACCAGAATGGCAACCTCCAAGGGCAATAAAACAGCCAGGGAAAGTTATAAAAAACAACTCTCACAGCCAGAGTTAAAAAAAACACTGGGAAGAGGTTATAACATAGAACAAAAGAATACTACATATATTTTTTTGATTTTAACATGGAGTTTTCCTTTAACATTAAGCCCCATGATTAATGTGTGCTTCACATCACCACCGGGACAGTTAATGTGAGCACCACTCGAACAAGCAATGAACTATAAACAGTTGCTAAGTAATAATTATTTGTAGGTACGTTTTAAAGGCAAAAAAAACAAACATGTTCATGCATTTCAAGGCATTACATTACACAGAACAGTACTCTACTGCAGGGAAGGGGAGAGGAAAGAATCTGGACTACACTGGGGACCAGTCAGAGTAGTACCAGAGAGAGGAACACAGTAGTACTTGAGGCTTGGTCATGCCACAAGCGCTAATGTGTGGGGGAAGGAAACAGGAAGAAAGGGAAGGGTGGTAGCTGGAGGATACCCAGAATGCAGGCTCACACTTTAATAGCGGTTGTATAACAATCGGAAACACATGGAACTATCTAATGGCATTCCTGGAAGAAAAGGTGTTAATGCAGGTATGCAGTACCATAGCAACAGGTGTAATGAGATAGGTACAAGAAGACATTTACTGCAAAACAGCTCAGAGAATACTATAGTAGAAGAATTAGTCTCAACATTACACTGAGTCCGATTCACAAAAGTTCAAGACCTCCATCAACTTTTCCGGTCAGTGGGCATGGAGGCATGTGTAGATTGCACTAGTTCCTGACAGGACAGGGTCTGGTTGTTAAAAACAACCCAGGAGTTCTGCCCACTGTCAAATCTGCACCACTTGACTCTGTAAGTCCAGGATTCATTGACAAACTTCTTTCTTAAGATCTTCTCGATCTGGTACACCAATGTGTGTACAGGAGAGTCCTGAGAAGAAGAAGAAGAAGAAGAAGAAGGTTGAGAAGAAGAGGAAGTTCCAGGCAAATCATCTGGCAAAATGGAATCCAGTTGGAGAGTGTCAGGAATGGGAAGATCTGTAGGAACTAGTTGCAAGTTTTCTGGAGGGATCTCAGCTTCAGAGAGGATGGCAGACTCAAGTGCAGCTTCATTGTTAGGTGGAAGGTTTTTACTCAGGTACCCACATTTCAGTCGGTTTATGTGGACTTTGTTGTGTGCCAGCTTTCCATCCGACTTGCATCACAGATGAACGTGGACAGAAGGAAGCTTTTCTACAATGTAGAAGAGACCAGTCCAGGGGCGAATCAGTTTCTTGGTGGTGCCCAGAACAAGGACAGGTTGGTACAAATACACATTGTCCCTAACAGAAAATGAAGGCTCATGTGACTTGGCTGCAGACATTTTCTGCATTGCAGATTTTCTCTGGCCCAACGTGGTGATTGCAACACGTCTTGCAAGCTCAAGCTGTTCCAGCATTGGAATAATGAAGAAAGAAGCTGACTTAGGAACTTCTAGCAGTGAGAGATCCCTGTCCAGTGGAGTTCTTGGGTGATGTCCATGGACTAAGAAGAATGATGTGTACTCGGTACTGTTGACACAAGGGCTGGTATTGTAGGCAAATTGCACAAAAGGAACAAAATGGTCCCAGGTATCGTGAGTCTCATCCAGGCACTCGGAGAGTGTGCTGAGAATGGTAGACATCATTTGTTCACTCTGTCCATTGCATTGTGGATGTTAACTTGTGGTATGTATCTTTTTTATGTCAAGAAGTTTGCATGTTTCTCGGAAAATGGTGGAAAGGTAGTTAATGCCTCTGTCTGAATGTAGGTACGATGGGGTACCGTGATGACAAATGACTGTGTTGAGAAAGGCATTTTTCACAGTAGCAGCTTTAATGTCTTTTAAGGGGATGAGTTCCAAATACTTCATTAGGTAGTCTACAAAAACAAGGATGTATTTGTTGCCAGAGTCAGAGCATGTTGGTAAGGGCCCAAGAATGTCAGTGCTAACTCTTTGGAATGGTTCAGTGGCTACAGGCATTGTAATGATGTGTGCCTTTGTTGGTTTGGCAGGAGGCTTTCTTTGGCAGCAGGGCTGGCAGGATTTTACAAATTGGATACTGTCCCTGTTCATGTGAGGCCAGAAGAAGTGAAGCCTTGTCTTTTCGAGAGTTCTGTGTATTCCCATATGATCTCCAGAAAGTGGAGAGGCATGAGTAGAGAGAAGAACTTGATTGATTAGAGAGGCTGGAACAACTAGCTGTACACGAGTTCTATCTGTGCGATGATCCTTGCCTTCCTTGGTCCAAATGTGAAAAAGCACACTGTTATTAAGGAAGTACTGCGAAGCAAAGAAAAGTACATCTTGGTGATGCTTCTTTTGTTGTGGTAAGGTTCCAGACCCTAAGTAGGTGATTATGTCCATAAACTGAGTGTCAGTTCTTTGTTGCGTTTTAGCAGTTGCCAGGGACAGATCACAAGTAGAGGAAATGAGAAACTCTTCGGCTGCTTGCAGTAACTGAGGATTTGTGTGTCTCTCTGTAGAAGCAGTTGGTAGCGGCAAAGCAACTTGAGGTGCTGTAGGAGTGTCCACAGGAAGCACATCCATGGCATGGAAGGGAAGAGCTTGTAAGCAGAATTCTTCATCTGTTGAGGATGATGTGGAGGGATATCGTCTCTGGCTTACACCACCGGCATTTGAGTGAACTCAGCCTGGTCTGTACTGAATTTCAAAGTTGTAACTTTGCAACATGGTGGTCCATTGGGCGAACTTGCCTACTGGCTCCTTCATTTCGAATAACCATCTGAGGGCAGAGTGATCAACAATAGCTGTAAAGGAGGAGTACAGAAGGTGGCAGTTAAATTTCTTTATGGCAGATACCATGGCTAGACATTTTTTTTCTGTGATGCCATAGTTCTGCTCAGCTGAGGAAAGCGAGTGCCCGGCATAGGAGGCAACTCGTTCTGTTCTGTCTTGAATTTGACAGCACAGCGCCCACTGCAAAGGAACTAGCATCTGAGTAGAGTTTGAAGGGTGGGTCAAACCTTGGGTAGGCCAATACTGGAGAAGAGAGTAGGTTTTCTTTTAAGGTTTCAAAGGCCTCTTTGCATTCGGAAGTCCAATTATAGTCACATCCCTTTTTGGTTAGGGCATACGGTGGAGCTGCAATCTTGGCATAGTTGCAAATGAACTTTTGGTAATAGCCAGACAAACCCAGGAAAGCTCAAAGATCTTTGAGATTGGTAGGTTCTGGAGCTTGACTGGATCTGGAGAGATGCCTTGAGAACAAACCAAATGTCCCAGGTAATGAATTTGATGCCGTGCAAAACAACACTTTTCTGGGTGAAGTTTGAGAGTGGTTTGCCTGAGACATTCGAGCACTTCTTTGAGATGTTGGAGGTGCTCTGGCAAAGTTCTGCTGAAGACAATCACATCGTCCAAGTAGACCAGGCAAGATTTCCAAGACAACCCACGTAGTACGCTTCCATAACACATTGAAATGTGGCTGAACTGTTCCAAAGACGCAAAGGCAGACGTTTGAACTGAAAAAGTCCCAAGTGACAGTGCCATGCTGTGTATGGATGGGAAGATGGATCAATGGAAACTTGATAGAACCCACTCTGAAGGTCTAGAGTTGTGAAATAAGCAGGACTGGCCACACCAAGACTCTCTAAAGCATCTTTGGTTGTAGGTAAGGGATAAGCATCCTGCACCGTGTAGGCATTGAGTTTTCTGTACTCCACCACAAAGCGATGCCCTTTGTCCTTCTTTACCACCAGCAGGCAAGGTGCACCCCAGGGACTCGTAGACTCTTCGACAATGTCTTGGTCAAGCATGTCTTTGACTATGTCCTCTAGGACTTACAAGATCATTATATCAACAAGGCACATACACGGTCCCACGCCTGAGCTGGTTGTGTCAGTGGGCTTGTTGGGCATAGTGGCTTTGTTAAGTCTGTGTTGTGGTTTGTGACGGGTTGTGAGAACAACTTACTTGCTTGTCATCAAACATTGTGAGGAAGTTCCTGGCTATTAATTCTTCAAGCTTTTAGCACATTGCCTTTGGTCACTTGAGTACGTGTGCGTTCTGGAACGTGATTTGCTGTTACATTTTTAACTCTGTTATGGGCTAAATATTGAGAACAGCTTTTCCAGTTATCATTAAACGTAATGCTTCTTAAGCACTAAGGCACATCAGGGCATGTCTCATGCTGGGATAATCATCATGACTTAGGTGTGTTGCCTCCAACCACGCAATGGTTAGACCAGCATGACAGACTCCCCAAAATGTCTTATTGCAATTATTAAATGGCTGGAAACAGCTGTTTTGGATACATTAAAAAAATTAAAGTAACAATATATTTTAAAATATTTTTCTGATTTTTTTATGAGTAGGTACCTGTACAAAAAATGTCTTACTTTGTGTCTTGTTACCCGTAGGTGGCACTATTGCATTAAAAATAGAAATTTGTCCTTCTTTCACCGCCATTCCCCCCGCCCTCCCACCTCCACCCTCCAGAACATATCAGTATGGAGGACAGGCAGAAACTTGTTAAAACTGTGAAATACAAGGGCCAGCGTGTAGGAAAGGAGCAAAGGGTGCGATTCGGAGAGTAGCTGCACTTGGGAGGGAGCCAGCACATTTAAGAGGAATGGGGAGCAGGACCAGAAGAGTAGCTGTGCTTAGGAGTGGAGCGTTGGCAACTGCACTTAGCTGTTGTTTTAGTACGGCTGAAACAGAAACTCGTAGAATGTAATATGAAGCCACACGGAGTGGTAGTTTCAAAGTAAGGGAGCAGTTGGGGATGAAGGCAGCAGGTAGTATTAGAAAGTAGGCGTTAGGATTAATTGGGGAAAAAGAAATTTTTTTTTATTGTTTGGTGATCTGTACTGCCACAGTGGCAGGGAGTTATTAATGCTTTTAAATCAGGGCCTTGAAATGGTAGAGTTATGGTGGCCCTGCCAAATGAAGGCAATATAGAGTTGGGAGAGGTAGCACAACTTTCTGTTGTCTTTTGGTCATGTGTGTGTGCTGGGACTTATTCCCATGATTTTGTGCCAGGATAACACACATCACAGGTGAAGGTGCCATCTGACCAATTAGGTTTTCAGGATTTTCTCTTGCAATTTTATAATAATTCTTCAAGATGTCAGCATGTCAATCCTGCTCACATAATTTTATGTGGGTTCTGATTTGTGATCGGCTGTTATGTTTTCAACTGCATTTTGAGCTACATTTTAAAACAGCGTATCCAGTTATATTCGGACTTAGTATGGATAGTTTTGTGTCACAGATTCACACCATCATCAGGACTACGTCTGCCTCTGACTCCCAGAGGTGCTTCTACCCATCTAGTTTTGTTTGTCATGGAGGAGACGGGTGCTGTATTGTCCAAAGCTCGCCTTGAGGCATATATGATCAAGGTTACCTAGGAGACACACCTTGGCCAGAAAGCATCCTGAGAGACCAAGTAATTAGGGAGAGAGGGCATTTATGTGGCAAAAACAAGTAGGGTAGTGTGCCTGAATCCCCTTTGTACATGGGAGCAGAATTTGGGTTTCGTTTTCATGCTATCCATGAATCGTGATCTATTGTATTATGTCCCTTTGGCTTTTGTTTGCATGCCACCCACGAGTCCATGATCTCATGCATAAATTCCCCTTTGGTTTTGTTTTCATGCCATCCATGAATTGGTCCTTTACAGCATACAATCCCTTTGGGTTTCATTTTCATGCCATCCATAAGTCGGTGATCTGTCTTCTCAGAGAGGGTGGCGAATGAATGGCACAGGTTGCCCAGCAATGTGGTTAATACAGAAACCATAAAAGATTTCAAATCACAATGAGACAATGTCAAGGGGATTATCAGCAAGGGAAGGGTAAACACTGGATACCCTCAAATAGTTCTTGCTCTTTGAGGGGCCTTTGTGATATACAGGTTCCACTAGCCCAGTGATCTTGACAGTGTAATCTGGGATCAGGGACTTGTAATCCCCCTTTCTTTAAGAGGAGGGCCAGTTTTGGCATCTGTGCATTTTCCCCTCTTGCCATTCCAAGGAATTTTCAAATGCCTGCCTTAATGGAGAACAGTTCTTTGCCAGTGCGAATGGGCAGCATCCATGCTTAAGCATTTGAGTCTAGGACTCACTTTTATTTTGATTGTGTTGATTCAACCCCATAAGCTTCAAGGTAGCTGACAACACCTGTCCAGATCCCCCTATAAATTATTCCATACTGGGGTGGGGTGGGGGTCCAGATTCAATGCCTTTTATTCTTGTATTATCTGGAAGCCAGGCATGTGATGCTACCAGAAGGAAACATGTAAATATTACTGACATACTCTTTAGCGCATACGTGATTGAGGTAAACTATGTTATTTTGATGTAACCCACCCCCAAATGTGGGGCATCCCTTTAAGATGTGCAGAGCCCATCCCAGCCTGGCACCACCCATCTTGTTGCTTCCTCTGGCCTCTTACAACACGGACTATGTAGGCAAGGACCAGAGTGGGAACGGATGAAAGCGGAGTACTGCAGTCTCCGCTGCCTCCTGCTCCATTCTCCCTCCACATGCCTGCTGCTGCCACCGACTGGTGCTCACAACCAAAACAGGACTTCCCCAATTGCTGCCTCACTCAGACAGGAACTAAAGCATAACTGCTCAATACACCTAAGGGGACAAATAATGTTTTTCAGAACGGGAGCCCTTTACAAAAAAAAAAACAACAAAAGACATAAGAGCCAGAGCCTTGCGACTACAAAACTGCAGCCATTTTTGTTCCCTCTGACTCCTGTCACCACATCAGTGGATTCAGAGGACATTAGTACAGCCAATCAGGATGCAAAGCGTGGTCCAGATCCACAAGGGGACATTAAGAACACTGGAGGACTCATTAATTCACCCAGGAGTCAGGCGACCAATCAACTATCGTGAGACAGCCAAATTGTTTGTTTGTAAAAGTTTATTCCTTGTAAATTCAAGGAAAAGGATAACCCTTTGAGCAGTTAGGCTCATTTTCAGTGGGGTCCATTACATACAAAACAGTTTCATAAAGTATACACATGAATCAATAAAATAAATGTTTTACAGACTAGTACTTTGTCACACACAGAATATAACTTACAGTATCTAATAACAGACAACATCATAAATGACAAGTCTTTAAAAATACCAGGTGCTGACAGTAGCCATTCTTCATTTACAAAATAACTTAGGAAAATAGCCCTAATACAGAGTGACCATAAAAAGTGCACACTTCAACTGCAACCACCGTTTATTGATTGAATAGAGTTAATCAACCCTAGACACTGACGGGAGGAACTGGGCATTCGGGAGGTTATTTCTGCTGCTACATTCAGGCTATTTCCAGCACATCCTCAGTCTGCAGGAGACAGTGAAGGAGAGCAGACCTCTTGTCTGGTGGAGCCAGAGACTGCTTCAATAGTCTGCTATGGAGAGAAGCAGACCTCCCATCTGCAAGGTGAGAAAGGTGCTGACTGCTGAAATTACAATATCATTCCTTCTCTCTCCCAGACAAATCTAAAGCATTTATTTATTTATTTTATTTATTTAAAGCTCTCTTGCATATGTGCTCTGTGTATCTCCACCTGAGGAATAATCCTCATTGGCTAGCATCTCATACATAATTCATTATGCTAATGCCTCTTATTTCAGTGGCTGGCAGTTTAGTGGAAAAAGCATGCACACCACACAGTCTGTAACCTAAGCCAGCTTTCATCTCTGCAGAGTTGAGCTCAGGATTGGCTGTTTCTCCCAGGTAGCATGTACTGTCCTCTGACCCCTACTCAGCAGTTTTGATGCCAGAAGCACAGCAAATATGGTGGTTCCTATGAAGTCTCTTATTTGTTGTAATTTCTGTCCCTTGGTGCAACCCCTGTCCATCAGGTTCGTGCTTCCTGGTCCCTGCTGCCATGCAGTGGGACTAGAGGAGGCTTGATTCAGTGACAGAGGAGCAGTGTCCGCTGCTCCCAAAGTTTTGCTGTCATGGAATGAGCAGTTTCGGTGATGAGGCTTATTGTGTGTCTGTTGCATGGCTTTGAGAGCCACTGCAGATTACTATCTGGCTACTCTATGTGCTCCCCAGCCCTAATTGCAGTCCTGTCCCTGGGGTTGGGCTAACAAAGTACCTGTGCAGCTGGGACTGCTGGTGTCCATGGCATGGCTGTGCCAAAAGAAGTTTTGCTGAGGTCCGAAGGTTGCTTCTTGGCCCTGCTTCCACAGCCTGTGGGGGCCAGGAGAGTGAAGACGCTATGTGCAGCATCTCCAGCTGTAGTGAGAAGGGCACTTCTATGCCCAGAGAAGAGATAAAAGTGCATTCAATCCAGCTCGCAGTCCCATAGCTGCAGTGTGGAAAAGGACTGGGATGAAGAAGCAGTGCAGGGGGAGGCAGCAGTGCTCCAGAGGGAAGCCAAAAGGCATGCCCCCTTAGGGAGGAGGTCACAGGACTAAAGTGACTCATGCAAGTGTTGGGCAAAAGCTTGATGTCTGTCAAAGTCCTGAGGGCCTCAAGGAAAAATTCTATAAGTGGTTGTAGGCTGAAGTAAAAACAGTCACCAAGGGCAAGAAGTTACTTGTGACACCCCCTGAGAAAGACCCACGTGACCGAAGTGCCGGGGTCAGTTTCTTGTTTGTCCTCATCACGTCTGTAATGAACTCACCTTTGAATATTAGAGCACTGGCTTCAACCTGAGTGTTACCTTTGTGCTTTTCCTCTGTGTCTGATATTGGATCTCGGATCTCTGTAGGCACCAGCGCAGCTTCCTGAGGCACCCCATTTTTTGTATTTGGAGTCTCGCAACAAAGTGTCTGCATTGCTGCATAGGACAGTAAGTGAGGAACTGGAATATGTGCCACCATCCAGAGTGAATTCATACTGGAGACTGATGGTGTGTTCAGAGGCAAGCCACCCCCTGTGGGAGAAGATGACTTTGAGACATGGATGGACATACAGCTCCATCAGTGTAGGACAGGCAATATTCAGAGGTGGAGAAAAGAAAGCAATAGGGGGAAGTCTCAGAGGACCAAAAACCATCTGATCACTGAAATCCACTGACTCAGATGCCCCTGCTGAGGAGTATTTAGTTACTCTAGAGATTGTTTTTGGCAGCACTGAGTTGGGTGGTGAAGATTATGATGACCCAGGAATGGAAAGGAGAACCATTGTCAGTCAACTTAAATAAACCATCTGGAGATGGTGCTGCAGAACATTTACTGGAATGGAGGTGCAGTGTCCAAGGACTTGAATAAACTAGGGCTGGAACGTGCTCAAGACCACTCACTATTCCTAGTTGCTAATCTTCAAGCTGCATCTGCAGGAGAGAAGGAATAACCCACCTTCCCACAGAGTGGTAAGAGGGGCAGAGGAACAAGAGGAGCAGTGGGTTTCTCATACTGTGTCATCGGCTGGGACTCAAGTTACTGTGTGATCACCCCTGACAGTCAGGAGATCCAGGAATTAATGAAGGAAAGGAGACAATTCATGATTGTCTCAGGTATCTCAATCTAGTGGGCAGAACAGGGTTCCCCAAGAGTCTGCTTGCTAAGCTAGCCAGCAGACACTGTATATTAGATCCTGTCTTTGGGATGACCCCTTCGAGCTACTGTTTTTAGCTTATGCCTTACTTATTGAATCATATGGTCTGTTTTAATGCATTGCTGACATGTTTATTGTTTTAATAGATAGTTGTGTTGGTGTGTACATCACCCAGAAACTCCAGGATTGGGCGCCTGGAAAAATAAAATTTGCCTTGCCTAGCCTAGGTAAGGAACAGAGGGCAAAAGAAGAAGGCTGTGCCCCTATTAACCGCTCTACACTTCTCTGTTATAGTATTCAATTTGACCACCCATGTATAACTTATCCAGCCAATCCATAATACTTTTTTTTGTGTCAAAACCAGCTATGTGTTCTGGAAATCTGTTCCACACTTGACCACCTTCTGTGAAAAGAAAAACTTTCTTTGTTCTAAATAGTTTTGGTTTGAGTTGGGAGCCATGTCCCCTAAAATGTGGGGCGTCTCCTTTAAGCTTGAATTGTACATTGTCACGCATTACATCATACAGAACTGTAGGATATCCCTACTTATTCTCTTTCTCGTTTGGCTCGTTAGGTTCAAGTTGTTTTGTTTATTATCATATGATGGCGCCTGCAAGCCCCTGATGACTTCCATTGCCTTCTCTGGATTCTTTCTCTCTCTCTCTCTCTCTCTCTCGTGCGCTTTATAGCATCTTTACTTAAATACGGTGTCAATAAATGCAAGCTGTAGTCCAGCTGTAGGCTAACACAGTTTCTGTAAAAAGGGGGGATAATTATCTTTTCTTTTCCACTGTGAAGACTTCTTTTTATGCATCCCAGCAACTTAATACCCTTTTCAACAGCAACTTCATACTGTCTCGTGTAATAAAAATCTGCAGTTTTCAGTATTCCCATGTCTGTTTCCTCTATTGTTTTTCTGAGGCACCATCTATGTGATATGTGGCTTTTGTGTTTTAGGGGCCAAAGTGCATTATTGCACACTTCTGTGCCTTTAGAGTCAAGCCCTATTTTTATTCACATGTTGATATTATTCAAGTCTTCCAGTAACATTTTTATCTGACATTCTTCCCCAACTGGTCTTCCAAGTTTTGTTTTGCCTGCATATTTTACTATCCAGATGTCTGTTTCTTTATTCATATTGATTATAGACAATTCAAATAGTAATGGCCCCAAGACTGATCCCTGCGGTATGCCACTGGTATCTCAACCATCTTCAGCGTGCAAACCATTTAAACTATTGTTAATGTGAGACCCAGGTGGATGAGTTGCATGAGCTAGTGACTGACGGCACAGTTGCAGCCCTCAGCAGGTGGTTTAAAAGAAGGAAGGACTTACCACATGAGGGCAAACTGCTGTTAGTGCTCCTATCAAGGCGCCAAGTGGGAATTGCTGCAAAGATGGGGGTATGGGCTGGAACCCCCCCAGATGTGGGGGGACTGCAACAGACTAAGTAGAAATATGATCTTCTGGGGGAAAGATGGACATCTAAAAAGTGACTGTCAGTCCCCAGAGGATTTGAGGAAATTGAACGGCACAGGGTCAATACCGTGCACAACACTATGCTGCATAGCACAATCACGCTGCCGATACAGCGTGATTCTTGCCATGCAGCATATCTTTCTTTTCTGTGGGGGGCTCCACCCCCACACCCCCCATTATGGGGGGGCTGCGCCCTTAAACCCCTCCAATATAGATGCTCAACTCTGGAGGGGGGCATTCAGGTCAGGGAGCACACAAAGATTAAAAAAAAAATTTCTGGGACCAGGAATCAAACCCAGCCCCAGAAGCACTGCTTGGGTTCCCTGCTGCTGTGGCTCATTCTGTTGAGCCACAGCAGCTGGTCAACAGAACCCACTCCCAGCAGAGGTCTTATCCTCTGCCTGAGAAAGTGGGAATGGTGCAATACCATGTATAGCAGTATACACGGTATTGCACCATTCGCTCACTACTGCAGCACTGTACCGGGTTAGCCATAATGTCATACGCTATTAAGCGTGCAACATCATGATCCAGTAGGAAACAGAACTACGAGTTCAAGATGCAAGCTATGAAGCAGGGAAACTTCAGAGGGGCCCAGTAAAGGAGCTCACTGGGACCCCAAATGCCAAGTGTTCCATACATGTTTCTAAAGTGCCAACTGCAAATCAACCCCAAGTGCCCAAGGGACTGGTTGGACATTCACTGGAAGTGAATGTCACCATTGAGGGAGTGGAAACATGAGTTATCCTCTATAGTGGGTCACAAGTAACCCTTATTTTCAAAAAAAGTGATAGGACAAGCATCTGTCACATTTGGAATTATATCCTCCAGATGTGTGGGGCCTGAATGACCGGAACTAACCTTAAATGGGATATGAAAAAATATGGAGAAAGTTCCTCCAGAAAGTGACTGGAGTCATGCCAGTGGAAACATTGGCTTTAGTGTGCCCAGATGCCTTGATGGTGGGTAGTGCTACCCACTCATGCCCTGGTAAAGGAGGCTTACCAGAAGAAGGTAGAGGCATCGTTCGAGGTGGCAGCAGGCCCGTCTGAGTGATCTGCTATCTGGAAGATGAGAAACTGTCTTTGCCCCCAACTCAGAATGTTGTGAAGTTCCAAAAGAATGTAAGAAAACACACAGATTCTTATTCTTGATGGACCAGGGGAACACTGTCTGCCTAAGGTATTGCTAATGAAGCCTTTGTTTTACCCCAACATTATTATGCATTTATATATTTATTTATTTCAGTTTTGGAATTACAACCTTTAAGCCAAACTGGCTCTTTTACAAAGGCTCCAAGTCAGTAGAATAACAGACAAAACAGCACAATTTACAGCATATGATGAGAACATACAATAGCCAAGTGACAAGACTATTTTAAAAGCAAGATAAATGTGGAGTATAACCTCAAATACAAATACTTTTATTACAGAAATATCTCTAGTCTATAGGTCTGGTTACTAAGTGCAGGTTGCTTGTAGTTGGCAGCCAAAATTGGCTTTGTCAAAGAAAAGGGGAGGAGGTATGGAGAATATTGGCGTGGGTGCAGAAGAGGCATATCGTACAATGTTATTAGGGGACAGGAGAAGGGGGTATGGTGATGAGGGAGAACAAGCTGATAAGTGCTGTATGCATGGGGGCAGCCTGGGGAAGTGTAAATGAAGTGGAGGGGAAGGGGTAAGGACTCGTGGGGCGAGAGGGGCATTTTCTACTCGAGATGCCTCTCCCTATGCATCCCAGTATCCCACCTGCCCTTCTTACTCAGAGTTGTGTATTTAGAGACTGGGGGTGTGGAGGGTAGAGCCCCCGATGAAAACATGCCGACATCCCTGACAGTACAATGCCGACACTCGGCATTGTGTCTGTCACTGTGAGGGATGTCGGCATCCGCGCTGTCACAGCACTATAGGTAAACTGTTGTTATCTTACTGTGTAACTGTTACTCTCACTGGGGTCCTGTATCATTGCCAGTTATCCTGCTGTATAACCTTCACTTATTCTGGAGTCCTGCAACACTGCTTTTTGTTAGCATACTGAGTCACGTTTGCACTTGGTAGGGTCCTCCTTCATCACTTATTGTTATCCTGCTGTGTAACCTTCACTTGTACTGGGGTCCTTTATCATCTCTTTTTGTCATTCTGCTGTGTAACTTTTATTCAGGCTGGGGCTCTGCTTCATCCATTGTTATCAAGCTGTATAATGTTCATTCATGCTGTAGCATGTGTCATCCAATGTTTTTATCCTACTGTATAACTTTCTGTCATGACAAAGTCCTTTAACATAGAAACATAGAATTTGACAGCAGATAAGGACCGCTTGGCCCACCCAGTCTGCCCATTTCCCTACCTGATGGATAAGTTGCAGATCCTAGTTAACCAGCAGCCTACTTCTTCCTACCCCCAACCCCTAGAATTGCCTTATGACTGTCCCATGCATGCTTGAATTCCACCACTGTTTTTAACTCCACAACCTCCTCTGGAAGGCCGCTCCATACATCCACAACCTCTCTGTGAAAAAATACTTCCTTAAATTACCTCTGAGCCACCCCTTCTATCTTCAAATTGTGCCCCTTGTTCTTGCACACCTCTTTTTGAAAGATGCTACCCTCTTGGACTTTGTTGATTCCTTGAGGTACTTGAAAGTTTCTATCATGTCCCCCTCCCTCCTTTATAATCCCTTCTTGTCATCATGCTGTGTAACTTTCACGGGGGTCCTAAATCATCGCCTGTTGTTATCCAACTGTGTAACTTTCACTCATGCTGGGGTCCTAAATCATTGCCTGTTGTTATCCAGCTGTGCAACTTTCACTCATGCTGGGGTCCTAAATCATTGTCTGTTGTTATCCAACTGTGTAACTTTCACTCATGCTGGGATCCTAAATCATTGCCTATTGTTATACAATTGTGTAACTTTCACTCATGCTGGGGTCCTAAATCATCACTTGTTATCCAACTGTATAACTTTCACTCATGCTGGGGTCCCAAATCATCGCTTGTTGTTATCCAACTGTGTAACTTTCACTCAGGGGTCCTCAATCATTGCCTGTTGTTATCCAGCTGTGTAACTTTCACTCAGGGGTCCTAAATCATCGCCTGTTGTTATCCAGCTGTGTAACTTTCACTCATGCTGAGGTCCTAAATCATTGCCTGTTGTTATCCAGCTGTGCAACTTTCTCTCATGCTAGGGTCCTAAATCATTCCCTGTTGTTATTGAACTGTATAACTTTCACTCAGGGGTCCTAAATCATTGCCTGTTGTTATTGAACTGTATAACTTTCACTCAGGGGTCCTAAATCATTGCCTGTTGTTATCCAGCTGTGTAACTTTCATTCATGCTGGGGTCCTAAATCATTGCCTGTTATCATTCACTCATACTGGTGTCCTAAATCATTGCCTGTTATCATTCTCTCATGCTGGGGTCCTTTATCATCCCTATTTGTCATCATGTTGTATAACTTTTATTCAGGCTGGGGTTCTGCTTCATCCCTTGTTATCCAGATGTGTAACGTCGACTGATGCTGAGGGCTTGCATCAGTGCACTTTGTTATCCAGCTGTATAACTTTCACTCAGGGGTCCTAAATCATCGCCTGTTGTTACCCAGCTGTGCAACTTTCACTCATGCTGGGGTCCTAAATCATTGTCTGTTATCCAACTGTGTGACTTTCACTCATGCTGGGGTCCTAAATCATTGCCTGTTGTTATACAGCTGTGTAACTTTCACTCATGCTAGGGTCCTAAATCATCGCCTGTTGTTATCCAGCTGTGTAACTTTCACTTATGCTAGGGTCCAAAATTATTCCCTGTTGTTATCGAACTGTATAACTTTCACTCAGGGGTCCTAAATCATCGCCTGTTGTTATCCAACTGTGTAGCTTTCACTCAGGGGTCTTAAATCATTGCCTGTTGTTATCCAGCTGTGTAAATTTCACTCATGCTGGGATCCTAAATCATTGCCTTTTATCATTCTCTCATACTGGGTTCCTTTATCATCCCTTTTTGTCATCATGCTGTGTAACTTTTATTCAGGCTGGGGTTCTGTTTCATCTCTTGTTATCCAGATGTGTAATGTCGACTGATGCTGAGGGCTTGCATCAGTGCACTTTGTTATCCAGCCGTGTAACTTTCACCGATGTTGGGGTATTACTATAGAACTCAAAATGTTCACTGCCAATATATTTTAGCTATTTTCGCTTCGCTGGTGTCTATCTGTGATTTTAAATAGACAGCATAATTATTTTTCAGCATATTTAGTTGATGCGGTCATTAGTACTGAAAACACGTGTCTGACAAAACCACCAAAAAATTGTCGTTCAAAGAAACATAGAGTAGATACAGTACTGTGCTTTGTTATATTTATTATTTTTGATAATTATTTTTTATTTTTTAAATCACAAGAGAGCACAAGTTCCACACCAGAATGTAAGGAACGGATACTGTTACAACAATCACTTGGTCAGTGTTTACACAGGCCGCTTTGATCTAAACACCTCACAGATGCTACATTAATAAAGTACAATACACTGAAAATGTACTGTTGTATAACTGATAGTGAAATAAAATAAAATAAATAAAAGTTTACAATGAACCCATCCACCCCAACAGGTAACACAGCCAAAACCAGAACGTAAGTGTGCGGACTTTTTTCAACAATCACTTGGTCAGTGAATGGGCATCACATTCCTTCAATTCACTATCTGAGAATCACCCCTTTGACCACAGAATACTGGTCTACAACTGAAGCAACAGAAGTGCAGTACTTTTAGGCATGTTACTTGCTCACTTTGCCCTCCTCGTCATTTGCTAGTGGTTCATTAAGGCAGTTTCCATGTGCATGTGAGATACCGGCCAAGTTAAACCCACGGATGCAGTCATAAGCCCTGCTAGCCAACTCATTAAAGCTAGTGACTAGCCACTGGGCATGCTTGTTTTTCAGGATCTGCATACGCGGATGAACAACAATGCCACTGTTTACGTAGGCCAGGCTGACATGCCCATCATTTGTTCTGTGTACTAGGAAGTGAACTGATGCTTTAAAGCATCTTTAAAAAAGTTTATTGATGATGACATCTAGCGGTTGGAGGAGATCTGTACAGGATGCAGGGATGTATATGGGTATAATGTTGTGCAATTCCAGCTCTTCCAGTGCCTACAACCACAAAAAAAGCTTTAATTTAAAGCACTCTACATTTGAAAGCCTGTAATATTACACTATGAAAAGTGAAATGGTACCTTTGTTGTTGTGTGCACTCTGAACAGATCCAGTATCAGCAGGGCTCACTGTTCCATCGGCAGTTCTTTTTCATTCAGAATTAATTTCTTGCAGGGGGCAATGACATGTTCAATGTACTCCACAATGGTATTCTCATTCACCCAATAATTTTGGAGTGGGTTATGTTCCACTCTGAGGGGAACTCGAAACAAGGCTGGCTGACAGATGTTTTGAGGGGGTAGAAATGTTCCAGCTGGTATGCATGCGAAGGTGATGGTGACCTGTCTCTTGTCACCCAAACCAGATCCCTCCACCTGTTTTGCCCCTGTGAGTTCCATTGTCCAGTGGGAGCATGGTATCAAGTTTACCCTAGTTTTGTCGGTGTTTATCACACGTTCGAGAGGGATGAGTTCTTGGGCACAGGCTTTGCTGATATGGGCCAAGAACTGCTGCTTTTGCAACTCAAAGTCAGCAGGGGTTTTACAAGCTGCTTTTCTGCTCTTCCTTTTTTACATACCCCATACAGCTTAAAAATAACCAAACTCACTGCCTAGAGAATTGCAGTGAGCCACCATACTCGATGAGTTGCTGGGGATTTTGAGCTTTAACAACCCCCAATGCAACTGCACTGACCAGCCGAGCATTGATAGCTGCCCCCTCTGTTCTTAAGCTGCATATAATGTTCTTTACTGAAACCTCCACGTCCTCTAACAAAAGAGAAGATTTACCCTGTGGTTTCTCTGGTAGCTCTGGGGTCATTTTGGAAGGGTCCGTGTTTTTTGTAATTGAGTCAAGTAGTCTGCCTTGAATTTTTGCATGGTACTTTCATTAATTGTTTCATTGCACCGTGCATGGTAGTGGCAGACTGCCTTCATAACTCCATATTCAGGACTTGCCTATTTCAAAATCAACCACTGCAATGTAATTGGCATACTCTGACTATTTTTTTTACCAGGTGGTGAGTTTGCAAGTTCGTTCACCACCGATTCAGCTACGGTGCGTGGGACAGAGGCGGTTTGGCTCAGTTTGTCTGTATCCATCTGTGAGAAGTCGCTTTTTACTGAACTTCTCTGCAGCCAAGCAACAAAGGACATCTTGGGGAGGTACGGCACGGTTTCTCTAACTGCTTCTGTGTCGTCTCACCTCGATCTGCGATCCGTGATGTGAGATGTAAGCTGTGTGCGCTAGGCTTCGAAGGTACTGGTTATACAGGTTCTTAATTGATGTTGATTGTTATTGATTATCAGCAGATTGACAGAGGTCTGTGAGTTAAATGTCTGTGAGTTAAATGCTGTGGACAATCACCGGGCAATCAGAAAATATTTTGCTTAAGGCACTAGCAATTTGTCCAGCTTAGCACTGGGCAATTGAACTGTCACCCTCAACCCGCAAATTCATATTTCCACTAACTGCGTGGCACCGCGTGTTGCACAAACTTTAATTGGCATGTAAATTTAGACTTCTACAGTATATCATCCCTTGTTATCCTGCTGTGTAACTTTCATTCAGGCTGGGGTTCTGCATCATCCCTTGTTTTCCAGATGTATAACTTTCAGTCTTGCTGGAGGTCCTGCATCAGTGCATGTTACTATCCTGCTGTGTAAATTTCACTCATGCAGGGGTCCTACATCAGCACTTGTTGTTATCCACCTGTGCAACTTACAGTCACACTGGTGTTCTGCTTCATCTCTTCTTATTACCAAGCTGTATAATGTTAATTCATGCTGTATCATGCATCATCCCATGTTTTTATGCTACTGTATAACTTTCATTAATGCTGGGATCCTTTGTCATCACTTTTTGACACCATGCTGTGTAGCTTTCACTCATGCTAAGGTTCTGCAACATCCCTTGTTATCCAATCTGGTAACTGTCACTTATGCTGGGGGTGCATGTTGTTATCCTGCAGTGCAACTTTCCCTCATGTTGGGATGCTACGTTATCCTTTGTTGTTATCCAGCTCTTTCACTGATACTGGGGGCCTACATCGGTGCACATCATTATCCAGCTGTATAACTTTGACTCATGCTGGGGGTCTGTATCAGTGCATGTTGTTATCCAACTGTGTAACTTTCACTGATACTAGGAGCCTGTATCAGTGCATATTATTATCCAGCTCTGTAACATTCACTGATACAATGGGCCTGCATCAGTGCATATTGTTATCCAGCTGTGTAACTTTGACTCATGCTGGGGGCCTGCATCAATGGATATTTTTCTTTTTTTTTAGTTGTTTAACCAGGTATAGCACACTAAGCTGAAAGCTTTTTTACAGGAGCGACCTGGGAGCACAAGGAGGTTAAGTGACTTGCTCAGGGTCACACAGTATGCGAGTGGAAGCTGTGGGATTCAAATCCAGGTCTGGTCTGCTGGATGTCACCAAATTAGCAGCTCAGAGCCTTAGACCACTGCGCTATACTGCCTCCATATTGTTATCCAGCTGTGTAACTTTCACTAATACTGGAGGCCTGCATCAATGTATGTTGTTATCCAGATGTGTAACTTTTACTGACGCTGGGTGCCTGCATCAGTGCATGTTATTATCCAGCTGTGAAACTTTCACTGATACTGGGGGCCTGCATCAGTGCATGTTGTTATCCAGCTGTGTAACGTTTACTGATACTGGGGATGTGATTCAATGCATATTGTCATCCAGCTGTGTAGCTTTCACTCATGCTGGGGGTCTGCATCACTGCATGTTGTTTTCCAGCTGTGTAACTTTCACTCATGCTGGGCATCTGCATCAGTGCATATTGTTATCCAGCTGTGACACTTTCACTCATGCTGGGGTTCTGCATCAGTGCATATTGTTATCCAGCTGTGTAACTTTCACTGATACTGGGGACCTGCATAAGTGCATATTGTTATCCAGCTGTGTAACTTCACTGATACTAGGAGCCTGCATCAGTGCATATTATTATCCAGCTCTGTAACATTCACTGATACTATGGGCCTGCATCAGTGCATATTGTTATCCAGCTGTGTAACTTTCACTGATATTGGGGACATGCATCAATGCATATTTTCATCCAGCTGTGTAACTGTCACTCATGTTGGGGGCCTGCATTAGTGCATGTTGTTATCCAGCTGTATAACTTTCACTGATACTGGGGGCCTACGTCAATGCATGTTGTTATCCAGATGTGTAACTTTTACTGACACTATGGGCCTGCATCAGTGCATGTTGTTATCCAACTTTGTAACTTTCACTAATACTGGGGACCTGCATCAGTGCATGTTATTATCCAGACGTATAACTTTCACTGATACTGGGGACCTGCATCAGTGCTTATCATTATCCAGCTGTGTAACTTTCAGTGTACTAGGGGCCTGCATCAATGCATGTTGTTATCCAGCTGTGTAACCTTCACTGATACTGGGGATCTGCATCAGTGCATATTGTTATCCAGCTGTGTAACTTTCACCTTATGCTGGGGGTCTGAATCAGTGCATGTTGTTTTCCAGGTGTGTATCTTTCACACATGCTGGGGATCTGCATCAGTGCATGTTGTTATCTAGTTATGCAACTTTCACTCATGCTGGGGGGTCTGCATCAGTGCATGTTGTTATCCAGCTGTGTAACTTTCTCTGATACTGGGAACCTACAGTATTATGCAGTGCAGATATTATGGGTTCAGTTACGATTCAATAGAGGGAGCAAGCTGAGGTTAGGGGTGGTTTACAGACCATCCAACCAGGATGAGAAGAGGGACAGGGAACTGAGATCACAAATATTGGAAGCTGTGGGGAAAGGAAAGGTGGTAACTGCGAGGGACTTCAATCTGCCCAAGGTGAACTGGAGCGTACCATCCACAACATGTGCTAGGAGTCAGGAGATCCTGGAAGGACTGCAAAGTGGGTTCCTGACTCAGGGCATCACAGAACCAACAAGAGCAGAGGCAGTTCTTGATTTGGTGCTCACAAATGGGGAGTATGTACAGAAAATAACGGTCAAGGAGCCCCTGGGAGGGAGTGACCATTGCACAGTGTGGTTCCAGTTGGATATGGGCAGGGAAAGCATCCCAACTAAGACCAAAATCTTGGATTTTAGGAGGGCGGACTTCAGGAAGATAGGCAAAGTGCTAGGGAAGCTACCTGGCAGGCGTTAGAGCAGATATGGGGGTGGACCAAAGGTGGTTCATCATTAAGGAAGGAATACTGGTTGCCACAGATGAGTGCATTAGGTTCAGGGGAAGAACACAAGGGCCAAATCACCCAGCTGGTTCAGTTCTGGGGTTGCCCAAGCACTAAGAGAAAAGAGGTTAGCCTATAGAAAACTCAGAAAGTCCAAGAGAGAGGAGGATAGGGAAAATTACCTAAGGTTAGCTAGTGAGGCAATTAAGGAAGTCTGGTGAGCTAAGGCACAGAAGAAGCTGCAGATAGCAGAAGGAATTAAGAAGGGGAGAAGGCATTCTTTCACTATGTAAGTGAGAAAAGTGACAAGAAGGACAGGATTGTTAGGCATAAGAAGGGGGAGGAGTGGGTAGAGGATAGTGGGGGAAAAGCAGAGATACTAAATAAATACTTCTGCTCCATCTTCACCAAGGAGAAGGATGGATCAGTGCCTTCAGGAAGGAGAAGAGGAGTGGGAGCGGAGGGGGCACAGATGTAGTGATAGAGGTGAATAGAGTGAAGGAGGGACTGCTAGTACTGAAAGAGGACAAATCACCAGGCCCAGACAGAGTACACCCAAGGGTTTTAAGGGAACTGGTTGAGGAGCTGATAGAGCCATTGGCAGGCCTATTTAATAGTTCACTGGAGTCAGGTGTGGTACCACAGGACTGGAGAGCAGCACATGTAGTGCCCCTCCACAAAAGCATTCCCAAGGATGACCCAGGAAATTACAGACCAGTCACTCTGATCTCAATCATGTGCAAGCTCATGGAGACCATACTTAAGGAAAGGTTGGTAGAATATCTAGAGGAACATGGTCTCCAGGATGTGAGACAGTATGAGTTCATGGGGTGGAGATCATGTCAAACGAATCTGATTGACTTCTTTGACTGGTTCACTAAGACAATAGACTGGGGCCAAGCGGTAGACATCCTCTATCTGGATTTCAGCAAGGCCTTTGACTCTGTGCCCCACCAAAGGTTGATCAGGAAGTTGGAGGATCTTGGGTTTGGTGATAAGGTGGCCAGATTGGTGGAAAACTGGCTGAGAAACAGAACCCAGAGGGTGACTCTGGTGCGGGAGAGTTACATGGCACCAGAGAGGTCACCAGTGGGGTCCTGCAGGACTCAGTACTGGGGCCGGTGTTGTTCAATGTCTTCATCAATGACATTGGGGATGGTACTAAGGGCAAAATGTGCCTATTCATGGATGACACCAAGCTCTGTGGGAGAGTGGACACAGCTGAAGGGATACAGGACCTACAGGATGATCTGGAAATGCTGGGAAGGTGGTCCAGGATCTTGCAGCTTGGCTTTAATGCAAAGAAATGCAAAGTTATGCACATTGGAGCCAAGAATCCCAGGACAGAGTACTACCTGTGTGGAGTCCAGGTATCTGCATCAAAGGAGAAGGAGAAGGACCTGAGAGTGATGATCACTAGTGGACTGAAGCACTCCATGCAGTGGAAGAAAGCAGCAGCAAGGGCAAACAGGATGCTGGGATGCATAGCTAGGGGGATCAGTTGTAGGAGAGAGGCAGTTATACTGCCCTTGTACAGGTCACTGGTGAGGCCTCATATAGAGTATTGAATTCAGTAATGGTGCCCTCACCTCAAAAAGGACAATAACCTGCTGGAGAAGTTCCAGAAGAGGGCTACAAAGATGATAGCAGGCCAGCAGGGTAAGGCATACAAAGAGAGGTTGACGGCACTGAACATGTACTTCCTAGAGGACAGGAGAGAGAGGGGGGCATGATTGGGACCTCCAGGTACTTGAAAGGAATAAATAAGGTGAATAAGGAGTATCTCTTTAAACTAAGTGGCAACCATAATACGAGGGGCACAGTCTTAAGCTGGGAGGGTTAGGAGGGAGGTCAGGAAGCATTTCTTCATGGAGAGGGTGGTGGACACTTGGAATGCGTTAACAGAAGAGGTGGTCTCATTGAAGACAGTGGGCAGCTTCAAGAGAGGCTGGAGTAGGCATAGGGGGAGGTAAGGATCATGGATAGTGAGGATCAAAGGAGTGGGGGGAGAAGGGACAGTAGCTAAAGCCGTGGACCCTGCAATACGAGCAAACTAGATAGTACAAATGGTCTTCTGTTGGCTTCATCATATCCTGTGTTCATATATTGTTATCCAGCTGTGTAACTTTCACTGATGCTGGGGGCCTGCATCAGTGCATGTTGTTATCCAGATGTGTAACGTTCACTTGTATTAGGGTACTATGTCATCCTTTGTTATTATCCTGCTGTGTAACTTTAATTCATGCTGGGATATTGCATCATCTTTTGTTGTTCTCCTGCTGAGTAACTTTAACTCATGCTGGGATGCTATGTCATCCTTTGTTATCCAGCTGTGTAACTTTTACTCTTGCTGGAGGTCCTGCATCAGTGCATGTTGTTATCCAGCTGTGTAACTTTCACTTATGCAGGGGGTCTGCATCAGTGCAAGCTGTTATCCAGCTGTGAAACTTTCTCTCATGCTGGGGTACTGCATCATCCTTTGTTATTATCCTACTGTGCAACTTTCACTCATGCTGGGACATTGCATCATCCTTTGTTGCTATCCTGCAGTGTAACTTTCACTGATACTGGGGGCCTGCATCAGTGCATGTTGTTTTTCCAGCTGTGTAACTTTCATTGATATTGAGGGCCTGCATCAGTGCACATTGTTATCTAGCTGTGTAATTTTCACTAATACTGGGGACCTGCATCAATGCATTTTGTTATCCAGCAGTGTAACTTTCACTCATGCTGGGGGGTTGCATCAGTGCGTGTTGTTATCCTGCTGTGTAACTTTCACTTATGCTGGGGCACTGCATCATCCTTTGTTGTTATCCTGCTGTGTAACTTTCACTTATGCTGGCATATTGCATCATTCTCTGTTGTTATCCTGCTGTGTAACTTTCACTCATGCTAGGGTACTATATCATCCCTTGTTATCCTGCTGTGTAACTTTCACTCATGCAGGGACACTACATCATCCCTTGTTATTATGCTGTGTAACTTTCACTCATGCTGGGGTACTGCATCATCTTTTGTTGTTATCCTGCTGTGTAACTTTCACAAATGCAGGGTACTGAATCATCCTTTGTTGTTATCCTGCTTTGTAACTTTCACTGAAGCAGGGATGCTACATCATCCCTTGTTATCCTGACCTGCTGAGTAAGTTTCACTCATGCTGGGATATTGCACCATACTTTGTTGTTATCCTGCTGTGTAACTTTCACTCATGCTGGGATATTGCATCATCCTTTGTTGTTATCCTGCTGTATAATTTTCACTCATACTGGGGCAATGAGTCACCCTTTGTTGTTATTCTGCTGTGTAACTTTCATTCATGCAGGGGCACTGTATCAGTGCATGTTGTTATCTAGCTGTGTAACTTTCACTCAAGTTGGGGTGCTTTATCAGTGGATGTTGTTATCCAGCTGTGTAACTTTCACTCATGCTGGAGTACTACAACATCCCTTGTTATCCAACTGTGTAACTTTCACTCATGCTGGGGTGCTGCATCAGTGCATATTGGTATCCAGCTGTGTAACTTTCACTCATGCTGGGGTGCTGCATCAGTGCATATTGGTATCCAGCTGTGTAACTTTCACTCATGCTTGGGTGCTGCATCAGTGCATATTGGTATCCTGCTGTGTAACCTTCACTCATGCTGGGATGCTGCATCAGTGCATATTGGTATCCAACTGTGTAACTTTCACTCATGCTGGGATGCTGTATCAGTGCATATTGGTATCCAGCTGTGTAACCTTCACTCATGCCTGGGTACTATAGCATCCTTTGTTATCCTGCTATGTAACCTTCACTCATGCAGGGACACTACATCATCCCTTGTTGTCTTGCTGTGTAACTTTCACACATGTTTGCATACTACATCGTCCGTTGATGTTATCTTGCTCTGTAACGTTCACGCATGCCAGGATATTGCATTATCCTTTGTTGATATCCTGTTGTGTAACTTTCACACATGCAGGGTACTGAGTCATCCTTTGTTGTTATCCTGCTTTGTAACTTTCACTTATGCAGGGACACTACATCATCCCTTGTTGTCCTGACCTGCTGTGTAACTTTCACTCATGCAAGGATATTGCATTATCCTTTGTTGTTATCCTGCTGTGTAACTTTCACTCATGCTAGGGTACTATATCATCCCTTGTTATCCTGCTGTGTAACTTTCACTCATGCAGGGATATTGCATCATCCTTTGTTGTTATCCTGCTGTGTAACTTTCACACATGCGGGGTACTGAGTCATCCTTTATTGTTATCCTGCTTTGTAACTGTCACTCATGCAGGGACGCTGCATCATCCCTTGTTATCCTGACCTGCTGTGTAACTTTCACTCATGCTGGGATATTGCATCATCCTTATCCTTTTTTTTTACTTTCTCTTTCTTTATTTCACCAAGAAAATTTATACATAAATTGAAACAAACGAGGCAATAAACAATAGAATTGAATGAGGTATACAGTAGAATCCAAATGCACTAAAATACAGACTTCCATTAACTGACAATAAACTATATCCTATAACATAATATAACAAAACTAAAAAAGAAACCTAAGCTTGACTTAACCTTAACCTTCACCATCTAAACTCCCCAACCCATATAAATTACATAATATAAATGCAAACAGTTTATAAATTAGATATATATAAACCAGAGACAATAACTATTCATATAATTAAATTACATTAGTTCTACATGAATACTGTCTGGGCATCTATATAAAAAATAACAATTTTACCTTTAACATAAAGTATAGCAACCAAATAATCTATTGATTAATACAAACAAATGAACATACCACTTTAGGAGGATGCATCTACTCCTTGTATCAACCCTTAAATAACAAGTCATACAATTTACCCCATGTATGACTGAAGTGATTAATTTTCCCATGGAAGAATTCGATAAGTTTCACTGTAGAGTATTAGCAGTCCATTCTGCAAAGGATGAAATCTCTTTATCTATCCAATGCTGAACAATTACCTGTTGAGTTGATACGGAAATCAAGATAATGATACATTTTTCCGATAAGGAAGTAAGTCCATCTACGTTACCAAGGATACAGCATTCTAAAGTAAATATGTTCTTTAGTCTAAGGGCATCAGTAACTTTAGATGTGATTATATTCCCAAATCTCTGAATCTCCTGACAGGACCATAAAACATGGGACAGAGAACCAACCTCTAGGTTACATCTCGTACACTTATCAGAGGGAGTGAGACCAAATTTAAATAGTTTAGCTGGAGTTAAGTAAACATTTTGTAAAATTCGGACCTGAATCCTCCTAAGATTGTCTAAGGGATATATTTGAATTGCTTTGCCACAAACTAGACCAATTTTGTGGATTTTGCTTAGTTTCCGTCTGCCAGTAGTTGGATGAAATAGGCTTATTTGTATACTTTGCAGCTAAAAAGGTGAGATATATGTTAGCAATAGAGTGAGGTTTACCAATAGCAGAGTTCCGCTTTTCAATAGTTTCTTGAAAATTACCTTTCCAGGGAGGTGAGCCAAATTGTGTCTTGAGGATAAATCCTTTGTTGTTATCCTGCTGGGTAATTTTCACTCATGCTGGGGTACTGCATCATCCCTTGTTATCTTGCTGTGTAACTTTCAAGCATATGGGGTACTGCATCGTTCTTTGTTGTTATCCAGCTGTGTAACTTTCTCTCATGCAGGGACACTACATCATCCCTTGTCATCCAGCTGTGTAACTTTTACTCATGCAGGGACACTACATCATTCCTTGTTATGCTGATGTGTAACTTTCACACATGCTGTGGTACTATGTCATACTTCGATCTTATCCTGCTGTATAATTTTCACACATGCAGTGGTACTATGTCATACTTAGATGTTATCCTGCTGTGTAACTTTCAGGCATGCTGGGATATTGCATCGTCCTTTGTTGTTATCCAGCTGTGTAACTTTAACTCATGCAGGGACACTGCATCATCCCTTGTCGTCCAGCTGTGTAACTTTCACTCATGCAGGGACACTACATCATCCCTTGTTATGCTGATGTGTAACTTTCACACATGCTGTGGTACTATATCATACTTTGATCTTATCCTGCTGTATAACTTTCACACATGCAGTGGTACTATGTCATACTTAGATGTTATCCTGCTGTGTAACTTTCAGGCATGCTGGAGTACTACATCATCCTTTGTTGTTATCCTGCTGTGTAACTTTCACTCATGCTGGGGTACTACGTCATCCTTTGTTGTTATCCTGCTGTGTAACTTTCACTTATTCTGGGGTACTATGTCATCCCTTGTTATCCAGCTGTGTAACTTATACTAATTCCAGTATATTGCATCATCCTTTGTTGTTATTATCCTGTTGTGTAACTTTCACACATGCAGGGTACTGAGTCATCCTTTGTTGTTATCCTGCTGCATAACATTCACTCAAGCAGGGATATTGCATCATACTTTATTTTTATCCTGCTGTGTAATTTTCACTTATTCTGGGGTACTATATCATCCCATGTTATCCTGCTGTGTAACTTTCATTCATACTGGGGTACTACATCATCCCTTGTTATCCTTCTGTGTAATGTTCACTCATGCTGGGGTACTATATCATCCCTTGTTATCCTGCTGTGTAACTTTCATTCATGCTGGGGTACTATATCATCCCTTGTTATTCTGCTGTGTAACTTTCATTCATGCTGGGGTACTATATCATCCCTTGTTATCCTGCTGTGTAATGTTCACTCATGCTGGGGTACTATATCAACCCTTGTTATCCTTCTGTGTAATGTTCACTCATTCTGGGGTACTACACCATCCCTTGTTATACTGCCGTGTAACTGTCACTTATGCTGGGACATTGTGTCATCCTTTATTTTTATCCTGCTGTTTAACATTCACTAATGCTAGGGTACTATATCATCCCTTGTTATCTTGCTGTGTAACTTCCACTTATGCTGGGGGCCTGCATTAGTGCATGTTGTTATCCAGCTGTGTAACTTTCACTGATGCTGGGGTACTATATCATCCCTTGTTATCCTGCTGTGTAACTTTCACTTATCCTGGGTACTATATCATCTCTTGTCATCCTGTTGTGTAACATTTATAGCATTCATAGGAGTTATACGAGTCAAAAGCAGAGATGCCATTTGGACTCACCAACATTAAATGTTGGAGTAGTAAGCGAATGTTTGTCAATAGAGAATTTAAATAACTCCATTGAGTCACTATCCACCATGTTCTGTGGTAGAGAATTCCAGATTGAAACTACTGTACTCTCTTTGCTAAACATTTGCCCCTCTTAGTAGAGTTGTAATTGTCTCCCTTTAGCTGTTTTTTATGTCTCCTGAGGTCTGTACCAATTACTTCATATTCTAGACCTTGGCATTCAAAGAGATCCGGTTTAGTTGTGGCTGTATAGACCATACATAGGTCTCCCCAACATCTTCTGTATTCCAAGGGATACAGATTCAGTTCTATTTATCTTTGATCGTATATAAGCAGTTTCATATGTTTGATCTTTTTAGTAACTTTTCTTTATATCCTCTCCAGGACAGTTATATCCCTAGCAGTGTATGGTGACCAAAATTGTGTGCAATATTCCAGCTGTGGCTTGACCAAAGCTCCACACAGTGGCAAAATAACATTCCTATCTCTGCTTGTAATATGTTTAAAAATGGAACCCAAAACCCTATTGCCCCAAGAGGCCACGTGTCTAATGTGTTCAGAAAATGTTAAGTCATTAGTTATGATGATACCCAAGTCTTTTTCCTTTTTCCTTTCTTCAAGGATAGTGCCATTGAGATAGTATTTCCACAAGAGGTTCTTTTTACCAAAATGTATCACTTTGCATTTAGATGTATTGAAGCAAAGTTTATGTGCATTTGGCCAGTTGGGTATTGCATCTAGGTCTTTTTGTAGTTGTATACAAGCTGAGGAATTATTGACTAGAGATATTGTCAGCATATTTGCTGATCCAGGTACTGCTAGATGTTTCCATTGAAGACATGAATAGATTTGATAATATGGGGCCCAGGACAGATCCCTGGGGCACCCCACTGCTAACACTTTCCCATTCTGAGTAATGACCCTTAATAGGAACTTTTTGTTGCCTCCCCTCTATCCAAGAGGTTATCCAGTTAATGATATTTACATTTAGTCCTATAGCAGCTAGTTCTTCTGTAAACTCTTTATGGGAAACTGTGTTGAAGGCCTTAGTATAGTCTAAATAAATCACATCTACTGCAAACCCTCAAGTGCCTTACTTATTGGTTCAAAAAATCAAAATAAATTTAACTGACAAGAATGACTATTTGTAAAACCATGTTGACATATATTCATATTGCCAGTATCCTTAATGTTTTTCTATAAGGTGTTTGACAAAGCCTTCCATCACTTTGCCGACTATTGATGTTAAACTAATCAGTCTATAGTTAGTTAACTCACCTCTTGAACCTTTTTTATGGATAGGGTTCACATTGGCTTGTCTCCATTTGTTTATAACAGTTCCTTGAGAGACAGAGTAACTAAACAACAATGCCAAGGGTCCAGTTAATTCAGAAGATAAGTCCCTGAGTATCTTTGGATGGTTATCATCTGGGCCTGGGGATTTATTAACCGTCAGAATATTTAGTTTTGCTTTCACTTCCTCTGATGTTATATTGTATTGAATAAAGGTGTTGTTATTTGTTATGTTGTTTACTCTAGAGCTTTTTTCATTTGATTGATAAACTCCCAAGAAATAATCATTAAGAGCGACTGCCATATCCTTCTCCCCATCAAGTATGGTATTATTTACCGTTAATGGGTTAGTTTTATGTTGTTCATCCCTCATACTGTTATTATAAAGAATGTTTTTTTATTGTCTTGTGCCTTTTTAGACATATTTAGTTCAAAATCTTTTTAGCTTTCCTAATTGTCTGTTTACATTTCTTCAACTTTGACTTATATGAATTCCATGTGGATTCTGTTGCCTTATATTCATAGATACATACATAGATACATAGACAGTGTCAGCAGATAAGGGCCTATGGCCCACCCAGTCTGCCCATTTAAGTTTCTAAGTTCAGTTTATGTTTTCCAAGAAGTCTGTTGCCCCTTACCCCTGACCTCCAGAATTCCTTTATGTCTATCCCATGCATTCTTAAATCTCGTGATTGTTTCAGCCCCCACCACTTCCTCTGGCAGGGTGTTCCACTTGTCCACCACCCATTCTGTGAAGAAATTCTTCCTCACGTTTCCTCTGAATCGTCCTCCCTCCAACTTCATCCCATGCCCTCTAGTCCTGGAACATCTTTTTCGCTTAAAAATAGTGCATTCCTGCACCCTGTTCCTCCCTGTAAGATACTTGTATGTCTCTATCATATCCCTCTCTCCCTCCTCTCTCCAGGGAGTACATGTTCAGTGCTCTTCAACATGTCCTCATAGGACTTGTGATGCAATCCATGCACCATCTTTGTTGCCCTCCTCTGAACCTTCTCTACCCTGTCTATGTCCTTACATAGGTAAGGTCTCCAGAACTGCACAGTGTACTCCAGGTGTGGCCTCACTAGTGTCTTGTATAGTGGAATTATGACCTCTCTTTTCCTGCTGGTGATGCCCCTGCCTATGCATCCCAGCATCCTATTTGCTTTACCTGCTGCCTTGTCACACTGTTTCCTTGCCTTAAGGTCATCAGAGATGATTACCCCAAGATCCCTTTCCTGCTTGGTGCATGCTATATCCTCACCCCCCAACTGATATATTGTGCCAGGGTTTTTGTGCCCCATATGCATTATCTTGCACTTCCTTGCATTGAATTTCAACTGCCAAACCCCTGACCATTCTTCAAATTTCTGCAGGTCCCTTCTCATTCTGTCTACACCCTCTGGTTTGTCTACTCAGTTACAGAGCTTTGTGTCATCAGCGAACAGTGAAATTCTGCCTTCTAGGTCCTGCGCAATGTCATGCTTCTTAAAGGGACACTGTCAACCCCCTTTAGGTCTCAAAGTGTCCCTATTTTAAAAAACACATTTTATGATTGCCAACATTCTATAAAGATTGCAGATGTAGCTGGTAGTTTTAGTCTGACTCTTTTTTTCTTTAAAAAAATGAAAAACAGACTGCCCACCAGACTGGTGTTACCACACAAACACAAATGTGTTTACCTTCCTTGATCAGCTCCAACTGCATCTTTCCTGGAGTTGAGAACACCCACAACAAAGTCTGGCATGATGCAATGGGAGTTCAGGAGGCTACTGCTTCATAAGTGACTGCACTGTTTGGGGGTGTTTCTAATGCTCAGGAAGTATGCAGTAAGAACAGATCCAGGATTGTAAACAAAACGAGGTTGTTTATAAATATACATTAGTATGCATTTCAGTTCTACTAAACAAGAAGACAGACAAAACAAACAGCAACATAAATGAATTGCATAGAAGGTAAGCAATCTTAAAATGTAGGTTTTTAACTAGAAATAATATGATGAAAAACAGGTTGACGGTGTCCCTTTAAGGGATTTATTTTGGGCTTTAATCGTCTTACTTATTTTGTTGTTAAACCATGCAGGAATCCTGCCTTTACCATTCTGCTTGGTTCATTCAGGGATAAAAGTACCCACACAAAAATGAATGTGGCATTTAAACCTGTCCCACATCTTCTCAAGAGGTAGATGCGTAAGGTCTTTTTCCCATTCCCATTTAGCAAGAAATTCCTTCATCTTCTTGTTGTCTACTTTATTGCAACATTTAATTTTAGTCATAACCTTAACCAATTACCACGTTTCTTTAAGGCTTATATGTATCATATTATGGTCACTGTCCATCAGTGGCTCCCTGATTAAACAATTAACGTTATCCGAGTCTAGATTGGTAATAAACAAATCTAGTAAGTTAGATCCTCTTGCACTGCATTTGACAAGTTGATACATGTTATTAGTAAAAATAAATTCAAGTAATGCCATCTCAATTGGTGTTTGTCCAGAGTTATTTTCCCAATTAATATTTGGTAAATTGAAATCCCCAGGAATAATGGTTCGTGGTTCAGTCCCTTTTTCATGTAATGAGTTGATAAATTCTTGATTTTCTTCTGGTGATAGAGATGGTGATCTGTAACAGGCTTCTGTCATTATTTGTTTATTATTTGGTGGGTTTACTTTGATCCAGATCTGTTCTATGTCATTACTGTTGTATGTTGATGTTTCCCATTCTGATGCATTTAGTTTATTATCAACATAAATGGCTAACCCCCTCCCCATTTTTATTAACTCAGTCTTTATGAAAAAGCTGAAACCTTCAATATTAGTGCATCAATTGTCCGGAGTCCATCACGTTTCTGTTATACAACAGACGTGTGTATTTTTGGTCTTAATAAGTAATTCTAATGTGTCAGTTTTTTTTATTTAAGCTTCTTGCATTCATGGATATGATAGACTGTTCACCTTATAGGTATTGTTGTAACCCCCCTGCAAATGGGGGTTCCCAAAAGACTTCCAGGAGCTTGCTTGAATGCTCCAAGCCTGAATGGTGTTTGGCATTTAAGCCATTTATCAGTGAGTGTTTTTAGAGCCTCTGGTACTGTCTCTTTAAGAGCTGTCTGCTTGCAGACATAATTAGTTTGTATGGGGGGACTGTGTGCTTCTCTGAGTACCACTCGAGCTGCTGCCAATTCACTTCATTTTGCAGTCACTAGGAGTGCAAAGGGAACCTATCTGAAAGATGTAACTGTTTGCCAGAAATTATTTAGAGTAATAATGAAATTACAGTTTGTCTAACCTGCTTTCTTTGCAGTCAGAACTGTGTCTGCTAGTTCCCATTCTAGTTTTGAACTGCTGAACTGGACCAATCAGTGTGGGTAAGCTAGCTCTAAAATGGTGCCTTGGGCGAATCAGAACTTGGACTCATAATCTGAGCCAGCCACAAGAGGATTGTATAGGCAGTGACTCTGGGAGATGTAGTTTAGACTTCAGTGCCTTTTTGGACCAACAGCAGCAGTCTATTGTGAGTGACAGCCAATCCAGTCAAGAACTGGGAGGAACTCAAAGGAAGTGCCCGTTTTGTCGGGTTGGAGTTTCAGTTGAGCTTTGGCAGTGAAGAAGGAAGGAGCCCTGTGCTTTTCAGTGTGCAGTTTTAGTCAAAACCGTGTGTAAGGCCCAGAGTTCGGTCTGCAGCTTGTGTAACAGCTTGTTAGGACTGAATCCGTCCTCTGAAAAGAGAATCAAAGGATCTCTGAAAGAGAAACCAGGCTCACCCTGTAGAAGACTGGAGGAATTGCTGAAAATTGCACTCGGTCTGTCAGGAACTGAATCTGCTGTGTGTTCTCCCGGTATTGTGCAGTAATTACGATCGGGATACAGATGCAGCCTGCCTGGTATAGTGCTTTCTTTTATATGGATGTGTGAAGAGGTTGTGTACCTCAAGTGAGCCCTGCTGACATTGAAGGACCCTATCTTATTTGGAGGTCGTGAGTACTAATTCAGGGTCGCCCTGTTGAATTGCCACATTAAATCCAAATGGAATTACTGTACTGCTGACTGTTTAATTCTCCTTTCTCTGTGTGAAAGGGCCCTACCAGCTGCCACGGTTTGGACTAGCCACTAGGGCTTGGGTACCCAGGGACAGTAACTGATAGGGATAGGCCTGTGCACAGAGCCATAGGTAGATTATTAGAGTGATAAGCTAATTAACCTGATTTCCCCTGTCCTTGTTATATCCCTCTAAATAAATCAGAGCTGTTTGTTTGCAAAGTTATACTGCCTGAGGTATTTGTCTATGTTAAAGTACTGTACTGTGATTGTTGCACTGTATCTCATTTCACAGGAGGTCCCAGTGCGGAACCAGACCTGGGGGTAAGTGTATACTGTGAGGTAATTCTGATATATTGTGTGGGCCACTAGTGGGAAGAAAGGGGGGTTGCAGTGTCCCAGAGGGCTGTGACCAAGTTAGTTTAACTATTGCAAACCCTGACCTCTGGGTGGAGGCACCCGCCATTGGATCCAGGCCCCTCAACCTGTTAGTGGCAAATCAGACAGGGGTAGTAGCCCCTGGGATAGCGCCATCTAGGGGTTACATTGTTATTAACTGAAGCTGTGCAATTGTGAGTATCCGGATACCCATTCCCCCCATTTTTCAGTTTAAATTACTGTTTGTTTTTTCCTGGGAGAATAGATTACCCAGTAGTTTACTCCCATTCTTGCTAAGATGTAGACCATCTTGTGCAAACAAGTCCCTGTGGTCAACAAACTTCTCCCAACTTCTGATACAATTGATGTTATTCAGTAAGCACCATCTCCTAAGACTGTTATTAATCCTTTCTACTTTGTAGCTCCATTCCAATTGTTTTCTTGGGGCAGATAATATTTCAGAAAAGGTAATTTTGCAGTCTAATTCTAGTAAGGATTTATGCAGAATCTGGAGAGCTAACGGAGTTTCACTTTCTGACTTCATTTTTATATCATTCGTTCCAACATGTACTATTACATTTTTTGGGCCTGACGTATCTTTTAGCAGTTTTGTTGCCAAAACAAGCATGTTGTCTGCCACTGCACCTGGAAAGCCGCTGCTATGTCTTCTTTATTTATTTTAGTTGTGTAATGATCAGCGTATCTAGTCATTGAATCTCCTAGAATAAAGCATGGTTTTGTATTATTCTGAATGTCTGGAGCAATACTCTGTACTGGGTTAGTATGATTTTCATGTGGCACGATTGCATCTTTTTCCATTACAATTACATTTTCATTACTTGTAACACCAGATGCAGACTCAGGATTAGTATCACCTGGGGGTAAGTTCACATTTGTTATAGGGGACTGTACATTCTGGGAGGCATTTTCAGGACTAATATAATCAATTATACCCAGAATTTCATCTGATTGTTCATCTAACCTCTCCATTGTTTGGAATAGTGAACTACATCTATTCGATATAGATATGAGGAAATCCATAGCTCTCCTCCTCTTTTTAAAACTTTTGCTTGTCCCCACTTGCTGCCACGCATTTTGTTCCTCTATATCCCTAGGCTTTTTATTGTTTCCTTCAACAAGTGGCTCCTGCAGGACCTCAGTTTAAGACTTTTATTTTCGTGCTCTAGGCATGATTGCCCCTATACACTAATTGGAAGGTAATACATGACAGAGGTGCACTACCCGTCTGCAGAGCTCCACACCTACGAACAGTGTGCACTGGTGGCATTCATGACTGCTGACCACCTGTCCACGGCCCCGGCCCTCCTATCAGTGCAGTGGGATGGGTGGGGGATTGTGTGCTGGCGAGCTGTCGGGGGGGCCAGGGGCTGCATCTGTGTGGCAGTGCCACTCTGTGGGTTTGGGGGGGCACCAGGTGGCAGCATGCGGCTGCACACTGCTGTCTGCTATGGTGGGTGAGTGGCCCCGGTCGGCCCTATGCACAGGCCCTGGAGGGTGGGTGGGCTATTTGCCCTGTAACCTGGTGGGTCCCAGGGTGTGTGCAGGGCACATAGGGGGTTTATAGCAGGGTTCTCCCTGGCATACCCTGTGCCCCTACACACCCCCACATCCAGCACCGCATGCCTTAGTGCATGACGTGTAGTGCCGGCCCACCTCTCTCCCACCCTTGGCGCATTGCTCCTCGGGAGTGGAGTAGTTGCATGCCCCAGATACATGCACGTAGCCACTTTGCCCCATTAGTGCATAAGGGCCAATAAGTTTACTCGCAGGTCCTTGATTTCATTACATTGCTCACAATTGCAAGCTCCAAAACCATTCAAGGGTAGGGTAGGGTAGTAAATTTCCCACAAGACTCACATTTGGTCCCAATTGTTCCATCATTTAGTAGAACTGCATTTACATCAGTTGCCATGTTGTTCTCAATAAACTATGATTCTGTAAACAGTTAGTTCAGGCCTCACAAAAATAGCCCCCTGTAAGTTCACTTTGTAAAATTAGATACTAGTTTGATTTCATTTATCCTGGGGCACTATATCATCCCTTGTTATCCTGCTGTGTAACTTTCACTCATGCTGGGGTACTACGTCATCACTTGTTATCCTGCTGTGTGACTTTCACTTATCCTGGGGTTCTACATCATCCATTGTTATCCTGCTGTGTAACTTCCACTTACCCTGGGGTACTATGTCATCATTTGTTATCCTGCTACGTAACTTCCACTTATCTTGGGGTACTAGGTCATCCCTTGTTGTCCTGCTGCGTAACATCCACTTATCCTGGGGTACTAAAGCAGCACTGGTCCTTGCACTTATCGATGTTGAGAATTGTCAGTTGTCTGTTTCTAACAAAAAACTATTGTTGCTGTAATATTTCTGTACTGTACTACTAGCTGCGATGTATGTTCCTATACTCTATGTAAGCCTTGCTATAATGTACATATCAATGCATTGGTTTTTCCTTCCCCTCTAGGTACATGCAACTAATCCCAGGTCACCCTTGAAAAGGGACCATCAAGGTCTCAGTGGGCCTACCAGTTACCAAAATTTAAATAAATAAACAAACATCATCCCTTGTTATCCTGCTGTGTGACATTCACCTGTACTGGGGTACTACATCATCCATTGTTATCCTGCTGTGTAACTTTCACTTATCCTGGGGTAGGTACTATGTCATCCCTTGTTATCCTGCTGTGTAACTTCCACTTATCCTGGGGTGGTACATCATCCATTGTTATCCTGCTGTGTAACTTCCACTTATCCTGGGGTGGTACATCATCCATTGTTATCCTGCTGTGTAACTTTCACTTATCCTGGGCTAGTACATCATCCATTGTTATCCTGCTAAGTAACTTTCACTTATCCTGTGGTACTACATTATCCCGTGTTATCCTGCTGCATAACTTTCACTTATCCTGGGGTAGTACATCATCCATTGTTATCCTGCTGTGTATCTTTCACTTATCCTATGGTACTACGTTATCCATTGTTATCCTGCTGTGTAACTTTCACTTATCCTGGGGTACTACATCGTCCATTGGTATCCTGCTGCATAACCTTCACTCATCATGGAGTAGTACATCATCCATTGTTATCCTGCTGTGTAACTTTCACTTATCCTGGGGCACTACATCATCCCTTGTTATCCTGCTGTGTAACGTTCCCTTATCCTGGGGTACTGCATCATCCCTTGCTATCCTGCTGTGTAACTTCCACTTATCCTGGGGTACTACATCATCCCTTGTTATCCTGCTGTGTAACTTCCACTTATCCTGGGGTAGTGCATCATACCTTGTTATCCTGCTGTGTAACTTTCACTTATCCTGGGGTACATCATCCCTTGTTATTCTGATGTGTAACTTTTACTTATCATTGGGGTACTACATCATCCCTTGTTATCCTGCTGTGTAACTTCCACTTATCCTGGGGGTAATACATCATCCATTGTTATCCTGCTGTGTAACTTTCACTTATCCTGGGGTACTTTGCCATCCCTTGTTATCCTGCTGTGTAACTTTCACTTATCCTGTGGTACTACATCATCCTTTGTTATCCTGTTGCATAACTTCCACTTATCCTAGGGTACTACATCATCCCTTGTTATCCTGCTGTGTAACTTTCAACTTATCCTGGGGTACTGCATCATCCCTTGTTAGACTGCTGTGTAACTTTCACTTATCCTGGGGTAGTACGTCATCCCTTATTATCCTGCTGTGTAACTTTCAACTTATCCTGGGGTACTAGATCATGCCTTGTTATCCTGCTGTGTAACTTCCACTTATCCTGGGGTACAACATCATCCCTTGTTATACTGCTGTGTAACTTCCACTTATCCTGGGGTAGTACGTCATCCCTTATTATCCTGCCATGTAACTTTCAACTTATCCTGGGGTACTAGATCATGCCTTGTTATCCTGCTGTGTAACTTCCACTTATCCTGGGGTACAACTCATCCCTTGTTATCCTGCTGTGTAACTTCCACTTATCCTGGGGTACTACATCATCCCTTGTTATCCTGCTGTGTAACTTTCAACTTATCCTGGGGTACTGCATCATCCCTTGTTATACTGCTGTGTAACTTCCACTTATCCTGGGGTAGTACGTCATCCCTTATTATCCTGCTGTGTAACTTTCAACTTATCCTGGGGTACTAGATCATGCCTTGTTATCCTGCTGTGTAACTTCCACTTATCCTGGGGTACAACATCATCCCTTGTTATACTGCTGTGTAACTTCCACTTATCCTGGGGTAGTATGTCATCCCTTGTTATCCTGCTGTGTAACTTTCACTTATCCTGGGGTACTGCATCATCCCTTGTTATCCTGCTGTGTAACTTCCACTTATCCTGGGGTAGTACGTCATCCCTTATTATCCTGCTGTGTAACTTTCAACTTATCCTGGGGTACTAGATCATGCCTTGTTATCCTGCTGTGTAACTTCCACTTATCCTGGGGTACAACATCATCCCTTGTTATACTGCTGTGTAACTTCCACTTATCCTGGGGTAGTATGTCATCCCTTGTTATCCTGCTGTAACTTTCTACTTATCCTGGGGTACTGCATCATCCCTTGTTATCCTGCTGTGTAACTTCCACTTATCCTGGGGTAGTACGTCATCCCTTATTATCCTGCTGTGTAACTTTCAACTTATCCTGGGGTACTAGATCATGCCTTGTTATCCTGCTGTGTAACTTCCACTTATCCTGGGGTACAACATCATCCCTTGTTATACTGCTGTGTAACTTCCACTTATCCTGGGGTAGTATGTCATCCCTTGTTATCCTGCTGTGTAACTTTCACTTATCCTGGGGTACTGCATCATCCCTTGTTATCCTGCTGTGTAACTTCCACTTATCCTGGGGTACTAAATCATCCCTTGTTATACTGCTGTGTAACTTTCAGTTATCCTGTGTACTACATCATCCATTGTTATCTTGTTTTGTAACTTTCACTTATTGTGGGGTACTACATCATCCCTTATTATCCTGCTGTGTAACTTCCACGTATCCTGGGGTAGTACATCATCCATTGTTTTCCTGCTGTGTAACTTTCACTCATTCTGGGGTACTACATCATCCCTTGTTATACTGCTGTGTAACTTCCACTTATCCTGGGGTACTACGTCATCCCTTGTTATCCTGCTGTGTAATTTTCACTTATCCTGGGGTACTACATCATCCCTTGTTATCTTGCTGTGTAACTTCCACTTATCCTGCGGTACTACGTCATCCCCTGTTAACCTGCTGTAATTTTCACTTATCCTGGGGTACTGTGTCATCCCTTGTTATCTTGCTGTGTAACTTTCACTTATCCTGGGGTATTATGTCATCCATTGTTATCCTGCTGTGTAACTTTAACTCATTCTGGAGCACTACATCATCCCTTGTTATCCTGCTGTGTAACTTCCACTTATCCTGGGGTACTACGTCATCCCTTGTTATCCTGCTGTGTAACTTCCACTTATCCTGGGGTACTACGTCATCCCTTGTTATCCTGCTGTGTAACTTTCACATAGCCTGGGGTACTGTGTCATCCCTTGTTATCTTGCTGTGTAACTTTCACTTATCCTGGGGTAGTATGTCATCCATTGTTATCCTGCTGTGTAACTTTCACTCATTCTGGAGCACTACATCATCCCTTGTTATCCTGCTGTGTAACTTTCTCTCATGCTGGGTACTACAACATCCCTTGTTATCCTGCTTTGTAACTTTCACTTATCCTGAGGTACTACATCATCCCTTGTTTTCCTGCTTGTAAGTCTCACTCATGCTTGGGTACAATAACATCCCGTGTTATTCTGCTGTGTAACTTTACTCATGCAAAAGTGCTATATCAGCCTTTGTTTTTATCCTGCTGTGGAACATTCAGCTATTTTGGGATCTTGCAGCAACCCTTGTTATTATCCAGCTGTGTAACTTTCACTCAGTCTAGTGTACTACATCATCCTACATTATCCTGGTGTGTAACTTTCACTCAGTCTAGTGTCCTACATCATCCTGCATTATCCTGTTGTGTAACTTTCACTCAGTCTAGTGTCCTACATCATCCTGCATTATCCTGCTGTGTAACTTTCACTCAGTCTAGTGTCCTACATCATCCTGCATTATCCTGCTGTGTAACTTTCACTCAGTCTAGTGTCCTACATCATCCTGCATTATCCTGCTGTGTAACTTTCTCTCAGTCTAGTGTCCTACATCATCCTGCATTATCCTGTTGTGTAACTTTCTCACAGTCTAGTGTCCTGCATCATCCTGCATTATCCTGCTGTGTAACTTTCACTCAGTCTAGTGTCCTGCATCATCCTGCATTATCCTGTTGTGTAACTTTCACTCAGTCTAGTGTCCTGCATCATCCTGCATTATCCTGTTGTGTAACTTTCACTCAGTCTAGTGTCCTGCATCATCCTGCATTATCCTGTTGTGTAACTTTCTCTCAGTCTAGTGTCCTACATCATCCTGCATTATCCTGCTGTGTAACTTTCTCTCAGTCTAGTGTCCTACATCATCCTGCATTATCCTGCTGTGTAACTTTCTCTCAGTCTAGTGTCCTACATCATCCTGTTGTGTAACTTTCACACATGCTGGGGTCTTGTATCATTGCTTGTTGTTAGCCTGCCGTGTAACTTTCACTCAGTCTAGTGTCCTGCATCATCCTGCATTATCCTGTTGTGTAACTTTGACACATGCTGGGGTCTTGTATCATTGCTTGTTGTTAGCCTGCTGTGTAACTTTCACTCAGTCTAGTGTCCTGCATCATCCTGCATTATCCTGTTGTGTAACTTTCACACATGCTGGGGTCTTGTATCATTGCTTGTGTGTTGCCTGCTGTGTTACTTTAACTCACTCAGGGGTCCTACATCATGCTGCTGTGTAACTTTCACCCAGGCTTGGGTTCCGTATAATCACTTGTTGTTATCCAGTTGTGTAACTTTCACTTAAGCTGTGGTCTTGCATTATTGCTTGTTCTTGTTTTATTTATTTGGCTTTCATTAACCAGGTGAGTACAGACAAATCAATGCCTGTTTTTAGGTGTGGCCCAGGAGAGTACAAAAGAAACAACATAACAATCAGGAACTACAGGCAAGACAAGGCAGGATAAATTACAGGTACAGTCGGGCATGATAAGACTACCAGAAATATACTAAAACACAATAAGATTAAATATAACAATATGTAGCAAACAATAGGGAGTCACAAATAGCAGTTTGCCAGCCTAGAATGAGGACAATTATACAATGGTGTCTGAGAATACTGCATTCTGATTGGCTGACTGTCATTATTTACCCATTGTAAATCCTGGCATTACCAACGGGTAAAAGTGCCAGTCAGCCAAATCTCCCCCCAAATTAATCCAACCCGCAAAAATCTAAACAAACACCACCATGTTATTTCCCCGTGTAAGCGGGAGAGAAGCATTGCAGTTTTCAACTTATAAATCCCCAAACTGTCCCCAAACCCACTTCACATACCCTCAAAAAATGTTTTCTTTTCAAATGTGTCCTTCGGAAAAAGTCACACATTCTACCTGCCTCAACTGTCTCTATAAGATCTCTGGTAGAGGTCTGTTTCCCATCCCCAGGACATTGCTAGGTGGCAGCTAATGTAAATGCCCTTCTGAACTGCAAAATCAATATCCAGTGTTCCAATGGAGATCAATTAAAAAAAACCAAAAACTCTCACCTGATGAAAACCATCAATTGTTGCCCACCACAAACGGCACATAAAACCGGAATGGCTAAACCCAAACAAAACCCGGAAGTGCATGACCCAAGTTCATTGGTCGCATGGCGCTGTCAAACAAGTGGCACTAATTACAAGTACTGACAAACAAATGCTCCTAAACACTTTGCCAGAGATTCTCTTGGGGACCTGAATCTTAGCAGGCTCTATCTTACTGTTGCGCTGTCTTTCCATCTTGTTCCTGTAACGCTGTCTTTCCCTTTGCTCCTGTTTCTTTACAAAGAAACAAAGGGCACTCACTTTCATAATTTTCCAGCCCACACAAAACGCTGTTCTCATCCTGTCATAAACCAACCCGCTTGCAGAATGAAAAGGAACTTACTTGCTATGAATGGTTACCCTTTCAGCCTACTTTTCAAACTCCAACTCCCTGCTTTCTTGGTCTCCCAGCCTCTACCCACTTTCAACACACTCCCTCATCTTCCTGAACCTTCAGTACACTGCTGCTTGCTCATTTTCTAGATGCTACTGTAACATAAAGTAAAAAAGACACATCGCGGGGGGGGGGTTGTTGAACAAATCTGCACATTACAGAAAAAAAAAACACTATTAAAAACCTCACAAAAACTACAGGAGCTGCAGCCAGTGGCAGGTAACATAGTCAACTATGACTTGCCCAGCAACAAAGGACTATTTGTAATTACTGCGGAAGAATATTTATAGAGACAATCTATAAAACTGCTGAAATAAAAATTTTTTTTTATTTTTAATTTATTTTAGCAATTTTCTCATTGTATAATCACAATATATCACTCCAGGATGTGGGTTATGCTGGGATTTACCCACACCTGATGTGGATTTGGTCACTCGGCCTGCGACCTCGTGACTGAACCACACCAGGCGTGGGTACATCCCAGCATAGCCCACACCCTGTCTTGATATATTGCTTAAATGTAACATTAGACAGTCAATAACAGGCAGTAATAAATAACAGTTAGCCAGCCTTGAATGAGAACATCATTACACCATAAGTGGCGGTTAGTTCCTCAGGTTCATTTACAAGCAGAAGAGAACTGTAAACGTTTTCTCAGAGCACCTCAGAAGAGGAGGTAAAAGGGAGTACTTCATAAGGGCACTAGGAGGGAGTTTAAGAACTTTGGTGCAAATGAGGACAGATCCTGTTCACCCACCCTGGTAACACTTGGCAACGTGAAAAAGGGACATAACAGAGGATCTGAGGGGGTAGGCCTGATTGGTGCACTGAAGAAGCAAAATGACAGGGGCAGGAGTAGCGGATCTTAGGAGCTGTATAACTTTCACTCGCACTAGGGCCTTGCATCATTCCATCTTTTTAACCATCTGTGTAAGTTACACTCAGGTTAAGGTCCTGCACCATCCCTTATTGTTATTCTACTGTATACTTTTCACTCACACTGGGGTGCTGCATCACCCCTTGTTATCCAGTGGTGTATATTCCTCACAGGCAGGGATCCAGTATCATTGCTTGTTGCTATACAGCTGTGCAATTTTCACTCTTGCTGGGATCCTGTATCCAACTCCCTCCATGAACCCAGCATCCAGTTCCAACTGAGTGAGAGGGAAGAAGGCAACTAACACAGCCCATCCTTCTTCATGGCCAACCATCTTCTTCTGAATGATCATGTGATCAGCTGGATTTAATATACGAGCAAGAGTGCAAGTGCTTCCATTCCGAAAAAGGTGACCGGCCGTGGAGGAGGGCAGACTGTGTAGGTCATCTTCTTCCCTCTCGTCAAGTCAGAATAGGGTACCGGGTACATGGGAGGCAGGGAGCTGGATACAGGGCCTTAGCAAGAGTGAAAGTTGCACAGGTGCGTGGGGTGCATGGGGTGGTGGGGTGTGTGGAGGAGGGTGCTGCTGCCAGGGTTGGCAGGAGGGTAGGAATCTATACTTGGCAGTTAGAGTTTTAATTACAAAATGCCTTTTATAATCAAAATGTGGGTGCTGGGGGGAGAGTGGGGCTTTAACTGAGGGTGGGGGATGGGGGCTTATATATTTTAAAGGATCTGGGCTAGGGAGAAGGGTGGTTGGCTGTCCCCCCCCCTTTTTTTTTTTGTTAACATAACCTGAAAAGCGAATGCCAGATACTGAATAGTCAAATATTTGGGGGGCCCGAATAGAATATTCGGCCAAATAATCAGGATAAAGTATTCACACACCCATACTGTATAGTGTTGATACTGTAGTGCTAACGTGGATCAGCGTGACAGACACTGATGTGTTATTTAACTGTCGAGTGAGTGTTCACTCATTTCAATTAAGTCATTCTTTGTACTGTACTGTATGTGTGACATCTTTAGCGATCCTGCTGTTTTGCATTTTACTGCCTGCTGCTTTGCACAGAGAGAGGGGGATTGAGATCACACCAGTCTGAAAGAGGAGATCCAGCCTATCAGGCTGGCGGAGTTTACAATCGTTTAAAATGGTCTGTACCTTAACCAGTCAAGTGTGTATAATCAAAGGGCAGGAGCCTAAGCATAACTGACATACATGCAACTGTCTTCCTGTAATTTCTCCACAAATGCAGTCAACCAATCACACATTGAGATTCAGTCTCCCAGCTGGGTGTTTACATTAATGATAGCTTGGTACAGCAAACTGAAAGCTGAGAAGGAGAGAGTATAAAAAACAGCAGACATACCATGATCAAGGAGAAGTGTAGTGTCATGTGAGAAAAGTGAGTGGGAATTGGGAACTGGAGAGACAATGTCGAGGTCACTGAGTCATCCTGGAACCCCTTCTCTTCTCGCTTTACATTAACAACATAAATTCTACCATAGTCTCCTGCTCAGCTATCCTATACGCTGATGATCTCTTCCTCTACTCCAGCGCCGACAAAGTCAACATCATCAACGAAAACCTCTCTTCGGATTTCAGGAATATGCAAACATGGCTAAATGCTAATAAGCTCATCCTCAACACAAGAAAGACCCAAGCCATGCTACTTGGCACTGCCCCAAAACTTAGGGCCTGTAAGGAACCCCTCCTAGTCCGTGACTCTGTGGGGTCTGTCATCGACTGTGTCACATCCTTCAAATACCTGGGAGTCCTCCTTGATAAATCCCTTGATTTCAGTCTGCACATACAGTCAACATGCAAAGCTACAAATGCCAAACTTGGAATCGCCTTCAAGACTAGTCACTTGCTAACACCACTCGCTAAACTAGCTATTGCCAAGAGTATTCTGCTTCCAGCGCTGACATATGGTGTCTCCACTTTTGCTAATGCCCATAACACTGCTCTCCATAAATGGGATGTCGCATATAACAACATATGTCGGTATGCCTCCTCTTCACATCGCCTCAAGCACCACTGCACACTGTATAACGAACTGGGCTGGCTTTCCCCCTCTGCCTACTGACTTTACTCCCTAGGGACCCTCACAGACTCTGTAATCCGAAACCAAACACCCTCCTCCCTTGCAGCTGTACTTGTTCCACTGACACCTGCTCGCGGACTACGCTCGGCAAATAAATTTCTACTTACTGTACCCAGGTGTCTTACTTCTAAAGGCTCTGGAGCATTTCACTGCACCACCCCGGTCACCTGGAACTCCCTCCCATCTGCCCTAAGACAGGCAAACTTCCACCCAATTTTCAAAAAAGAACTATATCGCCACCTATCCCGGGACTCTTGCACATGCTTTGATCCCACTTGAGGCCTCACAGCTAGCCACCCTACCTCGCCCAGGACACTGCTGCACTTCTGAACAATCTTTGCCTTATTTTTGTCTTAATAGTTGCCACTTAGCCCAGTCTCAGTTGTTATTTGCTTGTACTACTGTCACCTTGTGTCTTCTCTGCCTAGCCATATGTATAATCTCTAGTACTGTCTGAATTGATCTGTATTCTTACCCACATGTACTATATACTATGTAACCATATACTATGTAATTGTATAATCTCGTCTTTTTTATATATGTATTCTCCTGGGTCGTGACTGAAAATAGTCAACTCTTGGCTAGCGCACCTAACCCAGTTAACAAAAACTAAATAAATAAATAAATGTGATCATATGCTTCAGGAGAAACCCCCATGTAGTGGCTGCCCAGTTCTGAGTACTGCAAGACTGAGAGTTAACCAAGGAACTGTATCTGTTTAGCGTTTGCAATCAGGACAGCTGTAGCTGAAGACCAATAACTACGTTCTGCTGGGTATTTGGTGGCTCTAATTTTTTTTTTCATGACTACCTCTTCTGCTTACTATCACTTAGTATTTGTAACCGTTTACTGTCACGTATTACAGGGGTTCCTGTTGCTGATTTCAATATGTTGTTATTGCACTTCCTCTTCCACTGTGTATCTCTCCCCACCCCCACCCCCACTCAGGTCACACCTGGAAACGAGCTTTGACTCAACGTGCCTCTCCCAGTTACCAATTTCTAAAAAAAAAATAAACAATCCTTTATTCAGTGCAGAGTGCAGAAAGTACAAAACCACAATTGTTACAGGAGGACCACCCCCAAGTTGTCTGGCATGTTTCTTGCTGAGAGCCTTTGAGAAATCGCTGATGGAGTAGCATAAAATGTGTCAGATGACTTGGGTGATGGGGGGGCCTGCTGTTAGGGGTTGCTTTTTTTGCTTGTTTGTGCTCTGCATTGAATAAAGTAATTACCTGTACCTTAATCAGGTAATATGGCATTTTCTCATGATTTATTGAAGTTAAAGTGCATTCTAAGTGTGTTGCTATCTGTGGGGCTTAGTCAGAGTTGAGGTAGCAAGTGAGTTTTATTTTCCCACTAAAAGCCCACAATCTAAGTTTAAAAGAAAAATAGCAATTACCATTTACTCTAAAGCACTGAATTGAATATGTTTCCTTCCTTCCCCTTCTGGCTTCTTCTGAGAAAATAAAACTCACTTGCTACCTCAACTCTGACTAAGCCCCACCTCCAGTTATCACGTAGCTGAGGTCAGAGACCAGACAATTAACACCCCTCACCCAACTACAGGACAGTCAGACAAGCCAAGATAAAATCTGCAGCAATTAAAGACAGCACAGAATTACACCACCACTCGTTTTAAATTTTCAACAGCCCAAAAACAATTCTAAGTAAAGACAACAAAGAAAGTTCACCAGCAGGAAAAGGGAGGTCATAATTCCGCTATACAAGACACTAGTGAGGCCCCACCTGGAGCACAGTGTACAGTTCTGGAGACCATACCTACGTAAGGACATAGACAGGGTAGAGAAGGTTCAGAGGAGGGCAACAAAGATGGTGCATGGATTGTATCACAAGTCCTATGAAGACAGGTTGAAGGAACTGAACATGTACTCCCTGGAGGAGAGGAGGGAGAGAGGGGATATGATAGAGACATACAAGTATCTTACAGGGAGGAACAGGGTGCAGGAATACACTATTTTTAAGCGAAAAAGATGTTCCAGGACTAGAGGGCATGGGATGAAGTTGGAGGGAGGACGATTCAGAGGAAACATTAGGAAGAATTTCTTCACAGAACGGGTGGTGGACTAGTGGAACACCCTGCCAGAGGAAGTGGTGGGGACTGAAACAATCATGGGATTTAAGAATGCATGGGATAGACATAAAGGAATTCTGGAGGTCAGGGGTAAGGGGCAACAGACTTCTAGGAAAACATAAACTGAACTTACAAGCTCAAATGGGCAGACTGGGTGGGCCATAGGCCCTTATCTGCCGACACTGTCTATGTATGTATCTATGTATCTATGTTCCAGGAACAAGCTTCCTTTTGTTGCTTTGTATGTGTTATTTGAGTGTGAGCATTGGCATCATTAGAAATATCTCCGCCCCATTCCAGTCCTATATAATCCCATGCTGGCTGGCCCAGTGGCATGGCAATAAGGCTACCACCCACCATGCCAATCACCCGGGATCAGGAGTGACTTCAGGTTGCTGGGGACAGGCCGGGGGGGGGAGAAGAAGATCGAGCATCCAACGGATTGCTCTCCTTTGGTGTGGTGGCTTGCTGGCTTTCCTGAGCTACTGCCTCCAGGTGGAGGCCTGGGGTAGTGCAGGACAGGAGCAGCAACATAGGGAGGGAGCTGTGGGATCCTGCAACGTGCATATGCCTTCACACGCATACACTTGATGTAAGCACCCCAGCACGGGGGGGGGGGGAATATCAGAGGCAAATGGTGGTGAGGTGGGCATGTGTGACACCCTGTATGCTGTCCCTCACTCACTCCACCACTGGGACCCAAAAGAAGCTCTGGACCGAAGGTAAGTCCCGGCTAGGGTGGTAGATAGTGGGGGACAGTGGGGACAGGGTGGAAGGGAGCTAAGTCTGCCTCAACTGAGGAGAATACAACATATATATATAAAAATATATGTCCCATGCAGTTATCCTACTGTCCAGCTTTCATTCATGCTGTCATCATGCATTATTGCTTATTGCTGTACAGCAGTGTAACGTTTACTTGTGCTGCAGTCTCCAGGCACCAAAATCATATTTAAGAGGTAATTATAATGTAATCACTGCTTTGCAACTACATGAGGGGGTAAAACAAGGTTGTCCCCTCTCCCTCTCCAGTATCCATATTATTTTAGTTTTGGAACCCTTTTTAGAAAGGTTAAGATTAAACACAGCAATTCAGGAAATAGGATTGGATGGGGTAGAAATCAAACTCAGTGCCTACACTGATGATAACTTACTGTTATAAGATAACACTGAGATTTCAGTCATGGAAGGTTTTTTATCATTTTTATTTGTGATATTTGTTGTTACACAAATAACATTTTGGAGTCATATGCATACAGTGCTTTGGTATAAGAAATGTGCGAATTCTGCGACTGAACTGCCACTTTTACTAGCGGATTTAAATTTTGTTTTAACTTAAGAAACCTCCCTAACCCAATATGCTGTGAAAACACCCCCTCCTCCATCCAAGAACATGGAAATGACCAATATAACTTCATTGCCACCCCCCACTGGCACCATCCTCCCTCCATCCCCCCCGCCCCAGTGAACATCATGTTGCTGCTTTCCTGTAACAAAAATGTAATCCTTCCCCCCATTCTACGCTAAATATACTCCCCTACTCGAGTCCTACTGTCTTTAATAGTTACACTCAGTCCTCCACCCTCTTGCCCCCACCACCCTCCTCCCCACCAGCACCCACAAAATACAGTATAAGGCTGCAAATAAAGAAAAAGTCCCCCTTGTGCAGAACATCTGCTCTGATCAGTGCCAACTCCCCATCTTGTAATGGTGCAATTGAATGGTGATGACTTTGCTCCTTATCAAACCTGATTGGTTAAATTTTCAACCAGTCAGGATTTACTAGGATCCAAGATGTCACCCATTCATTCATTAAAGCCATAACAAGATGGGAGTTGGCACTGAACAGAGCAGACACTCTGCACCAAGGGACCATTTTCTTTATTTGCAAGTTATATTTTGTGAGTGCTATTGGGGGGAGGAAAATGGTGACTGGGACCGAGGTGGGGGTTAGGTGGGGGACTGAGAGTAACTATTAAAGCTGGTGGGACTTGGGTGGGGGAGTGTATTTGGTGCACAGATGGGGGAAGTGATTGCATTTTGTTTACTTACAGGAAAGCAACAGCATAATATTTGCTGACGCAGGAGGTAGAAGAGTACCAGAAGGGTGGTGTTGGGGGGGTAACCATTTTTTTTAATCCAATATGCCTTGGGATTTGCCAGTAAAATGGCATTCACCACACAAATCTGGCCAACCTGCCTGGTTAATAACAACATGAATTGCAGTCCCCAGCTCTGTGAATTTGCTGAAATTCACGGATTTTTTTTATGAGTGAGTTTCGGCAACGTTGCACATCTCTAATAATAACGTGTATCAATACATGAAGTGAGTGATTCGCAGACTCAAAATATGAAATCCTTGTCCCAGCTGAAAGATGCTGCATACCTTGGCTGGTATCTGTAGTCTCTTTTTGATGTAAACCCCAACAGCAGGACCTGGAATGTTTTTAGAGAAAAACAGATTTTCTCCGGGACATCAAGAAATATGTTAAATAAAAGAAAATCTATCATAGTGCCATTGACATGAGATAGAGATGGGCACTCAGCAGAGGTAGAGGGAACCCCCATTAAAACTATAGTGAAATGGCCGGCCCGGTGGCGCTGAGGGTTGAGGTGCTGGACGCCACACCTCGCTCCACGCCGGCGACCCGGGTTCGGGAGCGGACTCGGGTCGCTGGTGGGCCGGCCGGGGGAAGTTAGGGCTGAGCATCCCACGACAGCTCGGCCCACTGAGGGTAAGGCAACAAGCCCGAACACTTGTCTGACTCTGAGCGGAGGCTTGGAGTACTGCAAGCCCCAACGTTAGGGGAGGCTGCTCGACATAGCGTGACGCCGGGCGCCTACGCCTTGACGCTAGGGGTCCTACGCTGTAAGGGGTGGGAGAAAGTGGAAAAATGCCTGCCATCGCCGGGAAGATGAAGCCTCCAGAGACGTGCCCTTGATGTACCTTCGCCCGCCCGATGGCCCCTGGACCGAAGAAAGTTGATTGATGGGGTAAGGGGGCTCTGCCCCATCCCCACTCGGGGGGTAAACCGTAGCTCCATGGGGTTCCAGAGGGTCATACGGGCAGGGTGGAAGGTAGAAGGATGTCTACCTTGAGGCTCCTGAAGGGTCGGGGATAGCAGGCAGGGAAGGCGAATAAACAGAAATTTCAAAAAAAAAAAATAAAAACTACAGTGAAATATCTTGGCATAATATTAACACCTAATGTGCAAGTTATTAATAAGAACAAATATATTGCAATGCATTGAAAAAATATCAATGATCTTTTAAGATGGGAAAAACTATCCTTTTCATTGCGGGGGTGGGTGGACCTTTTAAAGATGATGATAATTCCCTAAAATAGCACCAACAGCTTTATCTGGTTAAAATAAATGTCAGTTCTCCTGCAGTCGCTGCAAAGCTCCATGAAAAATACCTTGTTTGATAGGTTAGAAAGGACTTACTGTACATAAAAACATAGAAATTATTGGTAGATCAGGACTGCCAGGCCTATCCAGTCTGCCTGAAAGCCCTATACTAGTTTGTGCTTTCTGACCCTAACTGATCAATAGCTTTTCACCCCACCTTGCCACCTCTAAGGTACCCTTATGACTGTCCCATGCATATTTAAAACCCTTAACTGTGCTTGCCCCTCCACCCACTGTGGCAGTCTGTTCCATGTGACCACCACCATCTCCATGAAGAAAAACTTCCTCACATTTCTCCTCAGCCTGCCACCTTCCAATTTCATATAATACCCTCTCGTTCTTGTACATCTCTTATACTGGAAGATATCTCCCCTTTGCACCTTGTTAATATCCTTAAGGTACTTGAATGTTTCTGTCATGTCCCCTAGTCGCTTCTCTCCTCCCGTGAGTACATATTGAGGTCCGGAGATAGTGGAGAGTGTCGGACCACTCTTATAAATACGTTTAATGCGTAAACGATGCTGCGCAAGAATTGCGTAACATGTTATGTCACCAAAATTACTAATATACAGTGACTGGCGATGATGTTATATTATTTGTTAGTCAGTGTTGGTAATGTTTTTTTTTTACTACTTATTTTAAGTATGCTGCAAGAAAACATGTTTTCTATAAAGAAAAGGGGGGGGTGCTGAGGGGCACAGCCCTCTGATTACAGAAAATGTTGTCACGTGCCTCTTGCCACCATTAGCTCACCTCGCGAATTGCGTAGCGTAATGCTTGCATGTTGCACACGTTGTGCAATTCAGGTCGCGTTTATGCTATGCAAGATCAGGTGGTCTGACACTCTCCACTATTGCCTTGAGGTCCTTTAGTCTCTCCTATGTTTTGTGGTGCAAGCCCTGTACCATCTTAGTCACCCTTCTCTGAACCCCCTCAACCCTGTCAATGTCCTTACGAAGGTGCAGCCTCCAGAACTGCACAGAGTACTCTTAAGAACGTTTAAGAAGTTCCTCTGAAGATGGGGTAAGCCAAGGATCACTTGGCCAACCTTTATTATTTCTGGCATCGGATCCATTACAGAACCCCTTTTGACATATATTGATTTCCACTGTAAAAATAAATGTTGAAAAATGTCAGTCCTATATGAAAGACTCCAAACATGTAATTCAATTGTTACAGAACATAAACTTAAGACAAATGCAAGATAGAAAGATTTTCCTGGTGACAATAGATGGATGCAGTCTCTTTACCTCAATACCACATTTTGATGGTATTGAAGAATTAAATCATTAAATATGAGAACAGAAAATAAACTGCCAAAAAGCAGTAGGCTTTGGAGGCAGTATAACACAGTGGTTTAAGGCTCTGAGCTGCAAATCTGGAGACCAGGGTTTGAATCCCACAGCCCTCATTTGCATACAGTGTGACCTTGAGCAAGTCACTTAACGCCCCTGTGCTCCCAGGTTGCACCTGTAAACAAGCTTTCAGCTCAGTGTGTTACTCCTGGTAAAAAAAACAACTGAAAAAAGCCTCCTCCTGGAGATGGCTAACATAGTACTGTACTGTGTAACCTTTTATTTCAAATTTGAAGACAAATCATTTATTTAAAAGAAGGGTACCAAATTGGCGGCAAGTATGGCCCCCACCTATACAAACATTTTTATGTTTGATGTTGAAACACGTTTGTCTATGATAGCACCAAAATATGTTTTGTATAAAATTTTCATTTACAAAAGATTTATTGATGATATTTTTTAATTTGGATTGGTTCTAGAAATGAAGTTCAAAGGGTTTTTTTCATATTTGAATACCCCGTCTTCAAACTATAAAATTTACAAAGGAACACAATACCATGGCAATTCAGTTTTCTGACTTACTACTAATGAGGCAGGGATACAATACCATAACAGATCTCTACCGAATCCCACAGAGTAAAAATTCAATATTATATGCAAGAAGTTATCATCCAAGTGAACATAAAAATAATGGCCCAGACATTCAAAAGGGTTGCACATGGCGCAACAGTGTTCGCCATGCAGCAACTCACTAATCACATCCTAGTAGCGACATTCAAAAGGGAAAGTCGTCGACAAATCCCGATCTGCGAACACATTAGTAATGCATGCAGGCACAGGGGGGCGTGCCCATGCTAACCTGCACAGCCCGATATTCAGCCTGGGATGTGCAGAGCCATGCATGCGCAACCCCTACTTGTGCCTGCACAAAGTTAAGCCCCAAAAAAAAGGAACAAATGATGGCCAGCCGCAGGTGAGCTGCCGCATTGCAGGGCGCAACACGGCAGCTGCCACCTGTGGGTGGCCACCCGAGTTCCTGCCACACCTGGCGGCGCCCCCCCATGCCCCATCGTGGGCATCTGTTTAAATACCCCCCCTCCAATATCCCTGGTGATCCAGTGGACCAAGTGCTGCCTGATCGCGAGCATCTAGTTAAATAAAGAACCCCCCCGTCCTATATCCCTGGTGGTCCAGTGGACCGCTATGTGCCTGATCACTGGCATTTGTCTAAATAAAGGAATCCTTGGCTAATATCACTGGTGATCCAGTGGAATGCTATGTTCCCGATTGCGGGCATTTGTCTAAATAAAGGAATCCTTGGCCAATATCCCTGGTGGTCCAGTGGACCACACTCTGCCTGATCGCGGGCATCTGTAAAACATAAATAACAACCTATTACCCTGGCAGTCTAGTGTGCCCTCCTCCCCCACCCACCCACTGAGCCCCACCGCCCCTTCCCCGGTCGCGGTGACAACACACTCCTCGCCTGCTGCTCTCCGCCGCCGACTGACAGCTCGGTGAGGCTGCACACCGATGGTTCCTAGCGTGAGCCAATGGGCGTGCCGCCCATACCGTACTACACATTCCAGATATGTGAATGATTTCTTTTCCTTGATTTTGGTTGCTACCTTGTTGGAGAACCAGAGAGGTTTTTTCCTTCTTTTGGATTTGCTGATCTGTCTTGTGCATTGTGCTGTAACTGTAGTTAAAGCAGTCTTCAAGGTCTCCCAGCAGTCCTCAGTATCCTTTGTGTTACTGCTCTCTAGCATGGATTTAGTCCTGGATTTCATTTCAGGAAAGTTTGCTTTCCAGAAATCAAGTATATTGATTTTTGTGTGACTTGTATATTCTACTTTGTTTACTATTAATCTGGAGGATAAGGGGCTATATGCCAGGGATAGGATACACCTCAACCTGGAGGGGAGGGAGATCTTGAAACTAAAGCTTGCTGGATTCATAGGTGAGAGGTGAAGTTTAAACTTGTAAAGGGGTGAGAGTTAAGTAAAAGAAAGGCTCCAGGAGGGTTGCTCAAGGAACCAGGTCTAGGGCACGAAACGAGGGTTGGGAACTGCATTGCAAATCCACGGAGAACTGTGCAGGATAGGTACTGTGCAGGGCTGACAGGACCATGGAGAACTGTGCTGGATAGGGTCTTCACAGGGCCGAGAGGACTGGAGAGGGGAGAGGGGTTCGGGTGGAGGACAGTCCTGATCAATGCCAGGAGCATGGGCAATAAAATGGCCAAGCTCCAGACTATGCTGGTTGAGGGAGTAGTGGATGTGGCAGCAATTACTGAGACATGGGCCACCCAGAGAAATGAGTGGGACCTAAACTTGGAGGGCTACAAAATATTCGGGAAAGATAGAGGAGTGGGAAGCGGGGGAGGTGTTGTGCTGATAGTCAGAAATGACATAGTGGTTAGTGGAGTGGAGGAGGCTGTAGGGGCGTGGAAGCGATTTGGGCAACCCTGCAAATGAGGGGAGGTAAAAGATTGAAAATAGGGGTGGTATACAGGCCCCCCACAATAGAGGAGGCCCTGGAGGATAAACTAGTTGAGAACATCAAAGGTCACTGTCACCATGGAAAGGGTAGGGTGATGGTCATGGGTGACCTTAACATGCTGGGGGCAGACTGGGACACTATGACAAACTCTGTGACCAGGGAACAAAGACTGATGGATGTCTTTCAGGATGCCTTCCTGGTCCAACAGGTGGGGGAACCTACTAGGGAGGGGCGGATATTGGACGTTGTCCTAGCAGACAGTGACCAGATAAGGGGCCTGGAGGTGTGCAGCCCACTGGCAGGTGGTGACCACACCATGATCTGGTTTCTGCTGTTTCTAGGGGGGGAGGATAACCGAACTAATACAGTAGTAGTAGACTTCAGGGGAGCTGACTTCATGGGCATGGGTGCTGGAAGCTTGTGGGACAAGATTAGGCAGGACATGGATGCTGGAAGCTTGTGGGAGACCATTAAGAAAGGGGTGCAGGAGGACACTAAGTCCTGTACAAAAGTAAGGCAAAAGCATGGCAGAGCCAGTAAGCCATGTTGGTGGACCAGGGAGGTGCAGGAGGCGGTGAGGGAAAAAAAGGCTTCCTACGCATGTTTTAAGCACTCAAGGGGGAATAGGGAGCAGGGAGAGTATGAGCTGATGGCCAGAAGAGTCACCAGAGTGGTGAGGGGAGCCAAGCTGAGGATGGAGCAAAACCTGGCTAGGGATATCCAGAGGGGAGGAAAGGACTGTATAAATAGATGGGGAGAAGAGAAACGCGAGGACATAGATCAGCAGGATTAGGACTGGGGGAGGGGCATGGGCTCAGGAAGCGGGGGAACAGGCAGAGGTGCTAAATGAGTACTTATTTATTTAGTTATTGATTGATTTTTGATGACCGGGTAGGCCCACTGGGCCCGTAGAGGTCCCTTTTTCCGGGGCGACCCGGGTGCAACAACAACAAACAGGTAACATTTCAGTACAGACTGGAGAGTGGAATAGTATTTTAAAGTAGGAGTACATATCTTTGCAGGCATAAAAGAATGGAAAGCATGAAGGTAACAAATAATGAGCACGTTAAGCTTTAAGCATCCTAAATAGTAGATTAGATACCAGGTCCTCAGGAAATAGTGGGCAGCGCCTGTAGACCTAGGGTTAGCTGATAAGTACGCAGGGTTGGAAGGGGGATAAGTTAGGGACCTAAGTGCACCCCTTCAAAGAGAAGAGGACCAAATGTCCTGCCAAGATGGCTGTTGGGAGGGCAAGTGAGCTGCTCAAGAGGCTGAGCTAGGTCAGGTACTGTGGCATAGACATATGCTCCTATTGAGCCGGTGTCTTTGCCTCAGTCTTTACAGAGGGAGGCAGGGGATCCCTCCAGCCCGATGGGAGGAAAGGTGAGCCAACAAAATTGAGGGGTCAGATGGAGTTTGGAGGACTGAAAGAGGTTAGGGTACAGAATGGGCCAAACCTAGAAGGGGATGGGGGTTGAATGAGGGGGAAGGCTGGGAGGGAGAAATCACAGTGGATAGAGTGAGGGAGGCCCTTCAAAAGCTAAAAACTGATAAGGCGCCAGGGCCGGATGGGCTGCATCCGAGGGTTATGAAGGAACTGGCAGATGAGCTGGCAGCTCCACTGGCTGCACTCTTTAACACCTCTCTGCAGACAGGATGGGTACCTCAAGACTGGAGGGTGGCTCATGTGCTGCCAATCCACAAAGTGGGGTCTAGAGAGGAGATGGGGAATTATAGGCCTATCAGCCTAACATCTATGGTAGGCAAAGCAATGGAGGGCATTATCAAAGACAGGCTTGGGAGGTAGCTGGAAAGGTTGGGGCACCTGGATGACAAACAGTATGGTTTCTTCCCCGGGAGATTGTGTCAGACCAACCTCATGGAGTTTTATGACTGGGCCGACATAGGCCGGTGGACATCCTATACCTGGATTTCAGCAAGGCATTTGATTCGGTACCCCACAATGGTCTGTTAATAATTAGGGTGGTCAGTCGGCATGCTTCTGTATGTGGGACTAAAGTTTATTAAAGTTCCTAAGGAAATTTCACAATAATTCTGTGCTATTGTGATTTATTCATGCACACTAACTGGTCACAGTGCCACATTGCTTGTCCTATAATAAAGCTGGGGGATAGGGTGGGAGGGCAGTTGCTCATGGGTAAAAAATTGGCTTACGGGGTGAATACAGAGGGTAGTGGTTGGAGGGATAATCTTCTCCCCCAGGAAGGTCATCAGTGGGGTCCCCCAAGGTTCAGTATTGGGGCCACTCCTGTTCAATGCCTATGTTTTGGATATAGGGAGAAGGGTTAGGAGTAGGCTGAATCCCTTTGTGGATGACTCAAAACTGGGAGCACTGGCGGATGGGGAGGAAGCAAGAGAGACAGTCCAGGGGGACCTGGATACCCTGGAGGGGTGGTCAAGGAGGTGGGGATTGAAGTTTAATGCAGGGAAATGTAAGGTGCTGCATTTGGGGGTCAAAAACCCGGGTCATGTATACACCCTGGGGTAGTCACACTGCAAGCCACATCGGGCAAGAGGGATCTAGGGGTGGTGGTAGACATCAAAATGAATAACTCTGAAAATTGTAGAAGAACTGCAGCCAAAGCAAACAGGATACTGGGCTGCATAGCCAGGGGGATTACGTCCAGGAGGAGGGAGGTGATCCTCCCTTTGTATAATGCCTTGGTCAGGCCGCAACTTGAGTACTGTGTGCAGTTCTGGAGACCTCATCTTAAGAAGGACATAGCACTGCTGGAGAGGGTCCAGAGGAGGGCGACCAGGATGATTCAGGGCATGAGGGGGGCAGGCCCTATGAGGAGAGACTAGAAGAGCTCAGGCTGTACACACTGGAGGAGAGGAGAGACAGTGGGGACATGATAGGGGTCTTCAAATATATAAAAGGAATAACCAAGGTTGGAACCAAGGAGATGTTCAAGCTAAAGAAGGGGGGAACAACCAAGGGGCATGAGTGGAAGCTGGAAGGGGGAATTACAGGGGGGAATGTAGGAGGCACTACTTCACTGAGAGGGTGGTGGAGCCATGGAATGCGCTGCCCAGGAGTCTGGTAGACAAGGGCACAGTGGATGACTTCAAGAAAGGGTGGGATAGGTACAAGGGGAAACTGAAGCCAAAGAAGACCTTCTCAGGAGCTGGGGTGGGTGGGAAAGCGAGCACCCAATAGGTGGCTGGCTACCGAGCAGACATGACAGACCATTAGGCCTATTCTGCTGGCTTTTAGTATGTTAGTATGTTAACCAGATTGACCTCTGGTCACTGGTCCCCAGATTGATTACCACTAGAACGTCTGAGATCCTGGTACTGTTTGTGAGTACCAGGTCCAGGATTGCTTTGTCTCTGGTGGGTGAGCCCACCAGTTAATACAAACCCGCTCCCCACAGTGCAAACAAGAACTCTTTGCTCCACTCTAAGGGTTGCTGTGTACAAGGACCAATCCACATCTGGCAGATTGAAGCCCCCCTCCAGCAGCAACTCGCCTCCATCGGCCATCATCAGGATGGTTTCTAGTAGGAACTCTTTGTCTATCTCAGTTTCCTGGGACGGAGGTCTGTACATAACTCCTACCCAGATGGGGGCCTTGTACCCAGCTCCCAGTGTGATCCATAGTGCCTCCACTTTACTGTGCTTCTCCTGGATCTCTGTTGCACAGATTCCCTTCCTTACATACAAAGTCACCCTCTCCCTTCTTGCCCTCCCGGTCTCTCCTAAATAGTGTGTAACCTGGGATGGTAACATCCCAGGTGTGGTCCCCGGTAAACCATGTTTCCATAATTGAGACCCAGTTCAGTTGTGCTTCTGCCATCATGGGTGTGAGATCAGGGATTTTGGTTGGCAGACTGTGAACATTGACGCACATTGCCTTCCATTCCTGATTTTTCCAGTCAGTTGAAAGATTACCCTGTTCTAGCTGTTTGTTTGCTTTGTGGTTCCTGTGTCATATATGCTTGGTGTGTCCAAGTGCTGAACTAATTGATGATGGGGGAGGAGCATCTAGTGACCCTTGTGATGTGAGGGGTGCCTGTGCCACCTCCCCATCCACTAGTTTAACTGACTGATATGGATGTCAAACATTTGGCCAAGCACTCGAGTCCCCTCCTTTGAAGGGTATAGGCCATTGAATCTAAAGAACTCCCATTCCCAGATGTCCTGCCAGTTTCCCACAAAGAGGTTTCCTTTTTTCTGGCATCAGCACTTCAACCAGGCGTTAAGCTTGGAGATGTTCTTTTCCTTGATCTTCTGCCTTTTTGTCAAAACAGGCAGAATTTCTAAGAAAGAGGAGCTGGATGAAAGAGAGGCTAGCTTGTCGCCCAGTCTGGTTAGATAATGTTTTGTTTCATCCACAGACCAACTGGCTAGGGGATTTGTACCTATGTGGAGAATGACATGCGTTTTGTGTTTCACATTGCGTACAATTCTCTAAATGCGGTCTCTGTCCCTCCACACTGACATTCCAGGGAGGCACCTGACCGCAGTTCTAGCCTGGTCATCCTTCTGGAGGTGAGACTATACTCCCATAGAGTCTCTGATTATTAGTGCACATTTTCTATTGTCCTTTTTAGTGATTTTAGTGGTGCGGTGCACCCTCTTGTGTTGTGTTGGGTTTGTGCACACTTCAATGCCTGCCATGTCAGTAGTCCTGGAAGATAGCTGTCTGTATCTATTTGACTTGTGTATAGGTTTGATTTCCTCCTTGGTTATGGATTTTGGACTAGTTCTACGATTCTGACCAGTTTCCAGCCCCCCAGTCTGTTTGTCCTTTGGGGTAGGGATGCTTGTGCGGGGCTTGAAGCTTGATGGTGCTGCGGCATTATCCCATGTGGTCCGATGGAGTATGGAGCGGAGGTAATTTATACCCTTTGCATGCCATATATAGATCATTTCTGTTTATTTTATTTTTTGGGTTTTGTTTTTAACTTGCAATTATGTCTCACTTTAGCATATATTTATTATCCACAGGTTTGCCTATCATTGATTGTGTTCTTTAACACACAAGGACACTTGCAATTAAAGTTGTAAAGCTCCTCATCTTACGTATAATTAGGGAGAATAGTGTCTTAATGTTTTGTTTTCATTAGACTATTTCCTTGAAACATACTGAGACATTTTAAAATTTATGTGAGCAGAGCTCTCTGCTTGTTGCTATCTTCTGATAACCTTTGACCTAGAGAGACTTTTCAGCTAAAAGCATATTGGTGTTAATTAGCTTCTCTGACGTAATCTTCAGTTATTTTTTGAATGAATATGTCAAACCAATGAGAATTATTTGTTTTTTTATGCATTATCTGGGCGTTAATAGTATGGGATTTTCTAAATAACTGTCATAAAGCTTCTGAAGAAGGACTGGGTTGATCCAAAAGCTCGAGCACATTACTCTTTTGTCATAACATCTATGTTGGTCCAATAAAAGGTATCAAATCATTTGCTTCTGGATCTGTTCTTACTAGGACCAATACGGCAACTACACAATTTGCCCTAGTGGTCCTTATATCTTTGTTAGTCAGACATTGGTATGGGAGTTATAGTCAAACATTGGTATGGGAGTTATAGGTGTTTATCAAAACAGTCAGAATAGTTTTAATACATATAACTACATTGTATAAGGAGAACTTATGTATGAGGCTGCATGTATCAGGATTAGTATTTTTTGTTAAACTGTAATAAGGGTTTTCAGCTTCATAAATAGGGGGATCTTGTAGAAGTCGAGTGGATGGCCTGAGTCTTAAGGGTCATGTAAGAACTGCCTCACTATATTTGGCTGGTGTAATTTTAACCCGATAAGAAGTTTATTTAATGATTAATATGGCAAAGAAGCTTAAAAGAATAAAAAGATGAGAAGTTTTAAAATAGCTGGCATCAGAGTGTCAGCAATGGTATGGGAGTATGTTGGACGTCAGGGTACATCTGATATCAGTAGATATCTAACGTGGGTCATTCACTACCATGGGGAAGTAATTTAAACCCTCCAAATGTAGAGGGCTCAGTTTGTAAAGACAGTGCGTCCTGGATAGTGGCAGACAGTTAACCATGTTTTGAAAAGTAAGCTAATGTTTCATAAATGGAGGAAACTTTGGTCTCTTTTTTTTTTATTTGAAACTTAAAAACATAAGCTAACAAGGTATTACTGTGTTCATAGTCAAATGCCAACTCAAAGAAATTAAGAGGGGCAAGGATGCATATCGGGTAAATGACACTGCAAGAGACAAATAGAGAAGAGGTAGTGATACAATAACAGTAGCTATATTAATGTCTTTCCCAAATGTGTTTGGAGAAAATGAAAGAAAGAAAAAGGATTAAGCAAACTGGTCAGAATAGTACAGAATATGAATAGAAAAGAAAGAAAAGGCCACTGTAAGTACATCAATGAGTGCTTTTTAAGGGAGAATCACGTTATATTTAAATGGCTCCGTGTCAGTTCGTCACAGCAAATACCACAAGGTCCGAACAGCGTGGACAACACCGTGCAAGTCAACACCGCACCCGGTGAATATGGGTGTGAATCAGTGGTGAAGTGTAGATTTACTATTACAACACCATGCCACGATGGACCATCACTCCACTGAAGTGTTTTAACTTACTTGTTTTGTTTGTTTTCGGGTGGTATTCCCTGACACAGTGACTTGTGCGGTTTTGTCCGCACTGTTTCTGACCGCACAGTGTTGTCTGCCGTGGACTTGATGTGCTACCTATTTAAATGCCTATATAAATGAAATATATATTTTTTAAGATAGGAGCTGGAACAGAAAGTACGAGTTAGGAGAATGAGAATAACTATCAAAATGAAAGGAAAACACTAGAATTGATGTATAAATACAAGTCAGCAAGTTATATATATTTATAAATTGATTTATTTAAAAACTTTTCTGCTTTTAGATAGTTTAATAAAATTGTATGAACTTGATTTGCTATAAGAGAGTAAAAATACTGTATTATAATTAATTTAGGTAAGAGTATGATCCACTTATTTGAATAAATTTATTGTATAAGATGGGCTAGATATTTAAAAGTGCTCTTGGCAATGGCGCAAGTGGTTGCTCCGCGCAACTGAGTTGCACTGGACCAGCAAAGGGATATGTTTAAAAGAGATGTGCCATGGTGCATCTCGTCTGAATAAATCAAAAAATGCCTGTGACCCAAATACAATGTGCCGGCGCATCCCCTAAACAGGTCTGAATACCAGGAATGGGAAATGCGCCAGCTCATCAGATACACTGTGCACACATTCCTGATATTCAGACACAAATATACAAATGGGGCCATCATGTATGCAAGGCACAAATGGGGCCATTTGCATGAGTTGTGAGGGGCTAGCCAGCGAAATGTGACTGACACCCTGCACAGCTTGCGGTGCTCTCAGTGGAAGTCCAGTGATTCCCCCTCCCTGCCTGTAACCCCAATCACCATAAAAAAGTAATTGTCATTCCCTGGTGGTCCAGTGGTACCCCATTCCCTGCCCGTAACCCCGATCACCGTAAAAAAGTAACATGCCATTCTCTGGTGGTCCAGTGGTACCCCCTCCCCACCCATAACCTCTATCACCGTAAAAAAAAGTAATATGTCATTCCCTGGTGGTCCAATGGTACCCCACTCCCTGCTCGTAACCCCGATCAACGTAAAAAGGTAATATGTCATTCCCTGGTAGTCCAGTGGTACCCCCCCTCCTCGCCCATATCCCTGATCACTGTAAAAAAGTAATATGTCATTCCCTGGTGGTCCAGTGGTTCCCCCCTTCCATCCATAACCCCGATTGCCATAAAACAGTAATATTACATTCCCTGGTGGTCCAGTGATACCCCCCTCCATGCCTGTAGCCCCGATCTCCCGAAACTGCATCCCCACAGCCATGGTAGTCTAGTGGTCCTCCCACCCACACAGGCCCAGCCCACCCAGCCCCGGTCATCAGTGGGTAGCAAGCGACCCACATGCCTCCGTGGCTACGCCAAATGACAACTTACAGTATCTGCTGCAAGCACGTTGGTCCACACTATGGACCAATGGACTTACAGCAGATACTAACATCATTTGGTGGGCAACGCAGGAGTATAGTGGATTTACTGCCCAATGTTTCGGGAGGGGTTGGGTGGGCTGTGGTCCTAATGAGTCGAGAACCACTAGACTACCTGGCTGAGAAGATCAGTTTCAGCCAATCAGGTTACGGGAGACAGGTACCACTATACTACTAGGGAATTAAATATACTTTGTACAGAGATCAGGAGATATGGGTGGGAGGGGAACCACTAGACTACCAGGGATGATTTAAACAGTTTGTTATGGGCATCGGTGTACGGAGTGGGGAGGGGGGATCCACTAGACTACCATGGCATATGATAGGAGATTGTGCACGGTGTTCGGCGGGGTGGCCACCCACGGCTGGTGGCTGCTGTGTTGTGCCCTGCATTACAGCGGCCCACCTGTGGGTGGCTACCAGTTGAGCCTTTTTTTACAGGCTCAACTTTGTCCCCATGTATGCGGCACATCTCTGGGATGTGCCGGCAGATGCTCTGCACATTCTGGGCTGAATAACGGGATGTGCCACATATGTAGGGGCATGCCCCCTGGCAATGCGCTGCATACATTATCTTTGCACCATGGTGCATCAGAAATTGAGCAGTGCAATTCCCCATTTTGAATGTAGCCCCGGGGCACATTTCTGGGGTTGTGCTGACGCAACTCAGTTGTGCCAGGTGCAACTCCTTTGAATATCTAGCTCGACGTATAAAACAAGTACTGAATTACTGTTTCGTATTTTATAGCCACTTTTCCCTGAAGAAGTGATTCGTAATATCACAAAACATTGGAATAGAATTACATTTTAGTGGCAAATGGTAAATAAATATTTAATAGGGTTGGTTGAGTCTGTCTGAAGAGTTTTTTTGTAGAAAGTTCAGCCTTGATCATTTGCAGGAAATTAAAGGGGATGGGCCGCCCTGCCTGACCCAGAATTTTATTTTGGCAGAAAAGAAGAAACTATTTGGGAATGGGCAGCCATACACCAAATAAAAGGGGTGTACAGAGAACATGAAAAAAGATATTTACAACTCATAATAGAGAGATATAGCCTGGATTGTAAAGTAGAACTTATTTTGTTTTTTTCATGGAGAAATTTATGAAAATCCATGTATAAGCTCTGTTGCTAAAGTCGTGGAAAACAGAAACAATATATGATGACTAGGGAACTGCTATGTCTGGCTTTACACATTTGGGATAATCCCATGATATGGACCAAAACTGGGATATGATTGACACCTTTGAATATAGGAAGGGTGTAATCAAGACTGGTACTGAGGGAATTTTTAAGCTGAGGGGAGGGAATACACAAGGGGGCATAGTCTGAGATCGGAGGGTGGTAGATTCAGGAGAGAAATGAAGAGGCACCTTTTCACGGAAAGGGTGGTGTCTGTGTGGAATGCACTGCCCAAGGAGGTGGTATCCTGTAAGTCACCGGGTAGTTTTAAAGGGGATGAGACAAAGTGAGAGGGAGGGTCACCGTGAAGGGAGGGAGGAGGGGCAGCTGCAGTGAAGGGATTGCTAGCTGCACACTCGAGCAGACCAGATAGACCATATATGGCCTGTATCTGCTGGCAGTTTCATATGTTCGTATAATCGTAAAACTAATTTGGAGAAAGGAGTTATAAAATATATTTATTTAGTTTTTGTGTAACCCCCCTACAAATGGGGGTTCCCAAAAAGTCTTCCTTGAGCTTGCCTAAATGCTCACTGCCAGGCTGCTGTCCTGCGTTTTAGCAGTTTAAATGTGATTACCAGAGCTTGTATAGCCTCTGTGTACTGTCTCTTTAAGAGCTGCCTAATTACAGTTTAAGTAATCTGAGAGGGAGCTCTGTTGAAAGATGTAACTATTTACTGAAAATCATTTAGAGTGATAGTGATAATGTAGTTTGTCTAACCTGCTTTCTTTGTAGCGGGGACTGTTTTGTTTGTCTTCACTATCTTGGTCCTAGACTGCAGATTGGACCGGGCAGTACTGGTGGGACCTGGAGTGTAGCCGGACTGCAGGAGCTGTGTGGATTCAGAATCTGTGGGAACTTTAGTTTGGATCTTTTTTGCTCCTTTTTTGCAACTGAAGGGGAGCTCTTGCTTTGACTGGCGGCCAGATCGGCCAACCAAGTCTTTTGGATCTTGGGGAAGTCTCGGGCTGCTGGCAGTTTTCAGTTAGAACTAAGCTGGAAGCTGAGCAAGAAGGAGCTGAAGTGTTTCTGAGCAGCAATCCTGAGTGGATTCACATGGGAGAACTCTGAAAAGGCTAAGTTTTTGGCCTGCATGCCAGTGTGCTGCTCCTGAGAGGGAGAGAAGAGAATTATTTTGGACTAAATCCAAGTTTGTGTGACTAAAGTAAGCTACTGAAGTGGGCCAGGCTCAACCTGAAGAAGACTGAATATTTTTGCTGAATGCGATCTGCCTGTCAAGAGTTCCAGCTACCCCTAAGCTCCCGGTGTGTGCAGAGACTTTGAGATTGTGCCCGGGGAGCGCTTTGCCTGGTACAGTAGAATTTTATATGTAAATGTGCCTGAGCTGCTAGTGGGTTTTGAGTTAGTTCCCCACGTGTGAACTGTGTTCTGCTTGCTGAAGCTGTATCCAGCCAAAGCGGACTGCTTCCGAACTTGTCTCCATGCGGTCTGGGCTTTGCCAGACTGGCGCAGCCAGACTACCCACTGCACAGAGAAGCCATCGATGAGAGACCTACCTGGGGATCAGCCCCCTGCTCCACGCTTGAACAGGAATGATGCCTCTGCAACTTGTGTGGGCCCTGCTTCTCCTGGCATTCCAAATCAACCACCTGCAGTCTCGATTTTCATCCAGCCTGTGTCCAGTCTTGGGTATTGTGAGTAAATACCAGGGTAGTTCCCTACAACAACAGCTTAATCTGAGTGTGTCATCTGATTGTCTTGTTGTTTCATTTCCTTTATGAACTGAGCCCTCTGGCTCCGGATTACAAATATTGTGTACTGTGCATGTTGTGTTTTCCATCATAGGGCCCCAACCAGCTGCAACCCCGGGCAACTGTCCTGGCTAGCCCATCTCTTCTCTACCTGGGTACCCAGAGGTGGACTGTGTGGGGACTCAAAGCGCATGCATAACTGCTTGATTGATATAACCTTTAAGCTAATTAACCTGATTTTGCCCCTCCCTTGTTCAAGTCCCCTGAATAAATCAACCCCCAAAATGCTATACTTATCCTGGATATTCCCCTGGGTATCAATAAGGACACTGTAGAGGGAGTACTTTCCAAGGTTGAATGCTTACAAAACCCTGTGGTCATGGGTCGACAGGCTAATCAGCTCGCACAAAGTTTCATGGCGTTAGTAGCGTGTAAGGACCCAGTAGACAGTCCCAAAGTGCCACAGACTATCACCCCAGAAGAAGCCCTCACTGCCTGGAGAGTGATAACTAAAGACAGTAAAGACCCCAGGGAGAATGAGCCCCCCCCACTATCTAAGACTTTTGAGGAGAAATTTGCTAAGTTGTTGCTGGAGGAAGGGAAAACTGTGGAGGACTTAAAGAAACTATTCCTGTCACCTGGGGGTGTTCCTCCCCCAACACCCCCTCCCACTCCAGCACCCATTATTGCCCCTCCTTCTGTGCCCATGCCAATGCTGGCTCTTATGTCTGCACCTGCCATTAGTCACGACTCTTACCGAAGGTTGAGAATCTTCTCCGGCACCCTCCCCACTCCCCAAGGGGAGAGTGATTGGGAGACCTGGATAGATTGTGTTGCCCCTTTGGTACCTGAACGGCAGTGTGCGGAGGCTGAGAAATGGAAAAGGATCATAGAAAGTTTGAGGGATCGTGCCCTAGAGGCCATTAAATTTCTGCGGTTCACAAACCCTGATGCATCTGCCCAGAAGTATCTATCTGCACCCGAAGGCAATTTTGGGAGCACTGAGTCAGGGGAGAACTTGATGTGAAAATTTCTAGGTACAAAACAATGGCCAGGGGAAAGTTTGTCTGCATATGTTACCCGTCTGGAAAGAGTGCTGCAAAAGGCTTACTGAAAAGGTGGGGTAGCTGCCAGTGACTTAAACCATGCGAGGTTGGGGCACATACTGCAACATGCAAAACATTCTAAATTGCAGCTTCTTCAATTAAGGCTCCCAGATAGAAGGGGTAACCCACCGGACTATTGTGACTTGATAAAAGAACTCCGGAGGTTGGCGGTGAAGAGAAGTTATAATTCTAGGGTGATCACTGCCCAAGTGATCACGGCATCGAAGGCCCTTCCAGTGGGGACCAATGAGTGTGCCGCCATGGGATGAACTGCTGAGGGAGTTCAGGGAAACAAAAAACAGTCTGTTTATGAAGACCGCTCCTGCAAGTACAGGCATCGACCCTTATCCAACTGCATCTGCTATGGGGGTGGGGGTGGGGGTGTCCACCCAGGCATCTCCTGCTGACAGCAGCTCAAAACTCGATGCCTTGACTATGGAAGTAAGAGAATTGAGGAGATGCCTCCAAATGTTCACCACACAGCAGACAGAGATGACACCAAGGTTTTCAGTTGGTAGTACCACCGCCCCAGCTCCCAGTGTGATGCCTCTGCCACCCCAAATCCCAGAAATCATATTTTGCCATAGTTGTGGGAAGAATGGGCACATGAAGTGAGAATGCTGGTCCACAAAAGACCTAGATAAAGTTGTATACAGGCTTCAAGAAGAGCTTCGGAGAACGAATCAGCGGTCAAGGAGTACCCAAAATGACCACAGTGAGGGTTCAAGAAGTAGAAACTCAAATCCCTATGTGGCTAAATCATCTCTCCAGGCCCCTGCTGCTGTCTTTCCAGACTGGTCCAAAATAATGGGCCCTTCCATGGAGACTATGGTGGCTGTGAACGGTATTCCTACTCGGGCTGTGCTGGACAGTGGGTTGCACATGACCACTGTATTTAAGGACTGGTATGACAAACACTTATCTGCTGTGCCCTTACAATCCCTGGAAGGCCTACATGTGTGGGGGCTGAGCGACAAGTCTTATCCCTACCTAGGATATGTCCACCTCTGGTTGTCATTTCCTGCAGCTGTAACTGGTATAGAGGAGCAAGTCAAGACACTGGCCTTAGTTTGTCCCCCTACTGGACTGTATGATGGGGTTCCCCTGTTAATTGGAACCAATGTCCATATGTTTGGGAGACTGGCACAACTCTGTCGCTAGAAACAAGGGCGATGGACTGGGAGGGCCATAAGAATTCCCACTCTGATCAAGAGGGCCTATGATTTGCAACAGAAACCCAAGGGAGTGGACCAGGATGAACCAGTAGGGGTCGTGTGGAAGAAGGATCCCGATTCAAAGGTATTGGCCCCTAACACCCAGTGTACAGTTCAAGGGGAGGTCCGCCTCTGCAAAGATGTCAAGAACAAAATACTGATGTTGGACACACCAGGTGATGGAAATTTGCTGGAAGGATTATTGGTGAAGCCCAGCATCTTGCCAGCTTGTGCTCATGCCTATGCACGACGAGTGATGGTCCAGATTCATAATGTGTCAGATCGGGAGATCTGGGTGAACAGAGGATGCACCCTAGCTATGGTACACTGTGCAGACACTGCAGTATTGCCCAGCAACAAGCAACCTGGCAAGACAGATAGAGTGACTCCTGACTTGTTTGATTTTGGTGGCTTCTTGTTGCCAGCTGAATGGAAGACTAAAATTAGTTAGAAACTTGCCCAGAGAGATCAATTGTTTTAGTTGAAGGAATGGGACATGGGATGTGTCAGGGTGTGGAGCATCACATACGCCTGCATGATGAACGGTCATTTCGAGAGAGGTCTCGACGCCTAGCTCCTGCAGACATAGAAGATGTGAGAAGACACTTGCAGCAAATGCTCGCGGCTGGTGTGATACCAAAATCCAGGAGCCCAAATGCTTCTCCCATTGTGGTTGTGTGTAAGAAGAACAGATCTGTGAGAATGTGTGTTGATTATCGAACTCTGAATGAGGACCATCCCGATCAATACACCAAGCCCGATATACAAGATGCTCTGGATTGTTTGAATGGGAGCAAATGGTTCTTGGTGTGGATCTTCGCAGTGGATATTACCAGATTCCGATGGCTCGGAGGACCATTGAGAAGACAGCCTTCATCTGTCCTTTGGGGTTCTACGTATTCCTGAGAATGCCACAGGGGATATAGGGTGCCCCAGCCACCTTCCAGCGACTGATGGAATGAGCGGTGGGAGACAGGAATTTGCTGGAATGCCCGGTGTACTTGGACGATGTCATTGTGTTTGGGAGATCCCTAAAGGAACATGAGAGTTGACTGTTCAAAGTACTAGACCGACTAGGAGATTTCAGCCTCAAGCTGTCCATCGACAAGTGCCAGTTTTTCTAAACCTCTGTGAAGTATGTGGGGCACATAGTGTCTACAGAGGGGATAGAGACTGATCCTAGTAAAGTTGAAACCTTGACTACTTGGCCCCAGCCCCACAATTTGAAAGAACTACGTTTCCTGGTATTCTGTGGCTACTACTGCCAGTTCATAAAGGACTATTCCAAAGTGATTCGGCCACTCTTGAATCTTACCCAGGGTTACCCTCCTACCAATCAGAAATACCAAAAAGGGTCCATAAAAGAACCAGACAAAGTATGTTTCTGCCCAGGTGAACTTTTCGGGTCCCGTTGGATGCCTGACTGAAGCAACTTTCCACAAAGTCATATACCAGCTCACCCATGCCTCCATCCTCGCTTATGCTGATCCCACCAAACCCTATGTGCTGCATACTGACGCCAGTCTGCAGGGTCTAGGAGCTGTACTGTATCAAGACCATGAGGATGGTTTGAGACCAGTGGCATTCGCCAGTAGGAGCTTGGCCCCGTCAGAGTGAGACTACCCTGTGCACAAGTTGGAGTTCCTTGCGTTAAAATGGGCCATTGTTGACCAGTTTCATGATTACCTCTATGAGGAAAAAATATTGGTGAGGACTGACAACAGCCCGTTGATCTATGTACAGACTTCAGCTAAGTTAGATGCCATGGGGCACTGGTGGCTCTCTGCATTGTCAACATATGATTATGCTGTCAAATACAGACCAGGCCTGAATCATATTGATGCTGACGCCCTATCTCAGAGGCCCATTTCCAAGAGTGACTGGGTCAGGCTGTCTGAATCCGACATCCGAGCATTGTGCCAAACGTTTGATAGAAATGAACAGATGTCTACGGACACAGCGGACTGCTTAGTAGATTGCTTGGGCCCCTCTGACACCTGCATACCAGCTGCGTAGTGCCACTTCTCTGCTCTAGATATTAGTGCACTACCTCAGTTTGACAATGACAGCATTCAATGGGGCTCAATCCCGAGATCCTATGATTCAGCCAGCACTTGACGCCATTTGTGCAGGAAAAGATGTGTCCAAGTTGCGTTCCTCTGATCTGAGATCCACTTTATTGTTTAAAGAGGGCCCCAGGTTGAAGCTGCTTAATCAGTTATGTATAGAGAGACTGTAGATGGGGGTGGCCAAATAGACAAGCAACAATTGGTCCTGCCCACAGCCTTCAAAGATTTGGTACTGAGGTTCCTTCACAATCATATGGGCCACCTCAGTATCGACCGGACCCTTGACCTAGTATGATCTCGATTCTACTGGCCCAAGATGGAGGCGATGTTGAGCACCATGTAAGGACTTATGATACGCTGCCTGCAGAAAGCCCTGTCTCAGAGGGCTGCCCCTTGTCAACATTACTACCAGCACCCCAATGGAACTAGTCTGCATAGACTTCTTGAGTTTAGAACCTGATCAACAAAACATTGGCATATGTTGAGTGGTTACAGACCATTTCGCAGTATGCACAAGCTTTTCCGCCAAAGATCAAAAGCATCTACCGTAGCCAAGGTGCTAGTGGAAAATTTCTTCGTCACTATGGTGCCCCTAAGCGAATTCACTCTGATCAGGGCTGGGACTTTGAGTCGGCTAATCAAATAAATACTCTCTCTGTGGGGGTCACGAAAGTCAAGAACCACCCCTTATCACCTGCAGGGGGATTCTCAACCTGAGCGCTTTAACCACACCCTACTAGACATGCTAGGCATCCTCCACCCAAAAGATGAGCATAAATGGAGCCAGCAGATTAGAATCTTAGTACACGCATACAATTGCACAAAGAATGATGCTGCCGGGTTCTCTCCCTACCGCCTCATGTTCAGGAGAGAGGCCCAGCTGCCTGTTGATGTCTGTTTTGGGGTTTCTCCGATGGGGTCGAGCGAAGATTACCTGCAATATGTACAAAACTTAAAGCTCAATTGAATCATGCCTATCAACTGGCCCCAGACAATGGCTGCCAAAGAAATCTAGCCAACAAAGAGACATGATAGAAAAGTAAAGGCTCAAGAGCTTAGGCCTGGAGACCGTGTGTTGTTGTGAAATTTAGGATTGCATGTAAACAAAAATTGCTGATCGATGGCACCATCTTCTCCATGTCATAGTTGGAAAGCTGGATGATTTGCCAGTGTACAAAGTGTGCCCAGAGAATAACTCCAAAGCTGTCAAGACCATGCCTTGAACCACTTGCTACTATTGGTCAAGTTATAATTGGGTGAACCCACGATTTGATTCCCCTGGACCAGTGACTCATGCTGCTGCAAGAGAGAAGCAGAGTCAGCCTGCCCCCATGATTGCCGATTTAAGACTTTCCCCGCAACAGGCCCAGGATGATAGTGACTGCCAGTCTAACTCGGATGACAGTGAGTGTGATAATGCCTATTACCACTCATATGAACTGAGTCAGTTGTTTTGTGGAAATCCTATGTTGAATTATGGGGGTGAAGCTGGGCCTTCTGGACTGCCTAACGACACAGCATCATCCTTGGAGCCAATGCTCCCTGAAGGTGAAGTTCAAAGTATCACGTCTGAGGATGCTGAGTCTTTGTGTATCGTGGATGTATGATTTGCCTGAAGAAGAGGCTGATGGTATGAGTCTTTCTGGTGACATGCCAGAACTTGAGGAGCACTATGAGAGTGCCGGAAACCCTCCTTCAGTGCCAGAGTGTCTTCAAAATGAGCCAAGTGTTGTAGAAACAGGGACTACAGAGCAAGGGGCTGACAGTGCTCTCAGCTTGGACATTCCCCTTCATGCAGAGGCACCCCTCACAAGTGATGAAAGCTCCAAGACCATTGCTGAAAGTACAGAGACTGCGGTTGTTCACCCCAGAAAGACTGGCCAAGCTGTCAAGCCAGTGGTGCACTTCAGTTACGATTCCCCCGGAAGGCCAGTGGATTTGCCTCTCGATGTAGTTCACAAAGGTGTTTATGTCTCTCAGAGCTCATTGCCCAAATTGAGCTTGACAGCCCATTCCAGGTTACTTGTCCTGCCCTCACACCATGGTGCCCCTGCCCCATCCAGCCCCAAGTTAGCTGATAGGGAAGGGCCCCCTCTTGCATTGTTTAGAGTACAGGAAGTTATTACATGATTCTATATAGTAATGTTCAATTTACCTGTGTGAAATATGCATAATGTAATATGCATAATGTATTGTCAGAATGGAAATGATCTAGTGGAGTACATTGAAATGTATAGTAAAGTGACAAGTTATGCCAATTGAAGAATCAGATAGTACTTGTATAGCATGCTAATGGTATAAATATCTTGTATATGTTGCATTTTCAATGTTATGATGGTACAGACTTGACGTGGACGCCAAGTTTTCCCAGGCAGGGAAGGGTGTAACCCCCCTACAAATGGGGGTTCCCAAAAAGTCTTCCTTGAGCCTGCCTAAATGCTCACTGCCAGGCTGCTATCCTGCGTTTTAGCAGTTTAAATGTGATTACCAGAGCTTGTATAGCCTCTGTGTACTGTCTCTTTAAGAGCTGCCTAATTGCAACTTAAGTACTCTGAGAGGGAGCTCTGTTGAAAGATGTAACTATTTACTGAAAATCATTTAGAGTGATAATGATAATGTAGTTTGTCTAACCTGCTTTCTTTGTAGCAGGGACTGTTTTGTTTGTCTCTATTACCTTGGTCCTGGACTGCAGATTGGACCGGGCAGTGCTGGTGGGACCTGGAGTGTAGCCGGAACTGTCTGGATTCAGAATCTGTGGGAACTTTAGTTTGGATCTTTTTTGCACCTTTTTTTGCAACTGAAGGGGGAGCTCTTGCTTTGACTGGTGGCCAGATCGGCCAACTGAGTCTTTTGGATCTTGAGGAGGTCCTGGGCTGCTGGAAGTTTTCAGTTAGAACTAAGCTGGAAGCTGAGCAAGAAGGAGCTGAAGTGTTTCTGAGCAGCAATCCTGAGTGGATTCGCGTGGGAGAACTCTGAAAAGGCTAAGTTTTTGGCCTGCATGCCGTGACTGCTGCTCCTGAGAGGAGAGAAGAAATTATTTTGGACTAAATCCAAGTTTGTGTGACTAAAGTAAGCTACTGAAGTGGGCCAGGCTCAACCTGAAGAAGACTGAATATTTTTGCTGAATGCAATCTGCCTGTCAGGAGTTCCAGCTACCCCTAAGCTCCCGGTGTGTGCAGAGACTTTGCGATTGTGCCCGGGGAGCGCTTTTTCTGGTACAGTAGAATTCCCTTACATGTAAATGTGCTATGAGCTGCTAGTGCGTTTTGAGTTAGTTCCCCACTGTGTGAACTGTGTTCTGCTTGCTGGAAGCTGTATCCAGCCCAAAATGGACTGCTTCTGAACTTGTCTCCATGCGGTCTGGGCTTTACCAGACTGGCTCAGCCAGACTACCCACTGCACAGAGAAGCCATTGACGAGAGACCTGCCTGGGGATCATGCTCCACGCTTGAACAGGAATGACGCCTCTGCGACTTGTGTGGGTCCTGCTTCTCCTGGCATTCCAAATCAACCACCTGCAGTCTCGATTTTCGTCCAGCCTGTGTCCAGTCTTGGGTATCGTGAGTAAATACCAGGGTAGCTCCCTACAACAACAGCTTAATCTGAGTGTGTCATCTGATTGTCTTGTTGTTTCATTTCATTCTGAACTGAGCCCTCTGGCTCTGGATTACAAATATTGTGTACTGTGCATGTTGTGTTTTTCCGTCACAGGGCCCCAACCAGCTGCACCCCGGGCAACTGTCCTGGCTAGCCCATCTCTTCTCTACCTGGGTACCCAGAGGTGGACTGTGTAAGGGGACTCAAAGCGCATGCATAACTGCTTGATTGATATAGCCTTTAAGCTAACTAACCTGATTTTGCTCCTCCCTTGTTCAAGTCCCCTGAATAAATCAGATCTAACTTTTTCTGCATGTAATCTGACTGCGGTTCCATTTTGTGCTCAAAGTACTGTACTGTTGCTATTTGCTGTGCTTAACCTTGTTTTACAGGGAGTTCCTGGGTGAGAACAGAGGAACCAGCCTGGTGGTGTACCAGGGTGTTGTGAAAATGATTGTGTACAGTGTTCAGGCCACTAGAGGGAAAGAGGGGTTACAGTGTCCCAGAGGGGCTGTGCCCAGGTTAAGCTTGCCATTACCAACCCTGACCTCCAGGTGGAGGCACCCGTTTCAGAACTCAGGCCCCTTAACCTGCTACTAGCCAAGCAGGTAGGGGTAGTAGCCCTTGGGATAGCGCCACCTAGGGGTTACATCTGTTTACCAGGTAAGTGCACTAGCCAAAAGCATTGCCTATTTTCAGGCATGATCTGGGAGAGTTACAGACAAAAGAACAACATTCACAGGTGATACAGCAATACAAAACATTAACAATTGTTTGACATCGTGCTTGAGTACCATAAAACAATGAACAGTACAAAGCAATTCAGAAAACAATTATAATAAGTGCATATTTGACATGTGGTTATAATAAGTGCATAATTGACATGTGGTTATAATAAGTGCATAATTGACATGTGGAAGAGAGATAAAGCCATGATAACTATGCGTATGCTAGATCAGTTACATGAGCACATATCAGGGCACATGAAAAATGTACAAAGTTCCTTCTTAAAAACCTGGTGAAACTTAGAGTACCTTACAGAGACTGGAAGGGAGTTCCAGAGCTTGGGAGCAATTGCTGAGAAAGCGTGTTCACCCATCTTTGTAGCCAGTGTTGGGTAAGTTACTTTTTCTATTACTTTCTATTTCTTTTAGAAACTTGATCCAGGAAGCTCTGTGTGGTCACTAGCAAGGATGGAGAAGTACTAAAAAAAGTAATAAACCTGACAGTTACAGTTACTTATTTTTTTTTATACAAAAACAATACAAAAATAATAAAAAACTGTAACAGATGACATTTATTTGAAAGTAAGAGATTAGTTACTAGTTACTTTCAAATAAGTGTAATCAGTTACAGTTATGTAATACTTTTGTATAAAAAGACATAAGTAATTGTAACTGTAAGGTGTATTACTTTTTCCAGTACTTCTCCATCCTTTCTAGTGACTGCACAGAGCTTCCTGGAACAACTTTCCAAAAGTAATACAAAGTAATAGAAAAAGTGACTTACCCAACACTGTTTGTAGCACATTTAGGTACGTTAAGAAGGGACCTATCAGCAGACCTCAATGGGTAGGCCTGTGAAGAATGTTTTAACAAGCTGGCCAGTATAGCTGGTGTACCAGTTCTAATAATATTATCAACAGTACAACCAGCAGTGTACAGTCGATAAGATGATAGGGAGCATCAACCGAGACTCAAGTAGAGGACACAGTGATGTATACGCTTGGGTACAGATTGAGCAAGGCGACAGATGCTATTGTAACACGTGTTCCATTTATTTAAGACTCCTTTGTTGGAATTGAGGTAGGTTATTAGCCCATAGTATGAAGGCATCAGGGCCTCGATACTCAAAGATTTGTGCAGGCGCTAACCAGTGCTTGCACATGCAAACCGGATTTTGCGTTGGAGCCCAATATTCAAAAGGCTTTATTGCGCCAGCTAATGGGGAAGCGCCCACACAAACCAAAAAGGGGGGGTATGCAAATGGTGGGGACAGGACAGGAATATTGGCACAAGTTGACATTCAGTGTATTGGTGCAGTGCAAAAGGGGTTTGTGCGGTCTGTCTGCATCACTTAAATACTGCTGAAAAAAACTCCTTTTGCTCCGTGCAACCCTAGCAGATGCCAGAGGTAATGCAGCCAACCTGCCAGTTGGCTACTGGGGGAGCATACACACCCCTGTGGTCAGTGCCACCCCCATCACCAGCCCCTACTGTGAAACAAACAAAAAAAAAAACTGGTGTAGTGGTCCCCGGATTGACCATCCGGTGTGAAATAAAGATCCCGGTGCTAGTTGTCTCCTCCTCAATCATCAATCCCCAAGTAGAAATTATATTCCTTGGTGGTAGTGGCCCCCCTCCCCCGATTGCCTGCCCCCAGGTAAAAATAATCTTCCCTGGTGGTGGTGGTCCCCACTCCTTCTGATCGCTAGCCTGGATTAAGAAAAACCCTACCTGGCATCCAGTGGCCCCCTTGCAGCATCGGGCCCCCCCAACTCACCATAGCATTATCCACAGTGCCGTGGATGCATTAGGTGACTGGCACAGCCCTCCTCACACCTCCTTGGCCAGCCATCACCAGTGCACCCGCGGCATCATGGATGATATTACGGTGAGTGGGGGGTGTTCAGTGCCATGGGGGGGCACAGGATGCCGGAAAGATTCAGGCTGGTAATCAGGGGAGGGGAGACACTACCACCTGGGAAGATAATTTACTTGGGAGCTATGACTGGGGAGATAGGGGACCACTACCACAAGGAAAGATTATTTCTGCTTGAGGGTGGGTGATCAGAGTGAGGGGGGACTTCTACCACCAGGGATTACTACTTTTACTTGGAGCCCGGCAATCAGTGGGGAGGACCACTAGCACCAGGGATTGCAATTTTTCATGTTGGGCAGGCAATCAGAGAGAAGGGGGACAACTAACACCAGGGATTGCTACTTTTACTTGGGGGTTGGTGATAGGATGGGGGACCACTAGCACTAGGGATACCTATGGCTATCTTGGACTAGGGGGTGGCACCACTCTATCTGCCTCTGCTGCCATGCATATGGGCCCATACTGGGCATACTAATGGTGCCTTAGTGCCTTGCATGCCTAATGGGCTCATTAAAAACAGTGCTCCGGTGCTATCAACTCTTGGGGCCAACTTTGGGAGCCATGTTGGGGTGGCACTACCCGATTTAGCGCTGCCCCAACATGGCCCTATATTCAGTCAGTTAGCACCCAACTGAATATACCAACCTGGGACCCCTGGGCAGTTCAAAAGGGCAATGCAAATATTTGTACTATCTTTGCACCCAACTGAATATGGGGCCCCAGATATTAAAATGCAGACAGACCTGATAGGAAATGAAGGAATAATCTCACTGCAAGAGTTAAAACTCCAAATTAGAACTAAACTTTCATCTTAATTTTTTAGAATACCCAATAGTGAGGAAGAAACTGCTAACTATTATAAATAGAAATTCTGAAAGTGGTCTACTTAGACAAGTACCAAAAGAAAATAATTAAATTTGGCCGGCCTGCCGGTACAGCGGTTGGAATTCCACTTGCAGCACAGGTGACCCGGGTTCAGGAATGGACTCAGGTCGCTGGAGGGCCAGCTGGGGGGAGATGGATTGAGCGCCCGTTGGGCTGCTCTCTTTCTCCGGGGAAGGGTTGGGTGAGTGTCTGGTGCATGTGCAACTCCTGGCAGAGGCCGGGAGGACACGCTACCACCGGCGCTGGATTCAGCGAGGGGCGGAGTGGATGCTGGACATCACTGCAAGTCCCCGGCCCGGGGCAGTATAAAAATACATGCGTCAGCTGCCACGAACGACGCGCGCCTGGCACCTCAGCCTTAATGGCCCCACTTCCCACTGACCAATTACTGGTCCCAATGCCACCAGCCCTGAACCCGCCCTGGGGGAATCCAGGGAGGCAATGCCAGCAGGCACCTTCCCATCGGAGATGGACCGGGCACAGGCATTGGCCCCACCTCGAAGGGTAAGTTAAGGGGTAATGGTGGGTAGGAGGAGCAAGGACATGGTGTGCAGGAGGGCCAAGAATAAGGTGGCCGGGACAGCAAAAAGAATACAAAAGTTAAAATAAATAAATAAATTTTATCCAGCTGTGTAACTTCTACTCACACTGGAGTCCTCTATCATCCCATGTTGTTATCCTGCAGTATCACATTTACTCACGCTGTGTCCTGCATCATCCCTTGTTTTTATCCAGCTGTGTAACTGTCACTCACACTGGGGTCCTGCATCATCCCTTGTTCTTATCCAGCTGTGTAAATGTCACTTACAGTCCTGCATCATCCCTTGTTCTTATCCAGCCATGTAACTGTCACACTGAGGTCCTGCATCATCCCTTGTTCTTATCCAGCTGTGTAAATGTCACTCACAGTCCTGCATCATCCCTTGTTCTTATCCAGCCATGTAACTGTAACACTGAGGTCCTGCATCATCCCTTGTTCTTATCCAGCTGTGTACATGTCGCTCACAGTCCTGCATCATCCCTGTTGTTATCCAGCCATGTAACTGTCATGCTGGGGTCCTGCATCATCCCTTGTTCTTATCCAGCTGTGTAACTGTCATTCACAGTCCTGCATCATCCCTGTTGTTATCCAGCCGTGTAACTGTCACGCTGGGGTCCTGCATCATCCCACTTTGTTATCCTTCCGTGTAACTTTCACTCATGCTGGGGTTCTGCATCAGTGCATATTGTTATCCAGCTGTGAAACTTTCACTCATGCTGGGGTTCTGCATCAGTGTGTATTGTTATCCAGCTATGAAACTTTCACTTATGCTGGAGTTCTGCATCAGTGCATATTGTTATCCAGCTGTGAAACTTTCACTCATGCTGAGGTTTTGCATCAGTGCGTATTGTTATCCAGCTTGAAACTTTCACTCATGCTGGGGTTCTGCATCAGTGCATATTGTTATCCTTCCGTGTAACTTTCACCCATGCTGGGGTTCTGCATCAGTGCATATTGTTATCCAGCTGTGAAACTTTCACTCACGCTGGGGTTCTGCATCAGTGCATATTGTTATCCAGCTGTGAAACTTTCACTCATGCTGGGGTCCTGCATTAGTGCATACTGTTATCCTTCCGTGTAACTTTCACTCATGCTGGGGTTCTGCATCAGTGCATATTGTTATCCAGCTGTGAAACTTTCACTTATGCTGGGGTCCTGCATCAGTGCATATTGTTATCCAGCTGTGAAACTTTCACTCATGCTGGGGTCCTGCATCAGTGCATATTGTTATTGCGCTGTGAAACTTTCACTCATGCTGGGGTCCTGCATCATCCCTTGTTGTTATCCTGCTGCGTAACTTTCATTTATGCTGGGGTATTGCATCATTCCTTGTTCTTGCCTAGCTGTGTAACTTTCAGTCCTGCTGGGGTGTAGCATCACCACTTGTTGTTACCCAGCTGTATAACTTTCCCTCATGTTGGGGTCCTGCATAATCCCTTGTTCTTATCCATATATGTAACATTCAGTCCCACTGGGGTCCAGTATCATCTCTTATTCTAATCCAGCTGTGTAACTTTCAGTCCCGCTGGAGTTTAGTATTATCCCTTTTCTTATTCAACTGTGTAACTTTCGGTCTTGCTGGAGTTCAGTCTCCTCCTTTGTTTTTATATAGCTGTGTAACTTTCAGTCACGCTGGGGTCCTGCATCATTCCATGTCATTTTCCAGCTGTGTAACTTTCATTCGTGCTGGGATCCCTGCTGTATCCTTGCTGTTATCCAGCTGTGTAACTTTCAGTCACGCTGGGGTCCTACATCATTCCATGTCATTTTACAGCTGTGTAATATCTCATTCATGCTGGGGTCCTGCTGTATCCCTTGCTGTTATCCAGCTGTGTAACTTTCAGTCACGCTGGGGTCCTGCATCATTCCATGTCATTTTCCAGCTGTGTAACTTTCATTCGTGCTGGGATCCTGCTGTATCCCTTGCTGTTATCCAGCTGTGTAACTTTCAGTCACGCTGGGGTCCTACATCATTCCATGTCATTTTACAGCTGTGTAATATCTCATTCATGCTGGGGTCCTGCTGTATCCCTTGCTGTTATCCAGCTGTGTAACTTTCAGTCATGCTGGGGTCCTGCATCTTTCCATGTCATTTTCCAGCTGTGTAACTTTCATTCATGCTGGGGTCCTGCTGTATCCCTTGCTGTTATCCAGCTGTGTAACTTTCAGTCATGCTGGGGTCCTGCATCATTCCATGTCATTTTCCAGCTGTGTAACTTTCATGCATGCTTGGGTCCTGCTATATCCCTTGCTTTCATCCAGCTGTATAACTTTCAGTCACGCTGGGGTCCTGCATCATTCCATGTCATTTTCCAGCTGTGTAACTTTCATTCATGCTGGGGCCCTGCTGTATCCCTTGCTGTTATCCAGCTGTGTAACTTTCAGTCACACTGGTGTCCTGCATCACCCCTGTTGTTATCTTGCTGTGTATCTTTTACTCTCACTGGGGTCCTGTATTATTCCCCCTTGTTGTCTTGCTGTGTAGCTTTCTCTCATGCTGGGGTTCGGTGTTGGTACTTGATGTTATCCTGCTGTGATAGCTTCACTCATTTTGGGGTCCTCATCCCTTGTTGTCAAATTGCTATGTAACTCTTACTCTTGCTAGGGTACTGCATCATTCCATGTCATTTCCCGACTGTGTAATTTTCACTCACACTGGGGTACTGCATCATCCCATGTTGTTTTCCAGCTTTGCAACTGTCACTCTCACTGGTAACTTCCATTTATGTGGGGTTTTGTATCAGCGCTTGTTATCCAGCTGTGTAACTTTCAGTGATGCTTGGGGCCTATATCAGAGCTTGTTGTTGTCCAGCTGTATAACTTTCACTGATGTCTGTGGCCTGTATCAGCGTTATTGTCCAGTTGTGTAACTTTCAGTGATGTTTGGGGCCTGTATTAGCACTTGTTATTGTCCAGCTGTGTAACTTTCACTGATGTCTGGGGACTATATCAGCACTTGTTATTGTCCAGCTGTGTAACTTTCAGTGATGCTTGGGGCCTGTATCAGCACTTGTTGTTGTCCAGCTGTGTAACTTTCACTGAGGCTTGGAGCCTGTATCAGCACTTGTTATTGTCCAGCTGTGTAACTTTCACTCATGCAGAAGTTCAGCATCATTCCTTTTTTACGTTGCTTATGCAAGAAACGTTTTGCTACGGAGAACGGCATTTCAGAGGTGTGTCACTGACTAGCCCATTGCAGGTCAAGCTGCATTGGGCTCATCCTTGACAGACCAATGATCATGCAAGCTAAGTATGACAGTGGTTCACAGAGTTTGGGCAGAAACTTTGCGTAGTTGAAATGAATGAAGCGCTCCATAGAGAGAGCACTTCATCCATTTCACTTGCATAATACCGTCCCCTCCCCTCCGTCACTCTGTTTTCCTTGCTGCCTATCTAACAAAACAATAAATAAAATCAAGTCAGAAGCCACTCCCCGTCAGCCCTGCTGACTCCTACAAATGCGGCTAAGCACACTGCTCCACTGATTCACCACAGAGACTGGCATGTCACATTCACAGTTTGCACAGAGACTGTATTTGCCCGATCAGAGGTTGAGGCTTACAGTCAGCCTTGGTGTCCATATTTGGTCCAAGTACAACTCCCTTCACCATGCCCAACACAATGCTTCATTCACAAGGAGCCTCGTTAGCCATTTTGTCAGGTCTAGGTGATTTTTTTTTCCTTTGTGTTTGACAGTACTGTCTGAGCCTGCCCCTTTAAATCATCTCCTCCTCTGCCAGCAACTGTGTAGTGGCATGTATGCAGCTGCCCTGTGTTCCGCGTCTCTCTCGCCTCCTTCCAGTGCATCCCCCCCAACCCCACAACTGACCAGTAAGTGTGCGTCTGAGTCTGGTAAGTCACAAATTCTGCTCTAGGGCTGGCTGGTTCACTGCTGATTCAGGAAAGCACTCTTTCTGAGTGCCAGTTGGGCATGGGGTTTATTTTGCTTTTCTTTTTCCTGCTGCTGCCGTGAAAGCACTCTGTGTTGTTTGCCCCACCGCCACCAAAACTGTCATGGCAGTGTACTGTACTGGTGACTTTTAGCAGCATACAAGTGAGCAGAATCGGTAGTCGTCAGCACTTCGGGGGTGCACAGTGATCAAATGCAGAGCAAATTCTGCTTTGAGTAAATGTGATCTAAGTGAGCAATGTAGTCATGCTGTCTTCTAGGAGGAACACCCACGTGGGTGGATTTTCATTTTCTTAACCCCACGATGCAAGACTGATTCACAGAATGTAAATTTTTACATGCTAGTATTTCAGCGCTTTAAGAAACACAGTACATTTTAAGGAAATGGAGCTTCTCTATTCATAAAAGTTTCCTCATGTTATATCAGATGGAACAAGTCCGCATGTGATTTGCTAGTTACAGTAATGGAGACTCAAAGAAAGCAGTAGAGATAGGGTCATTTTTAAACATGCAGTTTTAGTGTTAGAAAATTCACCTTTCATGGTCTGGTCAAAATTACGGTTTTGAAGTATAAATTGTGGTTCTTTCTTTCTCCAGTTAGCACTAAAGTTAGTGGCATGTGCAAACCCTCATGTGTAATTGACCTGAAGGGCCTATTTTGACCCTTTCTATGTTCAGGGACCCAAACTGATGGATGTAACTAACCTCCATTAGTTGAGATGCATTCATCAATATTCTACCTGCACTGGGTGATTTGAGACTGAAATAGTGCCAATGTCACCAATGGAAATGGGTATAGATGATTTAAACATAAATAACAGGCTCAGTAGCTGCCTTAAACAGCTGGGAAATAATGCAGGAATTCACCATAAACCTTGATTGTACCAGGGCCATTTTAGTTCAGGAAATTCATTTCCATAGCTGACTTACGTGCGTGACCGGACAGTTTATGTAAAGTCTCTTATCTAAAGGGCCATCTATGTTTGCTACAAGCTGCTGTCTTCTTCCTTTTTAAGGGCCCAATCTTTAAAAAGTGTGCACCCCAAAAGCGCCAAAAATTAAACATTTAATCCGTTTTGCAATATGAAGAGAGAGAGAGAGAGAGAAATAGAGAGTGTGTGTGTGTGTGTCTTTCACATCAGTCAGTATCTCGAATTAAAAATTAAGAACATTGAAGGTCATCATTTTGCACTTGCGTCTCTTCTTGCTGTTTGCCAGCTGACTACTAGAGTCTGCAGGCTGAAGGGCTTGTGGAGGCATATGTACAAAGAACATAGACAGCAACATATGGGTCACCATACACAGCAAGCCTCTGTTTCCATCAAGGGGTGAAATGACATTATAGACATTTATAAAGATTACAGAAATTATTGAGTCTCAGTGATGTAATCTCACCCTGAAATAGAAACATCAGCCTTGTTTTATATGGTTGCTCATACATTCGTTTGTACTGTATATGTTTGTTTAATACATTTACTGTATCTTCATTCTATCGAACTTAATACCAAGTGTATGATGTACCAGTGCAAATGCATTTATGAAGTTTTGATTACTTAAAATCTTTTCAATACTTTTCTTTTTTAAATTAGTTTTTTGGTTCCTGTCACTGCCTCCCACCAACTGGCGATAGGACACATATGTATTTTTTGGATTTTCTCCCTTACCCCCCAAGTCTCCAGCACATGGTCACGTGAGCGTGTGGAGGCACGTTTCACACCCCGTGGCATCAGCTCAGCTCCTTCCACCTCCCGATACTTTGCCACCCCCTCTCCACCTACACTACCCACTGGACCTCCACCCTCCACCCAGTGGGAGTGGAACTACGGTGGGGCGCCAACCCACCCTCAGGAGAGGTGAGCTGCCTGCTGGCATAATCAATCCTGCCCTGCCCTCTCCCCATGCTGGCACCCTGATGACCTGAGGTCATTCCCGAACCCAGGTCACCAGCATAGCACGAGGTAAGGCATCCAGCGCCTCAACCCTCTGCGCCACCGGGCCAGCAATACTTTTTAAATTTACTTAATTTGCTTATTATTGTCTTTGCACTATCAGTGCCAAACACCCAAATGGCAAATACAAGCAAGCAACATTCAGCATTGACAAATACTTGTATTATTCTGCTGTGTAACTGCCACTGATGCTGCGGTCTCGATCATCCCATGTTGTTTTACAGCCAAGTTACTGTCACTCTCACAGGGATCCTGTATTATTACCCATTGTTATCCTGCTATGTAACTTTCGACCAAGCTTGGGTCCTGTATTAGTGCTTGTTGATATTCTGCCATGTAACATTCACTTTCACTAAGGTCCTGTATCATCGCATGCTGTTATTCAGCTGTGTAACTTTCAGTCTCACTGGAGTTCAGTATCATCTCTTGTTCTTATCCAGCTGTGCAACTTTCAGTCCCGCTGGAGTTCAGTATCATCCCTTCTTCTTATCCAGCTGTGTAACTTTCAGTCCCGCTGGAGTTCAGTATCATCCCTTGTTCTTATCCAGCTGTGTAGCTTTCAGTCACACTGTGGTCCTGCATCATTCCATGTCATTTTCCAACTGTGTAACTTTCACTCCTGCTTGGGTTCTGCTGTATCCCTTGCTGCTATCCAGATGTGTAACTTTCAGTCCCGCTGGAGTCCTGCATCACTCTTGTTGTTATCTTGCTGTGTATTTTTCACTCTCAGTGGGATCCTGTATTATTCCCCCTTGTTGTCTTACTGTGTAACTTTCTCTCACGCTGGGGTTCTGTATTGGTACTTGATGTTATCCCACTGTATTAGCTTCACTCATTCTGGGGTCCTCATCCCTTGTTGTCAAACTGACTCTCGCTAGGGTCCTGCATCATTCCATGTCATTTTCCAGTGCTGTAATTTTCACTCACACTGGGGTACTGCATCATCCTATGTTGTTTTCTAGCTTTGCAACCATCACTCTCACTGGTAACTTCCATTTATGTGGGGGTTTTGTATCAGCACTTGTTATTGTCCTGCTGTGTAACTTTCAGTGATGCTTGGGGCCTGTATCAGCTCTTGTTGTTGTCCAGCTGTGTAACTTTCACTGATGCTTGGGGCCTGTATCAGCTCTTGTTGTTGTCCAGCTGTGTAACTTTCACTGATGCTTGGGGCCTGTATCAGTGCTTGTTGCTGTCTAACCTGTGTAACTTTCAATGATGCTTGTGGCCTCTATCAGCACTTGTTGTTCAGCTGTGTAACTTTCACTGATGCTTGGGGCCTGTATCAGCGCTTGTTGTCCAGCTGTGTAACTTTCATTGATGTTTGGAGCCTGTATCAGCACTTGTTTTTATCCAGTTGTGTAACTTTCAGTGATGCTTGGGGCCTGTATTAACACATGTTGTCCAGCTGTGTAACCTTCACTGATGTTTGGGGCCTATATCAGCACTTGTTGTTGTCCAGCTGTGTAACTTTCACTGATGCTTGGGGCCTGTATCAGCACTTGTTGTCCAGCTGTGTAACTTTCACTGATGTCTGGGGCCTGTATCAGCGTTGTTGTTATCCAGTTGTGTAACTTTCACTGATACTTGGGGCCTGTATCAGCACTTGTTGTCCAGCTGTGTAACTTTCACTGATGCTTGGCGTCTGTATCAGTGCTTGTTGTTGTCCAGCTGTGTAACTTTCACTGATGTCTGGGCCCTGTATCAGCGTTGTTGTTGTCCAGCTGTGTAACTTTCACTGATGTCTGGGACCTGTATCAGCGTTGTTGTTGTCCAGCTGTGTAACTTTCACTGATGTCTGGGGCCTGTATCAGCGTTGTTGTTGTCCAGCTGTGTAACTTTCACTGATGTCTGGGGCCTATATCAGCACTTGTTGTTGTCCAGCTGTGTAACTTTCATTGATGCTTGGGGCCTGTATCAGCACTTGTTGTCCAGCTGTGTGACTTTCACTGATGCTTGGCGCCTGTATCAGCGCTTGTTGTTGTCCAGCTGTGTAACTTTCACTGATGTCTGGGGCCTGTATCAGCGTTATTGTTGTCCAGCTGTGTAACTTTCACTGATGTCTACGGCCTGTATCAGCGTTGTTGTTGTCCAGCTGTGTAACTTTCAGTGATGCTTGGGGCCTATATCAGCACTTGTCCAGCTGAATAACGTTTACTCATGCTGAAGTCCAGCATCATCCCTTTTTGTTATCATGCTGTGTAACTGCCACTGCCACTGCAGTCTCCATCATCCCATGTTGTTTTCCAGCCATGTGACTGTCACTCTGGCAGGGGTCCTGTATTAGTGCTCGTTGATATCCTGCTGTGTAAGCTTCACTCTCAATAAGGTCCCATATAATCACATGCTGTTATCCAGATGTGTAACTTTCTTTCACACCAGGGGCATCAGAAGCCCTATAAGGGTGGCATGCCCCCAACACGTTTGCCTTTTTTTATTGTACTGTGCAGCCGCAGCAATGTGTCGGGTGCTGATGAGCTGCTGATGAGAGTCACAGTATAGTAACTGACACAGAGTGAGTGAGTGAGTGAGTGAGTGAGTGAGCGAGAGCAATCCCAATGCCACTTGCCTCACTCACTCACAACAGTTAGCCTAAGCCAGCAAGGATAGCTGCCTAGTAGCAGTGCACCCATCTGAGACCAGCGTCTCTTCCCTGACCCACCCTGCTCCTCCTATTTATAAGTGTAACCCCCCTGCAAATGGGGGTTCCCAAAAGACTTCCAGGAGCTTGCTTGAATGCTCCAAGCCTGAATGATGTTTGGCATTTAAGCCATTTATCAGTGAGTGTTTTTAGAGCCTCTGGTACTGTCTCTTTAAGAGCTGTCTGCTTGCAGACATAATTAGTTTGTATGGGGGACTGTGTGTTTCTTTGATTGAGTACCATTCAAGCTGCTGCCAATTCACTCCATTTTGCAGTCACTAGAGTACAAAGGAACCTATCTGAAAGATGTAACTGTTTGCCAGAAATTATTTAGAGTAATAATGAAATTACAGTTTGTCTAACCTGCTTTCTTTGCAGTCAGAACTGTGTCTGCTAGTTCCCATTCTAGTTTTGAACTGCTGAACTGGACCAATCAGTGTGGGTAAGCTAGCTCTAAAATGGTGCCTTGGACGAATCAGAACTTGGACTCATAATCTGAGCCAGCCACAAGAGGATTGTATGGGCAGTGACTCTGGGAGATGTAGTTTAGACTTCAGCACCTTTTGGACCAACAGCAGCAGTCTATTGTGAGTGACAGCCAATCCAGTCAAGAACTGGGAGGAACTCAAAGGAAGTGCCCGGTTTTGTCGGTTGGAGTTTCAGTTGAGCTTTGGCAGTGAAGAAGGAAGGAGCCCTGTGCTTTTCAGTGTGCAGTTTTAGTCAAAAACGTGTGTAAGGCCCAGAGTTCCGGTCTGCAGCTTGTGTAACAGCTTGTTAGGACTGAATCCGTCCTGTGAAAAGAATCAAAGGATCTCTGAACAGTAGAAACCAGGCTCACCCTGTAGAAGACTGGAAGAATTGCTGAAAATTGTACTTTCGGTCTGTCAGGAACTGAATCGTGTGTTCCGGGTATTGTGCAGTAATTGCGATCGGGATACAGATGCAACCGCCTGGTATAGTGCTTCTTTTATATGGATGTGTGAAGAGGTTTGTGTCCTCAAGTGAGCCCTGCTGACATTGAAGGACCCTATCTTATTTGGAGGTCGTGAGTACTAATTCAGGGTCGCTTCCCTGTTGAATTGCCACATTAAATCCAAATGGAATTACTGTACTGCTGACTGTTTAATTCTCCTTTCTCTGTGTGAAAGGGCCCCTACCAGCTGCCATGGTTTGGACTAGCCACTAGGGCTTGGGTACCCAGGGACAGTAACTGATAGGGATAGGCCTGTGCACAGAGCCATAGGTAGATTATTAGAGTGATAAGCTAATTAACCTGATTTCCCTCGTCCTTGTTATATTCCTCTAAATAAATCAGAGCTGCTTGTTTCAAAAGTTATACTGCCTGAGGTATTTGTCTATGTTAAGTACTGTACTGTGATTGTTGCACTGTATCTCATTTCACAGGAGGTCCCAGTGCCGGAACCAGACCTGGGGTAAGTGTATACTGTGAAGGTAATTCTGATATATTGTGTGGGCCACTAGTGGGAAGAAAGGGGTTGCAGTGTCCCAGAGGGCTGTGACCAAGTTAGTTTAACTATTGCAAACCCTGACCTCTGGGTGGAGGCACCCGCCATTGGATCCAGGCCCCTCAACCTGTTAGTGGCAAATCAGGCAGGGTAGTAGCCCCTGGGATAGCCATCTAGGGGTTACATCTTGAGGCTCACCGCTGGGATTGTGTGTCCTCTAGTGGCCATATTTACGAACCACTGTTAAGAAAAAAATGGGTACCCGACAGAAGTGGCTGTGCACCGGCTGGTGGAGTGGTGTACTGGGGAGGAGATCGACCCAAAATGCTATGCTTATCCTGGACATCCCCTGGTATCAATACGGACACTGTGCAGGAGTACTTTCCAAGGTGGAAGGTTTACAAAACCCTGTGGTGGTGGGTCAGCATGCTAATCTGCTCACCCACACTTTCCTGGCCCTAGTAGAGTTTAAGGATCCCATAGATAGCTCCAAAGTGCCACAGACCATTACCCAGAGGGAGCCCTCACTGCTTGGAGAGTGATAACTAAGGACAGTAAAGACCGGGGAATCAGCCTCCACCACTATCTGAAACTTTTGAGGAGAAATTTGCTGAATGGTTGCTGGGAGAGGGAAAACTGTGAGGACTTGAAGAAACTATTCTTGCCACCTGGGGTGTTCCTCCCCAACACCTCTCCTGCTCCAGTGCCCGTAATGGTGGCTGAACCAATGCAGACTCCTATTTCTGCACCTGCCATTAGTCACGACTCTTACCAAGGTTGAGGATCTTCTCTGGCACCTCCCACCCCCAAGGGAGGATGACTGGGAGACCTGGATAGACTATGTTGCCCCCAAGTGCTAGAATGGCAATGCTCGGAAGGCAAAAGCAAAGAGGGTTAGTGAGAGCCTCCGAGGTCCTGCCCTGGCTACCATCCGTGCAAACGGGCCAGTAATCCTGAAGCGACTGCACAGGCCTATCTTGAGGCCTTGGAGAATGTGTATGGGAGCCCAGATTCTGATGAGGACCTATGGTGGAGAGTAAGAATGCACAACAGTACCAAGGGAGTTGTTGTCTGTGTATGTCTCTCGCTGGAAAAATTGTTGCAAGAATGCCTCAGAAAGGGTAGTTTGCCAGCGATTGAACTAGACCGAACCAGACTGGACAGAATCCTTAAGTCTGCCCCTTCTCAGAACTGCTGTTGCTTCAGTTACGCCTGGCAAATCGACTGGAATCCCACCCTCCTATGATGAGTTAATGAGAGAAATTCGAGGAGTTGAGAAAAGGCGACTGGAGGTACCTGCACCAACAGCTGTGGCTACGAATTCGAGTGACTGAGGTGACCCATCAAGGAAGTTCAGGGCAGAGGCTGACAGTCAATGAGTGCTCTGACAAGGAAAAGATATGCCACAATGGGGTGAACTGTTGAGAGAGATCCGGGAATTCAAAAACAGTCCCTTTATGAAGGCCACGCCTGCAAGTACGGGCCCTGACCTATATCCGACTGCATCTGCTATGGGGGTGGGGGTACCCACCCATGTATCTCCTGCTGATAACAGCTCCAAACTCAATTCCTTGACCATGGAAGTGGAGAAACTGACGAGATGTCTCCAAATGCTTATCACGCCGCAGACAGAGATGGCACCCAGGTTTCCAGTTAGTAATACCCCCACCCTGGCTCCCAGTGTGGCGCCTTGGCCAGCTCAAACTCCAGAAAATATGTTTTGCTATAATTGTGGGAAAGATGGGCACATGAAAAGGGAATGCCAGTCCCCAAAAGACACTGACAAAGTTGCATATAGGCTACAAGGAGAGCTTCGGAGAAGAAATCAGTGGTTAAGAGGTGCACGACATGATCCCAGTGAGGGCACCAAAAATGCTAATTCACGTCCTTTTGTGGCAAGGTCAGTTGGCCAGGCCCCCACTACCGCTCTCCAGACTGGTCCAGAATAGTGGGTCCCTCCATGGAGACCACTGTAAAGGTGAATGGAGTGTCTACAAGAGCTGTATTAGACAGTGGCTCCAAGTGACAATTATGTTCCAGGATTGGTATCAGAAGCATTTGTCAGACGTACCCTTACAACCATTAGAAGGACTGCATGTATGGGGTTAAGTGAGAAGGCCTACCCTATTCCGGGTATATCGAATTTGGCTGTCTTTCCCCACCTCCGTGGCTGGAGTGGCGAACAAGTAGAGACCCTAGCCTTAGTGTGTCCCCCACTGGACTATATGATGGTGTCCCTTTGTTGATTGGAACAAATGCTCATATGTTCGGAAGGCTGGCACAGTTGTGTTATGAAAAACAGGGGTCAAAGACTAGTAGAGCTTTAAGAGTTCGGCTTTAATTAAGAAGGCCTATGAGGCACAGAGAGATGCTGAAAAACAGAATCAGAGGAACGGTCGGAATTGTATGGAAGAAGGATCCTGAGTCTCTGATCCTGGCGCCAAATGCCCAGTGTACCTTACAGGAGAGGTCCATATCAGAAAGGATGTTAAGAATAAAATATTAATGTTGGATGCACCAGGTGATGGAAAATTGCCAGAGGGACTGCTGGTCAAGCTTTAGTATTTTGCCCGCTAGAGCCCATGCTTATGCCAGAAGGGTAATGGTCCAAGTTCATAATGTGTCTGAAAGAGACATTCGAGTAAACAGAGGTTGCATCCTGGCTAATGTGCATTGTGCAGACACTGCAGTGCTACCCAGCAGCAAGAGTTCAGGAAGAATGACAGAGTAACGCCTGACTTGTTTGATTTCGCGACCCCCGCTGCCAGCTGAATGGAAAGTGAGGATCAGTGAGAAGCTTGCCCAGAGAGACCAGGTGTTTTCTTTAAAGGAATGGGATGTAGGATGCGTGCAAGGAGCTGAGCACAATATCCGGCTGCATGACGAAAGACCATTTCGGGAGAGGTCTCGACGCCTGGCACCTGCTGACATAGATGATGGAGACGGCATCTGCAAGAGATGTTAGCTGCTGGTGTAATACAAGAATCCAGAAGCCCTTATGCTTCCCCATTGTGGTAGTGAGGAAAAGAATGGAACAGTAAGGATGTGTGTGATTATCGCACCTTAAACCGGGCGGACTATCCCTGATCAGTACACAATGCCCCGCATTCAGGATGCTTTGGACTGCCTAAACGGGAGCAAGTGGTTCTCTGTGCTGGATCTCCGTGAGGGTACTACCAGATCCCGATGGCCCCAGAAGACCGTGGAGAAGACGGCCTTTATCTGTCCACTTGGCTTCTATGAATTCATGAGGATGCCTCAAGGGATTTCAGGTGCCCCAGCCACTTTTCAACGATTGATGGAGCGGCAGTGGGGACATGAACTTACTAGAGTGCCTGGTATACCTAGATGATGTTATTGTGTTTGGCAGCTCACTGGAGGAACATGAGAGCAGATTATTTAAGGTATTGGACCGACTGGAGGACTTTGGCCTTAAACTGTCCATTGATAAGTGTCAATTCTTTCAAACATCAGTAAAGTATGTGGGACACATAGTATCCACGAGGAATAGAGACCGACCCAAGTAAAGTTGAGGCTTGACTACCTGGCCACAGCCCAAAAATCTAAAAGAACTGCAAAGATTCCTGGGATTCTGTGGTTATTATCGGCGCTTCATCAAGGACTATTCAAGAGTGATCCGCCTTTACTTAACCTTTACTCAAGGGTATCCCCAACCCACAAAAATACTAAAAGTCAGCGTCCTCAAGACTGAAAGAGTGTATTTTCATCCGAGTGAAGTATTTGGGGCCGCTGGACTCTGATTGTGAGACTGCTTTTCATGAGATCATATATCAACTTACCCATGCTCCAGTGCTGGCCTATGCCGATCCAAGAAAACCTTACGTCCTGCACACTGATGCTAGCTTGCAAGGGTTGGGGCTGTGTTGTACCAAGAGCACGAGAATGGCCTGAGACCAGTGGCCTTTGCCAGTAGAAGCCTGACCCCATCCGAAAAGAACTATCCTGTACATAAGTTAGAGTTCCTAGCTTTGAAGTGGGCTATTGTTGACAATTCCATGAGTACTTGTATGGGGCTAAAATACTAGTAAAACTGACAATAATCCTTTGACCTATGTGCAGACCTCAGCTAAGTTGGATGCCACTGGCCATAGGTGGCTTTCTGCATTATCTACATATGACTATGCTCTCGAATAACGGCAGGTCTGAACCACATAGATGCTGATGCTCTCCGGAGGCCTGTTCCCCAGAATGATTGGGTCCGATTGGCAGAACCTGACATTCGGGCACTCTGCCGGAAGTTTGACAGGGAGGAACAAATGTCCACAGACGCAGTGGACTGCATGGTGGATTGCTTGGGAGCCTCTGAGAATTGCATACCTGCTGCTTATTGCCACTTTTCTGCAATAGACATTGGTGCACTGCCTCAGCTGGACAATGACAGTATTCACGGGCTCAATCCCCGATCCCATGATCAAAGCAGCTTTAGAAGCCCTCTATGCAGGAAAAGATGTGTCCAAATTACCCACTGATTTGAGAACTGCACTGTTATACAAAGAAGGTCCTAAGTTGAAACTGATCAATAAACTGTTATACAGAGAAACAGTAGACAGAGGGGGACAAGTAGACAAACAACAACTAGTGCTGCCCACTGCCTTCTGAGACTCAGTACTGAGGTCCTTGCACAACCACATGGGGCACCTTGGTATAGACAGAACACTTGACTTGGTGAGATCCAGATTCTATTGGCCTAAGATGGGGCTGATGTGGAGCAACACATTCGAACTTGTAGTCGCTGCTTACAGAGGAAAGCTTTGCCCCAGAGGGCTGCCCCCTTGTTAACATCACCACCAGTACCCATGGAGCTGGTCTGTATTGATTTTCTGAGTTTGGAGTCAGATCAAAGAAATATCAGTAATGTGCTGGTGGTCACTGACCATTTCACGAGATATGCCCAAGCTTTCCCACCAAAGACCAGAAAGCATCCACTGTGGCCAAAGTACTTGTAGAAAACTTTTTGTTCACTATGGGGCTCCACAAAGAATCCATTCTGATCAAGGGAGAGACTTTGAGAGTCGTCTGATCAAAGAGATGCTTTCTCTGTGGGGAGCGCAAAGTCAGAACCACTCCTTACCACCCCAGGGGACCCACAGCCTGAGCGTTTCAACCGCACTTTGCTAGATATGCTAGGCACCCTGCACCCAAAGGACAAGCCTAGATGGAGCCAACAAATTAGCACCCTGGTACATGCTTATAACTGCACCAAAAGGATGCCACTGGATTCTCCCCACCCTGATGTTTGGAAGAGAAGCTGACTACCAGTAGATGTGTGTTTTGGGGTCTCTCCTGATGGGGTTCAAGCTGACAACTATTTACAGTATGTGCAAAAGTTAAAGGCCCAGCTAACTCCATGCATACCAACTGGCTCAAACCATGGCTGCCAAAAGAAATCTGGCCAACAAAGAAAGGTATGATAAAAGGTGAAAGCACAGGAACTCCAGGAGGAGATCGGGTATTGCTAAGAAATCTGGGACTGCATGGCAAGCACAAGATTGCTGACAGATGGCACCATCTCCCCTACATTGTAGTGGGCAAACTAGATGATCTGCCAGTGTACAAAGTAAGGCCTGAGAATAATTCAAAAGATGTAAAAACAATGCATAGAAATCATTTACTGCCCATTGGACAAATCTTAATTGAGTCTGAGCCCCTAGAAGATGCCCCTCTGGACCAGTGACTAGAGCTGCTGCTAAGAAAGATCAAGAAAGTCTGCACCTACAGAAGCAAAGTTAAAGTGTTCCCTCCACAAGTCCCAGTTGAGCATGACTGTCAGTCCATATCGGAAGAAAGTGAGAGTGACTTTGAATACTATCCTTCTTACGAACTGAGTCAATTGTTTCAGGGCAATCCCCTAGTCAATTCTGGAGACAAAGCTGGGCCTTCTGGACTGTCTAAGCCCCCAGCTTCATCCCTGGAGCCAATGCTCCCAGAAAGTGAAGTGCAAAGCATCAGATCAGATGAAATGGAATCATTGTGCATGGTTGAACTGTTTGAGCTTTCAGGGGAGGAAAATGATGCATTGGGGCAGACTGGTGATACACCCGAACAAGAAGAGTATTTTGAGTGCCCTGACAGTCCACTGCCAGTGTCCGAAAGCTCTCCATGTGAGCCAAATGTTGTGGACTCAGAAACTGTAACTCCTGGAGCTGAAAGTGCCCCAAGTTCTAGCCTCTACCCCATGGAGACTCCCCTGACAAGTGTGGACAATGCTGAAAATGAGGCTCAGAGTGCAGAGACTGTAACAGTTCCCCTAGAAAGACTGGTCGAGCTGTAAAGCCTGTGGTGCACCTCAGTTATGATTCACTTGGGAGGCCTGTGGACTTGCCTCTCAATGTTGTCCATAAAGGAGTGTATGTGTCCCCGAGCTCATTGCCCAAACTGAGCATCAGTGCTAACTCCAAGTTACTTGTGTTGCCCTCTAAGTATGGTGCCCTTGCCCCATCCAGCCCCAAGGTAACTGATAGGGAAGGACCCCCTCTCTTCAGGTTTCATGTACAAGAGGTAATAACTTGAGTTATGGTACAATGTGTATGTAATACTGTGTAAAGAGTGACGTACTGCAATGTTTCAGAAATGTGTTCTTGGTAAAATGATATATTGACTGATGATTACATGTGCGAGCCTAATGCAAATGTATATGGTTGCAGTTGAAACTTATGGGGGTACTTGCTTGACGCGGACGTCAAGCTTTCCCAGGCCAGGAAGGGTGTAACCCCCCTGCAAATGGGGGTTCCCAAAAGACTTCCAGGAGCTTGCTTGAATGCTCCAAGCCTGAATGATGTTTGGCATTTAAGCCATTTATCAGTGAGTGTTTTTAGAACCTCTGGTACTGTCTCTTTAAGAGCTGTCTGCTTGCAGACATAATTAGTTTGTATGGGGGACTGTGTGTTTCTTTGATTGAGTACCATTCAAGCTGCTGCCAATTCACTCCATTTTTGCAGTCACTAGGAGTACAAAGGGAACCTATCTGAAAGATGTAACTGTTTGCCAGAAATTATTTAGAGTAATAATGAAATTACAGTTTGTCTAACCTGCTTTCTTTGCAGTCAGAACTGTGTCTGCTAGTTCCCCATTCTAGTTTTGAACTGCTGAACTGGACCAATCAGTGTGGGGTAAGCTAGCTCTAAAATGGTGCCTTGGACGAATCAGAACTTGGACTCATAATCTGAGCCAGCCACAAGAGGATTGTATGGGCAGTGACTCTGGGAGATGTAGTTTAGACTTCAGCACCTTTTGGACCAACAGCAGCAGTCTGTGTGAGTGACAGCCAATCCAGTCAAGAACTGGGAGGAACTCAAAGGAAGTGCCCGTTTTGTCGGTTGGAGTTTCAGTTGAGCTTTGGCAGTGAAGAAGGAAGGAGCCCTATGCTTTTTCAGTGTGCAGTTTTAGTCAAAAACGTGTGTAAGGCCCAGAGTTCGGTCTGCAGCTTGTGTAACAGCTTGTTAGGACTGAATCCTTTTCCTGTAAAAAGAATCAAAGGATCTCTGAACAGTAGAAACCAGGCTCACCCTGTAGAAGACTGGAAGAATTGCTGAAAATTGCACTCGGTCTGTCAGGAACTGAATCTGCTGTGTGTTCTCCGGGTATTGTGCAGTAATTGCGATCGGGATACAGATGCAGCCTGCCTGGTATAGTGCTTTCTTTTATATGGATGTGTGAAGAGGTTTGTGTACCTCAAGTGAGCCCTGCTGACATTGAAGGACCCTATCTTATTTGGAGGTCGTGAGTACTAATTCAGGGTCGCCTCCTGTTGAATTGCCACATTAAATCCAAATGGAATTACTGTACTGCTGACTGTTTAATTCTCCTTTCTCTGTGTGAAAGGGCCCCTACCAGCTGCCATGGTTTGACTAGCCACTAGGGCTTGGGTACCCAGGGACAGTAACTGATAGGGATAGGCCTGTGCACAGAGCCATAGTAGATTATTAGAGTGATAAGCTAATTAACCTGATTTCCCCCTGTCCTTGTTATATTCCCCTAAATAAATCAGAGCTGCTTGTTTCAGCAAAGTTATACTGCCTGAGGTATTTGTCTATGTTAAAGTACTGTACTGTGATTGTTGCACTGTATCTCATTTCACAGGAGGTCCCAGTGCCGGAACCAGACCTGGGGGTAAGTGTATACTGTGAAGGTAATTCTGATATATTGTGTGGGCCACTAGTGGGAAGAAAGGGGGGTTGCAGTGTCCCAGAGGGCTGTGACCAAGTTAGTTTAACTATTGCAAACCCTGACCTCTGGGTGGAGGCACCCGCCATTGGATCCAGGCCCCTCAACCTGTTAGTGGCAAATCAGGCAGGGGTAGTAGCCCCTGGGATAGCGCCATCTAGGGGTTACATAAGAACATTAGAAAATTTTCAGGCAAAAGGAGGCAGTATGTCTATTTTAATTGTTTGTTAGTTCTCACTAAATAACCATGTTATTTCCCATGTATCTGACTAGTCCAATGTTGAATGTTTCAAGGTTCTGTATTGTATACAATTTCTTCAGGTAAGCCATTCCACCTTGAAACAACTCTTTCAGTCAACCACTCCATTCTGTTATTGGTTTTAAATGTGTCCTCCATCAGTTTTAACATATATCCTCTCATACCACCCCTTGCATACCTCCCTTTCAAGTTCAAAGTCTCCAACAATTTTGGAGTCCAAACTGCTGTATATATTAATATCATGTCCCTTCCTTGTCTTCTCCTCTTATGTGAGAATCGCTTTAGCTTTTTCAGTCTCTCCTCATAGGTTAAGTTCCTCTTCCTTGAATCTTTCTGGTAAACCTGCTCTGTACCCCTCCAATCTATCTTCCTAGTATGTGGACACCAGAGCTGACCACTTTACTCCAGCTGAGCTCTAACCAACAGTCTATACAATGGCAACATAATCTCCCTTTGATAAAGGATCATGTGATCCAAAACACATCATGCGGTCCTTATTACTTGATGCTTGTCTTCTTTTCTGCAATAAAATGAACTTCTGAAGTTGGAATACTGGTGTTCCTATTTCTCAGAGGTGGTTAGTGCCTGACTACTGCTGAGTTTGTTTATAATCTCCCTTTTCCAGTTTTTTATATTATTCAGAATACATCCCATGGCCATAATCTGACCACATTTTTTGAAGACAGCTTCACATTGTTTTGTTCTACATGAAACTTTCCGATATTATTATTCCAAGGTCTTTTTCTTCTGTGGATGCTCTTAGTGGTATGTTGTCAGCTGTGTATACAGCTCTCAGATTCTGTTTTCCTAAATGTAAGATTGCACATTTGATTATGATGGAACTCATTTTGGATTTCTTTGTCCAGTTTTTCGATTTATTAAGATCTTCCTGCATTTTATTGATACTATTCTCCGAGTCAATTATGCCCCACAATTTTTGTGAATTTTGTTGTTGAGCCCCGTATTCCACTACATGCATCCCACACATTAAAGCTGAAAAACAGGAAGCCCAACACTGAACCCTGTGGCACACCACAGAAACATAGAAACTGATGGCAGAGAAAGGACGCCAGGCCCACCCAGTCTGCTCATTTTCTCTACATGCCGCAGAAACCACAGACACTACTTGATCTCCGGCTTTGATCTCACTGTCAACTCTAGTCACCTCTGCCCATTCTGACATCTCGCCATTGACCCTTACCCGCTGTCTTCTTCTTCTCACTAGCCGATTCCTAATCCAATTATGCAAATCACCCAGAATACCCATGTTATACAGTTTATTCAGTAAGTCTACTTGGGGTAACTTTGTCAGATGCCTTTAAAAAATCTAAGTAGATCACATCTACTGCTTTTCCCTCATCAAGTGTTTTACTTATTGGCTCATAAATGTTAAATAAACTGGTTAGCCATGATTTTCCTTGTGTGAATCCATGTTGTGCTTCATCAGTGATGTTATTGTCTGTCAACCATTTTTCTAACTTCCCTTTTATGATTTATTCCATTTGTTTACCCAATAGTGATGTAAGACTCACTGATCTATAGTTCCCCACTCTAGACTGTGCTCCTTTCTTATATATGGGAACTACTGTGGCATCTTTCCAATCCATGGGTATTTCACCAAAGTTCCGTGTACAACATATTATTAAATTACATTGCAATTGGGTCACATAGTTCTTTCACTAACTCTTTGAGTATTCTGGGTTGAATGTCATTAGGGCCTCCTGAATTATTGTGGTGTAGACTTTGTCATCATTTATGGACATCTCTCGGGTCTGTTTGGTGCTCTAAGTTTGAAACTGGTATTGCTTGAGGTGTTTCTGTGTTCTTTTTAAATACAGTGCAGAAGTAACTGCCGAACGCGATTGCCATCCCTTGTTATTGCTAGTTATTGCTTCCCCATTATTCAATTGACCTACATTCTTATTTGTTCCCTTTTCAATTGTAGATAAGAATAGAGAGCGTTGTAGTTATTGGATGCATTCTTAGCAATGTCTTCCTCCATGGTTGCTTTACTCTTCTTTATTTCTCTCATGCATTGCGTCTGGATCTCTTTATATGGGTGTGTTGTTATTTCATTGTTTGCCACTTTCAATTTTTTTATAGAGCCTCCTATTTTTATTCATCAGCCTTTTGACCTTCATGGTATACCACTTTGGTATTTTCCCTTTGCCACCATACTGTTTCCTTATTGGTATATATTTAGTTACAAGTCCATGTATTTTTTAGTTTAGCTATCTCCCATTGTTTGTCCACATATTTGCCTCCCAATTGATTCCTCCATCCCGATCTTCTGAGTTCCTGTCACATCATGTTATAATTTCCTTTCTTTAGGTCATAACAAGCTGTTGTTTCTTGTTCTTCAAACATCGTATTACATATTTCAAAAGGAATCATATTATGATCACTGTTGTTGTGCAGCTCCCTGACAGTACACCCAGCTATTGTTTCCTTAAAAGTAATGATCAGAATATCCAGGATGGTATTCCCCCAGTTGGCTTGTTAACACATCGGTGTAAGACGAAATCATTAATTCTTTCCACTAGCAGTTTTTTCAAAGCCCATTTTTCCGCTACAATTCACCCAGTCTAATCCTGGCATGTTATAATCTCCAGTTATAAATTTATTTTTGTCACTTTGTGTTTCTAGTAAGTGTAATATTGCCTGGTCTTTTATAATATCTATGTCCGGAGGTCTATGTAGAAGGATTAGTGACACTAGTATTGAGCAACAGATGTCAATTTCCACACCCGCCTTTTCAGGTATGTCAAATTGTTCATCAAATTCTATTTTTTCATATTTAATATCATTTTTGATGTAGATGGCTACCCCTCCTCCTTTTTCATTGCTTCTGTTCTTCCAGAATAGTGTTTAACCTGTGATGTCTTTCTTCCAGTTGTCATTTGTCCACCACAGTGTCCATAGTTTCTGACATTAAAATATATATTCCAAGTCATCTGTTTTATTATCCATACTTCTTGCAAACTTTTTTTTTCTACTCTTGTTACATCCTGCATCACAGGTTTGATATAACTCCTGAAAAATATAGGACCTGGTTATCGATGAATATAATTATAACAGACTGTCTGAAGAAAATTAGAGACCTTTTGGCACGTCCTACTAGGAAGGGAGCTGTGTACAATTCAACAGAGACCTTTTGGCACATCCTACTAGGAAGGGAGCTATGTACAATTCAACAGAGACCTTTTGGCACATCCTACTAGGAAGGGAGCTATGTACAATTCAACAGAGACATTTTGGCACATCCCACTAGGAAGGGAGCTATGTACAATTCAACAGAGACCTTTTGGCACATCCTACTAGGAAGGGAGCTACGTACAATTCAGCAGAGACCTTTTGGCACATCCTACTAGGAAGGGAGCTATGTACAATTCAACAGAGACCTTTTGGCACATCCTACTAGGAAGGGAGCTATGTACAATTCAACAGAGACATTTTGGCACATCCTACTAGGAAAGGAGCTATGTACAATTCAACAGATACATGGTTTAATAAAGACTGTCAGGATTGTAAAAAAGCACTAAGGCAACTAACAAGGGTTGCAAAAATGACTAAAAATAAGGACTCACTAAAATCCCTAAATAAAGCCAGGGAGGAATCTAAGGCTTACCGAAAAGAAAAACAGAGGGAGTATCAACTTAAACAGTGGGGACTTCTGTTGGAGGCAATCCACAGAAATGATTGCCAGTCATTTTGGCTATTTGTTGCCAGGGGTACCAATAATAGTAAGTATCAACGTGACACATTTATGTCACTAGATCAGTGGACCAAACACTATTCCAGTTTCTTCCTCGACCTGGATGTCAACAAAGATACACCTGTCTGGGAAGAGGAAATCAACTGGCTATCTTTCAAAGCAATCACACATTTATTTTCAGGTTGTAATCCTGAAAAAACTTGCGTCAGATCATAAGCTTGGTGACCAGACAGTGACAATGAAATGATCTGACGCAAGTTTTTTCAGGATTACAACCTGAAAATTAATGAAACTAAGAGCCAGGTTGTAGTGTGTGGTTCAAATAATACAAAAATACATTGTATGTGGGTAGTAAAAAGCTTAAAAACTACAAATTCCTACTTATATTTGCAACTGGTTTTATCCAGTGATGGATTATGGAATAAACATATAAAAGCGCAGGTGACGAAGCTCAAACAAATAGCAGGTGCCGTGATTAAATTTAATCATAGTTATGATGGAAATTCAGTTATCCCCATATTAAAAGCTACGGAAGCCACATATGTATCCTTAGCACTATGTCAATATGAAATATGGGGAACTGGTAAAATAAAATCTATGGAAGTCACTTTGAACAGGCTGTATCAGTCAGTCTTAGATGTTAGTACCTCAACCCTTATATCCCTTGTCAGAGCAGAACTTTGTCTTACTAGTTTGGAGCCACTTGAATGCATCAAAGTACTTAAATTATTGGATTAAAATGGCCAGGATGAATCCGTCAAGGCTTCCTTTTCTGTGCCTGGCAGAATAAAATAAATGGTGTAACCTTGACTGTGTTAAATCAAGATGGCTTAACAGAATCAATAAGGTCTGTCAGGAGTATGGTTTTCAGTTTTTAAAACAGTATGTTGTGAATGGCATTACTATAAGTATGAAATACAAGCCATACTGTCTTAAGAGAATAAGCAATCATAGTAAGCAAAAAGATACCAGAACTATAGCAGGCCTGAAAATTTCACCATGACTGGTTCAAAATAACAATGTCTATGCATTTAGATACTATTTAGAAGTTTTAACGGATCACAGGATGAGGAAACTGTACACAAAATACAGGCTGGAATTGTTTTAAAACCAATGTTCTAAAAGCTAGATATGAGAAAAATAATGACACAGAGGCAAACGTTTGTGTCTGTAATTTTGAAAATTGAAGATTTATATCATGTTTTCCCTTGTTGTTGGTATAAAATTCCTAGAATTCAATGTCTCCATCCACTCTGGGCAGGAATTGGTACACTTGATTAACAGCTTCTGCTTATCATGATGTTTACAACTGAGGACAAATTTGTCATTAACACAGTTACGCAATATCTTAAAGCAATTTCACTAATTCGTATGAAATAGGATTAATATTATTACACATTGCTATAAGGAGAGAACTTTTAAGCTGATTGTTTTACTTTTCAACTGTATGCCAAATGTATATGAAAATTGTATTTATTGTGAGTTTGTATTTTTGTAAAGGTCTTATGACTGTACAAATAAACTATTTTACTTACATAGAGAAAGAAAAACACTTCAGAAAAAAAGGTAATAAGAGAACAAATGAAAAATAAAAAATTACTCTTATTACAGTCAGTTTGTTTTGCTGGGGTTGCTTGTGCACTAATCCCTGTCCTATTATTTATGTCTAAAATGCCCCTATTCCCAGCTTGATCATTCACGGCACTATTATCTACTGATCCCTCTGTACTTTTTAGTTTAAAGCCATGTTTATTATGGACCGTCTCAGCCTTCCTCTTAGGAGGCTAGCCCCCTCTCCTATTTAAATAAAGACAATCCTTCCTGTATACTCCTTTGATGTATTGAAGAACCCCCAATTTCTCTATGTAACCTCCCCCCACTGGCCCCCCTTGTTTCTCTGTCAAAAGGGCTGCTCCTCTCACATCTACGCGCCACCGAGAGGGGTGGGGGTAGTCACTACATATAATCTTTGCAACAGAACTGTGGACCCATTACATCTACTACTGAGCCTGCCCTTCTTAGACAGGCAACCCAAGTGTGGCAACTACCTGGCTCACACCTGAGGGAACCATTTAGCATGGCCAACAACCTGGGTCCTTGTGAGAAGACATTTGCTCAGCATCATGCTAGGTTTGTACTTCTGGTCAGGGGCACCCAATTAAATCCAGACACTGGAAGCAATAACTGAAATGTTCACACCAGGAATGGGATTCTAGAGTGTGGCCTTTATTCACATAACGAAGAGAATAACAAAGCAAAGATGGACCCCACAGGGCTACACTCACTGGTAATTCAGATTACAGAGGCACAGAGCACATTTCCTCACAATGAAACCTTCGGGTTCTGAGGTGCACTTCTCTTCAATTCCTTGACATGGCACCCCCGGCCAGTACTAGGGCACTTTTCCAAATGGCATGGAGGTTGATGGTGGCTCCCTAAACCACCCATGAGCACTTTCTAGTTCTAAAGGGAAAATCCAAAATCCCACATCTGGGTGCTTTCTTCAGACACTGGTCAAGTGCCTGAGAGAAAGCCATAGGTGCCCAAACTGAACCTGGAGGGGTAAACCTGGTTTCTCCTGATGAGGGGGTCTCTCACCTCTTGCTCCCAAATCTATACTCGGCCTTTCATTTGCATACTACACCTTTCTTCCGAAACTCTGGTTGTAGATGCTCTCTAGTAATGTTTAGCACATTTAACATTCTACACATTATTCAGGTGGTGTCCTGACTTTAAAAGTTCTGTAAGTGGCTATGTCCATACCCTAGACTCCCACTGTTTCAGATGCTTCCAAGCCATACACAAATTAAAAGTTCTATACTTGGCAAGCCTTCTCCAGACCCCACAGTAGGCAGATACTTTTACACTAATCTCTGTCTTGGTGAACATAATCTCTTTATCAGAGCAGAACTCACCATGGTATGCAGGTGCCCCAGGGCTTCTTTTCCACAAACACAGATTCTCTGGTACTTTCAGTACAAATCAATTCTCAGGCAGCTTCTCTTTGTCCAGGCAGGCACAGGGGATTGACCCTGAATTCCTGGAATTCCCCCCCATCCCGCCGGGGATGGGGCACTGGAACAACTCTAGGGACAGTCTCTACCACTTCCTCTGGTCTCTTCTGTGTTCCTCTCTAGGGTGAGAATACACAACTCACTTGTCTGAAGTAGCTCTATGTCAAAGAGACTGACTTGAATTCCCCAACATTCTACATCTAACCCCTGCAGTCAGCATTCCATTGTGGCTTATGCTGCTGTGAGAATTCTATGGTGACGTCATCACTCCAGCTTAGTTGAAACTGAGAACAGAGTGAGACAGTGTGAAACCCATTTAACTGGTGTCCCACAAGCTGCCGTTCCCTGCCTGCTACTGGTTCTAAGTGGGATTCTAGTAACCCCTGGGAACAAGGGGGTTATACCCACCCTCGGCCAGGAAAATGACTGTCTGCAGTCATTATCTACCTGGCACCAGGCCATCTTACCCTATGTGTTGACTACAGGGAGGTAGCACTACCTTCTTTCTACCATGTGCCAGCACAGGCAGACAACACTAAGGGCCCAGAGGCCATTGGCTGACACATTAGCCCCTACACTATGATCTTACTATGGCCCAGTGGCCCAGGAAGAACTGTCCAAAGCATAGTCCTAATAGACCAGTGCTGTGGACCCTACTGCAGGTCAGGACCACAGCCTGTCTATCCCCCTAGCCTTCTAGCGAAAACCTATCTGACCAGAAACCAAACTTCCCAAAACAAGAGAACCTCCCCCCATCCCTGGACACCTGCAACCAAACCAAGGAGCTAACACTACACCTAACTAAGCATTGCAGTCACACACTCCCCCACAACCACACCTGTGGAAGGAAAAGTTAACACATGTTAACAACAACACAGTTCTCTAAACACCACTCTTTAAAGCACATGAGGAACTCCAGTGAGTCCCTCCACTCCTCTTCTTGTCTTCTCTTCTGTCTTCGTCAGGAACCTGAAAGAGAAAAGACAAAAACACACCTCTAATCTGCAAACACAGTACACTGTCTAACCCCTACCATCAAAACACTGGAGAATCCCCAAAAATATTTTATTTAGAAAAGTAGAAAAACAGTAGAAAAACATTAACATTATATATAATACACATTTTGGGGATGGAAGGCCCTAAATGTCCCAACTAGTGACAACAGTGCCCAAAGGCAAGTCCAAGAAAGAGTCTCTCCTGGGCCGGAGCCCGGTGAAGCACAGTTCTTGTAGGACTGTAGTCCCGAAGGGGAGAGTCTTTGTGGACAGTTCATACAGTCTGTAATCTGCCAGGTGTAGGATGTGTATTGCAATGTCAATAAGATAAGAAAAGACTGGACTTACCAGTCCCTTGAAGAACGAAAATGGTACGGCACCTGGATCTCCACCCAAAGACTCTCCCTGGAAGCATTTTTTGGATACAGCTGGGCGGAAATCTTCCAAAAACAACAGGATGGCACATCTGGAATCTGCTGGGATGATGTCACCTAGGAGATGGAACCTTGGAACAGGAAAGGAAACAGCTGGTCTGAAGTCATCTGAAATCCCAGGCAATGAATCAGGATACAGCTGGGTTGGTGTCCTCTCTGGATATGATGTCATCTGGAAGGCCAGGCAATGGAACTGGAAGGCACACTGCAAGGCTGATGAATCTGGAAGCACCTGGATCCTGGAACACCAGACGGGTGGAACAACATACGTATGGCAACAGCTGGATGGCAGCACTGGCTACCACTGCTCTGCTTTCCATCTGGTAGGCATGGGCACATTTGCAGGATGTTGGTTGCATTGAGGGTAGTACCACAATGTGTCAGGTGTGAGAATTATTACCCCGTCTGGGTGCTCATAATTCACATTGTAGAAAGTCTCATGTCCCTTTCCATCCACGATCTGCACAGTGTCTATGAACAGTGTCCTGCCCACTTTCCAATACTTGAATCTGTCTCTAACAGCTTTGTCTCTGACATATCGAGTTGCACCTGGATGCAGGTCTTTGGTTGCTTCTTCCACTATCCGGGCTCTCCTGTTTCTCTCAATCTCCTCTCAGACTCTCCGAGGAAAGGTAGGAAAGGATATCCCATAGATTTAATTTGCCTCTTATGAACCAGTCTTTCCTCTTTACTACACTTGGCCAGTTCTAGACCACTGGTCTGGCTTGGGGGCAGTCAGTCCTGGTTCTGCCAGTTACGCGTGCTCAACGCTATGTAAAATGGATCTCTGACTCCTCCTTGTGGGGACAGGGCTGTGGAGTCACTAATCTCTTCTTCTTGCTCCTCCGAGGCAAGAGCCCAAGGCTGTGGAATAGCACTTTCTGCATAAGGATACATAAATTCCCCCTCCTCCTCTTTCTCACTGAGAATCTGAGCCCAGGAGTGAGCAGTCATCCTCACTCATGAGACTGTCCACTCTTCACTGGGCACGGAGGTCGACACATCCCATTCGAGAGTCTCTCTCATCTCATCTTCTCCTATGAGACTAGGGCTTGGCCCCTCTCTCCATGGATCTGCTGATGCTCCCTCCACACTGTCCATCTGTGACCCGGAGCTGGAGACACTACCTGGCTAAGTGTGGCAACTACCTGGCTCACACCTGAGGGGACCATTTAGCATGGCCAACATCCTGGGTCTCTGGGAGAAGACATTTGCTCAACATCATGCTAGGTTTGTACTTCTGGTCATGGGCACCCAATTAAATCCAGACACTGGAAGCAATAACTGAAATGTCCAAACCAGGAATGGGATTCTAGAGTGTGGCCTTTATTCACATAACAAAGAGATTAACAAAGCAAAGATAGACCCCCACAGGGCTACACTCACTGGTAATGCAGATTACAGAGGTACACAGCACATTTCCTCACAACAAAACCCTCAGGTTCCGAATGGATCTGGGCACACATGGCCCAAACTAGTACATTTCTCTTCGATTCCTTGACATGGCACCCCGGCCAGTACTAGGACACTTTTCCATATGGCATGGAGGTTGATGGTGGCCCCCTAAACCACCCATGAGCACTTTCTAGCTATAAAGGGAAAATCCAAAATCCCACATTTGTGTGCTTTCTTCAGACACTGGCCAAGTGCCTGAGAGAAAGCCATAGGTGCCCAAACTGAACCCAGAGAGGCAAACCTGGTTACTCCAGATGCGGGGTCTCCCACCTCTTGCTCCCAAATCTATACTCGGCCATTCATTTGCATACTACACCTTTCTTCAGAACTCTGGTTGTAGATGCTCTCTAGAAATGTTTAGTACATTTAACATTCTACCCATTACTCAGGTGGTGTCCTGACTTTAAAAGTTCTGTAAGTGGCTATGTCCATACCCTAGACCCCGACTGTTTCAGATGCTTCTGAGCCATACACAAATTAAAAGTTCTGTACTCGGCAAGTCTTCTCCAGACCCCACAGTAGGCAGATACTTTTACACTAATCTCTGTCTCGGTGAACATAGTCTCTTTATCAGAGCAGAACTCACCATGGTATGCAGGTGTCCCTGGGCTTCTTTTCCACAAACACAGATTCTCTGGTACTTTCAGTACAAATCTATTCTTAGGCAGCTTCTCTCTATCCAGGCTGGCACAGGGGATTGACCCTGAATTCCTGGAATTCCCCCCATCCCTCCGGGGATGGGGCACTGGAACAATTCTAGGGATGGTCTCTTCTACTTCCTCTGATCTCTTCTGTGTTCCTCTCTAGGGTGAGAACACACAACCCACTTGTCTGAAGTAGCTTTGTGTCAGAGCTAGGCTGTGAGGAGCTGCACACAGCAGCACTCCTCTCCCTCTCGACTGCTCTCTGAAGACTGACTTGAATTCCCCAATGTTCTACAGCTAACCCCTGCAGTCATTATTCCATTGTGGCTTTTGCTGCTGCGAGAATTCTTTGGTGACATCATCACTCCAGCTCAGCTGAAACTGAGAACAGAGTGAGACAGTGTGAAACCCATTTAACTGGTATCTCACAAGTTGCCTTTCCCTGCCTGCCACTGGTTCTAAGTGGGATTCTAGTAACTCCTGGGAACAAGGGGGTTACACCTACAATGTGATTTTCCTCTTTCACCCACTTACATAGGCAGGCATTAATTTTCCTGATTGCAGACAATCTCCCTGGCCCAGCCCTTGGCACTGGTAAGAGTTCTCATGCAGGTATTATGCATCCCTTATTTTTAAGTATTTTCCCTATTTCTCCCAATCTCTCTTGTACCCCCTCTCCATCCTAACTGGTTCACCTGTGTTCTTGGCCTCCACTCTGTGCTCTAATGCTTGTGGTGCTTAATCTCAAGCTCTCTAGTGTGACTAACCTATTACAGTCATGTAAGGTGTCAGTGGCTCAGTAGGTAGCCCACTCGCCTCTGAGGCTGGGAGATCAAAGGGCTGTGGGTTCAGTTCCCACATCTGGCACTTGGGTTAATATCCTAGTACTGACACTGTAGTGCAGCATGAGAGGGGTGCAGCACTTCTGAGGTGCCGTCTTTCGGGTGAGATGTTAAACCGAGGTCCCATCTGCCTGGATTGGTGGTAGTTCAGATGGATGTTAAAGATCCCATGGCACTTATCGAAAAGAGTAGGGGAATTTCCCCGGTGTCCTGGCCAAATTTCCCTCATTCACTCAAAATATCACCAGCAGCTTAATCTGGTTCAAGGTCAGTTGGCTTTCATCTGTATCCCCCTTCCCTGGGTCGTGTCTGAAAATAGGCAGGATTTGTCTAGTGCACTTACCCGGTCAACAAAAACTAAACTAAGGTACCCTAGTCAGCCTGTTTTCCTAAGATTGATTCTGTGCTCTGCTTGGTCAAGTGGGCCATCCTACCTATTGTTAGCTGTCTTTTGTCTGCCATTGTATTTTTATCTATGCACTCTTGACGTTTGAAAATACTCTTCACATCTGTATTCCCCCTCCCCCCCAACCCCAGGTTGCACCTGAAATGAACCACAGCTCAGTGTGCCTTTCCCATTTACCAAATTTTAAATAAATAAATAAACATTTCAGAAAAAATTTTTTTGATGTCCTCATCCAGCCTCACGCAAATGTCATTTACACCCGTATGTTAGGCTACCATTGGTTTTTCTTCTTCACCTCTTAAAGTGCAACTTTCTCGGTATTTTCATAAAACCCCTTTGAGAATAAAGTAAGAACCCTTACCTCCCCTGGAGTTCATCTGTACATAAATTATAATTTTGAGAGCCATTGTTTTGGGAAGGGAAGGAATTGTATTTTGGCTCCATGGAACCAACCTGCTGATCCCCTCCACTTCCCTGTCTTGAGCCACTCCCATGTTAGCATGTTTTTTTTATGTAATTTTATGGAGAGCACAGGGGTGCACTCCATGGACTACTAAAGGGGCTGACTTTAATGTCTTTTTTTTAGTAGTTCAGGGCTCCGATTTGGATAAATCAAGGCCACCCCTCAACTAACAAGAGTCTTGTTAGTTGAGTGGTGGCTTTGATTTATCTGAATCAGAACCCTAAACTATTAAAAAAAGACGTTGAAATCAGCCCCTATAGTAATCTATGGAGTGCACCCCTGTGCTCTCCATATAATTACATAAAAAACATGCTAACATGGGAGTGGCTCAAGACAGGGAAGTGGAGGGGATTGGCAGCTGGACTCCACGGAGCCAAAATACAATTCCTTCCCTTCCCAAAACAATGGCTCTCAAAATGATATGTATGGATGGACTCTGGGGGAGATAAGGGTTCTTACTGTATTGCCTCGGATATGCCAGGAAAGTTGCTCTTTAATAGTCCCTCTAGTTTTGTTTACTACCACTCACTTTTGCATACAGCAAGCAACAGACTGTGTAATTTTCTTTGTTACCCTCACATATACTTCTGTCAGTGTATCTCATGATTGAATCCCCCAGTACTATAACTTCCCTTTTTTGTGGTTGGTCCCCTTCTGCTGAGTACTGCTGTGCACTATCATCCTGTTCTCCCATATCTTCTTGTTGATTGGGTGGCGTTATTTGGTTCTCCATAGTACTGTTTAATTTTTCTTTCAAACTGGGCTCAGTTTTCTCCCCATTACTAAGTACCTTATAACTGACAGCTGAATTAAATGACCATAGAACTACCCTTCCTCTTTTGGCACTTCCCCTGCCTGGTACAGTTGTCCAACTTGTTTTATCATTATCAGATAGCTTCTGGTTGCTATCCAGACTTGAATGTCTTGTTTTTCTTCCTTGGGCCTTCCTTATGTTGAGTGTTATTATGGTCCTCCATACTGATCCCTTGCACTTTGCCTGGCCTATTAGTTATCATCAATTCTTTGTTTGTACTTGTCAGTCTCCTTTCCTCTCCTTCCTTCCCAATAGCCTCTGTACCTCTGTACTTCACAGTTATAACTTTCTAGTTCATTCATTTGTTCCAACCTTGCTACCTCTGCCTTTAAAGCTGTAATTCCCCTCTCTAGTTCAATTATATACCTGCATTTGTGTCAGGTAAACGGGCTATGCTTTGGGTCAGAGGGAGAAGCGGCAGGGGCTGGTGGATGGCTGCAGTGGGTGGCATCTCTGGCTTGCGATTGGGTGTGTCTCTCTCCTGCTTTCCTCCCCTAGACCTTCCCTCCCAGCTCCCAAGATGGATGTGAGTAGAATGTGACAAGTCAACAGCATCACGACAGACCTTGCCCCAATGAGGAGCAGGAGCAGTCAGTGCAGTGAGTCAGTTACGTGATGAGGGGAAGGGCCTGTGCATGGCTGTGATGGGGCGGAGCAGGTCGTGGGAACAAGCAAGCTGTTGCCAGGGCTGGGTGGAGACAGAGTGAGAGTGGAGAGAGATTCTGATTGACGCCTTGATCTCAGCTCTCTTGCTTCAGTCCTGTACAGCTGTTATAGTGGTAGCGGGCAATGCTGCAGCATGATTGGAGCCAGGATGTAAGGGGCAGACTGTCTGAGCCATCAGGTTGGGGAATGACACCATCGAAACAAACCATGATCATCATTTTGAGCTATGGAGATGGAGAGAGAGAGAGAGAGAGAGAGAGAGAAAGAGAGCCTTAGCCAGAGGCTTACTTTATTTAAATTTTGCAGCAGCTTTGAGTTTTCTTGCACTGCAGCCAGCAGATCAGTTACAGTGCCAGCCCTAGCCCCAGTCCTAGCACCCAGACTGTTACTTATTTTTTTCTATAGAGTAATTCTAGCCTCCAGCTTAAAAAAAAGGAGAGCTGCAGGATGTATTTGCTTTCCTTGTTACTGCCTATTTTGGGGGATTTTTATGTGATAGGCCAAAAGAAAAATTAATACTTTACTTCTTGGGCTGAATTAATAAAAAAAAGGCCAAAACCAACCAACTGGTTTGGTCTCTTATGTCTCTTGTGTACATTTTCCATTTTCATTATTTTTGGCCTCTGTCTCTTGCATTCAAGTCAGAACAGACAAGTTCACCAAAACTTTTAATCAGTCTGTTTTCTTTGTCTCCTTGTGTGCAGCTAGGGTATGAGGACATGGCTAAAAGACTGAGACAATAAAACAATTCTAGAATAAGCATTTTGTGTGTCTTAAGTAACCTGCTGTATTTCAGCTAGTAAATCCTTTTGCTTATCTTGCTGAAGATGTCATAGAATGTGCTTTTAAAATGCATCCTTTGGCACCCAATTCTTCAAAATTTCTTCCAGGGGCAAATTCCCCTAGACCCCCCTTTTTGGAAAAGTCATTGATTGAAGCATCTGCATCCCCACTTTTAGAATCCTTCTGATGCCCCTGATTCACACGGGGGCTCTGCATCATCCCTGTTTGTTATTCTGTTGTATTTAGGGTTGACACCTGTCCTGATTTTCGCAGGACAGTGCTGATTTGGGCAGCTGTGTCATGCAAAAAAAAGTGAAAAATGCTACGTCATCACCTTATAGTAGAAAAAATATTTTCTAACTTTCCTCTAATGTTGCAAAAAACTAAAATACCTTAAAATGATAAGAAATAATAGAAACAACTAAAAAAAAACTACAACACGTCTTAATTCTAATTATATAGAGAAAACAAGTTTGTTGCATTGGTCAAAGTTACATACTGTCCTGCAAAAAATCATGTTTCAGTAAGACCTGTCCCACCTTGGGTTTCTTAAAAGGTGGTAACCCTAACTGTATTGCATTCACTATTGATGTGGTTCAACACCATCTCTTGTTGTTATCCCACTGTGTAACTGTCACTTCCAGTGGGGTCCTGTATTATTCCTCATTGTTGTCCTTCTGTGTGACTTTCATTCATTATGGGGTTCTGAATCATCCCATGTTGTTATCCCACTGTGAAACTTTCACTCTTGCTCAGGTTCTGCATCGTCCCTTGTCAGTTCAAAAATTTTGGGGTCAGAACTACTGAAGTATGATTCTCACTTGTGATTCACAGATATGTGTTGGCGTCGTACAGTGATGTAACGAAGAGGAACAGTTCTATGATAGTACTGATGTGGACTACATGGCTTTAAATAAAAAAAAAAAATAATCTTGGTCCTATTACAGACTTTATTTTGGCAATAACCCTAATTTTCCTGCATGAAGAGGCTTGTACCCAAGTGTAAACAATAAAACAGCTGCAGCAAAAATGTACATACTGTTTAACATGATGATTGTACATTTAACTTTTTAGAATAAAGTGATTAGCATAGGAATGTGCATTGCTACATTCATAAAGAATGCCTTTTTTCATGGTATTGATATTTATATCTAAGCAATAAGATACAACAGGATGTGCACTGAAGAGATCTAACCACAAGCTCAGTAGTGTAGGCCAAGTGCCTTCAGCCCCTGGAAGTGAGGTTCAGTCTGTTCAGTGCACACACTGGAGTGTCTCATTGCACTTATAAAATTGGTGTCTTTCTTTTTACATGTCAGTAGGCATAAAGAAAAATGTTTATGCATACTTTTAAAAAGTATAGCTTCAGTTCAGATAAAATAATCCTTCCACCTCCAGTGTGTTAATGTGTTATTTTGCCCTCTTTTGGGCCAAATATTCAAAACTTAGCCCTGGGGCAAAAGTAGCATTGCTCAGCATGCAAAAATAGCCCAGATTAATTTGCACGCCATATTCAAAGGGATCGCCCTGGGGCTAAATGAGTTGAATAGATCGTGCAAACAAAGGCGTGCAAACAGGGCTGAGAGTGCAGTACAGTAATAGCCCAGCAAATAAGACAGCACTGAATATAGCAACTGAGAGCAGTGCAAACTGCAACTGCTGCCCAGTGCACACAGAGGTGGAGTGAGTTAAGGTTGAACTATGTGAGCAACCTGTGTGCTAGCAAAGCAGTAGAACACAACAACAGCAAACAACAGTACAGGCCAAATACTGCAGACCCATGTAATGGAACATTGCAGTATTGTGCAGCACTAACACTTTGCGCAGTGCTGACACGTTTGCCCAGTGTAATCCCGTTTGCCCAGTGCTAAAATTTGCTATATTTAAAACTGCTATGCAAATGAGCCTACTCAGGCAATCCGAGGGCAAACAGCCACATTCATATCTCATTACGGCCTGCTTTGCATGCAACATTATATGGATTGTCCGGCACTATACCATGGTGCACACAGCTCCACCTGCAGGTCTGACTGGAATTACAGGTTGGTAGCCACTTTTCTTTCTGTGCTCACAGTTCCACCTGTAGGTCCGACTGGAATTACAGGTCGGTAGTTACATTCTTTGTGTGCTCACAGTTCATAGAACATTAGCTGCAGTCTTGGTTTGGACACAGATGCAAAGAATAATGTGGCCCAGGGAAGTAGCACTACAGGAATGGGTGGTCATGCTGTATGCCAGGGGCACATCGTTGTTCCTGCCACAGTGTTTATCAGATGGAACAGTACCATAGTAGGTGTTTATCAGATGGTGCAGTACCATAGTAGGTGTTTATCAGATGGTACAGTACCATAGTAGGCGATACTGTGAGGTACACAGCAATGACCACAGTGTGTCAAGCAACAGTGACTGGTGCTATCCACACAGTAACATGCGCAGCTGGAAGGTGTGGTCTGACAGTGGACACCACAGTCATACTGTCCTGTGACCCTCATGTGCTGCACCAGTGGCATGGGATCCACACACAACCATACACATGGCTGTCCGTGTATGCGGGGCATCCTGGACTGGTGTAGGGTATGTGCCCGGGGGGGAGCACACATACCATCATACTGGCACACTGCTGTCAGGGGCATGCCTGGGAGACACTAACTGTGTGGCTGAGATGCAAAAGTGTACAATAAAGACATACAATCCAAAACAACACACAATACACAAATATCACATTGGGTACACATTACAATACATTACAAATAGTTTGTTGCTGCAAGTGTGTTCTAGCTCAGATGTATCATTTACATGAGTGTTCACTTCACAGCAATGTTGGGGCATTGCATTCCACAGTTTGGGTGCCTGTGCATATGGAATGGCACAGGGTGGCTGTCCACCCACACTGCCTTCTCAATGGATGCATATAGCCTTGTTCCCTGTTGCTGCTGTTTCCACACACCCCCCATCCTGGGTTTGCCCAGAATAAAGAATACCTTTTCATAGGCGGTAATTTGCGCCTCACTACATGTTGCGCTAATGTACATGGCAAGGTTCTATACATTTAAATATACTGTTGCACCTGTATGCATGTCCCCACCCCTCACTTTGCTCCTTGCATACATCATCTCATAGTATTGGCACTATCATGTTGCTCTAGCGCTATTTGGCCTTTTGAATATAGCAATCCAGTGGAAATGCGGCGCAGTCATGGTGCAATTGATTTGCGCCAGGTGCAAAGTTTTGAATATCTGGCTCTTTGTCTTTTGTCCTATCATGGCATCAGTAGCTGTAGTTCTTTAAATGGCAGAGAACCCCCATCACAGATTCAATCTTTGTAAGGCTGTGTCTTGTTTCTTTTTTTTTTTTTTTAGGTTTTATTTTCAGATGCATTTTGAAAGCAAATAAGTGTAGATGAAACGCATACTTTCACTTACCAGCTGGTAAGCTTGTGACTATGGAAAGAGCACAAGCATTGTTACTAACTGTTGCGGCTGTTGAAATGGCAGTTTTCCTTTCAATATATAAAAAAGTCAATCGGACACAGTTTGGATTTTTTTTTTATCTGAGCGTGAGTTGCAGTGAATTCACAGAGTGAGTGAGAAACATGAGTTGCAGCGGCTTGGCAGAGTGAGGGAGTCGGTGGTGAGAGTGAGCAAGTGCTGGGCAGTAGCGAGAGGAGAGGGGACATAGTTATTAATAGTAAGAAAAAATGGGCTAAAGTGACAAAAAAAACAACACAGTACAGTAAGAGGAGTTCTATTTGTTTTACTGCTTGAAGTTTTTTTTTTATTGAATTTAGGTGGACTGATTAGTTGTGTCCCTTTCCTCGCTAAGAGGGGAAAAAATGGCGTCATTTCAGAAATGAACATTCCATGTAGCACATAAATTTTTGTTGCACTGCATTCTGACGTTGGAGTACTTGTTTTTACCTGCGCAATAGACAGATCTGTTGCACAGGTAAAAACCAATCAGGATGTGAGATTTTCCCTGCCTATTTTATGCAAAGTACTATAAATGGACAGAACATTCAATAAAGAATTTTGTTAGATAACAACTTAAAAAAATGATACTTTATATTTCAGTATAAAGTGACTTCAGCTGTGCATTTTACATAGTTAAAGTGACCACTGTAAACATTTTTGATCTTAACACTCATTTGAAGTCACACACACACACACACACACACACACACACACACACACACATGCTATTTTTGCACTTCCACCCAAAGTGATTTTTTTTTAAAGTTCTTGCACCCTTCCAATGCCCACAGTGGATCAAGTACAAATTTTGTTGCAGTGCAGTGCTATTTTTCATCAAACACATGTGCTAGCCCATCATAATATATCTACATTTAATATATGAATCTTGAATTTAATATGTCTCTAAAGCATACAAAAAAAATATGGTAATACCCTCAAAGATTTAGTGATAATACTAGTGTCAATCACTTTTAATAGTATAGTTTCAGTGTGATAACACTGTTGTTGCACTCCTCAACAATAGTATTACCACAATCACCAGACAGCGCAAGTGCTCACAAAGATGCCTTCTGCCCCCCGCGTCGCCCTAAGCATGCCTCCTGATTGGCCGCGTTTTATGTGTGGGCGGGCAGAATATTTTAAAAAGCATGTCGACTTGCTTTCTCGCTTAGTGAGACCGTAGTGCCTCGCAACATTTAATTTTTTTTCCCCCCTCAGAAAAATGAAAAAGAAGTGCAGCCGAAACAAGCAAAAAGGTAGGACTACCTACCACTTCTTTTCATATAGTGAACGAAGGCAGGAGAGGTGCAGCGCAGCAGGCTGCGACGAGAGCAGCAACAAGGCAAGGCAGCAGTTGGCTATGACACAGCATCCATCTCTGAAACTGCCGACTGCTAGCCACAAAATAAAGAAAAACAAACAAAATCTCACCCATATATTAAAAAAAATAACGAATAGGTGCCAGTGCATTACCAGCGAGTGATACCATCTCGAGGTACTGGACATGGGAACCTCTCGAGCTTCGCTCTCGAGGTTCCTACGTGTCCAGAACCTATCACCGGTAATGCACCAGCACCTATTCATCATTCTCTTTATAATTCCAACTTTACACAGTCAAATGGTACTCTCAGTTGGGGAGATTTTTAAACACTGTGAGTGGCAGCCATCTTTAATGACTTAAGTCAATTACAGAAAGTTATAAAAGCCACTTTATTAAATATCTGAGGGAATTAAAAAGATACTGATATTGAATCCTAGGAGGTAAGAAATGCATTTTTGCTAAAAAAAAAAAAATACATGATGACGTTTTCTGCAGATTAGCATATAATGCTGCTTTCATCTAAGGCAAAACATAACAGAAACATGTGCCAAAGCAACCCAAACAGGAGTCAAAAACTGGATTGAAGGTTTTGCCAGCTGCAAAAATTGCATTGCATAATACTGTTGAAAAAATGATGTGGCTTCAGGCCTTGACCCACTGAAGTTTAATTGCTAATTGGGAGGCAGTATAGTGCAGTGGTTTAAGGCTCTAAATTGCAAATCTGATGATATCCAGTAGACCAGACCTGAGTTTGAATCCCATAGTTTCCACTTGCATACTGTATGACCCTAAGCAAGTCACTTAACTTCCCTGTGCTCCCAGGTTGCTCCTGTGAAAAAGCTTTCAGCTTAGTGTGCTATTCCTGGTTAAACAACTTAAAAAAAAAATATATATATATTATTCTCAGCAATGATCTTGACAAAAATAAATTGCATAATGTGGTTCATGCTTCTCAGAATGGCTGCTCCCTCTACAAAGTACACTGCACCCACCCAGGAAGCCACTCCTTCCTTGCTCCAAATCTCATAGCCTGCTGTAGGGAAATACAATGTCATCCTACAAAGAGAGGTGAAATAAATGTTGGTGCACACCAAAAGTTTATTTGCAAATGGCCCACAAAGAACCCTCCAAGCAACAAAGAGATAGATAGGGGAATATGTCCTTGCATAGGAGGCATCATAGACCCCTATTTGATTTCTACCTGCACATAAGAAGCACTGGACTTCACCTTGATCTCGCAGTCTGTGTGTGTTATTTCCGATCTTTTTTGGGCACGGATGCATATGAATGGCTGTCTGATGCACCTTGGTTGGCATGTGCACATTGTTGTTTTCTTCATTTTCATAATATGGCCACTTCCTTAAATAAAAAACATATTCCTAAAATATACTGTCCCCCCATTTCTCTAAACACATACACCACCACACAGTTCACCTGTGATGATGAGCGGTTCACAACTGCACGGTCTTTTAGGGTGTCAGCATTATGCCACGCAACATAAAGGCACAAACCACAGCACAAAAATACAACCACTTTGCAGTTTAATTTCCACAAGAGACCTGCTAAATTGCAGCCCTCAGTAGCTATATAAACCAAGAACCCCACTGTACAAAGCAGCACACACAAGTGGAACCTACATTTTTTTGGGGGGGGGCTATGCCCCCTGCACCCCCCAAAACAATCATATAACCAACTCCAGGTCTATGCTATGTACCTGTCACAGCATCCAAGTAACACAGCCCTGTAAAATCCCAGATGACCCAATGACTCACCCTTCAGTGTCTTTGCCCACACTGTGGCACCCTAATCACGGCGCCCTAACAATGGCATGCCCCACCACACCCAGCTTGCTGAATGCCTCCCGACTAAGTCCCTCTTTTTAACTTTTTAAAACGACAGACAGACATGCTTCCCCCCAGAAATATATAGATGCCCTGATATACAAGGATGGATTGCAATCGTGGAAGTAAAATCAGGAAGAACTGTGGGCCTTTATCAGGCATTCAGTATACGTAATAATGCCACCCCCCCATCATAAATAAATTCTTTCAGTAATCACCAGATTTTATTTTTCTGGCAGAGCAACTATGCAGTTCTCTGTACTGACCTTACTCTGGGTCCGCAATTTGTGCACTCCCCCTGGGCAATAGTATACCCCTACATGCATACATTACCATACCTGGCTTATTGAATACCTCCTTGCATGGCCCTTCATTTTAAAACACAGAAACCACCAAAATATGCAAAATAGCCACCCAACTAGAAAACCCAAAATGCATTACCAATTGGAATTACAGTTTCTCACTGGCTGCCACGTTTCTGAAACTCTACCTGCTGCGGCCCTTTACATTGTAGCATTTAAAATATATGGACACACACAGAGTCAACGCCTGGTAAGGTGTATGCCATTTTTTTTTCAAACCAGTCATTATTTATTTATATATAAATCCACCCCCTCAGGCACATTTTAATAACAACATTTGAACTGTCTAACTTGCTACTGAGACCCAGATTTGTGTGTAAAGAATCAAATCCATGTTTATTTACACAATTTAATCCCCATCTGAACCCTCCCCAGCCAGAATCAGCTTGCATAACATGACAACAACAAACCCTGTACCTATTATCCTCTTCTTACCTTGCACGTGTTAAAGTTCCTGCAAGTCATGGCAATCTGTTTCTAGTACTACTGCTGTGATTGAGGGCACTGGGTCAGAATAGCGCCAACAAGAATGCCATCAGCAAGAAGGGCATGGAAAAAATAGCACCGATATTTCTTTTGCAGGGGGCACCCGCACCCCCCCCAATAAGGATTCTCACTCTGGGGGGGGGAGTGGATCACAGGGCAAGAAAAATATGTGGAGCCGTGGAATACTATTTCCATAGCTCCTCGTACCAGTGTTAAAGTCCCGGTCAGCAAAATGCTTTGGAGACCAGGATTAGAACCCTGGTCTCCACTATTGCCTGGCCAAGCTGCTTTGTGCACCAGCCTTCCACACCACAGGAGCAGCTTGGACAGGCTCTGGATTCTGCTGCCCTTGTCCATACAGCAGTACCATGGACAGCGCCCAGTGGTGTGCATATGGCTAACACTGTAAATCCCTGCTTGCTGTCCCTGGTAGCGCTGTACGGACTAGTGCTCTCTTGACTGGCGCTATAAATGCAGCACTTATCTAACTGGGTACCGTGATGGAGTTGTCTGAAGTTGGAGTCTTGATTTGTGGAGTGTTACTGTTTTCTGGTTCAGAGGGTCCCTCCCTGGCGTCTGCTCCATGCATGGTCAAATGTGATTGATGAGCTGTTTATTGCCCTGCTGCTACAGTAATAAAGAAGTGACCCTGGGAGAGTCAGCCTAAATAACCCAGCAAGACACAAACCAGCCCAGCATCCCCATACTACAAATCCTAGTGCCAACGGGATTTTCAAAAAAAACACTCTAGTTTGATTGGTGCTACAGTTCAACCACCCTGCTCTGTCATTACGTCTTGGATGGCAGCCAGACCCACCCTACCCAGTCATTCTGCTTGAGTGACAACAGCGTCTCCTCTTCCATCATGTTATGAAGCCTTGCTACAGCTTTCCTACAAGGGAGGGCATGGGAGAGGGAGGGAGGGAGAGCAAGTAAACTCCACAGTGAGTTAGTCTCTTGTCACCAGCTCAACAGGGAGAGGGGAGGGACGGGGAGTGAAATGCGGGGGGGCATTAAGTAAGCAATAACACATGACAGGGTATGTGGTTATAGGGATTTAATCCATGCCTATGGGTGCATTGTGAGGCATGAGGCCGCAGGCTGAGTTCACTCACAGCGCCTGGGGTATGGATTAAATCCCTATAATACCCTGGAGTGGGTTATTGTACTTATAACATAGGTTATGTTTAAAACACACACACACGCACACACACACACACACACACAAAGGTGTTTTTTTGCTCTTTGACTAGGGAAAATTTGAGCATATCCCGCCAACTTGAAAAGTAGTCCCCAGAACTCATGTCTGTGTTATATTGTTTATGAATATACAAATGCCAGAAATAGAGTCCTGAAATGATTTCTGACATTTGTATATTCATAAAATAAATAACATATGCAGGAGTCACTTTGCTGTGAAGTTCCAGCACAATGAGCTTCTGTCATCTCTCCCTCTCTCTCCCCCTCTCTCTCTCTCTCTCTCTCCCTCTTTCAACAAACAAACAAGCACACACAAACTAAGCTACAACAGAGAGGGAGTGGGAGACTGACAGACAGACAACAGAAGCTCACTGTGCTGTAACTTCACAGCAAAGTGACTCATGCATATGTTATTTATGTTATGTATAAAGGTTTTATACATTGTACATTATACATTGTATAAAACGTTTAAAAACGTTATTGCATGTAAAATGAATTTTCTATGAGAACTGGCAATAACTCATAACATCACTGAGTTGTACTACTTTTGTAAAACTCAGTTTAACTTTTCAAATCATGCAAACTTCTGTTTTAATTCAAAGCTTTTAAGCTATATACCCAGATTCTGTAGTTAAAAGTAGATTCCCTGTTACTTTCCCAATGTCAATGTAAAGGAAACTCAGTGAGCCTGTGGCTTAATGGTTAGAGCGCTTTAACAGTATACAAGAGATCTAAGGTTCAAATCCCAGTAGGCCACATTTTTCCTTTCTCATTTACATCCTTGATTTAAAAATATGAATACCATGCAGGGGTTAAACTGCACTGAGAGAAGTGGCATTTCTAAATTGGTTCCTAGTTGCATAAGTGCGCAACACTAAAGAAAGAAGTGTGTGGCTGCAAAGGAAATTCCTCAGACAATTTGAGCAGTGAGCCTGTAACTTAATGGTTAGAGTGCTGGAACGGCATACCAGAGATCTGAAGTTCAAATCCCAGTAAGCCACACTTTTCCTTTCTCATTTCCATCCTTGATTTAAAAAAATTAAAGTAACAAGGAAACACTTCACATTCAGGTAACATAAACATTGCTTAAAGTAGCAAAGAAACACTTCATATTCAGGTAACATAAACTGCTTAAAGTAACAAGGAAACACTTCACATTCAGGTAACTTAAACAGTGCTCTAGGCGCTTAACATGCCACTAACTGTGCACAACAGCAACGTTACTGCTTCATGCAAAAGATAGAACCATACTGCTGTACTCTTTCTTCTTTTCTTTCTTGGAGGTTCACCATCTGGAAAACTGTCATTTAGCCACTGATTGATAGTAACATTGCCAAAAAGACAAAAAATGACCTCCATTATAGCATTGCTGTTTTGTTTCCTGCTTACGGATGTGGAAACCTTGGCTGTTTTTTCTTTTGATCTGACCATGCCTGGGGTTTCCCTTTGTTCTGTGTCTCTGTGGAAGGATATTTCTCAAGGGACATTCACAAGGGATTTTGTCAGTGAAGTAGTTGTGGCACAGCAAATGTTGATTAAATAGGAGATTTAATCTACGGTCACCTGATGCTCTCTGACCAATTGGGTGGCCTCCTTTTTCCAACCCATTTTATAAAAGCATATATCATAGTGTAGCAAAGGCTTTGACACAGTGTGTTACAAGAGGTTGGAGCACTGTCTGTGAGTGTGACTTCCAGCAAGTAAGTTGACCTCCCTATGCCACCCTGCTGTAACATTAAGTAGGCTGCAAGGACCTCCTCCAAATGGTCTCGTATTTGGGCTGCTACACTACCCTGTCCCCAAGTTGATAAAAATACCTTGCTTGCTTCAGCTTGTTTACAGTAAATAACTTGCAAAGGGGGTTGGAGCTTTTTTTTTTATTAGAAACATAGAATCCGTTGGCAGAAAAGGACTGCTTGGCCCACCTAGTCTACCCAGATTGTCCCTGCTTACTCTGAATCCACAGACCCTAACTGGTCTTCAGCGACCCTCCCTCTTGCCTGCCTATTTACTAAGATTGCACTGTGTCTATCCCACACACGTTAGAAGCCCCTTACTGTTTTCACCTCAACCACTTCCGCTAGCAGTCTGTTCCAGGCATCCAACACTCTTTCAGTAAAGCAGTACTTCCTCTCATCCCTCTGAACCCCCCGCTTCTTCATATGCTGTCTGGTCCTTGGTCCTTGTGCTGTTTCTCATTTGAAATAGACTCCTCTCCTGCACTCTGTTCACCCCACTGAGGTACTTGTAGGTCTCTACCATGTCCCCTCTCATTCTTCTGTCTTCCAGAGTGTACATGTTGAAATCCCTCAGTCTCTGTTTACAGAGCTTTTGATGCAACCCCTGCACCATTTTAGTTTAGTCTCTTCTGGACTGCCTCTACCTTGTCTATGTACGTTTTAAGGTGGAGCCTCCAGAACTGGACAAAATACTCCAGGTGGGGTCTCACCAGTGAGCAATGCAGTGTCAACACCATCTTCCTTCCATTCCTGGAGATACCTCTCTCTATGCATCCCAGAATCCCACTGGCCCTACCTCCTTCCTTGTCACACTGTCCTGCCACTTTGAGATCATCAGATATGATAACCTCAAGGTCCCTTTCTTGTTAGATTGACAGTGCCTCCCCCCCATCCTATACTCAGTTCCTGGCGTCCTGTGCCCTAGATGCATGATGTTCTACTTTTTTGGCATTGAACCCCTACTGCCATGCTCTTGACCATTTCTCGAGTTTCCCAAAATCCCTACTCATTCTTTCCACCTCTTCCTTATTGTTCACCCTATTACAGATGTTGGTATCATCTGCAAAAAGGCATACCTTCCTTTCCATTTCTTCTGCAATGTCACCTATGAAGTTACTAAAGACAACCGGTCCCAGTACTGAGTCCTGCGACACCTTGCTAGTCACTCCCCATCATTAGAGTGCGTGCTACTAACCACCACCCTCTGCTGCCTATCCATTAACCAGTTCATTACTCAAGTCACCACTTTGGATCCCATCCCTTGGCTGCTCAGCTTTTTTATCAGTCTACTATGTGGCATAGTGTTGGAGGCTTTCCTAAAGTCCAGATAGGCCACCTCCTCTGCCCTTCCCTGATCTATTTGCCTGATCACCCAGTGGAAGAAATCAGTCAGACACATCTGACATGACATCACCCCGCCCCCAGTGAATCCATGCTGCCTTTGATCTTCTAGCCCATTGGATTCAAGATACTCTACCAACCTTTCCTTTAACAGGGTTTCCATTAATTTCCCCACCACTGATGTGAGACCGACTGGCCTATAGTTACTAGCCTCCTCCCTGCTGCTCTTAAAAAGACTCAGAATAAAGTGGCCCTCTAACATCAGCAAGTTCTAAGGAATGTGAACAACCATAAACCATAAAATGTTTTTTTTTTTTAAACTAGGGGCAATCTGAGGCCTAAAAGGCATTGATGGTCTCCCTTTAACAGGCTCATGACTGTTATGGTTGAGGCACATGACAATATAGGCTACTGTGATTTTGCAACAGCATCACTGGGCTTCTGAAAAAGACAAATGTGGTTTTGTGCATAGGCATTTGCAGTAGCCAGGCCCTGGCATCAGCCACTGGGTATCCTGGGATGTTGTCGGAGTGGCTTGAGATGTAAAATGTATTGGTGGTGGGTGGTAGGAGCCACCTGATATAATATAATTAACAGAAGTACATCAGGAACAGAGGGTGGTATGGAGGGCTGCAGAGCTTTCCATTGACACTCTGCTCCTGGTGGAGTGGGAGCTTGGGCAGCAGCTCTGTAGTGTCTCCTGTTAGTGGCTGGTGGAGGTGCCTTTGATGGCATGGTGACCATGTGCCATCTGGCAACCCGCCAGGCTAGCCGCAGAGTGCACAAGTGATGGGTGGGCAGGGAGAAAAGGCCATATGTGATGCACTGATACATGGATAATGGCCTCTCCAGTCCTCCCCATCTCATCGGACCTCCCAGCAAACTGGTCTCTGAGCCCCTCAGCCTGTGTCACTAAGTAAGCATGCATCCTCATTCTGGTCGCAAAGAGACCCCCGGCAGAGACAACCAGGAACAAGCATTTGTCAATGCCAAACATTTGATGCCTGGTAACCAAGTTGTTTTTGCTAATTTTGACCCCAACTTCTGAAGATACTTGTTTTAGGATTCACCTCATAGACATGACATGCCCTCCATGCCACCCTCTGCTCCTAATGTACCTGTATCTGCTGATGATCAACACTTAGATGTAGCAGCTGTTGCTGCCCAAGCACCATTTTTATTTATTTATTTACTATGTACACCTTGTCGATTTATCCATTTAATGTACCTATTTTGTAATTATCGCCCCACTGTATGTTCTCCTGACTTGTACTTGTTTTCAGTTACTATCTTTATTCTGTGCACTTCATTGTCCTTGTTGTTACCTCTCACTATTTGTGCCAGTCTCTGGCCTGGGCTGTACCTGAAAAAGGTCATTGGAAGCATTTTCCTGGAGGCAGGGTGTTATTCTCTCTCTGGGGAGCTTCATTTGTGAAACTTTAGCTTGTGTGGCTTTAAACACTGTATTGCTCACTATTTGTAGAAACTTGAGCCCCATGACCATAATCAGAAGCAGGAAGAGGGGTTATAGTTCTCTGAGTTGCTCAGGAACTACATCTCAGTGGGTTTAAAAAAACTTTCTGCTTTACATGCATTGTGGCACATCTACATTGTTATACCACACATGAGTGGTGTTTTAAAAAGTTTCTGAGAAGTTTACTTCTTGGCTTACATTGTGACCCCAGTATTCCACTTCTGGGTCATTATCCTCTATTTCAATCACCCTACCGGAGAGCAGGGTGAGCATTTGCGTTGCCGCGTGCAAAGACACGTGAGTCTAGCATGTGTTTAGCTTGTTTGGTGGTGTTGGCGCTGGTCACTTGCCTCCTTTAAACAATACTTCCAGGTAACTGTTGTTATTTTGCACTAGACGTACCATTAAGACTTAAATACAGTTAGGACTGTTATTTCCTACATAATGTGACCTTACATCAGTACTGAATAAACTAAACATGGAAGAGGTACTATACCCCAGTCCAGACTCTATTGGTATGTGCAGGAGACAAGTTCTACCACAATCAGGATCCTCTTTGGGGAATTGGGTATAAAATGTTTTCATTGTTGTATGTACCACTTGGTTCAGTGCCCCCATACTCATAATAACACATTTGTTTGTAATAAATGTAACACTAACATACAAATGTAAAAGGAAATTGACTTGTTTTGTGCCAGGCTATCAGTCTTGGAAGAAATCCAAGCCAAAATGTTTAGACTTTACAATGGGCTAAACAATCCTTGCTCTTCTGTTGTTTCTCATCATAACCTTAATCAATTACCTGTAATTCTCACTGATTCCTTTGACAAACAGGAAGTGGTTAACCTACCTGTAATGTCTCAAGAGCAAATAGACAACACCACAGTATCTCATCCTATAACACATGAAAATCATGGCAGTGCCCCAATCATGTCTAAGAAAAGAAGCAGAGAGGATGAGGATGAGGAATCTGAACTAGTTTCAGACTGGGCCATTGTTCCCAATACAAGGGTTCACAAAAAGGACCGTAAAGCTGACCAGTTTTGTATCCCTACGTATAATTCTTTCAGCCCCCTCCAATCTACAAGTCTGGCCAATCTTGAGTCCTCCATTTCAGAAGACGTAAGTGAGAATCTCCCTTCCACAGATGAGGCAAATACCACTGTCCCCCCCTTAATAGTTACTAATCCACCTTTGCTAGCCCACAGTACTCAAAACACCAATCTTGCTCTACCGTCTCTGCAATGTCAAAGAACTAAACCTAACAAGGCACTCCCCATTACCAAGACCAGACCCATTTCCAACCCTTCTCCTCAGAATTCTGTACCATTGGAGACAAATGATGTTCGAGGTCCTCCTATTCAGCAACGTCAAGTGTTCGTCTTGGGTGACTCTATTACCAAGCATATTGACAGGGCCATTTGTAACCCTGATAAAACAAATCGGACATGTTCAAGTTTTAGAGGAGCAAGGGTCTCCGACATCACAGGAATGGTAAATAACATACTGTCTAATGCTGGCACCAACCCACTAGTAATAATCCATGCAGGTATCAATGACATCAATCGTACCAATTTATTACACCTTAGACAGGATTACGTTACCCTAGAGAATTTATTAGTGGAAAAAGGTTATACCATCTGTTTCTCAGAAATTCTCCCAGTACCAAGGGCGTCCACTAACATTACAAATAAAATAAAATCCACTAGCAACTGGTTGAGAAAATGGTATTTAAAACAGAATATTCACTGCATTACTCACTGGGAAAATTTCTATGGTAGTGACTCTCTCTTCTGCTGGGATAGTCTCCACCTATGCAGAAGGGGAGTGCCCCTTTGGGTAAATCATTTACCTCTGTAATAAACAATCAGCTTTCACCGAATCATTTAAACTAAACAACTTTGGGGGAGAAAGGGAATGTTCCCAGTTCTCTTACTTTAGGCAGTAATAACCAGCACAGCTGTATTTGTAACATCCTAACTTTCAACGCCAGATCATTAAATAACATCAAAATATCCGAACTCGAGGCCCACTGCATTCTTTATGATCTGGGTATTATAGCAGTAACTGAAACTTGGAGGGATACATCTTCAACCTAGATTAGGGAAATTCCAAATTTCAAACTCTATCATAAGGATAGAGACTCTAAAATAGGTGTGGGGGGGGGTTGTATCTATATCTGTAACGACATCCCCTCACATGAGATTACTCTTACCATAAACACTGAATCCATCTAGGTCTCTGTCCAATTAAGGGTCACCCCAAACTCTCCATCGGTGTATGCTACAGACCTTCATCTGCTGACTTACAATATATTAATAATTTAATAGATATTTCTCAAATGGCAGACAAGGGAGACACCCTAATTATGGGAGATTTTAATATGCCTAACATCAACTGGGAAACTCTCACTGGCAAAACTGAGCATGAGAAAGCGTTTATCTCATTTATTACTGATTCAGGTGTTGAACAACTAATACTTTCCCCCACAAGGGGTAAGAATATACTCGACCTAGTTATCACAAACTCTGAGTATAAATTTTCTGACAGCGAGATTAAAGGCCCTATAGGAAACAGTGACCACAATTCAATCTTCTTTAGTATTAATATTAAACCAAGTAAACCATCTTATAACACAATATATAAGGACTACAGTAAAGCTAATTTCAATGTGATCAATGCTTCATTAAACAAGCAAGACTGGGAGAAACTATCCAGAAACACATCTAGAAATAGCACATGGGAAAAAACAAAAAACATAATTTTCTCCTTGGAAGATCAATTTGTCCCTATCAAAATTAAATACAATAAAAAGGGCAAGATCCCTATTTGGTTCAACAAATTCATACACAAACTAATTAAAATCAAAGAAAAGAGGTTTCAGAAACACAAATCACACCCCATCCCACGACCCTGTTAAACTACAAAACTGCAGTTAAAACTCTAAAAAATAAGATTAAACAGTCCAAACTTAGGCTTGAATTTAACTTGACACACTCCAAAAATAACAAAAAAAATCACTTTTTTCATATATTAATAGTAAGAAGGGGAACACTAGATCAGATGGACTCATATGCATAAATGGTTCAACATCAAATTCTGATCTTGAAATTGCTAACCACTTTAATAAATATTTTTGTTCTGTTTTCTGCAAAAATGACATCATTCCTCCTCCCCATCCAAGTAACCTTCCACCATTTCAATTTCTACAGGAGGAAGTCGGTGAAGCCCTATCCCTCATAAATAAGTCTACTAGCCCAGGTCCTGATGGTATCCAGGCTAAATTCCTTAAAGACACTACTAATGCTTTGATCATCCCCCTAACACTACTGTTTAATAAATCTCTATCTGAATGCAACATCCCGGAAGATTGGTGGGGCACTATTGTGACCCCAATTCACAGAAAAGGAAACAAGTCAGATGTTAAAAATTATCGACCCATCAGTTTAACATCTATTATAGGGAAAGTTATGGAACGTCTAATTAAAAAACGATTAGAACAAGAAATTTGCAAACTTGGTATCCATGACAATTCATAACACGGGTTCAAATCTGGTCCCTCATGCACTACAAATTTTATATTTAACTAGGCATTTCCTGCTATGTTGTAATTGGTTATCTTAGCTTGGTAATATTCGTTTTGTGTAGTTCTATGGTATGTATTGATTATGCTTGTGTTTTTATGTTTCTATGTACAGCGCCTTGAAAAAATTGAAAGGCGCTTAATTAAATACATTTTTTTATTATTATTATTATATCTTTTTACAATAACATTAGTATAGTCCTTGATAACAATATTTCTACTGATGTTATTCTGCTAGACTACAGCAAGGCTTTTGATAAAGTATCCCATTCTAAACTAATAAACAAACTGCATTCCCTTGGTTTCACTACTACCCTAGTTAATTGGATATCCAATTGGCTCACAAATAGAACACAAACTGTAAGAATAAATCGTTCTAAGTCAACAATTGGTTGAGTGACCAGTGGTGTACCACAGGGGTCTGTGCTCGGGCCAACACTTTTGAATATTTTCATTAGTGACTTGTCAGTTAGCTCCAGTAATTTTATTAAAAGATTTGCTGATGACACTAAACTCGATGGCAGAGTAGACAGTACCCCCAGTATATCATCCCTTGAACAAGACTTACGATCCATTGAACTATGGGCAACATTCAATTCCATGACATTCAATATCGAGAAATGCACAGTTCTCCATTTAGGGAAAAACAACCCACTAAATAAGTACTATCTCAACAAATTAATGCTCCAGTCATCCACTTGCAAACATGATTTAGGCATCCTAATATACAATAAATTGATTCCCTTTAATCATTGTACCAAAGCAGCATGCACATCAAACATTATCCTTAAGCAAGTTAAAAAACACAAATCTGAGCACTGCCTCGTACTGCTGTATTGGGCATACATCCAATCCCACATTGACTATGGCTCCCCTTTTTGGAACCCCCACCTTAAGGGTGACATTGATCAACTGGAACAGATTCAGAGAAGACTCACAAAAATGATTCCCAAATTCTCATCATTAATCTACAATTCCAGGTTGAAGGCCACTGGTCTATTCCCTTTGCATCTTAAAAAGTATAGAGGAGACATTTTGTTCACATTTAAAATCTTAATTTTTCAGCATTAGAGCAGCCAAGAGCTGGAATGCACTACCCCAGGAATTAATAAATCATACTAACTTTGACACCTTTAAGCTAAATCTTGATATTTGGCTATGCCAATCTTATCTTGTAAGCTAATGTCCCACACTTGTTGGGGACAATCACAATGGGCCACGAGCCTTCCTTTGTCCTACAAATCCAGTAAATCAGTGTACCAACCCGGTTAGCAAATGAATAAATAAATAAATAAACATGTACCATTTACAGTACATTGGCTGAAATGTCTTTTTTGTATGCTGAAACATCATTCTGCTCCACAGGTACGAAAACACATTTTGGACAGGATATGAAAAATGACGGCTGTCATGTTTATAAGGGGGTGTGAAAAAATGGCTATGTTGAAGATTTGGGGACAAAAGTATTGAAAATTACCAAAGGTATGAGCAGGGCCCCTAACTGTCTGTGGCACTTCAGTCTTGATTTCTGCAGCAAGGCGCCTTGGCTTCCGTGGCAGCATTTGTTGATTTCTGCAGTATAATTTATTCATTTCAGTGGTAGACTGCAGTCCTGTCATTGCCCAAAATATAGTGTAATGTTATCAATGACATCACCTGTGAAACATAGAGGAGGGGATTCTGGATTAACAAGGAGGGGAAGGAAGCCAGGTAGTATGAAAAAACTGTATATTTGAATGGAAACTCACCAAAAACAATGATTTCTTGCAGCACTGCAGTACATATATTCTGTGGCATGATGCAAATTCTGCAGCAAATTCCAAAACCACAGAATCATAGAATTCCAGGGGCCTTGGTTATGAGCAAACATAGAAAAATTTCAGTGTACTCTCATAACTTTGTGATTTTTACATATTTTGACCCCAAATTTTCAACATAGTCTTCTTATGATCCCACCTCATAAACTAAGTAGTGAAATGTTCAAATCCTGTCGGAAAGGTGGTTTCACAAAGCAACCACAAAATCACCTATCAGGCCAGATGTGCACAATTCCACTGCCATTGGTCATGAGGTGGGAACCCAAAAAGGCCATGTTGAAAATTGGTTTTAAAAATATTCAAAAATTACAAAGTTATGAATAAAAGTTCAAACCCTATTGAAATACATTAAACTGCACTTACAGTACCTGATTATCTCATATCGCTGTCACCGGTTCCAGCAGCAAGACATGTCTTTGATCACAGAGTGGATGTATGCTATGGGACATGTACAGGTGAGCGAGGGTGAGTTGGGGGTATGGGGTGGTGGTTGCTGAGTGGGAGGTCAGGGTGGGGTGGCTAGAGTGTGTGTGTGTGGGGCGTCAGGTCAGTAAGGGACCACTTTCTTTTTTATAGGTTTAAAAAAGTAATTGAGGGATGGTTTCTTTACCTCAGTTCTCATTCTGACACTGGGGATTGGGCACCATAGTGTCGGGTTACTGTTCGAGGAATGGGCATGGGTGACCTGGAGGGGAGGGGGATCAAGAGAAGTGGTACCAGGGGCAGGCATCCTGGTCTGCTTATATTAAATATAAAATACATAAATACTGGAAAGGGTGGGCGGGGACCTAGAAGGGAGGGGGTAGAAGAAGCAATACTAGGGGTGGGTATCCCAGTCTGCTTAACAATAGGTAGATATTAGATAGATAGATAGATAGATAGATAGATATTAGATAGATAGATAGATAGATAGATAGATAGGTAGATATTAGATAGATAGATAGATAGATAGATAGATAGATAGATAGACAGATGAACAGATAGAACAGGGAATCGCTGGCTGACTGCTGCAGCTGAAACCAGCAGCACGACTCCAGCTGTGGCTTCAGCATTCAAGAAAGTTCTGCTGTTCTCATGCAGAGAACATGGGTAAATGGCTCCTCTCACTAAGCTAGTCACCCTGGATTTTGGGATACCCAGAAAAGGCATTTCTGGCCATTTTTAATTTTTAAACAAACACTAGAATGTAGCTTAACGGGTCCCGTTTAGCTAGGGTCAGGTGTTCTTTTTTTTTTTGAAATTACACATTTTTTAATTGCCTCATTCACAGGGTATACTCTAAGAACATTCTTTTGAAAAAAAAGTTTGGGAAACATTTGCTGATACACTGAAGGGAAGGACTGTTAAGTCAAAACCAGAAATCCAGAACAAGATCCACCTGAGCTACCAGAAAACATTAGAGAGCCATATTCCACAAGAACAAGAAGCTGAATCCTTGCCAGCAAAAGGCAGGCATTACAGCAGTAGAACCGAGGAAGACAATAATAACATAGAACAGCAAGGCAATGCAGCTGAACATCTCTCTGTTGTTAATTCGTTTAACCACACACTGACCACTGGGGAATTAATCTGTACTTTCTAAGGGATTTTCATTCTGCCCAGCAAAGGGCCTTGACAAAATACAGTTCTGGGGTGAACTAGAAAAAAACTTCTGTCGACTTAAAATAAAGGAATTGTTCACAACAAAGAGGAAACCCCAGATATCAGAATTCCACTGGGAAAAAAAGAAGTAATACTATGTTTACTCCACCCCACCCTGAGTGGACGCAATACCAAACTGGACACTTAGATTCAGAGTTTTCTTCAGAGAGTCAATTGCTGGGTCCTTAACAAGCAAACACAAATCAGCTAAAACTTCTCCACATTGGAAAAAGAGAGCAATACAGTCACTGAAACCTAACCGTAGGATTGTTATAAAGAAAGCGGACAAAGGCTTTGCAGCTGTGATCTAAAACCATGCAGATTATGTTAATGAAGGGAACAGGCAATTAACAGATCACGGGCCAGATATTCAAAACTTTGCCCCGGGGCTAAATTAGCACTGCCCAGCAGACAAACTTATCCCGGAGCACAAAACAAGCCATATTCAAAAGGAACAGCCCGGGGCAAACAGCTTCTGAATATAGCATGGGAATGAGGCCGGGCCAACTGGTTGGGAGTGCAGGCAAACTTAGCCCTGGAATAAGACAGCTCTGAATATGGCAACCAGGAAGTGCAAACTACAACAGCAACACAGTGCATACAGCATGTGAAGGTAGGTAGAGACGAACTATATGGCCAATGTGTGTGCCAGCAAATGTGGACCCAGTACACAGCTGCAGGCAGCAGCGTATGTGAAATACAGTGTGCAAAACTGTAAAATATTCCCCGAGCACAATGGCGCAAGCGCTAACACGCTTGCGCTGGGTTTAGCGCGAGCTAAACCATTAGCCTGGTGCAAACACGCTTGCCTGGCACTAAACTTTGCCATATTCAAAAGTGACATGCAAATGAGCCTACTTAGGTAGTCTGTGGGCAAACATCCAGATTAACATCTCATTATGCCCTGATTTGCATGCAGTTTGCACCGGGCTAACTGTTTAGCCCTGCACTAAACCCGTGCAAACGTGTTAGCACTGCGCAAACAGCTTGGGGAATATTATACAGTTTATAATGTATGGTAGAATGCAGTTATGGCCCAAAAATCATCTTTTTACACCATTGTTACACTATCGATGTGACGTCAAGCTCTTGTTACACTATCGACGATGCGTCACATCGATAGTGTAACAGATTCGAACCACCATGCAATGCTTTTGCCATGGCCCCCATAACAGCCGAACATGCCTATGTTTTACAAGTTTATCAGGTAATTGGCGAGAGAGTCGCGGAGCTCTGTCAGAATGCTACCATGTGGTCGGAAGCTTCACCGGAAGTAGAGGTGGTGGTGGTAGTAGTAGATTATTTTTCCCAACACTGGCATCATTATTTTGTTTCTCCACTGACCATACACTATAAAAGACAACGTATGGTCAGCGGTGGTCATTCATGTTTACTGCGGTTCTCTTGGCAAACCTGTAAACCTCCTTGAGGTTTAATACGGCCAAGAAGAGAACCACCAAGGCAAATATAGCACTGTTACACACCACTGCCCATACATTATCCTCTATTGAACACTACTTCCACATGCGCTGCTGCCTGCAGCTGTATTGGGACAACACAGCATAGGCACAGATGGTGGTGGTGCTGCATGCAACTGTCACAGTGTAGGTCATGCTACAGTGCACAGCAGACACTACAGTAGCAAGGAGGCCAGTCGTGTGTGGACACAGCAATGCCTATGGTGTGTAGGGCAGTGATGATGACTGCACTATACACAGTGAGAGGCCCAACCTGTAGGTGTTTATTGACAGTGGACATTACTGTTACGCTGTTGTGTGACCCACAGATGCTGCACCTGTGGCATGGGATGCTCACAGTGACATGTACATTTCTGGCTTTGTGTGCTGTGGCAGTTGTACAGCTGTGCAGTGTGGCCGGGGCATATATTATCCGGGGCACACTGGTGTTGGGGCGTCCCAATACTGGCCCATGTGCACTGCATGATGTGTCCCAGCCTTGTGGCCACACCTGTCTGTGGCACAGCCTTGCCGCTCATACACCGCTCCCTCAACATCCTCCATGCCCACAGTGCTGCATGTGTGTGTGCTGGCATCTGTTGGTGTCCACAGAAGTATGGTCCGCAGGTGTGTGCTGTATAGCCACACTGCCATGCTGTCCACTGGGGGCAGGGTCACCACTTACTGCCTGGCATGGCTGGGACTGGTGGCAGATGATGGTATCATTGTGATGCCATCAGTTAGCAGCATGCTTCCTCTATGTTTGGCTTTATCTATGTGTCATATTTATTTGTTAGGGTCGTGCAAAACCCGCGCTAAACCCGCGCAAACACTGCGCAAAGCCATAGTGTCATGCAAGGCTGATTGCCAGGGTTAAGACAAGCTTTTCCTGGGCGGTAATGTGCACCACGCTAAGTGTCGCGCTAAGTTGCGCAAAATCACTTAGTGCGGCGCTAGTCGCTGAATATAGCATTGTGCCTGTATTCATGTCAGTTTGCCCCTTGCATACATTATAATTTTGCCCGGTGCTAATGCAGTTTGCCTGTGCTATTTGGCCTTTTGAACATAGCAGACCCGAGCTGATCCCGCGCTAAAGCTGCGCAAACGGTTTTTGCCCGGTGCAAAGTTTTGAATATCTGGCTCCACATCTGCTCCAGGGAACTGGCTAGTGATCTGACTGCACAACACACCAAAGAACTATGGGACATTATCAGATCATTTCCTTAGCATGTCCAAGACAAAATAACTGATCTCATGCCTGGTGAGGGCAGGTACATTCTACATGCTGCCCAAGATGCATGAACCTGGGAATCCAGGGAGACCTGGCTATAATGTCTGGGAATGGTACCCTGACAGAGGGGATCTCTGGATTTATAGAAAACGTTTTAAAACCACTTGTCATAGAAAGAGACAGCTACATTCAGAACACTACACACTTCTTGCTTAAACTTTCTGCTTTTACTGATTTGCCGCCTAATACCATCTTAACCATGATAGATGTGAACTCCCCTTACACTAATATCCCACATACTGATGGCATTTTGGCCTATCTTAAATACCTACAACAGAAAGGACAGCACTACAATATCCACCCAAAATTCATTGTGAGACTTCTTGAATTTATTCTGACCCACAACAATTTCAGTTTCAATAGTAAACATTATGTTCAAACTATGGAACAGCAGTGGGCACCACGATGTTTCCACAATATGCCAAACTTTTCATGGTGAATTTACAGGAGCATTTCCTGAAACAATGTACAATAAAACCATTCGCTTATTTCTGATATATTGATGATTTATTGATAATCTGGACAGAAGGCACTCACACACTTAAAGAATTTCATCATGAACATAACATCCTCCACCCATCCATTAAACTTTCCCTGGAGTACTCTGACATCAGCGTCAATTTCCTGGACACCACAGTTACCATCAAAGATGGAACCTTGCAGACATGTATATACAGGAAACCAACAGACAAATTGAGATACCTACACAAAAACAGCAATCACCCTAGGCACACTAAAAAATCTATAACATAGTCATGCTCTTCAACACCATCGAATCTCTTCCTAGTCAGGAGAACAGAGATAACACCTAGCCACACTGAAAAAAAAAAAGCATTTACTGAACATGGACACTAGAGAAATTGACAGAGCTGTGGAATGTGCCACACCTATGCCAAGAGAACAACTACTACAATATAAAGAAAATACCACCACCAACGCGATACCCTTGGTTGTTACATACAACCCTGATCTGGAACCCCTATGTAAAATTATGAAGGACCTACAACCAATATTCAGTGAGGATGACACCTTGAAATGTATCTTCCAAGAAGTATCTTTACCGTCTTTCAAACGGCCACCAAACCTATCCAATCAGATTATCAGGAGCAAACTTATACCTGACCAGAACAACAGAACACTAGGAGGCATTTAACCCTGCAAAATTCCTAAATGTAAGACATATGGGCACATTTCCACTTAAGACTTTATCAACACCCCCAAAACAAACAATTCAAGACATGGGAATTATACATGTATATCCCAGAATGGTGTGTATTACATCCAGTGCAAGAAGTGTGCTCATACCAGCTATGTGGGCGAAACTGGACAACCCCTTCAAACCCAAATGAACTCACACAGGCAGGACATTAAAATTAAAAATACTGTAAAACCAATAGGACAACACTTCTCTCAATCTGATCATAGAAACATAGCCTTTGACAGCAGATAAGGACCACTTGGCCCACCCAGTCTGCACATTTCCCTACCTTTCGGATAAGCTGCAGATCCTAGTTAACCAACAGCCCACTTCCTCCTACCCCCCACTAGAATTGCCTTATGTCTATCCCATGCATTCTTGAATTCTCCCACTGTTTTTGACCCCACTGCCTCCTCTGGAAGGCTGTTCCATGCAACCACCACCCTTTCTGTGAAAAAATACTTCCTCACGTTGCCCCTGAGCCGTCCCCCCATTGTCTTCAAATTGTGCCCCCTTGTTCTTGCACATCTCTTTTTCTGAAAGATACTACGCTCTTGGACTTTGTTGATTCCCTTGAGGTACTTGACTGTTTCTATCATGTCCCCCCCTCTCCCTCCTTTCCTTGAGGGCATACATATTAAGCTCCTTTAGTCTTTCTCTCTTCATATGGCTTCTGGTGCAGACCCTGCACTATTTTAGTTGCCCTCCTCTGGACTGCCTGCATCCTGTCTATGTCCTTGCAGTGATGGGGTCTCCAGAACTGCATGCTGGCGTGCTGTACTCCAGATGCGGTCTTACCAAGTGTCTGTATAGGGGGATAACAATTTCCTGTTTTCTACATGATGCCTCTTCCTATGCATCCCAGTATCCCCATCCTTCCCTACTGCCTTTTCATATTGCTTGCCTACCTTTAGGTCATCTGATATGACTACCGCCAGGTCTTGTTCCATTTTTGTTGTTGTTAGTACCTCCCGTCCCCTCCCACTGTGTACTCTTCCCCTGGGTTTTTGTTTCCCAGGTGTATTACTTTGCACTTTTGTGCACCGAAACTAAGCTGCCATACTTTTGACCATTCCTCCAACTTTGCCAAGTCCCTTTTCATCCTTTCCACCTCCACCTTGTGTATCAACCCTGTTGCAGATCTTTATGTCATCTGCAAAGAGGCATACTTTTCCTTCTAGCCCCTCCACAATGTCACCTATAAAGACATTAAAGAGGACCAGTCCCAGTACTGAACCCTGCAGTACCCCACTAGTAACCCCCTTTTCCTCAGAGTGGACTCCGGTTACTATTACTCTCTGCATCCTGTTGTCCAGCCAGTTTTTTACCCAGGCTACCACCACCCTGGGACTGACTCCCAGGCTGGCTAGCTAGTTTATTAATCTTTTGTGTGAGACTGTTTCAAATGCCTTACTAAAGTCTAGGTAGGTCACATCCACAGCCCCTCCCTGGTCTACTACTTTGGTCACCCAGTCAAAGAAATCTATTAGATTCATCTGACATGATCTTCCCGCTGTGAATCCATGCTGCCTTGGGTCCTGTACCCCGCTGACCTCTAGGTACTCAACAATTCTTTCTTTCATAAGTGATTCCATAATTTTCCCTACCACTGAGGTCAAACTGACAGGTCTGTAGTTTCCTGCCTCTGCTTTGCTCCCACTTTTGTAGAGAGGAATAATATCCACCTTCCTCCAGTCCTCAGGTATCACGCAATCCTCCCATGATTTGTTAAAAATGTTAGTCAGTGGTGTCACTAGTTCTCCCCTTAGTTCTTTTAGAATTCTGGAGTGAATCTCATCAGGCCCCATTGCTTTGTCCACCTTGAGTTTTAGGAGTCCTTTCAGGACCCTTTGTTCAGTGAATAGACTGGTATCGACCCCCCTATCCAGAGTGCTTCTATTGTTTGGTTTATGTACCTCCCCCTCCTCTTCTTTTGTGAATACTGAGCAAAAGCATTCATTCAGGATCTCTGCCTTTTAACTGTCACCCTCTGCCCACCTCTCCTCCCCTTTACTAAGCCTCACTATCCCTCCGTTGGTCTTACTTTGCTCCCTAATGTACCTATAAAAGGTTTTATCCTGCTTCTTGACTGAGTTGGCTATCTTTTCCTCTTTTGGGGCCTTTGCTATTCTGACTGCCTTCCTTGCTTCCTTCTGCTTTAACTGATACAATTCCCTGTCCTGCTCTTTCTGTGATTCCTTATGCTTCCTGAATGCTATCTTTTTTTCCCTAACCATAGTGTTTTTTCTTTCATTTTGTTTATTTGTTTCACACAAAGGCTTCTTGCCTCTGTGATGGCAGTTTGGATTTTTCCCCATTGTTTCTCCACCCCTCCTTCCAGCCCATTTGCTAGTGCATTCCTTATGCACTCTCCCATTTTGACAAAGTCAGCCCTCCTAAAGTCCAGTACCCTCGCTTTTGTATGGCTTGACTATGGTTATGCTTATCGTGAACAACACTGTTTGGTGGTAGCTTGTTCCCAAATGGCTACCCACTTCTAAATCTGAGATCCTTTCTTTGTCCCCATTTGAGAGTACCAGGTTTAAGATTGCTCCCTCCCGAGTGGGTTCCAACACTAGCTATCTGAGGCATGCCCCCTGTAGGGCAACGAGAAGGACCCTGCTGTTGGATGTGGCTGCAGCAAATGTGCTCCAGTTAACATCTGACATATTCAGGTCCCCCATAAATAATATCTCCCCTTTTTCTGCCATTCTAAGGATGCCTTATATAATTTCCTTGTCCCTTTCCTACCCATGAGACAGGGGTCTGTAAAGAACACCTGTGCAGATTGTGGTTCCATTTTCTGGCTCCAAGGTGACCCACAGTGCCTCCTCTCCTCCCCATTTACCTTTTAGTTCTGTTGCTTTGATCCTTCCCCTTACGTAGAGAGCTACCCCTCCTCCTTTTTTACCCTCCCTGTCCCTCCCATAGATTGTGTACCCTGGTATGTTGACATCCCAGTCATGGTTCTCTGTGTACCATGTTTCTCTGACTGCCACAATATCCAGCTGTCCCTCTTTCATCAAGGCCACTAGTTCGGGAAGCTTGTTACCCAGACTATGGGCATTGGTACGCATCACCCTCCATTTTTTGATGGCCTTGCCCTTTTAGCCTCATCCCTGCCCTTACATTCTTTGCCCTTTTCTCCATTGACCCCTGTCCTGCTTCCTGTTGACTTCTCTACCTTGGTGTTTTTTTTGCTAACTACCCTTTTTTGTGGGGGAAGACTGGGAATTCCCTGCTCCATTTCAGTGCCCCCCCCCCCGGCTAGTTTAAAAGCTTTCCTATGAAGCATTAAAACCTATCACCTAAGACCCTGGTTCCCCTCCTGGACAGATGCAGACCATTGTGCCAGTATAGACCTGTATCCCTCCAAGTGGACCCCCAGTCCCCAGTGAAGCTAAAACCCTGTGCTCCACATCAGTTTTTCAATCATTCATTGAATCCCATGGTGCGGAGTACCCTAGCCTCACTCATGCCATAGACAGGCAACACCTCTGAGAAGGTCCCTGTGTGTGCTACTTGTCTAAGGCCCCTCCACAACTCCACAAGCTCCTTCTGCACTGCTCTGATTCCATTCCCAGCTAGATCATTTGTCCCTAGGTGAACAATGACATCCAGCTTCCTCTCCCGTGCAGCTGCTTCCACAATCCTGAGGATTCACTTCCTGTCCCTCCAAGCCATGGTGCTGGGCAGGCACCTTGCCTCCCACTCCCCTCCCTCCCCCAGTTCTATTCCCCTAACAATTGAGTCCCCACCAGGAGCTGTTTTCTTCCCATGTGGGGTCCCTTGCCACCCTCCTTTGCGTCTCCCTTCCGGTGGTTCCCAGCATGTTCCTTGGTCCCCACTGTAGGTGCCTCCATAGAGGAACCACACTCCGCCAGAACGGCGTATGGATTGTGGAGTGGTACAACTGGAGGAATGTGCCTCTGTTCCACTACCCTCACCCTCCCCGAGCCCACTGTGGTCCAACTGCTTCTCTTTCTTGGCAACTTCTGAGACAGTGGCAGCAACCTTGGTGGTCCCTGGGTGGGGGAGGAGGTTTCTCTATTCTTTGCCAGTTCAGCCTGGAGATGGGAAACCTCCTTCCTCAGAGTAGAGAGGTTCCTTCAAATAGGGCAGCATTGCAGCCTCTAGAATGTCTCTCAGAAGAATGCTGCCCCACAGCCAGTGCATTGTACCACTCCCCACATGTCTCTCACCCTTCCTGTTTAAACTTTTTTTTGTCTTTTTTGTTGGTGTGTGGGTGTGTTTACCCCCAAAGCAGTGTGCTGGGCTGCTTAGGATATGACAGGTGTATGTCCTTTGCCCTTTTTGGGAAGTGATGTTAGAACCCCTGGTAAAAAGGTAATGACTTCCTTGGGGTGGGCGGGTGAGGGTAGTGGGGGCCCAAACCTGTGCCCTCCAGAAACAATCAGCTACAGCTCTGACCCACCACTCCAGTGAATGCATACCTTCCTTTCAGCAAGACAAGCTGCACAGCAATACACCAGAAAATATACCCTGCACAAAACAATTTCAATCACAGAAAAATAAAGCAGTTGAGTCCAATACCTATGTGTAAGCATCCCCTGACACAGCCTTATACAACTTGGTGGTCTGAGCTCTGAAGACAATAAGAGAAAAACAGTTTCTACCACTTGAGGCAATGTCTGGGTCAAATACACAACCCACTAACCTGCACTAGGACCATCTCTGACCTCTCTGTCCTGGTTCTCAAAGGAAACTTCAGTAATACACAAGAAAGGCAGGCTTATGAGGTCAGAATTATTTTTCCTCTCAATACATTAAATGATGGAATGAATGTGGACCTTAGTTTCATGACCCATTACAGAATTTAAACTTGACAACTGCCTTTTTCATGCCTCAGGTACAATACATGAGTATTTCCTGTGCACATATTTATTTTTATATACATATACAGTGGCGTGAAAAAGTATTTGCCCCCTTCCTGATTTTCTCTATTATTGCATATTTGTCACACTGGATGTTTTCGGGTCTTTAGACAAACTATAATATTAGATAAAGGGAACCTGAGTGAACAAATAACACTTTTTTTTTTTACTTATTTCATTTATTTAATGAAAAGTTAACTAACACCAACTGGCGCTGTGTGAAAAGTAATTGCCCCTAGTTAAATCAACCCAATTAAAGGGATAATTAGAGTCAGCTGATTGAACACAGCCAGGCTTGATTACAGCCAGCCCTGCTCAATATAAAACCTCACTTATTTTGGCCCTTACCATCAGAGTCACGTTGCCAGCACAAAGATTCAACAAGCACATTATGCCATGATCAAAGGAAGTTCCTGAAAAGATCAGAAAAATGTGTTGCCCTCTATCAGTCTGGAAAGGGTTCAAAGTTATTTCTAAGGCTCTGGGACTCCATCGAACCACAGTGAGAGCCATAATCTCCAAATGGAGAACACTTGGAACAGTAGTGAACCTTCCCAGGAGTGGGCGGCCTGCAAAATTACTCCAAGGGCGCAGTGTAAAATCATCCAAGAAGTCTCAAAGGATCCTAAACAACATACAAAGAACTGCAGGCTTCTCTTGCCTCAGCTAAGGTCAGTGTTCATGACTCCACAATCAGAAAGAGACTGGGCAAAATGGGCTTCATGTGAGAGCAAAAGGTGGAAACCACTGCTAACCAAGAAGAAAATAAATGCTCGTCTCTCATTTGCCAAGAAGCACCTGGATGATCCACAAGCCTTTTGGGAAAATGTTCTATGGACAGATGAGTCCAAAGTGGAACTTTTTGGACAACATGGATCCCATAATGTCTCACAGAAAGCAAACACAGCATTCCACAGTAAGAACACCATACCAACAGTCAAACATGGTGGTGGTAGTGTGATGGTGTGGGGATGCTTTGCTGCCTAAGGACCTGGATGACTTGCCATAATTAAAGGAACCATGAATTCTGCTCTGTACCAGAAAATTCTTAAGGAGAATGTCCAGTCATCCTTCCGTCAGCTGAAGCTGAAGTGTAGTTAGGTCATGCAGCAAGACAATGATCCAAAACACAAAAGCAAGTCCACATCAGAATGGCTAAAAAGAAGTAAAATTAAAGTTTTGGAGTGGCCTAGTCAAAGTCCAGACTTAAACCCAATAGAGATGCTGTGGCAGGACCTGAAACGAGCAGTTCATGCTCGAAAACCTACCAAATGTTACTGAATTAAAGCAGTTCTGTGAGGAAGAGTGGGTTAAAATTCCTCCACAGCGATGTGAAAGACTGATATTGAATTATAGGAAGTGTTTGGTTGCAGTCATTGCAGCTAAATGTGGCATAACCAGTTATTAAGTGTAAGGGGCAATTACTTTTCACACAGTGCCAGTTGGTTTTGGTTAACTTTTTTTCATTAAATAAGTGAAATTAAAAACAAAAACAAGTGTTATTTGTTCACTCAGGTTCCTTTGTCTAATATTACATTTTCTCTAAAGACCTGAAAACATCCAGTGTGACAAATATGCAATAATAGAAAATCAGGAAGGGGCAAATACTTTTTCACGCCACTGTATATATATATATATATATATATATATATATATATATATATATATATGTGTGTGTATATATATATATATATATATATTAAATTCAGAATTTTGCACTTTAATAACTTTGCAACTGTTCATCTGATTTGCCTAAAATATTGAATGTGCGATGTGGTACCATAGACCTCTGGATCTGGAAAGTTTCATTCTGGTCAAGTTTGTGGTTGTGGAGCTGTGGAGTGTCAAAAAAGTGTGAAAAATCCTCAACTTTTGGCAAATTCTTTGCTCATCTCTACAGCCCAAACAGTTTGTCTGTCTGGTCTGAAATTTTCAGAGTATATGGGGAATGAATCAGGGAAGTGCCCTTTAAAGGTTTGATGAAAGAATATTAATCTGTTCAAAAGTTATTAAACGTTTCTATTTCCCATTCTAGCCTTTGGGAAAAATATATGTGCACCATGAAAGCTTTCGTGAAAGTACCGCGGACTTTCGCGAAAGTACCATTAGTTTACATGCGGGACTTTCGCGAAAGTCCTGTATGCAAACCAGTAGTACTTTTACAAAAGTCCACTGAACGTTCGCGAAAGTACCACAGGTGAACAGTCCCAAAAAAACAGTTTTTTTTGCCACTTCATAGCAAAAGAACGGTTAGGAGTTTTGGGTTGAAATTTGCAGGGTGGCAAGCCCTTGTCCCACAGATGTGCCTTTTGCTGGTTTGCTGAAGAAATTTAGACTTGTTCCATAGTTACAGTACAGAATCTGAAGTTGCGCATTTTTCCCATAGGATAACATTGTGGTGGCCACGACACCTTTCCGTGAATATATCTCGAAAATGGTTGGAGATATGGATTTTTTGCTAAGCCCAACTTAAGCACACATGGAGGTCGCCAGTCATGAATACAACAACAAAAGAATTTTATCAAAAGTTGCTATGGTTACTGAGATATTGCCACATTTACAGTACAAGGGTTACTTGGAATATCTGTAGACCTGCGCTATGTGTCTGTACTTATGGGTAGGTTGGAGTGCAGGGCCCAACAGGCCCATGCTCCCACCTATGCATACCATTTATGCTAAACTGGGAGAACAGGGCCGTCCTGTGCTATACCTCTACACTTATGTGTGGGTGAGAGTGTAGGGCCCGGTGGGCCCACACTTCCACCTGTTGATACCATTTTGCATACCTGGGAGAACAGAACCCTCCTGCACTATGTCTCAATACTTATGGATGGGTGGGAGCGCAGGACCCAGAGGGCCCATGCTCCCACATATGGATACCATTTTGCAAAACTGGCAGCACAGGGCCCTCCTGTGATATGTCTCTATGCTTATGGATAGCTGGGAGCACAGGGCTCAGAATGCCTGCGCTCCCACATACAGTATGGATATTATTAACATTACACTTTCTCAAAAAGAAGGGAAATTCATTGCAAAAAAAAAACTCCATTAATGCATCAGTTAGGGTTGATTTCACACACACATTCGATGTTAGGGTTACAACTACCACCCCACCCCCTCACCCCCAATCTCCACACACCAACAGGCATCAGGGTATGCCTTGGTGTTGTTGGGACAAACTCTCATCCCATTCTCCTATACTGTCCCATCTCAGCTTGTTTACACATGGAATGGGGTCAGAGTTAGGCCGACGACCCCAAGGCACACCCCAACACCTGTTGGTGTGTGTGGGGTGGGGGTGAGGTTGGGGGTGGGGGTGGGGTGGCAGGGTTGGTAACCCTAACATCAAATTTCAGACTTTTATTGAGTGAAATCAACCATAACTGATGCATTAATAGAGTTTTTGGTAATGAATATATATATATATATATATATATATATATATGTATTGATATACTACTTGAGGTGTGCGGTCACCTGATATACGACACCGTCGAAGGCCGAAAGTGCTGGCCAACCGCCCAAGGCATGTGATATCAGAGCACCACTCGCCCACCTCAGAGTGGTTTATCTATCTTATAAAATGTCAAAATTGTTTTGAGGGGGTAAAAGTGAGGTGTGCGGTCGCGCTGATATACGCATTGGTCATGTGATGCTGGTCATGCTAATGATATTGCTGCAATTTCCCTACCCATTTTATAAATATATATATATGTTTTTATACATTAAAATGGCTATATTTATATGTTCAATGATACTTTATGTCTGCAGGTTTTATACACGAGTACTTCTGAGCACGCGCACACACACACACACACACACACACACACACACACACACACACAGAGTCTGCTGTCTATTTTCAGGGAGGCTATTAAGCAATTAACAATTTATAGGCTTTCTGCTGCCACATACCATCAGTGGAGAAGATCTGATTTACACCCAACTAGGATTTCAAATACTTTTTTTTGTCTCTGCATATATTCAATTACCCTCATTCTTTATCAACGGAACTGTCACATCCATGTGTATTTTTTATGTAAATGTTCCCTATGTACTTAGTATGGTTTATTTGTGTAGTCTGTCATTCTTCTGATGAAGAGCTCTTTGTAGCTTAAAAATGTAAAATTCTATTAATCTCTTGTTGGTGCAATAAAAGGTATGCAATCACCCACATTGTTCACATTTTTTATGTATTTTCCATGTTTTTTATTTCAAGGGGGACAAGACGGCAGCGGACACAACACAATTTTTCTTTGTGCTGTGTGAAACAAGTGGTGAGAAAACAAAAATGGTCTGCGACATGGAATTTTTCGTGTGATATCAGAACGTTATCTCAAAAATCCTACTGAATATGCTTAGAACAGCAATGAAATAACACTTTAAATCCTTATAACTCTGGAACCATTTAATATATTTCATGAAACCTTCCAAATGCACTATCTTAGCACAGCATGCTTCTACTCTGAAAGTTTCAGATAAAAAAACATTCCATTCCATTCCATTCCATGTAGGCTGTGAGAGCAAAACCAAAAACCCATGTTAGGTATAGGGGAAAAAATAGACATCTACAGGAAAATGACATATGAGTATCTCAGAAACCGCACAAACTGTCATCATGAAACTTTCCACATATTTAGATCTCACCTACTAGACAATGCATGCAAAATTTCACCTAATTTCATCAAACGCTGCCAAACCTATTAAGGTGAAAAATTAGGGGTTTAACATAGAACCCATCACTCAGCCCTAACTATACTGGCACTACTGTGCCACTAGGCATCCCTTGAATACAGCAAATCAATTTAAGCGAGTCAATTTGGGCGACGTTAAAATAGCAGTTGTCAAATGCACTATGTGTTCTTTATAGCGCAGTGTAAGTTCAGTAATTTCCTTGCAGTAGGAAGTACTTGTTTCAAGGAAGTACTTGTTTAATGCAGTACATGGGGATTTGTTGACGGGGCCAGTTCTGAGCTGGCTATTTGGCGCAGTGGTGAGAGTCACTGCCTTTGTAGCTGGCGGACCCGGGTTCAGGGTTGGCTTTGGAACATCCTCTTCTTTTGTTTTGCTCCTTGTTGAATGTTTTTTTGTTGGCTGCCTTGGTTAAACACTCATTTCCCTTCTCCCCCTGCCAACCTATGTTCCCCCCCCGGGAGAAGCCCCCCCCTCTGAGTTTTCCCTATTCTTCAATGTACATACCACTCCCAGTGATGGTAATTTTAGAGATGGGGGTACAGGGGGCTAAGCCCCCCTGCATAAAAATCAGTACATGTCATGCCCCCCTGTTAGAAAACCTGGCCACCCATCACTGCTTGCGCACCGCACTGTAGTGCACATCATCGTTTAGGCATTCAGTGATGTTCACGCACTGTTTTTGTCAGTGCTCTTTTTGAATCGCTGTTATCAGATAGAACCGTGCCACTGTAATAAAACACACAACAGGAGTGGGGGTAAAAATAATGAGGTGGAAAAAATATATTGGTTAATGATGTCAGTTGTTTGTCATTTGTCAGTAGCTCAACAGGTAGCACACTCACTTCTGAGGCCAGGAGATCAGAAGTCTGTGGGTTCTATCCCCACACTAGGCACTTGGGTTAATATTGCAATACTGACACTGCAGTGCAGCATGAGGGGGATGCTGCACTCCTGAGGTGCCATCTTTCGGATGAGATGTTAAACTGAGGTCCCATCTGCCTGTTCTGCTGGTAGTTCAGGTGGATGTTAAAGATCCCATGGCACGTCTTGAAAAGAGCAGGGGAATTTCCCCCATTCACTAAAAATACTACAAACAGCTTAATCTGGTTCAGTTTCAGTTGGTTACCATCTGTATCCCCTTCCTCTGTTGTCCCTGAATAAGGGACTTCTAGTCCCAGTGGGCCTACTGGGTCAACAAAATTCAATAAATAAATCAGTAACAGCAACATATCAAAAATACATTGTTACTGCTATCCCAATGGATACTTTTTAGGTTACTGTCATCACAGTGGAATACTGGACCAATCAGAGAGCAGCTTGTACAGTGCTGATGACATCGCAATGTCTAGTGCAGCACTGAAGCCAGCTGTCCCTTGTATATCACACTTTGCCATCATTTATTCCCTCTCTCTCAATATATATATATGTATATATATATATATATATAGAGAGAGAGAGAGAGAGAGAGAGAAAGAAAGGAAGAATATCTGACAGCAATGTGTCATCATATACAAGGAAATATTACCATCAGTGGGCCTAAGAAGCTGATAAAAAATTGATCGTTTTGAAGTTTAAATATAGTAGTGTTACAGTAAGGTGATTGTTAGATATGTTAATAGTGGTGTAATAAGGTGTACAGTATATTTTCTGTCTATAATTGTAATGGTTTGTGAATAAGTGGTTTATTACACTGTAATAAACTGGAGTAGTTTCATTAGTACTGTATATACTAGTCATTTACTATCAGATGTGGGGAACTATCTGAAGACTTTTCATGTGGGAAAAAGTCCCGTCCTTGTAATATAGCTCATTGGGAATACCCTAATCCCCCCCCATTTTCATCAAAGTACTTATTGCATTGAGCTTGAAGGTTATTACATTATCTGCTGATACCATGTGATCTGGCAGTATAGCCCAAACTACTCATTCTGTGAAGTAGTTCTTTCTGATGTTTCCCTTAAATTTTCCTTGCTTCAGTTACATTGCGTGCCCCCTTGTCCTTTTATCGTTGTGTATTTTGAACAGCTGTACTTGGTCTGATGGTGTTAATTATAGATACATAGAATCTGACAGCAGAAAAAGACCCAGTAGCCTATCTAGTCTGCCCATATGCCTACCCACTGACATGCCCAGCCTACTCTGGACTAGAGTTATTAGCTGATAGCCCTCGTGGTTTTCAACACCCCCTCACTAGAATACTCTGTGTCCTTTTCCCATAGTTTGTACTATCCTCTTGCACTGGTGCCCAGTCACAGAATTTGCATGGACCACCTCATTGGGTAATGTATTCCACTCGTCCACCACCCTTTCCATACAGAAGAACTTGATTTGATTTAGATGGACGACCATTACAATAAAATACAATATACAAAGTAAATCAACAACATACATAATATAGATAATCAGATATAAGAACAGACACGCTATGTATGTTGACATTGAACATCGGCCAGTACAAACCTTTTTAAAGCCCCCTTAAAACTGGAGACTGTTGCAATTGCTGCTGAGATAGTAGTAAGTAAAGAGCTGTAAAACTGTAGGACTGTGTAAAGCAAAGTGACCTTTGGAGTCCTCATTTAGAACTCATCATTGCAAATTGTTCCTACTGTCTGGTTGGTTAGTCCCAAAGATTAACAGTCTGTCCACCTTGTGTTGTTTTGTAGATAACACTTTAAGGTTAAAAACCAATTCCCCTCTTTATGTTTTGTTTGATTCTAAAACTGAAAGTAGACAATTGAGATTCAATGCAAAAGCATATATTATCAATTCCAGCTTCTAAAACTATCGTGGGTGAGTGTGCTATTTCTGTTTGCGCTGCCAAATGTTGGAAGAATTTACCAGAATTGTTTCATGAAGTAGAAAGCCATATAGTTTTTAAACAGCAGTTAAAATGCACCTTTTAAAACAATTGCAGTGTAAATGTTTTCTGAAGCCATATATGTTTGTTGTGCTTAAGTTTATCCTGCATATTGTACGTATGTATTTTATTAAAGGGACAGCAAAACATTGCCAGGCTTGGTCAAACTATGAAAGCCGCATGGAAAGTTATGCTGAACAAGGTATTTGGCTTCCTTATACGTTTCAAATGTCCTGAGATTTGAATATTTCAATCATCTGACAATCAAAACAAGGCAGCAACCATTTCATGTAATCTTACAACAGAAAGTTGTTGGCATGGGGCCTGCGAGGGCCATCACCGTGCAGTGGTTGGAGGTTTTTTTCTCTAATTTCTCCCTGAGGCCCACGTTCTTGCAATTACGCGATGTGCATACTCTGCCATGGCTGAGATGCACCTGGCATGGGGTGGTGGACATGGCCTACTTAGACTTCAGCAAGGCCTTCGACACTGCACCACAAAGGAGGCTCATCAGTAAACTAGGCAGTTAGGGTGGGTCCTAAGCTGGCAAACCGGGAACAAAATTGGTTGATTTGTAGGAGACAGAGGGCAGTGGTAAATGGCACTCATGTGGGGGGGGGGTGAGAGTGACCAGGGGGGCTTCCTTAAGGCTCACTACTGGGACCTGTCCTCTTCAATGTCTTTATAAGTGACATTGCAGAAGTGTTGGAAGGGAAGGTGTGCCTCTTTGCAGATGACACCAAAATCTGCAATAGGGTAGACACTCCAGAGGGGGTGGAGAGAATGTGCAGAGATCTGAGAACACTTGAGGAGGGGTCAAGTGTATGTCAGCTGGGGTTCAGTGTGAAAAAGTGCAAAATCATGCACCTAGGGCACAGAACTCAGAGGCAGAGTATCATACAAAGGAAGAGGTTTTTTTTTTTTTTTTTTTTTATATTTATTCTGCTTTTTCATTAGCAGGACCTTTCTGTCGGAATCGGCCCTGGTCATGGCCCCCGGGACTCCCACCTACTGACCATTGCCATTGCTCTCCCAGTCACCCCCAGCTTACCCCCCTGAGGGCAGGGCTGAGGCACTGGTCTCCAGTGTTTGGTGCCACGGGCTAGTACCTAGTTGGGAGAGCTTCTGGTGGCAGAGGCTAATTGAAGTCCCGGGGAGGGCTTCACAGTGACAGGGGTCCCGCTGTGTTCTTTTCCTTCCCCTGTAAGCTGGGGTGGAGACGTGCAATGACGCCAGCATCTGTCCCGCCCCAGAGAGTATCGATTTCACGTTGCATATAGGGCGGCAACCTGGCCTCCGCCAGGTGTTCCTCCTGTGCGATCGCGGGTCCCCCCTTCCCTCCGGAGAAGGAGAGCAGTCCTAGGGACGCTCAATCCTTCTCTCCCTAGCCGGCCCTCTGACTACCCGAGTCCGTTCCCGAACCCGGGTTGCTGGCGTCGCAAGCGGAAAGGGACCTGGGGGTACTCATATCAGATGACCTAAAGGTAGGCACATAGAATTAGTTAGGGACACAGTATGATTAATGAAACATTAGGAACAAATAGCCCCACTCAAAACAGCATCAATAAAAAATGTACCCTCCAAGCCACTTAGCCCATAACAGCCACAGCTGACCCATTAAATTGCACAGTACCTTGAGATGTATGCGCTTCTGTCCCTCTGTGCCTGGTGTCCAGAATCAATGTCCCCTTGAAATAGATGTTGTTGCATGCTGCCAAACAGTCCTTACTCCAGGTCTGCCATGACTAATGTACACCCTAGACGTGAGAAGGGAGAGGAGGGACATGATAGAGACCTATTAATACATCATGGGGGTGAATACGGTACAGGAGATGAGTATTTTTCAGAATAGAAGGTGCATGAGAACAAGGGGGCATATAATAAAGCTGGAAGGGGGAATTTAGGAGGGATGTGAGGAAGTGCTTCTTCACCGTTAAGTGTGGTGGATGTCAGAAACAGTCTTCCAGCCAAGATAGTGGGGGTGAAAACAGTCGTGGCCTTCAAGCATGCATGAGATAGGCCCAGAGGAATCCTGGTAGGGAAGCAGAGGAGCAGACGAGGATCAAGTGGGGTCCACGGTAACAGTACAGGCAGGGAAAATGGGCAGACTAGGTGGGCCAAGCAGTCCTTATCTGCTGACAAATTCTATGTTTCGGTGTTTCTTTCTGGGCATGGGATCCCCTTCCCTTGCTGTTCCATGGTGCTGCCACACAGATTTGTCTAGGTGACAGGCAAGACGCTGGACAGAAGTTCCCTGCTCTTCGAGTGAGGATAGCTGTCCTGTGGACACTCAATTTTCCCTCTTCCAGTCAGTCCCTGAACAACCCAGGTCTGTTCCTGACCCCGGGCGCCAGTGTGGCAGGAGGTGAAACACCCAGTGCCTCAGACCTCCATGCCATTGGGCTGATGGCACCAAACTATTTCTTATTCTGTTTGGATCACAACTCCAACAGGAGTTTAACAACTCCTGGTCCTCAACTTTATTGAGCCCTTAAATCAGGGAGATAGTAACTAGGGAGACCGTGCAACCATAATTATTCCTGGAAGGGTCACAGTTCTCCTAGATTTTGTGGTACAGTACGTATTTTGTGTGTAACGGGGTTCCTCCTTAATCATGTGATACTTTGTGTACAATGGAGGTTCTCCAAAATCATGTGGTACTGTACTTGAATTATGCGTAATGGGCATTCTCTAAATATTGTGGTACTTGTGTTGATACATTAAAACATACAGTAAAATTTGTCAGCAGAAAAGTACTGCTTGGCTCACCTAGTCTGCCCAGATGTTCCCTGCCTAATAAGTCTCAGCAGACCCGATCTGGTCTCCGACAACCCTCCTGCCGTCCTGCCTGTTTTCTAATATAACCTTATGTCTATCGCATGCATGCTTTAAGCTTCCCACTATTTTAGTCTCCACCACTTCTGCTGCCAGCCTGTTCCATGCATCTACCACCCTTTTAGTGAAGAAATATTTCTTCATGTCTCTCTTGAACTTCCGTCCCTCCCAGCTTCATTGCATGCCTCCTGATCCTCGTGCTCTTTCTCATTTGAAAGAGACTCCCACATGCACCATGTTCACCCCTGTGAACTACTTGTAGGTCTCTATCATTTATCGAATCTGGACTTTTACCTGATGCCCTGAGTGACCACTGCATGACATATATGGTTCGCAGAGTTCACAGAACTAAGGGCCCCCCTAAAATTGTCCAGTACTGATCCTACAAATCACTGAACCTCAAACCCCTAATGGAAGAACTGTCCCAAACTAACTGGGACCCTATTGTCTCAGCCAATACCACTGACAAAGTCTACGGCCATTTCCAGGCAAAATGCTTGGAGTGTTGGAACAAACATGCCCGCTGCGGCACTCCAGGGTCAGAGGCAGCCACCTCCCCTGGATCACCTCTGAACTCCTAGCATGCCCTAGGGTTCCTGGGATCATGCCTGGAAAATGCACAATGCCACAAATCTCCCAAGTGACTATGTCATCTGCCACGTGCTGCGTAATAAGTGTACCAAAGCCACCTGCCTAGCTAAAACAGAGTACTTCTGCTCAACCTTCCAGACCAATATTAATAATCCTTCTAAGTTCTGGAAAGTGATCCACTCACTTTTATCCCCCGCACACCCATCTCCTCAAGATAAACAAACCCCAGATTGCCAATCATCGTAATGTTGCCAATGAATTTAACTCACACTTTACTTCCTGTGCCTCAGCCTTCCTTTCCTCCTTACCATCTCCCCCCCAGCCGACCCCCCCCAAGTCATTCTGCCTCGCCGCACTTCTTCTCCTTCTCTAATATCTCACCCTCTGACACCTTGCAATCACTTCTTGCTCTCAACCCCACTAAAGGCAGCTCACCTGATGGTCTGGATCCTAAGTTACTGCACCTATCAGCCCCAGCTATCACAGCTCCACTAACTCTGCTTCTCAACCATTCCTTCACTACTGGTACTATCCCTTCTGTATGGAAACATGCCACTGTACTCCCATTGCCCAAGGGTGGTGACCCATCTATTCCTTCAAACTATCACCCAATCTCTCTCCTACCAGCCCTTGCAAAACTGCAGAAACATCTGGTCCTATCTCAACTCTCTTCTCACCTGTATGACTCCCAAGTTTTTCACTCCTTTCCAACCTGGCTTCCAGAAGAACCACTCCACCACCACCTCCCTGATTAGGCTCACTGACTCCATCTTCTCAGGGATGGACAGTGGCCAAATCACATCAGCCATTTTTGTCGATCTAGCAAAGGCCTTCGACACTGTCTCCCCTCTCCTCCTCCTTGATGCCCTCTCCTCGGCTGGCCTAACTGAATCTGCCATAAACTAGTTCAAAGCTTACCTAGTATGGCGGACCCAGTCGGTCAGAATCACCAATTGTACTTCCCCTATGCTCCCCATTACCACTGGTGTACCCCAGGGGTCTGCACTAGGTCCAATCTTATTTTCCATATTCCTAAATGACCTACCCTCAGCCTGCTCATCCTCTTCTATCCATACGTATGCTGATGACACTGTCAACTTCATGTCAGGCCAGTCCCCTGTGGATGTTGAATCCAGACTGCAGCTCAATTTCAATAATGTTCAGCGCTGGTTCAGCTCCCATCAACTCTCCCTCAATGCTAAGAAGACCATCTCCATGACCTTTGGCACCAGGCAGAGACTCTCAAGGTTCCCCTCACTGCCCTCCTTGCACACTCTTGATGCAGGGATTTATTTAACTCTAAAAATTGATTAGCGTTTTGTTCATAAAAGTGCTAAATCTTTGTGAAAATTGATAGCTCTTGCCTCACTGTGTTTAACAAACACAGCACTCCTAGAAAATATATATAAATACTTTCAGTACAGTTAGTGTAGTCCCAAGAAAAAAAAACTGCTAATCAATTATTTAAAACCCTGTGATGGGACAGTCATTGAGGATACTTCATCCTGTAGGTACTTGAAGGTTTGGTTAGACCAACACCTCAGCTTCTCTGGACATGTGGATGCCATCCAGAAAAAAATGGCCCCCAAGCTTGGCACATTATATAGGAACTGGAGTTGCCTCCCTCTTTCAGCAAGAAATGAGCTTGTCCAGAAGATGGCACTACCTATCTTTGACTACTACAATGTAGTCTGCAGTGCTGCTCCCAAGTCCTCTCTAGCCAGATTGGACACCCTCTACAACTCCTGTCACTTCGCTCTCAAATCCCCTTCTCTCACCCATCACTGCAACCTCTACCACTCTTTATCCCTTACTACTCTAGAAAAATGCAGACTTCTCCACTGTGCCAAATTTGTCTCAAAATTTTGGTCTGGGTCCCTCCCCCCTTATCTCCCTTCCTTAATATCTGCTCTGCCTGCTCCGGATCATTGCGTAAGATCATATGACTCTCGTCTACTGGTAATTCCTCGTTGCTCGACTACAGTAGGTAACTCCTTCACGCATAATTTCCCTCAGCTTTGGAATGCCCCCCCCCTCCAAATTCACTTATCTTCCTCCCTCCACTCCTTATCTACTTATATACTTGTATTGTATGTAATGGAGTTCCTCATAAATCATATGGTACTTGTATTGTGTGTAACAGAGTTCCTCATATATCATGTGATGCTTGTATGTAATGCAGTTTCTCATAAATCATGTGGTACTTGTATTGTGTGAAACAGAGTTCCTCATATATCATGTGGTGCTTGTATGTAATGGAGTTTCTCATAAATCATGTGGTACTTGTATTGTGTGTAACAGAGTTCCTCATATGTCATGTGGTGCTCGTGTGTAATGGAGTTTCTCATAAATCATGTGGTACTTGTATTCATGTAACGGAGTTCCTCATATATCATGTAGTACTTGTGTCTTGTGTAATGGAGTTCCTCATAAATCATGTGGTGCTTGTATCTTGTATAATGGAGTTACTCCTTAATCATGTGGTACTTCTATTATGTATAATGGAGTTCCTCATAAATCATGTGGTACAGTACTTCTCTTATGTATAATGGAGTTACTCCTTAATCATGTGGTACTTCTATTATGTATAATGGAGTTCCTCATAAATCAATCAATCAGTCAAGCTTTATTTTATCAGATGAAACATAATTGAGAAGAACTCATTTACAAGATGGACCTGGACATATAATAAACAATGAAAACAGTGCAAGACAGTGGGACAGTACAATGGTAGTAGTGCAAAAACATATAACAGACAATTTATCATTGCACAAAGTTGGAGCATAAACAACAGAAAACATTATTTGCTTGTATTAAGAATAAACATAGTACATAAGGTGAAGTTGTAATGGGTCTAAGATGATCAGTATGGAGAAGGGAGCGAGGGCAGAGGACTGGCATGAGGACATATATAGGTTGCATTATTGGGGGGAGACAGTATAAAAGTGCAAGATTTAAAGAGAAGTCATTTCATACAATTATAGGATTCAGGGAAGGCTTGAGAGAACAAGGTTTTAAACATGGATAATTTCACCAGCTGGGCTAATTTAAGAGTGTTTTGCCATTTGTTCCATACAGCAGAGAGGGAATGGCTTATGGATGGTGCCCCAAAGCGAGTTCTGACTCTGGGGATAGCCAGGAATAAATAAGATAGGCTTCTCAGTGTATAGCTACCAGGGGGACAGACAGGTAAACAGTCAGAGATATATTGTGGGAGCTTCTTTATGATGGCTCGGTAAGTCCAAAGGACTGCATTTCTCTGTTGTCTGTAGCTGAGTGACATCCAAATCACCAGTCCATACAGTGAGCAGTGATGCAGTGAGTACGGTGCTCCTGTAATGAATCTTATAGCCCGGTGGTATAAGGTGTCAAGTTTGGACAGTGGCTGCACTGGTACCTTGGTCATATAGAATATCCATGTAATCCAGTAGAGGGAGGCATGTGGTTTGAATATGTTCGGTTTTAGCTTCAACTGTGAGTAGGTGCTTAATTCTAAAGAACAGGCCAAGCCTCTGTTTAAGTTTTTTGATGAGTTCCTCAATATGCCCAGAGAAGGACAGTTTATTGTAGATCCATACACCATACACATATACACATCTATACAATTTTGTGACAGATTCAAGGGGCCCAACAAGAAGGGTGGTGATCAGAGGTACGTCACCCACGTTAAGAGTATGAGACGACTTCAAGGATGGAGACGATATCATTGCCTTTGTTTTTTTTTTGCATTTAGAAGCAGTTTTAATTGTAGCAGGTTTTTCTGGAGGTGGCAGAATTCAGGTTGCAGGTCACGACACATAGTTTCTGGAGATGGCCTAGAAACATACAGCACAGTGTTGTCGGCAAAGAGGTGTATATTAGCAGATTTTATTTCTGAATGAATATTGTTAATATAGACAGCAAACAGAAGTGGGCCCAAAACAGAGCCCTGAGGGACACCTCTCTGTAGAGCTGTTGTAGGGTACAGATCTCCTTCAGCTTTTACCTTCTGAGAGTGTCCTATCAGATAGCTATTGAACCATTTGAGGGCTGTACTATCCAGTTCAAAGTTATGTAGTATGCCCAGGAGCAAGGAATGGTCCACCGTATCGAAGGCCTTGCTTAGATCCAGGAACAAGGCACCTACATATTGCTTACTATCCAAAGCATTTAACCAGTCATTAGAGACTTTGGCAAGGGCGAGATCATGCTGTGACAAGGCCTGAAACCAGATTGCACTGGGTTAAGCAAGTTGTAGGTGTCGAGGTAGTTCCTGATTTGTTGATTGACTAATTTTTAGGGCTGTACGCAGAGCCTACAGCTCTTTTGGGATTGGCTCATAGCTTACAAAAATGGCCGATCGTGGAACCCTCCATTGGACTTTTGGAAGTATCCTTCCGAAAGTCCAACAGAGCTAGAAACCCTCCACCATGATCAGCCGCTATGGAATAACAGCCACATTATTTCAGCTGTTACTTCCACATTCCAGGGAATGAGCTGCGCATGTGTGACCCACGTGCATGTGCAGTTCTGCTGGCGGCATCATGTTGTGAATGACAAAATGCTATTCACCACAACTGTGCATGCGAGAGTGTCACACGTGCACAATTGCATCGCTGCTGCCAGCAGGAAAACCCTCCCACTGTTACTGTCCTCTCGACCAACATCAGGGTCCCCAGTCCCCGTGTTGGCATTATGAAGGTCCCCCAACTCAAGTGGCACAGTGGGAGCCCACCCCAGTATGCCCAAATGTACTTCTTTGCCCCGTGCTGACATCAGGGTGCCCAATCCCCATGTCGGCAGTATGTGCCCCCCACTGATGTGGCACACTGGGAGTCCACCCCAGTGTGCCACAATGTTTGTTTTTCTCCCCCTCACCAACATCGGGGTGCCCCATCCCCATGTCAGCATCAAGTTCCTCTCCAACTCATGTGGCACACTGGAAGCCCACCCCAGTGTGCCCAAATGTATATATTTTTCCCTGTAAATAAAGAAAACCTTCCCCCAATGTGTTTTTTTTTAACCTGTAAAAAAGAAAATGGTCCCTTATCATCACCCCATTCCCCCATCCCCACCCTTCCACTGAGCACCCACCTCCCTGCACCCCCCCTCCGCACCACATACTTACATCCGGAGGTCAGGGCTGTCTTCTTCTCCGGACTGGAACACATCTGCACTCTTCAAAACCGAACTGCAAACTGAAGAATCAAAGGTAAGCATGCTGTAATGGCATTCAATAGGGTTCTCAACTTAAGTTGATAACTCAGCCTTTTTTTTGAATTTTGGCCCCAAATTTTCAACTTGGGGTTCTTGGGACCCCACCTCATGGCCAGCATCACTGTTATTTCATTACTCCATCCCAAAAGATGATTTTTCAGTCACTGTGTGGAATCACCTTTCCGGACTAATTAACAAAATGGCAATGCCACTGCTCATGAAGTGGGGTCCCAAAAAGCCCATGTTGCAAACTTGGTGAAAAAACTCCAAAAAAAAGGACTGCATTATGAGCGTGTGTTGCAGTTTCTATGCACACTCCTAACTTTACCAGTTTTTAATATTTTCACTCCAGATTTTCAACATTGTTATTTTTGCACACCTCCTTTTTAACAGTACAGCTTTCATTTTTCACATTTAGCCTGAAGCATGTTTTCGCACCTGTAGCACATAATGTGTGGTCACACTGTGAAATCACCTTTTAGGACAAGTGAACAAAATGACACTGGCACTTTTCATGAGGAGGGGTCCCAAAAAGGCCATGTTGAAAATTTGGTGCAACACCTCCAAAAAATGGCCAAGTTATACCTGGGTGTTCCATAATTTCTACGCATACATGCAACTTTGGTCACTTGGCAGCTTATCACAGCCCTATCGGCTCTGGCCAGATCTTGATCTAGTAGCTTGGAGAGTGTTAACAGCAAAGAGTAGTTGTTGAGATCACCAGGATCACCAGATTTGAATAACAGAATGGCATGGGCAGTTTTCCAAACTAAAGGAGGGGTATCCTGAGTGAGAGACAGATTAAACAGGTGGGTAATGGGAACAGCCAGGGTATGATAGGCCATTTTTTTTTATATACTTACTTTATTGGTAGCATATACGCTATGACAGAAAATTTGTCGTCTTAAATTCACATGAGTTTAAATGTGTCATATACTGTCATTTAAACAATGTCAGAGGACCTCTCTTGGGCCTTTTTTGTTTTTTATAGGTACAAAAACTACAGAACTGCAAAAATTTTGACATACAACTTAAATTAACACCTGGGTATAAACATACTAAAACAATTTTCCCGACTCAGAATTCTAGAGTGCTGCCTTGGGAATATGCCCTTCAGCCTTAGATATATCTAACCTCTCTATTCTCTGTCTAACAAGCCCATGTGAGTTGTTGTGTCTGGTGCACCTGCCTTCTATCCTTATTCTTGCTGAGTATTCCATCTGGACCATCTTTCCACAAATGCTTCTCGTCTGTTCTGGACTTAAAATGTTAGGTCTTCCATACTTTGAATATGTAATATAAGTTCTCTCCAGTCTGTAAGGATAGGTGGAAACGGCTTTAGCCACTTACGTGTTATTGCTTTATTGTATGCCATAATACAAATGTACCACAGATACAATGACTTAGAGCCCCTAATACCCCTCATGGGGAGACCCATTACCATGTTATAGAAAGAGAAGTGCTCTTCTGTCTGAAATAGTTTATTTAACTGTTCCTGTACCTGTCTCTCTTAAAGGTCTCCAGGAGAGGGCAGGAGTGGAATATATGGAAATGGGAAGCTCTCTCCTCCCCACAATGTCTCCAGCAAGAGGGGGGTACAGCTGTGTCCCACTTCGTCACTCTATCAGGGGTCAGAAAAAATCTGACCTTTACCCTCCAGGAAAATTCCTGCCATAACGGGGACAAAGTCACACTAGATGAGTTGCCCCAAATCTTGTTCCATTCTAACGGTGATAGGTGGTCGCCCGCCTCTCGTTCCCATTTTGTTATAATATAATGACTTGCCTTTGCCTTATAGGAGTTTAAAAACTGATAGATTTTCATTATTGCTTGTTTAGGGGTTGCTAAGGAAAAAAGGTCAGTGAGGGTTATGTTTCTAGTGAGTTCTGTGGGGTCCTGTGACATAAGTCTCAGTTTCTTTTGGATATATGTGGAGATTTGCAGATAGTGCCATCTATCTCCTGTGGTCCATCCCAGTTTACTGGCACATTCCTCAAAGGTGAGAGAGAGCACCCCCCTCACATAATCTGCACTGGGTACATGAAGCCTTTCGCCACTTGGCATTTGTACCAGGGATCTTGACTACCTGGTAAGAAGTCTGAAGTGTTAACCAACCAACAATATTTCCAAAGGTCATCTCTAACATTTGGGTATTTACAAAACATATCCCAGGCTTCTAAGGTGGTCTGTATAGCTCTATAATCCTTTACTGCTGGGGGCCTCTGGTTGGGAGGTTCATATAGACATGAAGAAGGTTTATCGCCCTGTAAAAGGGTAGTTTCCACTTCCTGCCAGTGTGTCCAGGCTGGCATATGTGTCCATAGGAGGGCATATTTTACTTGGGTTGCTATCCAATATTCTAATAGATCTGGTATCACTTGGCCTCCTGATTTTCTATCTGCCATTAAGAGGGCTCTGCGTATACTAGGTTTCTTATTGGCCTATATAAACTTAAATATTTTGCCTTCTGTGTCTCTAAACTATTTCTGGGATAGTTGGGCAGGGACGCATTGGAACAAGTATAAAAGCCTAGGTAATATATTCATATTCACCATTTGTATTCTGGAGTAAGTAAGTAAGTAAAATGTTATTTATATTAAGCACCCTTCCCAAGCTCAGGGCGCTTTTACAATAAGTCAGTTAAAATCACATTTTAAGACAATAAATCAGACAATCATACAGTACACTTACTTATTATGTAAGTACTAAGGCAAATACTAGGGCAAAAAGGAAAGTTTTTAGTTGTTTTTTAAAACTTTCAACAGTTAGGCATTCTCGTATCTGATGAGGTAGAGAATTCCACAGGGTTGGTGCCATATAGGCAAAAGATCTACCTCCAGACATCTTTAGACATACCCTGGGAATTTCTAGCAATCCCTCGTCAGAGGAGCGGAGAGAACGGGCAGGACAGTAAGGCACCAAGAGCTGTTTCAGGTAGTGAGGTCCCAAATCATGTAGGGCCTTAAAGGTTAGCAACGCGACCTTGAACGTGATCCGCCACTGTATTGGCAGCCAGTGCAGATCACGCAGCACAGGTGTCATATGGCTAGATCATGAAACTCCCATCAACAACCTAGCCGTCGTATTCTGCACAAGCTGTACATCTGAAAGGGGAGTAAAGTCCATCTTTTTATATCCGATTCTATTTGTGTTAACATTGGTTTATAGTTATCAGTATATAAATAGTTGTTATTAGCCCTTAAGACTATACCCAAATACTTAAGGGTGGGTAAATCCCACCTCATTTTGTACTTTGCTCGAAGGTCAGGAGAGGGGGCTATAGTTTATATTTAAGATCTCAGTTTTTGTGGTGTTAAGCGTATATCCTGATAATGTGGGGTATTCCGCTATCATGTCCATCACTCTAGGCAAGGAAGTGTTTGGAGATGCTAGGTATAAAAGGATATGGTCTGCATACAATATGATCCTATGTTCCTGCCCTGCTACTCGGATGCCCCTTATGATCTGGTCCGCTCTTATTCACTGTGCTAATGGCTCTATATAGAGGGCAAATAATAAGGGCAGTAATGGACAGCCCAGGCGGGTGCCCCTCCCTAGGGTGATCCCCCTTGAAACCATCCTGTTGGTTCGTATATATGCTTGTGGGTCTGTATACAACCTGTCAATTGTATCTATGAATCTATCCATGAACCCAAACCCAGCAAGGACCCCATATAGAAATTTCCAATTCACTTGATTGAATGCTTTCTTGGCATCCAGGCTCATTATTAATGCCCCCCCCCCGGTCTTATTTAAATGGTCGATTATGTGGATTGTCCAGTGGATATTATCCGCTGCCTGTCTATTAGGGATAAATCCTGTCTGGTCCCTGTTGATCAGATTTGGTGTTATAGACTGAAGTCGTTGAGCTAATATGGTAGTAAAAAATTTATAGTCCACATTCAGAACTGAGATTGGTCTATATGAGGAGCAAGCCATTAAATCCTTGCCGGGCTTGGGTATCACAGATATTACCACCTGTCTCCAAGAAGGAGGCAAAACAGAGCCCTCTCCCAATATCTCCTGATAGGCAGGTCTTATTAAAGGAATAATTGCCTGGCATAACTTTTTATAGAACTCTGTAGGGAGTGTGATAGGCCATTTTTTAGGAAAAACGGTTCAAGGAGATCAGCGCCAGCACTTTTCCTTGTGTCAAGCTGAAGGAACAAGTCCTCAACTTATTTTAGTGTAACCAGGCTGAAGGAGAAGGCTATATATCACCCAGGAAAGGTAGGGGCAGTCAGGTCTGAATCCTTACCAAAGAATTGGTCACTAAGATTATTGGCTGGGGAAGAGTTGAATGCCAGCCCTCATGCTCATGTGGTACTTGTTTGTTGTGTAATACAGTTACTCCTCAATCATGTGGTACTTGTGTTGTGCATATGGTAACGGAGTTCCTTATAATACATGTGGTACTTGTATTGTGTATAATGGAGTTACTCCTGAATCGTATGGTACTGGTATTGTCTGTATTGGAGTTCCTCGTAAATCATGTGGGACTTGTTCTGTGTGTAATGGAGATGCTTATAAATTATGTGGTACAGTACTTCTTTGTATGTAATGGTATTCTTCATAAATAATGCAATACTTGTATGTAATAAATGTCACAAACCCACACCCGGGGGCCAGATCCACTGAGCTCACAGCGCCCACCCATAAATGCAGTCTGTGACGGGGGGGACAGGAATGCCCTTCACATGTCCTTCTACAGTGTTCACTGAGTTCACAACTAATCACTCACCACGAGGTCCCAGGGCCTCCTCTCTAATCTGGGTAAAGGTAAAATACCGTCTCGAATTTGTAGTCAGATGAGAACCCTCCTTGGTTGCTGTACTGGGGGGAAGACTCAGGTGTTATGAGCTCTTCTGGGTTGTCCTCATAATCTTGATTGTGTCTTCTCCCATGGGAGGTGCAGCAACCTAGTTTACCCTTACAGACCCCTCCAGAGACCCATCTCTCTCCCCTACTTGGCCCCCAGATTTCCCTTCCAGGATCCTAGTCTTTGGTAGCGATGGTAGCACCTTGGCAAATAAACAGGCCATCAAAGATTTAATAAACATTCTCAATGTCACACACACAATAAAATCTCTTCCAGGCAGTATTTTAAAAGCAAGTGCTTTTACTAATACTTAAACAAATTGTTATGCAAGACTTACAGTATAAACAAAAGATTCGGAAATTTGGTTACAGAATAACAAAAATAAAGGTGGAAATATACATGCAAAAATGCAATGTAAAATTCAGCTGTCTCATGTCTACCTTGTCCATGGAGAATCAAAAGTAGGAGGCAGTATAGCACAATGGTCTAAGGCTCTGAGCTGCAAATCTGGTGACATCCAGCAGACCAGACCTTGGTTTGAATCCCACATCTTTCACTTGCATACTGTGTGCCCCTGAGCAAGTCACTTAACCTCCTTGTGCTCCCAGGTCACTCCTGTAAAAAAGCTTTTAGCTTACCTGGTTAAACAACTAAATAAAAAAAAAAAAAGAACATAAATGAGTTTCTGCAAAAGTTTTCAGTTCTTCTGTAGCCCTGATCATCAGTGTGAGTCAGACAGTGTGTCTTCTCTGGTGTGTCTTATATGTGTGTCAAGAATGGTGTCTCCTGAAAAAGTGTGCACCAAAAGGTGTGCTTCGGGTCTTATATACCTTGATTTCTGCAGTCTGTGGCCTAGTCTCCCTTCTGTCACGTTTAATTGGAGAGGAATCTGACACTTAAAGTGAATTCACAATAAACTTCCAGAGTAGACATTCCCCAAACTACTTCCTGGCTGGGCCTTTGATATCCTTGTCCTTCCTGCCACCTACTAAAATGTAAATATACCATGACAGTTCCTGGAAGTATTTTTCTCTTGAAGTGTAAAGTTTATTACAGCAAGTGAGTTCCTCCCATCTCCTGTCCTACTGGACTTGTCTCCCTTGATTAGTTAATCAGGTCACAGAATAACAATCCACCCCCGTGAAATGGAATTTTAGTTTCCTGTTAAGCAGCCTTTTCTCAGGTCACAGAGGAATGTCAGACAGTTGCAATATACATTTTCTTTCTCTCTCTATGTGACCTTTTCAGTAACACTGGGCATTCTTGTGGCATTTAAACATAAAATCACAGAAAAATATAACAAAAATATGCCTGAAATATGACTGAACTGACCAACTCGCCACAATAAAGTTCTTCATAAAACATGTGGTACTTATATTGTGTATAATGGAGTTACTCCTGAATCATATGGTGCTGGTATTGTCTATAATGGAGTTCCTTATAAATAACGTGGGACTTGTATTGTGTGTAATGGAGTTACTCATGAATCATGTGGTACAGTACTTCTTTGTATGTAATGGAGTTCCTCATACATAATGCGATACATGTATGTAATAAAGTTCTTCATAAATCATGTGGTACTTGTATTGTGTATACAGAAAGGGTGCATCCCAGGATATTGAGGGAGCTCAGGGAAATGCTGGCTGCACCTCTAATAGCCCTGTTCAACCATTCACCAGAGACAGGAGTGGTTCCGGAGGCCTGGAGGAGGGCAGATGTAGTCCCACTTCACAAAAATGGAAGCAAAGAGGGGGCTGGTAATTACAGGCCAGTCAGCATGACTTCGGTGGTGGGGAAAGCAATTGAATCACTACTGAAGGAGAGGATTGTGGGATATCTGGAATCCAGTGTCCTTCAGGATTGAAGGCAGCATGGATTCACTGGGGGAGATCATGTCAAACAAATCTGATAGATTTATTTGACTGGGTGAACAGGGAATTAGATCAGGATGGAGCAGTGAATGTTACCTACCTAGATTTCAGTAAAGCATTCAGCACCATTCCACAGAGGAGACTTGCAAACAAGCTGGGTGGCCTAGGGTTGGGTCATAAGGTAATAAATTGGGTGAAACATTGTTTGAGAGACAGGAGACAGAGGGTGATGGTAAACAGAGTTCATTCTGAGGAAGGGAGGATGACAAGTAGGGTGCCACAGGGATCAGTACTGGGACTGGTCCTCTTTAATGCCTTTATTAGCAACATTGCAGAGGGGCTAGAAGGGAAGGTATGCCTATTTGCAGATGACCCTAAAATCTGCAATAGGGTAGACACTCTAGGGGGTGGGGTGGAAAAATAAATACTGATCTAGAAAAGTCACAGGAGTGGTCAGGGATGAGACAGCTAGGTTTCAATGTGAGGAGGTGCAAAATCATGCAGTTGGGGCACAGAAACCCAGGGTCAGAGTACAAAGTGGGGTAGTATTAACCACCACCAAGCAGGAAAGGGACCTGGGGATAATCATGTCTAATGACCCAAAGGTGGCCAGATAGTGTGACAAGGCAATGGGGAGAGCTAGTGGGATGCTAGGGTGCATAGGGAAGGGTATCACCAGTAGAAAGAGAGAGGTGGTGTTACCACTGTATAGATCACTGGTGAGACCTCACCCAGAGTACTTTGTTCAGTTCTGCAAACCACATCTCTGAAAGGACATAGGGTAGAGGCGGTCTAGTAGAGGGAAACTAACATGGTGCAGGGTCTGTATTACAAGCCCTATGAGGAGAGACTGAAGGACCTCAATATGTACACAATGGAGGAAAGGAGGGAGATGGGGATATAATAGAAACATTCAAATACCTCACAAGTATAAATAAAGTTAAAGAGGGGAGCATTTTTCAGAAAAAAAGATGCTCAAGAACAAGGGGACATGCCATGAAGCTGCAGGGGGAGACTCAGGGGAGGTATGAGGAAGTACTTCTTCGCAGAAAGAGTGGTAAATGCCAGAAACAGCCTCCTAGTGGAGGTGGTGGGGCAAAAACAGTAACAGGCTTCAAGAATGCATGGATAGGCAAAAGGGAACCTTAGAGTTGGGGTGGTAAAGTCTGATATTAAGTAGAGTCTGGGATGTTATAGTAGGTAGGGAAAATGGGCAGACTGCGTGGGCCAAACGGTCCTTATCTGCCGTCAATATCTATGTTTCTATGTCATGGATTTACTCCTGAATCATGTGGTACCTGTGCTTATATCGTGTGTAATGGAGTTCCTTATAAATCATGTGGTACTTGTATTGTCTGTAACAGAGTTACTGTTGAAGCATGTGGTACTTGCACTGTGTGTAATGGAGTTCCTTATAAATTATGTGGTACTTTTATTGTGTGTAATGAAATTAAGACATGACAGATTTATTGATAAAGTGTTCCATGCCCAAAGGGCTTAGAGCGCTTTATGATACAAATTAACATAGAGAAATAAAGTATAGTGACTAAAAAGTGGTCTCAGAATTAATAAAACACTAAAAGAACTCCAACGATAAATCAATTTATTAAATAATTACTGATACTCCTGAATCAAGTTGTTTTAATATTGTATGTAACCGAGTTCATCATAATTCAAGAGATACTTGTATCGTTTGTAATGGAGCCTCTTATAAATCATGCAGTACTCCTATTGCGTATAATGGAGTTCCTCATATATCATGTGGTGCTTGTATTGTATAGAAACATAGAAACATAGAATTTGACGGCAGATAAGGACCGCTTGGCCCACCCAGTCTGCCCATTTCCCTACCTGATGGATAAGCTGCAGGTCCTAGTTAACCAGCAGCCTACTTCTTCCTACCCCCACCCCCTAGAATTGCCTTATGACTGTCCCATGTATGCTTGAATTCCACCACTGTTTTTGACTCCACAACCTCCTCTGGAAGGCTGCTCCATACATCCACAACCCTCCTATGAAAAAATACTCCTTAAATTACCTCTGAGCCGCCCTTCTGTCTTCAAATTGTGCCCTTGTTCTTGCACACCTCTTTTTGAAAGATGCTACCTCTTGGACTTTGTTGATTCCCTTGAGGTACTTGAAAGTTTCTATCATGTCTCCCTCTCCCTCCTTTCCTCGAGGCTATACATATTAAGCTCCTTAAGTCTCTCTTCATATGTCTTCCGGTGCAGATCCTGCACCATTTTAGTTGCCCTCCTGGACAGCTTCCATCCTGTCTATGTCTTTATGGAGATTGGTCTCCAGAACTGCACGCAGTACTCCAGATGGGGTCTCACTAGCTGTCTGTACAGAAGGATAATAACTTCCTGTTTTCTACTGGTGATGCCTCTTCCTATGCATACCAGTATCCCCCCAGCCCTCCTTGCTGCCCTCTCACATTGCTTGCCCACCTTTAGGTCATCTGATATGACTACCCCCAGGTCCCTTTCCATTTTTGTTGTTGTTAGTATCTCACCCCCCATTGTGTACTTTTCCCCTGGGTTTTTGTTTCCCAGGTGCATTACCTTGCACTTCTTAGCATTGAATCTAAGCTGCCATACATTTGACCATTCCTCTAACCTTGCCAAGTCCCTTCTCATCCTTTCCACTCCACCTTGTGCATCAACTCTGTTGCAGATCTTTGTGTCATCTGCAAAGAGACATACTTTTCCTTCCAGTCCCTCTGCAATGTCGCTTATAAAGACATTGAAGAGGACCGGTCCTAATACTGAACCCTGCGGTATCCCACTACTAACTCCCCTTCTTTCAGAGTGGACTCCATTTACTATTACTCTCTGTGACCTATTCTCCAGCCAATTCTTTACCCAGGCTGTCATCTTGGGACCCACTCCCAGGCTGGCTAACTTGTATATTAATCTTTTGTGTGGGACTGTGTCAAACGCCTTGCTAAAGTCTAGGTAGGCCATGTCCACAGCCCCTCCCTGATCAACTACTTTGGTCACCCAGTCAAAGAAATCTATCAGATTTGTCTGGCATGACCTTCCGCTGTGAATCCATGCTGCCTTGGGTCCTGTGCCCCTCTGGCCTCTAGATACTTGAACATTCTTTCCTTCAGAAGTGATTCCATCATTTTCCCTACCACTGAGGTTAAACTAACAGGTCTGTAGTTTCCTGCTTCTGCTTTGCTCCCACTTTTGTGAAGGGAATCACATCTGCCCTCCCTCTAGTCCTCAGGTACCACCCCATCCTCCCATGATTTGTTAAAGAGGGTAGTCAGTGGTGTCACTAGTTCTACCCTTAGTTCTTTTAGAATTCTGGGATGAATCCCATCTGGCCCCATTGCTTTGTCCACCTTCAGTTTTAAGAGTTCTTTCGGAACCCTTTCTTCTGTAAATGGGCTGGTATCAACTTCTGTATCCAGAGTGTTTCTACTGTTTGTTTTAGGTACCTCCCCCTCTTCCTTTGTAAATACTGAGCAAAAATATTTGTTTAGTATCTCTGCCTTTTCACAGTCACCCTCTGCCCACCCTCCCTCCCTTTATTAAGCCTCACTATCCCTCCCTTGGTCTTCCTTCGCTCCCTGATGTACCTATAAAAGGTTTTATCCCTTCTTAACTGAGTTGGCTATCTTTCCTCGGTTTGGGCCTTTGCTGTTCTGACTGCCTTCCCAGCTTCCTTTTGCTTTAACTGATACAGTTCTCTGTCCTGTTCCTTCTGTGATTCCTTGTACTTCCTGAATGCTTTCTTTTCTCTTGAACCTTCACTGCCACTTCCTTTGAGAACCATAGTGGTTTCTTACCTCGTTTCGTTTTGTTTATTTGCTTTACACAAAGGCTTGTTACCTCTGTGATGGCAGTTTTTATTATTCCCCATTGTTCTTCCACCCCTCCTTCCTGCCCATTTGCTAGTGCATTCCTTAGGCACTCACCCATTTTGACAAAGTCAACCCTCCTAAAATCCAGTACCTTTGTCTTTGTATGGCTTGACTCTATTGCTGTTTATTGTGAACCATACTGTTCGATGGTCGCTAGTTCCCAGATGGCTACCCACTTCTACATCTGTGATCCTCTCTTCATCTCCATTTGAGAGAACCAGGTCTAAGATTGTTCCCTCTCAAGTGGGCTCCAATACTAGTTGTCTAAGGCATGCCCCCTGTAGGGCATCTAGAATAACCCCACTCTTAGAAGTGACTGCTGCAACTGCACTCCAGTTAACATCTGGCATATTCAGATCACCCATCAGCAATATCTCCCCTTTTTCTGCCATACTGAGTATACTTTCTATCATTTCCTTGTCCATTTCCTCCCCCTGAGAAGGAGGTCTGTATACAACCCCAGTGCGGATTGTGGTACCATTGCCGGTCTCCAAATTTACCCACAGTGCTTCTTCTCCTCCCTGTTTACCCTTTTGTTCTGTTGCTTTGATTCCTTCCCTTATGTAAAGAGCTACTCCTCCTCCTCTTTTACCCTCCCTGTCCCTCCTGTAGATAGTGTATCCTGGTATGTTTACATCCCAGTCATGGTTTTGTGTGTACCATGTTTCTGTGACTGCCACGATATCCAGATGTTCCTCCTCCATCAAGGCCACTAATTCAGGAAGCTTGTTACTCAGACTACGGGCATTGGTACTCATTGCTCTCCATTTTTTGATGGCTTTACTTTCTGTTGCAGCATCCCCCACTGATCTTTCTACCTCGGTCTTTTTCCCATTTAGTACCCTGTTTTGTAGGGAGAGGCTGGGATTTTTCTGCTGCTTATCAGTGCCTCCTCCCTTGACTAGTTTAAAAGCTTGCCAATGAAGCATTTAAACCGATTGCTCAAAAGACTTGTTCCCTTCCTGGACAGATGCTGACCATCCTGCCAGTATAGGCTGGTGTCCCTCCAGGTGGAACCCCAGTCCCCAATGAAGCCAAACCCCTGTGCTCCACACCATTTTTCAACCACTCATTAAACTGCATGGTGTAAGTACCCTTGCCTCACTCATGCCATTTACAGGCAGCACCTCTGAGAAGGATACTGTGTGCTACTTGTCTTAGGCCTCTCCCCAGTTCTACAAAGTCCTTCTGCACTGCTCTAAGCTCATGTTGAGCCAAGTCATTTGTCCCTAGGTGGACAATGACATCCAGCTCAGACTCCTGTGCAGGTGTTCTCGTGATCCTGAGGATGCGCTTCCTGTCCCTACAAGCCATGGCACCAGGCAGGCACTTTACTTCAGTTTTCCCTGCTCCCCCCAGTTCTATCCCCCTAATAATTGAGTCCCCCACCAGGAGCTGCTTCCTTTCCTTGTGGCATCCTCTGCCTCCTTCCTGTGGGCCTCCCTTGTGACAGGTGTCCTCAGCCCCTTAATCTCCTCCGTGGGTGCATCCATAGGGGAGCTGTGCTCCCCCAGAATGGTGTATGGATTGTGGAGTGGAACAAGTGACTGGGTGTGCCTCTGTTCCACCCTCCTCACCCTCCCTGAGCCCACTGTGGTCCAACTGCTGTGCTTTCTTTGCAACCTCTGAGGTAGTGGTGGTGGCTCTGGTGCTCCCTGGATGGGGGGTTCCCTTCCTACCATCCAGTCTGGCCTGGGGGAAGGTTTTCTTACTGCTGTCCAGTGTGGCCTGAAGACGGGCAACTTCCTCCCTCAGGGCAGAGAGTTGTCTGCAAATAGGGCAGCATCTCAGCCTCCAGAAAGACTCCCAGAAGACTGCTGCCCCACAGCCATTACATTGCACTACTCCCCACATGACTATGTACTTTTTTTTTTTTTGTGTGTGTGCTTGTGTGAGTGATTGGTTTGTTATATAAAAATATATATATTATACAATGTGTATGCGTATATTTTCAGTGCTGTGTGCTAGAGAGGATATGACATTGATATGCACCTTGCACTCTTGAGGAAATGATGTCAGAACCCCAGGTATAAAGGAACTATTTCCAGGGGTGGGTGCGGTGAGGGTGGGAAGGGGTTGGGCCTAAACTGTGCCCTCACAAAACAATCAGCTAAGAGCTCTGACCCACCACTGCGATGAGTGCCTTCCTGTCTGCAAGATACTATACACAACAATTTGACAGAGAAAATCTCTGCTAATCAAACAGAGAAATCCAGATATCCAAGTCAGACACAGGTAAACCTCCCCAGCCCCAAAACAGCCTGGTGGTTTGTGCTCTGAAAGCAGTCAGCCCCAAAATAAGTCAGCTGTGCTTTGAACTCTTCCTGCACTGAAAATCTTAAGAATTGTAACAAGACTGTCTTTTCCTGATAATTGTAAATTCCTTCTTTTCACCTTTCAGTTAGAAGCAGCCTCCACCTGCAGTATATCTGCTACAAAGCAAAGACAATTGAAAGGTTCCCTCCTCTGTTGTGAGCACAACTCGCTTTCTTGCAAATCCTATGTTCAGTATTGCAGCTCCCAACAAGAGATAGTTTGATTAGGAAAAATATTAGCTGTTCTGATGAGATTGCTATAAACACTTGCTTATAATACTGTTCTCAGGTCTGTTACCCAAGCTATTGGCTAATTAAGTCTCTGTGATGTAATCACTTCCTGAGAAAGTTTGAATTGCCTTTAAGGCAAACAAAGATAAACACAGAAAACAGTTTACTGTCTGGGTCAAATACACAACCTGTACCTACACTTATTTCAGGATTTGTGACAAACGTTTCGCCCAGAGTTTAAAATCTTCCTGCACTGAAAATCTTAAGAATTGTAACAAGACTGTCTTTTCCTGATAATTGTAAATTCCTTCTTTCACCTTTCAGTTAGAAGCAGCCTCCACCTGCAGTATATCTGCTACAAAGCAAAGACAATTGAAAGGTTCCCCTTCCTCTGTTGTGAGCACAACTCGCTTTCTTGCAAATCCTATGTTCAGTATTGCAGCTCCCAACAAGAGATAGTTTTATACCTCATAAATCATGTGGTACTTGAGTATTATGGTGTTCCTCATATATCATGTTGAACTTATACTGTGTTATGGTGTTACTCATATATCATGTGGCACTTGTATCATGTGTAATGGAGTTCCTCATATATCATGTGGCAATTGTACATTATGGTATACCTCATAAATCATGTGGTAATTGTGTGTTATGGTGCTCCTCGTATATCATGTTGTACTTATATTGTGTGTTATGGTGTTACTCGTATATCATATGGTACTTGTATCATGTGCAATGTAGTTCCTCATGAGTTATTTGGTACTTGTATCATGTGTAATGCAGTTACTCCTAAATCATTGGTACTTGTATCATGTGTAATAGAGTTACTCCTGAATAATGTAGTACCACTTTGTCTGCCACTGGGTTCCTCATCAGTCATGTGGTACTTGTATCATGTGTTATGGTGTTCCTCATAAATCATGTGATACTTGTACGATGTGTAATGGAGTTCCTCATAAATCATGGGGCCCTTGTTCCTTGTATAACGGAGTTCCTCAGAAACCATGTGGTACTTGTATCTCGGGTAATGAAGTTTCTCTTAATCATGTGGTACTTGTATTTCATGTAATGGAGCTCCTCATGAATCATTTGGCACTTTTGTGTATCAGAGTGCCTCATAAATCATGTGCTACTTGTATTATATGTAATGGAGTTGTTCATAAATCATATGATACTTGCATGTAATGGAGTTTCTCATAAATCATATGATACTTGTATTGTGTGTAAAGGAGTTCCTGATGAATTATGTGATACTTATGGAGTTGCTCATAAATCATGTGGTACCTGTGTGTAATGGAGTTCCTATAAATCATGTGATACTTGTGTTTAATGGAGTTGGTCATGAATCATGTGATACTTGTATGTAATGGAGTTCCTTATAAATCATGTGGTGCTTGTGGCATGTGTTATTGATGGTGTTCCACACAAATCATGTGGTACTTGTGGCATGTGTTATTGATGGTGTTCCACACAAATCATGTGGTACTTGTGGCATATGTTATTGATGGTGTTCCACACAAATCATGAGGTACTTGTGGCATGTGTTATCGATGGTGTTCCACACAAATCATGTGGTACTTGTATTGTGTGAAATGGAGTTACAGAAATACGCATGATACAGAAATGAAGTACAGTGAGTAAAAAGTGTGGAAGAAATTATAAAAATGATGAAAGAATACCCAAAGTAACACATCAACTTATACAACTGGACTGGACTGGCTTAGTGCCCAGGAACCTGATTACTCTAACCAACTCAAGCTCCATAACCTAGTCCAAATTATCACGATTCCCACCACGCATAAGTCTAGTACCCAGAACCATACACTTCTTCACTGGGTAATCACCAATAGAGAGGACAGGGTGCTCCTATGGCACTCTGTCCGATGCCATTAGCGATCACTCCCCCACCTACCTGGTCTGGTCCTCTAAGACCAAGAGCTCGCCCCCTAAACTACTCTCCTTCCATAATTTCAATCACCCGGACATCCCCTCCCTCCTTCTTGATGTTCAAGCGATAAACTGGTCAGCCTTCTACACCCTCTGACTTGTCGGAGGCTGAGAGTTTCTTCACAACCACACTCCTCCATCTCCAAAATCAGCATTTCCCCCTGACTACTCGCCGGGTTAGGGGTGGCATGCTGGGTTACCAAAGATCTCCTGGCCATGATGAGGGAAAGGGATAAGCTATGGTCAGCCTACAAAAAAGCCCCCTCCCCTGCCCGATGGAATAAATACCGGCGGCTACGAAACCTTTGTAAACAGTCAGCCCTTGCCAAAAAGTGTGCCTTCTTTCAGGGCAAACAAAAGGATAGTCATGGTGACCCCCATTGCTTCTGGGGGGAAGGTCAGCTCATTACTCAACCCACACACTTATGACCCCATTATTCACCTTGACACTCCCTCCGGATGTCTGGCCGACCCCGTTGCTGTGGCCGAGGCCTTCAATAAAAAATTCACAGACCTGTCTGCCCTCCTTAGCAAGCTACCACCCCTGGTGACCACTGGTCTCCCTGATCATTCCCCCACCCATATCTCTCAAACTCCTCCCCTTCCCTCTTTCTACTTCCAGACCATCACCCCCTGCTGAAGAGTATGCCTAGTCAGGGCAGCCCGGGCAGTGATGGTCTTTTCCCTGCTATGCTTAAACTTATATCACCTACCATTTTAAAACCACTCACCTACCTCTTTAACCTGGTATTGACTACCTCCTCAGTGCCCAGCACTTGGAAGCATGCCAGGGTCGTCCCGATTTTTAAGACTGTTACCCGCTATCCCCAGATAACTATTGGCCTATATCCTTGCTCTCCCACCTTAGTAAACTCCTGGAAAGGATTGTCCACTGACAACTGTCTGATTATATTGACATACACAACCTACTGTCCAGACAGCAACATGGCTTCCTTAAACACTCCACCACATCTGCCCTTGCCCTGTTTACCAATCATATTCTTAGGAATGTGGACCTTGGAAGGGCCTGTCTAAAGCTTTCGACCTGGTCTACCACACCCTGTTGCTCTCCGCCCTCCACACCCTTGGCTGCTCTACTGAGACCATGCGATAGTTCCAAAATTAACTTTCAGATAGATATCAGTCGGTATGTACATAGATACATAGACACTGTCGGCAGATAAGGGTCTGCCCATTTGAGCGTGTAAGTTCACGTTATTTTTCTAGAAGTTTGTTGCTCCTTACCCCTGACCTCCAGAATTCCCTTATGTCTATTCCATGCATTCTTAAATCCCATGATTGTTTCAGTTCCCACCACTTCCTCTGGCAGGTTGTTCCACTTGTCCTCCACCCTTTCTGAAGAAGAAATTCTTCCTCATGTTTCCTCTGAATCGCTCTCCCTCCAACTTCATCCCTCTAGTCCTGGAACATCTTTTTTCACTAGAAAATAGTGTTTCCTGCAACCTATTTCTCCCTGTAAAGTACTTGTATATCTCTATCATATCCCCTCTCTCCCTCTTCTCCTCCAGAGAGTACATATTCAAATCCTTCAGTCTGTCCTCATAGGACTTGTGATGCAATCCATGTACCATCTTTGTTGCCCTCCTCTGAACCTTCTCTACCCTGTCTATGTCCTTACGTAGGTAAGGTCTTCAGAACTGTACACTGTACTCCAAGTGGGGCCTCACTAGTGTCTTGTGTAGCGGAATTATGGCCTCCCTTTTCCTGCTGTTGATGCCCCTTCCTATGCATCTCACCATTCTATTTGCTTTACCTGCTGCCTTGTTGCACTGTTTCCCTACCTTGAGGTCATCAGAGATGATAACCCCAAGGTCCCTTTCCTGCTTGGTGCATGCTATATTCTCACCCCCCAACTGATATGTTGTTCCAGGGTTTTTGTGCCCCATATGCATTATGTTGCACTTCTTTGCATTGAATTTCAACTGCCAAACCCTTGACCATTCTTCAAGCTTCTGGAGGTCCCTCCTCATTCTGTCTACACCCTCTGGCGTGTTCACTCTGTTACAGAGCTTCGTGTCATCAGTGAACAGGGAAATTCTGCCTTCTAGGTCCTGCGCAATGTCACTGATGAAGACGTTGAATAGGACCAGTATCTATGTATCCTCTTCACTAGTGACAAGGGTCTTGAGAATATATCCAGGGTTTTATCTGATAACTACTCTGTGGCGCACACCTGGTTCCACTCACATTGTCTAATTGTTAATGCTAAAATAATGAAATCCATGCTATTTGGATCTAAACCCTTCGTATCTAAGATTGCCAAGGCTGGGTCCACCCTCACAGTAGTCTCACTGGATGACACTGTAGTTGAAAATGTGCTAACTTTCAAATATCTGGGAGTTATCCTGGACCAGTCCCTCTCCTTTTCCGATCATATCTCCTCTGTTATTCACCGTATTAACCAAAAACTTGGTGCGGCTTATCAGATAAAGTATCTCCTGACCAGAGAAGCCTGTTTAGCCATTGCCCAAGGCAACCTGCTACCCTTGATTGACTACTGCTTCCCTATTTACTCACACACATCCTCAGCCTTGCATGCATACCTCTGTTCCACGTACAACAACATATGTCATTTCACTCTCCTGGCACCATATTCCAGTCACCACTGCCACCTCTACCAGACTCTTGGCTGGCTCCCACTACACTGCAGATTTGATTACGGGCTTGGCTGCCTCCTGGACAGCACCATCAGGTGTGGTGAAGCCTCTCCTTATACATCTTTCCTCAAGACAAGAACTTCCTAAAGGTGTCTGTGTGATCTCATTCCTCCTCCCCCCGGATATCCCGAAGGTCTCCTCGGCTATGGGTAGCAGAGCGTTATCTGTAGCGGCTCCCACTCTGTGGAACAGAATCCCCATGCCCACCCACTCTCTGGACTCCCATGCCACTTTCAAGACACATCTCAAATCCTGGCTGCTTGATGAAGCCACATGCCGTTGCTAGCTCTTCTGACTTTTCCCTCTTGGGCTGCTTTGGCCTCCCGTGCCCTCTCTCATTTCTTTGGACTCCTATCATACTTCCCCCTACTACTTGCTTCTTGGGCTCTCCCAATTGGCTATTGTCTTGTATGTTTTTTTTTTTTTACATCATTCATTAATTTGCACTGGCCAATTATCCTTAGTAAATAATTGCATAATAATTGTTGTTTATCATGATGTACTGATTGTTTTTTTTTTCAGCCTCTCATTAATTGTACTTTCCTATGTCACTTTCTTTGTTCACCAATGATATCTGTCTGTCCACTTTGCTCACCAATGATGTCTGTATATCTACATGGCTTGTACTCATTGTATTACTTGTCACTACCTCTGTAACTGCTGCCTGTGTGGCCCGGGTCGTGCCTGAAAATGGTCCCCTGGATCAGTGCACTTACCCGGTTACCAAAGACTTAAATAAATAAACACTTCCTAATAATCATGAATCATGTGTTACTTCTTTGTATGTAATTGAGCTCCTCATAAATCACGTAATACTCATACTGCATGCATAAATCAACGTTTTTCAAATTAGGTCAGCATGGCTGCATGTGGCCACTGTCTCAGTTTTCTGTGACCCCAGAGTTCTCTAGTGCTCCAGTTGCAAAACTAATGGAATTTATCATTTCTTACATTTTAAATAAACATAGGAGATACAGTTCAAGTGACAATACATCAGGGTCTTGATGTACTGTATATAATGTGAAATAAATGTGTAATATCTGGGGCTCTGGGTTATAACAAGAGGCTTAGGGTACACAAAATAAGGAGTGAGAACACCACTAAGTTCTGGTGGCCGCACTTTGAGGCCACCAGGATTTGGACCCTATGAACCACTGGCACAGACTATTTGGTACTTGTATTGTGTGTAATGGATTTCCTCATAAATAATGTGATACTTGTTCCATGCGTAAAGGAGATCCTCATAAATCATATGATACTTGTATCATGTAATGGAGTTACTCTTGAATGAAGTAGTACTTCTAGCGTGTGTTATGGAGTTGCTTATAAATCATGCAATACAGTACTTCTTTGTATGTAATGGAGTTCCTCATAAATCAAGCGGTACTTGCATTATATGTAATGGAGTAACTTCTGAATCATGTGGTACTTGCGCCATGTATAATGGAGTTCCATCATGTGTTACTTGTAGTATTTATAATGGAGTTATTCCTAAATCATGTGAACTAAGATCTCTTTAAAAGCCTGAGATGGGAACACCAGCCTGAAACTCATCACATATCTGCATATTTTTTCCTTGTTTTCAGGGGTCCAGTCCCCTGTCTCATCTTCCTCATTCCATGTTTTTTTTTGGACTTTATGTTTATTAACTTTCTGTATAAGCAGACGATTAACGTCCACAAAATCTCATACAGGGTACAGGAGACATAGATTCACATTCTCAGATAATTGATATACACATAACTTTACCCATGTAATCTGGTACAGTAGGAATAGGGGGTAATCCTGGACAAAAAGTCCTGTAATATAAAGTTCCAAAAAGTCTCTCAGAAATTGGCAGCCTCTTCAGTGGTATAAGGTAAATCCAATCGGGAGAATTAACATAGGTAAAAGAACACAATCGAAAGATTGCTGTTTAAACCTGTTGCATGACTAGGGAGTAAGGCAGTAGTGACCCCTTATGTAGTCATCCCCCCACTTGAATAAAACCCTAACATGGTTCTAATACAGGAAAATTGTAAATATAATTGAAACAGCTCTGGTTCCACAGCTTACATTATTATCTTAGCCCACAACATTCTGACATATAGCACTTCAGAAAGGGGTACCAAATGATGGTCCCAAAACCACCTCTTGACAATATTGCCATCTACCCAAAATAGAAATATAATATAGGACTTGTTCCCCTACATCGTGCTACCCAGAGTAATTAACAAATGTGATGGAAGGCAACCTTAGCACCTCCTCAGAAATCCCAAAAAACAGAACATTGTAGAGCAGAGATATACTTGTAATTGTCAGTGTCCCAGTCAGTTCCTTAGTTTTCCTTAACTCACTGTTCACTGTTCAAGTGCCTGCAACGAAGCGCTGGTGCCTGGAGAAGGCCCACCATGGGGCGAACTCGCCATCGATCGTTGAGTGCCTTGTTAACTGCAGATAAGGGCAAGAGGTTGCAAGTCCTGAAGTTGCTGCTGCATTCCTGTAAATGCCTGCTTGACCATGTAGAGCTGACTGTAACAGACGAGGCTTCGGGTAGCACTCACCTTGCCGAGCTGCTGGGAAGATGACACTCCGGTGACCATTACAGCTCTCTCATTGGCCCCAAAGTCCTCAAACCCTGCCAACACAGGGTAATGCTGGTATGTATACATTTGGGGTTCTATCCAGTTGCTAATAGGTGTGTTGGCTGCTGCACAGTCGCTTAAAAGGCGCTGATCTTCCACAACGGTTGCAGTATGGGTCTGGTACCCCTCTGCCCCAATTACTGCTGCATAGAGCTGAGGAGCGTTCTCGGCGCTGGTACCCTGAGTAGATAAAACTTCTGTGGCCTCTGAATGTCTTCCCGGCGGGTTACTTGATTCAACAGCGGGGACCCACGGCTACTTGGCTCTTCATTCTGTCCAACGCTGTCTGAAGTTTGGAATCCATGGTCCGCATGAACTCCAGGATAGCATGCCACGGTGCCTGTGTCATGAAATTCTCAGGTGCTTTGTGTGAGACCAGCAAGCTCAGTGAAGTGCGCCATGGGGTCATTCTTCAGACACAGCAATTTGTCTATTCCTCGGACCTTTGCAAGTTTGGTATCGTCAGGCTCCAGAAAAGATACTGCACCCAGAACTGCCATTTGTTTTAAAGTTCAGAACCAGTAAAAGTATATTTTTAAGTATAATTGCCTCTTCAAGTGGGAGAGACTGCAGGAATGCATCCAGCCTGGAAGATGGCTCTCTGGCGCCCCCTCTCATTCCATGTTTTCAGATTATAGTCAGCCATACTTTTTGTTCAACCATTGGCAAGGCATTCTGATGTCTATGGCTCAGGATGTCATCTCCAAGATCAGAGCGTGTATGGCAGCCAGTGACTGATACTCAATTGCAGCAAGACCAAGTCATTTCTGGTTAGCATAGATTACCTGGTGTTGTCTGCTAGGGATTGCCCTTAGTTTTCCATTGTTGATGAGTTCCAGTTGGAGTTGAGGAAGGAGGTCTGTTACCTGGCTGTCATTCTAGACAGTGAGCTGACCCTGCCTTCTCAGTTGGAGGCCATCGTCCAAAGTGTCTTTTGTCATCTAAAAAGTATTGCCAGGTTGTACCCCTACCTGGACCATAACAATCTGCACAACCTAGTGCAAGCTTTCATTATCTTGCATAGTGACTACTGCAGTATGCTCTACTTTATTTATTTATTTATGTCTTTGGTAACCAGGTAAGTGAGCTGATCCAGAGGACCGTTTTCAGTCATGACCTGGGCCACAGGGTGGCAAATAACATGAGACAGAAAACAATGCATACAATGAGTACTTAAGCAATAATGCATAACAGGTGTGTGTTGTCATGGGGTTTACCCATGCCTAGTGTGGTGTATCATGAGGTGCAACTGAGTAACTCATTAACCACACAACTGGGCACATCCCACTACTACACATGTCCTGAAGTGCACTATTTCATTTCATTTCATTTTATTTATTACATTTGATAGCAAGATCAGCTAGGACAGTCCATTTTCAGAAGTAACCAGTTGACTAGTATTGCAATTATAAAATGAATCTGTATAAAAAAAAAAATGAATTAGGTTCAAAGAAAGTAAACATTTGATCAGTGGGACCTTGTAACATTTTTTCACCAATGAAGTTACAGGATTTTCGTGACCCATTTTATAATTTGGCTTTCTACCTACTCAACTCCATAGCCTACGGCTGGTGAACAACGCGGCAGCTAGGTTTTTGATTGGTGAGGTAAAATCTGAGTGCATTACTCTGGCACTGCACAGTCTGCACTTTCTGTGGGTTAAGTTCAAAATTATGTTGCTGGTTATTAGGCCATGAATGGACTTGACCTCCTCTACTTTCAAGATCTGCTTGCAACCAACCAGGAGGGTTCTAGTGGCAAATTATTTCTATGCTCAGCACCCCAAGACCTTTGTTGGCCCCCTTTCAAAGCTAAAGTCTGCACAGGGATAGGCATTCGCTGTGTCTGCCCCAACGCTTTAGAACTCTGTCCCTTGGTCCATCTGTTTTACTCCTTCAGTAGAAGTTTTTAAATCAAGGCTAAAGACCTGGCTTTTCAGGACATATTTTTTCAGAGAACTGAATCAAGTTTCTAAAGATCTTAAGTTCAGACATTTTTTTTTGTAGTTAATCTTTTTATTATTTTACAGTAAAAGATATACAACCATTTCCACATATGCAAAAATACATAATCAGTCATAATGACCAGATAAAGTAACACACTGGCTGCTAAACAACATCATTAGAGTAAAAAAATGCTATGGATCTTAAGAATTACAATAAAGTTACAATGTTTGAAAAAAAACATATGTCTGGTCTGAGTTCTCTAAGAATAACCTAGAAGGTAATATCGACAGGGAGAAACAGGGATAGCATAGAGTACTTATATGGTAATGTTATTAACTGATTTGTTCAGTATAACTCTATATCGTATACATATATATATATTGGAAATGTTATTGAGGTAGCAAGACATATATATAAACAACTAGTAAATGCAAAAAAAAGTAAAGTAGAAAGCAAGGGAAAGACAACAAGAGAGACAATGGTAATAAAAAATACCAAGTGATATTAAGTAAGTATAATCTCTGTAGCATTCAATATATTAAGTATTAGAATTGTGTGGAGATTCTAGGTAAATATGATAGTCCTGCCAGCATCTATTATAATCTTCAAGTCGGTCAGAGGAAATACAAGATAAGTGGTCCAGGGAGGCATACTGAGATAAATTGTTAAGAATATTAGAAAATTTGGGGATTATAATGGATTTCCAATGGATAAGTATAAGGCGCTTAACCTGAAGAAATAATACCGTAGATTCGACCATCTGTTTTGCGTGCGGGAAATAGTGTTGTTTTGGGGGTTGATTATACCTAATATAGTGTGTTTAGGGTCTAATGTAATGGGTTGACCTATAACTTTTTCTGCAAATTTATGAGTAGTATGCCATAGATTCTTTATAAGAGGGCAGTTCCATAGGATGTGATATAGGTCCCCATTGGAGGAGTTACAACGCCAACAGTTAATGTTATTCATTAGACCCATATGTTGAAGTACCGTAGGGGTTCTATACCACAAGTGGAGGATTTTTATTTGTATAAGTGAGCTACACTTATCTTTAAAGGTCTTCTGGCAGGAAAACAAGCATCTATGCCATTGTGAATCTGATATGTTGTAATTTAGTAGTTGACTCTGTTTGTTTTTACCTGTGTAAGATTGATTTGGAATTATATCTATAATATGTTTATAAATTTTACTGTTCAAATTAGAAGTATGTTTAAGCCATTGTGAGATATATGGGTTGTGTAAGTGTTGTTGGGGTAAGTATTGAAAATAGGAGTTGCAAGCAGTGCGGAGCTATAGGTACTTCTAAAAATCATGTTTTGGAAGTTTCCAAAGGGTACAAAGATCAATAAAGGACTTGAGTCTAAGTTCATTGGGTTCCAGTATATCATTTAAGAAGAAAATGCCTCTGTTTTTCTAATTACAGCAAAAGATTGGGTGATTATCCACATAGATATTTGGGTTGCCCCATATTGGGGTATTTGCTAAAGGTGTAGGATTAAATTTGAGATGTTTATGTATTTGTTTCCAATTAAATACAGATGATGAAATTATGGGATGAGATTTTAGTTTAGGAGGAAGAGAGTTATAGATAAAGGAAGTATTTAATGTTCCCAGGGCATAGGGAGGTTTCCATATTAATCCATAATGGAGAATTGGATGTTGGTTTAAGGAACCATTTTACAGTCTGAGCTGTTTGAAAGGCCCAAAAATAGGCTTGAAACCAGGGGAGGCCGAAACCTCCTCTCGACCAATGAGAACGGAGTTTAATATGACTAAATCTGGGATGTTTCCCTTCCCAGAGAAAGTTGCCTATTAGTTTATCTAACTTAACTAAAAAGTTGGAGGGTAAAATTAAAGGAATATTGGCAAAAAGATATAAGATTTTTGGAGAGATAGACATTTTAATGGCAGATATTTTCCCATTAAATGAAAGATTTAGTAGTTTCCATCTCTCAAACATAGATTTGATATTGGATAGCAGGGGAAAAAAATTAATGTCCCATATTTTGTCCAGCCTCAGGGTAATTTGAATGCCGAGGTAAGAAAAGCCCTGGGGTGACCAACAAAAACCCAAAGGGTTGTTCATAGAGGGTTTACATTAATTTAATGGTAGAGTTTGGGCTTTATTATAATTCAAGGCTAAGCCAGAAAGATACGTGAATTCTTTAAATAGTATAACCAATGGTTGTCCTGCCTCTTCAAGGTTTTCTAAAAGAATGAGGAGGTCATCTGCATAAGAAAGTGAGGGGTAGCGGGAGTTACCGATCTGAATCCCTTTAATATAACTGGATTGTTGAATGTGGGCAGAGAGGGGCTCCATAGCAAAAATAAATAAAGACGGTGATAAGGGACATCCTTGCCTAGTACCTCTTGCAAGTGAAAATGGAGATGAAAGCATAGAGTTGGTAAGTATTCGAGCTGAAGTATGTATATATAGTAGCTTGATCCATGAGCAGAAGTTATTAGGAATGCCAAAATGAGAATGTACAATATATAAATAGTTCCAGTTTAAGGAGTCAAATGCCTTTTCAAAATCGATAGAAATGGCGGCCGCAGGAGATTTAAGGAATTTTGCCTTGTGAATTAAATTAAATAAGGAACGGAGATGATCGGAACCTAATCTAGTTTTGATAAAGCCGGCTTGGGAATTGTGAGCAATTTTGGATATTAAGGGTTCTAGACGTAAAGTTAAAAGCTTTGCAAAGATTTTTCCGTCTGTATTGATTAATGATATAGGTCTATAGCTGGATGGGAGAGCAGGGTCCTTGTCATTTTTAGGTAGGACTGTAATAATAGCTTCAGTCATGGTAAATTCAGACATTTTAGAAATATTATTTAATGGAAAACAGTCATTTTTTTCCTGTAGAAATAGTTTTTTTTAAATATTGGTTCCAGTTCTGTTACTGTTCCATCTTTACTGGCCTTGTAGAAAATTCAGTGAGTATTTCAGTTTTACTCATTACTGGTAAGGACTATTTTAGAACTCTGTTATATAGTTTGCATTCTTTGATTAGCTCTTCCATTGATGTCACACTGTATTTTTACGATCTATGTACAGTATCTATCTATATACCTATCAATCCGTCTGTCTATTATTATCTATCTACAGTATCTATCTATCTAGACTGTCTGCCTGTCATCTTCACATATCTATCTATCTAGACTGTCTGCCTATCATCTTCACATATCTATCTATCTATCTATCTATCTATCTATCTATCTATCTATCTATCTATCTATCTATCTATCTATATCTTCTAGTCTATATTAGTCCTGTTTCAGTGGATGAGGTCTGGGGGCAGCCCACCTTTTGTGAGCTGGAACTTGGCCAGATATGACTATTTGCTTGGGTTTATAGGATTTCTGGGTCCAGTGATCGCTGAGTTAGTTTTATGCTCCCTTTTGGAGGGAGTGTTTCCTAGTGCACCGAGAAGTGCGCGGGTTAGACTGTTCCTAAAGAAACCATCTCTGGACCCAGATTGCATGGTGAATTATAGACCAGTCTGTAACCTCCCCCTTTTGGGAACGGTCATCAAGAAGATGATGGCACTACAGCTTGAGGATCACCTCACAACTTGTGACATCTATAAATCTCTCCAGTCTGGGTTTAGTCAAGGCACAGCACTGAGACAGCATTGGTCAAGGTGCGTAATGACCTTCTCATGGCTAAAGATGAGGAGAGCAGTCAGTTCTCATCCTTCTCTTTTCATTTGTTGACAGGGTGGACCATGGGTTGTTGTTGGATCATCTCAAGGAGCATTGTGGATTCACTGGCATTGCCATCGGCTGGTGTTGAGTCCCTCCTCAGGGACAGGATGGAGAAGGTGATGATGGGGAACTTCTCCTCACTCCAGAAGCCTCTGCTCTGTGGTGTACACCATGGATTGATTCTCTCACCTTTGCTGTTCATGATATACATGCCACCCTTGGGAGGGATCATAGACAATATAGTCTGGGTTTTCATTGCTATGTCAGTGATACCAAGCTGTACCTGTCTTTTGCACCTGGGATACGTGATGCTGTTGAGGTGCTACATTTGTACCTGGCTGAGATCTAGGACTGGATGTCATCAAGCTGGTTAACACTCAACCCAGACAAGACAGAAGTACTACTGATTAAGCCTGGTTGGAGGTGGGGTGCAGAGGCCACCGCGTTGGAGACTGACCTTGTCCTGGCCTTCTTCAGTTTAGTGTCCTTTGTTAAGGTGAAAAATATGGGGGCTCATTCTGATTGACAGACTGACACTTGAGGCTTAGATGTCGGCTTTGTCAGGAGTGCCTTTTACCATCTCAGAAACATCACCTGGATAAAAGCCTTGATTCCCCCTGAAGAGCTGCTATCACTGCTACATGCATTTGTGATGTCCAGGCTGTAACACTCTGTACCTCAGGGTGAGTGGAGGTGTCCTACAATGCCTGTAGCTGGTGCAGAACAAAGCAGTCAGGTTACTGACAGGCCTTCCCTAGAGCACGTCATATAACCCCGATCATGCATGAACTTCATTGGCTGCTGGTGAAGTGGCGTATTATCTTCAAGGTCATATTGCTGACCTATAAGGCCCTATTTGGACTGGTCCCTGGCTACCTGAGAGACTTTCTGACTCCTTATCAGAACTCCTGCCACTTCTGCTCCTCTGAGGTGGGCCTCCTAGCTGTTCCCATGACAAGGCTCAAAACTTCTGGTGATCGAGTGTTTGCGATGGCTGGGCCTACCCTGTGGAAGGAGCTGCCACATTCTTTATGGTAAGCCCCCTTGGTGGAGGCCTTTAAGAGGGCCTGAAGTCCTTCCTTTTTCAGGAGGATTTTGGGTCTGCTTAGTAGCCTCCTTGTGTCTGCTGCCACTGCTTTCCTTTCTTTTTACAGGTTTTACCACAACATTTTGCACGTTTTATTGCGAAATATTTGTTTTTAAATCATATTTCTATTTGGGCTTACTGTTTTATTATAAGGTGCCCTGAGTCTTAAGAAATAAACTACTACTATTACATCTGTCTGTCTGTCTGTCTGTCTGTCTATCTATCTATCTATCTATATCTATCCATCTATCTAGCCATCTAGCTATTTATGTAGTGGAAGAAAGTTGTGGCATTTCCTGCTACTATCCTGATTTCCAGACACTCTTTGGCCTCTTTAATTCTATTTTTGTGGTCCCTCAGTGCTGATCTGTACTCCTCTCTGGCTTGGAAGCAACCCGCCTCTGTCCCGCTTTTTGTATAGGATCAATTGCCTTGGGTCAGAGCTGAGTTGGGGGCACTTATACTAACCCATTCCCCTTATTGCTCACAGGGATGCAGACCTCCGCAGCTGCTTTCAGCACCTTCTGTAACAAACCACCTATGTGCTCTGCATTGCCAGTCTAATGCAACTTCTCCAGACCCTTGGCCACCAGATTTTTCTCATCTTGGAAATGTCTGCATTTCTGAGGTTCTGGGTCCTGGTAGCCGAGGCCCAACTAGTCTTCCCTGTCAACAGGGGGAAGGTTACCCTGTTGTGGTCATTGCTTCCTGTGGTCACTGCCTCCCACTGGTTTCTTGATGTCCACACAGGACATTATCCCATTCCCACTGGTGAGAACAAGGTCAAAGATAGCTTTAAACTGAGTCCCTTGCTGGGCATGCTGTCTAGGAAGCAGTCCTTCAAAGTGGCCAGTAACTCAGTCTTAGCCTTGCCATTAGCCTCCTCAAGATGTCAGTCTGTGCCCATGAGTCTGAGTTCCCCAGGATCACCACAGCATCTGATTTTGCTGCACTTGTAACTTCCCTACCAGCTTAGCATCATGCTCCATTGAAGTGTTTGTGAGTTTGTAGCAAACCCTCTCCCGCCAAGACTCTTCTGCCTCCCCTTTTCCTCAACTTGACCCACATGGACATTGTGGCACTGTTTTTCCACTCATGTTCAGTACACTGCGGCAGGTTTTCTGCTGATGTCCTGGACACTGTGGCACTGTTTTTCCACTCAAGTTCTGGACACTGTGGCACTGTTTTTCCACTGATATGCTGGACACTGCAGCACTGTTTTCCCCCTGATGTCCTGGACAAGGTGGCACTGTTTCTCCATGGATATGCTGGACACTGTGGCGCTGTTTGTCCACTCATGTCCTGCACACTGTGGCACTGTTTTTCCATTGATATGCTGAATACTGTGGCACTGTTTTTCCCCTAATGTCCTGGACACTGTGGCACAGTTTTTCAACTGATATGCTGGACACTGTGGCTCTGTTTTTCCCATGATATCCTGGACACTGTGGCACTGTTTATCCACTAATGTCCTGGACACTGGCACTGTTTTTCCACTGATATACTGGACACTGTGGCACTGTTTTCCCCCTGATGTCCTGAACACTTTAGCTCTGTTTTCCTACTGATATGCTAAATGTTGTGGCACTGTTTTTCCATTCATGTTCTGGACACTGTGGCACTGCATTTCCATTGGTGTCTTGGACTCTCTGGCACTGTTTTTCTGCTGATGTCCTGGACACTGTGGCACTGCTTCTCCACTTATGTTCTGGACACTGTGGCACTGGTTTTCTGCTGATGTCCTGGACACTGTGGCACTGTTTTTCCACTCAAGTTCTGGACACTGTGGCACTGTTTTTCCACTGATATGCTGGACACTGCAGCACTGTTTTCCCCCTGATGTCCTGGACAAGGTGGCACTGTTTCTCCATGGATATGCTGGACACTGTGGCACTGTTAGTCCACTCATGTCCTGCACACTGTGGCACTGTTTTTCCATTGGTATGCTGAATACTGTGGCACTGTTTTTCCCCTGATGTCCTGGACACTGTGGCATAGTTTTTCCACTGATATGCTGGACACTGTGGCTCTGTTTTTCCCATGATATCCTGGATACTGTGGTACTGTTTATCCACTAATGTCCTGGACACTGGCACTGTTTTTCCACTGATATACTGGACACTGTGGCACTGTTTTCCCCCTGATGTCCTGAACACTTTAGCTCTGTTTTCCCACTGATATGCTAAACACTGTGGCACTGTTTTTCCATTCATGTTCTGGACACTGTGGCACTGTATTTCCATTGATGTCCTGGACTCTGTGGCACTGTTTTTCTGTTGATGTCATGGACACTGTGGCACTGTTTTTCCACTGATATCCTGGACACTGTGGCACTGTTTTTCCACTGATGTCCTGGACACTGTGGCACTGTTTTTCCACTGATGTCCTGGACACTGTGGCACTATTTTTCCACTGATATGCTGGACACCATTGCACTGTTTTTCCACCAATGTCCTCCTTGTTCTCTACAGTGGTTCCTGCGCTTATTTACTGATGGCCTTATGAACTATTTTAATAACTAGATATGGAGTGGAAGATAGTACAGTTCTTCCAGCCTGAGTATTTCCTTCCCTATGCCCAAACCTAACCCTAATTCTGCCCTTCCCAATATAAGTGACAGTACCATCTTGGTAGCCAGCCTTACAGGAAACTATCATGCATGCCTTGGTCACATGACATGCCTGAGTGGTGGTATGTTACTGTTAGGAAAGGCAGCGTGGTCCAAGTTACTACTTCAATAAAAACTGAGCACTCTGAGGGGCTGCTGTATTTTGATCCATGTAGCAGCTTTTACCATCAGCAGTATCTGTATCAGGAGCGGCTGATGTATTGTTATAGATGACATCACTGGTTGGAACACCGACTATAATAGCTGAATAGATGATACATCCGGAGCAGATTTTAAAGACCTGAGAAACAGAAAACAACAACTAGAGAAATATACAAAAAGAGAACAGGGGGTTAAAAATATGAAATAAGAGTGCTGCAATGCATCGCTTCCCCTTTAAAGCGATCTTCCAGCTTCCAGCGCAAAACATATCACCAGTAGAACAGTTACACAAAATACTCTTCAAATTTTAATTGTAGGAGAGTCTGTCTTTTTTTCTTTTAATATTAATGAAGAAATGTTTCCCCGGATCTCATCTGTTCACACTGCTTATACAAAGCCCCTGTCCTCTAAAGTCCGAATCCTCGGCTCATGTCATCACAACCTGTTGGTGTGGAAAGGATTCTGACGCCACATGATGATAACAGGCATGTTTACACATTAGTTACCTGCACTGCAGCTGCTTCATCTGCACCACCGCTGACCTATGTTCACACCCTGATGCTCTGCACGGTTGCGGAGCCATATTCCTGCATTTTAACTGCCTTTCCAGCTAGGCACAGGGAGGAGGGAAGCTGCTGAATTTCTGAGACCACCACAACATGTACTTTGGACAGCTTATCATTTACACCTTAACACTGGCCATGTCCCAGTATCTGAACCGTCAACATTGATCCTTGGTGGTCTGTTTCTACGGAAGAGCTCAGTACGGCACAGCATGGCACAGGGCTGTACGGCTGTGGGCAGGGTAGTGTATTTATATGCCAGAAAAAGAACACCTGCAATGGTACATGATCCCACAAAAACTGGGATCATCCTGCGCCACAATGGTGCCATCTGCAATGCTTCCCTTGCTGTTTACACTGCCTGACCCGCACCTGAATATGCAATCCATCTGCATCTCTCACAACAGTGTAGATCAAGGTGTGTAACAAGATCAATAATTTCAGGGCAGGAAAAAGCAGACGGAGTAGATGAAGTCCCTTTTTATATATTTCAATATGTAATATATAAATATATTAAGGACATGAGACAGGCCATAAAATTAGAATAAATAACCAAAATCCACAGGTCGGTATCTATCAGATATACATTATGTATGAGGCTCAAACTGTATTCACTCTGACTTCAGACCTATCAAGTGAGTGAAGTCCTAAGGAAACTCCAGACCAGGCAACACTAAGAGTGTTTGTGCATAGAGTCTCTTTTGCAGCACATCAGGCTGAGGTTTCTGTGACCATTTCAGTCCAAGAAATTCAGACCTCTGTTTTGATAGGAGGGGAGTCACCCAGAAGTAGATGAAGTCTAAGGGACACAGAGCCTGTTTTCATGGAACTATATTTAGTAATAAAGAACAGAATTACATGAAAGTCAGCCTTTTTGGGAATGTTATGAGATTTGAGTACTGCTGATGACAATGTTAGTATTACTGTAGGAAATTGGAGTATCTCTTTAAAACTGTATAAAAGCAGGATTACCACTGAAACAAGGAGTTGCATCTGAAGTAGACTGTCTTGAAGAGATCAACTCCAAACAAATAAATAAATAAAAAATAAGATAAATACTCTTTTTTTTTGTAGGTAATCTTGAGTGCATGACATTAGCCCTGAAGAACCGTTGTGAGAATCTACTGAAGAAAAGAACCAGTCGAAGCCACAGGCAGGGGGACAAAGACAGGGCAAGAAGGAGTCGCCTGCCCATAGAGCCAGAAGATTCGAGGAGCCGCGTCCGAAGAGAGGAATTGCTAGTTGGGCTCTGTGAAATACACTTTCTTCCACTGGTGGTTGGAACGAAGGACCCCAGTAGACAGCAAAGGCTGCATTGCATTGGTGGGTAACTGTCCTTCATAACTGTCTATCCATTTTGGTTATGTACCTCATCTTTGGAGAAGGGAAGGAATGGCCCATCACCAGTAGGTGCATTCTTGTCCTTCAACATAGTGCACACATACACCTTACCTTGCTACTAGGTGGTTAAAACTCATACAACTTTCATTGTTACCCAGGTATTTTTCATATGCACTCACACTGAGACTGTCACAGTTATTTGTCATTTAACATATACTTTTTCCTCCTTACTTTGTGCCACAGACTTGAAACCTACTTCTGTCACACCCAAAGTGCCTCCTGCCTGATGCTTATCTGCGTCTGACACAGGCTCAAGGCAAATCCCTTGTGAAAAGTCAATAGATTTCCCCTGAAGGAGGGTAGTTCCTTTCAACCCTAAGGTAGGCATTGGCACAGCATGTGGACACTGACTCTGAGTGGAGGTGCCCGAGACCTTCCCAGGGGATGAGGAGCAGTGTGCAAGACAAGAAGGGGGGATGGGGCTGTACAGCATCTGTCCAGTTTGCAGTGCCCCTTTACTATTTTCTGCCCTTCCCATGTGTGTGTGTGTGTGTATGCCTCACACAACAGCATCCACTCCCCTCACAAGTGTGCCCATCTATTTATGCTGCACAGCTACTTGTAGTTATCCAGATAACAGTATAACAGTGAGAGGCACTGCTCGCCCACCCCAGATGAGGACAGCATCCTATAGTATGTATGCTCCTGTGACCTTGATGTGCTTATATACTTGACCTTGTAGCTTGCTGCAGTGGTGTCAGCTCTGTATTTGAGGTCTTACCTGTACTCATTTCATAACCTTGAGGTGGACTTGCAGTGCATTTGCAGTGAGCTATGCTGCAGTAACATTTAAGTTGGCTCTGTCAGTTCATGGTGTGCTTGTGGAGAGATCATTGTGTGCATCTGGCTTGACTGCAGTGCTCTGCGAAATTCATTACTATCGGTTCATAGTGTGCCTGTGGGGACGTCATGCTGGGTGTCAAGTTTTGCTGCAGTGCTCTGCAAGATTCATTACTCTTAATTCACAATGTGTTTGTAAGGTCATGATAAATGCCAGGTTTAGTTGCAGCGTATTGCAGATTGATTACTATTGGTTCACACTGTTCTTTTGAGCAGTCCACAGTGAGCAGCAGGTTTTGTTGCACCGTTTTTCGAGACTCATTACTATTGGTTCACATTGTGCTTGTGGGGTGGTCATAGTAAGCGTCAGACTTAGTTGTACCGCACTGCAGATTCATTGCAATCAGTTCACGGTGTTCTTGTGAAGAGCTCATGGTGTACATCAGGTGTTGCTGCAATACTCTGCAAGATTTCAATACTATTAATTTATAATGTGCTTTTGGAGAGGCGCTAGTGTAACCCAGGTGCCACCTTCCAACAGGTTACTACCCCTGCCTGCTGCCCTAAATGCAGGTTGAGGGGCCTGGGTTCTGGTTTAGCTGATACCAGGGGCCTTTTTAAGATTATTATTATTATTTACCAGCAACAAGAATGCTATTTGCGTAGTGCCTCCACCCAGAGTGATCTTTAAGTGGGTTTGATGTTAAGCTAGCACAACCCTCTGGGAAGTTGTACCTACCCACAGCCCCAACCAGTGGTCCCACACATGGAGTTGTACCAAACACTTTACTTAACATTCAATGTTATGATTTATGGTGAGTGATAATTTTATTTATTTATTTAGTTTTTGTTGACCGAGTAAGTGCAGTAGACAAATCCTGCCTATTTTCAGGCACGACCCGGGGGAAGGGGATGCAGATGAATGCCAACTGACCTTGAACCAGATTAAGCTGTTGGTGGTATTTTTAGTGAATGAGGGAAATTTGGCCAGGACACCAGGGAAATTCCCCTACTCGTCAGTAGGGGGAACCTCTGACTGTTCAGATGGCTGACTCAGTTGGTGAGCAGACAGCGATGCTGCAAGTTGTGCTGCAGACTGGAGAGTTCTCCTCTTGAGGCTGATACTTTGGAGCCAGAAGGTTTTTGAAGCACCAGCAGAATTGGAGGCTTTACCTGAGACTGGAGATCCGTATATTTCAAAAACAAGCAGACACTGTGGTGAGTTTCTCTGCTACACAGTCTGGATTGCGTGACGATTTAGGCACTGTGGACATACAAAAAAACAAACTGGATCAACTTATGGATATTTCTAAACAGGATCCAGAAGCACTTCGGCCTTTATTGGCTTCAGAAGAAGTGAAGTTTACCAGAATGAAGGAAACTATTTTGGCGACTTTGACAGCAGCTGAGCTGTCCCGCGCAATGGAGGCTGCCACATCTACAGTGGTTGCAGATACTCCAGTGGTTAAACCTGCAGATTTTTCTTTGCTGTCTCTTGATGGATGTGCTCCAATGCCAGCTATGAGCACCATTTTTTCCATTTCTCCTACTGATCAGGATAAAGCCACAGTCTTCTCATTTGCTGCAACAGCGGGAGAACGCGTTGTGAAAAACACTGTTAAGCATTCACAACATCAGCCCTCTTCTTGGGCAGACCAGGTTGAAGAGGCAGAAGCCTCTTGGTCTGTAGACTCTACTCTGCAAGCTGCCGGCTGGGCGAAGCTCCCTGATACTGGACGCTGGATCTCTGGCTTTTCCCCCCATAAGGATACTGGGGGTTTGTATAGGCAAAACGGTCAATCCCCCCTCTACACCCTGTTTCTGCTATCTCTACCAATATTTCGTCTCCTACCACTTCTAAACCTATGCCTATTGATGAAACTATACATGATGCGGTGACACTTCATGATTCTCCGTTAGAACTGCCCTCGGACTTATTGTTGACACAGAACCCTATCCTTAAGCTGGACGCTGCTATCTCGGCTGCTCCTACTCCAGCCAATGACGGCTCCTCTTCTAGGATTTCACCCTCTTCTTCCATGGAACATTTAGATGCACATTTGTCTGCAGATGACCTTGTAGGCCCACCATTAGGCCCTTCTACAGAAAATCCATGCAACACTTCCCGCACCTATGCTTCTTTTTTCAGGACTCCCACCTTCTCTGCTTAATGGCACAATGCTGTTAGAGTTGTCTATAAGGGGGGTATGGAAGTCTTCCCAGATCATAAATTTGTAGCCAGATGTTTGCTAAAAGATAGTTTGCACTTTTCGTCTTCTGAAATGTATGCTTTAATTCATGTTTTGGGCGAAAAGATTTTTGATGTCAGTTTTAAATTAAGTGGCGGGTTGGATAAATTCTGGGGTGCTTATCATAAAGTCAAACATACTCCTTTATGGTCACCCTTTGAAGTAATACCATTGACAAAACCAGCCCATAAAACTTCTACAGTCCTTTTCAGGAATGAGGGAGTGAGTGTCACTGACCTCCTCCTTTGGTTAAAGCAACGTTGTACGGTGTTGGGGCATCCGGAGACAATTTTTGACACAGAGGATATTTGGACTGGAGGTTGGAAAATCAGGGTGATCTTACATTCCTCTGAGGCTGGGTTGTGACATCTTCCTAATTGTGTGTTTTTAGGGAGGGACAGGAGTGTGCTCTTCTATGCCAGGCAGCCAAAGACATGTTACAGGTGTGGCAAGCCAGGCCACATTAGCAGTGTTTGTGACCAGCTTCGTTGTTTGCTTTGTAATTCTTTTGGGCACACTAATGTACAATGCAATAATATAGTTGTTTCTACTCTGTGTGGTACACGTGGCCACTCCTATGCTACCTGCCCTGCAACAGCACATAGGCAACCAGATCCCCGTGATTCAGAGGAGCAGAGATTAATGATAGCTGTTGCACAAAGATTGCATTCCTCCAGATCAGCATTGACTCCCCCTGTCTTTATCCTCCCCTCCTGGCCTATTGACCCTGTTCTGGACATGCCCCATCCTGCCCCATCCATCCCCCCTCTTAACTGGGCCTGAGGTTGTCCCAGATGAAAGAGAAGCAATTTCTGCATTAGCTCAAATCATACCCCCCTCCTCCTGAGCCCCAGCCTGACACTGTTTCTATGCCCCATTCCCTTACCCTCTCAGGAGTTACCCCTTCAGACCAGGGTAACCAGAAGGCGTTCACACAACCCTTAGCCTGCTTCAAAAGTTCCAAAACTTTCCATTACTCCTACTACAAATAGATTTCATGCTCTGTTACGCTCCCAAGATGTCTCAGATGCTGAATCTGAATCTTCCCAACCGTGGTAGAAATTCCAGGGCAACAATCAGATATGGAGCCAGAAGAAGAAGACTAACCCTTTTGTCCTCCTGTAGTCACCCCCAGGCAAAAGAAATGGAAAAAACATAGGCGCAAACCTCCTTGATGGTTACCTTTCCTTAAATTTTTGGAATGACTCCGTTTTTGCATTTTTGTTCTCTTAATGTGAATAGTGTTAAGAATAAGGTGAGACAGGCTGCTATTTTTTCAATTTTAAAATCCACTGGAAGTGCTGTTTTCTTTTTGCAAGATACATGGTTGCACACCATGACTGAGCTCTCTTATGCAGTAAAATGGTGGTATTCTGGTGTTTCTTATTGGTCCATAGGTTTGGAGCCCTGCACTGGGGTAGCTATTTTATTTAATGATATTACTGTCTCAGTTTTGAAGCTCATTGATTTAGTACCAGGACGGGTTCTAAAATATTGGATGTTTTATTACAGGGTGTTTGTTTTCAACTGATTAATGTTTATGCCCCTCAGACAAAGGCTGCCAGAGTAGAATTGTTTTGTTCTGTACAGCCTTACCTCCACATCCCACACCATATCGTTTGGGGTGGTGATTTTAATTGTGGTTTGACATATAAGGATTGGGGTAGGGGTACTACCACAAAAAACAATTTTGTGATATGTCCTGTTTGTCTACTGTGGTGCAAACTGTAAATCTAAGTGTTGCATATGCTAGGCTTCAAGAAAAACCTGTTCCCACGTTCCGTAAAGGTATGTTAGCCACTAGGATTGATTTTTTCTTTCTTAATAAATCATTACCTATATACTCTGTTGCAATTATCCCAGTTGAATTCTCTGATCACTGTGTGTTATAACTTACAGTGGGCTCGGGCCCTGCTTTGATAATGGAGAAGGGTATTTGGCGATTGAATTCTGATCTTTTGACCCACAAGGATACATTACAGCAATTGCGTTGTTTGTTTTCTGCCAGAAAATCTCTCTATATTACGTTTGATGACCCCTTATATTGGTGGCTCGACACAAAATGGGATTTGACAGCACTTTTGAAATTATTAGGGAGAACTTCAAGACAACAAGCTTATTTCTGTTATTTACAGTATAGACAACAATTGCAAAGAGTGATGTCTTTAGCACAAACAACTAAACGTGATTTTTTCCACCCAGATCAAACTGATAAAGGATAAAAATGTCTCCCTTTCATATGGCTCAATCACATACTCTAAAATTCCAACAACAATATGGTACACAGGGTACCTTTGCAACACTATGTCCTCTTCTTTAGTTGTACAGACAGGGTGAGAAGGAAGGTTTTTGAGGAAGTACAGGGACAGGATGGTCTCCTTAAAACCTCCCATTCAGAAATAATGTCCGAAAAATCCCACTATACTCAGTTCTGGGATACACACTATACTTTTTCAGGCACACTCTATTGATAAGGAGGCTGTAAAAGTTTTTTTGCAGCAAATTACAGTTCCTGATTGTCCTTCTTCTACTCTCCAACAATTAGCTGATCCTATTTCTCCACAAGAGGTAATTAGTGCAATTACATCCCTGCAAACCTGTAAGGCACCTGGGAGGGATGGTCTAACATCTGAACTTTATAACCTGATGAGTGCGGACTTTTCTCAAGAACTTTCTGATGTTTTTAATTTTTTGCTATCATGTTCAGAATTTCCTTTAGATATGGTGGGAGGAATTCTTATTTTTTTTACATAAGAAAGGAGACAAAACAGAACTTTCTAATTGGAGGCCAATTACTCTCTCAATGTAGACTTAAAAATACTTATGAAAATACTAAACACGCTTCTTTTGACTGTAGCTCAGTTTCTAATTTCCCCAGCACAATCTTGTGCTGTTCCGGGATGCACGATCACTGACCAACTGTTATTTTTAAGAGGAATATTTGATAGATCTCATACTGTGGACCATTCAAATTTTATTATGTCACTTGATCAAAAGAGGGCAATTGATTCAGTAAATCATGATTATTTGTGGCTTACTGTTGAGCATTATGGAATTCCTTTCCCTTTTATTGCATGGTTACAAAAAATTTATTGGCATGCTACAGTTTCCCCCCTTAGTTAATGGATGACTTGGACCACTTCTTCCAGTAAAACGCAGAGTGAAACAAGGTTGCCCTATTAGTCCTTTGCTGTATGTATTCAGTATTGACCCCTTATTATGTTATTTAAATCTTATGATTCCTCCCATCACTATTACTGGAGTTTCTCTTCCTTTTTCTTCTTTAGCTTATGCAGATGATATTTGTATTTGTACCTCTACAGTTTCGTCTATACAGAGGGCTGTTTCCTTCTGTGATTTATTTGGGACTATTCCTGGCGCCTCATTGAACAAATTGAAGTGTGTGGGTTATGAATTAGGTGTTACCCTTCCAACCCAGGTTTCTATATCAGGTATCAGTTTCTTAGTGGAGCCTATCCGGATTTTGGGGGTTTTGTTTGGGTCCCCTGACCCGCCTATTTATAATTGGGACATTTTGCCTAATAAGGGTAAAGGCATGGTTCAAAATTGGAATAAATGGCAATTGAGCAAATCTAAGCATATTTATATGATTCATACATATTTATTGCCTCTTTTTTTGGTCTTGTGCAATATCTTTCCCCCATCTAAACAGCGAGAAGCTGCTCTTTTTAGTATTTTTTTTCAGGCCGTGTGGGGTAGCCGCCTTAATCCCCTTAAAAGGAATATCCTATATTTACCAATCTCAGAGGGAGGTCTTAATATGGTGAATCCTCTTTTGTTTTACTATTGTCAATTTTTTTATTATAACTTTACCCCATTATTAAAATCTGTCCCTAAGATATGGACGGGTCTTTTTAGACAATCAGTAGGTCCATGGTTTCAGGACTGGACTGCTGGTTCCAATCATCGTTTAAAGGCTAATCCTATGGCAGTGCCTTACATTCGTGAGGTTTTTGTAAAACTGCGACAGTGGCAACTCACTAGTGCTAGGATAGTCTCTACATCTAAGAAATTTATCAATCAGTGATAAGTTCCCATTTTTCTGAAGTATTAATTTTTCCTAAATGTCCTGCTCTATATCTCTCGACCTTGCGGTCCCTTTTGGTTGAGAAGCGTATCACTCCTAAATTCCGAGATATAATCTGGTTGTGTTGTCATGAGAAACTTAATGTAAAGGGAAATCACCATCATAAGCAGTTAGAAGAACGTAATTGTTCTCGTGAGGGTTGTTTCCAGCAGCTTCAGACTATGCATCATTTATACTTTTCTCGCCCCTATATTCTATCATTTTGGTCATATGTTGCTGGTGTTTGGAATGCACCTGTTTTTTCGACAGTTTCTTATGAAACTCTCATATATGGATTTTATGCTTTGTACTGGTCTAACTGGGATGTGGGTACTTTACATGTTATATTTGCTGCTTTTAAGTGGCATATCTGGAATTGTTGTTGTCTTTTTACATTGCAGCAGAAGGTTATTTCTCATGTGGAACGTTTACAGAAAATAACAGTAGAACTTCATCATATATATCGGGATGAATCTAAACTATATACCTCTCGTATTCTACTACAGAAATGGAGGAACTTGCCATGGATTATGGATACGGATGTTCCAATAACTTGAATTTTATTTTGATTTCTTTGGTATATTTTATTTTCCCCTGCTCTTCTAGTAGGGGTTCTTAGTTGTAAGCTTAAGGCCTAGTAGGTCCAGAGAAATATGACTGTGTGTATGCTCTGAGATACTATGGTATGATAGCGTACCTGCCTGTGTTTATCTTTTCTTTGCAGATTAACTCATTGTAAACTTTGTATATTTGTCTTTTTTTGCTTATTATTTTTTGACAAGGGGGAGGGAACTTTTCCTTTTCAAAAATATATTTTTTATTATTATTTTATTTCCTTCTTTCTGTGTATTATGCTGCTTTCTTATGATTTTGTATGCTGTAATACCTCCCTGTATATTTTTGCTTTGAAGTTCTGAATAAACAAATTCCCCTACTCTTTTCGATAAGTGCCGTGGGATCTTTAACATCCACCTGAACTACCATCAGTCCAAGCAGGTGGGACCTCGGTTTAACATCTCATGCGAAAGATGGCACCTCAGAAGTGCAGCACCCCTCTCATGCTGCACTACAGTGTCAGTACTGGGATATTAACCCACGTGCCAGATGTGGGAACTGAACCCACAGCCCTCTGATCTCCTGGCCTCAGAGACGAGTGTGCTACCTACTGAGCCACTGACATTCAATGTTATAATATGCTCACAGTAATCACATGTACCAAGAGGGTCTTTACCTCTTGCATACACCCTGTGCACCTGTAAGGAATAATGTATAGCAACAACAAGACACCCTTTGGCTCTTTCCTAGTAACCCAGCTCACAGTAATAATATCCTCAGGAATCAGTTTGACATTCAAACAATCAAATGATTTATTGAGGGGTCTCAACAAGGGGAAAGGGATGAGTTTGCAAGATTTTGATTAAAGCAATGCTTTTATGATAGAGGAACATTTAAATACATTCACCCCTGGACAGTTTCAGTTACTGCAATCTGGGTACCCAGGGTTTAATTTGTTGCAGGCCTGAGTATTGCCGCGGGTTGGCTGACGTAGCAGCTGGTTGGAGCCCTTAAACAAATAAATGATTAATAATTCTTCCATCTTTAGCTGTTGCAACATTCATAAGCATTTTAAACCCAAGAAAATTGTAATCCTCAGGCCTGATGGCCTGCAAAGACAGTCTAAACCACAGAATAAACTTTAAATGCAAAACTAGTCAAGGGGGGAGGCACTGATAAGCAGCAGGAAAATCCCGGCCTCCCCCTACAAAACAGGGTACTAAATGAGAAAAAGACCAAGGTAGAAAGGTCAGTGGGGGATGCTGCTACAGAAGGTAAAGCCATCAAAAAATGGAGAGCAATGAGTACCAATGCCCGTAGTCTGGGTAACAAGCTTCCTGAATTAGTGGCCTTGATGGAGGAGGAACATCTGGATATTATGGCAGTCACAGAAACATGGTACACAAGAACCATGACTGGGACATAAACATACCAGGATACACTATCTACAGGAGGGACAGGGAGGGTAAAAGAGGAGGAGGAGGAGTAGCTCTCTACGTAAGAGAAGGAATCAAAGCAACAGAACAAAAGGGTAAACAGGGAGGAGAAGAAGCACTGTGGGTCAATTTGGAGGCAGGCAATGGCACCACAATCCGCACAGGGGTTGTATACAGACCTCCTCTCAGGGGGAGGAAATGGACAAGGAAATGATAGAAAGTATACTTAGAATGGCAGATAAAGGGGAGATATTGCTGATGGGTGATCTGAATATGCCAGATGTTAACTGGAGTGCAGTTGCAGCAGCCACTTCTAAGAGTGGGTTATTCTAGATGCCCTACAGGGGGCATGCCTTAGACAACTAGTATTGGAACCCACTCAAGAGGGAGCAATCTTAGACCTGGTTCTCTCAAATGGAGATGGAGAGAGGATCACAGATGTAGAAGTGGGTAGCCATCTGGGAACTAGCGACCATCGAACAGTATGGTTCACAATAAACACAGCAATAGGTCAAGCCATACAAAGGCAAAAGTACTGGACTTCAGGAGGGCTGACTTTGCCAAAAATGGGTGAGTGCCTAAAGAATGCACTAGCAAATGGCAGGAAGGAAGGGGGAGGAACAATGGGGAATAATAAAAACTGCCATCACAGAAGTAACAAGCCTTTGTGTGAAGCAAATAAACAAAACAAACGATGTAAGAAACCACTATGGTTCTCAAAGGAGGTGGCAGTGAAGGTTCAAGAGAAAAGAAAGTATTCAGAAAGTACAAGGAATCACAGAAGGAACAGGACAGAGAAATTGTATCAGTTAAAGCAAAAGGAAGCTGGGAAGGCAGTCAGAACAGCAAAGGCCCGAACTGAGGAAAAGATAGCCAACTCAGTTAAGAAGGGGGATAAAACCTTTTTTAGGTACATCAGGGAGTCGAAGGAAGACTAAGGAGGGATAGTGAGGCTTAATAAAGGGGAAGGGGTGGGCAGAGGGTGACTATGAAAAGGCAGAGATACTAAACAAATATTTTTGCTCAGTATTTACAAACGAAGAGGGGGAGGTACCTAAAACAAACAATAGAAACATTCTGGATACAGAAGTTGATACCAGCCCATTTACAGAAGAAAGGGTTCTGAAAGAACTCTTAAAACTGAAGGTGGACAAAGCAATGGGACCTGATGGGATTCATCCCAGAATTCTAAAAGAACTAAGGTTAGAACTAGTGACACCACTGACTACCCTCTTTAACAAATCATGGGAGGATGGGGTGGTACCTGAGGACTGGAGGAAGGCAGATGTGATTCCCCTTCACAAAAGAGGGAGCAGGGCAGAAGCAGGAAACTACAGACCTGTTAGTTTAACCTCAGTGATAGGGAAATGATGGAATCACTTCTGAAGGAAAGAATTGTCGAGTACCTAGAGGCCAGAGGGGCACAGGACCCAAGGCAGCATGGATTCACAGTGGGAAGGTCAAGCCAGACGAATCTAATAGATTTCTTTGACTGCGTGACCAAAGTAGTAGATCAGGGAGGGGCTGTGGACATGGCCTACCTAGACTTTAGCAAGGCATTTGACTCAGTCCCACATAAAAGATTAATATACAAGTTAGCCAGCCTGGGAGTGGGTCCCAAGATGATAGCCTGGGTAAAGAATTGGCTGGAGAACAGGACACAGAGGGTAATAGTAAATGGAGTCCACTCTGAAGAAAGGAGGGTTACTAGTGGGGTGCCATGAGGGTTCATTATTAGCCGGTCCTCTTCAATGTCTTTGGTTGATTGCAGAGGGACTGGAAGGAAAGTATGTCTCTTGCAGATGACACAAAGATCTGCAACAGAGTTGATGCACAAGGTGGGGTGGAAAGGATGAGAAGGGACTTGGCAAGGTTAGAGGAATGGTCAAATGTATGGCAGCTTAGATTTAATGCTAAGAAGTGCAAGGTAATGCACCTGGGAAACAAAAACCCAGGGGAAGAGTACACAATGGGGGGTGAGATACTAACAACAACAAAAATGGAAAGGGACCTGGGGGTAGTCATATTCAGATGACTTAAAGGTGGGCAAGCAATGTGAGAGGGCAGTAAGGAGGGCTGGGGGGATACTGGGATGCATAGGGAGAGGCATCACCAGTAGAAAACAGGAAGTTGTTATCCCGCTGTACAGACAGCTGGTGAGACCCCATCTGGAGTACTGTGTGCAGTTCTGGAGATCCAGTGTCCGCAAGGATATAGACAAGATGGAAGCTGTCCAGAGGAGGGCAACTAAAATGGTGCAGGGTCTGCACCGGAAGACATATGAAGAGAGACTAAAGGAGCTTAATACGTATAGCCTCGAGGAAAGGAGGGAGAGGGGGGACATGATAGAAACTTTCAAGTACCTCAAGGGAATCAACAAAGTCCAAGAGGGTAGCATCTTTCAAAAAAAGAGGTGTGCAAGAACAAGGGGGCACAATTTGAAGATAGAGGAGAGCTGCTCAGAGGTAATGTAAGGAAGTATTTTTTCACAGAGAGGGTTGTGGATGCATGAAACGGCCTTCCGGAGGAGGTTGTGGAGTCAAAAACAGTGGTTGAATTCAAGCATGCATGGGACAGCCATAAGGCAATTCTAGGGGGTGGGGGTAGAAAGAAGTATGCTGCTGGTTAACTAGGATCTGCAGCTTATCCATTAGGTAGGGAAATGGGCAGACTGGGTGGGCCAAGCGGTCCTTATCTGCCATCAAATTCTATGTTTCTATCTGCTGGCAAATACCTTTTATTTTGTGTTGCAGGGACAAACCCTGTTGCACTCACTGAACCAGGATCTCAGGACCTGGGATGATTTCCAGGCTGACACCTCTCAAGGAATGGCTCTCTGGCTGTTGGCTGTTGGCTGCAGTCTATAGGTCTCTTCCTTCATGACAGGGACCAGGGCTTAAGCGACTCACCCCCACATCATGGTCTTTCCCCCAAGGCTGGCCGCAACCTGCGATGACCTTCTCTGCAGGAGCTGACTCCCCAAACCGGTCTCTCAGTAGCTTGTGTAGAACAGGCAGCAACAGTCTCTCAGAAAAGTTATTTGGTATCACAAGTCTAAATTCTGGAGCAGTCTTACATAGGCCATGCAGCTTACCCGCGTGCAAACTGTAGTCCATGGGATGTAAACTGGCAAAACAGAAATTCAGGTCTCTCCTTCAGCAAACAGGCTGGAGACGATTCTGGTGGCCCTTGGCTTCAGTTTCAGACCACAGTCTTTAAGGCAACAGAGCTCTCAAGGAAATACAACTTGGTGATTTTCAGATTCTCTGACATACTGTATTGTTATCCCGGGTCGCCCCTGAAAAAGGGACCTTCGGGGCCCGGTGGGCCTACCCGGTCACCAAAATTTAATAAATAAATAAAAATAAATAATACTTTATGAAGAAATCTCAACTCAGCAAATATCACTTTTCCTCTCCCTTTTGGACACATGGAAAACTCTCTGCAGCAATCAGCAGTTTCAAACAAGCCACATAGGATTTTAGGCTGAGGAGTGGAAAGCAGGCCTCTCTATGAATACTCCTAGCTGAGTGCAGAGCCTCCTCTCAGACTGGAAGCTCAATCCACACTAACTGTTCAGGAAACTCTTTCAACTGTAGGAAAAAGGAATCCAGTAATCCAGATGGCTGCCCAAGCTGTCAGTCACAGTTTCAGCATCCTGATTGGTTAAAGTGGGCACCAAGCATGGTGTTCCTTGTTTTTCCCAGCAGGCATCACAGAAAAGGACCCCACAAGGACCCCTTGAGTTCCAGTTGGCTTAGAAGAATCAGGTGACATCCCAAACATGGCAGCCACCATACAGGATGTAAACAGTCCAAACTTCAAAGTTAGTTTTAAACATAACAGCTTAAGTTTAAAAGTAAATATTTACAAGAGCTTGTAGGGCTCCCACTTCACTACTGATTGACTTCAAAGTGGAGTCTGAAGAAGGGCTGCCTGGTGGGTCACAAGCTTCGTTCTCCTTGGTCCCAGCCCAGGCCGTGCACATTGTATACATAGTGTGTTCTCTTAAAGTGATAGCGCAATGGCTTAGGCTCGCACATTCACGCAGGAACAAAGACTCCAGTATACCTTGCCTGGATCTACACTTGCACTCTCTGGGTTTAGCCAGGCTTAGAATGGCAGAAGTTCAGGCTGGAAGCAGCACCAGGCGGAGGGCAGCAGCCGCGCCCAGGGAGACATTATACAGGTAAGTCCCACCATTTGGGGGGGGCTACAATAGTGAGCATCAGGTTTTGCTGCAGTGCAGTGCAGTGCAGGATCATTACTGTCGGCTCAGAGTTCTTGTGAGGATATTATGGTGAACATTAGGCTTTGCTGCTGTTTTGTTGAAATACATTTGTGTGTTCTCATAAAGCCATGGTGAACTTTTAGCTGCTGAACTGTCAAAATCCATTAACATGATCTCATGGTTTTCTTGTGGTAAAGCTATGGGAAGCTTCAGGGTTAACAGTGTGAGAATTGGGCACTGTCTTGGTGCCTCTTCTGACTGAAATGCTTATTGATTCCTTCATCTTCTCTCATCTCCCTGACAAAAACTGTCCACACATCCAAAATGCTGCTGCCTGTCTTCTTACCTGCTGTAGAAAGTTTGAACAAGATTCATCCCATTCTTACAGTTAATTGGAAATGATAAAGTATAGGTTGTTTAATTTTTACTGTACTAGCAACAGAAACTGTGTGCAAGTAAACAAAAAGTTCATCAGACTTACCATGGGGTTGTGACATCAATCTTTTTCAGTGATTTTCCTTTCCTGTTCTCTAACCCATAATATTTGATGATGTCATTTAATCATTAGTCCCTAGTTTGTTTCTGTCACAGCCCTTTATGAAAAGATTTTCATTGAAAAATGTAACATACACGTTTTTGTGCAATGTAGGTTAGGATGAAACTTTACAGGTAAATTATTTACTTCTATAGCCTGCAGACCTAAAATTATGATAAATAATGTTTCAGCATTTTCAGTGGGTCATCAACATTTGTCATCGCCTTAGGCTGGTCCCAGAGGAGCTCTTAACCACTGGGAGAGCAGCTTTGAGAATGCCTGATGGCATCACAGTGACCTGTGCTGCGCTCAAAACTGAGCGGTGAAATCAAACAGAAATAGTTAAATCTTCATTAAAAGAACTAATCTGAAAGCGTTACAATTTCATAAGTCACTTGTGCTGCCAGTTGTGAGTTATGGTCCTGCCCCCTCACTCATGAAGATTACTGGCTTATTCTGAGTTAGGCCATTGTGTATCCCATATTTATACAGCAAAGTACCAGAAGGGGAACTCTTCAGGTTCAGAATCCTTCTGTTAAAGGTGCAGGTTGGTGGGCAGATAAGGTAATAAATGAGTGAAGTCCAAGAAAATCTGCCACATCACAAGAAGTTGTCATTCTTACTTCAGTAAAGTTTTATTCAACCTCCACAAGGATCCCCAGGTCCTGGCCCAACATTTCACCCCCGTGGGATTTTTCAGTGCAATAAGGGTCTATATGGAATATAGCACATTATCAATATTTTCAAATTGCATTCATTTTTGACATTTTCAGTTAGAATAGCTGTCCGTTGTTCAAACAGCCAATACAACAACCTGAACAACCATGTTATGTCCTGCATCTCCAATTACAATTAATTAATTCAAGTCAGTAATCTTTTGGTCAGATAGCTCTAATCATTAAAAATAAAACAACAAAAAACTATTCTGCTCGAGGAAGGTCTTTAAAGCCTAGAATTAGCACTCCAAAATGCAGGCAGAGAAGGAAACCCTCATTTAGAACTGGCCAGACTTGTTCTATTCAAGAAGAATTATTCTCGTGTTGAAGGCACATACTATAAGCAAATAAAGAGAACAACAATGGGGAGCACCATGGCCCCCACTTACACCAACCTCTTCATGAAGCTCTTTGAATTACAGTACATCCTCCTTATTCCATTTGTACATACTGTATCTGTTCTATAAAAACCCTCAGACTCTACAAATGTTATATCAATGAGGTGATTATGTGAGAGGGAATGATACAGAATTTGGAGAAATTTCACAAACATAGTAATGTCCTGACAGGCCACCTGGGCTTTACTCTGATTCACGTCACAGCAGACATCCCCTTTCTGGATATAGTGATATGCAAGGATGGGAGGGAAACTAGAAAAAAAAACTTTACAGAAAGGAGACAGATAGGAAAACCCTACTGCGCACCACAAGCTGTCAATCTAAAAACCTTAAAAATAGCATCCCCTACTCCCAGATCCTGCATGTATGCAGAAACTGTAGTGATTCAATGACACAAGAGACAAAACTGGGAAATATGACTATACGATTTAGCCAGAGAGGCTTTAGTCATGGTGCACTGAACAAAGCCATAACTGAAGCTAAAAGACAAGATTGTTAAAAACTATTACAAATGGGCAGGAACAGAGATAACAAAAATATGAATGGGCTGGTATTTTAACTAGAATACTCATTTCACATAGAGCAGATCAGAAAATAGTGTATAAACACTGGGACATCCTGAAAGCACTTGACATAGAAACATAGACAATCATGGCAAAAAAAGACCAAAGATCCATCTAGTCTTCCTGGAGTTCTATATCTGCACCAGAACCTATTGTCTTATGGGTTTTATCCTTCCCGGCCCACCCCCCTGCTCCCCTCCCTACTGCTACTGACCTGAGCAACCACCAGACTCTTCGCTTTGTCCCAGCTATGCTTGAAACCATTTGCAGTCTTCGTGGCCATCACCTCCACTGGCAGATTGCTCCATAGCTCTACCACCATTTCCGTAAAATAGAACTTCCTCATCTCATCACCTCGGGTTCTTGGCTCTGTACTTCTGCTACATGGGAGGGGACCCCAGTATCTGCAAGATCTTCTTTGCCCCCTCCACTCACTCCGCTCCTCTGATGAAGGCTTGTTAGAGGTTCCCAGGGTTCGATTAAAGTCCTCAGGAGCCCATTCTTTTGCTTTTATGGCCCCCACCCTGTGGAACTCTCTACCTTGTCTGATACATGAGCGCCCGGCCATTTAGAGCTTTAAATCTGCTTTTAAAACTCTTAAAACTCATCTGTTTGGTTTGGCTTTCCCTGACTTCAATTAATTGTTTCTTTTTAATATTTTTAGGATTTTACTGTAATTGTCTGTATTTATATTATATTATTGTTTTTGGTATTATTTAATTGTACAAGTGCTTTGATCTTTTTGGAATTGCGCTTTCTATAAATTATCGATTGATTGATAAATAGTTCCCTGTAATTTAGCTTGTTTATTCCTTCAAAAACTTAAGGTCTCTATCATACCCACCCCACCCCCCACCTGGTTTCCAGTGAGTACATGCTCAGTGTCTTCCAATGATCTTAGTAGGATCTGCCCTGTTGACCCTGAATCATCTTGGTCACCCTGCATTGCACTGTCTCCAGCCTGTCCCTGTCCTTCTCTAGGTGAGAACTCCAGAACTGAGCACAGTATTCCAGATGCCGCCTCACCAGTGACCTATATAGAGGTAGTAGTACCTTCTTTTTCCCATTGTCAATACCTCCAGCATCCTATTAGCCTTATTATAGGCCTTGTTACACTGGCTTAATTGTTTCAGGGAGTCACTAATGATGACTCCAACATCCCTTTTCTCTGCCTTAGTCCCCAGTTTAACCCCTCCCATCCAGTAATCTGTCCTGTTTTTTCCCTAGGTGCATAACCTTGCATTTTTAGGTACTGAATTTCAATTGCCAAACTTTAGACCACCTCTGTAGCCTTTGAAGAGCCCTCTGCTTTGCCCTGATCCCTTCAGTGCTATATACCCTACCACAGAGCTTCGTGTCATCATCTGCGAAGAGACACAACATGCCCTGGATGCTCTCTCCAATGTCGCTGATGAACATATTGAAAAGGAGAGGACACACCCACTCGTGACCTATCTTCTGATTTGACCTCATTTAGCAGCACCCGCTACTGTCTCTCATATCCCACAGTACCAGATACCCCAACAATTGCCTCTAAAAAAGTAAAAATCTAAGGGACAGACTAGTTCTCTCAGAGCATGGTGTGAAGGATAAGAAAGACAACCAACTATTATTGGGACATTTACATCCCGGCATGGTACCTTGTGGGAAGTGTGCCCAGTGTAGCAACATCTTATGTAAGCCTGAATTTGAACATCCCAGAAAAAAACATTAAGTACCAAATCTAAACATCAATTAACTGTAACTCTAGCTACTGTATGTAGTTTACCTTCTAACCTGTCCTTACTCATGGTACTATGTAGACAAAACCTAAGCCATTAAAGTTCCATGTCAATGAACACAAAATTTCAATCAGCATTAATCAGGATGGCTGCACAGTGGCTAAACACTTTGAAAGAGCAAGGCATACCCCAGCATCATTTAGATTTTGGGGTATGGAAGAGCCAGATGGGGAGACTGGAGCAAACTGCTTAGAAAAGAGGGAGATGTTCTAGATATACATCTTGGACACCTGAGATAAAAATGTGGGAATGAATGAAGGTGAGACTTGCGTAGTCTGCTGGTGAAAAAAAACCTTTTTCATAGATGTACACTGTGAGTATCTTTGGCTTTCTGACTCCGTCCACTCTGGTCTCCACCCCACCCTCATCCCAAATCACATTACATACAGTATGGATCCAATATGTTGTATTTTGTTGACAGGTAGGAGAAGACCTAGAAATATTTAACATCATGTAGGATATAAGGAGTGGGGAATGCGGTTTGTTCTACTCATACAGATTAACAACACTTTGAGTTATCTCAAGTATCCTGCTGTTACAGTGCTTGAATAGCAGAACCATAACTTTGAGCATTTGTGTCTCAGTAAGGTGAGACAAAGTCCATAAACACTCAATCAGAGAGACAACAAAGGGGCTTATGTTACTTATGCAGTTTGTGAAAAACACCTCCCAGGGGTACACATACACATGGCTTTCATTCTGGCAACATACTCAAACAGTTTTCAACATTTTTCCAGTCTCAGTTGCCTAATCCATCTCAGGATTGTGGCAAACAATTTGCAGTGTGTGACAGGGAGCTCCTGCCACTCTTGAGGACCGACCTTTTCTTAAATCTGTTGCAGCAGTTCTTCTATTTATTAGCCTAATCTGTTCTTTACAATTTCTAGTCCATAAGGTTGGCCACCTATGGGCACCCCTTCCATTTCTTGACTATGCTATAATGTCCTCTTTAATTTTCCTTTTCCCTCTCAGGTCCTCGTACAGGGAGGTTATTGTTGTGACCTCTGAGCTGATATAAAACAACAGGCTATGTTCCTCATTGTTGGATTTAGTATGCAATGGCACTATGTCATAAAATACTTTGGTGTATATACCTTATGTGTATAAAACCTGTAAATGTTAAAAATACCATGGCGCTAGGTGTTTTTGATAAAGGTAAAAAGTTACTAGGGGACTGTATGATAAAAATTAAGTTAGTTGTGCTATTTAAAATGCATGTAAATTGCTGTAAACTGAGCCAGTCTGAAATGTATTGGTGATTTGCATATATATCCCATGATGCTCTGCATTATGGGAGTATGTGCGGTGTTGTGTTTCTTTGGAACTTGGCTTATTGCCAATGCCCTTTGGGGTAAGCCTTGTTTCAGTGCTTCTGCACTGAGGTTCTTTGTCTTTAGCTTGTTTTTTTTTTTTTTTTTTCATTTGAGCCCCTACCACCCAAGCAAACAAGGCCCACATAGGAGAGGCTAAATCTCAGCAGATAAGTTAGATCAGAGATCAGTGAGTCAGTAGGTGCTGGCAAAGTGTAGAAGAAAGACTTGCATGGTCTGTTGCTACAAACGGATGTACTGAAGAAGGGCTATGCCATTTCTGAAGGTCATGTCCTGCATTTTGAATAAACATCACATAGAGATTTGTGTGTTGAACTGGAAGTTTGGTGTCTGGTCCATCTGTTATCCCACAACCCCTCCACATAATGCAACAAGCTACTTTCAACACAACCCCTTTAAGGAAGGAGTGGTTATTATGCTCCAAAATGTCAGCATGTAAGCAGAGGCCTCATGGCATCCAGCTATGCTCCTGGTAGCTGCTCGTAGTGTGGGAAGCACATATAAAGCTTGAAATTATTCTTTTAGGTTAAAAGTAGCTTGTTGCACAAAAAATATTTGTCATAGTCCTGATATGAATTAGGCAACTGAGCCAGGAAAAATGCTGAAAACTGAGTATGTTGCTAGAATGAAAGCCACATTTATGTATACTACACTCTGAGTGCTTACAGACTTTGTCTTTCCGTGGTAAGATACAAATGCTCAAAATCATATAGTATACATTTCATTCATACATACAAAGGCTTAAAAAGGGCCTGAATGGAAAACAGAGTGCTGTGTGACATTTTATATATATAATTTGTTGTCCCCTCCTCTCCTCCTTAACAAGCTGTGCTGCACCTGCCTCTCAGCCACCACTATATTGACTGGTTCTGCTCATGCCTCACTGACCATCAACAGCCAGTGCAGGTGGGAGGTGTTCTGACACCCCCATCCTAGCTGGAGTCCCACAAGCTCCATCCTGGATCCCCATCTCTTCTCCATTTTCCTCAATGACCTCACCTGTGCATGTGTCTCCTTGCAAATCCACATGTACGTGGATGACACAGTCATCTCCACTTCTGGCTGCTGGGCTTCAGCCATGGTTGGGCACTCCAGCAAGACTTCCACAATATACTGGGCTGGTTCCACACCAACCTGCTCAAGATCCACACCAAAAGATGATGTCTATGACCTTTGGTACCAGCCAGGCTCTTGTTCCCACCTCCCCCACCTTCTCTACGTTAGAAGGCACCCCTCTGGAAGTGGTACTTGCCTTCAAGGACCTTGGCGTGTGCTTGACAGCAAGTTTGACTTCTCTGTCTACATAGATGCCATCCACGTCAAACTCTGTCCCAAACTAGGTGCCCTGTACTGCAATAAAGACTGTTTCTCTTACCTTGTCTGCAAAAAACTAGTAACCAAAATGATTCTCCCAGTCTTTGACTATGTGGGCATAGTCTATGACACTACCCCCCCCTTGCCAGACTGGACACCCTGTTCAATGCCTTCTGCTGTTTTCGCCACCAGCTCCCCTCTCAGTACCCATCACTGCTCCCTCTACTTTTCCATTTCCATCCTCTGTCTGCCTTCATGTCACTAGGCCCACTGCACTGCCTTCATTGCCAGCTACTGCTTGGGGCCCTTCTATCCTACCTTTCATCACTGATCTCCCCAGTTCCCTACTCTTCCTACTCTCTTCACTCCAGGGATTTCTGCACCTTCTCCATTCCCCACCCTCACTCTTCTGCTGGCAAAGCTGCCTTCTCCTACCGCCTCCCTTCCCACTGGAATCTACTTCCCTTCCCCTCTAACTCTTCCCTTCACGTCCTACCTTTCGACATGTCCTGAGGCAACTTCCTGCACCATTTTGTTCCAGTCTGCCCCCTTCCTAATCTCTTATCCTCTCCCCTGACCCTCTCTTGCTCAGACCCCCCCAGTTTGAACCTTTCAGCACTGACCCTACCCCAACATGCACCATGTATTTTACCTTCACCCATTGTTGTCCACCTTTTCATTGCTTTTTTTTTATATTTTATTTATCGAGTTCTTGGATTACACCCATGAGCGGCTGCTCATTTATGGGTTCCACGTCAGTTACAAGAACAGAGGTACAACAGAATAGTAGTACATGTTTTAGACAGGTTAATTGCTGTATTAATGTTGTTTTATATTATGCTATTCTCTGTTACTTCTGCCTCTGTAATTTTTAACTGTATCAATATTTTGTAATGTAAGCTGCATCCACATTCTGAGTTGTTCCTCTTGCATTTCTCTTCCCCCGGCTTGCACCTGGAATGAGCCTCGACTCAGTGTGCCTTTTCCAGTTACCAACTTTTAAATAAATACATACATACATACATATAAAAATGTAGTGAACAAAGCATATTGCACAAACTGAAAATTATAGTGTACTGCCTTTGGTACATGAAGTGCAGTCCCTTACACTCTGTGAGCTGCGCTCAGAAGCATGCTAGACCGTTGCTTATAAATGGAGTGAGGACATTTAGGGAGCACAGGAAACACTGTGACGTCATCACACTGGCCCTCCTCAGTCGGGTGTGCTGGTTCATTTCCATGTCCAGTACATGTCAAAGAAACACAATTTTATTAAATGAAACTAAGATAATTCAAGTTACATGAGGTATGGGAAACTGGTGTATCCTAGGTTTGCTCTACTGACTCACAGTATAACACACTGAAGAAATAAGGGAGACCAGAGGATGAATAGCATGCTCCTGTTGTTGCTGTGGCATGTCACCTCATGAACTGGCTTCAGAGGGCAATGCTATGGCATTGCTAAGCACCAGCAAGTGAGTGAAACTAGGGCAAGAAGAGCACTGTGATGACATTCGTGGGTGCACTTCCAGATTAGGGCTTCTCATCAGAAGCCCTCATTCTCCCTCTATATAAAGCTAGCAATATGGAGTGGCCAATGCACATAACGTGCCACGCCACCGGGAGGCTTTAAGCTCAGAAAATGGTACGGTGGACAACACCTTACAACTTAATACCTCAATTTCATTTTAAACTGGGTGATGTACTTCATGATTTTGGTTGCATTCTGTATCAACAGAGACTGCACCACAATTTCTGTCAAAAGCAAAGGACATATATTGAGAGGTTGCGAGGTAAGTCAATTGGGTCTTGCCATGACAAACTGCTTGACTATGATAACAGCACTATTACATATTCTGAAGAGTTAGCACTGCTGTGCTCTGATACGCTGTCATACTCTACTTGTTTAGAACTGAGAGTTAAAAGAAAATTAAATGCAGGCCACCAAGCAAGAACTTGAGACAGCAGCAATGTATAAGAAAAACAATGTGAGCACGTATGTGTGCTACACTAAGAGACAGACTTTTGAAAAGGCATGAGGCACAGTTATCATGGTGGTAGGGAAAAATGAATTTACTTACAGTTTTTGCACAGATTTGGTGAAGTCTTGTGGGTGTTCTCCACAATTGTTTAGATTATCACTAATGGTTAGGGCTGGATTATATTTATCTTCCACTGGCAGAATTCTGAGGATATTACGATTTCATTTTCTGCAAATAAAGAATATTTTGTCGTACAGTAAATGCATCTCAGCAGTAAAAACACACCAAGTACTTTTTACATTACTTGCACCTGCGCAAGACACATTTTGCTACAGAGAACGCATTTCAGAGGTGTGTCACTGACTAGCCCAATGCAGATCAAGCTGCGTTGGGCTTGTCCTTGACAGACCAATGATAATGCAAGCTAAGTATGACAGTGGTTCACAGTTTATGGGTGGAAACTTTGTGTAGTTGAAACAAATGAAGCGCTCCAATGAGAGTACTTCATCCATTTGATTTGTATAACGCTGTCCCCCCTCCCTTCCATCGCTCCATTTTCCTTGTTGCATGTCTTCCCTCTGGCCCCAAAAAAGAACACCTCTCTAAATATGCAGTATGTAGAGAGAGAGAGAGAGAGAGAGAGAGTGAGAGAGTGTCCCCACTCAATGACGGTGTCTGCTCCCTGTCCTCCGAGAGCGGGACATGTTGAGCAGCATTGTCAGGTGATGTTTTTGTCTGCTGTGGGTTTTGCAGGATGGTGGTGTGCTGCTCGCTGTCTGTTGTTGTAGTCAGGCTGTCTTCATGGGTGGACTACTGGGACAGTTGTCAGGAGCCCTGAGCTCTGGGGGGCTGCCCGAGAGCTGGCTTTTTTGTTTGTTTTTTCATTTTCGGCTTTTTTTTTTTCCACATTATCTGGGGTCCCCACCAGCTTAATTCCTCACAGCACAAACACTACCACCTTGTCACTAGATTGATGAAGAGAGAATGAGACAGACTGAATGGCAGGCAGCCAGGCTGGCTGACAAAAATAGAGCAGGAGGTGGGGCGCGGGCAGGACAAGTTGACAGAAAGGCTGAGGAGAAAGCTAGTAGCCGAGGGCTGAGTCAAGGAGGAGGACGGTAGAACTGCACATCACCAACACTGGTGGTGGTCAGTGGAGGATCAAGAACAGCACGTGGCATGCTGTTGCATTTTGCTGAACATCAAACTCCTCCCTGATTGCAAGAGCCAGATCATCTTGGTGGTCACGGTGACACAGGTCAGTGACCGGTGGGACAACTGTTGACATTGTCAGTCTCCTCCCGAGTTGTTTGCTGGCTGTTCAGTTGCCAGCCATGGACCGTCTGTCTTGAACACTCAGAGTCCCTTGCAGAGTCAAGTACGCCAGACACAGTGCTCATAGGATGGAGCACACATAAGAGTTGCATCTGCGGTATTGGTTACTTTTTTATTTTGCACTGTTGCAGAGACTGTACTGTGGGATTGACGGGGCTACTAAAAGTTGTATACAAAGCTGCATTGAGTTGTGTGGGACTGTGTGGGATAAGGGTGGGGAGGAACAGAGAGAACTTGCTATAGGCATGTTGCTGGAGAGCCACTAGGACACTGATTCTGGTGACATTAGCTGGGAAGAGAGGGATGCCACTTGACTGCAGCCAGCCACTTGAGAGGATGCAGCCACGCTTAAATCTACCAGAAGGCCAGGTAACCCCTCACATGAGCAGCGCCAAAGCATGGGTGCCACACATTCATAGTGTGGTGTTTGTTGATATGCATCTTCAGGGCTTACACATGGTATGCCACAGGTCTGCAGGGGATGCTGACTAGTCAAAGAGGGTAGAAACACAAACTGCTGTGGAAGGTAATGGAATAGATTACAGGGCAAGCATTAAAGGGGGAAGACAATAGGGGAAAGCAGGGGGAAATATCCAAAGGGCACTACCTTATCTGGGGTAGGTCTATTAATGGGTAGGCAGAAGGGGAAAGCAGGGGGAAATACAGATAAGGCACTATACCCTATCTGGGGTTGGCCTTTTAAGGGAAAAGTACAGTACCTGAGGAAACATCCTGGGGAAACATTCTGGGGCATAAACACTAACTGAGTAAGCCTACTAGGAAAAGCAGTTGCTATCAAGAAACCTCACAGCCAGGGAAAGCCTAGGAATTAGGGCTGCAACAACATGTGAAACTGTTGAGGGAATGGGAGCCAGAGTGATAAGGTAAGAGGGTGGGACCTAGCTTGCTGCTTAGGTTACAGGTCACAGCTATCAGCAGATGAGGGAGCTGCCAAGGTTTCAAGAAGATTTGTTTTTGTCTCCCTATGCCATTACTGCTCCCGACGTGGCCTTCCTGCTGCCTGTCCCGCTATTTAAAGTTTTATAAAGAAGACTTTTCCACAGTCATCTTGCTCTTCTCAGACAGCCTGTTGAGGGTGGGTGGGACCTCTGCGTGACAGTGAGTGTGTGTCTGTATCTCCGTACCCTCTCGCTGCCACTTCTCTAATTCCCTGCCCACTCCTTTTTTCAGTCCCAACCCGCTCCTGCTTTGCTGCCATTGGTCGCGTTTAAAAAAAGATATACAAAACAATTCATGTTCTCTTACATCCAATGGCAGCAGCCGTAGATCCCTTCCACAAAGAAAAATCCACAACAGGCTTCTCTTAAGTCCCCTTCCGCTCCTTTTTAACTGTCAGCTCGCTCCTGCTTTGCTGCCATTGGTTACATAATAAAATATGTAAACAAAAATTACGTACAAATTTGATCAAAATACAAGCAAGCAATGTTTGGCATTGACAAATGCTTGTTATATTACTAATCATCTTTAAACGTCTTCATTTACTACCCCTTCACTTCCGGATACACTTCAAAAGTGAACTTATGGGACTGGATTTTCACAGCTTAGAGACATAGAAACATACATAGAAACATAGAATTTGACGGCAGATAAGGACCGCTTGGCCCACCTAGTCTGCCCATTTCCCTACATACCGGATAAGCTGTAGATCCTAGTTAACCAACAGCCTACTTCCTCCTACCCCCCACTAGAATTGCCTTACGCCTGTCCCATGCATTCTTGAATTCCCCCACTGTTTTTGACTCTATGACCACCTCAGGAAGGCTGTTCCATGCATCTACAACCCTCTCTGTGAAGAAATACTTCCTCACATTACCTCTGAGCCGTCCCCCCCTCTATCTTCAAATTGTGTCCCCTTGTTCTTGCATATCTCTTTTCTGAAAGATGCTACCCTCTTGGACTTTGTTGATTCCCTTGAGATATTTGAAAGTTTCTATCATGTCCCCCCTCCCTCCTTTTCTCGAGGTATACATATTAAGCTCCTTTAGTCTTCTCTGTATGGCTCTTCTTGCAGACCCTGCACCATTTTAGTTGCCTCTTCTGGACTGCCTCCATCCTGTCTATGTCCTTGCAGAGATGGGGTCTCAGAACTGTACACAGTACTCCAGATGTGGTGTTACCAACTGTCTGTACAGAGGGCCAACAACTTCCTGTTTTCTACCAGTGATGCCTCTCCCTATGCATCCCAGTATCCCCCAGCCCTCCTTACTGCCTTCTCACATTGCTAGCCCACCTTTAGGTCATCTGATATGACTACCCCCAGGTCCCGTTCCATTTTTGTTGTTGTCAGTATCTCACCCCCCATTGTGTACTCTTGCCGTGGGTTTTTGTTTCCCAGGTGCATTACTTTGCACTTCTTTGCGTTGAATCTAAGCTGTCATACATTTGACCATTCCTCCAACCTTGCCAAGTCCCTTTACATCCTTTTCACCCCACCTTGTGTATCAACCCTGTTGCAGATCTTTGTGTCATCTGCAAAGAGACATACTTTCCCTTCCAGTCCTTCTGCAATGTCACTTATAAAGACATTAAAAAGGACTGGCCCCAGTACTGAACCCTGCAGTACCCCACTAGTAACCCTCCATTCTTCACTGTGGACTCCATTTACTACTACCCACTGTGTCCTGTTGTCCAGCCAGTGTTTTACCCAGGCTACCACCCTGGGACCCACTCCCAGGCTGGCTAATTTGTTTATTAATCTTTTTTGAATTGTGTCAAATGCCTTGCTAAAGTCTAGGTAGACCATGTCCACAGCCCCTCCCTGGTCTACTACTTTGGTCACCCAGTCAAAGAAATAAATTAGATTTGTTTGACATGACCTTCCTGCTGTGAATCCATGCTGCCTTGGGTCCTCTGCCCCACTGGCCTCTAGGTACTCAACAGTTCTTTCCTTCAGAAGTGATTCCATCATATTCCCTACCTCTGAGATCAAACTGACAGGTCTGTACTTTCCTGCCTCTGTCTTGCTCCCACTTTTGTGAAGGGGAATCACATCCGCCCTTCACCAGTCCTCAGGTACCACACCATCCTCCCATGATTTATTAAAAAGGGTAGTCAGGCTGGCCCAGTGGCACAGAGGGCTGAGGCACTGGACATCTCACCTTGCGGCACACTGGCGACCTGGGTTCGGGAGCGAGCCTGGCTTGTTGGAGGTCGGCACGGGGGGGGCAGGCAGAGCTGGATGGAGCAGCTGTCAAGGCAGCTGTCCTCTTCGGGGAGGTGGGTGGCATCCCTCCTCATGGCTGCACCCGTGGTGGGCGGTGGGGTTCTTGTAAACAGGTGTCAGCGATAGGCCAATGGGTGGGCGGAGGGTTGTTACTGGGCTGTAAGGTGCATGCGTGCCTCCATGCATGCGTACTTCTCCTGGGGTCCTCGAGTAAAAAAAATGGGGAGAAAAGTGGAAAAACACTGGCTGCAGGACGGTGACTGACTCTCTGCAGGCACCGCCCCTGGACCGGGTGTAAGGTAAGCCCCGGTAATTCCGGGGGACGGAGCTGGGGAGTCGGTCAGATGGGGGCCATACGGGGACAGGAGAAATATAGATGATATAAAAAAAAAAGGGTAGTCAGTAGTATTACTAGTTCTTCCCTTAGTTCTTTTAGAATTCTGGGGTGAATTCCAGCAGGCCCCATTACTTTATTCACCTTCAGTTTTAAGAGTTCTTTCAGAACCCTTTCTTCTGTGAAAGGACTAATATCAACCCCCCCTATCCAGAGTGCTTCTATTGACTTGATTAGGTATCTCCTCCTGCGTTTCCGTTGTGAATACTGAGCAGAAATATTCATTCAGTAACCCCGCTTTTTCACTGTCACTCTCTGCCCAACCACCTTCCTCTTTATTCAGCCTCAGTATCCCTGCCTTCGTCTTTCTTTGCTCCCTAATGAACCTATAAAAGGTTTTATCCCTCTTCTTAACCGAGTTGGCTATCTTTTCCTTGGTTTGGGCCTTTGCTATTCTGACTGCCTTCCCCGCTTCCTTCTGCTTTAACTGGTACAGTTCTCTGTCCTGCTCCTTCTGTGTTTCCTTATACTTCCTGAATGCTATCTTTTTCTTCCTTACCTTCCCCGCCACTTCTTTTGAGAACAATAGTGGTTTTTTCTTTCATTTTGATTGTTTATTTACTTCACACAAAGGCTTGTTGCCTCTGTGATGGCAGTTTTGATGTTTCCCCATTGTTGCTCCACCCCACCTTTTTTGCCTGTTTGCTAGTGCTTTTCTGAGGCACTCTCCCATTTTGACAAAATCAGCCCTCCTGAAGTCCAGTACCTTCACTTTTGAGTGACTTGACTCTACAGCTAAGTTTATTGTGAACCACACTGTTTGGTGGTCACTTGTTCCCAGATGCAGGTACTTTCATGGCTTGACTTGGCCACATCTGCTCTGCTTGCAGGGCACAGGGTCAAACTGCTGACTGCAGAATAGCGTGGTCAAAAACTGCGCAAGCAAATCAGCGAAACACAAGGTAGCGTATTGGAAAAATGCCGAGCGCTTCAAATAAACAAAAAGTACTTGGACTGACTCTCTGCAGTTGGGGACTATGTCCACCACACCTCCAAACTAAATATAACCATCCGGGGGGGGGGAGGCAACTCAGGGATGGGGCAAAACTTGGGAGGGGACAAAAAAACAAACATATGGGACTGGAAATCAAATCCTGATCCACCGGATGTTCCGCCGCCCTTCACAGCTTGTGGCCCTAACCTCCACACTACGGAAACAGCTCGGTGACACAGCACGCAGTGGAGCATTTATCCTCTCTTTGTCCTGACACACAACACCTACAGGGACAGCACTAACATATCTACGCTATACTGTCCCTGTAGCTGTATTGTCCTTTGCTATTTTTGCCGCGTGAATCATACTAGGCTATAATTCGTGTGACATAATCACCGAATACCACTTGCAGCATGACTGTTAGACCACCTAAAAAGTCATCTAATTTCATGTTGCTGCTGCCCACAGCTAGCGCATCAATATTATTGCACATGTCGAAGATATGCCACATGCATGATCCTTTTGTCGCAAATTACTGCAAATGCATTAACATGTTTAGAAGCAGCCCACAAACATTTTGGCAGGTTTGAAGTGATGTTGTGGCAGAACACCTGCGCAAGTCCTGTGTTGAAACCTTTCAAAATCCAGCCTGTTGTCTTTAAAGTGGCAGAGCATGATAGCGGTGAAAATGTTGACCTATACTTTTTGATGCTATTTTAGATTGCCCCTTGTCTCCTGAATTGTATGATAGTCTTCTTTCCCCTATTTTGAGACTGCATTAGCCCTTTTTTCACATTTGAAATAATGAAAGAAGGCTCATTTTAATATGGTTCAACCCAGGTTTTCATCAGTATTCTAAACTGTTTGTGTATGCTTGTAGTTCCATAAAGTCAGGAAGCAGCATTTGCTGCATTCTGCTGCATGTTAGTCACAAGGAAGGTGATGTTAAACGATGGGTGTTAAAAAAATAACAGAGAATACTGATGAAAACCAGGTCTAAGCCATAATAAAAAGAGCGCTCCTTTTATTATTTTCACAGTTAAAAAAGTGTTAAAGCACACCCAAATGCGGAAAAGGGTATCATTAGGGTTCTGCAGAATGTGGAATTCCACCAGCAGAATTAGTGCAGAATGACTGTTCCGCCGCTGAAATGTCATTGGAATTTCACTAATCATTCTGTGGAATTCCGCCTGCTATGCACTGCAAAATTATATTCTGTGGAATAACATTTTCCCATAAAAAAGGATTCCGCAACCGTTTTTCATGGAATATTTTGAGATCTGTGGAATTTAATTCCATGATAATGGAGCAGAAAACTTGTTCCGCTTTATTCTGCCGCAGAACTGTACCATTCCGCTTCTGACAGAATTCGGCGGAATTACAGCTATCGTGCGCTGCTGCCTGAGCATTGACCAGTAAGCTGCACCAAACTATCTGTTGTGAACTCATTCTCTCGTTCTCCCCTACAAGACTTTATTTATTTATTTGAATTTTGTTGACTGGGTAAGACCACTGAGACAATAGCAAACCCTTTTTCAGGGTCGACCTGGGGTCGCAAGTGTTGGGTACATCATTTATTTTTTTATTTTATTTTATTTTGGTTTTGTTGACCAGGTAAGTGCACTAGACAAATCCTGCCTATTTTCAGGCACGACCCGGGGAACGGGGATACAGATGAATGCCAACTGACCTTGAACCACATTAAGCTGTTGGTGGTATTTTTAGTGAATGAGGGAAATTTGGCCAGGACACCGGGGAAATTCCCCAACTCTTTTCGAGAAGTGCCATGGGAGGGGGATACAGATGAATGCCAACTGACCCTGAACCAGATTAAGCTGTTGGTGGTATTTTTAGTGAATGAGGGAAATTTGGCCAGGACACCGGGGAAATTCCCCAGCTCTTTTCGAGAAGTGCCATGGGATCTTTAACATCCACCTGAACTACCACCAATCCAGACAGATGGGACCTCAGTTTAACATCTCATCCGAAAAGACGGCACCTCAGAAGTGCAGCACCCCTCTCATGCTGCACTACGGTGTCAGTACTGGGATATTAACCCAAGTGCCAGATGTGGGAATTGAACCCACAGCCCTCATAACAGCAGTAAGCATCGACAGACATTGTACAATAGGTATATAGCCATATAAAGTTATGCATAGACATCGGTGCTTCATACATATAATGCGTGATATTACAGGTAGACACAAGCAAAATGTTAACAATGTGTACTAGGAGAAAGCTAGGGTAAAGAATAAAGAGAAGAGGAATTATAGTTATGGTTTACTAGGGGGTAGGGAGGGAGAGGGAGAGAAGAACAAGTAGGGGGTGGGGTAGGGGGCAGAGGTGGGAAAGGATAGGAGAAGTTGAAGTTCAATAGCGGAGACAGGAGCAGGCAGTAGGGGAAGCAAGGGAGGCATATAAATTGAACTTAAATAAAGGAAGCAACAGACACTCCTCTCGTCTCACTCCTCTCCTCCTATCACTCCACTGATATGCAGCTTCCTAAAGTTCCAACTATGACACTGTCCACTGCAGGTAGGAGATTGTTTTCCACTGCTGTTCCCATTCTAGGTAAGAGATTTGTTTCCACCGCTGCTCCCACCGAGGGTGGAAGATTTGTTTCCACTGCGTAGTAGATCTGGGTGGGCCAGGGGTTGAAAGGGAGCCAGGGGAGAGAAAGGACCACAAACAAGGGATGAAAAAAGATAATACAGTGCTCCCTCACTATAAGGTACCTTGTTATAGTGAAATATTGGTTACTACGAATGAAGTTGGGGCTGGCAGTACAGCCTAGAGGTTGGAGTAACGAGCTGTGAATGAGCTTAGTACATCCAACAGACAGGAGTTTGATTCTCACAGCCTCCACTTACATACTATGTGATCCTGAGTAAATCATGTACCCTCCCCAGAGCTCCTGGGTTGCCCCTTAAAACAGGCCTTGTATGTAGTGTGCTGTACTCAGATATCAAAAAAAGCTCAAGGCTCCCAGAGGAAATACCTATGATGCCAGATGAAATAAACAGCTAATTGGGTCAGGAGCTCTGCTGACCTCTTTTCACTCACTTTGTTCATAGTTGTGTGCGACTGTGTGTGAAGACCTGGCACAGACAGGGGAAGAAAGCTAGATGCAAGTACAGGTACAGGCTTAACTTTTCTTTCCTGCAGTACTGCATGCCAGACCAATTGCATTTAACCTCTACCCAGCCAACTGCACTGAACCTCTGCGCAACTGATCAACTGCATTGTATCTCCGCCAGACTGACGACAGATGTGTGATCAGACTAGCGGGACCACACTAAGGGGAGTCCTGAAAGAAAAAAGCATTACAAAATAAGCTAAGCAGCCCTAAATGCACACCCACAAGGCAGTCGAAGAAGCCAGTGGTCACGAGTCACAATGCTAAATACCCCCTTGCCTGCACAATGATGCTGACAGTGAAAACAACAAATCAGGTGTGACCACCCCCACCCACAATGTGTGAGACTATGCCTGTCTGATAATATCTGGGCACATTGAAAGGTCTTCGGGTGCATGGTGCAAGGCTTGGTTGGTAACTGAGGTAATAAAAAGGGGTGTGGTGCCTCCACCTAAAGGGGTACTTTTGACAGATGGCTGCCAGGGTGCTGCCCCATGGGAAAAGAATGCAGTCCCCATCTTTATGACAGGGAAGCTTTATGCTTATACATAACCCACAACTTATATTAAAAGAACCCACGTTCAAAAGGTTAGTGCGGCACTAACCATGTTAGTGCCATGCTAACCTGAAACAGCAGAATCTGGTGGGGCAGGGGCCATACTCAAAGGCCCCAGTGCACATTGCATGCCCTTTAGCATGATCATGCAGAATATACCACTTCGTCCACGCAAAGGAGGGAACAGCTAGCATATAGGGTGCAATGGTATATTCAAAGGGTATGACAGCACTAAACAGCCTCTGTTGCATACCATTTAAAGGGTACCTTAACAAGCAGTTTTTTTAAACTGCAAACTCCAAAATCTGGCTTCATATGGAGGTAAAGTAAAGGCTGCTGTTTACATCTATGCTAAAACTGCATTTATGTAAATAACATAAACGCAGTTTCATAGCTTTTGAAAAATGTAAACATCAGCTTTTAACATTCAAAAAACAGCCTTGGCTTCTCCCTAAGATGTCTGCCAAGTGTGCTAAGTGATGAGTCATGATGACATCATTTGAGCCAGAGCCAGAGATCAACATATATTTCTATAGTGCTAACTAGTTCTTCTTTCCCTCTTTATTTTGAATTGTTGTACCAGAATGATCAACACCATGTATTACCTCATGGATTATTTTGATCAGTACACATGTTGGCCAATGATTTTGCTCATTTTGTTTACTTTAACTTGCAGAAAATGTCTTGCAATCCAGCTAATTTTTTCTTTGGCAGGCTGCATTACAGTACAACACTTCAAATACCTGATGATCTAGTGGTTATATGATGCACTGAATTTCTTGTTTACAGGTGTGGCCTAGGAGCACAAGGAAGTTTAGTGACTTGCTCAGGGTCACACAGCAAAGTACCAGTTTTGTTCAGTTCCAAAGCTCATGCTCTCTTGTTAATCCATAAATAAGGCTTTCTTTTTCCATGCGAACCTCCTGCACCTAGCCTGCCTTCCGTTGAACACGCCACCATCCATACCCTGTCCTTAGTACTGCCTGGGGCCGCATATGAGCTTGTGGTCTCATTAAGAGGATTATCACACCTCAGATTGTAATCTTGTACCTCAGAGGATTGTGCACACCTATACTGATACGCATCATAAGATGGCACTGTTAAAAAATGCATCCCAAATTACTCTCCAGTTCACATTCTCAATATCTGACTTCTGCTCCCACAGTAAATATTAAGTGGATCACCACCCTTCTGCACAGTGATAGTAGTATGTACAGTTCCCTGTTGTGTTTTTTTCTCACCTTCCCAGCAATTCTTCTCCAGTACTTTTCTGTGCTCTACTCCACAATGCGAGTTGGCTGGCTACCACCCTTCCAAATCTTGAATGAGCTATACAGAACTCCCTCAATACTGTCCTAACAAATGTCAACACCCCCCCATATAATCTCCCTACACTGAATTCAAGTAACAGTTTAGGTGCAGCCCTGCCACTCTGAGTATTTGTCATTGTTGGCTACTCTCATCCACAGTTAGGTAGTGAGCACAATGCTGGCAGTCCCACATTTCAGATCTCACAGTGAGTTTCAGATCTCACAAAGGAGACCTACAGCAGGGTGGCAGGGGACCCCGCAGGGGAAGGAAACAACTCCTGGTGGGGGACTCCATTGTTAGGAAGGTAGAACTGGGGGAGGAAGGGGAGAGGGAGGTAAGGTGCCTGCCTGGCGCCATGGCTTGGAGGGACAGGGAGCGAATCCTCAGGATTGCCGGAGCAGCTGCACAGGGGAGGGAGCTGGATGTCATTGTCCACCTAGGGACAAATGACCTGGCTAAGAAAGGGATTACAGAAGTGCAGGAAGAGTTTGTGGAATTGGGGAGGGGCCTTAGACAAATAGCACGCATGGTAACCTTCTTGGAGGTGCTGCCCATCTATGGCGTAGGAGAGGCTAGGGTGTTCCGCACCATGGGATTGAATCAGTGGTTGAAAAACTGGTGTGGAGCTCAGGGATTTGGCTTCATTGGGGACTGGGGGTCCACCTGGAGTGATGCAAGCCTATACTGGCATGATGGGTGGCATCTGTCCAGGAGGGGAACCAGGATCCTAGGTGATAGGTTTAAATGCTTCATTGGCAAGCATTTAAACTAGCCAAGGGGGGAGGCACTGGAAAGGAGCAGAGAAATCCTAGCCCCCCTCAAATAAATCATGGTGAGGTGTTGTGTTGATAGGGAGAAGGGCAGGGGTAAATGGAGAAAGTGACAAAGGCAAGAAGGACAGGGATGGGGCAAAAAGGAGTAAGGCCATGAGGAAATGGAGGGTAATGAGTACCAATGCCTGTAGTCTGGGCAACAAGCTCCCTGAGCTGGTGGCCTTGATGGAAGAGGGATGCCTGGATATCGTAGCAGTCACAGAAACATGGTACACAGAGAACCATGACTGGGATGTTAACATACCAGGGTGCATAAACTATAGGAGAGACAGGCTTGGGAGAAGAGGGGGAGGAGTAGCTCTCTATATAAAGGAAGGGATAAAAGCAACTGAACAAAAGAGTAAACAGGGAGGAGAGGACACACTGTGGGTCACCTTGGAGACTGGAAAGGGCACCACAATCCGCACAGGGGTTGTGTACAGACCCCCATGTCAGGGGGAAGGAATGGACAAGGATATGATAGAAGGCATTCTTAGAATGGCAGAGAAAGGGGAGATACTCTTGATGGGACACCTGAATATGCCAGATGTTAACTGGAGCACATTTGCTGCAGCCACATCCAAGAGCAGGGCCATTCTTGATGCCCTACAGGTGGCAGGCCTCAGACAGCTAGTTTCGGAACCCACTCGTGAGGGAGCAGTCTTAGACCTCGTACTCTCAAACGGGGGCAGTGAGAGGATCTCAGATCTAGAAGCTGGTTGCCATTTGGGAACAAGTGACCATCAAACAGTGTGGTTCACGTTAAACTCAGCTACAGAGTCAAGCCATACAAAAGTGAGGGTACTGGACTTCAGGAGGGCTGACTTTGGCAAGAAGGGAGAGTGCCTCAGAAAAGCATTAGCAGACAGGCTAGAAGGAGGTGTGGAGCAACAATGGGGAATCATCAAAACTGCCATCACAGAGGCAACAAGCCTTTGTGTGATGCAAATAAACAAATCAAAATGAAAGAAAAAGCCACTATGGTTCTCAAAAGAGGTGGCTGTGAAAATCAGAAAGAAAAAGATAGCATTCCGGAAGTATAAAGAAACACAGAAAGGGCAGGACAGAGAGCTGTACCAGTTAAGGCAGAAGGAAGCAGGGAGGGAAGTCAGAATACCAAAGGCCCAAACTGAGGAAAAGATAGCCAACTCAGTTAAGAAGGGGGATAAAACCTTTTATAGGTACATCAGCGAGCGAGAAAGACAAAGGGAGGGATAGTGAGGCTGAATAGAATGAGCGATGGGTGGGCAGGGGACAGTGAAAAGCAGGGATACTGAGCGAATATTTCTGCTCAGTATTCACAAGAGGAGGAAGTGCCTAATCCTGTTAACAGAAGCACTCTTGATAGGGGGGTTGATCCCAGTCGTTTTACAGAAGAAAGGGTTCTGCAAGAATTCCTAAAACTGAAGGTGGACAAAGCAATGGGGCCTGATGGAATTCACCCCACAATTCTAAAAGAATCAAGGGGGGAACTAGTGAAACCACTGGCAACTCTTTTTAATAAATCATGGGAGGATGGTGTGGTACCCGAGGACTGGAGGAAGGCGGATGCAATTCCCCTTCACAAAAGTGGGACCAAAACAGAGGCAGGAAACTACAGACCTGTCAGTCTGACCTCTGTGGTAGGGAAAGTGATGGAGTCACTTCTGAAGGAAAGAATAGTTGAGTACCTAGAGGCCAGTGGGGCACAGGACCCAATGCATTATGGGTTCACAGCGGGAAGGTCATGTCAGACGAATCTAATAGATTTCTTTGACTGGGTGACCAAAGTAGTAGACCAGGGAGGGGCTATGGACATGGCCTACCTAGACTTTAGCAAGGCATTTGACACAGTCCCACACAAAAGATTAATAGTCAAATTAACCAGCCTGGTATTGGGTCCCAGGGCGGTAGCCTGGGTAAAACACTGGCTGGACAACAGGACACAGAACGTAATTGTAAATGGAGTCCACTCTGAAGAAAGAGGGGTTACTAGTGGGGTACTGCAGGGTTCAGTATTGGGTCCAGTCCTTTTAAATGTCTTCATAAGTGACATTGCAGAGGGACTGGAAGGAAAAGTATGCCTCTTTGCAGATGACACAAAGATCTGCAACAGGGTTGATACACAAGGAGGCGTGGAAAGGTTGAGAAGGGACTTGGCAAGGTTGGAGGAATGGTCAGAAGTACGGCAGCTAGAATTCAATGCAAAGAAGTGCAAAATAATGCACCTGGGAAACAAGAACCCAGGGGAAGAATACACAATGGGGCGGGGAGGTAGTAACAACAACAAAAAAGGAAAGGGACCTGGGGGTAATCATATTGGATGACCTTAAGGTTAGCAAGCAATGTGAGAAGGCAGTAGGGAGGGCTGGGGGTATACTGGGATGCATAGGGAGAGGCATCAGCAGCAGAAAACAGGAAGTTGTTATCCCTCTGTACAGACAGTTGGTGAGACCCCATCTGGAGTACTGTGTCCAGTTCTGGAGACCCCATCTCCGCAAGGACATAGACAGGATAGAGACAGTCTAGAGGAGGGCAACTAAAATGGTGCAGGGTCTGCAAGAGAAGCCGTATGAGGAGAGACTAAAGGAGCTTAATATGTATACCCTGAGGAAAGAAGGAGGGGGGACATGATAGAAACTTAAGTACCTCAGTGGAATCAACAAAGTCCAAGAGGGTAGCATCTTTCAGAAAAGAGACGTGCAAGAACAAGGGACACAATTTAAAGATGGGGCGGTTCAGGGCAATGTGAGGAAGTATTATTTCACAGAAAGGGTAGTGGATGCATGGAACAGCCTTCCTGAGGAGGTTATGGGGTCTAAAACTGTGGGAGAATTCAAGAATGCATGGGACAGACATAAGGCAATTCTTGTGAGGGGTAGGAAGAAATAGGCTGTTGGTTAACTAGGATCTGCGGCCTATCCTGTAGGTAGGGAAATGGGCAGACTAGATGGGCCAAGCGGTCCTTATCTGCCGTCAAAGTCTATGTTTCTATGTTTATGCTCAGCGTCCTCCTTCATGTCTTCAACTAACCTGAATAAATAGCTCTACCCTACTGGAATGGCCTCTTCAGTTCCTCTCTGGCATTCATTCTTCTCACCTGCTCCTCACATCAAAAACTGGTGAGTTCACTACCCTTCCGCATCATGAATGTGGTTAGTACAGTCTCCCATGTTATAGTTACATATTAATAATAAACATGATCTTCTGGTAAGCCAGGCTGATAGCAGCATGGCACAAGTGGAAAAATAGGCTTTCCTACCCATGTAAGATCTAAGCCACCTATGATTAGGCACTGTTAAATGATGTGCATAATGATGTGTGCACCCATCATTTAGCAGTGCCTAATCAAAGGTAGCGTAGATCTTTTAAGGATAGGAAAGCCCATCATTCCCCTTGTTCCCTGCTGATATGAGCCTGACTCACTGGAAAGATATTTTTATATTTGATATGTCAAAATAAAATGGGAACTATACTACCTGCATTCATTATGCAGAAGGTGATGAGCTCACCAGTTTTCGGTGTGAGAAGGAATAGTGAAGACTGAATATGAGAGAGGGACCGAGAAGGCCACTCTTGCAAGGTACTGCTATATTCAGGGAAGGAGAAGACAGAAGGAGAGAAATATGAGCAGATTACTCTGAGAAATAAGATGTGGGGCTGCCAGCACCTTGATCACTACCTGACCCTACCGTCCTGGCCAACATTCCCCTTCCCATAAAACCACTTCATGCAATTGTCCAAGGCTGTGTGTGGATATTAATGTATGGAACAGCTGCCACTACACATTCAGTCACTTCACTATCAATCTAGTATTGCTTGTAAAGCACTTTGGGATACAGTGTGTATGAAAACCACTATATAAATGCTGATTCTTATTATTATTATTTCCCATGGAAAAGAGGACAAGACAAGCATATATTTGAGTTTCAAGAAAGTATGAACTTTAACATTGGACTGCACAGGAACTTTGCTACAAAAAAGTGGTGGCTCTAGGGGGTGGTGAAGGGTGTGGCTGCAACCCCCCCACACACACACATAGTAACATACTTGCTTGCAGCTGCTGCTGCATTTCACTTTGTTGAAGAAGTCTGATTTATTGATTGTACACATGTTTACATTCAAACTATGGATTACATTTGTAGGTTCTGTCAAAACCGCACTAAATAAGAATAATAGCAGAAAATACAAAGGTTTAATAAAAATGTTAAAAAGTGCATATTAAGCATGCACACCATCCCAGCACCCCCACTGTAGCATCCTGTATCTGTCATAACCACTAGACCACCAGGTTATTCAAGATTTGTACTGCACTGTATTTTGCCACAGAGAAAGTCGGTTGGATTAAAACACATTTTCAGCATGTTAAAGTAAACAAAATGAACAGAACCATAGCCTAACGTGCATTATACAAAATAATGCACATGGTTTTGATCATTTGGGTGGAACACTTCTATACAAAGAGAAAAAAGAACTAGTTGGCACTACAGAGAGCCATATATCTCTTTGACTTTGGCTCAGATGATGTCATCACATCACATTTGGCGACCATTTTAGGAAGCAGGTAAGACAGTTTTTTCTAAACTGGGAGGCTGATTTTCCAATTTTCAAATGCTCTGGAACCACATTTCGGTAAATTATGTAAATGTAGTTTTAGCATTAATGAATACAGCAGCCTTTCTTTTAGTCACCTACAGAGTCAGATTTTTTAATAGTTTGTTGTCAAAATGTTGTTTAGGTATCCTTTAATGCTGAGAAAATGCTACTCTTATACCTGTGCACAGTGTTCCACAAACTCTCTCCATCCCTTTGACCAAGTGCCAGGTAGTGGACTAACAGTAGAAGCTGTCAGTCCCTGTCAATGCCCCCCACACACACTTGCATCCCTGACAGCTGTACACCCTGCTAAAAGCATTCCCTGGTATCCAGTGGTACACCCACCCCCAATCGCATTCCTGACAGCTGTGCACCCAGCTAAAAGCACTCCCTGGTGTCTAGTGTTCTCTGCACCCCTGATCATATCCCCAACAGCTGTACACCCTGCTAAAAGCATTCCCTGGTATCCAGTAGCACACCCACCCTCAATCACATTCCTAACAGCTGTGCACCCGGCTAAAAGCATTCCCTGGTGTCTAGTGTTCTCTGCACACCCTGATCACATCCTCGACAGCTGTATACCCAGCTAAATGCATTCATTGGTATCCAGTGGTGCGCCCACACCCAATCGCCTTCTTGACAGCTGTACACCTGGCTGAAAGCATTCCCTGGTAACCAGTGCTCCCCCCCCCCCCCGCTGATCTGACTGTTGTAACCCTGGCAAACTCCTTTCCCTGGCACTGGTGGTCTCCCACTTCCCCAGTACCCACTCATGAAGGAAAGTCCAATCCTAGACCAAGGATTAAGGGCAATCCTGAGTGTCAGGAAGGATCCACAAAACTTGCACAGGAGGAGAGAAACTTGAATATTGTGTTGCCAAAGGTATAGTATATTTATTGCTCCCAAGCTCTCACTTCATCTTAAACTTCTTGTATAAATGTATATCCCACTGCTGTTGGATTTGGGGCGTTATATACCCCTACACACACACACACACACACACAATCCTGTAAACATTAGGGTGCTATATATCCCCTTACTGGATACTGACTGCAGTTAGATTTGAGGCATGGACCCCTTTACCCATCCCACCCACTCAGGATCCCCCCCATGGCCGCTACTCACCCAAGTAGACTGTTGTGCCCCCAAGATGGTGACTGGCACAGCTTCTCTTCTCATCACCTTGGTCATCTGCCATCTGGATGACAGGGAGCAAGCGCATGCCTGCTATTCATACAGTGGCTCACCAAGGTGGTACCAGGAGGGGCTGTGGTAATCACTGTCTTGGGACCACAATAGTCTATTTCAATAAGTGGGGGGAGGGGTCACGGGGTAGGGGGTGTAGAGAGTCCTGAGCAGGCAGGATGGGGGGGTCTGCATCTCAAATCTATTGTAAATAGAGTTAGTATCTGGTGAAGGGGCATACAGTGCCCTAGTGCGTATAAGGTCATATGTGTGTATGTGTGCGGGGTGGTATTACAGTACCCCAAATCTGACTGCAGTAGAGCATACCTTTATACAAGTTTCAGATGAAGCAAGGGCTCGGGAGAAAAAACGACACCATACCTTTGGTAATACAGCAAGGCTCTCATCAAATACTACACCACTGCTGCAGACTTGTCTAGTGCTGGACTTTCCATTGGGGGGTGGGGATCCAGGTGGTGATCAAGGAAGTGGGGGACCACTAGTGCAAGGGAATGGGGTCTGCCAAGGTTACAGCAGACAAGTCAGTGATTGGATGGGTGGGGCCACTGGACACTAGAGAATGCTTTTAGCCAGGTATACAGTTGTCTGAGCAATGTTTGGGGAGGCAGGACCACTAGAGCCAGGGATTAGCTGTAAGGACAGCAATCCAGCAATGGGTGGGGTTGCACAGCTCTGAACAATGCCTCCCCAGTGTATGTGGCGCTTTTGGCATGCTAGCCCATAATGGGTTTGAAATGGCTCTGTCATCGAGGCAAAGTTCAGGAAGCATAGGAAAACCAGGAGCAGTTATAAAATTCACAAGTAGCATTGTATTATTTTAAATAAAAATAAAATAAACAAACATAAAATTGTGCAGGATAGCTTTTATACAGGCAGTCAAACAAAAAAAGTCCTTCCTCCAAGGGTATTGATAATTCTAAATTTCAATATCTAACATAGAAACATAGAAACTTAGGCGTTGACGGCAGATAAGGACCGCAAGGCCCATCCAGACTGCCCATTTAATTTTCTACCTTATAAATGTGCCATCGGCCTTTGCTCTGTCAATGACCTATCTATTCATACTCATCTGTATTGCTCCCTTATGCCTATCCCATGCTTGTTTGAAGCCCTGCACTGTATTTATATCCACCACTTACTGAGGTAGGCCGTTCCATGCATCCACCACCCTTTCTGTGAAAATGAACTTCCTCACATTACCCCTTAAGCGGCCTCCCTCTAATCTCATGCTGTGTCCTCCTGTCCTGCTATTTTTCTTATATTGAAACATGTTAGACTCTTTCACCTTATTAAAGCCCTTAAGGTGTTTGAATGTTTCAATCATATCATCTCTCTCCCTCCTTTGCTATAGGGTATACATATTAAGATCCGTTATTCTGTCCTCATATGTTTTCTGATGCAGTCCCTGCACCATTTTGGTTGCCTTTCTCTGGACTGCCTCAATTTGGTTAATGTCCTTGTGAAGGTGTGGCCTCCAGTACTGCACACAGTACTCAAGATGGGGCCTAACCAGTGTCTTGTAAAGAGGGATTATTACATCCCTCTTCCAACTTGTGATACCCCTACTAATACACATTAACATCCCCCTAGCCTTACCTACTGCTTTAGTGGTCTGCTTGGATGATTTCAGGTCATCGGTGGTGATGATGATGCCTAAGTCTCTTTCTTCCCTTGTGACTGCCAGCAACTCCCCTCCTGGCCTCTAAGTGGCTTCAGGATTTCTCTTCCCTATGTGCACGATCTTGCACTTCTTTGCATTAAATCCCAGTTGCCACTCTTCCGACCATTTTGCTAGTTTATCTAGATCTCTTCTCATTCTTCCCACCCTATCTGGATCATCTACTCTGTTGCAGATCTTGGTGTCATCTGCAAACAGACAAACCTTACCCTCCAGTCCATCTGCAATGTCACTGATGAAGATATTGAAGAGGACTGGCCTCAGGACTGATCCCTGAGGTACCCCACTTGTGACTTGCATCTCTTCTGACTGTATACTGTTTACCACCACTCTCTGTTTTCTGCCCGTCAACCAGTTTGCCACCCAGTGACCAACTTCTGAACCACCCCGAGCCTACCCAGTTTATTAATCAATCTTCTATGTGGAACAGTATCGAAAGCTTTGCTTTTCTCTCTCTCTCTCTCTCTCTTCAACAAAAGACTGCTCTCTTTTTATAAAAAAGTCTTTCATAAGCAATTAATTATTTCTGCATCCTGAGCTTGTTAAGAGACATCCTGTTTCTCACAAAATGTATCAGAGTTCTTGCCAGTTTCTTTCCTGAGCAGGCATGCAAATAGAACACTGAGTCCCAAGCTGGCCACTTGCTCAGGCCTGAGGAGGTCACACTACATCTCAAGGTTAACCCTGAGTTTCAAATAGCCTTTCTATAGCGCTCCACACTGCCAGTGAGTATTCAGAACAAATGGGTGATGTGCCCCAGTTTTTGCTGTGCCACTGAAGGGGAAGCAGCATAGACATTTCTCTGTAGAAGAAAATCTGTTCTTTCGGTGTTTACTCTTTGGGGCTGTGATTCTGTATAGCAGGTTCGGGCTACCTGGTGACAGGAAGTACCCCTAAGTATGAAGAAATGTCTTCTTTAGTAATCATTTCAACAATATAACTGTGCATTTTCAAACCAGAGAACCCAGTTAGTTGACCAGTGCCCACATTTCATTACCAAGTGGCCATTATAATATTAAAAACCAATCTGAAAGCTGCCACCCATTGACTATAATGGGGCGTGCAGCCATGCTCTCTCCCTAGCATCTCGTCATCATGTTAGTGAGCGCAGGGGCAGAGTGTTTAGTTTAGTTTAGTTTATTGGTCTAGGAATTAATACCTTTGAGCCAGGGCTCTTTTACAAAGGTTCCACGTCACAAAGAACATTTAACAAAGCACGATACACATTACAGGTAAAACCAGACAGGAAAGTTACATCATAAATTTGCTATTAACAGTTTAAGGCAGTAACGTTTTTAAGTTTCATAGAAAACAAGCTATAACAGGTTCAAGCGAGTAGACAATTTCGAGGTTAAGGAAACTTCCAGGGAGAGGGTGATCATTAGGCACCAAAAGGAGGCTAGAGAGGAGGGAAGGTGGTGAGCGGAGAGTAAGTGAGAGGGACAGGAAAAAGGGGGAAGTGAGTTTGGGTGGGAGACAGGAAGTAGTAGAGGTACCAGAGGGTTCATTAGTCAGGGAGGAAGAGGCCTCAGATGTGAGGATGGACATGAGGAGTAGTAGTCTTTATCTAAGCGCAATCACAGTTGCTAGTGGTGGTGAGGTGGACATAGAGCATGGATTTGAAAGCTTCAAGCGAGGTTGAGGATAGAGTAGTGGACTAAGTGCATTGAACCATGTCGGGCCCTGTATGTGAAAGATCTTTGTCCCTGTGCAGTCCGCATCTCGAACCAGGAAAGGTTGGCTGCTCAGATCTGGTGAAGGGTCGTGAGCCAGGATTCAGTCGAGTAGGTTTTGAATACATAATGGAGTCAGTCCCAAGATAGATTTTTTTGCCATGTGCAGGTGGAGATAAATAAGACGATTTGATAGGTTCAACCAGCCTGATTCATTGTACAGATCACACGTGTGAGTCAGTCTTTGAGCCACCGTGAGGAGTCGGCAGGCCTTATTTAGAGTGATTGAGATACGCCTTTAGAGCAGTGGAGGTAGCTGAGCCATAAATAATAAGGCCATAGTCAATGATTGAGATTATGGAACTCTGTATAGCTATTCTCAATGCCGCTTGATTTAGAAATTGACGGTTACGGAATAGTATTCCATATGCTGGTTCACTGTTTTCGAGTGTTGTCAATGTGGGTTGCAAAGGTGAGCCCTTGGTCAAAAGTGATGCCAAGATATTTGAAGTATTTACTTGGTCCAGTGTAATTCCCAGAGGTTTGTATGGTGAGTGGAGTATGCCTATTTTTGTTTTGGTGATTGGAGAAGAGCATGGCTTTTGTTTTATTGTGGTTTAGCACAAGTTTACTATCCAGGAACCACCTTTCAGCACTAGAGAAAGCAAGTTGCAGGCTTTTTCATAGGGAGTTTGGATCCTTGTGGGAAGAGAGAATTACAGCATCATCAGCGTATAAGATTATTATCTCCTGACAGATATCTGGGAGGGAGTTAAGGAACAGGCTAAAGAGGAGCGGTCCAAGAAATGATCCCTGTGGTACACCTGAGAGAACTGGTTTGAAGTCAGAGAGTTCATTAGAGATTTTTACAGCCTGTGACCGATTGGACAGGTAACTTTTTACCTAAGCACAAGGACCTTCGGCCAGGCCTAGGCTAGAAAGTAGGGAGGTAAGTAGGCCATGATGGACTGTGTCGAAAGCTTTTGTAAGATCGATAAAGACTGCACCTGTTTGGCACCCTTTGTCCAGGGCTGAGTGGAGTTCTCCAGAGAAATCAAGTAAGGCTGTTGTTGTACTATGTCCTTTCCTAAAGCCGCTGTTGATTACAGAGTAGATTGTATTTGTCCAGGTAATCAGACAGTTGGTCTGCCACTATTCGCTTAAGTGCTTTGGAGAGGGAGGGAGTATTGATATTGGTCGATAGTTTCCTGTTGAGGTTTTGTCCCCCTTGTGCACTGGCATAATCTATGGCAGATTTCCATTTGTTGGAAATTGACTTTGGCAAAGTGACAGATTAAGAATTTTGCAAGGGGTGAATTACTTCATCCAGGGTGAGAGACAGGATTTTAGATGTAGCGTGTCACTACTTGTTCTGGATTTGGAGCAGGCCTTACTTATGTACTTGTGTGCTTCATGCACTTTGATTTTCTTGAAGTAAAATTGTGGTTTGTCACGAGGGGTGTTTTGTGATACTAGGCTAGGCACAGTTAAGTCCGAGAAGAAATCTGGGGGGAGGACCCCACTAAGGTCTGTGAATGTCTTATTAAGTGCATCTGCAATAAACTTTGGGTCAAGAGTGGTGGATCCATCAACTTTCATAATGGTAGGTGATGATTTTGATTGTTTACCCATTATGTTTCGGATGTTGTCCCAAAAAGCTCTTCCATCACCCGAGATGGATTCAAGGGCATTTTTGAAATAGGCGCTCTTCATTTGCCTAATTTGTGAGGTACATCTATTTCGTGCCTGCTTGTATTTTAGGGTATCATGAGGTGAGCCTGTGTCTCTGGCAACTGCCCAGAGGTGGTCCCAAACCTTGAGCTCGGCAAGTAGTTTGGCAGTAATCCATGGATTTGATAGCGCTTTGATTTTATGTTTTTTTACTGGGGCGTATAAGTCGCATGCAGAGTTGAAAGATTTAATGAAGTATTCTAGTGCGGTATTAATATCAGTTGATTCAAGGATTGGCGTCCAGTCCTGTTGTAGGAGATGGGTTTTCAACTTGATAAGATTCCCATAAGGCAATACTCTGCTAGTTATAACTTTGAGGGGTGTCTTGAGAAATTTATTAGACCAGGTACAGGACACTGGGGAGTGGTCACTGAGGGAGTCAGGGAGGACTTTAATGTTTTTTATCCAGTCAGGGTGATTTGTGAGAACCCAGTCAATAAGGGTGCTTGTACCAGTTTTGTAATTTTTCTGGGTGGGGGAGGTTACCATCTGAGTCAGGTTTGCTGCTAGGATGTCATCTTGTAAGAGCCAGTGTCGGAGGTGAGCCAGTTTATGTTGAAACCTCGGAGGAGGAGGAGCTCATTTTCAAAGGGCTGCAGACTAACAAATCAAGCACAGACTTAATACTGGCACGGTGGTCTTTGAGGGATATAGACTCATGCCACTGTGAGAACTTTGTTTTGTGCACCAAGAAGCAGTTTGATAGGGAGGAGTTGCATCTGCGTATTTGTGGGAGTGAAGCTGCCACATTGACAGGAGAGGTTGTCCTTTATGTAGATAGCACAGCCCCCACCTTTCTTGCTTGCCCGGTCGAGTCTGAAAATATTGTAGCCTTCAAGCGAGACCGCATGATCCGGGGTGCTGGGAGATAGCCAGGTTTCCACAATGGCTAGTATATCAGGGTTTTTTTTCCAGCAGAGTTTGAAGAGATGCCAATTTGGGAAGGAGGCTGCAGATATTTAGAGTGATAATGGAGAGACCACTACCAACTTTCCCTGTTTTGTCGGCTTCAGTGCAACAGGACCAGGGTTTGGGTGTATCCCACCAGATATTAAAAGTAGGAGGAGCAGGAGTTTCAGCGATGCCATTCGTAGTTCATAATAGGTTGGAGTGAGTTTCTGCTTGTACTTTTTAAGATGCTTGGATTGTCTTCTGGAGTCCCAGTAGAGGGTGATCGTTAGTGAGTTATAATGATGTGGCAGTTTCCAATTAGGAAATATGGCTCTTTGCACCCAGGTATTAATTGGGTGATGTTTGTTTAAGACTTCCAGAGTAAAAGCCATGGTACAATGTTTCGGGTAGCAGTATAGAAAGGTGAGAGTAGGTGGAGGGGTAGGGTAGGCGGAGGGGGGGAGTTGGCATAAAGGGAAAAGGAGGGTGAGGGTGAGCAGGAACAGGTGGTGGGGACTAAGCCAAAGCATTTTTGTAGCGAGGCAGGAGAGAGCTGAGAAGTAGTGTGGGCTAGGCAGTTGGGGGTGGCGAGCAATAGGAGGTGGTGGGGCATGGATTTGTGGGCTAAGGTGGATAGCTACACTATGGCGAAGTACAGAGAAAATGAAAAAAAAAAAGACTGGGAGGGTTTGGTGCCAGAGGGTTAAGAGAAGTACTATAGTACTGTTGAGATCCAGGAACACATAATATGTTAAAGTTCCTGAACGGTGATAAACAGTGGCCTGGGCATATGCAATGTGTAAATCCTTTTGTCTATATGTTTCCTTTGTTCTTCAAAGTCCTCAGAGATAAGTACAATACCTTGGGAGTAGGTCAGACAGTAGGCATATGCAATGTGTGAAATCCTTTTGTCTGTATGTTTCCTTTGATCTTCAAAGTCCTCAGAGACAAGTACAATACCTTTGGAAAAGGTCAGACAAAATGTTGATTCAGTCACAAAATGTGTTAAAATTCCTTTGTTCTTTAAAGTCCACAAGTGCAGTTGCTTTAAGAGTGGTCAGATGAGAATGTTGAAAATGTTGATTCAGTTGCAGGACCCAGCATCACCATGTTTGTAAGACTAGTTGTAAGGCATATGCTTCCTTGGGAGGCTTCAAGAAAGTTGATTTAAAATTAAAAGCTGATACCTGATTATGGCGATTTGCAGAAATTCAGTCCAGGAGACTTTCACCAATGTTGTGTGCAAGAATGGCACAGGTATTCCCAGCAGAAAAACATGTGAATGAACAAAAACTAACCTACAGACACAGACAAGCACAAACAGCCACCCACACAGCCCCAGGAGGAGTGTGGGCAACATTTACAACTGGGAAGTCCTCGGGACCTGGTTTAATTAATTTTATGAGCGTAACTGTTTTTTAATGCCTGGATTATTTGGTGATATCTTCCCACTAACAGCATACCATGGAGGTAAGTCACCTAAATGTCGGGTGCAGAGGCTGAGACAGGTAGGGCTTTTTAAATGGCTGTAGTGCCAGGTACCACCTTGTGATTCTGGAATTTTTAGCTTTCATTTGGTTAAGCCAACAGAGAGGATTGTGATCTGTTATAAGTATAAAGTCAGTTCCTAGTAAATAAAACTTAAGGGACTCCATGGCCCACTTTGCTGCTAAACATTTCTTTTCAGTGGTGGAATACCTTTTCTCTCTGTCATGCAACTTCCTACTTATGTACAGAATAGGATGTTCTTTCATCCAGAGCTGCACATCTGTAGGTAGGTAGGATGTTGCTCTGTCGTAACTGTATCGATGATCTGTGGGACTGTTTTGCCCTCTGGTTGGAGCCATGTAATAAGGAGCTCTCTGAGTCTGGTGCAAGCTTCTCAAGGACTGTAGAATGCGTGTACTTCAGGGACCAGAATCTTTGCCTGTAAGTCTCTCCTGAGATGTATCTTTTCAGGATTCCTCTTTTACAAGGTCATAGTTTTCTGACTGTGCAGTGTCCATACTGCTGTAGGCAAGTTGGGCTTTACCTGTTAGGTAGGGTACCAGTCTGATAGTCCATTGCTGCTTTGGCCATTGACAGGCTGTGGCAACTTTTTCAAAAGTTGTCAGGTATGCCTCTATATCATCCGAAGGACACAACTTTGTAAGGTTAATGTCTTTTTAAGTTGCTTGTACCTTGTTGCTCTGTAAGACCAGTGCTAGATCCTTCTGCTTTGATAGTTTTCAAGGCATCCGGCCAGCGCTGCTCCTGTCGCTGCATCTCTTTTTTTGTTGTTGCTCCTATCACTGCATCTTTTCTCTTCTCTGTTTCTGTGTCTCATTTTGTTGTATAGCCCACCATTTGAAAAAGTCCATCATGCTTTCAGGTTCTGTCACTGCCTGTTCTTTTTCCATAACTTGTGCTGAGTGTACAATATCAACTTGGACTTCTGTCTCTGTTAGTTTGGCTGCCATTCTCCTGGTAACCACTCCTGGACTTGCTGCTGTAGAATCCATACCTTTCCTCTATGCTTCCCTGGTACTATGTGCAGTACCCATGCACAAAACTCCTGGCTTAGAGTATGCATGGCGTAAATCTCACTTTGGCTGATACCATCTGTCATCAAGACACAGGTCAGGAAGCATACAAAAAAACAGGAGCAGTTGTAGAAGTCACAAAAAGTGTTTGAGTACTGGCAGTAACATAAAAAAAATGTTCAGAATAACTTTTGCAAAGGCAGAATATACAGAGAAAATCCATCTGAGTTTTCCTTTAATCTCTGTGCCTCCCAAAACATTGCCTTGCAACCCCTCTCCTTAGCAAGCATCCTGTTTTTTTCTAAAATGTTCTTGTAAATTTCAGACAGGTGCAGCAAGGACACAATGTCCTAGAACTGAGGCCCCTTCTCCACAGCTTCTGAAAAAGAGCTTAAAAACTGCTCTCAGGTTAACCCCTTGAGTTCCCAACTGCTTTTTGCAATCATCTGAAACTATACTTATATACATTTCAACAGTAACACTACATAATGTCTAAACAAAGGGATCCCAATATTGGTTACATTTCCACACAATGATTTGCATATATTTTTATACCAGCAGATATGCAAGGGAGGAAAAGACAGAAACAGCAAGTGATGGTAGAGAGATAGCAAGAGGCAAAGAATTGCGAGACTGTTGGGGTGATCAAGTCCTGGGTCTCACTGAAAAATGTAGTTGAGCAACCAGACAGACAAGAGACAGAAAAGGAAAGGAAAGAACAGAATAGATACTTGCATTGAAAGTCTCTGTAACAACTGGGACAGGGTCCTATTCAACCCTGTCACAGCCCCCCCTCAGGATTGATGATAAAATGATGATGATGACATTTTTATTTTTATATATCAACAAATCATTAGGGAGCATATCCTATTTCCAATAAATGCCCTGTACAATCAAGACATCAAACATAAAACAACTGACTTCTTACAAAATACAAGACTCAATTATCCATAACATTATAATAAAATCTACATGGTAACATAAAAACATAAAAACTAGAATTTGTTGGCAGAAATGGACAGTTTAGGCCACCTAGTCGGCCCAGATGTTCACTGCCTAATCTGCCTCCACAGATCCTATCTGGTCTGCAGTGACCCTCCTGCCTGCCTGCCTCTTTTCTAATATACACCTATGTTTATGCCACGCATGCTTGAAGCTCCCCACTGTTTTAACATTCACCACTTACATTGACAGTGTGTTCTAGGTATCTACCACCATTTCAGTGAAGAAATACTTCCCCACATCTCTCCTGAACTACCCCCTCCAGCTTTATTGCAGGTCCCCTGGTCCTGGTACTCTTTCTCATTTGAAAGAGACACCCCCCTGCACCCTGTTCACTCCTGTGAGGTACATGTAGGTCTCTAGCATGTCATGTTTCTTTCCTGTTTTCCAGGAAGTACATGTTGAGATCTCCCAGACTCTCCTTGTAGGGTTTCTCATGTAGACCCTGCACCATTTTAGTTGCCCTCTGGATCACCTCTGCTCTGTCTATGTCCTTTCTGAGGTGCAGTCTCCAAAACTGGACAGAGTACTCAAGGAAGGGTCTCATCAGCGAGCAATAATGTGGCAATGCCACCTCCCTCCTACTGCTGGAGATACCTTTCCCTATGTATCCCAGCATCCCATTGGCCCTACACACTGCTTTGTCACACTGCCCTGCCTGTCATTAGATATAAGCCCAATGTCCTATTCCTGCTTATTGACTGTCAGTACCTCCTCCATCCTACTTGCAAGTCCTGGGTTCCTATGCCCTAGGTGCACGATTTTGCAGTTTTTGGCATTAAACTCCAGTTGACATGCCCGTGACCATTCCTTGAGATTCCCAAGGTCCTTACACATTTTTTCCACCCTCTCTTGAGTGTCCACCTTATTACAAAATTTGATCTATATCTGCAAAAAGGCATACCTTCTCTTCCAGTTCTTCTGCAAAGACTGCAATGTCACTTATGAACACACTGAAGAGGACCAGTCCCAGTACTGAGCCCTGCCACACCCCTCTGATCACACTCTTTTATCATTAGAGTGAGTGCCATTACCCACCACCCTCTGTCTCCTATCCATTAACCAGTTCTATCACCATTCACCACTTTGGATCCCACCCCTAGGCTGCTCCATTTCTTTATCAGTTTCCTGTGCAGCGCAGTGTTGAAGGCCTTGCTAAAGTCCAGATAGACCAGGTCCACTGCCCCCCCAATCTATTTATCTGGCCAATTAGTTGAAGAAATCAGTCAGATTCATGGGCATGACACCCCCCAATTAATTCATGCTGCCTGTGGTCTTGCAGTCAATTATATTCAAGATACTCCAACAGCTTTTCCTTTAACAGGGTTTCTATTAGTTTTCCCACCACTGAGGTGAGACTGACCGGCCTGTACTGTAGTTACTAGCTTCCTCTCTGCTGCTGCTCTTATGTAGAGAACCATATTTGCTCGCATCCATTCCTCCAAAACCATACCTGTTCCCAGAGAGCTGTTGAATAAGGTTATCAGCGGGGCAGCTAGCATCTCCCTGAGTTCCTTTAGCATCCTTTGGTATATCCTGTCTGGTCCCACTGCGCCATACTGCCCATGGAGGTAGTATAGTGCAGTGACTTAGGGCTCTGAGCTGTAAACCTGGAGACCTGGGTTTGAATCCCACAGCCCCTACTTGCATATTGTATGATCCTGAGCATGTCACTTAAGTTCCTCATACTACCAGGTCACGACTGGAAACAAGTTTCAGCTTAGTGTGCCTTTCCTGGTTAAACAATTTCCCCCTCCCCTTCCTTCCCATAGCCATGTCCACTTTCAGAACTGCAAGTCCCTTCTGGACTCTTTCCTCTGAAAATGAGCTTGCGTTCACCCCCCCCTTTGTTCCAGCTGTTACCTCGAGGCCCATCCCACCCTAACTGTGAAGTATCTATATTGGATGTCTGCTTTTTCTTGATCCTCTTCAGCACAGTCCCCGACCCCCAATGCCCTCCTCATCCTCACACTATCCCTCCCTTTGCCTTCCTCTTCTCACTTATGTAGCTGAAGAAAGTCTTATCACACTTAGTTATCCCTTTAGCTATCCTTTAACTGCACCTTTGCTTCCTAACTACCTTTCCTCTTCCCTCTTCCCTCTGTTACTTCCTTGGCTATCCTTTCCTCTGTCTGCACCTTTGCTCCTTTCACTGCCTTTCCTGCTTCCCTCTGTTGAAATGCGTGGGATGGGCCTACAGAGGCATAAGTACAAACAAAAACACAAATACAGATGTAAATATAAACACTAGAAACACAAATACAAAGACCAGAGGCACAAATACATGAAGAAACACAGATTCATGATAATGAGATACTAGAAAAACACAAATACAAATACAAATACAGATACAAATTCAGAGACATGGGTATAGATACAATTGTTTTAACTTGTGCAAGTGAGGCTCCCCAGTGCTGTACTGTTAATAAATAGTCTTTTAATGTTTTTTTTTAAATTGTGTTTGTAATTGTTGTCTCCTTGCTTAGAGTTTTAGAGTTTGGAGCCAGAGCCATATATCACATGCCTGCTGGAGAAGGTCCAGAGGAGGGCTACAAAGATAATAGCCAGTCAGCAGGGTAAGGCGTACGAGGAGAGGTTGAGGGCACTGGACATGTACTCTTTGGAAGACAGGAGGGGGGGACATGATTAGGACCTTCAAGTACTTGAAAGGGATACATAAGGAGGATAAGGAGAGTCTCTTTAAGCTGAGTGACAACCATAACATGAGAGGGCACAGTCTTAAACTGGAGGGTGGGAGGTTTAGGAGGTAGGTCAGGAAGCACTTCTTCACAGATGGGGTGGTGGACACTTGGAATGCACAGCCAGAAGAGGTCATATAATTGAAAACAGTGGGCAGCTTTACAAGAGGCTGGGATAGGCATAGGGGGAAAGTAAGGATCCTGGGTAGGGAGAATGAGAGGAGTGGGGAGGGAGAGCAGGGACAGTAGCTCAAGCTGTGGACCCTGCAATATGAGCAGACTTGATAGACCAAATGGCCTTCTCCTGCTGGCTTCTTCGTATGTTCTTATGTATATTGTAACATTTGTATTTTAATGTATGTTTTGTGAATTATGATTCCCTATGAAAATTAGCTTTTTGCTCAACAACCTTTACCTAAATAAATGTAATGTAGTACTACTACTACTGCTACTACTACTATTACTACAAGTACTGGAGACATAATTATAGATACACAAACAAATGCTGTAGCAGCGACACAAATACAGATTCAAATACAAAAACCAGAGACACAAATTCAAACAGATACAATTATCAGAGTCACAAATATAAATACAAACATTGATAACAACTAGAAATACCAGTGACACAAATACAAAATTTGGTGACCAGATAGGGGCACTGAGCTGGACCTCATTTCCAGGTGCATTCTCTGGGAGGGGATATAGAAGGGAGTTACACAGCAATAAGAAATATGAATACAACAATGGCTACATGTACATGAATAACAGAAACGGTGACAACAGTGGTTGCATTTATTTATTTTATTTAGTTTTTGTTGACCGAGTAAGTGCACTAGACAAATCCTGCCTATTTTCAGGCACGACCCGGGGGAGGGGGATACAGATGAATGCCAACTGACCTTGAACCAGATTAAGCTGTTGGTGGTATTTTTAGTGAATGAGGGGAATTTGGCCAGGACACTGGGGAAATTCCCCTACTCTTTTCGATAAGTGCCATGGGATCTTTAACATCCACCTGAACTACCACCAACCCAGGCAGATGGGACCTCGGTTTAACGTCTCATCCGAAAGATGGCACCTCAGAAGTGCAGCACCCCTCTCATGCTGCACTACAGTGTCAGTACTGGGATATTAACCCAAGTGCCAGATGTGGGAACTGAACCCATAGCCCTCTGATCTCCTGGCCTAAGAGGCGAGTGTGCTACCTACTGAGCCACTGTACATGTACATGAACAACAGAAACAGTGACAACAATGACTGCATGTACACAAACAACAGAAACAGTGACAACAACAGCTGCATGTACATGAACATCAGAAACAGTGACAACGGCTGCATGTACATTAACAACAGAAACAGTGACAACAACGACTGCATGTACACAAACAACAGAAACAGTGACAACAATGACTGCATGTACACGAACAACAGAAACAGTGACAACGACTGCATGTACATGAACAGTAGATGCAAGGTACAAGTAATGAAGTCTAGAAAGAGAAAAAGTAAAGTTGAAAGTGTGCAAAGCACATTGATTACAGGGGTAGAAAGGATGAGAGCTAGGGGAGTGTGAAGTGTATGCATGGCCAGATATTTGTAACAAAATCATTTAAATTACAGAGTGCAGTGAGTTTAAAACTATACAATGAACACGTGGAATAACTGGTTATAGGGAAGGGGGTATATAGGGTATGATTTATTGTAATGTGGAGAGGAAGCTGGCTTGCTGCAGGTGCATGAGAGGTTTAGTTATTTATTTATTTGAAAACTGGTGACTGGGAAAGGCACACTGAGCCAAGAATCACTTCCAGGTGTGACTCGGGGAAGGGAATAGGGGATACAAAATACACAGCACAGACACAGTTCGCAATTACAGTAAAGAGCAACTGGAGAATGTGGATTAATACAGGAGTATATGCAAAATGAGCACTCAAGGTAGAAACAAAAAAATGAGACATTTCAGCCTCCTTTACACCTGGGTAGAAGGCAGATATAAGGGGAATAGTCAAGTAGAGGGAAAAGAGGAGTGGGAGGTGGAGTTTCAGCTGATACCAGAGGGAGCCCTAGGAAGCAGTGAAGCAGAGGGAAGAGGGGAGTCGATTCCAAAGTGATGAGACAGTAGGAAAAGACTGATTGCCCAGCAGAGGAGCAGGGATAAGGAATGGCAAAGGTGTGAGGACCCCTAGAGCAGAGGGAGCGAGAGGCAGAGGGGATGAGGGGGCAGAGTGATGAGGGGTAAGAGGGAAGGAACTCAAACTGGTATTTGTATATGAATGAGGCACAGTGGATCTGGTGACGGGAAGGTGAAGTGTGCCAAACCTGTCTTGTGTATATGCCCCGTGTGCCGCACTGCCCGTATTTAAGTTCTACTGTTTTACTGGTCTGTCCCGAATACACAGTACAGATATTGTGACAGCTCTGATGACGGTGTTGTGAAAAGCTCAGCTGTAGTCGATTGCAGCTATGGCAGCACTCAGTTAAAGGGGTATTTTGTATTCAGTCAGTGTTTAATTGTAGTTCAGCCACTCTCTACAAAGTCTACACATGCTGCATCTGTATCTGCAGGATGAAACAGTGAATGAAAAAAACCTGCATAACATTCAGTGCAACAGAAAAAACTTGAAATAGATGTGATATTTGTAAATGGGGCAGATACACAAAACTGGTTTAAAATCGGTTCAGGCCACTGGGCCAATGTCACCATTTCCTCCGTTCAATCAATCAGTCAGTCAAACTTTATTTAACCAGGCATAAACACCATTGAGCAAGCTCGTTTTCAAGGTGGTCCTGGACATCAAACAAATCACAGGCCAGAATATGGTAGACAAAACAAAACATTGTACATGCGAGAGATCAATCAGGCCTGTACATTCAAAGATAACACAGTTAAATGCAATTAAATACACTAGACAAACAAGCACGGAGGATAAAGAAGCTTAGACCCTGGCCACTCACTAGTATATGTAGACCAGTACATTTACTAATATATGTAGACTGGTGAGTATTCTATTATAGGACTTGGGAGGGAGAGGGGTGGAGAGGGGGGTATACGAGACAGTGGGGAGGTAGGGCGGTGAGGGTCGAGAGTTAAGATGAGAGATTACAAAGTGCTGGGGTCCCCCTAGGGAGCTCTGCGTAACTAAGTGTCAGAAGTTTTGTGTGGGACACCAGAGACTAAGGGCACATAGTCACCAAAAACAGTTGCAGGTTTCCTTCAGATACTCAGCTATTGGTGCTTTGAAGGTGAATAGACCGGGGAGGGTTGAGAGCTTTAGAGATCTTTGCATGGTGTTCCATAAGGAAGGGAAGGAGAAATTAATTGCAGCCGAGACATGAAATGTTTTTACTCTGGCTATCTGGAAGCAGAGTATGGAGAAGCGTCTCAAACCATGCAACCCCTTGGCATGCTCGAAGAAGCTCGAGATGTATGCAGGAAGCTCATCAGACAGAGCTCTAAGGAACCAGAGGAGAGCGTTTCTTTTCCTCCTTGTTGGAAGTGAGGACCATCCCATCTCTCGGTACAGCAGGCAGTGGTGGGTGCGAGAAGGCAGATTGAGGATGAACCTCAAGGCCCGGCGGTAAAGAGTGTCAAGCTTACAGTGCACTGAGGAGGGGCAATTGTTATAGAGGAATTCAGCATCCATTGCTGCTTTTTCTCAGTAGTCTGAACTTGTATTTCTAGAAGAACTTTGTCTTTTGCATTGAATGGACTCCAGTATGGAGAAGAAATTTATGAGTCAGTCAGGCACCTGAGATTTTACTGTACTAAGCCTATTTGTTTTTTATATGAAGGACACTTGTCACCTTCAAGTAGGGGTATATACCCAATGTGATTGACCACAGGAATATTGTTATGAATGACGGCTGGACTCATGTGCAATATGGTCTCAGTGCAATACTTATTGATTTTATGTGACAAATATGTAATAGGAAGGTTCAAATAAAGGTTTGATATTATTTTTCATTGACAGGTTGGTTATAGATTAGAGTTGTGTACAAGGGCAGGAGCAGTACATTCCAAGGGAAATTTCTACCGCTGACTGCAAACTTCCAATCTACTCTGCATTCACTACATATGCATACAACTTCATCCTCTGTTGATTTTACCATGGTTACTCAGTGCCAATTAAATTTAAATCAGTTAAGATGTGTCAGTGTCAGTATCAGTGTTCAGTGTCTTACGGCTAAATTTGATGAATTTGTCACTTGGTTGAATTATTATCAATCACGCAATCTTTATTTTACCAGGCGAAACACCATTGAGTGAAGTCATTTACAAGGTGGACCTGGATAGATAGCATCCAGAGTGTTTACATCACAGAATAAGAACAATGAATACATATTGGTGAAAAGACATTATTACAACATACAAACAGTGCAAATAGGCATGAGCACTGGAATACATAACAGCTGTGGTGTAGAAGGGAGGGGCAAGGGTTATGGCCCCATGACAGATGAGGAGGTGCAGTGGTTGGTAGGAAGAGAAGAAGGGGTAGGGTTGTAGATGAGGTGTGCTACAGGTGGGAGGAGGGTGCATCCAAGCAACTGCACTGATTAAGGGACCAGTAACTAGCGGGTGGGATAGCCCACACAGTGCTTAGGTCTTAAAACGGGCTAAGGATAGCAACTGGAGGTATCCTTCAGGGAGTGCTTAAGAAGGGTTTTGAAGATGGACATTCTGACAAAATTTGAAAGTTTCAGGGATTTGTGCAGTCTGTTCCATAAAGTGAGGAGGGCATGTCTTATGGCGGATGAGTCATAACAGGTTCTGACTTTAGGGATATCAAGTAGGATGTAAGAATATCTTCTGAGAGACTAGAGAATCTTGTAACTTAGATGTTATCACATTGTCTGAATCTTGGCTTATGTCTTAAGTTTTAGGCTCCAATCTTGGCATTGACTCATATTGCCTTTATTGCAGGGACACACTACAGAAAAATGGTGGGGGTCAGCATGCTTTTTCTTTTAAGTTGCCTTTGACTATCCACACTGCAAAGATGCATCTCATCAAACAGCAGTTGAAATATATATTTTGCTTACTAGTTCATGTTGTAAATGTTGGGTGCTCTTATCTTAAAGTGTGTCCTGCACATTTCAAGATGTAATTTGTTGTATTGCATATAATTGTTATTGTAAATTGTGTTACCAACTGTGGCTGCTTTGTACTGTGACTCTGGGCCACACCTGTAAAAGAGCCTTTGGCTCAGTGTGTCACTCAGGTAAAAAAATTAAATTAAATTAAATGAAAATGGCTGTTTATCCAATACAAAAAAATGCACTACTTATTCTGAAACTAGTATTTTACTGACGATAATAGTTCCATTTGTGAATTTAGGGGTAGTGTGTTAGATTACTGCTTGGTTACGCTAAACAGCTATTTCTTGGAGTAACATCTACACCACTAGGGAATGTTAAATTAGGGTTTAACATTATTAGTGAGTATTGAAATATGGTTTCTTATCAAAGGAATATAATTTGGTAAGTTCAGTTGCAATTGAGTTGATAAAAGGAATGCTTAGGTGCACAATATGATGTCTGTGCTTATGCTCAAATGAACTGTAAAACAAATACTTACTCTTTATTGGACTGGGATTTGGTTAGTAAGCCTGACAAAATAAAAAGCTTGGGCACCCTGCTGGATACTCTAAGGGATCATTCACCCTCTTTCTGCAGCAGGAATTTTCCAAAGTTGTCTCATAAAGCAAATATAACAGCCCCATCCTGTTCTGCATACCTTTCTGTGCTGCGACCAGAGTCCATGGCTGTTATGGGGAACATTATTGCAATAAACTGTATATTTTAAAACACTGCCAAAACCTTTTGGTGAATGCAGAAGCACCGCATTGTGTGTGTATGTGTGTGGGGGGTTCCAGGGACTAAAAGTCACTTGGCACCAGGTGGGCATGGGACTCTGCCCACCTGGTGCCATGTCACTTTCAGTCCCTGGACCCCCCCCCCCATGGCGGTCCCATCCCATTGGCAGTAAGGATATGCAAATGGCATCCCCAATAATAAGTATCTAGTAACTGATTGCAGTGGTCTGTATACTGTACAAGTTTTGAGGTCTGCAGTTATATTTTCATATGATGAAGTGTTATTTGGTAATATCACTTGCTCTTCCTTGGAGGAGCTGGGCATGTCAGTTTCTGTATTTAGTATATAAATAATAGGTACAGATCTTGTAGTACACTAATAAGATATGAGAGTCAAAATTAAGATACATAAAAAGGCAAACGCAGCCTGCCAGTTGCCACTTCACTCCCTCTCCCGCCCAGCTGTCTCCCCAACTCCCCTTATGCCACCTCCCATGCCCCCTGTTCCCCTGGCCCCCAGCTATCCAGCAGATTCACCACAACCACAACCATTCTGGCCCCTCTAGGGTTTCGGCAGATGGGGGGGCGTATCCCTGTGGCAATTCTTGCAGGTGCACCATATGTTTGGCTCTAGCCTGCAACTGTGGCAACTCCAGGGTTTTTGGCACAGGGACCCCCTTTTATAAAACTGGGCCCAGGGTCCCTGATACACCTGGAGTTCACTGCAGCATTAGAGCAACACAACTTGCGTCACTCTAAGGGCTCTTTCAAAAATTGAGCCCAAGATGTTGTGCAAATATCATTTATATGAGACACAAAGGTCAGTTTAGAGTTGAGAATGACTATGGGATTAAGGACAGAAGTGGCAAAGCAGATATTTGAGCTAATCTGTTTTTTGCGTAGCCATACTGTAGACCTGGGTTCAAATCATAATATTCTCAAGCTCTGGTGGGGGCAAGAGAGACCACTTGAGTACCTCGTAGCAGCTGGGCACTGGGGGCATCTCTTTCAGGTAGGGTGGAGGTTCTTATTGGAGAAAAATTTGTGCCTCCTATGTATGATGGCATGCAGCACTCCGATGGCCTCCTGCCAGGTCTCTGCATTCTGGTTCCTCAACTATGCTCACCCAGTCAAGGCCCCACTGGGTAGTGGGCAAGCCACATGGGATGCGGGGGGGGGTAAGTGAAAGTTGCACTGGTGGGACGAAGTGGGAGGTAACCCTACACACCACCACCACTACCACCCAAGAAGAATAAATTATCTGATCTAGATTTTATCTTGCCAAACCCCAACCCCAATATATATATATATATATATCGCTATTTGGCTTTGAATGTCTTTTATTATCAGTATTTTACCCCATTGTGTCCCCTTTTTTTCCCCCAGTGGCTCGCCACCAACGTAGTAATATAGTAACAATATTGTGAAGATGAAAGGGGCTCAAGAGTCTATCCTGTCTACCCTTTCAGCTGCACAGCAGTAACTATATCGACTTTGGGTACCGACACACATCCAAGCTTAATAGTTGGAATGTTATTCCTACTCATGTTCTGTAACCCTCAATGCAAGTATTTCTCAGGAGTCTGTCTAGACCTGTGTTATCTCTTCTCATGCAAGTCTTCCTTGGAATCTACATAGTCCTGTGTTACCCGTACTCGTACTGTGTATTCCTCAATGCAAGTCTCCCTCAGGAATTTGTCTAGACCCTTTACTTATGTCTAGTCCTGTGTTTTCCCTGCTTATGTTGTGTAAAATCTCAACATCATCCTCTTTTGAATCTGTCTAGATCTGTGTTATCCCCACTCATTTTTTGTAACCCCAGTGCAGGTCTGCCTCAGGAAGCTGTCTAGTCCTGTGTTACCCTCCTCTTGTAAGTCTCCCACAAGAATCTATCTAGTCCGTTGTTATCCCTCCTCATACAAGCCTCCCTTAGGAATCTGTCTAGTTCTGTGTTACTCCTGCTTATGCTGTGTAACCATCAATGCAAGTCTCCCTCAGGAGTCTGTCTAGACCTGTTTTACTCCTCCTCATGCAAGTCTCCCTCTGGACTCTGCCTAGTCCTGTGTTAATCCTATTCATGCTCTAACCCTCTGTGCAAGTGTCCCTCTGGAATCTGCCTAGTCCTGTGTTACTCCTACTCATGCTGTGTAACCCTCAGTGCCATTCCCCCTCAGGAATCCACCTAGTCCTGTGTTACTCCTGGGTTCTTGAGTGCTCTGCATTTTTGGACTTCCTGCATTTGGAGAGTGCAGTCAGCACCCACCTCCTAGCTCTGTAGCCCAGGGCTGTATGTTTTGTACTATACAGGATGAGGGCTTTATTTTTTTAATGAAAACTTGGAATAAAGTTATTATAGTTTCACCTTATTGATACACTTTCAAAATATTATTATGAAAATGCACTTTAACTACTTTGATATCTTAAACAATTGTTTTACTATATCAATTTATATTGATGCAACTTCAAGAACTGGTCTGGTAACAGCCAGGAGAGCAGGGGAGCTGTGTCCTTCACAGGCAACATTAGTGCTACTCCTTGGCCAGCTGAGGGGAGATGGTCATGAAATCTGATGATCTGTACTCCCCTCACCGAGAGCCAAGCATTTCATCTCTGAAATTGTGCTTATCTCTAAGCCAGCTCTAGTGTGGGATTCTGGGGTCTGCACGTAAAGCCCAGGAATGCCAGGTGGCAGCACAGCTGGCTGTGAATTTTTTATCTGCTATGGATAATGAGGCAGAGCCTAACATAATTTTCTCTCTTTTCTTTGATTGTTTAAATCACTCAAACAGAACAGCGAGGTTTTGGTCCCTGTCCAAGGCCACTTCCAATCAGCAGCCCCAGCCCGGTGGTGGAGACCTGCGAACTGAACAAGAACACGAGGCGGTGCCATCGGCAGCAGCTACTGTCCCGCAAGTCTTGCCGCATGTATCAAACCTGCGACCATGCAGTCCTCATATCAGGTAGGTCACATAACAGGAACAAGAATTCTCACTGAAGAGATTTTCTTGGTTTCCATCAAGATATTTACCGTTGGCATTAACAGAACTCAGTTGCACCAAGTTTCTCCAAATTTGAGGACTTTTTTTTTTGTGGGAAAAAATATAGTTTTATTAAAACCAACTCTTTGAACTTCCTTCACTCACTCCTCCCTACCCCTCCTTACTCCTTTTTGGCCCCCTCTCTTCTCTTTCTGTTGCCTGTTTCACCCCTGCTTACTCCCCAATTCTAAGACGATTAGCCTGTTCCTGTTTTATGACTATACCATCAGTCGACTTTCATGCATTATTTCTACACTCTATGTAACCTGATATGTGCACTTTAATTTGTTTTATTCATTCATTTTCTTAATTTAGTCAGTGTAGTTTTTTGTCTCTGCACAGTTTACCCTGCTCCTTCAGTCTGGTCTGTACCAGACCCCCAGCTCAACCCACTGCTTACACCTTTTCTAACGTTCTGACCAGCAGGTATCTATGCAGGGTCAAGCCTGAGAATTCCAGTGACAGATGGCTCAAAGTATATGGGGTTTTACCCTGTGTGTTGTCCTGACCATCCCCTACCTGATGCTGGGTAGTAACCAGAGAATCCTTGCATGCACACAACATAACCCTGCAGAGGGGACAAGCTCTCTGGCCAGTCACAGGGCTGAAGTGGAGTCAGCCTTTGCTGGCTTGGAGTACTGCTACATGGCCATGCCTCCCCAGCCCCACTGGGAAACTTGACTAGCTGCCAGGTCTACTTCCAAACTCAGAACACCAGCGCAGGACACAATGCGCTACCCCCCTGGACCATCAAGTGCTTCCAAGTTTGATTTATTTATATGATTTTATATGTAATTGCACTTTATTCTACATATACTCATTGTATATGACATACAGTCAGTCTATATCACCCTGATCATATATCGGACACACCCGTACTCCCAGATGCCTTCAGTGATCACTCCCCAGTCTTGTTTCATTGGTCGAACAAATTCTCTAAACCACCCACTAGAACAATTACCACCAGGGTACTCATCCATGGGCATCTTGAATCACTAAAAGCTGACCTGTGTAATCAGGATTGGTCAATGGTTTACACTACTAACAACGCTGACATTGCCCTCGACCAATTCATTCTTCAGTTCAACGCTATATGTGATAGGCATGCCCCCCCCCCACATAAAAAGTGTAAAATCAAAAGCCCGCTGTAATCCCTGGTTTTCTCCAGACCTACTTGCACTTCTGAATGCCAGGGACCATCTATGGCACAGGTCTAGGTCCTTGTGTAATCAGGCCGACATCCAGAGGTACAAAGTGCCTTAGAAACAACTGCACAAGGGCTATTAGTACAGTTAAAAGTCAATATTATAAGGAAGTACTCTCTCGGACCTGGAATGATGGCAGAACATTTTGGACTAACCTTAAAGAGGTCACTGGGAGAGACCTCAGATCTGCCCCTACAATGCTACAATTGATGGTGTACCCTCACTCGACCCCAAACTTATTGCTAATACTTTTAATAATGCCTTCACGGACCTGAGTGGTGTTCTGCCACCTGGCTGCTTCTCTAACCCCCTCATAAGTGACTACTCTGGTAAAGATACTCAGCACGCTTCTCATCCTCATTTCTACTTCAAAACCCTCTCAGCCCATGAAGCCAGGAATTACCTACTCAAGGTATTAGGGAAATCAAGATTTAGTGGTGACACCCTGGATCTTAAGTTTGTAGCCCTTACACTGGATGAAATTCTGTCACCTCTAACACATATTATTAACATGTCACTTAGTTACTCTCAATTCCCTCATAAATGCAAATTGGCCACTGTGACACCAGTTCACAAGTCTGGGGATCGCACAATTACTGGGAACTACAGCCCTGTCTCTATCCTGCCCCACTCTCGAAAGTTCTTGTGGCTAACCAACTGACTGAATACTTAGAAACATATCAGCTACAATGCCCACAACAACATGGGTTCAGAAATGGTCATAGTACCACTACCGCCCTTCTGGAGTTCACAGGCTTTATTCATCACTCCTTAGATCAAGGACACCTGGTCGGTGCTGCTTTCATTGATTTAACCAAAGCTTTCGACACAATGAATCATGCCCTCCTGGTCGAACAGCTTACTACCATTGGCCTAGCTCGTGACAGTGTAGCCTTGTTTGAAAGCTACCTGCACAACTGTACACAGCAAGTGAAGATTGGTAACACCCTCTCGGATAGCAGACCTGTCCTATCTGGAGTTCCTCAAGGGTCCATCTTGGCCCTCTTTTATTTAGCATTTTCCTCAAAAACCTTCCTTACTACTATCAGGGTCACATCCTTTTATATGCTGACGATGCTGTTCTGTTTACCAGTGATCCAGACCCTAAAGTTCTTGAATCCAGGCTAAAGAGTAATTTCATAGTCATAGAAAGATGGTTCCATAAGCACAAGTTAGTTATGAATTACAAGACTAGAACTATACTGTTCTCCAGCTCCCAAAATAGGCACAGAACTTACCCTCTTTCTATCACCAATGAAGAGGGCTCCCCCCTGGAACTAGTTCAGCTCTTTAAATATCTGGGGATTACAACTGATAGTACAATGACCTATGCCTATCATATTGACAACATTGCTAAGGCTGTTAACACCCGCATTGGGCTACTTTATAGGAATAAGCAATGTCTGACCCCAGAGGCTCTTAACCTAGCCATTCGTAGCTCTCCTGTCTCACATATTGATTACAGCTTACCAATCTATGAATCAGCTAGTGAAACAACTCTTCGCCGCTTCATAGTTGCACTCAACACAGCATGCCAGTTCCTTACCGGCTCAGCCCGTCTGTCCCATACCTGCGACATGTATGCTCAAGCTAACTGGCTCCAATTCAAAGGCAGACTCATGTACCAAACATTTACAGTCTAAAAAAGTAAGCTTAGGCAAAATGCCCCCTGTTGTGCAAAAGCTTATTACTGCCACTATCAACCACTGTTGCACCAGAAGCTCTTCTAGCCAGATTTTTAATATACCCCACTGTCGCACTTCTCGGGAACAAAGGTTGTTTGCCTACCGTGCCCCGCTATGGATGTACTCTCTGCACCATGACATCACTTCAGCATCCACCTTGGGCTCTTTCAAGGTTAAACTTAAGCAACAGCTAGTTGCTGATGCCAGGTGTGACTGCTTCCAATAACCTTCCCTCTTGTGACCAGTACTTATTCTAACCTTATGCTATCCTGACCTTATGCATAACTGTTCTCAGCACGTAAATAACTGTTCTAAGTTGATAATCATTCTCCTTTCACATTTCCTCTTGATCCCTTCCACTCTTCCCCTCACCACTCTATGGCTTTCCCCCATCCCCCTTCTCCCCCCGTTATATCTCCTGGGCTCCCTTGCTCACTTTAAAATGCTTTGTCCCATACCTTCTCACCTCTGACAAGGCTCCTGAGCTGATGCCATCCCTTACTGTGTTGATTATTAGATATTAGGCTGAGTCTGTTCTCATTTTCCTGTAAAGGGTCGTTTCATAAGGCCCCACCCTCTCTAATATGACCCTTTGAATTCCAGGTTTTAATCAAATACGCACCTTGGCATACATTGTACAATGCCACATGTACTGGAACTTCCCTAGTTATATACTCTTGTAATGTTTTGTATAATTTCTTGTTTTGTTTGTTCACAGTCTCATACTTTTCCAATATGTACAGTATTGTCGTCTGACGTGGAACCTCTGAAATGAGCTTGTTCTCAAAGGTGTTATCCAATATTTCAATAAATAAATAAATATATTTTCTTTATTTTGTTTTGGTAATATACCCGCTAAGTTTATTTTATTTTTCTGCTGCTCTGAGATTTTTACAGTGTAGTCAAGTTTTAAAATTAGTTATTGCTTTTTCACCATTTTGCTTGTGTTGCTTTACTGTATTTTGTGACTTTTGTGCCCCATTTCCCATATTAACCTCCTTCCCTTAGTCCCACCTAGAAATGAGCCTTGGCTCAGTGTGCCACTGTGCCTCTGCTGATCACCAATCTAAGAATAAAACATCTTCCTCCTTCAGTCTTCATCTGTTCAGATTTAAATCTGTACATGTTTGCACAGTATACTTAGTCATATCTGCTTATGAAGCAGGGGGTGGACATCATGTACCTATACTCCCTTTCAGAATTACTATATTTATACTGTATGAGAGATACTGGCCAGTTCCAATCTGAAATGTCATCACTTATCCCTCACATAGGGAGAAGCATTCTGTTACACTGTAACACTGAGCTAGTACCTCAGAAAACAGAAAAATCCATCACAGTAGGCTGTTGGTTAACTAGGATCTGCAGCTTATCCAATAGGTAGGGAAATGGGCAGTCTAGGTGGGCGAAGCAGTCCTTATCTGCCATCAAAGTCTATGTTTCTATGTAGAATTAAAGGTTGTCCTATTCCAAATCTGATTTAATTCTGATTATGATAAAGACCTCAGAATATGAATTGGAATCCTGAATCTGAATTTCAGAGTATAAATACAGGATTTTCAGTTGGTAATTCTGAACATTTTAATTCCACAAAAGGATAGGAATCCGATAATTCCCGATTCTGAATCTGCAGTTCCAAGCCTTCCCCAAGGTCTGCTTTTCCCATGCTGGCTTTTTAATTTGAAACAACTTGCATATTGGCCTGCGCATGGTCTAAGCACCCCCCCACCACCACCACCATGTTTAGCCCTATATGTCGATGGCAGAATCTGCACTGTTTGCAGCCTAGGTCACGCTGTACCTGAGCAAGCTCAGATACCCTATGGTACGGGTGACTACACACCGTACTGACCTATATTGTATGCTTGATGCGATTGGGTTCATCTGTTCAGTCAAGACATATGTGGAAGGGAATAAACTGTACCTTTTCCACGCTGTAACTAGAATCCTGCTGATATTGGAAGCCATTGTAAACATGTCCCTGACTCAATGGTCTAGCCATTTCTCTTGAATAAAATTATTATAATTATAATTATGACATCACAACCTGTCACCATAAGAAATTATCCCACTGTCACAAGCATAACACTGTAACAAAGGGTCAGAGGGGAGAGACTCTTAAGTCCACCAGGTCTCCCCTTCCCCACTGCATAAGCAGGACTTAATAAGTATGCTGTGCAGCTGTGTGACAGGGTCCAAACCCTGTCCCATTTTAATAGGGAAAATAAAATTACTGAAAAACCTACTCTGCTCTATCCTGTCCTGTCCTTTATCTGTTCTGTCCTTTTTGTCATTTCAAAAACTGGTTGCACAACTATATTCCCATGGAACCTAGGAGCTGGCCCCTTTGGTGTCCGATGACCCTCACCAGCTTTTGCTCCTTCTCCTGTACTTCCCTTTCTTGCTTCTCATGCTTCTGTTGTTTTTCTGTTCTTCCCTTCTATTCTCTGCTGCAGTACGTGAATTATCCATGAAATCAGACTTGCAAGGTCTGTATTTGAGCACTTAGGAGTTGTTAAAATGAATGTGAGCCGCTCCACCAGCTGTGAAGATGAGCCAGTTTGTTTTTCTAAAAACTAGGTGTTAGGGAATAAATTAACTCTGTAAGCAAGAAGGGGTTAATATGTACAAGCCTTGGCTAGAGTTGTTTTTCTTACTTATTTGTTTATCTCAGGACACTCAGAAATGGCAGCTAATTGAGTGTGATGTGAAGAGAACAAAAGATCAAAGGGTGGTCAGATCAGAAAACAAATAAGTCATATGGAGTCTTAGAAAAAGAGGCTCATGTTGACACACACACACACTCACACACTGTACTCTCTGAGAAGAAGGCAAAGATTGCCTAAGAAGCTGACAGCAAGAAAGACCTTACCTAGTCAAACAGGACAACCTGAAGCCGCAAGATATTACTTCTTACTGCTTTGAAATGGGGTCTACAATTTTGATACACGCAAGAATTTTTAGAGCAGTTATAGTGCAAAGGATGTCGCTGGATTTTCTGTTTATAACTGATGTAAAGCAGCTATCAAAATAGTTTCCTAAGTCTGTTTGCCATTCTGAAGTCATCCAACAGAAGAGTGATATTTTTGTTTTTGTTGTGTTTCTTGCTGTACTTTCTGACTTACTCCTCTACCACAAACTGAAAATGTGTTAATTTGCAGGCTGAGACATATAATTTCAGGACAGTTGGTCTGCCTCGGGTCTTGTAAACCATTGGATTCAAGACATTCCACAGTCCTTTCCTTCAGCAGTGACTCCATTAACTTCCCTACCTCTGAAGTCAGGCTGACTTGCCTATAATTGCCAACCTCTTCTTTGCTACCACATTTGTGAAGTGGAACTATATACAACACAATGGGGGATGCAACTAAACACAGATAAATGTGTTCTACACATGGGAAAAAAACAACAGTATAAGTACATACTAAATGATAAGTATATTCAAGACAGAGCAGTTGAGAAGGATTTGGGTATACTAATAGATGAGAAATTTGAGTTCAAATTCTGCACTGATGCCATATCTAGAGCAAACAGAACAATTATAGCAATAAAGAGAAACATCAGAAGTAAGACCCATAGTATATTGCTTCCACTGTATTTAACACATGTTAGGTCACATTTGGACTAAGGAATCCAATTGTGGAGTCCATATACAAAAAACAGAAATCAACAGAATTAAGATAGTCCAACGTCGGTTCACCAAGACTATTAAAAACTTAAAAGAAAAAACGTATGAAGAGTGACTTTATGCCCTGGGACTACATAGATTGGATGTGCGGAGAAAGCTGGGAGACATGTTGTTTTACTCTGAGTTAATGAATGACCCCTTGCTTATGATAGCATTAAATACAGAGTATAAACAGGATAGATTTGATGTAGGAGGACATCCCCTACATGTGAAAATTAAGAAGTAGAAATCCAACAAAGGAAAAAAATTATATACAATCAGATCAACCAATTTATGGAACAGATTACCTGAAAATGTGATTATAAGCACTAACAAGGAGAGCTTTAAAAGAAGGTTAGATAACTATATAAAAAATGGAGGTAATATGAATTACTTTATTTTGTCATAAAGGAGCTAACCCATGGGCCTTTTATAGCTCCAAATTTCTAAGTAAATCTAAGTGGTGGGTACAAGGGTGACTGTCCAGGGCAAATCATAAAAACCAGTGAAAGAGGGGGTCCAGTCTGGCTAGGGTTGACCTGAGAGCAGCACTGTACACAATGTCACCATATCTGAAGATGGGGAGTATCGTCTTCAAGATGCTCTCTCTGTGGGAAGGAAATGGGATACTCCCCTTATTCCTGCAAAGTGCACCAAGTTTGGGGTGGAGCTTCTGGTGGATGGAGTCCACATGCACAGAGAAATTAAGGTGATGGTCCAGCCAGACCCAAAGGCACTTGAAGAAGAAGACATCCTCTATTGGTGCACTATCAAAAATATGGAAGGAGGGGAGAAGGTTGAGCCTAGCAAGCCTCTGCCTAGTGCCGAAAGTCACAGAGACTGTTTTCTTGGCAATGTGGGATAGCTGATTGGCAAAGAAGTGTTCATGAATGTTCGTGAGTTATTCACAGTTTATGAATTCATCTCTTGAGCTTTCATGAAGCATGGATCAAACTGGTCAGGAATGTGAACATTCATTAACATAAAGGTCCATAAAGTCATAAAACTCCTCCACTGAACTCTTATGGACAAAATCTATCAGTATTTTTGGTGACCAAAAATACCTGCTCTTATAACATGGTTGAATTCATCAGGCAAACTTGTTTTAGCCCTGTTCTCAAAAGAGTTGTTGCCCTATGTACAAATTAGAGGAAGACTGATTCAACCCTTCGTTGTTTTATCATACAGCCTAAGCAAACAACCATGACTTTTAATTCTTTTAAGAAACTCAACATTGTCTAACACATAGTTTTTCTTACCATGCACTTTAGAATTAGTAACTTAACTTATATAGTACTTACTTTTTTCTGTTGGTCTTTCAACTGGAGTCACTGCTTATTTTTTTCTGTTGGTCTTTCAACAGGAGTCACTGCTTACCTTCCTTTTGCAAACAGAGAGGGCCAATTGCTATTTGTAATAGCAGAATCAGAAACTATTTTAAGATGTGGAGAGTTAAAAAAAATCCTTTTGAGAGCTCAAATATTTAATTGCCTTGTTGGGCATACATTTTCGACTCAAAAACTGAAAGTTTTGATTTTGTGATGCTCTATAACTCCTACCATGGTAAACAGTGCATTCTGATATGCAAATTAAGTATGCAGATTGAATTTTGTTTTGTATCATCATGGACGTTTAAAGGTTCAGCAACATCATGAAGTTTGTGCTGCTGAACACTTTCACAAACTGATCTGACGAACAGTTGATGAACATTGATGGATGTTCATAAACCATTCATACACATTCATTAATGTTCAACATAGAAGCATAGAATTTGACGGCAGATAAGGACCGCTTGGCCCACCCAGTCTGCCCATTTCCCTAACTAATGGATAAGCTGCAGATCCTAGCTAACCAACAGCCTACTTCTTCCAACCTCCACCCCCTTGAATTGCCTTATGTCTGTCCCATGCATTCTTGAATTCCACCACTGTTTTTGACTCCACAACCTCCTCAGGAAGGCTGTTCCATGCATCCACAACCCTCTCCATGAAAAAATACTTCCTCACATTACCTCTGAGTCTCCCCCCCAGCTTCAAATTGTGCCCCCTTGTTCTTGCACACCTCTTTTTCTGAAAGATGCTACCCTCTTGGACTTTGTTGATTCCCTTGAGGTATTTGAAAGTTTCTATCATGTTCCCCCTCTCCCTCCTCTTCTCAAGGCTATACATATTAAGATCCTTAAGTCTCTCTTGATATGTCTTCTGGTGCAGACCCTGCACCATTTTAGTTGCCCTCCTCTGGACTGCCTCCATCCTGTCTATGTCTTTGCAGAGATTGGGTCTCCAGAACTGCACGCAGTACTCCAGATGGGGTCTCACCAGCTGTCTGTACAGAGGGATAACAACTTTCTGTTTTCTACTGGTGATGCCTCTCCCTATGCATCCCAGTATCCCACCAGCCCTACTTACTGCTCTCTCACATTGCTTGCCCACCTTTAGGTCATCTGATATGACTACTCCCAGGTCCCTTTCCATTTTTGTTGTTGTTAGTATCTCACCCCACATTGTGTACTCTTCCCCTGGATTTTTGTTTCCCAGGTGCATTACTTTGCACTTCTTAGCATTTAATCTAACCTGCCATACATTTGACCATTCCTCCAACCTTGCCAAGTCCCGTCTCATCCGTTCCACCCCACCTTGTGTATCAGCCCTGTTGCAGATCTTTGTGTCATCTGCAAAGAGACATACTTTTCCTTCTAGTCCCTCTGCAATGTCACTTTTAAAAACATTAAAGAGGACTGGTCCTAGTATTGAACCCTGCGGTACCCCACTAGTAACCCCCCTTTCTTCAGAGTGGACTCCGTTTACTATTACCCTCTGTGTTCTGTTCTCCAGCCAATTCTTTACCCAGGCTACCATCTTGGGCCCCACTCCCAGGCTGGCCAACTTGTATATTAATCTTTTGTGTGGGACTGTGTCAAATGGCTTGCTAAAGTCTACGTAGGCCATGTCTATAGCCCCTCCCTGATCTACTACTTTGGTCACCCAGTCAAAGAAATCTATTAGATTCGTCTGACATGACCTTCCCGCTGTTAATCCATGCTGCCTTGGGTCCTGCGCTCCTCTGGCCTCTCGGTACTCAACAATTCTTTCCTTCAGAAGTGATTCCATCATTTTCCCAATCACTGAGGTTAAACTAACAGGTCTGTAGTTTCCTGCTTCTGTCCTGCTCCCACTTTTGTGAAGTGGAATAACATCTGCTCTCCTCCAGTCTTCAGGTACCACCCCATCCTCCCATGATTTATTAAAGAGGGAAGTCAGTGGTGTCACTAGTTCTACTCTTAGTTCTTTTAGAATTCTGTGATGAATCCCATCAGGCCCCATTGCTTTGTCCACCTTCAGTTTTAACAGTTCCTTCAGAACCCTTTGTTCAGTGAAAGGGCTGGTATCAACCCCTGTATCCAGCGTGTTTCTATTGTTTGGTTTAGGTACCTCCCCCTCTTCATTTGTGAATACTGAGCAAAAGTATTTGTTTAGTATCTCTGCCTTTTCACAGTCACCCTCTGCCCACCCCCTTCCCCTTTATTAAACCTCACTATCCCTCCCTTGGTCTTCCTTCGCTCCCTAATGTGCCTATAAAAGATTTTATCCCCCTTCTTAACTGAGTTGGATATCTTTTCCTCAGTTTGGGCCTTTGCTGTTCTGACTGCCTTTCCTGCTTCCTTTTGCTTTAACTGATACAATTCTCGGTCCTGCTCCTTCTGTGATTCCTTGTACTTCCTGAATGCTCTCTTTTTCTCCCTAACCTTCCCTGCCACTTCCTTTGAGAACCATAGTGGTTTCTTACATCGTTTTGTTTTGTTTATTTGCTTCACACAAAGGCTTGTTGCCTCTGTGATGGCAGTTTTGATTATTCCCCATTGTTCTTCCACCCCTCCTTCCTGCCCATTTGCTAGTGCATTCCTTAGGCACTCACACATTTTGGCAAAGTCCATCCTCCTGAAGTCCAGTACCTTTGCCTTTGTATGGCTTGACTCTACTGCTGTGTTTATCGTGAACCATACTGTTCGATGGTCACTAGTTCCCAGATGGCTACCCACTTCTAAATCTGTAATCCTCTCACCATCTCCATTTCAAAGTACCAGGTCTAAGATTGCTCCCTCTCAAGTGGGTTCCAATACTAGTTGTCTAAGACATGCCCCCTGTAGGACATCTAAAATTACCCCACTCTTAGAAGTGACTGCTGGAAATGCACTCCAGTTAACATCTGGCATATTCAGATCCCCCATTAGCAATATCTTTCCTTTTCCTGCCATTCTAAAGGATACTTTTTGTCATTTCCTTGCCCATTTCCTCCCTGAGATGGGGGTCTGTATACAACCCCTGTGCTGACTGTGGTGCCACTGCCTGTCTCCAAATTGACTCACAGTGCTTCCTCTCCTCCCTGTTTTCCCTTTTGTTCTGTTGCTTTGATGCCATCCCTTATGTAGAGAGCTACTCCACCTCATCATTCACCCTCCCTGTCCCTCCTGTAGATGGTGTATCCTGGTATGTTTACGTCCCAGTCATGGTTCTGTGCGTACTATGTTTCTGTCACTGCCACAATATCCAGATGTTCCTCCTCCATCAAGGCCACTAATTCAGAAAGCTTGTTACCCAGGCTACGGGCATTGGTACTCATTGCTCTCCATTTTTTGATGGCTTTACCTCTTGTAGCACCATCCCTGTCCTCATTGACTTTGCTTTCTCCATTTACCCCTGTTCAGCTCCCTACTGAAATTTTTACCTTGGTCTTTACCTCATTTAGTACCCTGTTTTGTAGGGGGAGGCTGGGAATCCCCTGCTGCTTATCAGTGCCTCCCCCCTTGACTAGTTTAAAAGCTTGCCAATGAAGCATTTAAACCGATCGCCCAGAAGACTTGTTCCCTTCCTGGACAGATGCAGACCATCCTGCCAGTATAGGCTGGTATCCCTCCAGGTAGAACCCCAGGTCTCCAGTGAAGCCAAACCCCTGTGCTCTGCACCGTTTTTTCAACCATTCATTGAATTGCATGGTGCGAAGTACCCTCGCCTCACCCTTGCCATAGACAGGCAGTACCTCTGAGAAGGATACTGTGTGTGCTACTTGCCTTAGGCCCCTCCCCAGTTCCAAAAATGTGTCCTGCACTGCTCTAACCTCATGTTGAGCCAAGTTATTCGTCCCTAGGTGGACAATGACTTCCAGCTCAGTCTCCCGTGCAGCTGTTCTCGTGATAGTGAGGATACGCTTCCTGTCCCTCCAAGCCATGGTGCCAGGCAGGCACCTTACATCAGTTGTCTCTGATTCCCCCCAGTTCTATCCCCCTAATAATTGAGTCCCCCACCAGGAGCTGCTTCCTTTTCCTGTGGTGTTCTTTGTCTCCTTCCTGTGGGGCTCCCTTGTGACAATTGTCCGCAACCTCCTTAGTCTCCTCTGCAGTTGCATCCATAGGTGAAATTATGCTCCATCAGAATGGTGTATGGATTGTGGAGTGGTACAACTGACTGGGTGTGCCTCTGTTCCACCACACTCATCCTCCCTGAGCCCACTGTTGTCCAACTGCTGCGCTTTCTTGGCAGTCTCTGAGGTAGTGGCGGTGGCCCTGGTGCTCCCTGGGTGTGGGAGGTTCCCCTACTACTGTCCAGTGTGGCCTGAAGATGGGCAACCTCCTCCCTCAGGGGAGGAAGGCTGATGAACTATTTATTGCCTGGGCATGCACTCTTCTGGTTTTTCATTGTTAGAAAATATCTTGGAAAAAAAAATGTTCCTATCTACGTTGCTAGAACCTTTTCCACAGCATATAGACTGCAGCTTTTACATGCCCAGTTTTGATTGCTGCAGTTCTTCTGCAGACTTCGCTTTATATGTTTTTAAGGTCTTATGTTTTGGAATTGTAACAAAAGATAGACTGAGACCTTCTCTCACAAGCTCCACCTGTTCTCCGGTCCAGTTCAGGCATCTTCTGATCACAACGGTCAATAGACAAGTCTCTTGTGCCTGGCAACTCCACAAGTGAAAACCTAATCCTATCTGCCCCATACTCCACATTCCACTGAGTGTGTGAGACAGGTGAGAGAGAGAGAGAGAGAGAGAGGCTCCCATTTGCTGTTAACAGATGAGAGGATTCCTAATCAACTTTTAGAAAATATGGCAGTTCTAATGATTCATGAGAGACTATTGCTAGAACCAAACTGAACATCTTGTCAGGCAACAGATGTTTCATGACTGGTGGAGCAGCCATTAAAAGAAGCTCAGTATCTCACAAAGGCTGCACATGTGGATGTTAGGGAAATACCGCCCTGTACGACAATCATGTCTTGTTTTTAGTTCAGTAAATACAACTGCAGCTCTTACATCCAAACTACTGACAGACAGAAATAAATGCTACTGTATCGGTGTGGCTCTGGATAGCACCTAGCAGATTTCATCCGCTTGTAGAGCAAAAGACCAGGCTGTCAAACTTTGCAGTAAGGTGCGACATTTTGCAAAAATGTGTCAAAATCAATGTTGAATGAGGCAGGTGATTTGATACCTTTCAGAATACAAGCTTGCAGGTCTCACAGTGCCTTTCCCCAGGTGACGGCAGATTTTCCGAAAGCATTTCTCATATACATTGGATAGGGATGCCTCCTTACAACAATTAACATACTGGTAGTCACAAAAGAGTTGAGATTTTAGGTTTAAGGTAGGATGGCTATAAGCAGTTGTGAGGGGTTGTAGTGAAAAATAAAGCAACCTAGGACACATTGGAGTGAGAAAGAAATATGTGTGTTGTGGGGGGGGAGCAAAGTAGGCGATTTGTTACCTTTAACTGGGTCAGCAAGAAATTATAGTTTCTTTAAGTAAGCATGGATTTTATTCAGAGGACAGTGCAGTCTACTACTAGCAATTAACTTATACAAAAAAGAATTGTTTCAGATATAAAGACAGGATGACATTTAGGAGGGGTTAAAAGTACCTTTACCGGGCAACCCCTTCTAACCAAATGAACTCGCACAGGCTCATCGGAGGAAAGAACTGAAACACCAGAGGGACAGCATTGCTTCCATTCTGACCACTCCATCTCTGACTTCTATGTCCTGGTTCTCAAAAGATACTTCAGAAGTACACAAGAAAGACAAGTGTCTTTTTTTATTTGACATGCTCTATAGATGTTATTTAACAATAGCACAAAGCAAGTGAAACAAATAAGAGTATACAAAACAAGACTCTATACAAACATGCTCATAGAAAATACATCATAAAGTTGAAACAATACAAAACAAAACCCTCCACTATCCCACGGACCAACCTACCCCTACCCTCCCCTCCTCAGTCAGATGATCCCACCACATGCCCTCCAGTCCATGGCAGGCATCCACCCTAGTAAATCATAAATAGTAGTTAATTCATGACAGATCTGAGATCTCAACTAAGGTGTAAAGCAGTTACTGTGTGAACGAAAAAAAACTGTGCTTGTGATTAAGGGAAGCCCACATCTTCTCCAGGTGACGTGCTTGCATGACTTCGGAATGCCATTCTATTAAAGTAGGAGAGCTGGATTCTTTCTAGTGCCATAAAATTACTTTTTTAATAGCCATAGTAATCAACATAAAATAGTATTTTCATAGCCCCATTAATTGGTCCACTCCCGAACTGAGTAAGCACTGCTCTGGTTAGAAAGAATCTTGTAACCCTAATAAGAGATCTAAGGACTGGGAGGCTTGCATCCACAAAGACTGGGCATGAAGGCAGTCTCACAACACGTGTTTAAACATGGCTGTATCTGAGTTGCATTTTCTACATATAGGCAAATCCAAAATCCTCCAGGCATGTAGTTTCTCAGGCGTATAATAGATATCTTGGAAGATCCTGAATTGCATTAACTGGTATATATCGTAACATACTTATAAACATCAATCCAAATAGAGTCCAAATTATGATGGGGGGCTGCCCACATAAAATTCTTGGGCCAGTAGGCCGAAGGTTGCCGAATTTATGGGGCATAATACAGCAAATTATCTTGTATTGATGAGAGACAGAGTAAGGTTTTATAGCTTTCTGCATTTGATCAATAAAAGTTTGAGTGTTAATCCTTTCAGGTGAATGAGTGCCTATGGTTTTAATAATGGCATGCCAGAACTGCAGAAAAAAGAAGGCATCTCTCATAGACACTTGGTACATCTCTTGGAGATGGGGAAAAGTGACCCATCGTCCGTCGTTTAACAGATGGCTTAAGTGAGTAATTCCTTTTGCCTGCCAGTCTGGTCTCTTAATCAACATTCCAGCAATTTGGAAATTAGGGTTTTGCCATAACAGCTGGTCAACTGGGGCTGTAATGGAAGATTTAGTGAGTTGTTGTAACCGAGCAAAAATAGTGAGAGAAATGCCAATAGGCGTATCCTTTAAAAATGTTGGCAAAGTTGCGGCCTTTGAATAAAGTAGAGAAGTTAAACCAACACCCTGTTGCATGCATAATGCTTCCTATATATATCTAACCATTGCGAGCGATTAGGAATGTCCCGGGGACTGGAAGGAGAATTGCAACAAAAATATTTAGTACCGTGGGCAGCATGGTAATAAAGTAAAAAATCCAGGACACCCATACCACCGGTAATCTTAGGAGCCGCCAATTTAATGTAAGTCCACCAAGGGTGCTTCTCCTGCCACAAAAAGGAGGAAATTATATCATGCAATGCGTGAAACCATTTTAAAGAAAGATATATCTTTAGCATTTGGAGTGGATATAAGAAACAGGGTAGGATGCTCATTTTTATGATGCTAGCCCTGCCCCACAGAGTGATAGGCAAAGAGGTCCAGCGTTGAAGATCTTGTTTGATAGTGGAAACTAGAGTGGTAAGATTATCTGTTATAATTTTCCACTTGGAGGTTGATATATACTGTATATATATATCTTCCCAAATATTTTAAGGATGTAGCAGACCAAGACAGACCCAGGAAGAGAATGTCTTGTTTTCACACATGATGGTTTAGGGAATAAATGAACAATTTAGAAACATTGAGTTTATAGTTGGATAATTTACCAAAAGTAGAAATCTTATTTAAGGACGCTTGCAATTAATCAATCAGGTCGTGTATATGTAGTAATATATAGTCAGCATAGAAGGAAGCTTTATATGGCTTCCCACCTGCTGTGATACCCTTAATACACTTGTTTTGATTAAGCTGAGCAATAAGAAGTTCTAAATATAGATTAAAAAGAAAAGGTGAGAGAGGGCAGTCTTGTCAAGTACCATAAGTTGAAAAAAAAAATCTAGGAAAAAAACCCTGTTGCAGTAGACCTTTGCCAAAGGGCAAGAATAAAGGAGGTGGATCCAGTGAATAAAAGGCTTCATAAAACCAAATCTATAAAGGATTCGAAAAAGGAAAACCCATGGGACTTGATCAGACGTCTTCTCAGCATCCAGGGAAACCAACACCATAGAGGTCGCTGAATCACTAAACACAGAGAAGAGATGAAAGCGCTTACGCATGTGATCAGAGGAGAGTCTGCTGATTACAAAGCCAGCCTGCTCTGGGCTAAGAAGGCTGATGCAGACTTCTTGTAGTCATGTTGCTAGTACCGTAGCTAAAATTTTTAGGTCAGTGTTAATCAGGGATACTGGACAGTAATTATAAATATATAAGGGATCTTTACCAGGATTTGCTATAACTGAGATAGAAGCTTGTTGCATAAAGGGATCTAGCTGATGTGTATGATATGCATCCAGATACATATCTAAAAGGGGAATTGCAATCTCATTTTGAAATGTTTTATAAAAATTCATAGAAAACCCGTCTGGGCCAGGAGCTTTGTCTGGAGCAAGAGACTTGATCGCCTGGCAAATTTCCACAACTGTTATAGGGCGAGAAAGGTAGTCCTGTTGATCCAAGGAGAGGTGGAAGTGGGGTATCAGCCAGGTATTGATCTATGTCCCCCTCTGAGCCTGGAGGATTAGGTAGTAGTTAATTTATTGTTGATCGGTTGAAGAACCATTTCAGCATAGGACATTAAAATACATTTAACATTGCATAATCCACTCATTGCTCAATTCACAGAACATTCCTGAAGTCCATCAAAATCAAATGCAGACGTCCTTTCAGATTACATTACTCCATAAGAACATAGTAAATGGGTCATAAAGTGCATTTTTGTCTCAGTTTCTGTAAATCTACTGATTACGTACAATTTTCTCTCTTTAACCTGTTCCTTAAATGTATTTTCCTTGTATAAATTAGACAGAGGCCCAAGGACCCCAGCCGCTAAATGCAGAGATTTATAAGAGGCTTGACCTGGCTCTCCCAATAAACTACACAGCACTCTGACTAAGATATTCCTCTTTCAAGAGTCCATCAGACAACCTAGACAGAGACAAATATGAGCTATGGAAATTTGGCCCTGCACTAAATACTATTGATCGAAGCAAGATACCTACTCTGTCCCAAATATGTATTAACAGATTATTGCCTCGTTATCAAATTGATCCCAACTGTACCACCAGATGGCCCCATCCCTGGGTCCCAATGGAGATACCCCACAACAAAGATGAAAGCTACCGCTCAACTAATAGGGTCCCTGTTAGTTGAGCAGTGGCTTTTATTTTTATCAAAAGGTACTTTAAAGTTATGTAAAATTGTTCTGAAAATCAGCCCCATAAAGTTGTATGGGGCACATCCCCATGCTTTCCCTGGTACCACGTCACAAAATGGGGGAGCACGGGGTGGAGTAGGCAGACAAGGAAGTCGGAAGGGATCAGCTGGCTGGCAGTTCGGCCAGCATTATGATCCCTTCCCAAACTGTATAGGCTGCATTAAAAATTTTAATTTTAGCACAGAGAGACTATCGCCACCCCAAGGTAGCTGGCTATGAAGCCCAAACTGTTTTTTAATTACGTCACACATTTACTTTAATCATCTAAGCTGCAATCATAACCAGCAAACTCCATTATCAAATGCAGATGAAAAAAAAAATCAAGCTATCTGAAATAAATAAGTCCAGAAGCAATCCGGGGGATGAAAAATGCTACCAGAAGAGAAGCAAACCACTGCTGCTGAAATCCAGTTGGCAACAGTGTACTCAGCTTCAAGTAGAATCTACTACGAGCACCTGTCTGCCGCCTCCTAAGCTGACAGCTTCTAGAAGTAAAGAAACACAGGATTCTGACAATAGAACATAAAGGACAGCCAAAAAATAACAATGTACGTCTATTAAAAACCAAAAGTAACTGCTATCATCCTGGAGCCAATACACAATCATTTAAAGAAATCTACAAACAGTTTATATAAGCTTCTCTCCACAAAACCATTTCAAGTCCCAAAGTCTCACACTAGGATAAACAACCCAGAAATAAAGCAGATCTTGACAAGAACTTCAAGGCAAACCATTCCCGCAGAGGTATAGGTCACCCAGAATTTTACATAGAAACATAGACTCTGACAGCAGATAAGGACCGCTTGGCCCACCTAGTCTGTCCATTTCCCTACCTACTGGATAAACTGCAGATCCTAGTTAACCAACAGCCTATTTCTTCCTACCCCCTACAAATATTGCCTTATGTCTGTCCCATGCATTCTTGAATTCTCCCACAGTTTTAGACCCCACAACCTCCTCAGGAAGGCTGTTCCATGTGTCCACCACCCTCTCTGTGAAAACATACTTCCTCACATTGCCCCGGAGCCGTCCCCCCCTCTATCTTCAAATTGTGTCCCCTTGTTCTTGCACATCTCTTTTTCTGAACGATGCTACCCTCTTGGACTTTGTTGATTTCACTGAGGTACTTAAAAGTTTCTATCATGCCCCCCTTTCCTCAAGGGTATACATATTAAGCTCCTTTAGTCTCTCCTCGTATGGCTTCTCTTGCAGACTCCTGCACCATTTTAGTTGCCCTCCTCTGGACTGCCTCCATCCCGTCTATGTCCTTGTGGAGATGGGGTCTCCAGAACTGGACGCAGTACTCCAGATGGGGTCTCACCAACTGTCTGTACAGAGGTATAACAACTTCCTGTTTTCTACTTGTGGTGCCTCTCCCTATACATCCCAGTATCCCCCCAGCCCTCCCTACTGCCTTCTCACATTGCTTGCCAACCTTAAGGTTATCTGATATGATTACCCCCAGGTCCCTTTCCATTTTTGCAGTTGTTACTACCTCCCCCCCACCATTGTGTACTCTTCCCCTTGGTTTTTGTTTCCCAGGTGCATTATTTTGCTCTTCTTTGCATTTAATCCAAGATGCCATACTTCTGACCATTCCTCCAACCTTGCCAAGTCCCTTCTAATCCTTTCCACACCTCCTTGTGTATCAACCCTGTTGCAGATCTTTGTGTCATCTGCAAAGAGGCATACTTTTCCTTCCAGTCCCTCTGCAATGTCACTTATAAAGACATTAAAAAGGACTGGACCCAGTACTGAACCCTGCAGTACCCCACTAGTAACCCCCCTTTCTTCAGAGTGGACTCCGTTTACTATTACCTTCTGTGTCCTGTTGTCCAGCCAATGTTTTACCCAGGCTACCACCCTGGGACCCACTCCAAGGCTGGCTAATTTGTTTATTAATCTTTTGTCTGGGACTGTGTCAAATGCCTTGCTAAAGTTTAGGTACCTATAGGCCATGTCCACAGCCCCTCCCTGATCTACTACTTTAGTCACCCAGTCAAAGAAATCTATTAGATTCATCTGACATGACCTTCCTGTTGTTAACCCATGCTGTTTTGGATCCTGTGCCCCACCTGGCCTCTAGGTACTCAACAATTTCTCCTTCAGAAGTGATTCCATCACTTTCCCTACCACAGAGGTCAAACTGACATGACTGTAGTTTCCTACCTCCGTCTTGCTCCCACATTTGTGAAGGGGAATCACATCTGTCCTCCTCCAGTCCTCAGGTACCACACCATCCTCCCGTGATTTGTTAAAAAGGGTAGTCAGTGGTGTCACTAGTTCTCCCCTTAATTCTTTTAGAATTCTGGTGAGAATCCCATCAGGCCCCATTGCTTTGTCCACCTTCAGTTTTAGCAGTTTTTTCAGAACCCTTTCTTCTGTGAAAGGACTGTGATCGACCCCCCCTATCCAGAGTACTTCTGTTAATTGGATTAGGTACCTCCCCCTCCTCCTCTTTTGTGAATACTGAGCAGCAGTGTTCATTCAGTATTCCTGCTTTTTCACTGTCCCTCTCTGCCCACCCACCATCCATTCTATTCAGCCTCATTAGCCCTCCCTTTGTCTTTCTATGCTCCCTAATGTACCTATAAAAGGTTTTATCCCCCTTCTTAACTGAGTTGGCTATCTTTTCCTCAGTTTGGGCCTTTGCTATTCTGACTGCCTTCCCTGCTTCCTTCTGCCTTAACTGGTACAGTTCTCTGTCCTGCTGCCTTCTGTTTCCTTATACTTCCTAAAGGCTATATTTTCCTCCCTAACCGTCCCCGCCACCTCTTTTGAGAACCATAGTGGCTTTTTCTTTCATTTTGATTTGTTTATTTGCTTCACACAAAGGCTTGTTGCCTCTGTGATGGCAGTTTTGATGTTTCCCCATTGTTGCTCCACCCCTCCATCTTCCCTGTTTGCTAGTGCTTTTCTAAGGCACTCTCCCATCTTGCCAAAGTCAGCCCTCCTGAAGTCCAGTACCCTCACTTTTGTATGGCTTGACTCTGCAATTGAGTTTATCGTGAACCACACTGTTTGGTGGTCACTTTTTCCCAGATTGCTACCCATTTCTAGATCTGAGCTCCTCTCACTGTCCCCCATTTGAGAATACAAGGTCTAAGATTGCTCCCTCTCAAGTGAGTTCCAACACTAGTTGTCTGAGGTATGCCCCCTGTAGGGCATTGAGAATGACTCTGCTCTTGGATGTGGCTGCAGCAAAGGTGCTCCAGTTAACATCTGGCATATTCAGGTCCCCCATCAACAGTATCTCCCCATTCTCTTCCATCCTAAGGATGCCTTCTATCATATCCCTGTCCATTCCCTCCCCCTGAGATGGGGGTCTGTATACAACCCCTGTGCAGATTGTGGTGCCATTTCCAGTCTCTTAGGTGACTCACAGCACCTCCTCTCCTCCCTATTTACTCTTTTGTTCCATTGCTTTTATCCCTTCCCTTACATAGAGAGCTTCTCCCCCCCCCACCCTCCCTGTCTCTCTTGTAGGTTGTGTACCCTGGCATGTTAACATCCCAGTCATGGTTCTCTGTGTACCATGTTTCTGTGACTGCCACGATATCCAGGCATCCCTCTTCCATCAAGGCCACCAGTTCAGGGAGCTTGTTGCCCAGACTATGGGCATTGGTACTCATTACCCTCCATTTCTTGATGGCCTTACCCCTTTTTGCCCCATCCCTGTCCTTATTGCCTTTGTCATTTTCTCCATTTACCCCTGGGGGTCCTCTTCTGGCCTAGTGGATAAAGGCACTTCCTTGTTAATCAGAGGTCGTGGTATCAAATCCTCTGTGGGGTAAAAACACTGGGTGTTTCAATGCCTCAGTTTCTTTGCTGGCAGTATAGCCTAGAGGTTAGAGGAACGAGGTGTGAATGAGCTTGATACTTCCAGCAGATAAAACCTGAGTTTGAGTCTCACAACCTCCACTTGCATACTGTGTGACATACTGTGTGACTTTGAGCAAGTCACTTAACCGCCCAGTGCTCCCAGATTGCCCCTGAAAACAGGCACTTGTGCCTAGTGAGCCTTACCCGGTTACCAAAGACTAAAACTGAAAAACTAAAACCCCTGCCCTTTTCCCTATCAACGTCTCTATGCTGGTGTTTACCTCACTTACTACCCTGATTTTTTTTGGGGGGAGGGGGGGGGCTAGGATTTCCCTGCTCTTTCCAGTACTCACCCTGATAGTTTAAATGCTTACCAATGAAGCATTTAAATCTATCACCTAGATCCTGGTTCCTCCTGGACAGATGCAGACCATAGTGCCAGTATAGGCCTGCATCACTCCAGGTGGACCCCCAGTCCCCAATGAAGCCAAACCCCTGAGCTCTGCACCAGTTTTTCAAGCACACAGGGGTTGTATACAGACCCCCCTCTCAGGTGGAGGAAATGGACAAGGAAATGATAGAAAGTATACTTAGAATGGCAGATAAATGGGAAATATTGCTGATGGGTGATCTGAATATGCCAGATATTAACTGGAGTGCAGTTGCAGCAGCCACTTCTAAGAGTGGGGTTATTCTAGATGCCCTACAGGGGGCATGCCTTAGACAACTAGTATTGGAACCCACTCGAGAGGGAGCAATCTTAGACCTGGTCCTCTCAAATGGAGATGGAGAGAGGATCACAGATGTAGAAGTGGGTAGCCATCTGGGAACTAGTGACCATCGAACAGTATGGTTCACAATAAACACAGCAATAGAGTCAAGCCATACAAAGGTAAAAGTACTGGACTTCAGGAGGGCTGACTTTGCCAAAATGGGTGAGTGCCTAACAAGGGTGCCGGAAGATGGTAAAAGCTGAGGGGGCTGAGAATCAAAAGAGCACTTATGAGCATACAAAGGGCACTTTTTCTATACTAGTTTTGCCATACAGAAATAAAAAGTGGAGGGGCTACCGCCCCTTCCCCCCGGTTCCGGCACCTATGGTGCCTAAGGAATGCACTAGCAAATGGGCAGGAAGGAGGGGTGGAAGAACAATGGAGAATAATAAAAACTGCCATCACAGAGGTAACAAACCTTTGTGTGAAGCAAATAAACAAAACGAAATGATGTAAGAAACCAGTATGGTTCTCAAAGGAGGTGGCAGTGAAGGTTCAAGAGAAAAAGAAAGCATTCAGAAATTACAAGGAATCACAGAAGGAGCAGGACAGAAAAATGTATCAGTTAAAGCAAAAGGAAGCTGGGAAGGCAGTCAGAACAGCAAAGGCCCGAACTGAGGAAAAGATAGCCAACTCAGTTAAGAAGGGGGATAAAACCTTTTTAGGTACATCAGGGAGCGAAGTAAGACTAAGTGAGGGATAGTGAGGCTTAATAAAGGGGAGGGGTGGGCAGAGGGTGACTGTGAAAAGGCAGAGATACTAAACAAATATTTTTGCTCAGTATTTACAAATGAAGAGGGGGAGGTATCTAAAACAAACAATAGAAACACTCTGGATACAGAAGTTGATACCAGCCCATTTACAGAAGAAAGGGTTCTGAAAGAACTCTTAAAACTGAAGGTGGACAAAGCAATGGGGCCTGATGGGTTTCATCCCAGAATTCGAAAAGAACTAAGGGTAGAACTAGTGACACCACTGAATACCCTCTTTAACAAATCAAGGGAGGATGGGGTGGTACCTGAGGACTGGAGGAGGGCAGATGTGATTCCCTTTCACAAAAGTGGAAGCAGGGCAGAAGCGGAAAACTACAGACCAGTTAGTTTAACCTCAGTGATAGGGAAAATGATGGAATCACTTCTGAAGGAAAGAATTGTCGAGTACCTAGAGGCCAGAGGGGCACAGGACCCAAGGCAGCATGGATTCACAGCAGGAAGGTCATGCCAGACTAATCTAATAGATTTCTTTGACTGGGTGACCAAAGTAGTAGATCAGGGAGGGGCTGTGGACATGGCCTATCTAGACTTTAGCAAGGCATTTGACTCAGTCCCACACAAAGATTAATATACAAGTTAGCCAGCCTGGGAGCGGGTCCCAAGATGATAGCCTGGGTAAAGAATTGGCTAGAGAATAGGACACAGAAGGTAATAGTAAATGGAGTCCACTCTGAAGAAAGGGGGGTTACTAGTATTAGGACCGGTCCTCTTCAATGTCTTTGTAGGCGACATTGCAGAGGGACTGGAAGGAAAAGTATGTCTCTTTGCAGATGACACAAAGATCTGCAACAGAGTTGATGCACAACGTGGGGTGGAAAGGATGAGAAGGGACTTGGCAAGGTTAGAGGAATGGTCAATGTATGGCAGTTTAGATTTAATGCTAAGAAGTGCAAGGTAATGCACCTGGGAAACAAAAACCCAGGGAAGAGTACACAATGGGGGGTGAGATACTAACAACAACAAAATGGAACGGAACCTGGGGTAGTCATATAGATGACTTAAAGGTGGGCAAGCAATGTGAGAGGGCAGTAAGGAGGGCTGGGGGATACTGGGATGCATAGGGAGAGGCATCACCAGCAGAAAACAGGAAGTTGTTATCCCTCTGTACAGACAGCTGGTGAGACCCCATCTGGAGTACTGTGTGCAGTTCTGGAGACCCAATCTCCGCAAGGACATAGACAAGATGGAAGCTGTCCAGAGGAGGGCAACTAAAATAGTGCAGGGTCTGCACCGGAAGACATATGAAGAGAGACTAAAGGAGCTTAATATGTATAGCCTCGAGGAAAGGAGGGAGAGGGGGACATGATAGAAACGCTCAAGTACCTCAAGGGAATCAACAAAGTCCAAGAGGGTAGCATCTTTCAAAAAAAGAGGTGTGCAAGAACAAGGGGGCACAATTTGAAGATGGGGGGCGGGGACTGCTGCTACACAGCCACTGCACTGCACCGCTCCCATCATGTCTTATTTCTGGCCCCTTAACTGTTGTTTTGAATACGTACTCTGTCCTCTGTTTATTTATTTTTTCTACCTACCTACTTACTTACTGCCTCTGTGCCCTTTAAGCTCCCGATCTTCCTGTTCTGAGACAAGAAGTTCCTATATTTCTCAGTAGTCTCCTTACTTGCTCAGAGTCAGACCTCCAGCAACTGGGGAGGACGGAGAGCTACTCTTTTCCTTCTAGGATGCTGAGTCTTTTGTGACTCTGTGATCACTCGCTTCCTGCTCCCAAATAGGACATTCCTGTTGTCAGTCAAATCATGTGCCTATAAAGTAGAGCTGGCTAAGGGTGGGGAGGAAAGAGGACAATATAGTCCAAGTAGAGAAGTATAGTTATAACAGCAGTTCCTCCCTCTAGTTTTTAAATCTAAAACGCCTGGCTTCCATCTAGCTAAGCTACAGCTCCACACCAGGTATGACAGGTTTGGGTGGGTGATTGGGGAACAAAGCTGACAATAGATGTGGCAGTTGCTGGAGAGCTGCAGGGGCAGGATCTAAAGAATAATCACCCGTAGGCAGGGAAATAGCTAGTCGAGTGTAGTACATTGTATTGAATTTAACATGGCTATGACAGAGAGCTCCTGCCACTCTTGAGGGCTGACCATTTCTTAAATCTGTTGCAACAGTTCTTCTATTTCTTAGCCTAATCTATCCTTTACAATTTCTAGTCCATAAGGTTGGCCACCTGTGGGTGCCCCCCCTTTCTTGACTATGCTATAGATTCCTCTAATTTTTCCTTTTCTCTGTCAGGTCCTCGTACAAGGAGGTTATTGTAGTGACCTCCGAACTGATGTAAAACAACAGGCTGTGTTCCTTGTTTTTGGGTTTAGCATGCAATAGCACTATGTCATAAAATAGCTTGATGTATATGCCTTATGTGTATGAAACCTGTAAATGTTGAACATTTATTTTATTTATTTATTTATTTTTATTTATTTTTTGTTGACCAGGTAAGTGCACTAGACAAATCCTGCCTATTTTCAGGCACGACCCAGGGGAGGGGATACAGATGAATGCCAACTGACCTTGAACCAGATTAAGCTGTTGGTGGTATTTTTAGTGAAAATACCATAGCACTAGGTGTTTTTGGTAAAGGTAAAAAGTTGATAGGGGACTGTATTATAAAAATTAAGTTAGTTGTGTTATTTAAAATGCATGTAAATTACAGATTGTTTGAGAAGCCCTTTGACACCATGCATTCCTACTTTAAGCTGAACAAGGCTAAAATTTTATGATGATTTGCATGTAGATCCCATTGCATTGTGGGGGTGTAGGTGATGTTGTGTTTCTTTGAAACTTGGCTTTATTGCTAATGCCTGTTGGGGTAACCCTTGCTTCAGTGCTTCTGCACTGAGGTGCTTTGTATTTAGCTTGTTTTGGGGTTCTTCTTTTTTGAGCTCCCCTTCACCTAAACACACAAGACTAACATAGGGATGAAATATTTTTCTCTAAAGAGATAGATCAGTGGGTGCTGACTAAGTGCAGAGGAAGGACATGCGTAGTCTGTTGCTGCAAACTGATGTATTGAAGAAGGGATATGTTATTGCTTAAGGTTATCTCCTGTGTTTTAAAAAAACATTGAACCTGAAGTTCTATGCCTGGTCCATCTGTTATCCCACAACTCCTCCACAATGGCCAGAGTGGAGCTTAGCTTTAGTTTCACTACAGACTCTCCTTTTCTCTCTCACAGCCTGGCTCAGGTCATTAAAACTGAAGTATCTGTGCCTATTCCAGTTAAGAACGACCTGAGCCCGGGCAGCTTTCTGAATTTTAAGCTTTAAGCATTTTGCAGATGATCACTCTGGGTCTGTCTCCAGGAGGAGACTGGGCGTGAAGGGCTCTATGTGCTCATTCGATGGGGTATTCTGAGCCTAAGTCCGGGGGCCAGAGAAACATAAAGGTTGTTAGCAAATTTTATAGGATCCCTGCCTTTGGCTTCTTCAGGGATTCCCAACACCAGTAGAATTTCAACGTTCCTGTTTTCTAAGTCATTGACCTTCTGCTCTAAGCGCTGGACTTTCACAGTTTGTACACCAAAGGCAGCTTCACAAAAAGTTCAAGGTTGGATCAGGGGATTGCCCCTCAAATCTTCTGCAGTGCCCCTCATCCCACATGGGATAAAGGCACAGGAACCCCTGGAGATGGTTTCCACCACTTCACAAGTCAGGAAAGGATGTCCTTCACTAGGGTGAGAAAACTGGCACTGCTCACTCCGTGAGCTGCTGGATTGCACTCTCCTCTCTCAGCTGCTGGACTGAACTCTCCACAGAATTCTAAAACTCCCCACTCTCACACAAGCTGTGTTGTTTATGTTGCTGCAAGAGTTCTAAATGACATCACCTCTGTGCTCTCAGTAGTGACCAAGCAGCAGAGAACGGCAAGGTGAAAATCTGTTTAACTAGATGTTCACCAGCTGCCTTCCCTACCTAACACTGACATTGATAGGATTCTAGTGACCCCAGGGAACAGGGAAGGTTACACATGCACAAGCCAGCAGAAGTTATACTCTCATTCAGTTCTCTTACATGTCCTGTGAAATCCCTGTATTCTCTAAAAAGCATTTTTTTCTAAGTCAGATACACTTTGAACTACAGAAAACAGCAGGGCACTTACTATGCCTTGAAAAGTTTTATGGCCAGCATAAGACAATAACGTAGGGACTGCAGAGAAAAGCAACATCACTGACTAATACAGTGTATCTCCTACAGGCTTTAGCACCAAAATATCATAAAATTCCAGGAAGCCTTACATGAGTGAGGTCATGACTTGTAATGAAGTCAAGCAGCTGTTTTACATCAGACTTGAGTACCTTCATTTGCATTTAAATCCTGATGAAATTAGGAGGGTCCAATAGAGGTGATCATTGTGCATACCTACAAACTACATAGGGAAACAGAATAAAAGGCTGAAGGAACTTTCCCTGTAAGATGAACTCTGTGACTCTAACTTTCATATTACCAGAAACACATTTAGTTTCATATTTAAAGGAACCTGTTGCTGTTCTAGGTTGCTTCCGTGCCAGTGATGAGTATAAGAATACCAGTATGAAAGGTAAAAACTGGGAGAATGTACTAAACGTTTGGTCTTCTCACAGTGACATGTCAAACTACATGTAGTCACATTAATGCTAATAGTATCATAACCCAGCTCCTTCTGTTCTGCCTCCCAGAGTCTCCTACGATGGGCTACATAGTCCATAATTATTTGTCAATGCATAGTGGCTTTAAAGGCCTCCCATACACTGCTTTAAGACATCTGTCCTGCATCATTCAGTTTTAAAAAAAGAGGTTGCCTCAGCCTTTAACCAAGCTCTAAACTGGGGTTTTGGGGGCCATTACCTCCAGTTGGTGAGGTTAGTAGTACAAATCTATTCAATCCTGTCACGAGGGAATTTCCTCAACTTTTTACTGTTGGTTTGAGCTGGGAAATGGGGTTACGAACATATGAACTATGAAATTGCTGGCAGAAAAAGGCCCACAGGTCTATCAAGTCTGCCCGATTGTGCAGCTCTTAGTTTCATATCACTACAGCTGCCCACCCCCACCCAAACCCCTCTCTTCCTCCTCTTCCCCCTTTGTGTTTTTGTCTGTACTAACCCTGCCCTTGACTCTATCCCAACCCCGCTTAAAGCTATTCACTGTCCTTTGAGTGATTAACTCCTCCGGCAGTGCGTTCCAACCTGTCGCCACTCTCTCTGTGAAGTAGTGCCTCCTCATCTCCCTCCTAAACCTTCCCCATTCCAACATCAGACTGTGCCCCTTAGTGATCCTTCCCCCCCTTTAAGCAGAATAATTCTCCCTCCCTGACTTTGTTTATGTCTTTCAAGTACTTAAAGCGATTTACCAAGTTTGGATATATGAACACATATACTGCAAGGTGACTGCATATAGAACTGATTTGCAATGTATTTTGATAGATGCATAGCCTATTTTAGCAGATTAAATCAGGTTTTCATCCTCACAAAGCAGAAAGTGTCATTTTGTGTATTGGAGCCTGTATTTGGTGACCTTTGACACTCATTACCTTTGCAATGTCACCACAGGGAGATCTGTGCTCTGCAATTAAAATTAGTTCTTGGTCACAGCAATTCTGTCTTGATAACAGAGCTCTTGGTCGCAGCGTGCAGCACGACAATGGCAATGTCAAACAGTTCATTTTCAGTGTCCGATGATGAAAGCATTATGTTGTCCTGCGCTAACAGTGATCTTTCGGACACTGACATAGTGCCACAATTTGACAGCCACTGCATAGTAGATCCCCATAGGGATGACCCTATGACAGCAGTGAGAATGATGTGAGCAGTAGCTCAGGCAGTCACAGCAGTAGTCCCGATCCATTTCAGTACAGCAGCGAGAGCAGACTTAGCAACACGGACTGTTAATATTATATTTTGCTACTTAGTGCTACGGTTTGGTTCCCGTCATTGCTGTCATTTTACTGTGCAAAATCGAGGTATGGTGTGTGTTCTGTTACTCCCAGCATTGATCTGCCCACACAAATGCTAGTGATAGTACCCTGGGTTTTTATATTTCTCTTTTTTGGGGGGGAGGGTTGCTTTCCCAATGTGAATAACTTGTTGGCCACTCCAGCTTGACACTGAGAGCTCGGCTCGATCTGGTGGCATTGCTTGAGCAGGATTAATGGCTCACAATTTGTCCAAATCCAATTTCTCCAAATTCCTCACCTGGTACTAGTTAGTAATGACCTCCTGCCAATTGATTTATCAGTCACTCACTCTGATGGAGCACAAGGTGGAAATTACAAACAGGCACCTTGTACCCCAACCAATCCAAAACCCCCAGCTGCACACATACACTTAGAAAAATGCTGCAGCAAAGAACTTTTATTATCTGTAAATTATTTATACTGTTTGGGTCTGTCTTTGCCTTAGTGCCAACTGGTCTACGCTATAGCTTTCTTCTCTTTGTATGTGTGTGTTTGGGGGTGGGGGGCCTGCTTGTACTTTCCCCTTTAGAGATATCGGTGATTGTGTAACATGTTGAAGTCACTGGTTCCTCCGTTTATGGCATGTTATAAATTTAAAACTACAAATTATTGCACCAGCTTTGTGTTACCTATAAGCGCCCAGGAACTATACAAACTGCAGCTGTCATTAGTGTCTGCATAAGCATCTGTAATACCATCCTGGCATTGGCTTATTGCCGCTACATGTGTGCCTCCAGGTGCATTATGAATTGAGCAAAAAATACACTGCACAGTCGGTGATCGTCCCCCACCCCCCCAAGGTTAAAAATGACACTACCAATACCCTTATCATGGAGAAAGCGACTGCATTTATGCTTAGATAGCCTAAGTACCGTTTGATTGGTCCACTACAAAAAGGGACATATCCTTGCAGTAGGTACTCAAGTGTTAGACTGTATTTGAACCACCCTTCCTCACTTATGTCACCATACTTCATTACCACTTCTGTCTGTGTCAAGCCGTTTGTGTTTTCCCATTTTTTCCATTACAGTGGATTTCTGATGCACATGTGTAAAGTGTACAGCAAATACAACCGATGCTGCACTATACTGTCTCCCATGCCTTACCAATGTCATGGTGCATTGTGTAGACTCCCTGCATTCATTGCTGTGTAGCCCATATTTTGGTTCAGACATTATTCCCTAAGTATGCCAGACTGACTAGCACACTTTGCAATATAACACCATAGAAGCCATACATTGGTACCACAGTGTCGGGAGAGGATGGCAACTGCAGTCTCTTCTTTTGCTGATGCTCCGGAGCACATACAATGATGCTATAATCACAATTATAAATAGACTGTATGTTAAAATGTTAAAAAAACTAAGTGTTTAATTTTGAGATACACTGTAAACTATGTAAAGTATAACTGTGTACAGTATATAACTGATTTTATTACATTCATTTTTAAACTTAGTGAGGAGCTGGCAAGCTGGAGAAACAATTAAGTGCACCATGTCCCATTCATGCACATCTAAGTATACTTTGGTGATCAATGTTATGGTGCTTGAATGAGAACACCAAATGAGCCCAAGAAAACACAGGAGCACAAGAAAAAATATAAACTGTCTATAGTGATGGTGACAATCAGAAATGCAACAACAAAGGCAGTTTACTGAAGCAATCACACCGGAAGCAGCACTTGACAAAAATACACAATTTATTGCACTGTTCTCCTGGGATTGGACTATGCAGCTCAGTGCTTATACTCTTACTGCACATTACAATTGTGAACTGTTGAAAAAGTCATCCATTTAACACAGACCTCTATGTACCAATACTGAAAAGCTTACTGCAAGTTATAGATCTGCCCAGTTCAAAAGTCATCCTTTTGTGTCCCAATACGCTACAGATTACAGCTCCACTCAGTTAAAAACATTTATTTTTTATACAGAGTTGTTTTTATAATTATGTACTTGCAGCACTTACTAAAACTAACACTGTACTCAAGCAATGTAGATTGTGATGTTCCTTGAACCGATGGACCTAGGACACAGAGCTTAGTCAGATGAGTAAAATTGAAAATCAGGAGAAATTACCACTTCTGCAATCCCAAAAGCAAGTATAGCAGCTGCCAATATAACAAACAGTTTCAGTCATCAGTGCTGTAATTTTTGCCAGTTCAGTTTTGCACCTGCACTCACTGAGGCTGGGTCCAGGAAAGATGAATGAACAAGCAGTGAGAAAGGTGCAGTGGGAACACCTTCTCTGTGCTGATGTCACTCATGCATGTGGATGCACTGCTCATGTGTGAACTTCAAACAAAGAAAAAAAAAACATGCAGAGACAACTGTGGTGCAAAAATGTTAAAAAACTAAGCATCTGAATATATTTAATACTTAACTTCAGGGCAGCTGAGCTTTGCATCACTCAATGAAGGGAAGGTGATCTGCAAACATGACATTGGGGGAAGTTGGTAAGTCACTTTAAAGGTCTCTATCATGTCCCCTCTTACCCTTCTGTCTTCCAGCGAGTATATGTTGAGCTCTTTCAACCTTTCCTTGTATGGCAACTCCCCTAGTCCCATGATCATTTTTGGAGCCCTGTGCTGCACCTTTCCAGTAATCTCACATCTTTTTTGAGGTATTGGTACCAAAATACCTGGGTTCCAAAATAAAGTAAAATAGTGCAGTGATGCGAGAAGCACACAGCAAACATTACAATGACTTTGTCATACGTGACAAGGTATCTGACGAATTAAACTGATTGGAACAGGAAGGGGTTACCGAGCAGGTTGATGCATCAGGGAGGGTGTCGCTCATGGTTACTGCACAGAAAAAAAATCAGGTGCTGTCAAAATTTGTGTATACTTGCAGAAGGTAAACCAGATCATCATTGTTGATAAGCATCCACTTCATGATGTTGAAGGATTATTCAGCAAGTCATATGGTGCATCTTGATTTTGGTGTCTAACTTTTGAATCAGCTTATCATCAAGTTAAACTTACACCAGATAGTTGTCATTGTGATGTCACATAATTCATCACACATGAAGGTCTCTTCTGGTACAGGTGGGTTTGTTTTCATCTGGCATTGGCACTCTTAGTCTTCCAGCAACTTATGGCTTATGTGATGAAGGGTCTCAGTGTCATCCAGTGCTATCTGGATGAGATCATTGTAAGTGGACACAGATGAGCAGAATGTGATGTAAACCAATGAGCTCTTCTCGTATGCATCCAAGAGAAATGGGCATGAAACTGAATGCCAGGTGTGAATTTGACCAGTTTTCATTTAAGTTTTTACATCATCTGATTACTCCATGGTGTACTGAACCAGAGCCTTTACGTGTATTTAAGAACTATTGTGGACACACCAAAACCACGTTATTCCATTGTGGACCTTCCTGGGTCTAGTAGCATGCTATTCTCCATTTGTACCTGATTTTGTTACAGCAGTAGAAACTATGAGAGCACTTCAGAGGAAGGATGCAGTATTTTCTTGGTACAGTATATTACTAGGGAAGAGGCCTTTGGCACAGTAAAGAGAATGATAAAAGATAGCACTGCTTTAATGTTGTTTGATCCAGATTTATATGTGTTGACTACAGATGCCTCTGGCTATGGAAATGGAGCATTGTTGAATCCGGTGAAATGTGGACATGAACCAGCTATGTCATTTGTTTCTCAAATTCTTTCAGAGAATGAGAGAAAATCTTATATGGATGAATGGGAAGCTCTTGCCTGTGTGTGGGCTTGTGAGAAATGGCAAACATATCTTAGGGGAGGAAAGTCTGTACTTAGAACAGATTACCGAGCTCTTACTATACTGTTGACTACACAAGGGACTGGTCACCAGCCAATGTCCATTGCTGGTTGGGAGGTAAGATTGCTGCAATATAACTACACAGTAGAACATCGTCCGGGTAGGTCAAATAAAGTTACTGTCACTCTCAAGTTTACCTCTCACTGATATTTCAGCTTTATTTATTTATTTGCAATTTTTGACCAGGAAAGGCACACTAAGCTGTGATAGCATGTTTCCAGGTGTGTTCAGGGGGTTTACAAGGACCTGTTTCTTTTTTTTTTTATTCTTTGGTAACCAGATATGGCCAACTAAGCAGAAGTGCCTGTTTTCAGGGGTGACCTGGGAGTACAGGGGAAGTTAAGTGACTTGGTCGGAGTAACACAATATGCAAGTGGAAGTTGCAGGAGTCAAACCCAGGTCTGTTGGATGTACCAGACTCATTCACAACTCATCACCCTAACCTCTAGGCTATACTGCCAGCAATATTAATTGCTTTAGTGCATGAAGTCATCAAGGAGTTGTAAGAACTAAACAGTGCTAGCCAGCCTGCTGGTGCAATGGTTGGATTTCCGCTTGCGACGACAGCAACCCGGGTTCAGGAATGGAACCGGGCAGCTGGAGGGCTGACTGGGGAGAAGGATGGAGCACCCTCTGGGCTGCTGTCCTGCTCTGGGGGGGAAGGTTGGGGGGAATGCCCGGCATGCGAGGACTCCTGGCGTAGGCCAGGAGGAATCGCAAGTGCTGGCGTCAGACAGTTGGGGGGTTGGGCAGATGTAGGATGTCATTGCATGTCCCCGCCCTTGGGGATCCAAGAAAAATCTTTCCTCTCATCCACTACGAATGATGCCCACCCCTGGCCCTGATTAGCTTCCTGACCTGCTCCTGACTCTAGTCCCATGATTGCGGCACTGGGCCCAGGTGCTGCAACCCCACCCCAAGGGGTTAAGTCGTGGGTGTAGGGAGTCACGGCTAATATGGAAGTGGGGGTCCAAGGGTCTGTGACTGGGCAGATGTGCTGGCAGACGAGGGGAGCAGAAAAAAGAGAATTTAAAAAAAAGAGAAAAAAGAACTTAACAGTGCTTCTGGGACCTTTACTGGTGACTTGAAGCAGATACACAAGTAGAGCAAATAATAAAAAAAAACTTGTTTAGTCTGCCAGCGTAATAATGAAACAGCTGTAAAACATTTTGCTCCTCAATAGCCAGTATCTTGGCCAGATGTGCCATGGGACAAAGTAGCTATTGGCACTGAGTGCCCTTTTGAAATAGGACTCATGGACTGCTGTTTTACAGTACTGCTTATTGATTGGTATAGTTAATAGCCAGAGGTGAGTTGTGCACCCAGTGTTACCACTGCCTGGGCAGTTCAAGTAGCTTTAATGTGGAAGGGCCAAAAAAAATGTCAGTAAAAGAGCTGGGGGTCTGGGGGCTGCCTAGGCCCCCAGAAGAGTTTACAATTTTGGCAGTGTTTTTATGCCTTTTTTTGATGTCACAGTGTTTACTTCATAAAAATCACATGGGTTTCCAGAAATCATACCATAGTGGAACACAGTATGATCGGGAAATTTTCTTGTCATGCATCCTAGGATCTTGCATTTGAAATACCCACAAAAAAACTGACATTGGATAACAAAAGCAAATCAGAACCACTCTGAGTCGATATACAGAATTGTCAGTAAAGATTATACTGTTGTAAATACAGGGCATGCTGTGACAATGAACCTCAGTCTCTCAGCATAGGGTCTAGCACTTTCCTTAGTCCAAAAAAAAATTAAAAAAAAGGTTATTAGGCAGCAAAAGCAAATTGAAGAAGTAGCAGTACTGAACATACTGTTTTTGAAAATAACATTGTTTGACAGTTTTCCTCACTCAGCCTAGGATCAGGCAATTTGACCCCCCCCGCCCCCATTACCATCAAAAACTGTAATTAAAGTAGCAGTACTAGATAATCAGGAAGTGATCAGTTTCCAGTTCTGTAGCGCTACAGTATATATGGCAGTTGCCTATTTGGTACTGCTGCTTTCAACATGGCAGCTGGCAGAAATGTAAACAAAACAAAGGAAAACAGCAAATTACAGGATGATAGCACAATGTTGGCGAGAAAGATTACCAGGTAAATGCTCAGCAGAGCACAGGGAATACACTGTTGCAAAAGCGCAGATTTTTCTTTATCTTGCACTGCTACTTTAAGCTGCAAAAGCAGATTGTTAACAAATTGAATGTATAGGCAACAGCTGCAGCACAGCTCATATTGTGGAACACTGTATGATTTGCCAATTTATCTCATCACTGTTAATTGGAAAACAGCTGTAGACGTTTAAATAACCGGCACGCTCACTTATGAAAGTGCAGCAAACTCTAAATAGTTCTCACTTTAACCAGAACCCAGCCTTACATACATCGTTCAGACACACTGATACTACATCCCAATCTTAAATTTGTCAGCTGCAGCAGAGGAGAGAACTCGATCAAACCAGAAAGAGAGAGAGAGAGAGAGAGAGGGAGGGAGGGAGAGAGAGAGAGAGATTGCAGAGCGTTTCGGGAACCAGATTCTCTTTTACTCTCAAGGCAGATAGTACCAAGGCATACAGAATATTTTTTTAACATTGCTATATTAAAAAAAATTAATGTGACATGAAAACTTGTGAGATTGTTTACTTCACGTTTATGCTCAGATAAAGACTAAGAGCTGATATAGGACAGTGCCTGCTGCGAACTCGCACATCCTGCATTGATCACTCTGCCATAATACACAAATGTTTATTACAGAATTGAAGAACTATTCTATATTATACGACAGGTATCTGGTCTCAGCCAATCACAAAAGAGAACAACTGCAAGTTATTCTCTCACAAACTGCAAACCATATCCCCAGAGTCATTCATTCACTGAAACCCCACTCACTGTTATTTGATGAAACACTAACCCCACCCACAGTCGTTTAATGAAACAGTAACCAAGCCCCAATATAAGAAAAATATCTTGAGTCCACCGTCGCAAACCTCAGAACACTGCATTCACACACTACACCAGGTTGCAGCCGAGAGAAAACTCCGTGAACGAGTTACACATTTTTATTACAAGTAAAGCATTCTTTTTCATACACTAGGCACTACTGAATACCACAACTGTTCTCCTACCCTAAAACAAGCGCTGTAAAGTTCAATACTTTCTCTCCAACCGTTGCAAAGCGCACCAACCCACACTTATGGCAACAGCGTGTAGCCGAGGAAAAACTCGATCCTAAATTAGTTACACATTTTTTGATGAAATACCAATAAACTGTTGTTCTTCATAGACATGGCTCCACAGAATAGCATAAATGTACTCACAGCCTGAAATGAGCGCTGTAAGATTATGTATTTTTGTGTCCAAAAACTGAAGCGCGGTTCCAAGCATGCCCATTAACACCTCTGCTAATGCGCATGCCTGGACTCCTGCTTCACTTTTTCAACACAGAAATACATAACTTTACAGCGCTTGTTTGAGGCTGTGAATACATTTATGCTTTTCCTTACTGCCATGTCTAGTCGTATAATAGTAATAACATTCAGTTGCTTGGAGTATATTTGCAATAATCTGCTTCTGTGGATGATTAAACGCCTTGGCTTCGCCTTGGCGTTTAATCATCCACAGAAGCAGGTTATTGCTTTGTATACCCCAAGCAACTGAATGTTATCACTTAAATATTCCTATGTTTTATTTGACCTGATAGAACAAGTGTCTAGATGGTTCTCCCTAAATAGGACACTATACTCTGCAATGTCTTTCTCTCCCACCATGATTTAATCAGCCAGAGTCCCCCACTGCAGCTGACAATTTTAGACTGAGATGTAGTGCTATCTGGACAATGCAGCGGATGGGGAAACTTTTTTTTCCCTGTAATATATGGCAGACATTCTGGATTTTTTTTATATCATTGTGAATTACAGCTGTCACAACCTGCCTTTCAGTGAGAGGAGCAGCTTATCAAGATCCTCGCTTCTGGTAAAATTCAAAGCACGGTTTACACTCATGTCTTTTTTTCAGATGGATTGCTCACATTATGCTAATTACTATCTGTTTTCTTAAAAAAAATTAAATAAAAATAACCTGCCTGCACGATCATAACACTGCCCTCACAATCACTACATATGGAGCCGAAACTGAACAATAGCAGTCGTGGACATTAGAAAATGTCACCAGTCAGAATAAAGAATATATATTTTTTATATCACTATAAATCTTTTTATTTTCAGTGTGTGTGTGTAGAATCAGTAGAATCATGTGGTATCAGGACTCATACACTTTGATTACCCAAAACTAATAAAAAAAGCATTTGTTTAACAAACTCAAATATGAACCAACCTTTTCCTAATTGATATGTAGCAGCAGAATCAATCACATCCTTGTGGAAAAAGGCAGAATTTGACATCATTTGTTACCTCAGTCAGTTGTGATCAGGATGGCATGTACACTAGCCGCTGACCGACTCAGCCTGACTAACAACTCGCTGAGCTCCCACTCGAAGTAGTGGCTGCCGTGCTCTGATTTTTCATTGGCTTGTAGACAGAATTATTTTATTGGTTCTCCCAGCGTTACTATGGCGACAAGTGCATTCTGCCCACGTCACCATAGAAATACTACATTACTGAGAGAACCAACAGAGGAATTTTGTCTCCAGTACCAGTTGCATGGCAGGCAGATTAATGACGGACTGTATTCAGTAGCGGTCTGTGATCAGCTTTCATGAAATACAGCTGATCGTACCGTAACTCAGCCAGCACAAATATAAATTTCTTCTGTGCTGCATGTAGTAACTGAGACCGGACACCGTTGCACAGTCTGTGTATATAATAATAACAAAAATAATAGCTTCAAAAAGTGTGTGTGTGGGGGGGTCAAAATACATATGTGGCCCCCTCTTGGATCAAAGTGGGGGGCCATGGCCAGTCCGCCCCCCCCCCCCCATTTTAGCTGCCCTTGACCACTGCCATTGTCAGACAGTTTTTACAAAACATTTTTAGTCTGGAAGGGTACACAAATAGATTAGCATTAGACCATGGAGTAAAGTTCTTCCTGCTCAGAAGACAACTAAGCACTTGCATTCTTTGGTTTACTATTCACAGGCGGGAGGTCTTGATGAACACTTTATTAGCATGCTTAAAGAGCAGCTGACACCATGTTTGGCTCTAGGCACGCAACCCATTACATGGAGTTGCCTGCCCTAGGAGCTATTTTAGCTTTTTTTTATGATTTCTAAAAAAGATTATTAGCTCTGAAAAGCACTGCTCATAACTTCCATATACGAGCTGAGTAGCCACCAAGCGCTGTAGCCCTGCCCCTAAAAATAGCATAATTGTGACATGACGTAGGGAACAGGGCTGCAGGCACTTTATAGAGAATATAATAGGATCGGGGGGTGCCTAAATGTAGTCAGATTATCTTTGCTGGTATGTATGGGGCTATAACATATGCTATACATTAGCCAAATACGTGTATACCTGCCAGCAAAGATAATCTGAGCACATATAGGTGGCCACCTTCCCCGATCCTATTACATTCTCCTCAGAGCACCTGCTGCCCCATTCCCTGCTACTTGTCATGATTATGCTATTTTTAGGGGTAGGGCTGCAGTGCTCGGTGGTCATTTAGCTCGTACATGGAAGTTATGAGCCAGATTTTATGGAGCTAATAACTTTTTTTTAGAAATCATAAACAAAGCTGAAATATGGCTAAAATAGTTCCTAGGGCAGACAACTCCACTGTATGGGTTGCCTGCCAGGATCTCATCAGTTGCTCGTTAAAGAGACTATTCCATCAGCAAATCCATGAGGTAAACAATGGAACCAGGCCACTGTAGATTTCTGGGATGTGTACCCTGATACCCCACATGTTGCTGCCACCTTGCATTACCTCTGTGTTACTACAGAATACATGGATGAGAACCTGGATTTGATGTTTCTGGCATGAGTGGACCAAGGAAGTATAAAGCAGTAAATATGGAGGAGAGCATTGCTCACACCAAGCTAAAGGTTAAGAAGTATGTTAACAACTGACGGCATGCCAGAGTTATTGACCTCAAGGTGGGTGATGGAGTGCATGTCTGCAAGGCTAGGCATATCCACAAAGGAGAAAATAGGTTTAGTTGCCCCCCCCCCAATCATCACTGGCCACAAGGCACCTAGCACCTTCACTAGTAAGATCTGCAGCCTTACCGTCTAGGTGCCTGATCCCATCAGATCACATAAGTGAAGCAGGGTCAGGCCTGGTCAGTACTGTTATAGGGTGGGAGACCTCCAACAAATACCATGTGCTGTGGGAAGTGGTGCTGATAGCTTTGCAGGGGCACTTTCCCCTAGCCTTACAGACTGTGCTGTCGGATGTGGCATCTTTCAGATGGCACGTTAAACCAAGGTCCCATCTGCCTGTTCTGGTGGTTGTTCAGGTGAACGTTAAAGGTCCCATGGCACTTCTCAAAAAGACTAGAGGAAGTTCCCCAGTGTCCTGGCCAAATGTGCCCCCATTCACTAAAATCCAACAGCAGTTTATCCTGGTTCAATAACAGTCAGTTTGCGTTTGTATTCATCTCTCTGTCTCTCCTGGGACAAGGCTGGAATCAGGAAGGATTTCTAACCTTCCTTTCCCAGGCAACAAAGACTTACTAAATATATAAATAGTAAATAAATTAGAGATTGTAAGGTTTGGAATGTCTTACATCTGGCTGCAGCTCCTAAAGAATTAGGAGTTGGTCATTCGCCTGATCCAGAAGATCTATCTTTAGCAGCAGAGGAGACAGCTCCAAGGCAGACCTGCTGGTCAAGGTATCCTCCTGAGTGGATGAAGGATTATATCATGGACTGGTGAAATGATGACCTGAATTTAAGTAATATGGAAGATAAAGAGTCGGGTCTAAATTTATCCACTTAAAGGGTAATGCACTGTCACTGTATCTGAGTAAAAGGTGCTAGTCATCAGTTAACAAAATGTTGCATCATGCATGTATTTATTTTTAGGCGAAGTGATGTGTATTGTATTGTCATCTGTGCCCTCTTGTGGCAGACTGTGACAATGCAGGATAGGAAAAAGCAGGGACATTTTTGAGATGACTTTTATTTTATTTGTTTTTATTCTTTGGTAAGAACCGGATAAGGCCCACTAGGCATAAGTGCCTGTTTTCAGGGGAGACCTGGGAGGTTAAGTGACTTGCTCAGAGTCACACAGTATACAAGTGGAGGTTGTGAGAATCAAACCAAGGTCTGGTCTGCTGGATGTACCAATCTTGTTCACAGCTCATTACTCTAACCTCTAGGCTATACTGCCAGCCTTTGATCATATGAAACACAGAAACTTAGAAAAATAGAATCTGACAGCAGAAGGAGACTGATGGCCCGTCAGGTCTGCCCATGGTTGTTACTACCTTATCTTCTCACCCCACTGGCTAGTGTTTGCAGTGAAGTATTCTCCCCATCCCCTTCTACTGCCCTCCCCACCATCACCTGTTTCTCTCAGTGGCATTATGAGTCCCCTGGCATTGTCCTTCCCATTAATGGTCCTGGTCCTTGCCCCCACAAACTCCACCAGTAGTCTGTTCCAAGGTTCCAACACCCTCTCCGTGAAGGAAAACCTCCTCACATCTTTCTTGAATTTAGCCCCCACCAATTCGAGAAAGATGTGAGGAAAGGCTGGGGAGCCTTGGAACAGAGTGCCAGCAGAGATTGTGGGGGTAAGGACCATGAATGGGTTCAAACATGGATTGGACAAGGCCGGGGACTCATAACCAAGAATCCGTTCTGTTCATGCTGCAATAAAGAGGTTGTGTTTGTTCCAGTTATGATGTACCAGTGGGTAAGACCAGTGCAATACAGGGATGCATAGGGAGAGATATCTGTAGCAGGAAGACCGAGGGATCTCAAAACGTACATGCTGGAAGAGAGGAGAGTGCAAGGGGACATGATAGAGACCTACAAGTACCTCATGGGAGGGGAACAGGTACAAGAGGGGAGTCTCTTCCAAATGGGGAAAAGCGTCAGGACTAGAGGGCTTGCGATGAAGCTGGAGGGGGGTGGAGTTTAAGAAGGATGTGAGGAAGTACTACTTCACTGAAAGAGTGGTAGACACCTGGAACAGACTGCTAACAGAAGTGGTGGAGGCAAAAAGAGTAGGGGACTGTAAGCATGCATGGGATATACATAGGGAAATATCAGTCAGGGAGGAGGGAGGGTCACCGGAGAACAGTTAGGGTCTGCGGAGACAGACTCAGCAGGAACCATCTGGGCAAGCTTGGTGGGCCAAGTGGTCCTTTTCTTCAGACAAATTCTGTGTTTCTATGAACCATTTTCTTATTAAAATATACTGTATCAGATACTACCATAACCTTGGCTAATTTCCAGGAGCTTGAAACTTTGCAGGAGTAGAAGGAGAGGTTTAATAGGGCAGTGATTGGAGCAGTAATGTCAGGGGTAGCAATATAAATATTTATCTACTACATGTACCTGTTGCACTAATTTGCCTATGGTTATGCTGCTCTGATATACTATATTGCTGTATATGACCTCTGTTTTTGTAATCCCGTTAAAAACTATTCATTTCTTTCACCTCTAAACTATCTCCATTACCCTTCACTCCCAGGATGCATCTGGAAGCGAGCTGTTAGCAGCTCAGTGTGTCTTTCCCGGTAAAACGTCTGACATGCATACATTAATTAATTAATTAATTAAGTAGCACGGTGTCTTACGTCATCTGGGTTGTTTCTCTTGGGCAGACTAGATGGGCCAACAGACCTTTATCTCACAGCACGTTTGTTGGGGTCAGGTAATGAGGGTGGTGGAAGGTGAGGTTGGAGAGAAGGCAAAGGGCTGCACAGGGAGGGGTCAAGAGTGGGAGAGGGAGGTAGGTTTAACAGAAGGAGGATGATGATCCGTGAGAAGGGATTTGACCACAGCTTACAAAATCACTGTTAATAAATTCCTGTGTGGTTAGTAACCTCTAAGAAAGACATTTTTGGCCTGCCCAGTGGTGCTGAGGGTTGAGGTGCTGGACGTCACACCTTGCTCCACGCAGGCAACTCATGTTCAGAAATGAACTTGGGATGCTTGGGGTCGGCCAGGAGGGAGAGGACTGAATGTCTGAGGGACTGCTCTCCTCTCCCAGGGAGGGAGGACTACTGGCTCTACTGAAAGACTGCCGCCGGGCGGAGGCCTGATGGTAATGTGGGAGTGGCAATAGTGTGGGTGGTGCTGTGGGACTCTGCGGCATGTGAGTGCCTCCACACGTGCATGCCTATGTGCGCGCCCCACAAGGGGGCATCGGGAGAAAATCATGAGTAAAATGGCAGTGGGGTAGGCATTCATGAAGCCCTGCCCTCCAATTCCTCACCTGCCTCACCACCAGAATGCCAGGAGCTGAGACTGGAGGGGAGCACTTTTAAGGGAAGGATGGCACTCCTTCTCCTGACTACATCATGGAGGGAGATCTGTGGGGGTGTTCAGGCAGCCTGATAAGTCCAGGGGTGGTGGGTGAAGTTGGGGGGATGGTTGGGGTCAGCATGACAGGATGGATAGGAGCCTAACCTGTTGCAGCCGAGGAGCATAATTATGAATGACAAAAACTGAAAGTAATGTTTTTTACCAACAGGTGGCTGGCAGGAACAAATCACCTATCACCGCCATGTGGACAACATTGTGAATTTCTACAAGATGCTGAGGAGGAATGGGTTCAGGAAGGAGCACATAAAGACTTTCTTTGCTGGAGATGGGCAGATTGCAGGTACGTTCAAGAGGTACTGGGCGAACTTGAGCAAGTCACTTCTCCTCCCAGTTCTTTAGTCCTCCCAACTTTAAAGCTGAGGAAAAGCACAACCCCACTGTAAATGAGTTGCTGCATCTCAATTGGACAGTTCTGGGTAAGTACAGTGTTCCAGAATGTCATTTCCCTGTTGCCTCCAGCAGGTCCATGGGGAGAGGAAAACTCTAAAAACTACACAACAGGACAGCTCAGTGGATTGGCAATAGCTTAAAGCAGCAGCAATTGTTAATGAGAAAAAAGACGTATTTCTGGCAAAAACATCAATACAACCATTTTTTTCTTTTCACTGTATTTCACTTCTGAGCAGAGATCTTGGGTTTCAAAGTTTTCAAAAGTCCTGGTCTCTTGCCACACCCACTATGAATAAATTAAACATTTTGGTGGGGTGCTGTACTGTTTACCATCACAAATGTGTTCTTGCACCCTCCTAATACATCCGCAGTATAAACACAGTATGTGAAATCAAAAAATAACCGTAAGGCAAGGGGGTTTCAAATATTACTAGTGGCAGACATCTTTAATGACATTAGTCATTAATTATAAAAGTAATAGCAAAAGCTGTTTTAAAACATCTGAGAGAAATAAAAATATACTGATGATGAATATAATTATGTCAGAAAAATGTTATTGTTATAGAACTAGTTGATGACATTTTTGGCTGGCCAACAAATACTGCTGCCTTAAGAGCCTTTCACCATTAGGTTATTGGTTCGAAACCAGCCCAGGTCAGTAGTGGCCAAATTTCATTTTTGCCTGAGGGCTCTTCAGTGGCCTATTTGAAATGAGCTGTGGTTGGATCAGTCCAGTTCTTGGAGGGACATATGTCCACATCACAAACCCACCACTGACTCCAATTGGCACCCTCGTTGGCGGTCTCACAAGAGAAGCCAAGGATTAAATGGGCATGGAGTCTGAACAATCCCCTAGCCTATGTGGTGGTCCCTGCATGACAGGGTTGAGGCACATTAGCAGGCCTTGTCGAGAAGCTTGTAGTCACTGCAGGACACCTGGAAAACCTTCATAGAACTTGGTTCAACAGAAAATTCAAAAAACAACTTGAATGTCAGTCCACTCTTTTTTATATTAGGCAGCATGGTCTAGTGGTTAGAGCACCAAATTAGAAACTGGGAGATCACAGGTTCAAATCCCACCACAGTCAAGCACTCACTGTATGACCTTGAGCAAGTCTCTTAACCCCACAGCACTCCAGTCTACCCAGCTGTAGAAAAGGAACTCAACTAATTATGAGATCTTGCATTTCCGTCAGGCTATCTAGGGACAGGACATTCAGTGTGGCGCCTCCCATGCTGTGGAATTCTCTATTTGAGAGCGTCCAATCTTCTCGCACAGTGGAGACCTTTAAAGTCTCATTGAAAACTTGCCTATTTATTAGGGCATTCCCCAGCTAGTTTTTAATATGTCAGATAGTTAATTTTATTTTCTGATGCCATTTTATGACATGCTGCTTGTGTTTGTCGACTGTTGTTATTGTATGTACAGCCCCATGAGCCTACAGGAAAGGACACTTTAGAAATAAAGATTGCCTTGCCTTGTCAGAATAAATTGTCAGATTAAAAAAATGAAAAATCTTGCACTGTGTCCTTCCCACGCTGTACCTGTCATGTGGAAAAACAGGATTTGTGGCTCCTGTGCTGTTAACCAGGCAACTTTTATAAGCACTAAAATACGCAACCAAAATAAAAAAACATCACTCTCAGGAGGAAAGACTTTTGCAGCCATCTCACTTTTACATTTTTCTCCTGTTTTGCAGTGGAGGAGGAGGCAGCTGACGTTTACCCAGCCATGGAGAAAGTAATGTTCCGCAGTCACATCTCCTTTTTGTGCCGCACTCTGAACTGCGCCGGCTCCTTGGTGCTATACCTGAACAGCCCTACAAGGAATGATGGCTCCATGCTGCTATGGGACATCAACAAGAACGGTATTGTAAGTGTAAAAAAAAGACAGCACCATCTTCCTCGCTGGCACCCACACACTTCATTCACGACACAGAAGCACCAGTCGGGCTTGTTTAGTTATTTCATAGACTCGCTGTGCGAACAAATGTGCAAATAAACCAGTCAACAGCAAGTAGAGAAATCTGTCCCAAAGACACTAATCAGTGCCTGTAGCTAGCGTTTCGAGCATGAGCCCTTCATCAGAGGCCTGTGATGAAGCACTCATGTGTGAACTGTTGGCTGGTGGCACTGGTCAGTGTCATTGGGACTCCTGTAACTTTATATGATGCTAGCTGCTTTTTTGCATGTTTCTTTGCACTGTTTGCACATCCCCCTCACTTGTCTTTGCATATACTGGATAAACTAATACCAGTTTAAAATATCTGTGTGCACCCCTCCTCCCATTTTAGTTTTGTATAACATCACTGACGCTAAGCTCCAGGGTCAGTGACAGGTACCTTGCCACGAAGGGAGAGACAAAGCGAGAGCAATGGAAAATGAGTGAAGCTCTGGCTGCTACTGTAGGTCCCTGATCCCCCCCCCCCCCCATTAATACACATCAAACTGGATTGCTTACCTTTGTTCTCCCCAGCTAGTTGGCCCTGCCTAGAGATGTAAGTTTAGGAGGTAGAGGAGGGGTTAGTCTGTGAGTAAAAGGGCTAGGCCACAGCTTCCCAGCATAGAGAGGATTCAGGCTTGTGGAGGTGAAGGAGAAGGCCAGTGGTAAGTGACAGATTAAACACAGCCTTGGCAGCAAGCCAGCAAAAAATGGCACTCCAGTCAGAACATGAGACCAGTACCCTTCAGTAGTGATGGGGTTGTTTAATCAAGAAAAATGCAAACACACTCAACTTACATGGATACAGTACTGAAGTTACTGTCTATGTTTTTCCAACCTAGAAACTAGGTTAAAATTCTCTGTTATACACAGGTGTCTATTATCACAGAGCAACACAGCTGCAGCCTAACAACAACATGGTGTTTTCCCCTGTACCACACTGCTGTTAAAGAGGGACTACAGTAAAAATTTGCAAAAGCATATGTTGTGCAGATTGTTTTGATTTGTTTTTGTAGTCCTGGTGTGTCCTTCCCTTTGTTTGCTATTAGGAGTATTTTTCTCCTAAATGTACTTACTAGTTTTATAGCCCCTGGGGATCTCCATGTTCACATTTTTCATTGCTCGTCTTTTTCCTACAATGCCTCCTGTCCCATGTGGCAGTAATGCATGCAGGACCATTGATTTAGCAAGTACTGGTTTAGAGTGAATTTTACAGCAGCAGAGCTGTGATTTTAAGTAATGTTCCTTATCCACTAAAGGCTGCCTGCATTTACAGTTTAACAAACTCCTGAGGGATAATTGAGCAGGCTGTTCTGTAAGGAAACAGAGTCTTCACTAATTATAACACTGATGACCTGGGGTGATTTGTGTGTTTTCTATAGTTGTATGCAGTTTAATGAAATAAAAAGTGTTTAAAGCAATTATTCCTGCCAGCTAGACCTAAACACCTAGCTAGAAAACAGAAAGATTGAATTGCAGAGTTATTTATTTGAGGCCAGAAAATCAGCCAATAGTAGATTGCTGCTGCAGCAGCTGTTACTCACTGAATCAATGGTCCTGAACGCATCACCATCACATGGGACAGGAGGCATTGCAGAGAAAAGAGCAATAAAAAATTCAAACATGGAGATCCCAACAGGCAATAAAACTAGCAGGCAAATTTAGAAAAAAACTCCTAACAGCAAACAAAGGGAAGAACACATTAGGACTACACCCACAAATAAAAGCAATCTACACAACATATTTTTTTGCACATTTGGGGAGGTAGCAGAACTAAGGGAGGCATAACCTCCCCCCCCAACTGACTGAAGCAGATAGTAGGGAGGACATGAGGGGGGTAAATCACTCTGGTTGCAAAATAAAGAAAACAGCAGCGTGATAGAAATGGAGGGGGACAGGAATACAAGCTGTGAAAAGGGGGGGGGAGGAGGCAAGGCAATAAAGAAATAAGGAGGGTAGCAGGCAGAGTGGTAACAAAATGTGGAAGGCCATGGGCTTGATTCTCAAAAGACAGTGCAAGCCACACCAAAGATGGCTTGCGCTGCATGCCAGTGCACCAGGGACCCTGCACCTGTTTCTCGATTGGGTAGGGTCCCAGTGGCAAAGTCCCATGACTTGCGGCAATCCTAGCAGTGCGCCCAACAGAGAGCACACCTGGACAGGTTACCACAAGCCATGGGCATCTGTGCAGCAATGTTCATATTTGGTGGTCTAGCAGATGCCCCTCCCCCAAGCCCCCGATCCCCCATAATGTATACATATAATATCCCTGGTAGTCTAGTGCCCCCCACCAGCCCTGATCGCCCATCATATTTGCCTAAATAACCCCGTATGTGCTAAACTTCAATAAAGTATGTGACTGACACAAACAATATCCCTGGTAGGCTAGTGGCAGCCCCCCCCCAGCCCCAATCACCCATTATGAAGATTAAACTATCCCTGATGGTCTAGTGGAGCACTCTAGCCCTGATCCCCCATGAATACAAATTAAGAAATACCTGGTGGTCCTGTGGAACCCCCAACCCTGCAGTGCTCCACCACTCCACTCCCACACCCCATAGACGAGCCAGCGACTGGCACAGGCCAATGCTCACCACCACAGCCAGCCATTGACCGAGCTCAGAACGAGTGCCTACTGTATATAGTATGCATACAGTAGGCGCCCATTCTGAGCTCAGTTAGCGGCTGGCCATTGTGGTGAGTGGTGGCCTGTGCCAGTCACTGGCTCGTCTACATGATGGGGGGAGCAGGGTAGTGGAGCACTGTGGGGTGGAGGGTCCACTGGACCAGGTATTTCCTAATGTATATTCATGGGGGATCAGGGCTGGAGTACTCCACTAGACCACCAGTGATAGTTTAATCTTCATAATGGATGATCGGGGTTGGGGGGGGGATGCCACTAGACTACCAGGAATATTTTTTATGTCTGTCACATACTTTGACATTTAGCACATACGGGGTTATTTAGGCACATAGGACGGGTGATTGGGGCTGGGAGGGTGCCACCAGACTACCAGGGATATGCTATGTGTCTGTCATATACTTTATTGTAACATAGCAAATACAGAGGTATTTAGGCAACTATGACGGGTGATTGGGGCTGGGGCCGGGGACCATGGCACATTGACATACAGTGCTCAACTCACCCAGAGGGTGAAATACTAAGTACCCTTAGACTAGCCCAGGCTGGTCTAAGGGTACTTAGTAATTTGCCCTCTGGGTGAGGTTTGTGAATCCTAACTGGGGAGCTTTGGCAGCCTGTGTCTGCCGCAAGCCCCTAGCACCTTGCTGCAACTCATTTTGTGGCTCACAGGTTGCGCAAGCCATCTTTGGTGCAGGCTGCATGTGGTAGGTGCAGGCTGCCTTTGTGAATTGCTCCCGGGTCTTCATTTCATGCAAGGGGAACTTTGCACCACTCATTGGGACACATGCCCCTTGCACCACCCTGAGAGCTTTGTGAATCGGGCCCCATGTGTGCAAATGCAAGAAGTCTAGGAAGTAAAATTCTGGACCTAGAGGCCATCACAGCTGAGGCAGACCTGGATATCTTGGCCCTTATTGAGTCATGGTGAACAGGAAGCCACGACTGGGACATGGCCATACCAGGCTATATTTAGTTCAGGAAAGATAGGGTGGGAAGGAAGGGAGAAGGGGTAATGATGCATGTAAGGGAGCGTGTCAAAGCAGTAGAGCATCCAGGAGGGAATGAAGGGGTTGAAGGCACTGTGGGTCACCCTGGAGATGGGAAACAGAGCCACTATTCACACTGGTGACAGACTTCGAAGAAAGGGGGAGAAATTAAATAAGGCACTGGTGGAAGCCACTGGCACAATGGCAGGTAAAGGGGAGGTGTTGTTGGTGGGGAACTTTAATCTGCCAGATTTAGAGTGCTGCCTCCCACGACAGCTTCAACTAGAAGCAGGAACATCCTGGGCTCCCTACAGGGGGCATTTCTCAGGCAACTAGTCAGTGAACCCACACGTGATGGGGCAGTACTGGCCCTGGTGCTCACTAAGAGGGGCAGTATTGCAGACGTCAAGTTGGGAGGACACCTGGGGATCAGCGATCAATGTACAGTGTGGTTCTATGTGAGGACAGCGGTGGAAACAAACCACACCAGGATAAAGGTCCTGTACTACAGGCGGTCAGATTTTAAAAAAGTGGGTGAAGAGTGGGTTAAGCTATGGGAAGGTGTGGTGAAGGCAACAAACCTCTGTACATAGAAAGTGAACAAAAACAAGAGGAAATGGGGACCACTGTGGTTCTCAAAGGAAGGGGCTGAAGGTAAAGGCTAACATCGTAGCTTTCAGGAGGTATAAAGAGACACAGAGGGAAAGAAGACGGGGGGGTGTATCTGGAGAAGCAAAGAGAGGTAGAGAAAGTGGTGAGGAGCACAAAGGCACAAACTGAGGAGAGGGGTTAACGAAAGGGGACGCTATTTTTGTAGGTACATAAGTGAAAAGAAGAAGACTAGGTGAGGGATTGTGAGGTAAAGAAGGGCAGGTGGGGGCTGTGCAGAGGAGTAGCGGGAAAAAGCAGATATCCTAAACAAATGCATTTGTTCATTCTTCACAGAGAAAGGGAACAGGATGGTCTGCATAAAAGCAACAGGGACACTGGAGGGGGGAAGGAGACAGACACAAGTCCTTTTACAGAGGAGAGAGAGTTCTGAAAATACTTGCAAATCTATATGTGGACAACACTATGGGGCCAGATAGGGTACACCCAAGGGTATTGAGGGAACTCAAGGAGGTACTGGCTGTACCTATCACAGTCCTTTTTAGCAGCTCACTGGAAGCTGGAGTGGTTCTGGAGGACTGGAGGAGGGTGGATGTAGACCCACTTTACAAAAGCAGTAGCAGGGAGAAGGCTGGCAACTGTAGACCAGTCAGCCTGACATCAATAGTGGTGAAGTTAATAGTCACCGTAAAAGGAAAGGACTGTGGAGTATCTTAAATCCAGTGGGTTACAAGACCCAAGGCAGCATAGATTTACAGAGGGAGGTCATGTCAGACAAATTTGATATATTTCTTTGATTGGGTGACCAGGCAAATAGATCAGGGTGCAGCGGTAGACATGGCCTACTTACATTTCAATACTATTCTCAACACCATTCCACAACAGAGGCTCAAAGGGAAACTGGGCAGCTTAGGGGTGGGTCCTAAGGTGGTAAATTGGGTAAGAAATTGTTTATGGGATGGGCAACAAAAGCTGATGGTAAACATTGTTCACTCTGGGGAAGGGAGGGTGACCAGTGGGGTGCCACAGGGTCCAGTACTGAGACCTATCCTCTTGTATGTCTTTATAAGTGACATTACAGATGAGCTGGAAAGAAAGATGTCTTCTTGTGAATGACATCAAAATCTGCAATATAGTGGACAATCCAGAGGGGATGGAAATAATGTGCAGAAACCTGAGAAAACTAGTGGAGTGGTGAAGGGCATGGCAGCTGGGTTTCAATGCAAAAAGTGCAAAATCTTGCACTTAGGTCTGAGAAACCCAGGGTGGAGTACAAAATGGAAAACACATATTGATTGTCACCAAACAGGAAAGGGACCAGGGGGTAATCATATCTGATGCTCTCAAGGTGGTAAGGCAGTGTGACAAGGCAGATGGTAGTGCCAGTGGGGTGTTGGGATGCATAATGAGGGGTATTACCAGCAAAAGGAGGGAGGTGGTGTTGCCACAGTATAGACCGCAGGTGAGACTCAACCTGGAGTTCTGTGGCCTGTTCTGGAGACAACATGTCAGGAAAAACATGGACAGAGTGGAGGCTGTCCAGAGGAGGGCAACTAAAATGGTGCGTGATCTGCATCAGAAACCCTATGAGGAGAAACTGATGGACCTCAGTATGTAAACCCTGGAAGAGGAGAGGGGGAAGGGGGATACGGGGGTAAATAAGGTACAGGAGGGGAATATTTTTCAGAGAAAAAGATTTACAAGAACAATGGGACATGCAGTGAAGCTGGAGAGGGGCAAATTCAAGAGAGATGTAAGGAAGTACTTCTTCATTGACTGTGTGGTGGATGCCTGAAACTGTCTTCTAGCAGAGGTGGTGGTCCAAAAACAGTGGTGGGATTGAAGCACACATGGGATAGGCATAAGGGAATCTTAGTAGAAAGCAAAGGTGAGCTGGACATCAAGTAGGGCCTGCGGTGACAATATAATCAGTGAAAAGAAGGGCAGATTGGGTGGGCCAAGTGGTCCTTATCTGACGTCAAATTCTATGTTTCTGTTCTGACTGTAGTATTCCTTTAAGGTTTTACTGTTCAAGCAGAAGAATAGCGCAGTACAGCATACTGCAATTCTTGCTCACATTTAAACCAGTAACTATAAAAATAAAACACGGGGAGTATGGTAACTCATTTGTTTACACACCCTTAATGTGTCATGCCTGGTTAATCCACTCAAGCTTTCATCTTGTGTTTTTAGTGGTTTCATGCACCTCAGGTGTATAAAAAAGCTCTTTACACACAACTCCACATACAAACATACAAAGAATGCCAGCAGATACAGGTCTGATGATCTATTTAGTCTGCTTAAGTGTGCAGCTAGCAGTCTGTTACACTGCAGCTGCTCCCCCCTCCTACTTGCATATTCAATTTCATGCCTGTTCTAGCTGATACCCCTTCCCCAGTGCCTCATTGGTGACCTTCCCCCTGACTTTGTCCCATCCCCTCTTAAAACTGCCCACTATCCAGGTGCAGCCTTGCCAATGACCTGTACAGTGGCAGGATGACCTCCCCTTCCCTCTCCTAGACATTATTTCTCTGGCAATATACCCTAGCATCTTATTAGCCTTAGCTGCTGCTTTTCTGCACTGCACTGAATGGTTCATTTGCCATGTTATTATCACCCCAAGATCTTTTTCCTCCTCTGTAGGGGATAACTGTACCTTCCCCAGTCGGTAATGATTCCTTGGGTTTCTTGCTCCCAAGTGCATGACTTTGCACTTCTTTGCATTGAACTCCAGCTTCCATGTTTCTGACCAGTGCTCGGGCCTAGCCAGATCATCCTGTAGCCTCTGACACCCCTCTGTGTCGTCCACCACCACACCTATCTTTGTGTCATCCACAAAAAGGCTGATCATATTCTTAATTCCATGCGAGATGTCAGCAATGAAAATGGCAAACAACACTTGACCCAGTAACAAGCCATGTGGTACCCCACTGGTTATGGCTCTTGAAGTTGAGAATTCCCCCTTACAACTACCCTCTGCCTCTTGTCATTCAGCCAGTTCCTGATCCACTCCATCATTTTCTCCCCTGCTCCCTGGTATCTCAACTTGCTAATCAGTCTCCCATGTGGCACTGAATCAAAGGCCTTGCTGTTGTCCAGATACAAGATATCTACTGCTTGGTCCCTGTTGAGCATCCTAGTCAGCCAGTCATAAAAGTCCAACAGGTTGATCTGACAAGATCTTCCCGAGACAAATCCATGATGTCTGTTGTCCTGGAGATCATTCACCTCCAGAAAGGTTACTAGCCTTTCCTTAAGGATAGTCTCCATTAGCTGCTACACAATGGATGTAAGGCTGACTGGTCTATAGTTGCCTGGTTCATCCGTGGGACCACTCTTGTGGAGGGACACCACCTGTACCATCCTCCAGTCCTGGAGATGCACCCAGTTTCCAGTGAGGTATTGAATATTATGTAATATACTTATTATTCTATAGGCAACCAGCTTGTCAGAGCTCTCAGGAAGATATCAGGTTGTGTCTCTGAAACGTCATCTGTGTGTTGCATGCACATCAGGCCTCCCTCCCACTGCTCCACCACTCATCTGGATTTTCCGAGCCCTTCTTGGGGCTTTGCATCATGTTTTCATCACATTTACAGTACTTGAGTTGTGGCTGAAAATTATACCACCTCAGAAGTGTTCCAACCACTAAGTGCAGCTGATGCAACTTACAACACTAAAAATAACAGATGTGTCAGTTGTTGTGCCATAAAGCAGTGAAACTCACAAATGCATCAAAGCATTTGAAAATAGCATTCAAGCATTTTAAGGAGTCTCAGAGGACACAGATGTGGCCCCAAACCATAAATTCCACTAGCATCCTCCTCTTTGAAAACCCAGCCCTGTACAGTGACAGTCAACACCATCAGTAGCCATAATGGGTCATGTCGGTCCATGCTGCATGCTGATATCACTTTCTATGCACTAGGTAACATAGACCCAATGAGAACGATATTGCCTCATGGCACACTGTAATATCCCATATCGTTCATTATGGTGACAGCTACCACTGTATGTTTCTTTTTGGCCATAGTGGTATGGTAACTGGCTGACTAGTTTTCAGCTGGGTGTAGGGTAGGTTTCCCAAGCTTAAAAAAACAGTACAAAATATTTGTGTAGCAGGTGGGTGGTAACCCACTGGGGTGGGGAGGAGTACATGGAAAAACTATTTATTATAAAAAATAAAATATGGCCAACCATGGGACAGCCATACAAATGGGGGTTTTGTACAGGCCTCCATACCAGGGGGAGGACATAGACATGTTGCTGTTAGAAGATATACAAAACATGACAGCTAAAGGGGAGGTTCTGATAATGGGAGACTTCAACATGCCAGATACAGATTGGTCAGTACCAGCAGGGACATCTGCCAAAACTAGACACATGGTGGATTCCCTGCAGGAGGAGGGCCTCAAACAACTGGTACAACAACCCACTAGAGACAGGGCTATCCTAGATCTAGTACTGACTAACAGGGAAAGGATCACAGATCTCCAGGTAGAAGGTCACATGAGGGCCAGTGACCATCACATGGTTTGGTTCAGTTTGCCCACTAGAACAAAATCATCCCATTCCAAGGCAAAAATATGGGACTTCAGAAGAGCTGACTTTGATAAGATGGCCAACAGAGTTAAGCTAGCCCTGGCAAAAAGAAATACAGGTGAGAGGGTACAGGCAAAGTGGGCAAGCATTAAAGATGCAATACTTGAAGCAACATCCCATTGTGTTAGTGAGAAAAGGAAGTGCAAAAGAAGAAGGAAACCACTTTGATTCTCAAACACAATAGCAGAAAAGGTCAGAGCCAAAAGGCTGGCCATCAGGAAATATAAGGGAACTCAGCAGGATGAAGATAGGGAGGCATACCAAACTTCCCTAAGGGAAGCAGGGAAGGCAGTAAGGCATGTAAAGGCCCAAACTGAGGAAACACTAGCATGAACAGTAAAAGAAGGTGACAAGACTTTCTATAGATACATTAGTGAAAGGAGGAAAGTCCAGAGGGGGTATTGCTGAGATCAAAGGAGATAAGGGGGCATGTGAGGAGGAGGACCATGTAAAAGCATCTTTCCTAAACAGATACTTCTGCTCAGTATTTACTGAAGAGAAGGTAGGGCAGGGCCCACAGCTCAGCACCATGGACACGGGGAGGGGTGTGCAATAGTCCCTTCACAAAAGAAAGGGTTCTATAAGAGCTCGATAAGCTTAGGGTGGACAAGGCAATGGGATCTGATGGCATACATCCCAAGGTACTAAAGGAGCTAAGTTTGGAACTAGCAGAGCTATTATCAGAATTGTTTAGTGAGTCTCTGAGCACAGGAGAGGTCCCAGAAGACTGGAGAAGAGCTCATGTGATCCCGCTACACAAGAGTGGTAGCAGGGTGGAGGCAGGGAACTACAGACTAGTCAGTCTTACCTCAGTAGTGGGCAAGATTATTGAAACACCCCTGAAGGAAAGGATAGTGCATCACCTGGAATCCATAGCAGCACAAGATCCAAGACAGCATGGGTTTACAAAAGGAAGGTCCTGTCAAACTAATCTCATAGATTTCTTTGACTGGGTAACCAGAGTGGTGGACCAAGGGGGAGCAGGTGATGCTGACTACCTTGACTTCAGCAAAGCTTTCAATACTGTTCCACACAGAAGATTGATTAATAAGCTGCGTAGGCTCAGGGTTGGTCAGACATTGGTCAACTGGGTGGCAAACTGGTCGATGGGCAGAAAACAGAGAGTGGTGGTAAATGGTATACAGTCAGAAGAGACGCAAGTCACAAGTGGGGTTCCTCAGGGATCAGTCCAAGGGCCAGTCCTCTTCAATATCTTCATCGGTGACATTGCAGATGGACTGGAGGGTAAGGTCTGTCTGTTTGCAGATGAGATCAAGATCTGCAAAAGAGTAAATGATCCAGATGGGGTGGGCAGAATGAAAAGAGATCTGGATAAACTAGCAAAATGGTCGGAAGAATGGCAACTGGGGTTTAACATAAAAAAGTGCAAGATCATGCACATAGGAAAGAGAAACCCTGACGCCAGCTATAGGCTGGGAAGGGAGTTGCTGGCAGTCACAAGGGAAGAAAGAGACTTGAGTGTCATCATCACCGATGACCTGAAATCATCCAAGCAGACCACTAAAGCAGTAGGTAAGGCTACAGGGATGTTGTTATCCCTCTTTACAAGACACTGGTTAGGCCCCATGTGGAGTACTGTGTGCAGTACTGGAGGCCACACCTTCACAAGGACATTAACCAAATTGAGGCAGTCCAGAAAAGGGCAACCAAAATGGCGCAGGGACTGCATCAGAAAACATATGAGGTCAGATTAACTGACCTCAATATGTTTACCTTAGAGCAAAGGAGGGAGAGAGGTGATATGATTAAAACATGCAAACACCTTAAGGGCATTAACAAGGTGAAAGAGTCTAACATTTTTCAATATAAGAAAAATAGCAGGACATGAGGACACAGCATGAGATTACAGGGACGCCAATTAAGGGGTAATGTGAGGAAGTTCTTTTTCACAGAAAGGGTGGTGGATGCATGGAACCACCTACCTCAGGAAGTGGTGGATATGAATACAGTGCAGGGCTACAGTGCAGGGCTTCAAACAGGCATGGGATAGGCATAAGGGAGCAATACAGATGAGTATGAATAGATAGGCCATTGACAGAGCAAAGGCCAATGGCACATTCATAAGGTAGAAAAAGAAATGGGCAGACTGGTTGGGCATTGTGGTCCTTATCTGCTGTCAACTTCTATGTTTCTATGCCCTTTACTCACAGGGTCACTATGACACCATCACAACCTGTTGATGGAATCACAGCCACAGCCTTTAAAAAAATTTTTTTTTATTAAAAGTTCCATAGAGCAGGAAGTTTCATTAAGTTTTGGTTGCAAGAACATTCTGATATGGAAAACATAGATACATTGTGATAAACACAAAAAATTGTACAAATAATTGTAACAAATACATTAAAATAAAGGTCTGAGGAGCGAGACAAAATATACCAAATAAGAGTTTCTCAAATTAGGAAAGAGCAATTTCTAGCAATGAGGAGTATCAAATTAGAAAAAATGAGATCCACACAAGGATATGGCTTTAGGTAAGCAGAAAGTTCAATACGGAACATCCGTAACAAAATATTTAGAGAAGACAGAGTGAAACTTTGATTGAAGATTCAGGACACTCATGCCAATTGTAGTCTTTAAAATAAATTTAAGCACGTTGAGGTTGTGATGCTTCTCCAAAGAGAGCCAGTTAAGTTGGAAATGCATGTTACAGTGGAGAGTTGGGTGAGCACAGCTTAAAAGAAAACATGTACGTTTATTATAAAGAACAGCCAAAGGCTGTAAACCAGTTGGGTTTGCATGATGACAAATAACATCGCCATAGTCTGAGATAGGCATGATGACCTGAAAAACAGTTTTCTGACTATCAATAATAGAAAGAGAGACCCTGGCATGATAAAGTCTGCCAAGGCAGGAACGGGTTTTCTTAGAAAGGCCTTCGATGTGGGGTTTGAAAGTGAGTGAGGGTTCCAAATTAAAACCCACATACTTAAGAGACATCATAAAAGGTATTATAAAATGGGCAAAGGATTTCAAGCAATCTGATTGGTTGTTAAACTAAAACTAGAACCCCCATTTAGAATACACAGGCCCATTTTATAAGCACAAAAAGCCACTCCGAGGATGTCAACATGAGACAGTTCTACTGCACTGGGGGCGAGGCCCTTCGGCCTATGGCCTCGTGCCTCACTACGTCCCCCTAGCTGTGCTTTAGAACTGTCTAACACACACCCCATTGTGTCTTATTGCTTACATAGTAGCTGTGAAAAATCTTAAAGAAGAAACTGATGGCAGAGAGAGGAAATATTAGGATCCAAACAACATGGTACGGGATTCTTTTTATTAAGAACCAAAAAGATTACTGAAGGTTACACTGAATTTTGGCAAACTCCAGTTTGGAATGGGAAGTAAGATGACACAGAAGCATGAGAATAGAAGATGACAGTGTCATAAGCATAGAGTTTGGTGGAGCAAAGTGAGAGACAGGAAGGCAGAAAAGCACAGGGCCCAAACTGGACCCTTGAGGGACTCCTATTGATACAGGCAATACAGGCAAAGAAAAAAACATTCCACGAAACTGATTCAAATCAGTCTGATAAATAAGAAGAGAACCAAGATAAAACATTTCTTGAAAATCCATAGTGTTGTAAAAAGGATAGGAGAATATTATGGGTATGGTTGATGGGCTTTGTACAGATCTGTGAAGATGGACCCCACATACATATCTATATTGTTAACCATACATTATTCTATATGTAGCAGAGCACATAATGTAACAAGCTAATAAAAGCGATCACTTAGCCATAGGGACTACCAATGTAGATCTGTATATAGAGCAATGATGGGTCGAGCAACCTGATGACAATGCAAATCTACAGATGTGGTGTACAACCATCAAGTTGGAGAATTCAGTTGCAGAGACATTAAAATAAGCTATGGAACCATCCTGTCAGTGCAGCAGTACAGCAAATGCCAGAGACTTCACTGATCCGGGTTCATGCCCTGAGCCTTGGTCATCAGAAGGTTGGTGGGGAGGAGGATCAAGACTCCAAGAGGACGTTCCCCACCACCAGAAAGGGGGGGGGTTACACTCTCCACTGCCACACTGCCACTTTGGTGATCACATATGGAAGTGCAGTGGGGCAGGTGACATGGGGAGGAGGATGCTGCCTGGTTCTTGTGTGTGGTCACGCATGACCATCCGCATGTGCATATTGCAATCCCAGATGTCAGCCTCTCAGGGGAGTCGCACCTATAAGCAGGAAATGCCCTGGAATGAGCATGATGAAATTGATGCCCCCAGGCCCTACCACCAGACTGGCTGCTCTGTATCCCAAATTTGAGGGCCAGAGGGCGCTGATTAATGAAGTACCCTGATGGAACCATCAGGGTGCAAAGGCTGCACTATGACACTAGGAACAGAGTTAAGCACTAGAGAAGGGTTTGGGATGGGGCTGGGAGTCAGTAGGTGGGGGCCATATCAGAAAAAGGGAAAAAAATAGAATGAAAAAAAAGAAATAAACTATGGCACCATATATTAGCTTTGGAATAAGAATGGTAATTGTACGAATATATTTTGAATCTGCTTGAAAATGAGTTCGCTCAATGGAGTTTTTATCCAATTCATAGTTTTTTAATAAAATATACTACTACAACAACTACTGAGCAATTGCTGTACGTGCATTTGGTGTTAGACTTTGCCTAACTCTGTAAGCCATGCCAAATTTGCAATTCATGTCCTTATTTGCAGCTAATATGTACATTAGAAAAATCTAATGAAGCATCAAGTGAAATTCCAAGGTACTTAAAACATGTAATCTCTTCAAGTGTTATGTCATCTTGGCTGTTTATCACTAACTTACTGTACCACCTTTAACCTTGGTTTGGAGCCAGGCAACATACCTTGTTTTTTGGGTAGTCAGCCCCTTGGTCTCTCTCAATAATTCAGTCCTGGATCTGACCAAAATCATGGTCTTAGTGGGACTTCACTTCAGAGGTCTTTGGAGCAGGTGTAAATGACCAGATCATTAGCACAGAGTATTGCATCTGGAGCTAAAGAATGGTAAGTCATTGATAAATACAGAGAATGGCAATGACCCCAAGATGGAGCCTTGTGGGACTCCCTCCCTAATGTTTGCAACTTTAAGCCATACTTTGAACTTTCCTACCTTGGCTTGATGCTTACAGTTTTGCAGGCAATTTGTTCAACTGTAAACCACTGTAAAGCATCATTGGAGACCCCTCAGAGAATCTGTTGCATAATAGTGGTTCACAAGGTCATAAGCCTTGGTGAGGTCCCACAATCACAGCCCCAGTCAGCATACTGCTATCCATAGCCATGCCTACAGTCTTCATGAATCTGACCAAGGCTGTGGTTGTCCCATATTTCCTTCTAAAGCCATGTTGCACTGGAGAGAGCAGATTGTAGTTTTGAATACATTCAACGAGTTGGATAAATACCATTTTTCACATGAACTTGCCTAGGTTGGGTAACGTTGAGATTTGTCTGTAGTTATTTAAGAGCTTTGCATTCCCAGATTTACAGTGGTAGTTAAACAAAAGTTGATTGATATTGTGGCATATCATGCTGTTTGTGGCAGCAAACCATGGTGAGGACCGCGGTGTTTGCAGCAGCAAATATGTCGTTACGAACTATGCAATACCGCACTGCATTTGCTGCTGCAAACATTGTGTATTGTACTGCAATACCAGTCAACTGTTACATAACTACTACCACTGTAAATACAGGTATAACATTTGTCAGGTTCGAGGGTCTGATACAGTACCACTAGTTAGGAATAAATTGATGATTTTGCTTAGAGGGGCAGCTATAGTTTTGGCTGAAATGTTTAACAGTTTCGGCTCAAAGTTGACTTTCACATCCCAGTTTGTTATTATCTAGGCATTTTTACAACAAAGAACTGAATGTTTCATCTGCTTAGACTACAGTGGCAGATTGCAGTCGGCCCAGTGGTATGGAGGACTGAGGCAGTGATGCCTTACCTCCAGCCATGCTGGCAGCCCGTGTTCGTGGGGTGAGCAGGTCGCTGGTGGTCAGCTGGGGAGGGAGAGGATCGAGCATCCAGAGGACAGCTCTCCTCTCCCGGGGAGGGGTGGGGTTGGAGTCCGCTGTTTGACTGGCCCCTAGCAGTGGCTGGGGGCTGGCACAACAGATCCACAGAAGGGGGGTGGAGCCAAGCAAGATACCTGGTGTGCCACATACGGAAGCATGCACGGTTCAGCCATTGGCATCATTGCACGCCTTGGCTCCGCGCTCGGGGGCGGGACAAAACCAGAGGAGAAAGGAAACCGACCGGCGGGATGAAGCCGGTCTCACCGATGCACTGGGCCAGCTGGTGCCTCACTTGGTGAGAGGCGGGGGACAAATAAAAAAAAAAAAACAGTGGTGACTTGAATATCTTTTTTCATCAGATCTTTGTGAGATAATCATAGTACAGAGTTTGTAGTCATATTGGTCCTTGGAAAACAGGAGTCACTGGATAGTTTGATACTTTTTTGGACTGACATACATTTTGTACAAAAATTGTATAGTACACAAGCTTTCAGGGCCACACAGGTCCCTTCATCAGATGGAATGTGAAGATAATCATAACGGAAATGTACTTTTTGCTCAGCAAAGATTCAAATTCATGTTGTTTGTTTGCTTCCCTCTGTCCTTATCCAGTAGGCCAGACTCTGTTCTAGTCTGTCCACAAGACCTGGATCCCACACCTATGGAAGGTTCTGCAAACAAGACTTGCTTCTCATGGAACATATCCTGTATATTTGAAACTTTTAAATAAAAAATAAATAAACCTACAGGAACAGTCACCACTGGTCCTCAGATACTCACTGCCTGTCCACTTCTGTACTGATCCAAAAACATATGATTCTGGGTGAGACAATCATTACTGATCCCCAGATACCCACTGCCTGTCCACCTGTGTATCGTCCCAGATTTATGATGTTGGGTGGGGATGTTACCACTGGACCCTAGATACCCATTGCCTATCCACAAGCCCTGGATCTCATGCGTACAGGAGTGGTTGCTGCTGGCCCCCAGATACCCACTGCCTGTCCACAAGCCCTGGATCCCACACCTACAGGAGTGGTTGCCATTAGCCCCTAGATACCCACTGCCTGTCCACAAGCACTGGATCCCACACCTGCAGGTACAGTTCCACTGGCCCCCAGATACCCACTGCCTGTCCACAAGCCCTGGATCCCACACCTGCAGGAATAGTTCCCACTGGCCCCCAGATACCCACTGCCTGTACTGTCCCAGATGTATTGATCTGGATGAGGCCAGCCAGCTGGAACTGATTAGGGCCCCACAACTGGGCAGGGAGAGTGTAGTAATATTCTCTGCGTAACAGTTATCAATGTTTTTACCTGTTTTGTCTCTCTGTATGACCTATCCCTACCCCTCTGTGGTATGGTTGACTATGGAGACCTTTATTGACAGTGAGAATCGGGATGGTATAAGTCCCACCAATAAAATTCTGGCTGACACTTGCAACTCTGTACGAATGACAACATAACTTCCTATGACAACATCCTATGTTATGTTATGAGCAAGATTTAACCCCCCCCCTGGGGCTATCTATTTCTTCCCACACCAGTCCCTCCTCCCATGCCACCGTATAATGGCAAGAGCAACCCACCTGCCCCAAAACAAGAGGTGTCCAAGACAGAAACCCAGCACTGCTATGTGCTGTGTGACCAGCCAGGCTCAGGATAAAGCCTGGGCCCTCAGCATGGTAAGTTGTGGCAAAACCTCCCAATGTTGGTCAAATCTACATTTGGGTTATAAATGTCTTCTTTATGCCTGAAAGGGTTGCCTTTACAAAATTTTGCCATAAACACTGCTGCTCCCCGGCTGAACAGGTGGTAATCAGCGACTTGGGCTTTTGAGGCTTCTTACCTACCTGTTATATTTTTCTTTGCAGCTTTTTCTACTCAGGTCGGAGGTGGGGCTCTTCATCCCCTGCTTGCCTCTCCTGCTAGCTACCACCTCATCTACCACCCCCAGCCCCCCCACCCCCATGGTGGGGCTGGGGAGGGAGGGCCCTTCTCTCCACCATGAAGAACAAATCCAGAAGTTTCAGCGGGGTCCAAAGTGGTGAAACAGGCAGAGCCAGGCAATAAGGGCTTCATACATCTGGTTCTCCTTTTCCCATTTTCTTGGTTCCTCACTTGACTGGCAGCATATAATGACGCTAGACATACGTGCACATGGTGGGGCACACGCACTACAGCGTCTGCCACCAGCCATCCCATACTAGTCACTCCCACTGTCCTACCACCACACCTCCACATGGTGGCAGCTGGTCCCCCCTTCCTGAGAGAGGAGAGCAGTCAAACGGATGCTCAGTCCTCTCCCTTCCTGGCCAACCACCAGCGATCCAAGTCTGTTTCAGGAACCTGGGCCACCAGTATGGTAGGAGGTGTGGCATGCAGCACCTCAGCCTTCCGCACCACTGTGACGATTTGCCTACCTGTTATTGATTGTGACCAAGTGTAAAGCACCCTCATTCTTCAAAACATGTTTTGCACCTGCCCCACCCACCTTCGGCCACCACTGTTTGTCGTGCTTTTCCTTCTAACATGAAGGCTGATGTTGGTCTGGGCATCACACAGCTCCCTCCTCCTCTCCACAGACTGCACATCCCAAATCAGGCCACCCATTTTTTTTAATCAGGAGTCGTGCTCCAGGATAGCCTCATTTAGATGATGCAGAAGACGAGACGCTTGGCACTAGAGGAGCATGATGAAAAAAAAAAACACTCATAGCTTAAGTAGCCAAAACTTTTATTTGCAATCAAGCACCCCCTGATGGAGTGGGTTGAAGCACTGGGGCTCAGAGCTTAACTCGTGATTCTTGAATTTGCTTGCAAATAAAAGTTTGACTACTTAAGTTATGTCTGTAATTTTTCTCAGTATGCTCCATGAGTGCAGAGCACATTGTTTTTTGCTTGATTGACAGACTGGCCATCTTACTCTGCACCACCTCTTTATTTCTGAGCCCACCTTGCTTTCCTCTGCCATCATTTAGGTGATGCACCTCCAAGGGAGCAGTACAGAAGAAAGAATATTTTAAAATATATTAGTAGTCACAATACTGTGTATTCATCTAAAGACCATACTGTACAAATATAAACACACCATCCAGTGTTTAACACCATGCATGTACCCTACAGATACAAACTAACATCAAGGAATGCATAGTACAGCGGTTGGAAATGGTGCAATCTAATTGGTTGACTGCATTCTAAATGGGTTATTAAATGGCTAGAAACCCTAGTGTGCTATAAGATGATTAGAATTAACATTATAAAACATTCATTAAAAAAAAAAAAACAGTTTAAAAACTCCATTAAATATCTATTAAAATGTCACCTTATGTCACAGCTTTTGGTCATCTGGACTGAAACTGTTTGGACTTTTTACACATTTTTTAACATTGTATTTTGAAGATTTTCATGATAAATTAATTATACTGAAAAGTATTATGGTTCAGAGTATCAGAGGCTGGAAATACGTACAATGTCTTAACCAATAATTCTTCACTGGTCAGCCAGTGTTGCAGCATAGGGAGGGAATTGCTACAGTCCCAGAGTAACTCTGGTGGAAGCAATCAGAAATGATGAGCTATTTGCAGCAAGACCATGGGTTACTCCAGAATGTCCATGAGAGATAGTGCAAAAGTTATTGGGGTAGGTCGCTTTTTAAGAGAAAAATATCTCTCACACGCAATTTTCTTTATAAATGTTCTTTATTTTCATCTCAATTAAAGTAGACCCTCACTATAACGAACAAACTGGGGTCCATGATGTGAGTTCGTTATAGCGCCTCATTCCTTATATCAAGGGTTGCTGCAAATCTACCAGAGCGTTAAAATGCGGTTGCAAACAAGCATCCTTCCCCACCCGACTTTTCACTGCTCCCAGCTGCTGCTTAGTTATACAGTAAGAATACTGTTTATAAGAAATGGTATTTAAGTCAGCTTTGAGTAACAATTAACTGTGCTTACTTCTGTTACTTACATCTATGACTCTGCTCATCTCTCTGACTCTGCTCACATTTCTTTCAGTCAGCAATGGGTATCCCCCCATCCAACCGCTCACGCTCCCTGGCTGCTGGTTTCACCATACAATTAAATATTTAGCCATCTTAACTCCATATTTCTAAAAATTGGACACCAAGAGACCTGGTACATAGAATCAGTAGTGCTGTAATACAGTTTAGCATCGCATCGGCCACATATCCGACCAACCGAAGTGACAGCATGTAGATTGTGGACCGGAGCGTTAAACAGGGTTTACCATACAAGTTACTCGGTGTCCTGGTTACTGTCAGCATGGTAATCTGACCAGTAAATAAAGTCACTGGGGGTTGATTGTGGAGGCTTGCTAGGTCCATATGAAGAAGCGTAGAAAAGATGAGCTGTGCTGTAATTACGTAGCTACTGCACTGCCAGTTCTCCTGACCATGTTAAACACAGTCCATCCAAAACTTGAATACTTCTTCTGTATTTAGGTGTCCAGATTAAGATTACTTACAGCTTGTGAACCAGAGGAACATGAGGGCTGGTTTGCAGAGAGAGGTTTTGAAGCCATGATCAGCAAGGGATCAGGTGTGGAATCATCAGACTGCATTACCTTTGGTAGCCATAGGGAGCATTCGCTATAACTGAGTTTTCGCTATAGTGGGGTTCGCTATAGCGAGGGGCCACTGATTTTGATATAGCCCTGTTTCACCTGTTCAATAGGCTTCTTCTGGGGGCCTGTTGAAAAATAAATATTTTTAATATTTAATTTTTTCATATTTCCTTATACAGTTGTTTCTATGCTTGACATTCTAGACATCCTCATGTATTACGTTTATGTCTCTTTCAAGAATTGAACCATATGTTTTAAATATTTACATTGTTTATCTATATACAAGATTGTATATAGACAATATAAATATTTAAAACATATGGTTCAATTCTTGAAAGAGATATAAATGTTGAACATGAGTGTGTCTAGATTGTCTAGCATAAAAACAACTGTATAAAGAAATATGAAAAAATTAAATATTAAAAATATTTATTTTTCAGCAGTCCTCCAGAAGAAGCCTATTGAATAAGTGAAACACTGGGGCTATATCAAAATAACTGAGATGAAAATAAAGAACATTTATAAAGAAAATTGCATGTGAGCAATATTTTTCTCTTAAACAGCGACCTACCCCAAAAACATTTGCAACTTTCTGAACCGAACTTTGGGTCAGCTCCGCCACTGACCTAAACTCTAAGAAATTGTTGATTACCCTTGGGATGCTACAGAACATTTTACTTGAGAGATGGTGGCCCAGAGTGAAATGCATTCAAATGGGTGACATTACTTGACCAATAAGTCCATGATGCCAAAATCAATAGTAAAATCAATAATCCAGACTTCCCTGGGCTGGAGTCATTCCAGATATGCCAAACAATGTTCATTCGTATTAACATGGTTAGAAATATTCCCCAGCTATTTAGGTTTTAAGCTAAGAAATATAATAGTAATAATAATAATTTTATTTATGTAGCGCTTTTCATTTTTCAAAGCACTGTGCAGCTTAAAACACTACAAGATCATATATTAAAATCAGGTATCAAACATAGATAAAACCATCAGGTTCAAAACATTCAGTTTTCTATAAAGGCCATTTGCAAAAGATGGGTTTTCACACCCATCTTAAATTCCTCCACGAAAGTGCACTCCCGTAACCGGCGAGGTAGAGAATTCCAAAGGGTGGGCGCAGCATAAGAAAATGCCCTACAGCCAGATGATTTAAGATTCACTCTTGGAATCTCCAGCAACCCCTCATCGGCAGAGCGGAGCGATCGACCAGGGCAATAGAGAACCAAGAGTTCTTTCAGGTAGGCCGGACCCTGACCATGAAGGGCTTTGAAAGTCAGTAAACTGACTTTAAAGGTGATCCGCCATCGTATAGGCAGCCAGTGCAGTTCGCACAGCACTAGGGTAATATGACAGGACCTACTAGAGCCAGTCAAAACCCGGGCTGCTGCATTCTGCACTAGCTGCAGGCGGCGGATTTCAACCCCTGAAAGCCCAAAGTAAAGGGAGTTGCAATAGTCCAGACGCGAGGACACAAAGGTGTGGACCAACATTGGAAGGTCGTCAGACGGAACCAGGTGCCTAACTCTGGTGATATTCCTAAGATGGTAAAAGGAAGTCCTGATGACCGCCGACATCTGTGACTGCAGTGTCAGCCTGTCATCAAAAACAACCTCCAGGTTAAGCACCTGTTCAGAGGTCGGAAGTGAGATGCCACCAAGAAAAATTCCTGAGGGCGTACCAACAGACGACCCCTCTATCTGGTGGCCCGGGTCCACAACCAAAACCTCTGTCTTTTCTGAGTTCAACTTCAGCCAACTAGAATCATCCACTCCTGGATTTCTTTCAGACAGTTGTTAAACACCGTGAGAGCTCCATCCTGGTCAGGTGCAAAAGACAGGTATAGCTGGGTATCATCTGCATAGCAGTGAAACCTCAGTCCATACCGTCTTACAGTGTCTCCGAGGGGCAGCATATACACCGTGAATAGCATGGGAGACAGCACTGAACCCTGAGGCACCCCACACAGCAAAGACTTTGGGCCCAAGAAAAAAAACAGACACAACTCTTTGTCATCTCCCAGTGAGGAATGAAGTGAACCATCAAAGGACGGTTCCTGATATTCCACAAATATGTCCCAGGCATGCTATCAACACCATGTGATCCACGGTGTCAAAGGCAGAAGAGAGATCAAGGAGAACCAAGATGGAACGTCTCTTCTGATCTCTCGCCCTCAGAAGACCATTGAGCACCCGAACCAGTGCTGACTTGGTGCTATGTCTTTTACGGAAACCGGACTGGAGTGGTTCATAGATGTCAATGATGGTTAAATGGTCCTCCAATTGGGCTGCCACTACCTTCTCAATCACCTTCCTGATAAAGGGTAGGTTAGAGATGGGTCTGTAGTTTGTGAAACAGTCTGGGTCCAAGGTAGCTTTCTTTAAGAGTGGTGTCACCACCGCCTCTTTCAGGGAGCTAGGGAACTCACCCAACTCCAAGGAGCACCAGACTATTTGCACAAGGACTGAACCGATGATATCACTACAACCCAAAATTAGGGAAGTCGGTCCAGGGTCCAAACTACAGCATGTAGGGTGCACACTATGGATAATCATCATGACATCTACGAAATCAGGTCGACTGAAGGAACTCCAAGAAAACTGAGGTACTGTGAACTCGCACTGTTCAACAGCATCCCCCCTAGAGAGTGCTGGTTGCAGATCCACCCTGATGTCAGTCACCTTAGTTGCAAAAAATCAAGCAAGTTCCTCGCACTCTAATTGCGAAAAGGCTTTTCCGAACTTGCAGACAGGCTGGGTTGCACAGTCTGTCTACAGTTCGAAAAAACTGAGCTGATCGATTCCATGCAACCGCAATCTCCCTGGACAGGAATTCTGCCTTCTTACGGGTGATTGCAGATTGATAGACTTAATAATGGTCCATCAATCAAAGGTGGTCAGCTTTAAGGGTGGACCTGTGCCAGCACTGCTCTAACCTTCGCCCCTGTCACCGCATCTCCCTCAATGTCCAATTAAACCAGGGGGACATGGGGTGAAGGGATAGGGGGCACACATGGACAGGAGCAACAGAATCCAGAGCCACCGCAACAGCCATATTATAAGCCAACACGAGGGTCTCTGGACTACTGCTCGCCAACGTGGGGGACGAGAGGTCAAGGACTGCTGCAAGGCCTTGGGGAGTAATATCCCATAAAGGGAGGTACCTTACCATCTCCACAGGGGTAGGTCTTCTCAGGGGGTGCAAAAACTGAACCTCACAGTGTAGTGATCTGACCAAGTGACTGGTTCCACCCCCAAGTCAGATGTTTCGATCCCTGGTAGGAAGATTAAGTCTAGAGAGTGTCCAGATTTATGGGTAGCAGTGGAAACCACCTGTGTAAGGCCCAAAGAAATCATTAATTGTAGGAAGTGATTACCAAAATTGGGAGAGTTCATCATTGACCCAGGCATTAAAGTCACCCAGAACCATCAATCTGGGTGACTCAAATGCAGTGTCGACGATGAAGTCCGCTACTTCCTGTAAGAATCACTTCCCATCCCCGGGTGGATGGTAGATTAGAACGATTGGAACGCCTACACCTGCTACCACTGTACACTCAAAGAACTCAACCTCCCCAACTACTACATTCGTGAGGCCCAGTTCAGTCTTGAAACTGACTGCAACCCCCACCCTTGCGATCCAGTCTCGGGCGGTGTATCACCGAGTACCCAGCCGGAGTCATAGCCTCCAAAGTGGGGCCTGGATTTTCATCCAGCCAGGTCTCGGTGATGCAAGCCAGGTCCACCGAACCAACAAGATCAGTAATAATGCCAGTCTTATTCCTGATGGACAAGGCATATAAGCTGAAACTCACCTAACAGAAACTAGAAATGTACACAACTTTGAAATCAGCATACCTTGGTTTACATTTTAGCATTACTTGAAACTGGAGATAACAATAGTGTAATACTTTGTGTTTCAGCAGGTAATAAACTAACTTGGCTTAAACAAATTCAAAGTAATTGACTGTCCATTATTGAAGTGTCCCTGGAATCAACTTGCTATGTGCTGAGGAAAAGCACCAGTGCATGCAGCACCCTACTTCAGTGCTCCCGCCATGTGACGGTAGCCATCTTATAATGGGGAAAAGTTCTCCATCCCAAGTGAACCCAAGCCTCTACTTCGGCAAGTTCTGAATTAAAAATATATGTTAGATTGCATAAGATCTCTCCTGCATCATCCCAATCCCTGCCTAAGATAAAGTAATATAGTTTGGTAATGCGTGAGGGACAAGTTATACTACACTTCTATGAAGCACAACTTTGGTTATAATGGGCTAGCTCCTTAGCAAACCATTATCAAACTAAATATTGCTGTATTTTCAAACAAATGGTAGTTCATAGTGCTACGAGGCTAAACTCATCAGCCTTTGCCTTTTCACTGTGAGTCCCCCATTGCCTCATGAGCAGAAAAGTCCCCTTTTATTTTGTTAAGGTGTTTTGGGGGGCTTCACCTGAGTCTGTAAGGAGATAGGTTTTACCTGAATAAACCCCTTTTCAGTCTAGGGGGGGAGCTATGTGAGACTCCCAGCTCCCTGAGACCCAGACAAACTAAGTTGAAGCTCTTTCTTCTCTGTCAAGTTGCAAAACTGATGGCCAGGAAAACATAAATGTCTGTGGCATCTGATAACAAGAGGGTTTGTTTCCTTTTTACAAGTGTTAATACTGCATCCTGAATATGAACTCCAATGATGGTGATCTGTATTGTCTGAGGCAGTTATGGGTTAGAAAGTATTTTTCTGGGGTTTTTATTCATTTATCTGTCAAGTCTAGCTGAAAGGTAGTAATCAGGAGTCCAGTCACATATTTCTGTAGATCTGATCCCTCCACTGTTTCCATTACCCCCAGAAGCCACAACTCTGCAGACCAAGCACTATTCCCTAAGTGTTTTAATATGAGCTGGGGAACTTTGTATCTTCAGCGCGGATATCTCTTCCATCAGGCCACACCTATGGAACTTATATCTGCCAGGTGCTAGGACCATACGGAAACCATGGCAAGCAGTCCACCAGGGGCCACCCATGATGATGTCAGAAGTCAGCTGCTAAATCATATGGGTGGCCCCTTCCCATCTCAGTTCTTTTCCCACCATCGACCATACTCATCGGACCGCTTCTAGACATGCCGATGCGAATGCTGCCGCTTTACTTTATATTTCTCTCCATAGTAAAGTTTTTACCAAAGGTGGTGTCTGAGTTTACTTTAAATCAAACCATCCACCTGTCAGTTTGTGTTTCTGAGCATGCCAATCCAGGGGAAGCATTGCTACATACTCTAGATGTACATAGGATACCCAGGTACCATATACACCGCATGAAGGACTGCAGAAAGTCCTCGCAGCTCTTTGTTTTATTCGACCCTAAGAAAGAGGGCACCCCAGTTTCTAAACAGTGCCTGTCCAAATGGTTAGCAAACTGTATTACTTTCTGTTATAGGAAATATGGTAAGAAACCTCCTTGGGTTGTTTGTGGCCATTCCACTAGAGGCATGGCCACATCTGTTGCCTGTTTCAAAAACGTGTTTGCAGCAGGCATCTGCGCAGCTGTCACCTGGAGTACTGTCCACACTTTCACTAAACACTACAGTCTGGATATTGCCTCTTGCAAAAGGGCTGGCTTTGGCCTAGCTCTGCTGGCCTGTAGTCTCCAGCCACTCAGACTGTTTATAGTCAGTAAGTACTGCTTGGTACTCGTTCCATAGGTGTGGCCTGATGAAAGAGATATCCTTGAAGAAGATAGAACAGTTACGTACTCACACTAACAGTAGCTCTTCAAGAGAATCTCTTTCATCAGGCCATGCCATCCCACCCTCCTTCCCCCTATGGGATCCTGTGACTCTAGTGAGTGCTGTCTCCTTCACCACAAGGATCTACCTGCTGTTCTCTGCCTCGCCTGGTTGGCAGAGTCCTAGGTTCTCTCCTGGTTCCCCTATAAGGAGGTCCTCCAAGCATGATATTTGGTGGAGAACTGAGGAGGGAAGGGACTGCCCTTGTTTATTTAGCAGCCAATGTTTGATGTGGGCAGTCCCTGGTGTAATGCTTACAAAAGTTGCTCTATGGTCCTAGTGCCTGGCAACTATAAGTTGCACAGGTTTGGCCTGATGAAAGAGATTCTCTTGAAGATTTACTGCTACGGTGAGTATGTAACTGTTCTTTTCTCTTACTAGTCCCAAAGTAACTGCAGCGGATTTTAAAACTATGTCTGTAGCCTCCTGCATTTCAGTCTGCAGGGAGTCCATTTTTGTTTCTACAGTAAGGACTCGAGTGCTAAATGAGTCAATTTTTTTTTTTTTTGCTAAGCTCTCCAAGTGCTTCTATAAAATCCCTTTTTGGCTCCTGCACTGTGAAAAGCGTAGCCGCATATGTAGGTTCCAAATCCTCAGCTGACTGTGAAAACCATGCAGCATCTTTTTTATCCTGCCTGTGGCTTGCTGGATTTTCTCAGCCCAGGATCTCGCGACTGGCCCTCACTTGGCTTTTTCATCTTCAATTCCGTAGAAAATGATATCCTTCTAAAGAGGAGGTCATGCACTATTATGGGATGCTAGAAAAGAAAGAAAAATGAAAGTTTAAAACTGCACAATAATCACTTGTTTGGCTGCTGAAATGGAGCTTCACAGGGGATGTCTGCTTCAGTCAGCTGTTTTTTTTTACATATTTTATAGAGTTTTTAGTTTGGCTCTTCTAGCCATTTGATGTCTTTATGTAATGATATGTCTGCCATTCCTGGAATGTTAACAGTGCTCCGTGCATTGGAGAGGTGCTTTATATAATTAACAACTATTAATAATATCACTACTTCAGTATAATTATACTATTTGGTCAGATCAAGAGATGGGTCACCTTTGGTATTCTAGTCTTCGGGGCATAAGGCACTTGACTTTGCCTAATAACTCATGCCGACCCCAGGGTTAGATTAACTGAAGGTAACCCAGCCCATGATCATCCCTGAATGCTTAAATCAGTGCACTGCATAGATAAGAGTTAAGAGGATAGTTGTAATAGGGTGGGAGGAAGATATGAGAATTGGGGCAAGAGATCCAGGTGTGCCAGATTTGATATTTGTGGGCTTTAGGAAGTGTTAAAAAGCATGAGTATGGCATTAGTAAGTGATAAAACATGACCTGCTTGCTGGTCCGGTGGCACTGAGGGTTGAGGCACTGGACACCTTACCTCGCGCCACGCCGGCGACCCGGGTTCAGGAACGGAATCGGGTTGCTCAGGGGTCAGCTGGGGGAGGAAGGATCGAGCATCCAGAGGACAGTTCTCCTTCCTCGGGGGGGGGGAATTGCGCTGTGTGCTGTTGGCTGACACCTAATGATGGCTGGGGGTCAGCACATGCATGCAGCCATGCAAAGTGTTGGCCCACATCTAGGACTATTGACAGTCTCCACAGAGGTGGAGATGGCCTGCCGCTCATTGCACAGACATGGGTGTAGGAGAAAAATGGAAAATTCGGGGACCCAGCAGGACCCATGATGGCCGAATAAGGCCAGAGGATGTACCCCTCTGAGGGAGGGGTCATAGCCCCTGCTGGGTTTGTGGCGGTGGAGAAAAAGACTAATAAAAAAAAAAATGACCTGCTTAAAATGCCCTAGATGACTGGCCTGGTGGCCCAAGGTGTTGGTGCACCGCAGTGTCAAGTGGGAGAGTCAGGGTCAAATCTCAGTCCTGACTACCCTGGGCCGGCGGAGTCTACAATGCAGTGCAGAGGCATCATGTGATGAGCCTGGGAGGGGGGCAGACTGCTGCATGGATGCCTCCTATATCAGGAACAGCATTGGCATCACATAGGAAAAGATGACATAACACCAGCCAGCCCCTGCCCACAGAACGGAACCACAGGTGCCCATTGATGGGTGCTGGGGCGGTGAGAAGATTACAAATGCCCACCCTGCAAGCTCAACTTATGTCACCAATAGCCCAACACACCTCCACTGACTAAGGTGGTTCCCTAGAGTGGCCAACTGCTCATGGGTTAGTTCAGTGGGACCCTGCCATGAGAGGTGTAGAATAATGGAAGGATGGAGTGGATCTGACCTATAGAAGATCACGGCCATGAGACATGTGCAATGGGCAGCCAGAGCAGTAGGACACCTAAAGAGATGGAGGTGTAAGGAGCGAGGGCTAGAGGGAGGAGTAAAATGTAAATGAAATGCATTTGTCAGTGCTGAATGTTTGCCACTGGCATTGCTGTTGTACAGAGTCTTGCTTGTACGCATTTTTACTATACTGTATATTTACCCAGGATAGAGCAGATGAGATGAAATATCTTATTTTCAGTGGTGTCCTGCTTTGACATTATACTCAAGACGGGTGGGATTTTTAAAATCCCATCTGAAAGATGATTTCTCTGTGCAACTGTGGAAACAAGTTTCGGAGGGGATTTGAAAAATGACACCTGCCATGTTCCGGAGGTGGGGTGCCACAGGAAGGTAGCATTTTTCCAAAGAAAGAGATGCTCATGGACAAGCGATCGAACTATGAAGGTGGAAGGGGGGGACTCAGAGGTAATGTAAGGAAGTACTTCTTCACAGAGAGCGTGGTGGACACATGGAAAGCCTCCCGGAGGAGGTGGTGGAGGCTAAAATGGTTATAGGATTCAAGAATGCATGGGGTAGATATGAGGGGAGCTTGGAAGTAAGGCAGGGGGTGAAGACTGAAGCCTGAGTAGGGTGTGCGGTGTAGCTGTAGGTAGGGGAAAATGGAGCAGAATGAGGAGACCAAGAGGTCCTTACCGGCAAACATCTTCTATGGTTCTATGCTGGATATGTTAAACATCATGGGCCAAAATCTGCAAAAAATAAAGTTATGAGTAAACAATTTGAGTCCTCATAACTGTTGGTTTTTCACATTTTTACCCCAAATGTTCAACATAAAATATTTTTATGACCACTCCTTCTGAGTATGTCAGGTGTCATTTTACTACCTGTTGCCTACTTCAGCTCTTGTCAATCTGTACACTCAGACGCTACCTAACTTCTGTTCCCTCTTCCTTCTACTAGCGGATTTAAGTATCCTACTGCCTTTCTCCTGGTTTTTAGCAAGTATTACCTATTAGCGTCTTCTTTCCTGTTACTAGTATTATTGCTTCCCTATTATTGTATTACCCCTGCCCCCCGATTTTTGTATTTACTGTCATATCGTACTGACTATGAAAATTGTTGAACATTTGTTGCATTCGGTTTACTCTGTATGGACTGTAATTGTATTTTCTTTGTACTCTCCTGGGTCGTGCCTGATAATAGGTATTTTTTATGTCTAGCGCACCGTACCCAGTAACAAAAAATAAATGAATAAATTTATAAAACAATGACTGAAAAGTCATTTTGAGACACAAGTATTAAAACACATTTTGGGAAGGATTTGATAAATAACAGCAGTCACATTCATGAGGAGGTGTGAAAAAATGGCTATGTTGAAAAGTTGGGATCAAAATATTGAAAATCACCACTGTTATGAGCATGTTTTGAAAAATTGCAACAGACTCATAACTTCGCTGTTTTCTCACATTTTTACCCCACAATTTCAACATAGCCTTCTTATAACCCCACACAGCCTTCTTAAGAGTCCACCTCATGGACAAGGGCAGTGAACATTTTCAAATCCTGCCCAAAAGGTGATTTCATGCCACAAGTGTGAAAACACATTTTGGCCAGGATTTGAAAAACGACAGCTGTCACATTCATGAGGTGTTGTGAAGAAATAGCTATACTGAAAATCTGGGGTCAAAATATTGAAAATTATCAGTTATGAGCCTGCATTCATAAATTTTAACATAGGCTCATAACTTTGTTGTATTTTAATATTTTTACCTACAATTTTCAACATAGCCTTCTTATGACCCCACCTCATGAACAAGGGTGGCAAAAGTTCCAGCTCCTGCCTGAAAGGTGATTTCATGTAGCGACTGCAAAATCACCTTTTGGGAAAGATTTGCCTAATTTTACTGCTATTGTTCATGAGATGGGGTCTCCAAAAAAGGTACGTTAAAAATTTGGGACAAAAGTATTCAAAAATTCATAGGTTTCATAGGTGTTGTATGAGTCTTGAAGCTTTCGTCATGTAGACTCGCTGATGTCTATTGGCTATATCAGTTTTCTAGGTAGTTATCCAGTGCTACCTTAATGATTTCCTTTGTAGCACTACAAACTATAGTTTCTGGGAGTCTATTCTATAAGGCAAGGGAAATTTTATTTAAAAAACGCCCAATCCCGGAGGCTCTGGGCGCTGTACAAATAAATAAATACAAAATCAAAGACATAATACATCACATATTTATATACACAAGATAAAAATGTTGGTCTATCATATAATTAATCATATTCTACTAAATTCCATAATTAATCCCAAAAAGCTTGCGAAAATAGTAGGGCCTTCAGGTGGGCCTTAAAGATATCTACAGTAGGGGCCTCCCTAACCCCAAAAGGCAGCGAATTCCACAGAACGGGAGCTGCAACACTGAAAACTCTCTCACCAGCAGATCTCAGCCTCATCCTGGGAATCGCCAGGAGGCCCCTACTGGAAGAGTGGAGGGGGGCGGACAAAGAGAGCAGGTGTAAGAAGGTCTAACAGATAACCAGGGCCCTGCCCATGTAGGGCCTTATAGGTGAGAAGACCCACCTTAAAGAGGATCCTCCACCTTACCGGCAGCCAGTGCAATTCACGCAGCACTGGTGTAATGTGGCAAAATTTTTGCTGCCCAGTGAGTAATCAGGCAGCTGCGTTTAGCACCAGCTGCAGCCTGCGGAGAGATCCTCCTAAGACCCTGAGGTAGAGCACATTGCAGTAGTCAAGTCTTGATGTAACTAAGGCATGTATCGAGGTAGGGAGGTCCAGAGGCGGCACAAGGGGCTTTATTCTGGCAATATTTCTGAGATGGAAAAAACAGGAGCGGACCGTGGAGGATATTTGCGCCTCCATAGTCAAATTCCTGTCCAGAATAACACCAAGGTTTCGCACCCAAGGGGAGGCCTTCAATGAAACAGCTCCCATACAAGCTGACCACACGCTGATTGAACCAATTTTCTCTTTTAGTAGTACAGTGCTCCCTCACTATAACGAATGCGTCAGGAGCCAAGCCCTTCATTCGTTATAGCAGCGTGTTCGTTATATCGAGGAAGCATGTAAAAAAAGAGCATACATTACCAAGTACAACACCAGTTTGATTTAGTTAATTCACTTTTATTCATTATTCAGTTTAGGTTGTAATCAATTTAAAAAGTAAAATAATTAGATGCATAATAAAATGCAGGTTCATTCGTAACTGTTAGCTGACGGTTTCATAAAACAGGTAATCTTAGATTGTTTACATTTTTTGACCATGATGTCACTCATATGTGATATTATGTTTCTCAGCTGCAATACCTTTATCGGATCACTGTCCTGTGACTGCAAATAGTGGAGCCCAGCTTCCATCCCCCTTATCGCCTCTGCATAACTGGGTACTTTCACTTCCTCCGTGTCTTCATCCTTAGAGCGATTGTCACTCTGCTCAACTTGCTTCACCGCACTGACTTTCTCAGAGTCTGCAATCGACTCTGACGTCTGCACCTCATCATTGACGGACAGCCAGTCATCAATGGCAGAAGGATCTGGTGTATCCAGCAAGCTCAACTCTGTTGTAAGAGCAGCTATCTCAGGTGTGTCATCTCCAGCATCTTCTTGGGTGGTTTTAGGGTTGCAAAGCTGTTCTCTGAATGCTGTCCCCAGTGTGGCTTGCCAGCAGTGGATAATGGTAGAGGGTGTCACTTTTCCCCATGCTTCTCCTGCAATTGTTACCACGTCTCTTAGGTTCAGGTTTTTTAAGAATGCACACACTTTAGTACCCGCAGCAACCAAATCAGTAAGCAGTCGCTTACGATAATGTTTTTTAAATGTTGCTATAATGCGAATTCCATGCCTCCGCTGGAATCGCCATAGCCAGCCTGACGAGGATTTGAATGTGTACTCCTCGCCATGAATTTCTTTGGCAAACTGCTCAGCCTTGTTCTTCATAATAGAGCCGGACAATGGTATCCCATGAACACGCCGCTGCTCAAACCAAAGCTGGGTTGCTTGGTCAATTTTGCCCTCGTCAGGACGCCTTAACTTTTTTCGAGCCATCCCCTGGGTCTCTGAGCACTCATCGGCAAATGCTCGGAGGGCATTCTCCTGCTTCCGCCAAGTACATATTGTGGATTTTGAATACCCACTCTCTAAAGACAACTTAGTCAAGCTTTCACCACCTTCCAAGGGGTCTAGAATTGCCAGCTTAGTTTTGACTGTGTAGCCGGATCGCTTCATTTTGCATGCCATACAGCTGCAGGATGCCGACACTGTTTTATAGGCAGTGTGTGCATGTTAATTACATGTTAATTAAGACACGCCTATCAATTAGAGAAACTGCATCGGGAGCCATCACCTTGATTCGTTATAAGCGGGATTTCGCTATAGCGAGGTTCATTATAGCGAGGGAGCACTGTATTATAGTTTTCCCCCAAAAGTTGATTATTGTGTCCCCACAAGTCTTTACAAGTTTGCTTTCTCTGTAGTCCAAGGCACTTCCAGACATCTGTGTTTCTAAATGTCCTATACACCAGGCACATGTCTCCCCTTAAACGCCTATACTCTAGTGAAAACAATTGTGACTCATTTAATCTTTCAGAGTATTGGGGATGAGTGGTGCCATCTATATTTCTTATTACCTTATGCTGGATTCTTTCAAGCAATGTTCTAGACTGAATGCTATACGGAGCCTAGAACTGGAGGCAATACTCAAGGTGCGGTCTGACCAGGGAGCTATACAGTGGGATCATGATCTCTCTTTCCCTGCTCTTAATATGCTTAAGTATGCAGCCCAAGATCCTGTTTCCTTTTGCTGCAACTTGTCTTATATGATCTGTAAAAGTTAGTTTACTGGTCACAACTACACCTGAGTCTCTTTCATTTTCACTGACATGAACTCGTTTTAATCATTGAAAACAACCAAGTTATGCCACTAAGTTAAAAACCCCATTGAAAATACATTGAACCACATACTATACGTGATTTCCTCAATTCACAGTCTGGTGTTGAAGAGTGAAGACGTGCCTGTGGTCCAGAGAGGATTACAGTGTTGGACCCCCAGTGGGCAAGTAAGGGCTTGGGGGGATGGGGGGTGGGTACTGAGTGTGAAGGTCCGGTGGGGAGACTAATGGCAGCAGCTGCAAGACATCAATGGATGGTTTTCTTTTTTTACAGGGCATGTTTAACAAAACAAACTACTAGGGACGGTTTTCTTTATTTCAGGTGGCGACACCCCCAGTGTCAGTGTTATGTTTCTGAGGGGGGGTGCTGAGTGGGAGGGTCAGGTGACGGACTAATGGTGCCTGCAGCAACAGACATCGATGGATGGTTTTCTTTTTTATAGGGTATATTTAATAAAAAAACAACAAGAAACCTACTAGAGACAGTTTTCTTTATTTCAGGTGGTGACACTGGGGAATTGAGCACCCCCAATGTCAGTGTTATGTTTGTGGGGGTTGCTAAGAGGGAGGGTCAGGTGGAGGGACAATTACAGCAGGGGCAGCAACAGACATCGATCGATGATTTTCTTTGTTACAGGGTATGTATAAAAATGTTTTAAAAACTACATGTAACACCTAGGTGGCACTATCCCAAGGGCTACTACCCCTGCCTGCTTGGCTAGTAGCAGGATAAGGGGCCTGAGTTCTGAAATGGGTGCCTCCACCCAGAGGTCAGGGTTGGTAGTGGTCAAGCTAACCTGCACACAGCCCTCTGGGACACTGTAACCCCCCTCTTTCCCCTCTAGTGGCCTGAACACTGTACAATACTCGTATTCACAATACCCCTGGTACACCACACAAGTACCCACACTGTTTGCACTTACCACCAGGGCTGGTTCCTCTGGCTCGACCCTGAGGACCTCCTGTAAAACAAGGCTAAGCACAGCAAATAGCAACAGTACAGTACTTTGAGCACAAACTGGAACCGCAGTCAGATTACATGCAGAAAAAGTTAGGTGTGATTTATTCAGGGGACTTGAACAAGGGAAGGGCAAAATCAGGTTAGTTAGCTTAAAGGTTATATCAATCAAGCAGTTATGCATGCGCTTTGAGTCCCCCCACAGTCCACCTCTGGGTACCCAGGTAGAGAAGAGATGGGCTAGACAGGACAGTTGCCCAGGGTTGCAGCTGGTTGGGGCCCTGTGATGGAAAACACAACACACACAGCACACAATATTTGTGTACAGAGGGCTCAGTTCATAAAGGAAATGAAACAACAAGACAATCAGATGACACACTCAGATTAAGCTGTTGTTGCAGGGAGCTACCCTGGTATTTACTCACGATACCCAAGACTGGACACAGGCTGGATGAAAATCGAGACTGCAGGTGGTTGATCTGAATGCCAGGAGAAGCAGGGCCCACACAAGTCACAGAGGTGTCATTCCTGTTCAAGCGTGGAGCAGGGGGCTGATCCCCAGGCAGGTCTCTCATCGATGGCTTCTCTGTGCAGTGGGTAGTCTGGCTGGGCCAGTCTGGCAAAGCCCAGACCACATGGAGACAAGTTCTGAAGCTGTCCATTTTGGGCTGGGTACAGCTTCCAGCAAGCAGAACACAGTTCACGCAGTGGGGAACTAACTCACAACCCACTAGCAGCTCATAGCACATTTACACGTACGGAAATTCTACTGTATCAGTCAAAGTGCTCCCCGGGCACAATCGCAAAGTCTCTGCACACACCGGGAGCTTAGGGGTAGCTGGAACTCCTGACAGGCCAATCGCATTCAGCAAAAATATTCGGTCTTCTTCAGGTTGAGCCTGGCCCACTTCAGTAGCTTACTTTAGTCACACAAAAGCCACTGTCTTAACAAAATGTTCGCTGCACGTGTGCGCACGGTGATTTTTAGCCTCCTTAGCACATTAGAGTTCCAACTGGTTGGTGTGTTACCAGCAAAAGCTTTCCTGCTGATTGTTTTGGGTGGTCTTGGTTAGAAATATGGAGCTGTGAAACACAGAAACTAACAGCAGATGAGGGTCGCTGAGTCCACCCAGTCTGTCTAATTTTATTATGTTCATTTTTGCTGAAGACCCTACTTGATTTATAACACTGTCCCTCTTCCCCCCCCTTCCCACTTACCCCAACAATTCCCTCGTGCCTATCCTAGGTATCTTTGAACCCCACCTATGTTTTCACACCCACTTCCTCCGCTGGAAGGCTGTTCCAGGAATCCACCACCCTTTCTGTAAAGAAGTACTTCCTCACATCTCTCCTGAATCTACCTCCCTCCAGCTTTGTAGCATGTCCCCTTGTTTTAGAGCACCTTTTTCTCTTAAAATTACCCCACACCTGTACCTTACTAACCCCAATGAGATATTTAAAAGTCTCTATCATCCCTTACAGAAATACAAGTATGCAGTATGCGTGCAGCATGCATGGCGCATGCTTTCTAAGCCTGCAGCATGCATGCTGCACATATGCTGCTCACTTGTATTTCTGTAAGGGATATCTCCCTTCTCCATCCTCTCCTCAAGGGTGTGCATATTGAGCTCCTTTAGCCTCACCTCATAGGGCTTTTTGATGCTGATCCTGCGCCATTTTGGTATCCCTTCTCTGGACCGCCTCCATTCTATGTCTTTTCTGAGATGTGGTCTCCAGAAGTGGACACAGTACTCAAGGTGGGGTCTTACCAGTGATCTATATAGGAGAAACACCATCTCCCTCTTCCTGCTGGTGATATCCCTATCTAAGCACCCTAACATTCCACTAGCCTTCCTGACTGCCTTGTCACACTGCCGGGCCACCTTTAGGTCATCCAGTATGATTATACCGCTGTCTCTTTACTGCTTGGTCATTGTCAGTACCACTCCTCCCGTTTTGTACTCTGCCCACCAGGTTTCTATGGCCGCAGTGCATTATTTTGCACTTTTTTGCATTAAAACCCATCTGCCATACCCTTGACCACTCCTCCAGTTTTCTTTTGTGTAACCCAAGTACCGTTTAACTTCAGGCTACTACCCTTGCTTTGCAGGCCCAAACAAGGTTGAGAGGCCTTGGCTCTTGTTTCTGGTGGAAAGGGGGGGGTTCTTTCCCAAAGATAAAATAAGTAGTGCGGTGCCTCCACCCAGAGTAAAATATAGTGGGCCAGATAGAAATGGGTACAGCCCTCGGGATGCTGTACCTTCTCACCTCCCTTCGCAGTCACCGGACACACAGAATATCATAAACCCAAACCGTATTTCAATATGCTTGCAATTAATATGCTCACTAATAATATGCTCATAAGAGAGTTGTAAAAAAGGTTAACCAACAATTTATTTACATTGGGTAGGGATAAGAAAAGGGAAAAAGGGTATACAGGTTTAGCAATTTTTATCATTTGTAGTTGGTCACATCATCACTTTGTAAACCAAACTTTCACAGTGCCTGCCTCCCACCAGCATATTCATCAAACAGATGTTAGCCCACTGGTTCTTACATTACTGCCCTCCAACTGGTACCATTTTAACCCCTAAGAGTCCTATCAGGGTACCCAGGACCTAGTTGCAGGCCTGCATGGTGCCGCTGGTTGGCTGACGTTGGTGCACTTTAATAACAAATTAAATTCAAACCCTTCTGGATTGTGGCAACAGCAGGTTATTGAAACTTGACGACAATTGGTGGCGACTGTGCACAGTTCCCTAGATGCAGGGCAAGCTCTGAATTACTCACGGTTTGCAGACCAATCTCTTGGTTTGTGCAGCTGATGATGTTCAGATTATGGATCTTGGGTGGTTGGAATTACGTGGACGCTTAACAAGCTGAGATGAGCAGCAGGCACATTGCAGCTTGGGACCTCCTCTCTGCCTTTCTTGCAGCTTGGGCTTTCTCTGCAGCAGGTTCTTGCAGCTTTAGCAGGCTGGAAACCTCTCAGCTCCTCTGGCAGCTTGTTAACTTCTTTTTTGGTGTCAGCACAAGGCTGGATAGACCAGTGCTGGGGACCAGGGCACTTGTCTCAACCCCCACGTCCAGGCATAAACCCTCAGGGGGAGATGACAGGTAATGCCTAGTGGTGACACCACCTGCCTGATTCCCCAGACGGACCTTGGATGGCAGTCACTTTCTCTCTCCGGAATTTCAGAACACTCTGGGTGTAAATGGCTTTGGCCACACTGCCAGCTAGCAGCCATGGCTCTCACTCAAATGGGACATAGTTTCTGGGTTTCCCACCAGAGGTTAGCGGGAAACAGTCTCTCAGCCTCAGACATCAGAGGTGCAGGCTCAAGGCAGAAGACAGGGACATATCCTCAAGCCTCAAAGCCCAGAGTTGGACAGAAGAATGAATCTTCTCACCTTACAGGTTCAAACTTAAACAGAAGAGCGAATCTTCTCACTTCACTTTCCATCTGCAGGAAACATCAGGCATGCTTCTCTTGGCTAACGTGGCTCCACGAGACCCCAATCAGGACATCAGGCAGGCTTCCCTTGGCTAACACAGCTCCACAAGACCCCAATCAGGACATCAGGCAGGCTTCCCTTGGCTAACGTGGCTCCACAAAACCCCAAGCAGGACATCAGGCAGGCTTCCCTTGGCTAACGTGGCTCCATGAGCCCCCAAGCAGGACATCAGGCAGGCTTCCCTTGGCTAATGTGGCTCCTTGAGCCCCCAAGCAGGACATCAGGCAGGCTTCCCTTGGCTAACGTGACTCCATGAGCCCCCAGGCATGTCTCCTTACATCTCTAGAGATCACATCAGAGTTTCCTGTCTTCTTTTATGGAAACTCCAAAACACGTTCCTTAACACTAGTTAGCAACAGCACCTTCAATCAGGTAGCAACTCCTTCCAGCCATGGGAAGGCATTACAGAGCACCTCCTGGTCTGGTAGCTGTGCAAGCCCCCAGGCAGGTCTCTTTCTTCACTCAAAAAACACAGAAAGGCTTCCTCTCCCTTAGGAACCTCTCAGATGACTTTCTTGCCTCTGGACATAAAATCAACATTTTAATGTTACATTACAGCAGCTCCTTCCAGGCACTGGAAGGCAACACATGCACCTCCTGGGCTAGTGGCTGTGTAAGCCCCCAAGCAGGCCTTTTCCATCTCTCTGGGGAAACATAATGGAGCCCCCCACTCCCTTCCTCAAGAGGGGGCTCTGTCGAACTGAACTTAGCTGAATCTGTCCTCTGACTTTCAGGAGATCAGGACAACTCCTGATTGGCTAATGCAGTTGTCCCTTGATAAAATTAATATTCATTAGGTTCACTCAATGCCCAGTTGGTCATCTAGATTGGCATCAAGACACTGTCCTTTCCTGCTCCTCGAAAAAAATCCCTGTGCTAAGTCCTCCAGGGCTCCTGGTTTCCCGAATGGCCATCTGCCAGATCAAAGGTGGCAAATATGGCTGCTGTAAAACAGTCTATTCAAAGTCCCATCATTAAAGTCCATTGTACAGGCAAACAATATAGTTTTAAATGTATTTGCCGCCAGCATTTGGTAGAAGTGCCTCTGCCTTGGTGTCCGGTGGCAGAATGAGGCAAAACAGGGGCTTCCCCTGCTGGTCGCTAGTGCCGTAGTGCTATCCCCCAGGCAGCAAGCAGAACTCACATTTTATTCAGCAGCCTTGGATGCCCTTAAAGGAACAGGCACCCTTTAATATTATTGTGCTTAACAGTGCTGTTTTTTAACCTTTCATTTCTTTTCCCCCCAGTGCTACCAGACCCCCTTTATCATTTTTATACCCTCAGGAGCTGGGGCACTCACAGAGATCCCGCAGGAGCTGCCAGAGCAGCTTTTACACTGAGTGCCACAGTGCACATCAGAAGAGCAAGCTGACTGCTGCAGCTCGCACACTCAAACAGGATCCTGCTGAAACAGCCACACATTGTGCCATGCGGCAGTCACAAAACCGCAAAGTAGGTGGCTTACTTCTACATGCTCTTCCAGTCCACCACACAGGGCTTGGGCTCACAAGGCTAGCAAGAGCAAACAGGGGAAGAAACAGGACCCAGGACTGGTGGGACTAGAGGGGGTTACACTTGGATCCCTGCCCATCCTTTACAACTCATCCATTTTTTTTCAGATCCCTGCCCATCCTTTCACCCCCCCCTCCGGAGTGTCCACTTTGTTGCAGATCTTGGTGTCATCCACAAAGAAGCAGACCTTCCCTTCTGGCTCCTCCACTATGTCACTTATAATGACATTAAAGAGGACTGGTTCCTGCACTGATCCCTGCGGTACCCTGCTGGTCACCCTCCCTTCCTCAGAACGAACTCTATTTACCACTACCCTCTGTCTCCTATCCCCTAGCCAGTTTCTTACCCAGGTTACCACCTTATTTTCCACCCCCAAGTTCCCCAACTTGCTTACCAGTTTCCTATGTGGAACAGTGTTGAAAGTCTTGCTGAAATCCAGGTAGGCCACGTCCCCCTCTTCTCCCTGATCTAGCTCCTTGGTCACCCAGTCAAAGAAATCTATCAGATTTGTTTGGCATGACATTCCCGCTGTGTATCAGTGCTGCCTCGGATCCTGTAACCCATAGGATTCCAGATATTCCACAATCCTTTCCTTTAATAGTGATTCCATTAGCTTACCCGTCACTGAGGTCAGACTGATAGGCCTATAATTGCCCGCATCTTCCTTGCTACCACTTTTGTGAAGTGGGACTCCAGGACCACTCTGGTCTCCAGTGATCTGTTAAATAGGGCTCCTCAGAGGTGCAGTTAGTACCTCCCTGAGCTCCCTCAGCAGCCTTGGATGCTCCCCCTCTAGGCCAATAGCCTTGTCCACCTTCAGGTTAACAGGTGCTTTCATGATTCCTCAGAAAAAGGATTAGTGCCCATTTCCCTCCCTTCAAAGCTCCCGATGCCTTTTCATTGCCCCTCCCCTTCCCCTTCTGCTGTGAACACTGAACAGAAGTATTTGTTCAGGATCTGCCTTTTCTTGATCCCTCTCTATATGGTCACCACCCCTCTCTTTTAACTTACTATCCCACCCTTTGTCTTCCTTTTTTCGCTAACACTCCTAAAGAATATCTTGTCCCCATTGATACTGTCTGAGCTATTCTTTCTTCAGTTTGTGCCTTTGCTCTCTTTACTGCTTTCCCTGCATCCCTCTGTTTTACTTGATATACTTTCCTATCCTCCCCTCTTTGGGTTTCCTTATACCTTTTGAATGCCACTCTTTTAGCCTTTACCTTTCCTGCCACCTCTTTTGAGAACCATATCAGTCTTCTCTTCCTTTTGCTTACCTGCCTGGCATATAGGTTTGCTGCCTTCACTATGTCTTCTTTTAATTCAGTCCACTGTTCCTCCACCCACCCCAGGTCATCCTCTCCCCACCCCCTGCCAGGTCATTCCTGAGGCGTTCACTCATCTTTATAAAATCAGCCCTTATGAAGTCCAGGACTCTCACCATTGTGTGGTTGGATTCTGCAACTGTTCCTATGTTGAACCACACTGTACGATGATCAGTGGTCCCCAGATGGTTTCCCACCTTGATGTCTGTAATCCTGTCCCTGTTAGTAAGCACCAGGTCTAATATTGCACCGTCACGTGTGGGTTCACTGACTAGTTGCCTGAGGAATGCCCCCTGCAGGGGGTCCAGGATGTCCCTGCTTCTAGCAGAAGCCACAGCTGGGAGGCTTCAATCTACATCTGGCAGATTGAAGTCCCCCACCAGCAACACTTCCCCCTTTGCAACCATTTCACCAGTTTCCTTGTCTAAGTCCTACCCCTGTGCCAGAGCCCTGTTGATGACACTTATTCAAATAGTGGCTCAGTTTCCCAACTTAAGGGTGACCCATAACACCTCCCCCACCCCGAATTCCCTGTATTTCTGTTGCCTTTATGCTTTCCTTCACATAAAGCACTACACCCCCTCCTTTTCCTCCTGCCTTGTTCTTTCTGAACATCGTGTAGCCTGGTATGACCACGTCCCGGTCATGGTTTTCAGTACACCATGACTCAGTAATGGCCACAATATCCAGGTCAGCCTCTGCCAAGATGGCCTCTAAGTTTGGGATCTTATTTCCTAGATTTCTAGCATTAGCACACATGGCCTTCCGGATTTTGTTTTCTCTTTGCTTGTCACTTCCCCTTTTCCCTTTTGTTCCCCCTTCCTTCCTCTATTCTTCTGATGACTTCTTCCCCCCCTTTACTTTTTTTTTTTTTTTGATATTTCTGTTTTTCCCTCCTTCCTGGTCCTCCTGTGCTCCACTTCCTCGGGAGTGCCATGACATCTTGTCCTTCCTTCTTACCTCTGGTTCGCTCCCATCCTGCCATGGTTGTTCCCACCAGGTGGAGATGAGGTGGGGCCCAGACACCCTGAATCTTATATATATCATCAGGCTACTGCAGAGGCAGGGGCTTGGGATCAGTCCCGCTGCTCCTTCTCCCCATCGCACAGTGGGCCATTTTCCCATTTTCCGTGGAGCGTGACTTGCGCACAGACAGCAAGGCACAAGTGCCAACATCCATCATGCTCCTTCCTCTCTTGTTCTGGCTGGTGCATATTGCTGTTCCTCTGGCTTCCACCAGAGGCCAGTCCATCACTGAGCCTCGCCCCCCCCACGGAGAAGACAAGCAGCCTGTGGGCACTCAAACCTTCTCCCCCGGCCGACCCTCCAGCTACCCAGGCTTGTTCCCGAACCCGGGTCACCAGTGTCGTGAGCGGTACGCTACCGCAGCACCGACGGGCTGGCCCCCTTCCTCCTTTACTAACCCCATGCTTCCTTTGATTAACTTGCACCAATGGTGGGACTCACACCCCTCAGGATCGCTCTACTCTCTATCTCAACCTGGGGGGGCAGTTTCTGCCTCCCTTTTTTTATACCACCCTCCTCAGCTAGTTTAAATGTTCATGGAAGTAACATTTAAACCATCCACTGAGAACTGTGGTTCCCCTCCAGGATGTAGGAAGGCCATCACCTCTGTATAGGCTCTTATCCTCCCAGGTGGCCCCCCAGTCCCCAGTGTAGCTGTGATGTTCCTTTTGCGAATCATCAACTCTCAGAACTGGTATATAACATGTCACATCAGATGTCACCGGGCCAAGAGCCATTTAAAACATGCCTTTGAACCTGAAATTAAAAATTACAACTAGCTAAGTGCAAAATGGAAAAGGGAATCAAGGGGAAGGCCCATTTAGGTGATAGGGGGAAGAAAGCGTTGGATCTCAAAGGTCTGTCTTGTTCGGGTTTGCTTGAGTGGCAGATGCATCCTAAAAGGAGTAAGCTATTTGCTATATGAGCCCAGGGATCAGTGCTTTCCTTTAAAAAAATCATAAAAAGATGTGAGGTCACTGCTGATAAGCCCTGGGGTGAAGGTCCAAGTGAGCTGCATGTTTACACCTGGCCCTCGGTATCCAGCAGCTTATCTTCTGTTGATTAAGGATCAGCATGGTTAAGAATAGCTGCTGGCTTAGGTAATGCTTTCAGGGGTGGATCCTGGCTACTTGGGGTAGTGATAGTAGCAGTGGTGGTGGAGGGATTAAGTAATGAAAAATTATGGGAAATGTTGATCGTTAGATCACTAGTGGCATGAGTAGGGTTTTAAAAAGGGAAGGGGTCTGCATCAGAGCCATTACATTCAATTTAGGGAGGTGTTGCACTGTTGCGGTGTCATCCTTTGGATGAGACATTAAACTGAGGTTCCTTCAGCCCATTCTTGGTGACTGTCCAGGTGGCAGTCAAAGATCCCATGGCACTTGTCATAAGAAAGACGGGTATTTTGCTTCACTGTCCTGGCCAACATTCCCCATGTCAGTAAAAAAAGTCCATGTCACCCACCCCCAGGTAGCACCTGGAAATGTGCTGTCACAGCTCCGTGGGCTTTTCCTGGTCAAAAATTACAAATAACTAAATCATTTAAAAAAACACCACTTTTGCAATGATTAATGGTATGCCGTCAGAATTTTTTTTGGGGGGGGGAGCTAATGTTCCTTTCCTACAGTGTCATTTGTTAAATCTGAGAGACAGTACAACCTAGTGGTTAGAGCATAAAGCTATGAACCTGGAGACTTGGCAGACCTGGGTTTGAATCCCACAACTTCCAGCTGCATACTTTGTATTTTTGAACTAGTCACTTAACATCCCTCTGCTGGATTACACCTATAGCACTGTGGCTTTCCTGGTCAAACATCCTAAAAAAACAAGGGGGAAAAAGTGCTCTTTGGAGGATTAAAGGGACACTGTCAACCGTTTTTGCATGGTATAATTTCTAGTTGAAACCTCACATTTTATGACTACTTACCTTCTCTAAAATTCATTGATATCATTGACTGTTTCACTTTCTCCCTTCCTTCCTTCCTTCCCTGAACTGAGATGCATGTTAATGATGTAATTATACCCAGCTTTGTTTTGTTTCAAATCCTTGATCTGCCGAAACGCTACCACTAAATACCCTTTGTAGTCCCCTCATGAACAACTCATTAGGCTTTCATTGGGCCCCCCAAGGTATATCTTATCTTGGCATTCGGATCACCCTGACATTGAATAAATTATGGGATGCTAATCTTTCCCCTCTGTTAACCAGTATCCAAACAACACTTGATAGATGGAAGCTACTTAAACTTTCTTTTAATGGTAAAATTTCCGCCATTAAAATGTCAATAACTCCTAAAATATTATACCTATTTTCCAATATCCTTTGATACTTCCCTCTAGTTTTCTTACCAAAATAGACAAAATTATCAGCAGCTTCATTTGGGAAGGCAAAATACCTAGATTTAGTCATATAAACTTAGATCCCATTGGTCAAAAGGTGGCTTTGGCCTTCCTTGGTTCCAAGCCTACTTATGGGCTTTCTGTACATCTCAAACAATTAAATGGTTTAACAAACCCAACATCCAGTCTCCTTTATGGGTCAATATGGAAACATCCTATGTCCTGGTAATGTGGTGACTTCTTTCCTTTATAACACCCTTACCTCTTCTTTAAAGTCTCACCCTACCATAGCTGCTTCTATATTCTATTGGAAAATCATTCACAAGCATATTAAATCTAACCCCAAACCCTTAGCTTACACCCCATCTGGGGTAACCACCATATATCTCTTGATAATCACCCCATTTTTAGTCGTACCTGGAAAAATAAGGTATTCTCTTTTGCAGGATATACTTGAACCCAAGTCATTAAAGTTAAAATCTTACACCGACTCACTTAGGCATATGGAATCTTCCCCATCAGGATTTTGGAAATATCTACAGCTTAGTACGCATGCAACTCTTACCTCACATCCTTCTGTATCAATTCTCTGTATGATAAGCACATCTCTAAATGGATAAAAACAACATCCAATTTAAATAGCACTGTTTACAAAGATATTTGTGATATCCTTCCTGACTACTCTGTCAATGCTAAAAACAGATGGAGTACTTCGCTACAATATAATATCACCAATGCACAATGGTCCAGATGTTGGCTCTCCTGTCACAAATCTTTTAATGGTAAACGCAGTTCCCTCATTCAAACCAAGATCCTTCATTTGTGGTACAGAACTCCTGTTGTATTACAAAAATGGGTTTATTGAACAATAACAATTGCTGGCGCTGCAGTTCCCCAATAGGATTTATTGCATATCTTATGGCACTGTCCCCTCATACAAAAGATTTGGCACTGTACTCACAGATTTGCAATGAAAGTGGTAGGTCAACCTTTACACTAGACCCTAAACATTGCATTCTTGGTATTTTTAATCACCGTTCTTATAAAATTTCATATTCGAGAGCAGATGGTTAAATATACTCTTCCTTCAAGTTAAGCATACAATCCTCATGCATTGGAGATCCAACATAATCCCTACCCTTCCCGGTATCATTAACCAACTATTGCAATATGCCTCTCTGGACCGTATGACATATATCTTGTCTGACCAACTCATGTTATATAACAATTGTTGGCAGGGCTTTTTTAATTTTTTGGAATCAACTAAATCTTCCAACACCAATATATGGACTTAATATATATGGATTTTCCCCTTTTACTGATACATCATTGTAGTCTCACTTTTTTTCCCTTTTTTTATAGTTTCCCTCTCTCTCTTCTTAACTTTCTTATATATCTTTTCTTTCCTATACTCTGTTCTCAATCATTCTTTATTACTCCACAATCATTTTACAAATGTACTTTTTTCCCTTTTGCAGCATCATATATAATTATGTAACATTTTAATATAAACCCTATCTAATCATACTATCCGCTTTAAGTTCACTACAAATGTCAAGTATATGCTAATTACATGACCTGTATTGTTTACTATATTTTAAACCAAAAGCGCCTTGTATTATTGTAGCATTGTTCTTATTATATGCTGCCTCAATTTCTTTAAAAAAAAAAATCCTCACATTGTACTGTACTGTAAGAGGTTTGTCTGTATATCTTATGAAAAATTAATAAAAAAGTTTAACTGCAAAAAAAATCCTTGATCTGCTGTTATGCATATTTTCTGAATATTATAAAAAGGGTCTGTGAAATGAAAGTTTCCAATTGTCTGTAAACATTCTGTCGCCTTTATGTTAATCTTTGATTAACACACACGTAGGGCCTAATCTCATGCTAAACAAGGTTTAACACTATTAAGCGAGGTTTAACACTGTTAACATTTTTATTATAATAGCCTTATGCTGTGTTTACACAGCCGTAACACTCTGGAATTTGTGGTGCTCCACTCCTGCTGCGATGACCACAGCGGCTCAATTTCACGTTTACACAGGCCACGCTGTAGGTTGCTCCAGAGAGTCTGTACATTCTGGGGACCAGGTTGTCCCCCCCCCCAAAAGTGGCAGTGATGAGTGGTGACGTGCAAGTGGCGCTGAAACACCAGAAGGCATGTGCCCTGCTCAGCACACCCAGGTTCTGCAAACAGCATTTTTTACAAGCAGAAAGAAAGCTGAACTTGGGAAAGTGCATGAAAACATAAAACAAGGGCTAGAAGTATTACAAATTAGGGTCGTAAACTGGGACCGCGATACTGGGCATACACAAATGCATATGCATATCCCCAGTGAGAGAGAGGCTATGCATATGCATTAGCAAATGCCCAGTATCACGATCTCAGTTTACGACCCTAATTTGTAATACTTCCAGCCCTCATTTTACATTTTCATGCACTTTTCCAAGTTCGGCTTTCTTTCTCCTTGTAAAAAGAAGCTGTTTGCTGAACTCAAGTGTGCTAAGCCATGCCTTCCTGAATATATGAAGTGCTGGCGGGCAAGTCTCAGAGAGACTCATAGGGCCACTGAAAGATGCCGGAAGAAGAGACGTTCAGTCAGAAAAAGTGCTGCAGATTGTCTAGACTGCACGGTAATGCGCTGTGAGTTACTCGCTCCAATACATGTCCCCTCTCCTGGGTTGCATCAGAAACCCAATGCAAAGCGTTCTTAGGACGCTCCTGTAAATATCCACACTGTCAACTTTGAAGTGCATCAACCTGTGCACATGGATTGATGCACTTTAAAGTTGGCAGTATAAACAGGGCTATAACACACTTCCAGGAGTTAAGTTAATGGTCAGTTAATCACCTCTAGGGAAGTGTGGCACGAGGCATAGCTCTGGATGGTGATCAACAGACCATTAATACAACCCCTGGCCCTGCCTTATTGCTTAATTAGGAACACCCCCAACCAGTGCAGCCAACTCATGATTCCATAGTCTCCTCTCCTCTCCTCCCATACTGAGTGCCTTGAGTGTGTTGGGGTGTTTCTGAGTCCAGGAAGATGCAGTGGGAGTTAATCAAGGACTGTAATTTTGTGTGGTAACACTAGTAAGGTGGGCAGTCTGTTTTTCACTTAAAAAAAAAAGACTCAGTATCAAACTACCAACTAATCAGCAAATTCTACAGGATGTGACCAATCATAAAATTTGCTTTTTAAACTAGGAACAATTTGAGAACTAATGGGGTTGACAGTGTCCCTTCAAAACAGTGCACCACATAAATGACAGCTGCTTTCACCTGAGCTGTGATGATGCACTATGTACAAGCTGTTCATTTTTTAAACATCTGTATGTAGATCCAGCATTTGTCATTGACTATAAATGAGTTTTAAAATTTGAGTAGGTGTGCCAACAGAAGGTCGACACATCCACTATGAACACCAGCACAGCGACAGAAATCGCCTGTCTGCGTCGCATCGCTGGTGTGCAGAAAACACCAGTGGTGCGTTTCCCGGTGTATCACCCCCACCCCCAGGTCCAACTCCAACTTGGAGTTAGAATCCTAGAGACCAGGGGGGTTTGGGGGGGGCGCATCCCCTCCCCCGAGAGAAAAGCACTGACATCCCTGAAGCTACTATGCCGACAGTTGGCATGGTAGCTGTCGCTGTTGGGGATGTCAGTGCTAGCGTTGTCATAGTGATATAGTAAAACCATAACAGTGCACCAATATTGCTTCTTTTTGTCCCCAAAATACTGTTGATCATCATTCGGCTGTCTGATGACCCATTGACCTATACTGAAATCAGTCATTTTCAATTGCTACGTACTGGATATTTAAAAAATGGAGTATGCTTTGGGTCTTAATTGTGCTTTATAAATTCCATTGCAAGCAGTTGCAGTTGCTATTGGTGAAAGTTTAAACTTTTTACTGTATTAGTTTTGGTCGGTGCTGTTGAATTCAATCATGGGCCATTTCCAATGATTAATATTTTTGTAATTTTATATCTTATGCTCCTACACCAGGTCAAAGGTTGGAGCACCACCGGCGGAGATCCCATGCTAATGAGGACAAGTTGGCTTTGAGATCCCATTACAAGGTGTACCAAATGACAATCTCCCATAAAAAGGCAGAATTCCTGTCCAGGGAGATTGCTACAACGAAGTACAGACCAGCTCAGCTCTTTCGGACTGTCTTCAGCCAATCAGAGCTTTATCAGTCACTAGATGCAATGAGTTTGCTCTGTTCTTCGATGACAAAGTGCGCTCTATCAGGGTGGGTATTTCCCCATGGATGCCTCAGGTGTGTGGCATCAAGTCTGATACTAACAGGGGCTCTCCTCAAGCCTGGGGCAAGTTTGGCCCCGTGGGAGTGGAAGAAGTTAGTGAAATAATCTTAAAGTTGCGGCCTACATACCATAACCTGGATGCAGGTCTGACTCATCTTCTTGTGGGTTGCGTGGTGTCTATTGGTTTAGTGTTCACCAAGATAGTTCGGTGTTCCCTTTCGAGAGGGGTCTTTCCTGAGCCTTTGAAAGAGGCGCTTTTGAAACCTGTCATGAAAAGGGTTTTCCTAGACCCAGACTGCCTGGCAAATTATAGACCCATGAAGGTTATTGAGAAAGTGGTGACCATTCAGCTCGAGACGCATCTCAATACCTTTGAAATCTATGAGCTGCTCCAGTCTGGATTCAGATCTGGGCATCATACAGAGATGGCACTTATCAAGGTGCAAAGAGATCTCCTTATGGCGAGTAATAGAGGTGAGTGATCTATTCTCATTCTCCTTGACCTCTTTGCAGCATTTGACACTGTAGACCACGAGGGGTATCCCATCATAAGAGCGACTCAAAATGAGCAACTAGAAATATAACGACTCATTTTGGGTGTTTTTATTGTGGGCTACCCTGCAGAATAGCGAGGGTATGGGATAGCGACCAGGGGGAAGGGTGAACGGAAGGGAGGAATAGCAAGGGGAAGGGGAGGGACAGGGAAGGGGTTTTCAGGCACTGGTGTACCTACTGCCACTAAGCTAGCTGTGTGGTGTGGTGGTGTGGGAGGCTAGCTCTGGCAGAGCAGGTACTGGGTTCGAGACTGGGAGTAGGTTACATTTTGCTGCAGCTGCGAGCTGCAGTACTTAATTTTTTGCAAGATCTAGATTTTGCCCCCTCCCCAACATGCACCCCTCTGGTGTTGAGAATCCTAATTCAGGAGTGCATGGGGGGGGCACAGCTCCCCCCAACACACACACACACAAAAATACTTTTTTTCACATCCGGAAGTCAGGTTGCCTTAAAGTGTATATCACCGATATGCTTTTTGGCGATTTACACTCACCATAATAGCGATCACTGTTTTGCAATTGCTATTATGACATGGAACCATCATGAGGTGTTGTTGGATCAACTTAAAGAACATTGTGGACTCACCGGCACTGTCTCCTGCTGGTTTGAGCCCTTTCTCACATGCAGGATGCAAAGGATGGTGATTGGAACACATTCCTGCTGCTCAAAGCCCCTGTCCTGTGGAGTTCCACAGGGCTCGATTCTTTCCTCACTCCTGTTTGCAGTGTATTTGGTCTTTTAGGAGATATTAATTAGACAGTACAGTATGAGTTTTCACTGCTGTGTGGATGACACCCAGCTGTATATGTTTTTTGGGCCAGGACTATGGAACGCAGTCTCTGTATTCCACTTCTGCTTGGCTGAGGTCCTGGACTGGAAGTCCTCCAACTGGTTAAAGCTTAATCCAGAAAAGATGGAGTATTAGTGATTGAGCCTCAATGCCGGTAGGGTGCCAGATGGCCTGAGGATGCAACCGGCCTTATGCTCAGTGCCTCTCAGCTAACTGTATCTGTGAAGGTGAAAAACCTGGCATGATCCTCAATAGCAAACTGACACTGGAGGCTCAGGTGTCGGCGGCTGTTCAAAATGGGTTTTACCACCTGAGGAACATCACTTGGATTAAGCACCTTATCCCACATGATGACCTGCCTTCACTAATCCATGTCTTTGTGACCTCTAGGCTTGATTACTACGACGCCTTTTACCTGGGGCTTAGTGGAGGAGCCCTATGTCACCTGCAACTATTGCAGAATGTAGCAGCCAGATTGTTGGCAGGTCTTCCCAGGTCCTGCCATATAACACCGGTCCTATGCAATCTGCATTGGCTGCTGGTGAGGTGGTGGATCTCCTTCAAGGTGGGTTTATGGACCTATAAAGCCATGCATGGATTGGGGCCTAGCTACATGCGCAACCTGTTGTCTCTATATCAACCCTCACAGCTTCTACATTCCTCTGAGGAAGGCCTCCTAATAGTTCCCAGGGTCCAGCTGAAGTCATCTGGGAACATGCCTTTTTAACTATGTTACCCAGTTTCCTTACAGTATTTGATTTTGATGTCATTGTCCAGCACCTAGAGCTTCCAGGGATGGGAGCTTAAGAAATAACATTTTACTTGCTTGCAGGACTGCCACAGTATCTGGTGGACACCACTCAACCCCATATGCCAGCATCCTTAGCATTTACTGTGATAGCATGAGAATGTCCCTATCACAGGGAATGAATTGGGAGTGGATGGTAGTAAGCACGATTGCCATGACAAAGACCCCCGGTGTCCTGAACTGTTCATATTTTCTAACTTTCCAAAATATGCAATAAATGTGCGCTGTGCCAGTGACGTGTAACTTGACCTTTGTGCCTGTCTGACTCTCTGTGACTCAACCCCCACAACAATTACCTCCTCTCTTTAACCCCTGGTTCATCACCCCCGAGGGTGGGTTCACCTGGTCCAACCAGGGTTGGGAGAGTTGATGGCCCCTCTATTTAAGAGCCCCTTAGATGGGGAAGTAGCTACTCCCCCCCCCCCGTTATCATGGGGCCTTTGTTTGTTTCTCCATCCTCCCTGTATTGATGTTGTCATGCAAAAGATATTGAGTGCATGAGAACGCAATTGTATACCAATGCATGACTCCCGTCCAGTGTCTGCCCTCCATCTTGTGAGATCCCACCCCCCTTTGGAGCACCCATAGTCACCCAGGTGGCACTGTAGTACTAGTGGCTACAACCCTGCCTCCCCCAAGGGCCCTGTGATGTCCTGGGCTCATTCCTGAGCCTTGTTCATCGGTGTTGTGAGCCATAGCGCTACCACTGCAGCAGCATGCCAGCCTTTCTATGACTAATATTTGCTTAACTAACCAGCAGAAATTTGTTATAGGTTAAGCAAAAAAGCCTTAACTCATACACACAAACATTTGTAGTTAGCAAACAAAAACAGGAAAGGCAGACACCCCCTTGAGGTCAGAGGCTGCAACAGGTGCAGCTTCTCACCCTCTCCCAATACATGACTCTCATAGGCAGCTCCTGGAGCTAGTCACCAGAATGGATCTCCAGGTCTTTGACTCTGCAGATGTGCTTTATGGCAAAGCCCCCCTCCTCTTCCCTCACCAGACTGGATACCCTCTACAATACGTTCTGCTGCTTTGCTACTAACTCACCCTCTTGCACTCATCATTGCTCCCTCTATGTCTCCCCTTCAATTTTCCCATTCCCTTTACACTGCCAGTCACACTGTGCTTCCTTCCTCTCAAAATACTGGTTTGGGGCCCTTCCTATTGCCTCTCTCCACTCCTCTCTCCCATTCCCTCTTCCTCCTACTCCCTCTACTCTAGGGATCCCACACCTTCTCCCTACCCCAACCTCACTCCTGTGCTGGGCAGTCTGCTTTCTCCTGTCATCTCCCCTTCCTCTGAAACCTGCTCCCCCCTTCACTCCACCTCTCCCCCTCACTCCCAGCTCTTAGATATCACCGAAGGTGCCTCTCCACTCTCTCTCTCTCCTTCCCCTGCCCACCCTCCACCTGACCCTCCCAGTCCTCCCTTTCCGCAAATGCCCCCTTCCCCCTCATAATTTTGGCTCTTACCAGTAAACTGTTACTGCCTATTTTAACATTTCTACACTACTAAAGCACTGCCACATTCTCCAACAGGCACTGTACATTGTACACTGCAGTACAAGCTAATTGTGTGGTCCATATATTTGTCATGGCATTTGTTCACCTGTTGCTCTGCATTCTGTTATCGCACTTTGTAATTTGGCATTGTAACCACATCCTGTGGCTTGATGTAATTTGGTCATTCTGTACTCCCCCTTTCCTCTCCTTGGGTTACACCTGGAAATGATCCTCAGCTCGGTGTGTCTTTCCTGGTGTCCAATTTTTACATGCACAAATAATATAGGGACAGGAGACTTGTCTTTATAGTAATGGTATGGTACGAAAAAAAGAAACAAGGGTCCATGAAAAAGAAGGATCGGCACATGGCACAGGAGTATCTGGCTGAGGGTACTCCATCCGTAAGCCAGACAGTAGTCATCAGGGGGTGTTTCTATGTCTTTAGAAGCCATGCATGCAGCTGCAAGGACCAGAAATCCAGATGGACTAGGGACCTCTGGCTTGTGACAGCAGATTCCTGCAAAGGGGCAGCAGAACAGGAGGCTCCACCACTAAGTGTAGTAGAAGTGGGAACCAGATTTGGTGAGACCAAAAAAGGATCACCTATAAAAGGGTGACATGCCCTGCTTTTAATTTGAGCAGGACCTTCTGAATCAGAGGAATGGATAGAAATGCATTAGGAAATCTCCCCATCCAGGATACAGGCAATGTATCTTGCAAAAGAACTCACAGTCCTGGAGTAAGGGAGCAGAAGTGCAGCAGTTTATCATTATCAAACTAGGCTGAAAAAAGTAGGTTTATATTCTATGGATTATAGAAGACTACGTGGAGACCTATGCTTGACATATGAAGCTATGCAGAGTGATGCAATACTTGAAACAATAGGACTACAAAAAAATTTCTCGACAGCAAATACTAGATCTCATTCACTAAAACTTAAAGGTACAGAGAATAACACTTCAAAAAGAAACAACTGGTATACACAAAGGGTGATAAACATATGGAATAAACTTCCTGAAAATGTGGTAACTAGTACTTCTTTGACATCATTTAAATTTAAATTAGATTATTACATGGGTAATTCTAAGTTTAAATTCCACCATTAATTAGGTGGCAAGCTCATAAAAGGTAGAAATACATACTGAACTTGTATAATCCTATGAACCTATAAACCTATGTTGGGACGCAAACAGGTTTACCTCCGAATGACCCCATTTCCTGAAGGATTCGTTCACTGTGAAGGTCTGCAGTTCCCACTCATGTTCCTGTGGCAGGGAATGACTTGATCTGTCTGTCAGGTTGTTTGGGATACCTGGGAGAAATACAGCTGACAGTTGAAGGCCATGAGACATTGTCCATTCCCGTATTTTCATTGCTTCCCTACAAAGGGGGTAATACTGAGTGCCCCCTTGCCTGTTGATGTAACATGTTACACTGACATTGTCTGTTTTTATCAACAGAGGACCCAAACAGAGTTGCTTATCAAAGGCTGGAGGACCAAGAAGAACCACTCTCATTTCCAAAACATTGATGTGGAGAACTGAGCCCAGTTTGGTTTATGATCCCTGAGTCTGGGCCTGACCCAGGTAGGCATCCCAGTCCAATCTGGAAGCAGCCATTGCTAGAACCTGAACCAGGGTTGAGGAGGAGAAGGGGACACCTTACAGTAGGTGCATGCGGTCCATTCACCCTCTTAGAGTCTGGCATAGACGTGATGTGACTAGAATTCTACATTCTAGGTTGTCTTTTTGATCCCACTGTACTTAAACCATCCAGTGGGGAATTCTCGTATGTAGCCGGGCAAATGGAACCATCACAATGGCAGCAGCTGTGAAACTAAAGAGATGGAACATTGTCCGGGTTGCTACAGATGGACTCTCATGAACTAGCTGGGCTGGGACAACCAAGTGCTCTGCCATGTCCGGAGGCAGGAAAGCACTGCCCACTACCATGTCCGGAGGCAAGAAAGCACCGCCCACTGTCATGTCTAGGACCACACCAATGACATGGAGGTGCTGACAGGGAAGCAGTGCTGAGCTGGGTGCACTGACCACAATCCCTAAGTTTTTGAACATGTGTAATGTTCAGGACAGTTTATATAGGGCTACTTCTCTTGACTGGGCTTTCAGTAACCAGTCATCTAATTGAGGGAAGACATAAAGTCCTTCCCTCTGAAGGGCTGTGCCCAAATCCTGACACATTTAGTAAATATTCAAGGTGTTGAAGATAGACCAAAGAGCAAAGCCTGAAATTGGCAACATTCGTCTGCTAGCATAAAGTGGAGGTACTGTCTATAGCATTTCCTGATTTTGACATGAAGGGAAGCATTCTTCATGTCCACTGCGCAGAGCGAATCCCCTTTTTGCAACATGGGGATGAGACTCTGCGTTCCTCTGGGGGAACTAGTTCGATAGTTATTTTTCTAACAAGTGATTGGACTTCTTTTAAAAGGGACAAGTGATCTGGAGGAAAAGAAGGAGGTGGGGGTGTATTGGAGGGGTGGAAAAAAAATTCCAGAGCATACCCCTTTTTCTACTATTTCCAGGACCTTCTTGTCTATAGTCACTTCCTTCCAGTTGGATTGATGCAGGGAGATTCTCCCCCAACTTGTTTCCCTAGCAGCAATAGTGGAGTGGGAGGAAGAGTATTTTGGGGTTGAAGACCCCCCCCAAAGGGGATACTTCTGTGGTCGCAGAACAATCAATGTCATTCAAAGCATCTGACACAATGATAGGTACCCCAAACACAAGTGGACTATCAGCCAGAAGAATAGTTGAGGCAGAATGGCACAAGTTATCGAGATAAGGCATCTCAGATGCCTGGGACGTTTCAAGTTCCAGACCCAAATATGCAGAAGTAGCATTTTTATTGCCCACAGTATCTAGCCATTCTGAGTCCTCATTAGGAAGCCAGGTACCCAAGGGTGTCAGAATCATTAAAGAGATGTTGGACAGCTGGGTGCATTACAGGAGCAGTGTTCCTGTAAGCAGTGTGAGGGTCCCCAGTCAAAGCATGGCCCTACGTATCAATGACTGGAACTAAAGTCTGAGGATTCAGCCAGGTAGCAAATGCTTCTTCTTGCCATGTATGGTGTGCAGGAGGGAATATACCACAGGAGGTGTAGGTTCAACCTCCAAAAACTGCAGTAAATTCTCAGGGCTTCTTGGGTTTGCCTGAGTAAAAGTTGAGTAGAGGGAATAAGAGGAGGAAACCTGAGGTCCTGGACCCCAGTGTCTTGTGCCCTATGAGAGTGAAGAATAGAGTCAGAGGGCAGATCCATTCCACAGAGATCTCCTTCTCCTTCTGAATTCTCCAAGTCCTCATTCATATTTGTGAGGATAGGACAAAAATAAACCTCGCTGATGTCTCGAGTGACAATCGAAGTAATCAGTGGAGCCAACTGAGGGATCAGAGGCTGCAATGGAGGAATGGTAGGCGTGCTGGTATGACCCATCAGTGACAACTGTACCAACAGGGAAGGCCCAGTCAAGAGGATTGTAGTTACCCTCGTTGTTGTAAGCAGTGAAGGAAACAGGTGAAGCACTGTGTCTGAGAATGATGCCAACACAGCTCTGGAATCACTGACATCTGTTAAAGGGGTCGGGACTTACAGGTGTCATTGGGACCGAGCGCGATGACGGAGGTGGCATACTTTCCATAGTAGGTATGGCAACTCCAGAGCCAAGCCCTGACCTTGGTGTCTTAAGGATGGACAGGGGGCCTATTGTCAACAAGCTGGAGCGGTCAATGACGAGTACTTGCCATCCTTAAATAGTGACTATCTATTCCTCAGGGAAGTATAATGTGTTGGGGGAGGGGAGAGCTTCCACTCCTTGTGGCTTGGCCTGTGTATATTCTTGGCCTTTATTTGAGACTTTCTTGCTTCCACCTATGGACTTGCATCGAGACTGTATGTCGTTATTCTTTGGATGTACAAGTTGGAGTAGTCTGGATTTTGGTTTTGGTTATTGGAGTGCCATTTTACTTTTTGCCGGATACTGTTTTCACCTTATAAAGGAAAGTGTATGCGGTGAGAGGGCCTCATATCCCTATATACTTGGACTCCATGCAAAATTAATCATCGTTGGCAGTGAGAGTGCCTAAACTGCAAATGGACCATTTATACTTTTGTCTTTGAGTGTTTTAGTCCTACTGGTAGTGAGTGGACCATTGGGACGAAAATTATTCTTGAATTGTATTACTTTATTTGTTATTTTTTGGTTTTGTTTTGATTAATTTCTTTTTTCCCTCCTCAGAGCTGTGAGAGGGTCCTGGGGTGGGGAAGTTTTATTAGTTTGTTTTTGTTTATTTTTTTTTTTTGTATTAGGTATTTATAGCTGTGTTTTGAGTAAGGTGTAATTATGGGTGGGTTTTAATTTATTTGTAATTTAGGGTAATTTATTTATGAGGTAATTAGGATTTTTATTGAGGTGTTTGGTACTTAGTTTCCTGCTTGCGGTATGTGTTGGTTAGCCCCCCCGGTCATGCTTTACGCGTCCTCCGATCTCTGAGCCCTCCTCCCTTCCCCCCTCCCATTTTCATCTACCAGCACTGCCAGGCGCTTGGTATTGTACATAGGAGGGATTGGGATGGGTACGGCCGGGGGCGCGGACATTGGAGGGCGAATGAACGGACCTCTCATATAGGGATGGTTAGGTACAGAAGACGCCCTGGGGGCGAAATGGAGCCTGGAATGTGGTGTTCCATGTCTAGTCCCCATACCCAAGGGCACCATCTGTTCTCATGGGCAAGTATCCGGGACGGCTCAGGAGCCTTGTCCAACTCGGGCGGTGTTGTGCAATGCCAGATCTGTTAAAAACAGGTCTACTGTTATTGCTGATCTTGTTGGAACAGCTGATCTGGCTTGCATCACTGAGACCTGGCTGGATGGAAATGCTGGCCCCATTTTGGAGGCAGCAGTTCCAGCTGGGTACTTGGTGATTCACCACCCGAGATTAGATCGGGGGTGAGTGGCGGTCTGTTTCAAGATCGGGTTGGGGCTCACGGGTGTACCAGTTGATGAGGCCAAATCATTTGAGTGTACTGTAGTAGCTGGTGTGGGTTGCAGGATAGCCCTTATGTACCGTCCACCAGGGGATGAGAAGCGATTCCTGCAGGAAGTGGCAGACTTTGTCGCCGATATGGCATTGGAGTCACCCAGATTGATGGTTCTGGGTGACTTCAATGCGCGGGTCGATGATGAACTCTCATCCTTTGGTCAACACTTCCTCCAGCTGATGATATCGCTGGGCTTTACACAGATTGTTTCTTCAGCTACTCATAATCACGGTCACTCTCTGGATTTGGTTTTCCTCCTAGGGATTGAGGCCTCTGATTTGGTGGTGGAACCTGTCAGTTGGTCTGATCATTACACCGTGGGCTTCAATTTTTGTGCTCCCCTTCATAGGTCTGCCCCTGTGGAGATGGTTTATACGAACATACGAAATTTGCCAGCAGATAAAGGCCTAGAGGTCTATCAAGTCTGTTCGAATGTGCTGCTAGCACCCCTTATTCTGCAGCTGCCCCTCCCTTCCACCCTTCCCCTTCATTAACCCTCCCCCTTGTCCTGGCCCATCCTCGTTTGAAGCAGTCCACTGTTCTACTGCATACCACTTCAGCAGGTAACGCATTCCACCCAGCCACCACCCTCTCTGTAAAAAGTGTCTCCTCATCTCCTCCTGAACCTTCCTCGCTCCAGTCTCATATCATGGCCCTGGTGTCCCTCCCTCCCTTACTTTGAACAGCCCTCTGTACCGGTCTTGTTTATTCCTTTCATGTATTAAAGGTTTCAATCATGTCACCCTGTCTCTCTCTCCTCCAGTGAGTACATGTTCAACTCCTTCAACCTCCTCTCGTATGATAAGTCCCCAGCCCTTGATCATCTTTTGTCGCCGTCGCTGCACCCCTCCAGTAACTCTAATGTCCCTCTTCAGATACGGACACCAGTACTGCACACAGTACTCCAGGTGTGGTCTAACTAATGACCTATACAGTGGCAGAATCACCTCCTCCCTCCTCGAGGATATACCTCTTGCAATATATCCCAGCATTTTGTTGGCCTTTGCAGCTGCCTTCCTACATTGTGCCCAGTTGTTCATTGACCCTGTAATGAGCACACCCAGATCCTTCTCCTCCTCTGTCTGGGCTAGCTGCACTCCCCCTAGCTGGTAACTCCTCCTTGGGTTCTTCATCCCAAAATGCAGCACCTTGCACTTTTTGGCATTAAAGCCCAGTTGCCAGGTGTCTGACCAGGTTTCAAGCTTTGCCAGATCATCCTGCAACCCCTGCCATCCCGCTAGGTCATCCACCACTGCGCCTACCTTGGTATCATCAGCAAACAGACTAATGTTGCTCTTGATGTCCCATGATATGTCTGCAATGAATATCCCAAACAACACTGGTCCCAAAACCGAGCCCTGTGGAACACTGCTCGTCACTGCCCTTGGGTGTGAGAGCTCCCCACCCACCACCACCCTCTGTTGCCTTCCCTGCAGCCAGTTTCCTACCCATCTCACCAGTTTTGCACTCGCCTCTGTGCCTACTAACTTCCTTCCCAGCCTTCCATGTGGCACTGAGTCAAATGCCTTACTGAAGTCCAGATACAGGACATCCACTGCATGGCCCCTGTCCAGTTGCCTAGTTACCCAGTCATAGAACTCGACCAGGTTGGTTTGGCAGGATCTGCCACGTATGAAGCCATGCTGTCTGCTGTCCTGTAGTCGTTTGGTCTCTAGGAGGGCCACCAGCCTCTCCTTCAGGATAGTCTCCATTAGCTTACCCACGATGGATGTGAGGCTCACTGGTCTGTAGTTTCCCGGTTCATCCTTGGGGCCACTCTTGTGGAGGGGCACCACATGAGCCATCCTCCAGTCCTGAGGTGCACATCCCAAATGTAGTGAGGCATTAAATAGGTCTGCCAAAGGTCCTGCAAGGACCTCTGCCAGCTCCTTCAGTACCCTGGGGTGGATGCCATCTGGGCCTGGCGCCTTGTCCACCCTCAGTGCCTTCAAACCCTCTCAAACTCTGCTCTCCATGACTTCCCCATCTGTCACCACTTCCCACCCTGCTTCTGCCATTTCTCCCACCTTGGGTGTCACCCCCCTCTTCTCTTTAGTAAATACTGAGCAGAAGTACTCATTTAGTGCTTCCGCCTATCGCACCCTGCTTCCACCCAACCCCTCCTTCCTAATCCTTACTATGTGGTCCTTACAGCTCCTTTTCTCCTGATGTACTTAAAGAGTCCTTCTCCCCTTCTTAATGCCTTTGCCAGCCTGAGTTCTGTAGATGCTTTGGCTCCCTTACTGCCTTGTCACCTCCTTCGATTCTGTCAAGTACTCCTCCCTGTCCTCCCCTCCCTGTTTTCTTGTACTCCTAAAGGCAGCTCTTTCCTCCTTACCTTTCCATGACCTCCTTGCTCAACCAGATCGGTTTCTTAGCCCTAGCCTTCCTGCTCTGGGCTTTGCAGTAGGTTTTGGTTGCCTCCACTATCCCCAGCTTTATGAGCTCCCACCTCTGGTTAGTGTCCATACTAGATTGAATTCTGGCCAGGTACCCTTTTACCACTTCTCCCATCCTCTCAAAGTCAGCCCTCCTGAAGTCCAGCACTATTGTGCCAGATTCTACTCCTTTCTTGCCCATATCCAATGTGAGCCATACTGAGTGGTGGTCACTCCCTGACAGCGGTTCCTCCACTGTAAGTTCTCTCACAAAGTCCCCATTTGCCAGCACAAGGTCAAGAGTATTCCCTAACCTGGTTGGTTCACTGACCATTTGCAGCAGGAAGCTGTCCTGGAAGGCATCCAGCAGTACCTGCTCCCTTCTGTTCCTGGTTGTTGGGGTGCTCCAGTCCACTCCTGGCATGTTGAAGTCCCCCACCATCACCACACTACCCTTCTCACAGGTCTTCCTGATCTGTCCCACTTGTTCCCTGTCTAACTCCTCCGTCTGAGATGGTGGCCTGTACACCACTCCCATTCTAAGAATCCTAGTCTTGGAATCCTGGATTTGCATCCAAAGTGACTCCGTACTACCCTCCTCCCCTTCCTCCCTTCCTCCCTTACACACTTCAGTTCTTCCTTCACATATAGTGCCACCCCTCCTTTCCCAATCACCCTGTCCTACGAAATAACCTGTACCCTGGTACAGACAGGTCCCAGTCATTGTATTGGGTGGCCCATGTTTCCGTGATGGCTGCAATGTCTACCTCTCCCTCTGCCATGAGAACCTGTAACTCTGCAGTTTTCCTCCCAAGGCTCCTAGCATTAAGGGTAACCACCTTCCACCTTCCCCTCCCATCCTGCCCTCCTTTCCTAGCATCACCAACAGTACTTGCCATTTGTCCTTTGTCACTGTTATGGGGGGTAAGCTCATATGGTTTCCCAACCTGTGGTCTCTGCATATCTCTCCCCAACTGCCACCCCCACTCCTAGTTTAAATTCCCAACTTCCTCTATATACTCCTCCATCCTCTTTTCAACACTTTCTTTCCTCCTCACTCAAGTGTAGTCTGTCCTTGGCATAGAGACTACTGTCCTCCCAGGTCCCTCCCCACCCCCAACAGCCCATACCCTTTAGCACAACACCAGGTTCTTAGCCATCCGTTAAATTTCTCTATTCTCAGCTTTCTTGTTGTGCTTGCCTTTGGCACCAGAAGTATCTCTGAAAAAGTTACTGATCTTCCTGCTCCCTCACATAATTGTGCTAGTTCCTCAAACCTCCTCTGGACTGTATCTACTGTCTTGGCAGCCAGGTCGTTTGTCCCAAGATGCATAATTAAATGAGGCTTGTCCCTACCCCTTCTAGCATATTTCAGAACAGACTGTCCTACCCTTTCCGCTGTCATTCCTGGCATGGCCTCCACCCAAATGCGACTATGCCTCTCCCCTTGCTATCCCACCTAACTCCTCTTAGTAGTTGATCCCCAGCACTAAGATTCCACCCCTCTTACTCCTGCTTGCTTCCATTCATCTCCTCTCATTTCCAGCTCCTCTTCTTCCTCCTGCACATTATTTCCCTTTTACCCCTGTTGCAATTCTCCCAGCAAAACTTCCCCGCTCCAGTTTGGTCCAGGCATTTATCAATTACTCCTCTAATTTCATCATTTCCCTCCTCCACCTTCTTCCTCTCTAGCAGTGCACAACTATTTTCTGAAGGCCCTTCACAAATGCCCGCTCCCTCTCTCTTCATAGTAACCTGTTCTTTCCTTTCTACTCCATAACTTTTGCCACTTCTTCGCCTCCCCTCACAAGTCCCTATCTCCTCCTTCCAATTGTCTTTTGTCTCCTGACCTGGTTTCCCCAGCAATTGTTCTTCCTGGCCTGGGCCCCTTTGTCTCTGCTTCCTTCTTCTGACCTCTCCTCACCACTGTTAACTTCAATCGCCTCCTCATCTCCCTTCTTCCTCCCTCCAGTATTGGGCTAAACCCACCCCCAATCTGCCTTGCCTGTCTTAGTTCCTCCTGCAGACCCTCAATCTCCTTTCTAAGTTTTTCTATGTGGTTGCACACTAAACATCCTCCCACACTCCAGACAATTTTTAGAAAGATTGGTGCACCACAGTTGTTGCAGCTTACCACCCTACCCATTGCTGTTGTTGCCCACCAGCGACCCCCCACCCTTCAGATGCAGGATACCAAACACTCCCCCAAGTCTCCACTCTCCCTCCTCTATCAGTGCAAAACATTTTCTTTATTTCCCTTACCTCCTTTGTTGCACACGTTTAGATATATTGAGCAACTGCTTTTTATATTCCTATCCTCCTATCCACACTCAAAACAGACTTTAAGTAGCCATTGCACAACCTTCATCAAACTCCTACTCCTCCTTTCCCCAATGCAATATCAATGCGAAGAAGAATAATGAAAGCTCCTAGATTTGCATTTACTCCTTCCACTGAAGAGCAGTCACCTCTTCACTTGCTGCTGTTCCTTTCCTGGTATGCCCCTCCTACTCCACATCCCCTAACATACCCAGTGTTTAGCTCCTGTCAATCAGATTTAACAAGGCATATAATCAAGAGTTGGGGGAAAAGAGGGTGAAAATTTGCAGCAACCAAAGACAGCAAAGAATACTCCACCACTACGTTTCAAATCCTCAACAGCCCAAAACAATTCTAAGTAAAGACAACAAAGAAAGTACAGTGTCACCAAAAGCCCCACAATCCAAGTCTAAGAAAAACAGCAATTACCAGTTACTGTATAAAGCATTGAATTGAATATGCTTCCTTCCCTTCTGGCTATAACATTCAAAAATACATACATTTCTATCTCAGCTCTTTACCCTTACCATCAAAAGGTAACTACAATCACAATAATCTTCCTTCTACTAATACAGATTCTATCACAGAACCAGAGCACAATGCAAAAACATCTGCTGCTTAGCAACAACAAACAGGTGACAACATACCAAGTTCGATACCGCCCTTTACGGGATGTGTGCTCTGAAGACTTGATGGCGGTGATGAACCTCTCAGAGTTTCCTGTTGCCATCATGAGTCTGGAGTTGATGGTTCTGGCTTATAATCAGGCTTATAATCAGGCCATTTCCTCAGCTCTTGACTCAATTGCTCCTGTCCGTGTTCATCGCCTCCCTCTTCACCCTTGGGCCCCGTGGTTTGATGGGTCCTTGAGGGAGTTGCGGCATGTGGGATGACGGTTAGAGTGTCGTTGGCGGAAATCTGCTCTAGAAGTCGACTGCCTTAGTTTGGAGAGGCATTATCAGCTCTACCAATCAGAGATCTCCCGTAAGAAGGCAGAATTCCAGTCTAGGGAGATTGCTGTCGCACAGAATTGACCGGCTCAGCTTTTCAGAACTGTGGACAGGCTGTGCAACCCAGCCTTTCTTCAGCTGCATCAAGCTTTTCACAAAAGGAGTATGATGAGATCACTCAGTTCTTTGTGAATAAGGTAGCCGACATCAGATCGGAGTTCCGCCAGATACACTCTATGGGGGATGCTGTTGGTTGATGTTTGGCTGCGGTACCCCGAGCCTTCTGGAGTTCCTCTGACCTGCTGAAGTTCAAGGATTGTCCAGGAGATGCGCCCTGTGCTCTGTAGTTTAGATCCGGGTCCAACCTCTCTGCTTTTGGGTTGTGTTGAGATCGTGGGCCCATTTCTGGCTCAAATAATCTGGTGCCCCCTAGAATTGGGTGAGCTCCCAAGCTCCCTGAAGGAAGCGGTGGTGACTCCCCCTTTTGAAAAAAGCTTCTTTGAACCCAGATAATTTTGCTAACTACAGACCTATCTCTAATCTGCCCTTTATTGGGAAGGTTATTGAGAAGGTAGTGGCAAACCAGCTGGAGGACCATTTGACCATCCATAATATCTATGAACCTCTCCAGTCTGGTTTTCGTAAGCGGCATAGTACTCAAACTACTCTGGTTCGGGTGCTCAATGATCTCTTGATAGCGAGAGATCAGAGAAACTGTTCGATCTTGGTTCTCCTTGATCTCTCTTCAGCTTTTGACACTGTAGACCATGGGGTTTTGCTCAAGCACCTGAGATCCATCTGTGGACTGTTGGATACAGTACTCAGATGGTTTACATCTTTCCTATCTGGGAGAAAACAGAGAGTTATGTCGGGGATTTTTTCCTCTGACCCTTTCTCTCTGCTGTGTGGGGTTCCCCCAGGACTCGGTGCTTTCCCCCATGCTGTTTGCAGTGTATATGCTGCCCCTGGGAGACATTGTAAGATGGTATGGGCTGAGGTTTCACTGCTATGCTGATGACACCCAGCTCTACCTCTCTTTTTGCTCCTGACCAGGCTAGTACTTTCTCAGTATTTAATAGCTGCCTTGCTGAAATCCACGATTGGATGAATTCAATCTGGTTAAAGTGGAACGCAGGTAAGACCAAGGTTATGGTTGTGGACCCGGGTCACTGGATAGAGGGGCTGGGGTCTGATCAGCCCTCTGGTTTATTTCTGGGGGGAGATCATATCCTTGCCTCTGAACAGGTGCATAACCTGGGAGTGGTACTTGACGATGGGCTGACCCTTTGTTATCAGGTGTCAGCAATCGTTAAGTCTGCATTTTACCATCTTAGGAATATTGCTAGGGTGAAGCACCTTGTTCCACCTGGCAATTTACCTGTGTTGTTCCACGCCTTCATGACCTCTCGCCTTGACTACTGCAGCTCCCTGTACCTGAGGCTTCCTGGGGTTGATATCCGCCACTTGCAGCTAGTGCAGAATGCTGCTGCTAGGCTGTTGACAGGGGTGTCAAGAAGGACACACATTACCCCTGTTTTGCGCGATCTGCACTGCCTGCCGATTCAGTGGCAGATCACCTTTAAAGTAGGTATTTTGACCTTCAAAGCCCTGCACAGACTTGGCCCTGACTACTTGAAAGAGCTTCTGATTCCCTACAGCCTTCTACGACAGCGCCGTTCAGCTGACGAGGGGTTGCTGGAGGTTCCGAGGGTTATCTTAACATCTTCTGGGACTCAGGGTTTTATGTTTATAGCCCCAACCCTCTGGAATTCTCTGCCCCGCCAGCTTCAGGAATGCACAACCATGGAGAGTTTCAAGCGGGAACTTAAGACCCATCTGTGGAGTCAAGCTTTTATGGCTTAATGTTTTGTTATTATTCTGATTTTATATATGTATTTATTTTTCTGTTTTTATTGTTCACTTGCACAGCGCATTGGTGCTTGAAAGGTGCTTAATAAATAAAGTTGTTTTATTATTATTATTATTATTTATAAGTATGCCTATCCCATTGCTTATGGCACTGGCCACAGAAGGAGGGTAGTGACAATGCTGTGTCTATGATTTTTGGGGTGTTGTGTCCCGATGGTTCCACTGACTGTATTAGCCACCATGTGGCTGACCACCAGGGAGTAGACTGCTGTACAGGAGCAAAAAGCTGGTTTGGAACCCGTGGTTTTGGCTGTTGATAATATATTTTGGTAGTAATTTTCCAGAACCTTTCTGAGTCATCTTCTTGTGGCCTCTGAAGAATGTTGGAAGGTCTTGCGGGCCCTGTCTGTATTTTAGAAGAGATTGCCTCAGATAAGTTTGTTAAAAGCTGAAAATAAAAAGAATAATCGACGCTGCAAAGTACAACATTGACAGTACATTCTTTAGTGAAAAATAAAATATCTTAGAACAATAGCATTCATTTCTCTGCAGGTCCAGTGGGTGGTCAGTGGTGGAAGAAAGAACTAAGGAGCAATGGGGCCACTGACAATTATATAAGCGCCGACATTGCATTTCATCATGGGCGGCCCCTGGCTAGCAAAAGTTTCCAAGTTGTCCTGATGCCAACGGCTTACAGTTCCAAAGGTGTGGGCCAATGGAGGCAGGATCTTTGATGAAGATCTCACTTATTCTCATTTTCTCATGGTGCTAAGAGACTAAATTTAAATAAACCCAAATTCTCCATTAGGATTGTTTGCCTCTTGGAAGTCACATGTTTAGTAAATAAAATTGCAATTAACAAATTGGATGGTAATGATGGGCTGCTACCTAAATTACCCTCGTAATTGCTAAGATCCTGGCAACTATATTTGAGTTGTCCTTTAGTACAGAGCAAGTCCAGACAGTAAGGAAACCGTCCTACAGTATGTGGTACTGATTCACAAAGGTGGCACTTCAGTGATGGTTAAAAATGATAAGACTGTTTCCAAACCCCATCCGCTGGATTGCATCTGGAAATGAGCTAAAAAAATAATACCTTCAATCTTGGGCTAAATTAATGAAAAAAAGTAGTACTTGTCCAGGTGGTAGAACATATGAAAAGCATTGGCTCTTTTGCTCCAATCAGCATGGATTTAGAAAAGAACAAGGGACAGTGACTGCCTTGGTCAGATGCACTAATAAAATTTATGGTGCCATGCAATTGTTGATGATTGCAGGCACTGTAGACCTCAACAAGACATTCAGTCTTCATGTTATAATCAATTATCGACAACTGGGATTCAGACAAAGTGCTTCAAATTGGTGTGCAAATTATCAATTTAAATGCATCATAATTGTTAAATGTAATGGTCTGAAACTAAAGTTGTTAAAAATGGAGTCCTACAGGGATTAGTACTGCTACTAGGGCCAGCTCTTGTTTTTGATCCACATGAATTTAGTCCCCGCCTGGGGGGGTTGTGACCACCCAAACATTCTGCTATATTCAGATGAAGCACTCAAACATACTGCTATAGTCAGATGAAACATTCCTTTCTTATTTGGTTACTGATACAGTTAACACCCACAGACCTGACTTTATAAATATTGAAAAATGGATTGGGACTAATATTATTGTTGAATAACTCTAAACCGAAAACAATGGTGTTTGGGATGGTACCCGGTTAGAACTGCACATCTTGAACAGTGCATGTAAGAAGCATGCTGTTACAAGAGCATACCATGGCCAGTGACAGAGGTAGAACAGCAAACTTCAGTAAGTGCTACCCCTGTGGCTGTCACATCTTGGGGAGTGACTAGAGGGCACCAAGAAGAGCCAGAACAAGTTGGTGGCTGGCTGAGCTGCTCCCATGGTGGTGAGGGCTAAGACAGTGAGCAACTCAGCCAGCATACTGCTGGAGACCAGGGTTCTAGTCCTGGTCTCTTATCTTTTTCTGTGAGACAGTTTCAAAACATTTTACAAGTCCCATCTCACAGAACAACCCCCCCCCAAGTTTCTCTTTTTCCCGCAATCCAACTCCAACTCGGAGTTGACAATTTTACTTACGGGAGGGGCCTTCAAAAACAGAAAGTTACTATTTTGAATTGAATCCATGGTAGCAGTCCTCGGTGTCTGTTTGGACCGTCACCATGTGGAATTGTGTGTTGTTGATGGGTGCTGTTACTGCATGCGCTGTTGTTCCACTGTTCTGGTGAGCACTGTTCTTGTGTTCGCGTTTTAAACCTAGTGCCCTTCGGGACTAAGGTGAAGATAAATCAGTTTAGAAAATCATTCCAGTTATTGGCTATGGATAGTACCAATCAGGATGTCATAAAACATTTTAAGTATTTGGGTGTCCATTTAAAGCAGCAGTGCATGATAGCGGTGAAAATTTTGACCCGTATTTTTTTTATTCCCATTTTAGATTGCTCCTTCCCTCCTGTCTTGTATGATGCCATTCTTTTTCCACTTTTATTAAGCTTTAACAGTGTTTTTTTCACATGTGAAATAATACCAGGAGCGCTCCTTTGACTGTGGCTTGGAACAGGATTTTATCTGTTTTCTCAGCTGTTTTTGTATATTGGTTGTCCCATAGTTCATTTTAGGCACAAGAAAAATGATCTTCAACAGTAGGTGTTCAAAAAACAACAAAGAATACAGATAAAAACCTGGATCAAGTGCTGGGAGGTGAGGTCTGGGCTCTTATTTTGTGTTTACTCTCTCCCAGAAAGGATACTTTTGAAGAATTATTCAGAGGTTAATGTCTGTTTTGGTATATGTGACTCTAGGACTGCTTCCAGTGGACATTTCTGAGAATTATAATGCCTGCTGGGGGGAAGGGTGAGGGTAATTTTGGGGTGGGGGGCTTCTTCTGGGGAAGGTTAGGTACGGGAGGGGGACAGTTTGATTCATTAGTAGAAAATTGGATATTCTGATAGTGTTATTTGCCATTATCTGGAGACTGTAGGTTCACTGGTTATATGGATGTTTCGCTGGTCCGTATTGTTGTAGTTGTTTAATAATCTTCAATAAAGAATATTGAATTGCAAAAAAAAAAAATTGGATCAAGCCATATTCAAAGGAGCGCTCCTTTTATTCTTTCAGATGTGAAAAAAGGTGTTAATGCAGACTCAAAATGGGAAACAAAGGGTATCACACAAGGCAGGTGGGAAAGGGTAATCTAAAGTGGAATAAAAAATTATAGGTCCACATTTTCACCATTGTCATGCACTGTCACTTTAGACTCAGAGCACACAGATTTTTAATGTAATCCTTGAATCAAAAACTTTGAATGTTGTATAGGATATAGAATTGTTTAACTGACAACGCCAGATTATCTATTGCACGGCAATACCTTAAGCTGCGCATAGAACTGCGGTTCTATTACCTTTGATCATGCTTCAGTGACAGCTAGAAATATTTTATGTTTATTTATTTAAAAGTTTAACCAGAAAGACACACTGAGCAGAGTACTGCTTGATTCCAGGTGCGTCCTGGGGGAAGAGGGACACAAGGAGACAGACACGCACAAGCAAGTACAGTGACAGTTCAGATACAACACTAGGTTAAAACATCAATTGGAAAAATTTGAGCATACATACATATATACATTTATCCATGTTTATATTTAGGCATTAACAATGTGACATGCAGCTAATGTCAATCATCAAATTATGCAGAAGGAAGCAAAGCCTGCGAATAGAAGTGAGACAACTAATTCAGTTCTGTAGTGGGTTGCTGGGGCAGAGTACTGAGCCGGCACCATAGAAACATAGAAACATAGAAGTTGATGGCAGATAAGGACCGTAAGGCCCATCCAGTCTGCCCCAGCATCCCACTACAGAACTGAATTAGTTGTCTCACTTCTATTCACAGGCACCGCTATACGTATGTGCAGGGTGAGTTGCAGTGCGCATTTATGAGGTGTTTGAGGTGAGTGGGTGAGGACAATTGTCGAGTGCTTGCAGGGATGGAGTTCCACAGCTTAGGCATACGGTGTCTGAAGGCTGCTTGGCCACCCAATGAGGTCATACATGGTATCGTTAGGAGAAGGGTGTTTGCTTTCCTCAGGGAATAAGCAGAGATGGGAAGAGGAGTTAGCACTGCATTGAGGTAACAGGGGAAGGACTGGGACCAATACTTTGCTACGAGTAGTGTGCAGTGTGCTTGCTATACTAGAATAGGGAGTTTTCACTCAGCAGTTGGCAGAATGCATCACTGTAAGCTCAGCCACAAACTGGATTGTCTGCCATCTGAGCAGAAATCTAAATTTGTTTTATTGAACGTGTTTTTTTCATCAGCTGCATAATAAACGCCCTGTTTGACGGACCAGTTAAAGCCTTATCAAAGTAATATTATTGCCTGATCAACCATACAAACTCAGGAAACACAGAAAACCCTAGCAGTAATGCTATGACATTTCTAAGTCATAATACCGCTGATCTGATGTTAGATTGATGTTATATAAGCAATACGGCATAACAGGGGGTGCATTATGGTGGGATAAAGGTCCACCGCGGGTGGGTTGAAACACGAAGCGAAGCCAAGTGCTTCTACCACTCAAGAAGGGCCGTTAGCCCACCATAATGCACTTCTTGTCATGCCTTATTACGATGATAAAATGGGTCCTTTTTAGTAAATTGGATGTATTATTTTAAACGTGCTTTTGTTGGCCTACTTTCAGCTGTGTCATTGTGCTGGGATAACGGCCCAGCTGAAAGGACTTCTTGATCAATCAGGAGCCAGCATTCTTTCTACCCATTTCATGATCTGATTTAGAACCCTGCTGTAAGGTGTGCTCAAGCTACATTTTCAATTTTCATTTGATCCACCAGGGCTGCCACTGCCATGGTGTGGTTGGAGAGGGGGAGAATGAATTAACATCAGCAAACCTAATTGCCAAGGATACTGTACACGAGGGGAAGAAACTGAGTGGTGGCACCTATCATAGCTCAGGTGAAAAAAAAATTGACTACATTACAATGATGCATGTGGGGCATAAAAATCCACTGGCTGAGTACTCACAAAGCAAACAGAACAGGAAAGAAACCTGGGGATTATAATCTGACACAACCTTATGGAAGGAGACCAATGCAGTAATGCAGTAGATAAAGCTAATAGAATGATGGCATGCATAGGAAGGGGTATAACAAGTAGGATGAGAGAGGTGTTTATGCCTTTATATAAGGGCATGGTCAGGCTGCACCTGGAGTATGGGGTACAGTTCTGGAGGCCTCATTTAAGAAAGGCTATAGATGGGTTGGAGAGGGTTCAGAGAAGGGCAACAAAGATGGTGCAAGGCATGCAAGAGAAGCCATACAAGACTAGATGGAGAGAATTAAATCTATACCTGCTGGAGGTTAGAAGAGATAGCGGTGACATGATGCAGTCTTTCAAGTATATGAAGGGAATAATTAAAGTGAATGAAGGTAGCTTATTCAAACAAGGGGTCATAATTTAAGATTGGAAGGGGAAATATTTAAGAGCACTGTAAGGAGATGTTATTTCACTGAGAGGGTGGTGGGACCCTGAACAGATTACCTGACGAGATGGTATATACAGAAACAGTGGAGGAATTCAAGAGGGAGTGGGATAGACACAAGGGGTTGGCTAGTGAATATAGGAAACTATCCCTGGGAAGTGGAGACAAGTTGGGGCGGGTGGGAAATGGGCAGACTAGATGGGCCAGGATGGTTCTTTTCTGCTGACACATTACTATGATACTATGACACTTTTTAAAACACCGAACAGCTTGCAAATCATAGGAACAGATAGATGCCCATGTATTACAAAAAACAACACATGAGTCTCTATTTGTTATGGTGCTGTAACCCCACCTTGGGAGTTCAGTGACATCATAAATCTCTGGAACTTCCCTTTAGAGGTTTATGATGTCACTGGTATCCCTCAGTTTTTATTTATGTAGTGTTTATTGATGATATTGCATGTTTTAAGCTTGTCTGAGTGTACTCCTTGGTTATTTCAGAAAATTTAGTTTTTCGTTATTTTACTCCAGGGAGCTTACCAGGTTAACAAAAACAAAATAAATAAGTAAATAGATGCGTCTGCCACGTTAGTAACCTGTGCTGTAATTGGGTTTGCCCTGGGTGAAACTGGACCAGGTTGTTGGGTCCTTCCTTTGTTGAGAAGCCATCCTATGGCTGCTCGTTGTCTACATCTGCCAGCCTTGTTAGGGATTCAGTTGCAGGTCAATCCTGAACGTTCCCAAGGGATGAGAATATTGGTGCCTATACAGATGAGTGACTCCACCCTTGCTGGTCCATATGGGGCCTCAAACCCCTCCTCAGGTGCCCGTGGGCAAAACCCAAGCTACTGTCTACCTGTGTTTCACCTGACATTGTCCCCGGACTAACCACTGTCCCTGCCTGCAATTCCTGGTAGACAGACATATCCAGAGCAGCTCCCAGTTACATCTGCCCCCCCAACAAGGTACCTTTCATCAAACATAGACAGAGCTTCACAACTACTTGCCTCCTACCCTCCTGGGTCACCAGAGGACAGATGAGCAGTGACAATTGTAGCTGTCCCTCCAGACGTCCAAGTACATCCTCTAGAACAGAACTCTGGTCTTCTGCCACCCCCAGCTGGATATGGACTTGGAACACAAACTCGGATCCCTTTGCATGGCTGGGCACCTTGTCACTAGGCCATTTGGGGCTTCTGACTGTTATTTTTTATCACTTTGGGGAGTTTGGTAGTAAATGTAGTGACATACAGACATAGAATTTGACGGTAGAAAAGGACCGCATAAACAAATGCAGACATCCTTAATGACTGCTTCTGTTTTGTGTTCACAAGGCCCCTGCCTGAAAGTGGCATCAAGGCAGCTGTCAGGGGCATTCCTGAAATGAGGCAGCCAGTATTTACTAGAGAAAGGGTCCAGAAGGGGCTTGAAGCCCTAAAGGTAGATAAAGCCAGAGGTTGCGTCACAATTCTTCGCAGTCATTTCGCTCCACGATAACTCGCCCTGGACTATTAGCTGCAGCAGCAATCGGCTCCCACGTCAATTTGTCCCCAGACAATTCATCCCCAGCATAAATATTATAAAATAAACTCTGAGCTGCTGCAATTCACCCACCAGATGAGGCAACGTGCTCGAGGGTTGTAGAAGTGGAAGTCATACTATAATTGCTGGAGTGAAGTACGATATGAAGCAGGAGTGAATTATCTGGGGATTCTTCCCCCTCCTCTCTTAGTCCTAGCCTGTCCCCTCTCTTACCCCCTCCCTCTCTCCTACTTTTCTCTCCCTCCCTCTCCACAGTCTTTTGCACTTATTGTACTGTACCTCGCTACCTTTTCTCCTTTTGAACTATTCTCCTGTGTTACCCATTCCAATCTGTAACTTGATTTCACAGTACTTTTACTTTTACTTTCATCTCTCATTTTGTCAATGCGCTTATCTACTATCAAAACATTGTTTTACTCTGATTTGTACTACCTTCATGTGCTGTGTCACATGTATATTGTATGTCTGTAAACTGTCTTCTCCCGGGTCGTGCCTGAAAATAGGCATTGTTTGCCTAGTGCACTTACCCGGTTACCAAAAGCAAAATAAAAAATAAATAAATAATAAATAAATGAACTGACGTGGGAGCTGACTGAGGCTGGAGCTAATAGTCTGGGGCAAGTTGTCGTGGAGAAAAATGACTGGGATGAATTGACATGTTCCCAGGCAGTGCCCAGATGGGATGCAACTTAAGGGTGCTCAGGAAATTGGCTGCAGATGGCTGAACCCCTAGTGGGACTATTCAGTGGCTCAGTTCAGTCAGGGTAGTTCTGAAAGACTGGAGGTTAGTGGACATAGTCCCGCTACATGAGGGGGGGGACAAGGAGCAACTGGGGAATTACAGACCTGTAGCCTTCCCTCTGTAGTGGATAAGCTGATGCAGTCACTGATCAAAGAAGACTTTGTGGACTACCTAGGGAGCAATGGTTTAGAAGATAGTAAACAGCTTGAGTTTGTGGCAGGGAGGTCTTGTTAGACCAGCCTGATAGTTTTCTTTGACTGGGTAACAAAGGTAATAGATTAGGGCCACAATGTGGGTTTACTCTATTCCAATTTCAGCAAGGCTTTCAACTCAGTACTACACAGAAGATTGCTGGGGGAACCTGGACATGACTAGGAAACTGGTTGAAAGAGAGACAGCGGAGGGTGGTGATAAATGGGGTCAATCGGAAGAGAGGGAGGTCACAAGTGGGGTGCCGCAGGGATCTGTCCTGGATCCTGTCCTCTTCAAAATGTTCATCAGCAACATTGGAGAGGGCATCCGGGGCAAGTTGAAACTCTTCACAGATGACACGAAGCTCTGTGTTAGGCTAGATAGCGGCGAAGGGATCAGGGAGATGCAAAGGGATCTACAAAGGCTCAAGGGTGGTCTAAGGTTTGGCAGTTGAAATTCAATGCCAAAAAATGCAACGTTATGCGCACCTAGGGAAAAAAAAAAACAGGACAGAGTACTGGATGGGAAGGGCTAAACAGAGCATTACAGCAGAGGAAAGGGACCTGGGAGCCAGCATTAGTGACTGCCTCAAACAACTGAGCCAGTGTAACAAGACCAATAGTAAGGTGTATTGGAATGGATATTGACATCAGGAAAAAGGAGGTACTACTACCTCTATAAAGGTCATTGGTGAGGCCACATCTGAAATGCTGTGCTCAGTTCTGGATTCCTCACCTAAAGGACGGGGACTGGCTGGAGACGGTGTGATGCAGGATGACTAAAATAATTCGGAGCCGACACTAGTGCAGACCTTACGAAGATCGTCTGAATCCACTGAACATGTAAGACAAAGGAGGAGATATGATAAAGACCATCAAGTTCCACAGGGAGATTTAGAAAGTGAGCTGCAGGGAACTACTGTATTTAGCAGGAGTACAGAGTCAAGAACTGAAGGTCATAAGTGGAAACTCGAGGTGGGAAGGTTCATGAGGGATGTGAGGAAACTCTATTTTACACAAAGGGTGGTGGAGCCATGGAACAGCCTACCAATGAAGGTGGTAAGTGCCAAGGCCATAAATGGTTTCAAGCATGGCTGGGACAGAGTGAAATGTTTGGTGGTTGCTCAGCAGTAGGGAGGGGAGCAGGGGTGGACGGGGAGTGATAAAACCCTGTATGAACAATAGGTCCTGGGGTAGACAGGGAACTCCAGGCAGACTAAATGGTCCTGTGATATTTTTCTGCCATCATGGTCTATGTTTCTGTAAGTAGTAAGCAAGACTTTACTCACTAGCCTCCGAAGGATTCTTATAAATTACAAATGTGGGCAGTTTCTATTCTCACTCGCTGGGATAGCTCCATGAGAAAAGTGAGCATTTTCATTTTCACTCTCTGGGATAGTTCCAGGAGAAAAATTACAAATGTGAACAATTTCATTTTCAGTCTCTGGGACAGCTCCATGAGATGCTGCCTCTCATTTTCATGGAGGTCCTAGGGAAGCAAGGAACAGACAAGTTACAGGTAGCTCTGGTACTAAATACGACAAATTACCATGAAAAAAATGTTTACACAATAAATAAAGTAAGGCATTTAGGTAAGCAGCACAGGAGTCAATAACAGCAGGAGACGGGAAGTCTTGCTCGTATACTTTCAGCAGGGCAATTTGTGTTTAGCATAGGACATGGCCTCATTCACAGGGCTTAGAGCACTGTACAAATAGCTCAGACAAAACAGGATACACAAACGCACAACAAACAATGAACACTGAAACAGACATTAAGTTCAACATTAAAACAGTTTAATAACTGGGGAGGGTTTTTTCTTATTGACAAAGCCAGTAATAATTCTCTGTTGTAACCAGCTGGTCATTCAGCAAACACACTCAGCTTTGTTATGGGAAAACCCCGAGGCACTGGGCAGCGATTCTGTTTACCTATTCCAGTGACACTTGCTGAGGCAAAAAAAAAAAACACTCACCAGCAATTATATGAAACAAGGCATAGGACAGTGTGTAAAACTCGAATTTTACACACACCCTTGTTGTAGGATGATTAGACAAACCCCTCAAGCTTCGCTCTTGGGGATTATGCAGCATCCCACACCTCAGTGTGTGTAAACTTCTCATTATACACACCACCTCATGCATTATTCTATATATCATGCTGACTCTGTCGTGCTGAGTGGCGACAACCTGGGTTTGTACCCCATTCCGATACGTCAGCCTAACCTTGTAGTACCTGCCCTGGGGCAAGTGTTAGCCCATTGCCTGGGCAGGGGTTAAAAATATGATTTAAAAGCAACATTTAAAAAATAAATTTTGAACGAGCCCAGTCCCTCGGTGGCAGAGTTACTGCCCACCATGTGGGCGACTCGAGTTCGGACATGGACTCGGGTTGCCTGAGGATGACCGCTGCCACATGGACACACTGACAAGTGCACTCCAGCAGGGGATAGAAAGGGAAAAAGAGGGAAAATGGCAGAGTAGGCATAAAGCCATGTCTCTCTGCCCTTTATCTGCGCAGCTACCAGGACTCTGCACCCATATGTGGAGGAGAGTCATGGTGGGGAGGGAGGACAGCTCTTCCTCCCCAGACCCATCATGACTGAGGAGTATTCCATGGGGGATTTGTGGGCCAAGTAACTCCTGGGGAGGTGGTTGCCAGTGGAGACATGGGTAGGGCTGATGGGCAAGCCTGCTCTGGCCAGGGTGGCAAACAATTTTAATCGAAAATAAATAAATAAATTCTGGGAAAGCCATACTAAAAAGATAGGCATTCAGATGTACTCTAAACTGCTCTAGTGATGTAAATAAACAAAAATAAGCTGGAAGCGTGCTTAGCAATACAGGGTGACTACTATGAGCATTCTGTCCTCTGATTGTTGCTGCAATCTGTAGAGAAACAGTAGGTGTGTCCCTACAGAATGTAGGGTATGGACTGGGGCATATGGGGAGTGGGGGGGTGACTTTCCTCCCTGATTTCCCACCATTGTGAATAGGGATGGGAGAACCTCGTCCTGATTAGCCATGAAATGTTCCTGATAACTACCCAAAACATGTCCAAACTTTCAGAACAAAAACTGTTTTAACCTGTATTTCTAATGTCAATGAAGGGAAAGGAATGTAAAAACTCCTCTGGGCACTACAGTAAATATAAATGATATCATGAAGCTGTAATATCCCTTCTGGCTCACTGGGTCCTTTCACCACCTCCAGCCTTCCTTCTGTTATCTTTCCACCACCAGCAGTCTTCTTTCTTGATCAAGAGCTGCTAGGGGGCGCTATTAAGCTCCAAAATCAAGGTTTTAAAAATTATCAGAATGGTTCTTTTGCAGAAAATGATAATGGTTCTGGAGGGTTCTAAACTTATCCAAACTGGTTCTGCCATCCCTAATTGTGAGTTCTCTGTCATTGGTTTCCTATGAATGGTGAAAAGCTGCAATCAATCTCTATAATTGGACCCGACAATCGCCATCTTAGGTGAATCATTGCTCGGAACCCAACCTCAGGGCCCCACTTTCAAAAGCACAACTGTTTTGAAATAGGATATCCCTAACGTGATATTCCAAACTTCCAGGGCCCTTTATATCAGTGACACAGTCATACCCCTTAACTGTGGTCAGGCAGCAGACCATGAAACATCAAGGTAGTGCATAGTTTTGCTGTTCAGCTATTGTAAGTGCCAAATTTGTTTTTTTTTTATGGGGCTGGAGGTTGTCCACACCACATCAGATCTGGCAGAAGTACCTTTCTTCTTTGAGAGGGATTAAATCAGATCTCAAAGACAGGTGGCTGCGGAAATATCCTGCCCCCCCTTTTTTCTTCTTCAAGAGTCACTCTCTAATCCCTCTTCTTGAAAGTGACTGGGACTTTCATCTCTTCCTTAATGTTTCAGTTTGTTTTGATTCCAAGACTCTGAAGGAGAAATGAAAATACAACTGTAATTAACTGTACTTTGCTTACGTCTTCTTTCTCTGTGGGTGTGTGTGTGTGTAGTGGTTGTGGGGTTAACATGATCTAGTCTGTTGGAATTAAGTCTGTCTCATTAATCTTTCACCCTCTGTTACTCCCCCCCCCCCCAACACTAATTAAAATTACTTTGTTTAGGTGCTGTTTGAAAATATTTACTTCCGTTGCTTTAAAGAAAGGCCTTTAATTAACAGCTGGGCTCTGAAGTACAACAGTAGGAATACATACAGTGGGGGAGATCCCTGCTATAGACCTCCAGTCCCAGCCACTCCCAGAAGGAATCACTGTTGGCAATGGTGTAGGAGCACTGGTTGTGTGGAAGCTCGCTGCTAGTCCTCCACTCCCAGCCTTTCCCAGTAGGAATCAAGTAGAACTGGTAGCAATAGTGATTACGTGTCTTTCAGACCCAACCTCTCTTAATAGGCTTCACTGTTGGCTATGGTGTAGGAGCACCAGCTATGGGGGAGCTTACTGCTACCAGTCCCAGCTTTTTCCAGTAGGAATTACTGGTGGATATGGTGTAGGAGCATTGGCTGTGGGGTAGCTTACTGCCAGTCCTCCAGTCACAGCTTTTCCCGGTAGGAATCACTGTTGACAATGGTGTAATTGCATTGGCTGTGTGTTTAGGGGGGAAGGGGCCTCACTGCTAGTTCTCCAGTACCACCCTCTACCAGTAGGAATCACTGTTACCAATGGTGTAGAAGAACTGGCCGTGGGGAAGCTCACTGCTAGTCCTTCATTCTCAACCATTCTCAGCTGGAATCACCATTTGCAATGGTGTAGAAGCACTGGCTGTGAGGGAGTTCACTGCTAGTTCTTCATTCCTAGCCTTCCCCAGTATGAATCCCTTTCACCAGTGGTTTAGGAGCACTGAGTTTCAGGAAGCTCACTAGCACTCTTCCAGTTTCAGCCTCTTCCAGTAAGAATCACTGTTTCCAGTGGTGTAGGACCATTGGCTGTGGGGGGAGCTCCCTACTACTTCTTCAGTCCTCACCTCTCCCAGTTGAAATCACTGTTGGTGATGTCATAGAAGCATTTGCTATTGGGGAGCTCACTGTTAAAATCCTCTAGCCCCAGCCTCTGCTAAGAGCTGATTCAGTCAATCAGGGAAAAATACTGACAGGACTGGGGGAAGGGAGCTCTTAAAGTTCCTTCTGTCCGAAGTGTCTCTGTACAGTATATGGTATTGTAGTGCCCTCTTACAGTGGCTACCTGTTGGCTCACAATGTGTCATGGGGAGTCATTAGCCATGTAACCTGTGGCCCCCAAGGAATGAAGAAGTGAATGTGTTTTTATATAGTGCTTTTCATGCAAACTGTATCTCAAAGCTCTTTAAATCCAGGAAAGGGAGGAGAGGAAAGAAGAGAATTATGCTACAGTAGGCACACAGGGGTGTTCAAACAGCACAGAGTTATATTCAAGAATGATTATAGAAAGGTTATGTGACCTGCTCAGGGTCACATAGTAAGTGACGGTAGTGGGATTCAGACCTACTTGGGTCTCCACATTCACAGCTCTGCACTCTAACTACTAAGCCAAACTATCTCACTGTTAAAGCAGAGCAGGGGCCCATTAATAATTATATCACAGTAATATGGTATTGTGCTGCAAAGAGGGGCTTGGGGTCAGTTTTGCCTGCCCCAGCTACCTTGTGGCAGTGACTACACCCACTTTGATTGTTTTGCACAAATCCAAGTTTAATAACCAGAATACTACTCCTGCTCATGCTATGTAACCCTCAATACTGTTCTCCTTCAATAGTCCATCTAGTCCTTGAAAGCTTTGAAAGCCTGAACAGTGCTAGGCCCCACAGCTTCAATGAATAGGGTAGTCTGGAGTCCCCCCTTTTAAAGTAATGTGTTTTATTTCCCCTAATCCCTCCCCCAGTTTCTTCCCTACCTATGGAACCTGCTTCCCCAGCCCCTCAGAAACTCACCCTCGCACAACTCCATTAAATCTCAACTTCGTCAGCTCCCCTTCCCCGCCTGCAACTGCAACTAGTCTGCCTTTAGCCAAATGAACATGATTTAAACTTCAAAACCTCTGTATTGTATATTACTATTATTGTATTCATGTAACTGATTGTAAATAACTCCTCTTACAAAGTTATGTGATTGTACAGTCTGTAATATTCTCATGTATCTATTCTATGTATGTATACTGTTTGTAAGTCTCTCCCCTCACCCCCGGGTTACACCTGGAAACAAGCCTCGGCTCAGTGTACTTTTCCCAGTTATCAAATGTTTAAAAAAGGAAAAAATTTACACCAGCCCGGTAGTGCCAAGGCCTAAGGCGCTGGAAGCCTTACCTCATGCCACGCCAATGACCCGTGTTTGGGAACGCGCAAGAGCAGTTGGAGGTTGGCAGGGGGGAGGATGCGGAGCTGGATGGAGTCACCGAGAGGCAGCTCTCCCCTCCAGGGAGGGAAGGTGGTGTCCCGTGGCTTGTGACTCTGGAGGCCAGGGGGCAGCGGAGGCCAAAGGGAGTGCCAGGCACTAGGCCAATGGGTGGGTGGAAGTGGCTGTTACCGGGGCTATAGTATGCATGTGTGCCTTCACGCACATGCATCTCTACTCCTGGGCCCCCGGGGTAATCGGGGGGAGAAAAAGTGAAGAAAAATGGATCCTCCGGACTCGGGATGATGCCCAACCCTCCGCAGACTCTGCTCACAGGCCAGGCATAAGGTAAGCTCTGGTAATTCCGGGATGTCTGGGCTGGGGGGGTCGGGCTGAAGGGGGCACAAGCAGGACAAGGAGATAAACAGTCACCCAAAAAAAAATGTGAGTGCCTACCCTTCAGATTAAACATCTGTGTATACTTCGCCCTGTCCTTCCCCTTTAATATTCAGAACATCATAATAAATATTCCTTCTCTCCTTCTCTAGCTGCATTAAACATTTGCACATAAAAAACATTGCAAGTGCTATAGCACAAGTCACAGCACGTGATTTCCTTTCTTGCGGAACCCCAAAATAACAAAAAAAAAAAAAACAGCAGCAAGCATGGCCCCTTGGTCAGAGCACATGGGTGGCAAAAAACAGCACTAACAGCCACATAAACTTTCAAATGTCACCAAAGCCTGTCTGAAATTAATGTTTTTTCTAATATTTAGAGTAAAAAGAGATGAAGGGGAGAACAAAAAGGAAAACACCTGGACCGGCCCGGTGGCGCTGATGGCTGAGGCGCTGGACTCCTAACCTCACGCTATGCCAGCGATCTGTGTTCGGGAATGAGCATGGGCTGCCAGGGGTCGGCAGTGGAGGAGAAGGATTGAGCACCCAATGGCTGCTCTCCTTCTTCAGGTGGGGAGGACCGCAGACCTCACTGCAATATCACCACCTGGGGGAACTCGGGTGGAGGTGCAGTTGGAGGCAGCAAGACATGTTGGGAGGGGCGGACGTCAGCTGAGGGCCGGAGCAAAGGCACGTCTCACCGTGCTTTTGTCTCTTTGGCCCTCCCAGTGCATTGATGCTCACAGGGGGTGGGAGAAAACCAGGAAAACACCCTGCAGTGGTGCCGGTAGATGGGTCCCAGTGCAGGCGATCAGAGGAACCTGGGGAAGACAGCACAAGGTGCATGCTCAACTACCAGTCTGGGAGAGTTAGACGGACTTCTCCACCCCAGCCAGGGGGTGTTATCTAGTCTGTACGGGGTCCAGGAAAGGGGCACCCATGTGGGCTGATGAACCTCGCAAACTGGAAATGTTTAGGAGAGAGAACTCTTGTATCTGGATTTCTAGGTGATGAAACTCCCTTATGGCACTCAGAGCGCCGGCATTACGGAGCCGGGCAATCAGGGTGCCAAATGCATGACTGGCTGCCTCCTCCCCAAGGTCTGCCCCCCCAGAGTAGAAATCTTTAAGTGGGGGTGTGTGGGTGGCACAGCCCCCCGCAAAAAAAGTGATCGTCGATATTGCCATTTGGCGCCCTAATTGCCTGGTGCCAGAACGCTGGCGCATTCTGAGGGTGGAACTGATGAAACTGTCATTTTGAGGTGGCAGAACTCTCCAGTAGCAGTCAATGTGGAAAGGCGAAACAGGTGGTGGAATGACCAGACAATATTTATGTTGTCTTACACACAGGCGCAAGCAACATCTTGGCAGCAGTACCACATAGAGAGGTATGTCAGTGTTGGTGAATGCAGGGCATGCTTTAGCAGGTGCGTCCCTCATCCCCCAATCAGTGAGCATGTTAGCGCTGACACGGAAATTATGGAAAGTGCCACCAAGTTGAAAGAAATCTGTCACTGCAGTCAGAGACAAGCTCATCATGCAGCGGCAGATGACACACCTCCCCAACGTGCCTTTCCTGGTGAAACTTTTCATTAAACATGGCAGCTGCTGCTGTCCCCCACACACAGTCCCCATACTGACATTGGGGGTGGCCAGTCCCCCATGTTGGCATGTTTCCCCACCCACACACTTTCTTTGCCAATGGGGCAATTAGTGAGCATGCTAGCGCTGACACGGAAATTATGGAAAGTGCTACCAAGCTGAAAGAAATCTGCCACTGCAATCAGAGACAAGCTTGTCATGCAACGGCAGATGACATACCTCCCCAACGTGCCTTTCCTGGTGAAACTTTTCAATAAACGTGGTGGCTCCTGCCGTCCACCACACACAGTCCCTATACTGACATCGGGGGTGGTCAATCCCCCATGTCGGCATGTACCCTCCACCCCACATACTTTCTTTGTAGACAGGGCCCAATCCCCCGTGGCATCAGTCCCCCACCCCCACCCCACCCCACACACACACTTTCTTTGCTGATGGGCCCCAATCGTCATCGGCATCAGCCCCCTAAACTCATGGGACACACTGGGAGCCCACCTGTGCCCAGCACCTCTCAAAAGTCATAAGAATGGGAGCTCCACCCAGTGTGCCCAACATTTTTTAATTCACCTGTAAAGAAAGAAAACTGTCCCTCAATGTCCGTTTTTGTTTTCCGTGTAAAAAGAAAATGATCCCCCATAGTTCCCAGCTCCCCCAACCGCACCCACCCTCTGCACACCCCACCTCCCCTCACCCCATACTTACCTCCAGAGGTCCAGCGCTGCGATCATCTGTGGAGCGGGGCGCATCTGGACTCTTCAAAGCCAAACTGTAACATGAAGAAATGCCAGTAATTTATACAGTGGCATCAATGGGGGGGGGGGTCAACATAGGTGGATATCTCAGCCATTTTTTTGAATTTTGACTCCAAATTTTCAACATGGGGTTCTTGGGACCCCACCTCAAGACCACATGATCTGTCATCTCGTTATTCAGTCTCGAAAGGTGATTTTGCGGTCACTGCATGGAATCACCTTTTGGGACTAATTAACAGAACAACAGTATTGCTGTTCATGAGGTGGGGACCCAAAAAGCCTATGTTGGAAAATTTGGTGAAAAATTCCCAAAAATGACCGTGTTACAACTGTGCATTGAGCAGTGTCCCCGTACGCTCTTAACTTTGACAATTTTTAATATATTCACTCCAGATTTTCAACATTACCATTTTTTCACACCTCCTTATGAACAGTACAGCTGTCATTTTTCACATCCTGCCCAAAATGTGTTTTCGCACATCTGGCATACAATGGCGTGGTCATTGTCGGAAATCAACTTTCTGGACAGATTAACAAAATCACAGTGCCACTGTTCATGAGCAGAGCTCCCAAAATGCCTATGTTGAAAATCTGGTTAAAAAAATTCCAAAAATAATTGTGTGATGGGCTTGCGTTGCGCAGTTTCTAAGCATGCTCGTGACTTCACCAATTTTTCATATTTTCACTCCAGATTTTCAGCATTGCCATTGTTTTACACCTCCTCATGAACAGTACAGCTGTCATTTTTCACAACCTTCCCGAAATGTGTTTTCGCACCTATGACAGCAAATGGCGCAGTTGCTGTGCAGAATCACCTATCGGCTAACAAACTGATAGTGCCACTTTTCATGAGGTGGGATCACAGAAAGCCCATGTTGAAAATTCGGAGTGAAAATACCAACAAACGCCTGGGGCATTAGGGTTTCCAACCGTAACACCCCGCCCTGTAGAGACTGACAGGCATCAGAGGTGTGACTTGGGATCGTCGGCTGTAATGCTCACACCATTCCATTCCCACCCCCAACCTGCAGCCAGTGACAGGCATCAAGGTGTGTCTTGGACTTTTCGGCCCCAAAGTTCACCCGATTCTCCTATACTGCACCCATCTCTGCATATTTCCTTGTGGAATGGGGTGAGTGTAAGGTCCAAAAACCCCAAGGAACACTGCAACACTTGTCAGTATCTGCAGGGTAGGGTGAGGTGAAATGGCATGAGCGTTATGGTCGACGACCCAAAGGCACACCCCAATGCCTGTCAGTCTTTGCAGGATGGGGTTGACGTCAGTTCAATACTTCACTGCCATTCCTATTATGCAGCTCTCTAACTTCTGCATTACCAATGCCAATGCCAGCAAGACAACATTTGGAATGTCAAATGCTTGTTTAAGAGGTGGCAGAACGGAGTTCCTATGGGCTCCTACGTAATTTAACCCCTGGACATCATCAAATCACACACAGAAGGTCAAAGCTGCCCAGGAATAGGTGTTTTCAGCATAATCGACATTGTCATGAAGTTTGATGGAGTTTAAGTAATAAGGATTAACCTGCCTTCTTGTTTTAAAGCGTCACGGTGCAGCGGTCCGTGTGTGACATTGGGGAGTTCTGAGGGGTCAAATAAGGGTTGTTCCTCCTAATGTGTGACAGAGGTGGGTTCTGATTAGTAAAATGAGAGAAATCCTTAATGTGAGACAGAGGGGTTATAAGGGGTCAAGTTAGGAACATCCTTTCTAATGAGGGAAACCTGAGGGGTATGGAGAGGAGATCTGGGTGGAAAAATGAGCAATGTACCTCCTGAAGGAGGATGTCAGTCAAGTCTGAGGACAGATCCTCACAGGACATTGAACCAACCTACCAGTCAAGAGGTATTTGCACTGGTTACTGCACCACTGTGATGGCCATATCCAGGCTTAGAGGGTTCCAGTTAGACTCCTGAATAGTGGGAGATCTTTTATTTGTAACAACTCCTTCCTTCCAGCAGGTGGAAGAGGTTTATTACTAAAAATGTAAATGTTGAGACTGGCACTTGAGCTATAGTCTATCAAGGGTTAAAGAAATGGCAGTAGTGTTGCTCAGATAGTGCTTTTGTGGATCCTACCACTCTTCGTCAGATAGTGCTGGTATCCTACCTAGGATCCTACCAGAAATCTTATCAAACACAGATGTAGGATCCGGGGTCAGATAGCGATGGATCCTAGTTAGGATCCAGGGATCCTAGGTCAGATCCAGGGATTCTAGGTTGGACAGCTAGGATCCAAGTTGGATCTGTTGGTCAGAGCCGTGGCTCTGTTGCTAGGGTCGACAGCATCCATAATGTTTTTTGCTAGGATCCACAGGATCCACAATGTTTGTCAGATCCATGCACTGGATCCTAGAAGGTCAGATCCATGGTCGGATACCACTGCTATCCTGCCACAGCAACTATCTGGCCAAATGGGAGATATCTGTTGGTATCCTAGTTTCTAGGATACTATCTGAGCAACACTAAACTGCAGAGCTTAGATGGAGGTCAGATATCTTAGAAGGGTGAGAGGGAATGACTAGTTAACTGGTGAACTATGGATCTGCGGATTCGGGGTCAGAGAGAAGAGCCAAGAGAGAAGAGGATAAGGGGAGCTGCCTTTAGAGGCTAGGGCCCTCAGTACCCAAGCCAAATTCTTGTGGATCCAATTGGAATCACTAGGTGGTGTGGGAACCAAGGGGGTGGTTTCTCCCTAAAGATGAGTGCTGCTCTGATGGTCTGCCAGCATGGAATCGGTTCCCATGAAGATCCATGGAAGACCCTAGTGGTGGTGGTGGGGGGGTGAGCTTGCATATTTTCCAGATCCATGGAAGATGATCAAAGAATAGAGAGACTGAACTTTTAGAAAGCCTTGTGAAGATGTGCCTCTGCAAGGTAGGAGAAAAATTCTGTCTCTGGACAAAAAGGCCCTTAGTGCAGGTCCTGCTGTGTTGGGAGTTTAGGAGTGGCTTAGCAGGAATTTTTCTGATTAGCCTCTGTGGTTATGAATTATTCCCAGTGTAAAAAAGTGAGCAGCATTTCATAGCCCTTCGAGGCTGGGGGCTGAAGGCATGGTACTGATGTGACTGAAGATGTAGCACCCAGGTGCTGAGAGTTTCATTGTGTGGATCTGGCTCTCACAGCAGAGTGAGTCTAGGAGTCACTGGCCGAGTGACAGAGATAAGCATGAGAAGTGTGGGCACAAATGGGATAGGGTTATCATCATACATTTGAGCCAATGGGTCTCATTTTCCCCGGGAGACCTCTCCATAATAAGTATGTGGACCAGGAGCAGAGCTGTTGTATTTGCCCTGACATATTGTAGACAGAAGCTGAACAGGTATAGTTGCCCTCATACATTGCAGAACTAACATTCATATGGAGAATAAAAAGACCATGTATTGGGTCTCAAAATCTAGCCGTGAATATGGGCAGGATTTTAGAAGGGACTTTGAGCGACGCAAGGGACTTGCGGCTACAAGTTTGATGAAAGGGGTGACTTGCGTCAAACATCGCAGCTAGTGCGATTTTGCAAAGAAGCCTGACACAAACACCAACTCAAGTCTCTTGTGCCAAACTCCAGAAGTTAGACCAGCTCCCCCCCCCCCGGTCTAACTTTGCTCTAGGCGGAGACCCATTTTAAGGGGCTTGTGCCAAAGCTTTGGCACAAACTGACATAAATGTGGAAAATGTCATGACTGAGCCACACCTTATAAAATTGGGCTACATTGTGTTAAAGGAGTTTGGCGCAGCTGCACCAAACGCTATGGTTGACACAGGACTTGATGCAAGCCCTGCATCAACCTTCTAAAACTGGTGTGTGTGATGAACTTCAACAGTTTAAAGTAAAGGTGTGACATTTACAGATTACCTGATGGGCTTCATAACCCATTGCTGCGCCGCAGCAATAGTCCGTATGTCACAAAATGTTAAACTTTAATACAATCCTGAAAGAGAGGGAAGGGATCGTAACACTAGCTGAACTGCCGGCCAACTGATCCCTTCCAGCTTCCTGGTCTGCTCACCACACTCCTGCATGCGGACATTTTGTGACGTCCTACCAGGGAGAGCATGGGGACAAGTCTCATTGAATCTTATGGGGGTGATTTTCAGACTATTACTATACATCTTTAGGCTACCTTTGACGAAAATGAAAGCCACTGGTCAACTAATAGGGGCCTTATTAGCTGAGCGGTGGCTTTCATTTTCATCAAAGGTAGCCTAAAGATGCATAGTAATGGTCTGAAAATCACCCCCATAGGATTCAATGGGGCACGTCCTCACTGTCTTCCTGGTAGAACGTCAAAAAACGTCTGAGTGCGGGGGTGTGGTGAGCAGATCAGGAAGATGGAAGGGATCAGCTGGTCAGCAGTTCAGCTAGTGTTATGATCCTTTCCCTCTCTTTGAGGACTGTATTAAATGTAAAAATTTTTGTCACACATGGACTATCGCCACGGCAGAGTAATGGGCTATAAAGCCCATCAGGTAATCTCACACCCTCACTTTAGTAAAGTCAAATGTGTGCTGCACCTCCGTCTCCAGTGTCATTTATTTGGGTCTCAAGATAGCAACATTCATCCCAACAATTTAAATGCAGAAACTAAATTTCTGGATCCTAGATCCTGGGCATCTCGGTGTCCTCTCTCTCCATACTTCACCAGAAAAGTAAAGGATCATGAGGGTTCCACCAGATGCAATGGCCCTCTCTGCACCTCATGATCACTGACCATGGATGCTGGACCCTGGATAAAGGGGTTGAAACACTTAGGACATTGAAGCAACCAATGGCCAATTAGGCAGTCCCATCTGTGAGTTGGCAGGGCTAAGGAAAGCCTGCCAAATTCAAGCCGTTCCTAGCATTGGAACAAAGTAGTGTGTCAGCGTCTCCTCTCTTAAAACCTCGCCAGGACACTAAAGCGTCGCAAGGGCTCCATTAGCTGCTACTTCCTTCCCTCCACCCCATGATCTCCAACCACGGACCCTAGACCCCAGCCAAAGGGGTCAGAACACTTAAAACATTTGTAACCCCTAGGTGGCGCTATCCCAAGGGCTACTACCCCTGCCTGCTTGACTGCTAACAGGTTGGGGGGCCTAGGTCCAATGGTGGGTGCCTCCACCCAGCGGTCAGGGTTTGCAGTAGTTAAACTAACTTGGTCACAGCCCTCTGGGACACTGTAACCCTCCTTTCTTCCCACTAGTGGCCCACACAATGCATCAGGAATATCTTCACACAACGTACACTTACCCCCAGGACTGGCTCTGTCGACTGGACTCTGGGAACCCCCTGTAAAACAAGATGATACAGTGCAAAAACCACAGTACAATACTTTAACATAAATGAATACCTCAGTCAGTGTAACTTTGCTAAAACAAACAGATCTGATTTATTTAAGGAGCTGTAACAAGGAAGGGGGAAATCAGGTTAATTAGGTTAGACACTTTAATAATCATAGTACTGTGCGCATATTCAGAGTCCCAAATTGTCACTTTCACTGGGTGCCCAGGATGGGGGGGGGGGAGGCTAACCAGGATTGGTGCAGCTGGTTGGGGTCCTGTGATGGAAAAAAAACACTTGCACAATACCCAATTGTAATCCGGGAGCCGGATGGTTCAGTTCGTGAAGAAATGAAAAAGCAACAATTAGATGACACACTTGCAATTTGATAAACAGATGGCAGGGAGCTACCCTGCTTTGTACTCACAGACTCAATGCTGGGAACTGGATGGAAGGCAGATTGTCCTGGATTGCCAGGAGGAGCAGGACATGTGGAAAAGGTCCTTGTGACTGGACCCCACTGCAGTTTACAGCAATCGGATGTAGTCCGCATCAAGCTGGAGTTTACTTCCAGCTTCATGCACTCAAATCACTGTACAGGGGATTTGAAACACGATTCCCCACAAGCACTACACACATTTATATGTAAAAGGAAAGTACTATACCAGGCAGGCTGCTTCTCGATCCCGACCGCAATTACTGCACGATACCCGGGAGAACACTCAGCAGCTTCAGTTCCTGACAGACCGAGCGCAATTCAGCAATTTCTCCAGTCTTCTACAGGGTGAGCCTGGTTTCTACTCTTCATATCTCCTTGATTCTCCTCACAGGTCGGATTCAGTCTGAATGGGCACTTGCACAGGCTGCAAACTGAAACTCAGGGCCTCACTCGCGCTTCCCGCGTAAAACTATGCACCACAGAAGCACAGAGCTCCTTGTCTCTTCACTGCCAAAACTGATTTAATCTCTCCAGTCCCAGAGCAGTGCATTTCCTCTAGCTCCACACTATTCTGTTGGCTGGTCCGGCTGTCACTCACAATAAACTCCCCCTGTTGGTGGAAAAAGGCGCCAAGGTCAAAACTACATTTCCCAGAGTCACTGTCCATACAATCCTCTTGTGGCTGGCTCTAATTAAGAGTCCAAGTTCTGATTTGTCCAAAGGCTCCATTTTAGAGGCCCCCTTTGCACTGTTTGGATCTATTCAGTAGTTCAGATCCAAAATGGAGGGGCAAACACACAGAGTCCCAGCTCCAAGAAAGGCAGGTTAGACAAACCACATTTCCACTAATACTCTAAATGATTTCTGGCAAACTGTTACATCTTTGAAAAGTGCTCACTCTGCCCACCTAGCGACGGCAGAAATGGAGCAATTTGTCAGCAGCTCGAGCGGGGCCCGAGCAGGGAAACACACAGTCCCTCCATGCAGACTAATTATGTCTGCAAGCAGACAGCTCTTAAAGAGACAGTACCAGAGGCTCTAAAAGCACTCACAGATAAACGGCTTAAATGCCAAATACCTTTCAGGCTTGGAGCATTCAAGCAAGCTCCTGGAAGACTTTTTGGGAACCCCCATTTGCAGGGGGGTTACACATTGAATTCACCAGCAGCCAGTTAGGCAGCTGCATCTGCAAGTGGGCGGAGCTTAACTCTCGTCATACAGCAACTCACTTTAGCAAGCTGGCTGATGTGCTAAGGGCAAGTGAGCAAAGGCTGCCACACTGTGAGTGTCAACTGTGGAGTCAGCACTCGGCCAGCAACTCTACCCCCTCAGTGTAGACCCCTCCACACTTCACTGTACCAAATCTTCTTCCGGTCTGCCCCCCTATTTCTGCTGATGGATCAATTTGCAGGTGGTTTTCTGATTTGAGTCTGTAAGGAACTTCATTACTTACCATTGGTTGTATGGCTCTGCTGGTTAGTCTACTAGTAATATAACTCCTGCCTCACAGTTTATTATGGTTTGTGTGCGACTGCTACAGTAACCACTGAGCTTACTTCCTACCTGGGCTATTGTACGTACAGGTAGGCTAGCTGTTACTCTTTGTCATGCATGTCATTATTGTGGCAGTCACATAAACATGGTACACAGAGAACCATGACTGGGATGTCAACATACCAGGATACACAATCTACAGGAGGGACAGGGAGGGTAAAAGAGGAGGAGGAGGAGTAGCTCTCTATGTAAAGGAAGGGATCAAAGCAACAGAACTGAAGAGTAAACAGGGAGCAGATGAGGCACTCTGGGTCACCCTGGAGACAGGAAGTGGCACCACAATCCGCATGGGGGTTGTATATGGACCCCCATCTCGGGGGAAGGAATGGACAAGGAAATGATAGCAGGCATCCTTAGAATGGCAGAAAAAGGGGAGATATTGTTGATGGGAGACCTGAATATGCCAGATGTTAACTGGAGCACCTTTGCTGCAGGCACATCCAAGAGCAGGGTCATTCTTGATGCCCTACAAGGGGCATGCCTCAGACAGCTAGTATTGGAACCCACTCAGGAGGGAGCAATCTTAGACCTGGTACTCTCAAATGGGGACGGAGAAAGAATCTCAAATTTAGAAATGGTTAGCCATCTGGGAACAAGCGACCACCAAACAGTGTGGTTCACGATAAATACAGCCATGCAATCAAGCCATACAAAAGCAAGAGTATTGGACTTTAGGAGGGCTGACTTTGGGAAAATGAGAGAGTGCCTCAGAAAAGCACTAGCAAACAGGCAAGAAGGAGGGGTGGAGGAACAATGGGGAGTAATCAAAACAGCCATCACAGAGGCAGCAAGCCTTTGGGTAAAGCAAATCAACAAAACACAATGAAGGAAAAAAACACTGTGGTTCTCAAAAGAGGTGGCAGGGAAGGTTAAGGAGAAAAGGATAGCATTCAGGAAATATAAGGAAACACAGAAGGAGCAGGACAGAGAACTTTATCAGTTAAAGCAGAAAGAGGCAGGGAAGACAGTCAGAATAGCAAAAGCCCAAACCGAGGAAAGGATAGCCAACTCTGTTAAGAAAGGGGATAAGACCTTTTATAGGTACGTTAGGGAGCAAAGAAAGACCAAAGGAGGGATACTGAGGCTTAATAAAGGGGAGGGAATGTGGGCAGAGGGTGACAGTGAAAAAGCAGGGATACTGAATGAACATTTCTGCTCAGTATTCACAAAGGAAGAGGAGGTGGAGGTACCTAAAGCAAACAAGAGAAACTCTCTGAAGACGGGGGTCGATACCAGTCCATTTACAGAAGAAAGGGTTCTGAAAGAACTAATAAAATTGAAGGTGGACAAAGCAATGGGGCCTGATGGGATTCACCCAAGAATTCTAAAAGAACTAAGGGTAGAACTAGTAACACCGCTGACTACTCTCTTTAACAAATCATGGGAGAATGGGGTGGTACCTGAGGACTGGAGGATGGTGGATGTGATTCCTCTTCACAAAAGTGGGAGCAGGACAGAGGCAGGAAACTACAGACCTGTTAGTTTGACCTCAGTGGTAGGGAAAATGATGGAATCACTTTTGAAGGAAAGAATTGTTGAGTACCTAGAGGCCAGTGGGGCACAGGACCCAAGGTAGCATGGATTCACGATGGGAAGGTCATGTCAGACGCATCTAATAGATTTTTTTGACTGGGTGACCAAAGTAGTTGACCAAGGAGGGGCTGTGGACATGGCCTACCTAGATTTTAGCAAGGCATTTGATACAGTCCCACACAAAAGATTAATACATAAGTTAGTCAGCCTTGGAGTGGGTCCCAAGGTGGTAGCCTGGATAAAAAATTAGACAACAGGACGCAAAGGGTGGTAGTAAATGGAGTCCACAGTGAAGAACGGAGGGTTACTAGCAGGGTACCGCAGGGTTCAGTACTGGGACCGGTCCTTTCTAATGTCTTTATAAGGACATTGCAGAGGAACTGGAAGGAAAAGTATATCTCTTTGCAGACGACACAAAGATCTGTAACAGGGTTGATACACAAGATGGAGTGGAAAGGATGAGAAGGGACTTGGCAAGGTTGGAGGAATGGTCAAATGTATGGCAGCTCAGATTCAATGCAAAGAAGTGCAGGTAATGCATCTGGAAACAAAACCTAGGGGAAGAGTACACAATGGGGTGAGATACTGACAACAGTAAAATGGAAAGGGACCTGGGGTAATTATATCAGATGACCTAAAGGTGGAAAGTAATGTGGAAGGCAGTAAGGAAGGCTGGGAGGATACTGGGATGCATAGGGAGGGCATCAATAGTAGAAAACAGGAAGTTGTTATCCCTCTGTACAGACAGTTGGTGAGACCCCATCTGGAGTACTGTGTGCAGTTCTGGAGACCCTATCTCTGCAAAGACATAGACAGAGTGGAGGCTGTCCAGAGGAGGGCAACCAAAATGGTGCAGGGTCTGCACCAGAAGACATATGATGAAAGACTAAAGGAGCTTAATATGTATACCCTTGAGAAAAAAAGGGAGAGAGGGGACATGATAGAAACTTTCAAGTACCTCAAGGGAATCAACAAAGTCCAAGAGGGTAGCATCTTTCAGAAAAAGAGATGTGCAATAACAAGGGGTCACAATTTGAAGATAGAGGGGGGACAGCTCAGAGGTAATGTGAGGAAGTATTTTTTCACGGAGAAGGTTGTGGATGCATGGAAAAGCCTCCCTGAGGAAGTCGTGGAGTCAAGAATGGTGGTTGAATTCAAGAATGCATGGGACAGACATAAGGCAGTCCTAGTGGGGGATAGGAGGAAGTAAGCTGTTGGTTAACTAGAATCTGCAGCTTATCTGTTAGGTAGGAAAATGGGCAGACTAGGTGGGCCAAGCGGTCCTTATACTAACATACTAAAATGCCAGCAGAATAGGCCTAATGGTCTTTCGTGTCTGCTCGCTTGGTCAGCCCCCACCCTGGGAGCTGACCTTGCTGCCCGCCTCGCCTCCTCTGGCTTCTCCCTTCCCAGTTCCAGATATTCTCGCTGCATTGGATTTTGCTTCCAGAACCCTTCCCCTGTACCTATCCCACCCCCTCTTGAACCCCTCCACCGTCTCTGCCTCCACCAGCCCCCCAGGCAGCGCATTCCATGGCTCCACCACCCTCTCAGTGAAGTAGCACCTCCTCCTTTCTCCCCTGTATTTTCCCCCCTCCAGCTTCCACCCATGCCCTCTAGTGACCCCTCCTCCTTCCTTCGAAGCACCCTGACTGCTCCTCCCCTATTTACCCCCTTCATGTACCTGAAGACCTCTATCATGTCCCCCCGGTCCCTTCTCTCTTCCAATATGTACATATTAGCTCTTCGAGCCTCTCCCCATAGGTCCTGTCCCCAAGCCCCAAATCATTTTGGTTGCCCTCTGGACCCTCTCCAGGAGTTTAATGTCCCTCTTTAAGTGTGGCCTCCAAAACTGCACGCAGTACTCGAGGTGCGGCCTCACCAAGCAGTTATACAGAGGGAGTAGCACTTCCCTCCTTCTAGAGGTGATCCCCCTAGCGATGCATCCCAGCATCCTGTTGTCCTTGGCTGCTGCCCTCCTACAAGTCTCCAACTTGTTCATCTTGACATCCACCACCACCCCCAGGTCCCTCTCGGCCATCGAGAATTGTAGCATTTCCCCAGGGTGTACACTTGGCCCGGGTTTCTGGCCCCTAGGTGCAGTACCTTGCATTTCCCTGCATTGAACCTCAGCTTCCACTTTCTAGACCATCTTTCCAGAGCCTCCAGGTCCCTCTGTAGGGCCACCCTCCCCTCCTCCCCATCCACCACCGCCCCCAGTTTTGAGTCATCCGCAAAGAGACTTATCTCACTCCTGATACCTATCCTTATGTCAGAGACGTAGGCGTTGAACAGGAGGGGCCCAAGGACTGATCCTGTGGGACCCACTAATGAACCTCCTTAGGGATGAGACTATCCGCCACAACTCGACCCTCTGGGTCCGGTCCTGGGCCAATTGCCTATCCATCTGATCATCTGGTTCCCCACCCCCATTTCTCCCAGCTTATCCAACAGGCCCACGTGAGGAACAGAGTCAAATGCCTTGCTGAAGTCTAGAAAGAGGACGCCCACTGGTCTACCCAGGTCCAAGGCACTGCACCCAGTCATAGAACTCCACAAGGTTTGTCTGACACGATTTCCTGGGACAGATCCATGCTGTCTCATCGTCCAGGCACCCTGACTTTTCCAGGTCCCCCCCAGCCTCTCCTTGACAATGCCCTCCATCACCTTGCCCACCACCTATGTCAGGCTGACAGGCTTGTAGTTCCCTGCCACCTCCCTTGATCCCCCCTTGTGGATAGGCACTATATGCGCCACCTTCCAGTCCTGGGGCACCCACGCTGTCCTCAGTGAGATGGTGAAAAGCTCCGCCAGGGGTTTCGCCAGGACATCCGCAAGTTCCTTCAGCACTCTGGGATATAATTTATCCGGCCCTGGTGCTTTCTCCATCTTTAGGGACCTGAGGGCTTCCCTCACTCTCTCTGCTGTGATTTCCACTTCCGCTACCTCTTCTCCCTGCTTAGCCTTCCCCCCTCCTGCCAGTGATGCCTCCCCCTCTCCCCAGACCCGCTGATCAGTAAGGCCTCCCCTCCTCAGTATCACTGTCTCCTCCCATGTGATGATACAGCACCCCATTTTCTTGGTGAAAACTGAGGTGAAGCACTCATTTAGTACCTCAGCCTGCTCCCCGGTCTTGTGCCCATCTCTCCCCTGTTTTAATCCTGCTAATCTGCCCCTTCACCCTTCGTTTTTCCCCAATGTATCTAAAGAACCCCTTGTTCCCTCTCCTAATTTCCCCTGGCCAGGTTCTGCTCCTTCCTTGCCTTAGCCACCCTCACCACCCTAGTGGCCCTTCTAGCCATCAGCTCGTACTCCCTCCGATCCCTTTCACTCCTTGAGCACTTGAATTGCCTATAGGCTGCCTTCTTTCCCCGCACCACCTCCTGGACCTCCCTGGTCCACCAGCAGGGTTTTCGGGCCCTACCACATTTTGTCTTACTCTTGCACAGGTGCTGGTAGCATCCTGCACCCCTCTCCTGATGATTTCCCACCTACTATCAGCGTCCATATCTGACCCAATCCCATCCAAATGCTCCTTAAGGATCCTTCCCATTTCCTTAAAATCCGCCCCTGAAGTCAGTTACCTCTCTTTGTGCAGCCTTCTCACCCTCCTAGGTCCAGGCAGAACCAGACTGTGGCATGGTCACTCTCCTCAACAGGTCCCTTCCTCCAGGTCCCCAATCTGGTCACTGTCTGCCAGGACCACATCCAGTACCCACGCCTCCCTGGTCGGTTCCCCCACCTGCTGAGTTAGGAACGCGTCTTGAAAGACATCCAACAACCTCTGTTCCCTGGTCACAGAGGATGTCATAGTCTCCCAGTCTGTTCCTGGCATGTTTAAGTCCCCCAACACCACCACCGTTCCTCTGTCCAGTCTGCAGTATCTCCTAACATCTGCCACCAGACTGTCCTCCAGCTTCTCCGCCAGGGCAGGGGTCTATACACCTCCCTATTTTTACCTCTTGCCCCCTTGTTATCAAGGTGACCCAATCGCCTCCACGGTTCCCTCCGCCTCCTCTACTCCCCTATGCCAATGCAGTTTTGACTATCATTGCTACCCCTCCTCCCCTTCCTCCCCCTGTCCTTCCTGAACATAGTGTAACCCTACAGGTTCAGGTCCCAGTCATCTCCTGCAGTGGCTCCAGGTCTCCAGTGACGCTGCCATCCACCACGCTCCCTCAGTTAGCATCGCCTGGAGCTCAGGCATTTATTGCCCAAGCTCCTGGCATTTAGCAGGACTACTTCCACCCTTTCCTATACTTCCATTCCCCTGCTCGTGTTCCCATAGGGATTCTGTTTTCCCCTGGTCTGCACTTTACCAGTCGGCATTTTCCCACAATCCTCCAGCTCCCCAGGGAGGTGGAGAATCTCTCCTTTATTGGCACCCCCTCAACAGCCTTTTCTCCCATCCCTCCCCCCTTCACAAGTTTAAACCCCACTTTTCACCAATGAACCCCACTATTTTCAACTTAAGGATTCCCCTCCCCTCCAAATTGAGATGGAGCCTATCTCTAGCATACAGCTCCTTATCCTCCCAGGTCTCCCCAATCCCCATCAACCCATACCCTCTGGCCTCCACCACCCCTGAGCCACTGGTTTATCTTCCTAATCTTCCTTTGTGTGTTCCCCACTAGCCCTTGGCACGCAGGATTTCTGAGAAGGAACTGCATCCTATGTCATGACAGACCCTGGCAAGCTCCCTGAATCTTGCCTGTATCTCTAGCTCCTATTTCCTAAATGTCATTTGTACCCAGTGGATCAGTATGTCCGGGAACCCCACAATCCTTTGCCAGCTGATATACCTCATGCTTAGCCCTGTGCACCGTTAGTCCAGGGAAGCATTTTATTCTAACTGGCCAGGCTTCTCCTCCTATCCCATTTGATACCCCTGATCATAGAATCCCCAACAGGAGCACTCTGACCGTCCTTTTCCTCCATTCCCCTTCCATGTCCCTCATCCTTTCTACTGGCCCCTCCACCCAGCGGCTCCTTGTTCCTCCCCTATCTGGGTGCCACATCGCCCCTCCTTATTTACCCTGGCCACCCCTCCCCTCTGATCCTATGCCTCTCCTCCTCCTCCGAGTATCCTTCATACCTTGCTAATTCCCCCCTCACTGCTCGCAACTGGTCCTTCTCCCCATCCGCTAAACTAGCCTGGCCATCCTCCCTTCCTTCCTGTCTCCGTTTAGTCCCTCCTTGCTTGTCGTTCTGCCCTGGCCTAAACCCTCAGCTCCCTTTACTGTATCCTCCTTGTACTTCTGATCCTTCTCCTTGCCCTTTCCTCCCAACTGGTCCTTCTCCTTGCGCTTTTCTCCCTCTTCCCCCTGCCCCTCCTGCTCTGATTCACTGCTCCCCCCATTTTCCTGCAATCCAGGTTCCCTCCTGCTCCTCCTGCTATCCGGCCCCCGCCTCCTGCCCCCCACTCCCTTTCTGTCTCTAACCACCCCTGTCGTGGCTACATCACCCCTCATCCTCAAGCAGAAAGAGAATTGAAGCAGTTACTGAGCGTAAGGTCCAATCTACCTCCCTGCCTTAGTTCCTTCTGTCCAGCCCCGGCCATCTGCCTACTTCCCTGAGAATGTTGCCCCTCTGTTTCCCCCTTTATGAGGGTCCCCAGTTACCTGCCTGCTTCCTTGGTAGTGTCCTCCTTTTGGGCCCCCTCTGCCAGGGTCCAGTATGTGACCCCGGTGTTAGCCTGCACTCCTTTCCCTATGCCCCGCCCCAGTGCTTGGTGCAACCCGTGGAGATCCTGCCCCTTCCCCAACCACACCTCCCCTTCCCCAGCTGTCTCCTAATCCCCACAACCTCCTCCCTAAGCTGTGCCAGCTGTTAGCACACTGGGCAACCACCGAACTTCCAAGCCCAGTCCAGTATCATGGCTGCTGCACACCCTGTGCACCCCACCACCCTCCCAAAGATGCCAGCCCTAATGACATGTGGTCCCATCCCCCTCCAAGTAGGTTTCCTTGGGTGAGCCACCAGGTTCCCCACTAGTCCAAGATACGCCCCTACTGCCTAATCAGGTCACCCACTAATCCTAGATACAGTCTCATAGTAAACTGGTAACCCTGTTACTAGGTGCAGTACAACACAGTAAACTTATAAGGGAAATTAACAACTCCCTAAGCTCCTCTCTCCCAGCCTTTAAATCCAACCCCCAGTGGCTAGAACTACATGAGCTGTACCTGCAGCCTTTTCCTCCAATTGCAGGGCAGTTGTTCCCCTATAAATTAGCAGAACTCTGAGAAAGGAGGGTGGGGGAGGGTGGGACTGGGCCTACACCACTCGAGAGAGTGTATCAGCCCTGTGTCTGCCCCTCCAATCCCGGCAGCCAAAGAACCAGCCCCGAGCAAATCCCACCAAATAGGTTTTAAATCAGAAGAAATAGGCCTCCACCAGTGCAGCCCGTTATACAGTGAAACATCCAACAAATGAGCCCACTTACAGCCACCAAACCAGTTTTCAAACTTCCAACAGCTCCCAAAACAATACCCTGCTAGCCCCTTAAAAGTAAGAAAGAAAAGAAATAACCTACCAAGTAAAATCCACAAGAAACCCTGTGAAAACAACAAGAAGCAGCTACTGTTCTGGAACACAACTGATCCTGTCCCCTTCCAGTTCCTATCTGCCGTCAAATTCTATGTTTGTATGTTTCTATGCTGTAAGATGCTGTCATAGTTGTATATATATGTGAGTTGCTCTGCTGCATTATCCCCAGGGCTGCTTTTATTGCTAACCTATCAGCAGGTCTCAGTTATTCCTGTTGCTTCCACATAACTGCTTGACTTACCAGCTCATTTTTGAAGAGCTTGCTACTCCCTAACGGGGTCAGCGTGCACTTCTTAGTTAAGCTAATACTCAGGTTACTGATTTGCTTGTTATAATCCCACTTGGACAGTCTCTCTCTCTCCCAGCCTTGTGACATTATTGACTGTGTTTGCATTGTTTGCTTCAGTCTCTGCTCATTATTTGAGAGAATGTTGCCCCAAGCTCATTTGTTTTTACTAGTAATTTTACACCTGTAAGTCTTGCAGCCATTACTGATTTCCTGGTTCCTGCTCCTGGTTTCCATTATTTGCTTCATCCTAATAAATTCCAGGAATTCCACTTCTCTAACTCTCTGGTTGTCTCAGCCTCCCATCCAACTCTAACATGGTGCTGCAGACCCATGCATTTTTTTTTTCAATTTCTATTTTTCCCCCTTCGTCCCTACCAACACCGCATCATCAGGATGTGCCAGTGAAGTCTGCCCCTGCTACCCACCTTACCTGACTGCTCGGTTCCCCATCCTGCCATGGATTACCCCCAAGGCAGGGACAGGGTGGGGCAGAAACACCCCGAACCATTCTTTGTCTCATCAGGCCCCAGGACAGCTGAGCAGACAGTAGCACATTGGGGCGAGACTCGGAGCTGCATCTCCCCGGCATCGGAGGGTGTTTTCTCATTTTCTTTGTCTGTCACTGCACCCTGACTTCAGGGCATCTAGCACTGACATCATGACATCCACTCCCTCTTTTGAGCGCTCGGGCTTGCTGTGCCTCAGACCTCCGCCTCGGGCCATTCAAGCGCCAAGTCGCTACCCCCCTCCCTCCATCCCTCCCTCCCTGGAGAAGGCGAGCTCTCACTGGGATGCTCAAGCCTTCTCCCCCCAGCCAGCCCTCCAGCTTCCGTGCTCATTCCTGGACCCGAGTTGCTGGTGTCGCGAGCGGAAATCCAACCACTGCGCAGACGGGTCGACCAAGCATTTGTTTTTTTATACTTCAGCACCTCACTAAGTACGCTTTTAATTGACTACTTCTTGATCCCCTGGCTGCAGACCTAGCTTACCTATGGCACCTAACTCTTTCAATAATCCTGTCAGGAGACACTGAAACCAATCCTGGTCCATCTTGCTCTCAAGTTCCCCAAAACCCCTTCCTATGGCTTAATATCAAAGATCTCAAGGTGGCCTACCCTAGTATTTGTAGCTGTTTGGCTAACCTTAATGAGCGGGAAGCCTGGGTCTCTCATTGCAACCCTGATATACTTAGTGTCACCGAATCATGGCTCAAACCCTTGGTACCTGATTCAATGTGCTCCCTGGCTGGATACAAGCTGCTCAGACTTGACAGTCCCTCCACCAAAAGGGATTGGGGCATAGTCCTTTATTATAAGAATCACTTACATCTGACTGTCCTGCCTGGTGACACTCTATCCTCCTGCGATATATTACATTCCTCTTCAGTGCTAGGGGATACTAAGAAGATTCACACTGTGTGTGTGTGTGTGTGTGTGTGTGTCTACCTCTCCTCCATTATTGGGAAGAATGAAATCATTTTAATGAGTGACTTTAATCAGGACTGGCATAGTAAAAACTCTGTGTAACCTCCCTGCAAATGGGGGTTCCCAAAAGACTTCCAGGAGCTTGCTTGAATGCTCCAAGCCTGAATGGTGTTTGGCGTTTAAGCCATTTATCAGTGAGTGTTTTTAGAACCTCTGGTACTGTCTCTTTAAGAGCTGTCTGCTTGCAGACATAATTAGTTTGTATGGGGGACTGTGTGTTTCTTTGATTGAGTACCACTCGAGCTGCTGCCAATTCACTCCATTTTTGCAGTCACTAGGAGTGCAAAGGGAACCTATCTGAAAGATGTAACTGTTTGCCAGAAACCATTTACAGTAATAATGAAATTACAGTTTGTCTAACCTGCTTTCTTTGCAGTCAGAACTGTGTCTGCCTAGTTCCCCATTCTGGTTTTGAACTGCTGAACTGGACCAATCAGTGTGGGGTAAGCTAGCTCTAAAATGGTGCCTTGGACGAATCAGAACTTGGACTCATAATCTGAGCCAGCCACAAGAGGATTGTATGGGCAGTGACTCTGGGAGATGTAGTTTAGACTTAGAGCCCTTTTGGACCAACAGGAGCAGTCTATTGTGAGTGACAGCCAATCCAGTCAAGAACTGGGAGGAACTCAAAGAAGTGCCCGGTTTTGTCTGTTGGAGTTTCAGTTGAGCTCTGGCTGTGAAGAAGGAAGGAGCCCTGTGCTTTTCAGTGTGCAGTTTTAGTGGAAGCGTGTAAGGCCCAGAGTTCAGGTCTGCAGCTTGTGTAAATGCTTGTTAGGACTGAATCCGTCCTGTGAAGAGAATCAAAGGATATCTGAAGGTAGAAACCAGGCTCACCCTGTAGAAGACTGGAGAAATTGTTGAATTGCACTCGGTCTGTCAGGAACTGAATCTGCTGTGTGTTCTCCCGGGTATTGTGCAGTAATTGCGATCGGGATGGAGAAGCAGCCTGCCTGGTATAATACTTTCTGTTTTACCATATAAATGTGTGAAGAGGCTTGTGTACCTCAAGTGAATCCTGCTGCCATTAAAGGACTTTTGCCTGTTGCAGTTTGCCATATAAATGTGAGGAGTCTCGTGGAGCTCAAGAGTAGCCCTGCTGACATTGAAGGACCCTATCTTGTTTGGAGGTCGTGAGTACTAATTCAGGGTCGCTCCTGTTGAATTGCCACATTGAATCCAAATGGAATCACTGTACTGCTGACTGTTTAAACTAATTTTTCTTTTCTATCTGGGAAAGGGCCCCTACCAGCTGCCACGGTTTGGACTAGCCACTAGGGCTTGGGTACCCAGGGACAGTAACTGGTAGGGATAGGCCTGTGCACAGAGCCATAGGTAGATGAGTAAAGTGATAAGCTAATTAACCTGATTTCCCCCTGTCCTTGTTATATTCCCCCTAAATAAATCCGAGCTGCTTGTTTCAGCAAAGTTATACTGCCTGAGGTATTTGTCTATGTTAAAGTATTGTACTGTGATTGTTGCACTGTATCTTATTTTACAGGAGGTCCCAGTGCCTGAACCAGCCCTGGGGGTAAGTGTATACTGTGAAGGTAATTCTGATATATTGTGTGGGCCACTAGTGGGAAGAAAGGGGGGTTGCAGTGTCCCAGAGGGCTGTGACCAAGTAAGTTTAACTATTGCAAACCCTGACCTCTGGGTGGAGGCACCCGCCATTGGATCCAGGCCCCTCAACCTGCTAGTGGCAAATCAGGCAGGGGTAGTAGCCAATGGGATAACGCCATCTAGGGGTTACATCTAAATCTTCTCAGTCACTCATAAGTAAAATTCACCTTTCTCAACTTATCACTGACCCAACCAGACTGTCTACCAAAGGAGGTAACCACTCCCTCATAGATTGGGTTCTAACAGGAAGGATAGGATTATTGCTGTGGGCACCCTTGCTGATGTTATTAGTGACCACACACCCATCTTTTGTGTATAGAGTGCTCACTCTCCCTACTGCCCTCCCAAGGAGCTAATAATTTGGGACATTTCCAGGTTTGATCAGGATATCTTCCTTGCAGATCTTGGCCTTTTGGACTGGTCCCCATTATATTGCTCCAGTGATTTTGAAGAAGTCCTTGCCTACTTTACCTCCACTATGCAATCCCTTCAGGAGAAACACACTCCACTCACCAGGCATAGGGTAAGAGGGAAGGTCAATAGGTGGCTTCATAGTGACCTGTTCTCCTTGTTGCGGGCTACAGATATAGATGTTGGGCTAAGTTTAAAGTCACTTCACTCTGATTGGCTGGAATAGGAGGCAGTATAGCGCAGTGGTCTAAGGCTCTGAGCTGCAAATCTGGTGACATCCAGCAGACCAGACCTGGGTTTGAATCCCACAGCTTCCGCTTGCATACTGTGTGACCCTGAGCAAGTCAGTTAACCTCCTTGTGCTCCCAGGTCACTCCTGTAAAAAAGCTTTCAGCTTAGTGTGCTATACCTGGTTAAACAACTAAAAAAAAAAAAAAAATATCAGGCCTTGAGGAATGCCTGTAAAAAAAGAAATTAATTTGGCGAAAAGCAAATACTGTAAGGAGTTCCTGTGGACCTCTGCTAGTGACTCCAGGAGCTTCTGGAGACACATCAAGGGGCTTGTGGATAGTGGTAAAAGTCACACACTGTCTGATATAGCTATTAGTGATGCTAATTACAATAATCCTGACACTACTGCCAACGCTTTCAATGTCCACTTCTCAGACCTATCCATGTCTGAGAATCTTATTTCATGCTCCTCTGAATATTCTTCCCCACCTGGTCATCCCAGCACATACTTGGGCTGTGCTGTGTGACCTTGAGCAAGTTAGTTAACCTTTATGTGCTGCAGTCCCCTTCAGTGGCAAAACTGGGTAGGATCAGGGACCAACAAAAAGGTGGTATATCTCAACTGTAGTGTTAATATTAATGTATGTGTGACGTCCTCTATGGATTGTAACACCCACTACCTCAGTGACCTGCTGACCCCCACTATCCTCATACTCAGTTGCACTCTACAGGGGAAGGGCACTCAGAAGTCCCTATGTAATTCTTGTAGTCTAACTGGGGATACAGATACTGTAAGGCAACTACTCCATATTGCGTGGCAGTGTTCCCTACTGCTCTACTGTGCTTCACCACACTGAATAGTTCTTTAAGGAACCCTAAAAGAAATCTGTTTGACAAAGCATGTCATGAGTAGTTTTTTAACAAGGAAAATGTAACCTAAGTTGTCCTTTAGGGGTAGCCAGGGGTTGCAGTTGTGACCCCTATGAATTATTTTCAGCCCCTATGATTTACCTCCCAAAACCCCTAAAACAAATTTTGCCTGTGGCTTCATGTTATAAACTTCTGTGGATGAGGAGACTTGCAACCCTTATAATTCTGCAGACATGAGACTTTCAAACCTATGGTTCTGCTGAAATGGGGTTTTGCAACCCCTATGATTTTAGGGAAAAGAGGCTTTGCAATCCCTATGTAAGCCCCGTCCCTGGTCTAGTGAATTTTGAGCTGTGACACTTGGCTCTTGAGGAGGGGTGGCACACTACGAGTGCATTTTTAATTTTTGAAGCTGGAATCCTGTGTCTGGGGAATGGAACTAGTGGGGGAACCGGGCACTATTAGGGGTCTACTACAAAATCCTGATGCACACAAGCCCAACTGACGAAATCCTGACAGGAGTATCCCGATGGCCACAATCCTGATGAGAAGAAAATGACGATAGCACACTTCCTGATACTGTTCCCCTGGGGGCTCTGCCCCCTGCATCCTCGTTAAATATAAACACCTCAGAGGTCACCATACCATGGGGAATGTGGCTGTCAGGAGGTCTGTCATACCGTCGGGATTGTGGCCATCAGGATTTTGGTGTTGGGATTTCATTAGTCGGGATTTTGGGTGTCAGGATTTTGTACAGATACCCACTATTAGTTGCCGTAACATTACAACTGTAAATGTGCAGACTACCTGCAGAGTCTAGATGTTCATTTATTCACACACAGACAGATAACAGCAGGCAAATGTAAAGCACAATGGCCATTTGAATCCAAATCAGGAACTTTACATGGCACAGTCCTGAACAGTTACAATTAAGCTACTGCTCTAATACTGTGAGGATGACTGAGTGGCTAGCATGCCAGTCAATGCCTCCAGGAGAAAATACTACTATGGAAGAAATGCATGTATATGAACAATTTGGTCCTCTTTCATTACATTCCCCAAGGTAACTGATGCCATGATGGGTGTCTTGGGTCGTCAGGCATCTGACAGTTATAGAGCACAGACCAAGGGTCACAGCTAGCAACTGAAAGAATTGCTTACAGCAGAAACAATTGTTGTAGACACTATGCGACTTCAACATACAAAGGGATGGCTCAGTCTGACCTGAGCGCCAACATTAAACACCTAAATCCTCTATCCCTGCACATGAGGAACCGAACCTCTGGGCATGCACCCCTCCCACTGGAGAGCAAGCATTATATCCATCCAGGATACAAGGTAACCTTCCTGACACCATCCATGGCAGTGGCAAAGGATCTGCATGGAGTATCCCATATCACATCACATTTACTTGTCTAGACAGCAGCTTAGGCTGGAGGTAGATACTGAAACGTCCACATTACCATCCTTGGTGAGGATAATACTGTTAGTTTTAACAGCAGCAACATCAATGACAGAACCCGGTTCCTGTTTTAGTAGAACATTGATCTCCATTATAAAGGCAATAATTGTTCCCCAGTTCTTGCAGCAGCAGATCTAGGTAGAACTTTAGCATTTTGCTAGCGTCAATAAAGGTGTTACTGTACATCACTGGTCATAGATGATGACAGAAGTGAACAGCATGTAACAGGCTCACACTGTCAGGCAGTTCATGGTGCAGCAGAAATCCTGGCGGATTTCAACCAAGTCCAAGCAGACTGCAGCCACAGCTGTAGTTCGACCCCACAGGGCAGGCAATAGGTGGACAAATCCCAATGGCCTCTGCCACTTCACTGAATCGCAATTAAGATCACGGGCAGCGTGACAGGAATGGGACGAGACCTCCCTCACAGATCTGGCAACAGTGGCTCTTCAAATAACTCCCACAGAAAATAAATTAAAACTTCCCCTCACCAACACATGCACCAGAGCACATTGCAGAGGAACTATCATTTTCTAACCCCTCACATGCCAGCAGGCAGTCTCACTGAATTTAGGAACACACAGGATTCCCAGGGGTTACTCTTGTGATTCTGCTGAAATGGGGCTTTGCAACTCCTATGATTCTGCTGAAATTACTAAATGTAGTTTTACGTGGTCTTTGGATCCTGTGTTTTATTTTGTACCTCATTGCTGTTAAGGACTGTGAAGTGCTCAGAGCCCTGTTGTATTGCCTTGCCCCTGATGTCTAATGCAGTATTGTCAGGGGAGAGGGCTCCACGGTTGGGGGTATCATCCTTTGGATGAGACATTAAACGCAGGTCTCTTCTGTCCATTTCTGGTGCTGCCCGGCAATTTATTCAGATTGAAGTCGAAGAAAGGAAAGTTAATTACTACATAGCTTTTGATCTTGCAAAGTGACTCCTCCATTCCACAGAGCCACACTCTTTGGGCTTATGGAAAAAGGCACTAGGACCCCATGGGAACCAGACTTCTGGCAGGGGCAAATCCGGAGTATAGCACTGACCTATGGCAACATGTATGCACCTGCAGAATATAAAGTGGCATTGACCCTAATCACCTCATTACCTTTTTTTACTCAGGAAGACAGCAAAAAAAAAAAACAACTGATTAAAAAAATGTTTGGAATAAATCCAGAATGCAGAATAGGTATGTGACAGCCAAAAAGTCCCAGTAAAAAGGGATGAAAAACATAACAGTCTTCACAGCCCATACACCTGTTGGGAGGAAGGCTAATAAACACACACAGAGTGGCAGCATTTAGTCCAGGGGATGGTGGGTGGGTGGGCACATGTAGCTTTATGCAAGAGATACTCCAGAAGAGCAAGAGTATCAGTAAGTAACTTTCCTATATGTTTACAGTCAGAATCCTCTGGAGACGAGCCACATTCTTTTGCTGAGCAGCCAACACTCAATCCCCAGACTGAAGAGGTTGGAGACAGGAGGACTCATGAAGAGAGCAAACCCTGTAGTACAGCCAACACAAAACCAGCATGTTTGCTAGCCCGAACGTGTAGGGCATAGTTTTTCCATGGGTATGTGAACACTACTTCAGGTTGGGGCACTACATGTCTCCGGGATGGGGACCAGTCTGAACGAGACAACCAATGTGTCAACAATTAGAGTAGAATGGACTCTGCCAGAATCTTCTAATTACTTATCTGCCTGTGAATAGCAGCACTGAACTCAAAAATTCCAGTTGGACAGACACTGTTTGGAAACAGGAAATCATTAACAATTTGGATCAAAGGAGACAAACAGCTGAGATGATTGTCTGTGCTCTTTGGTTCTTCCGACATACTGTAGAAGCTGAGAATTCTTCTGACACTGAGAGAATGAAGCAACATTTTCCTGGGATTCTCTGGTTTGAGGAAGAATGCTGCTGTAGCAATGATTGGTTATTAATGAATCTCCAGCACAACCTTGGGTAGAAATATAAATATACAGAGAACAACCTTATCCTTTTGGAATACTGTGTCGAGAAGATCAGTTAATAACACTTGCAGTTCTGATGCTGTGAGTCAGTTTTATATCACCAGGAAGTCCACTGTCTGTGTAAGAAAGTTCCACTAATTTGTGACAGTTGGTCTGAAAGTCTTACAGGTTCACCTTCTTGGCATTAAAATGTGCTCCCGGTTGGCCACTGGTTTCTTTACTGGTGGTCCTAAGTGGAGTACCCCTCTGAATAACCTGTTGAAGAGAGGCAGTTATGCCACCAGAATTCCAGTAACTGGCTTACGGTATGCCAGAATGGCTGACAAGGGAACTCTGAACGATGAATCATGCAGGCCTATTTCAGAGATGTCTAAGAGATACTCAAACACCTGTTCAAAAGTTCTCACTGAAAAACTAACGTTCAGTTTAAGACAAATACAAGTCCAGAATATCCTACTGAAAGTTTTAAAGAAATACCTGTATCCAGCATTGAGTCATCCTCAGTCTCTGATGGATGCATCAAGCCTGGTGGTCCCAACTTTCAAATGGAACTGACTCCGGTGGTCTCGGGGGGGGGGGGTGGATCAAAGCTAAGCTCAGCTGACACCATGAAACTTATACCGGTACCTCCTGCGATTAAAAAAATTAGAAAAATGTGATGAAGTTAACAAGTCCCTCACACTACTAATCAACATGCTCACTGAACGTGAAGCTAAGATTGATGGTAGGATACATGAGAATCAGAAAGGAATTAAATCAATTGAAGAAAAAAAAACTCGGGGAAAACACACTGAACATTTAAAACCCTACAAAAAGAAAATATGGAGTTAAAATCAATGCTCAAAACAACCTCTAAATTGTCAACTAGTCTGATGAGGGACTCTGAAGCTACCTCTAGATAAACAGAGGCACTTGAAAATAATCAGAGACTGCAAAAGTTATGATTTGTTGGGGTTCCTAATACTGAGTCAGGAGCGTCCCATACCTGGGACTTGGTAAAGCAGTTTCACATGGATCCACTGCACTATACAGCAACTTATGTGCCCGGTATTATTAAAGTCTTTAGGATAGGACAACAAGGAACACCTGTTCAAACTGCATGTAACACAAAGTGAACCTGCAAGAGTAATTGTCACTTTCGCCTCCTTACATGATGTATAACAAATCCTAATGTCAGCCCAATTAAAAAGCGTATATATTTCAAAGAAGCAAAAGTCTTCATATATCCCAACATTTCTCCGGTCACACAACAGAGACACAGAAGGCTTTTGCAATATCAGGAAGAAATTGTAGATATAGGAGGGAGACTCTCTGTCCTATATCCTTGTAAAGTCAAGGTAACAATGAAAAGGAAAAACTCTTCTATTCTTTAACAAGGAACAGCTTAAGCAATTCATAACTAGACAGAGAGCAGTAAAAGCTGCAGCTGAAGAAACGGAACCCTCAGAACACAAAACTAAAAGCTCATTGGCTGACAATTCTGTGGAAATCTCATCTCCTTTGAATACTACCTAAATAAGAGTCGTTACAACAGATAAGGATTTATCCCCCTCTAAGATTCCGTTGATGCCAGCTCCAGATGAACAGAACTCAATGCAAAAAGGTACAATAAAGGAATAATGCATGACAGGGTGTGTGTCGTGCTGGGCTAATGTCACGCCTGGGGTGATTAGGCACGAGGCCGCAGGCTGAGTGCGACTAATCACCCCAGAAGTGACGTTATCCCAGCACGACACACACCCTGGAGTGCATTATTCCTATTATACAATGGCTCATTGTTATACAGAATAAAAAAAATAATTTTAAAGATGTTTTTGTGTGGAAAAATATTTTTGTTTTTAAGAGAAGATGAAACAATCAATGGAAGGCTCCATAAAACAAGCAATGGAAGGATCCATAAAACAAGCAATGGAAGGATCCATAAAACAATCAATGGAAGGATCCATAAAATGCTCATCTGCAAGTTCACAGTGAGGCTGAGACTAGACCCATGATGTTATGCTGGGATAACATCACGGGTCCAGCCCAAGACTGACCAATCAGAGACCAGAATTTTTTCTTGCCATTGTATAATATCTGATAACGCTGGGATTCAAGCTGCATCTCCAGTTGGTGTCAGCTCTCCATTACCAAGCTGACTTTGACATTTTGATTTAATCTGGCAAAGCAGGGTACATTTTTGAAAGGACAAGTCATTACAGTTTTCTTCTGCATTTATGACCTTTGTTGAATAAAATGTCTTGTCTTCTTGGTGCAATTTTATACCCTAGGAATGGAGGGAAATGGATAATTGACAAACTAAAATGGGACAATAACAGATATGATGGATCATAAATGGGAAAAGGGAAATGTTTCCCATAATCTGTTTATTATTTTTCAAGTTCATTTTTTTCTTGCCCAGTATAAGTTTACAAGCAACTGAACGTCTTTTTAATCTTATTTTATTTACTTGTTTACGAGTATGAAAATACCTAAACCGTGGCTTCATTCCAATAAATTACATGGAATTTTCAGAACATCTACTCAAGGAGAAAGTAGTTTATTTCTACTTGATATTTATTTACTATCTCTATGTTCTTATGACAGTCCTGAACCTCTACTAATATTAATAACAGATAATGTAATGGGATCTTTCTTACTATCTCTTTGGACTTGTACTGCACTATCTTTTACATGTTTAATACATTAAGGCCTGGATAGTCAAAGGGGTTGCGCATGGCACAACAGAGTTGCACCGGCACAGCCCCGCATTGCACCCCTGTGGGATATTGAGAAGGCTGCCTGGCACAGTGCAAATCCCGATGCACCGGGGCTCAATGATAATGTATGTGGCGCAGATACAGGGGGCATGTTCATGCATGTGCGGCACATCCCAGTATTCAGCCTGGAATGCGCCGCACATATGCTGGCACAACCCTGCATTGCACCGCATAGGAGGGCTCAAAGTTGAGCCCGTGAAATGTTGGAACAATTTCTGGCCACCCACAGGCGGGCTGCCAAATTGCAGGGTGCAACACAGCAGCCGCCAGGTGTGGGTGGTCACCTGCCCACTCAGAACACCGTCCACAAGCACCCACATCTCCATGGTGGTCGAGTGGTACTCACCCCTCCCAATCACCAGTAAATGTAGAATACATCATTCCCTGGTGGTCTAGTGGACCCCCCTTCCTCCCAATCACCGTTAAATGGAGAAATAGTCATGCCCTGGCAGTATAGTGGATCCCCCTCCCACCCAATCGCCAGTAAATGGAGAATGAATCAATCCCTGGTAGTCTAGTGGACCCCCCCTCTCACCCTATTCTCTGACCACCAGTATACGTAGACATATACATTCTCTGGTAGTCTGGTGGACCCCACTCCCTCCCGATGGCCTGATCACCGGTAAATGGAGAAATAAACATTCCCTGGCGGTCTAGTGGACCCCCCACCCTCCTGATCGCTTGGTAAATGGAGAAATAAACATTCCCTGGTAGTCTAGTTGACCCCCCTCCACCCGATTCCCCAATTGCGGTAAGCGTCGTAACATCAGACCCTGGTGATCAATGGCACCTCCACCCTCCCACCCATAGGACTCCTTACCTACCTCACCCCCCCATCGGCGGGTGGCTGCATCCCGCCTGCATACCACTTGACTGCCCACCCATTGCTGGGTACAATATGGGCTGTAAGCTCATTGGTCCACAGTGTGGACCAATGGGCATGCAGGACATACTATACTAGACAGTCCCAAATAGGTGAATGAAGTCATTCACAGGTCTGGGACTGTCTAGTACAGTGTGCCCTGCAAGCCCATTGGTCCACAGTGTGGACCAATGGACTTACAGCCCATACTGTACCTGTCGGTCGGCGGCCGGGCTGCAGTATCTGGGTGGGGTGCAGCCACCCGGCTGACGATGGGGGAGGGAGCGGGTGGACAAGGAGTCCTGTGTGGGTGGGATGGTGGGGTGCCACTGGATCACCAGGGTCTGGTGTCACAGTGCTTTACTGGCGACCGGGGAATGGGGCAGGTGGGGGGTCCACTAGACCACCAGGGCATGACTATTTCTCCATTTACCGGTGATCGGGAGGAGGGTCCACTAGACCACCAGGGAGCTGTGTGTGCTATGGCTTTTACCACAATCGCGGCTATGGGGTTGGGGATGCCCTGGGACCCTCACTGTGCACACATCATGCTGTGCAGGGTGCCAGGTGCAAGTCGCCAGGCTGCCCTATGAAAGGCATGCAAATGGCCCAATTTGCACCTTGCATATATTATGGCCTCATTTGCATGCCCCCCGCTGTATATCACGGGTGATGCGCCTAGCGCAATTGCACTTGCGCTGGCGTATCCCCATGCTCCCTATCTGCGGCTTGCACCAGTGCAGTGCTACTGCGCCATGCCTCAGTCTGTGCCATATTCAAGGGTGCTGCGCCATGGCACATCACCGTTGAATATCACCTGGTCCTAGCCCCGGCACAGCCCAGTTGTGCTGTGCCCAGGATTGCTCCACTGCCAGGTGCAGTCTGAATATCCAGGCCTAAGTGTTTATAATTTTAATGGTATTTACTATACGTTTTATGATAAGACTGGTATCTATAGAAATACAGTAGCGTTTTTCTTTTTTTTCCTGTGTGCTTATTTAGTTATTGTAAATGAACTCTATAAACACCAAAAATGAAAATTATAAAAAAAAAAATAACCTGTTCAGGAGGGGGTGTGGCTTGCATCTCAGTGTGATCGCACATGTCTGTCTGGAGCTCTGCACTACAAAGTACAATCAACAAAACAATAACTTTACAATTTTATATTTTTCTGGAGTAAAAGTACTTATCTGCTTCCCAGGCTGTGAGGTGTGCAATCATGGGTCGACCTAAGGGATTGGAAGCAACTTTCAATGGTCAAAAACTAAGAGATGCAAATACAAATGGATCTCAGCCCATGAGTGCAGAAAGAGGCCTGAGCAGTAAAAGCAACTTAATTCTGGCTGGACTTGGGCAAAAAATGGAGTGTTCTGTAAATCAGTGGGGACCATGGGCAAGAAGCTGGACATCTTCGCTGGCAGATTAACCACTGGTGAGCAGACTGTTGAGGCCATGTGGTTGGAGGTCTGGGATTCTGCATTGGCAGCGGGACATGTACAACAGGTCACCATGCTGGTAATTCAAGAGAATTCATTGCTACAAGGGTGCCTGGAGGTGCTGAAGAATCAGGCCCAAGCAGCAAATGTTTGAGTGGTCAGACCTCCTGGGGGGATCGAGAGTGATTCCATTTATTTGTTTATCTCTGAGTGACTGATAGATGCATTGGGAGCTGATGTGGAAGGGGAACCTTTACAAGTGGAACAGACATACCCCTTCCCCTGGAAAAACACTGCGGACCTGACAGGCCTGAGAACTGTGCTGATTGTGATGGACAGGTGAAGAATGAGAGACAGGGTTCTCCAGCTTGCTTGCAGAAAACAGGAAAGTTTGGTAGATGAGGCCAGGGTGCTCTTATTCCCTGATTTTAGCTACACTACAAAACAAAAGCACAAACAATTTGATGGGTACGAATCACCCATACTATGTTGTTCCCCACCCATCTGTGAACCGGGCACAACAATTATGTCTTCCAGTATAATGGTCCTTAAGATGCTGGCCAGTGGGCCAAAAGACGGAACGAGATCCCAGAACAGGTTCAGGATGGTGGGGAATAGGATACTGACTCAGAGCCAGCGGAGAAGTAAAAAGTAGAACTGTTAGTTTTAGTGATGAACTGGGGGGAATCTGAGGTTATTTTGGGACATTGGTTGAGCAGACGGTTAGGTAATAGGTGGGGCATAATAGATTTTGAACATTGTAGTTAGTGGGACACTAGTTGACAATTTTCAGGAATAAGTATTAAAATGGAAGGCCCTGACTTCCAGTTCTGCAGGCCGCATACTCCTTGTCCAATACAGAAGATGTGCACCCAGTACCATTAGACACGCGCTCTCTTTATATATAAATATAGATAGATAGATATAGATATATATCCTTCGGGCAGCATATTTAAGGACCTGTGAGGCCTTATTTCCTGACCCCCACCACTCTTCACTCCACTGAGGGAAATCTGTTGACCATTCACTGCTCCCACTCAAAGACTTCTGGAGATAGGAGATTCTCTGCTTTATATTTACTGCCACCATATATTCATTCACGTACCTGTCATCGAGGCACAGTTCAGGAAGCATAGGAAGGCCAGGAGCAGTTTTAAAATTTGCAAATAGCATTTTTATTTTTCTCAATAACAGCAAAATAAACAATAAAAATTGTTCAGAATAACTATTTACAATGGCAGTAGAAACATAGAAAACAGAGTCCTAATTTTTTCTTCTCAGTTTCCAGTCTCAGTCTCTCAGTCTCTGTCTCTCTCTCTTTTGCAAAACATTGCGGCTCCTTTTTATAAGTTTGTGCAGGAGCTCGTTAAGAAAATAGCTTGCCTCTCACACAGTGTTTTTGTAAGTTTTCATTGTTCTTGTCGGTTTCAGCAGGTGCAGCAAAAAGAACATTGTGACCCAGAACTGACCTCTTGTTTGTATCTTCTGCAAAAGGCTTAAAACTTGCATCTCAGGTTAACCCCTTGAGTTCCAAATAGCTTTGCAATCATTTCAACAGTATAACTGTTTACAGTTTTAGCTTTGCAACCATTTCAATAGTATAACTATATACAGTTTTAAACAAAGGGATCACAGCATCAATTACATTTCCACAAAAATGATTCACATATATTTTTATACCAGAAGATATGTAAGGGGGGAGAAAAGACAGAACAGCAAGTGAGGGTCGAGAGATCATGAGAGGCAGAGAATTGCAAGACCATCAAGGTGATCAAGTCCTAGGTCTCACGAAAAAATCTGGTTGCACAACCAGACAGACAAAAGACAGAAAAGGAGAGAATAGAACAGATCCTTGCATTTACACTCTTTCTCCATAACAAATGGGACAGGGCCATATTCAACCCTGTCACAGAGCTTCTTACGAGAATTGAAAATGTTTTTGTTTGCCCAGGCCTTCCTGGATCCAATGTAATATTTTTTGATAGCCAAGTTTTATGGTTTCTTTGTATATTTTTATTAATTAATTAATTTGAATTGTAATGAACAGAATTATAATGTATAGTGGAATGCTGTTATGCATGAAATTCCATGCCTGGAATATGCTTGTTCTGCTGCAGTAGTGATGTCATTATGTTGTTCTGCTGCAGTAGTGATGTCACTACTGCAGCAGAACCACTTGGAATGCTGGCACATTGTTGCTTTCCTCTATTAATTCTGTGGTGACAGTATTCTAGAGCCTCTAGAAACTTTTCAAGTCAGTTTCATTATGACAAAGAGAAAAAACCCACAATGCACACATTTCACATAATACTACTATACACTATAAAAAATACAGGATGAGCAACTTTATGCACAACCTGTATGTTCTGTCACCTCAGGGTTCTGATTCCCATAGACCTCTCAAGCTTCGCTCTCGCGATCAGAGGGAATCAGAACCCCTCTGTGGCAGCACACACTAGCTGTGCATAGTTGCCCATCCAGTATTCTCTATGTTTTATAGAGTATAGCAGAGCATTGTTCTGTATAGAATTCCATCCCTTTCAAAATGCTGTTGTATCTCAGTTCAATGGTCACAGAATGTGATTGTACCCTTCTGTGGTACAACAGCATTCTGGGACCGCTAGAGTCAGTTTTGTTCTGAAAGCATAAGAACCACAGCTTGCACATTTCACATAGTACTGTACACTATAAAAAATACAGGATGAGCAACTTTATGGACAACCAGTGTGTTCTGCCATCTTGGGGTTCTGATTCCCATGGATCTCTCGAGTTTTGCTCTCAAGGTCAGAGGGAATCAGAACCACCCCGTGGCAGAACACACTGGCTGTGTATAGTTACCCATCCAGTATTCTCTGTGTTATTTTAATTATACTTTAATGGCTAAGTGCACCAGGCCTTTGGGATGCCATGCTTTGGAAGTGAAATGTCCTTGCCTAAAATGTTATTATTTTTGCCTTCCCTAGTTCATAGTTCAGCCCGAATTGCTAGATGCACATCCTGACATTGCCCTTTCTCCTCCCTCCCCAGGCAGACCCCAAGGAGCGGTACTTAGTGGGGGAGCTCCTGGCTGACCTGGAGAACTGCAATGCCAAAAATGTCTTCCTCTTCATTGACCAGAGCTACCCCGGTACGCTAACCAAAAAACTACTGTCTTCTTCAAAGCACAGGAATGTGGCCCTGATCAGCAGTGCCCGGGGCTCCGAGTTCGCATGGGGATCCAGTTTCACGGAGTTCTGGGGAGCACTGCAACCCGACCAATGTATTATTAACCATTTTCAGAAGGTAAGTGTCAGTTTTTTAATTTTTCAATCCTGTCCACTTGTTTTCCTATTGTATCTCCTGACTGTCTGAAGGCATGTGAAGTAGAGCATGCTATTGAACAAGATAATACTATGCACTTCCTCACATTGACTAAAGAAGTGATAGTGCGTTCTCCCAAGTTCACCAAGAGCAAAGTGATTATTCTATAGTAGGAGAATCAAGATTTTGTCCAAAACCCAGAAAATGTGTTTCTACAATTGACATCACTGAAACAGAGCTTAGGCAAGCTATCACTAGAGATGAGTTACCCCACAAGCAGTGATGTGCTTGAAGCACAGAACTGCAGGGAAGGGTACATTTTTGTCAGGGGGGAAAGCTTCTGCCCCCTGCCAAATAACGTCAGATAACTGGCATTTTTCAGTCTGTTTCCTCATAATAATCTCCCCCCCCAAAATCATTCTGTAAGGAGTGATCATTTTGTATCCCACACCAACACCTAAAACCCTCTACTGGCCTTCCACGAGACCTAAATCCCACATGTCTGGCAGTGCTAGAATCTAAATTCTGAGCCCTTCTAGTAGCTGAGAGTGTCCACACCAGTCCGCAGTGAGTCACTGTGTAAGGGCCCAAAGTCAGGGCCCATGTAGTCAGCACCTCTTCACTGTGCCACTGCATACACATCTTCTGTGGCAAGAATTCTTATTTTTACCAGGTTACTCAGAGTTAGTCTCTAGTGATTTACTAACCCCTGCAATGGGTTGTTCAGACCTTGTCTCTTTGGAAATGGTGGGTTCAGCTTCTCGTTTCATTGTTTCCTTCTGTTTTTTGGCTTGAAGTCTCTCTCCTAGTTGTGTCAGTTGCAGTGTATCCCCTTCGTCAAAGAGCAGGTTGCTTTCCAGGTGAGGATTAGTGGCTCCTGCCATGGGAACTATCAAGGAGTTATTTCTTCCCTCCGATGTACACGGCAACAATGATATTAATTCTAGAAAAGTTTTCTCTGTAAGTATGAAGAATTGCAGGTTTTTTTGCTGAAGTCAGGTTCGTGTTGCTGTCTCCCCATTACCTAGTCCCAGTTGAACTTTCGAGTCAAGGTTTTGTTTAGCTTAGGTATTTCTTATGCATTTGTTAGTTCGATTAAACTCCATCAATTCCTTTGCTCTTCTTGCCGACTTCAACATCACTGTGTATTAAAGCAGCAAGCTGTAGCTGTGCATTTTTTATGTAGTTTGTAACAGAGATTTTAACAAAACTTGTAAAAAGGAGCTGGCGGTTTCAGAGCTCACTACCAGGCATATGCACCATCAGGCAGCCACCTTGGAATCTGTGGCAGGGATTCTAAACTTCACAGAACTGTTAGGTCAAATTCTGCAGCACATTAATAAATATATAATGCAGAATGAGCATTACAGTTTTGTGGGACACTGTGAGGATGGCCTGTGAAGAGGATCCCTAATTCCTACCACATAAATTTAAGTTAGCTAATTTTCCTTAAACTTTAAATAATATGCTATTCATCAGATGGTCTGGCTCTCCATAGTTCAAGCTGTTGGCAGCGGTGTTACTATGAGCAAGTGCCCAAGCGCTTTAATTCAAAAGAAGACAGCCGGTTGTGGGGGGGGGGGGTTGCATCAATCGTGGTCGCTTTACCTATTGTGAGTCAACATCTATGAAGCCAACATCTCCCAACAGCGACAGACACAATGCCAAGTGTCGGCATTGTGCTGTCAGGGATGTTGGCATGTTTTCCACCCACCATACTCTAGTTACACAACTCCGAGTCGGAGTTGTCTCGGGGAAGGGGCGACAAACTGGGAGATGAACTGCCAGTGTCTGCGGGGACCATCACAGCGACCTGATGTTTTTTGTCGAATTCTGTTACTGTGATGGTCTTCGCTGTGGCAGTGTCAACGTGCAGTCAGCATACCGCTTTCTTCTACCTTACACTCTCCAACTGCTGGCTCTTGGGTGCTGTGGGGTGCTGCCTGGTTAGGGGGAGATGGTGGCCTGCCATAGAGGTGATCAGGTTGTGCTGGTTGCCCATCATAAGAGTATTTTTATTTTGCTATTTTTCTCCAACTTAGGGCACTTGTGGTGACTGAGTATCCATACGGGTCCACTGTGAGTCACTGTGTTAGCGTCCAAACTCAGGGTCCTTGCAGTAAGTGAGACGCCACACCAGCCCACAGTGAGTTGCTGTGTTAGGGTCCAACCTCAGGGTCCTTGTATTAAAGAAAGACTCCTCACCAGCCCACAGTATTTGAACACTCGTTGTCCCATAAGGTGAAGGTCCAGTATCTGTTGCATGCTAGATTATTTTAGTCACAGCAACAGAGATGTTAAAGGGAACTAAAAACAGCAGACCTGGGTTTGAATCTTACAGCTGCCACTTGCTTACTGTGGGATTTTGAGTAAATCTCTTCATGTGTTTCCTTTAATTTTATTTCAGGACAAAACTATTGAGAATATGTTTTTTTACAATGGTGTCCTTAGAAAAATCAAAAAGTACTACTAACCAATCTTCAAAAATATAAATGAGTTTCCATTTCCTGCTAATTAGCATTTGCAAGTAGCACCTACACTTGCATTGCAATGATTTTTTTTCTGTTTCATTTGTGTCACGAAGAGTATGGGACACTGCAAAAAAGATGTTAAGAGGATTTATTTTTCCACAGACCCAAGGCCCTTGCTAAGACTAACAAGAGCTTTGATTGATGGAATTTGGAATGTAATTCAAACTCTGCTGTGTGTTCACGCTCCTCCTGCTGGCTCAATGTCAGATTTATTTTCTCCACTGAAGAGAGTAGATACCCCAGAGTTCATTCATTTTATAACTTTATTTTCACTGTTCGAGTTATTTTTCGATACTCTGTATTGGTTTAGATTAGTTCTTATTTATTTTTGTTCTAAATCACAGTTTTCTCTGGTTCCTAGTCAGTTCCAGGAACCAGAGAAATCACAGTTCAGCATGCTTCCTGCCCAGAGTGGGGAAACTGAACTTATTGTGATACGATATAAAAAACTATTTTAAATTTCTTTGTTAAATGTCCAGTTTGGGGGCCATTCTTAGTCAATTGGCATGGCTGAGAGGCCTAAAAAGAGGATACTGTAAATCCTGTCATACACTTATGGTGCACGCAAACCGTCACAGGCTGTGCTTCAAGTATCTGGGTCATGATCATGATTTTAAATTTGTGATTTAAGTAAACATTTTTGCCCCACAACATGAAAGAAAAGAGCTAATTTGGTAGAAATGTTTTCAGCTCCGCAGTCTACTTCTGCGTAACCTTAACGCTCTTGTGGGCAAGAAGCTCTAAAGTGGAGGGAGTTACCCCTGATAGTGGGAAGCACAAATTGGCAGGTTTCGCACCCTTGCAGCAATCACTGACTTAAAAGGTGACTGAAAAATGCTACCTGTAACAATTTCTGGCAGACAAGACTGAAAAAGCTGCTGAGCCACCCTCAGATCCCTGTATGGAGCATAGGGTACCTGATTGGGGGGGGGGGGGCTCTGATGCTGGTGATGGTGAAAAGAACAAGCTTTGGCCAACACTAATGTTCTCTTGCTTGTATTTGCTGTGCAGTTGTTCAGCATAGATAGTGCAGCAGTTAAAATTAGCAAATTAATAACACAAGTTGTAATAGTGAAATTGCATGATTGTGAAATAAAGAGGTTAACACATAACAGTGTTGTTTTTTGTGTTCACTTGCACTCACACAAGGAACATCTTGGGACTACTGGTATTTCAGAGGTGTGTCACTAGCAAGCCAATTACAGCTGAAACTGCAATGGGCTTGGAATTGTACACCAATGACCAGGCACTCTGGTCATGACACTAGTTCTGCTTTGCTGATGTGGCATGTCCCCTAGTTGAAAGATATGAACTGCTCCAATGAGAGAGCTCTTCATTTCTTTTTGTGGCCATAATTCCGGACGTGTGCATTACTCTTGACAGTAATGCCCATAACCAAAGTTACCGAAGCACCCCCATAATGTCCCCCATCCCACTTCCACTATAAGACACTGGGGAGGCCACTCCCAGTGTCTGCAAGTCTGTATCCCCTCCTGGTAGTCCAGGACAGCTGGGGAGCCCTCTCCCAGTGTCCCCAGTGATATCCCACATCCCACTTCTAGTATCAGATACTGGGGAGCCCACTCCCAGCATCCACAATTCTGTATCCTCCCCTCCTGGTAGTCCAGGACACTGGGGAGCCCACTCCTAGTGTCCCCAGTGACGTCCTTTGTTCCACTTCCAGTGTCGCACACTGGTGAGCCCATTCCTATTGCCTACAAATCTCTATCCCCCCTCCCAGTAATCTGGGACACTGGGGAGCCCACTCCCAGTGTCCACAGATGTTTTCTGTCCAACCTGTTAAAAAGAAAACAGTCCCGCAATGTCTTTTTTTCTCCTGAAAAAAGAAAACGGTCCCTCGGCGTCCCCACAATACCCCTCTCCCATCCCGACCCTGCCACTGAGCACCCCCCTTGCCCTATACTTACCACCTGAGGTTGGCTGTCATCTTCTGTGGACCGGGACATGTCTGCACTCTTCAAAGCTGAACTGCGAACTGAAGAATCAGGGTAAGTGCTGTATAATGGCAGTCAATGGCATTTTGAACTTATGTTGATAACTTGGCCTTTTTTTTCCATATTCTTGCACCAAATTTTCAACATGGGCTTTTTGGGATCCCACCTCATAAACACTGGCACTGTTGTTTCATTACTTGGGCCAGGAAGATGATTTTGCGGTCACTGCAAGAAATCACCTTTTGTGACTGATTAACGAAATGACAGTGCCAGTGTTCATGAGGTGGGGTCCCAAAAAGCCTATGTTGAAATTTTGGTGGAAAAATTCCTAAAAATGGCCAAGTTACATGTGCTCATTGAAATTTTTCTATACATATGCTTAACTTTGGTAATTTCTAATATTTTGACTCCAAATTTTCAACATAGCAATTTTTTCACACCACCTCATGAATAGTATAACTGTTGTTTTTTTAAATCCTGCCCCAAACACGTTTTTGAACCTCTGGCATGGAATCCATGTGTCCATGTGTGAAATCATATATAGGGACAGATTAACAAAATCACAGTGCAATTGTTCATGAGGTGGGATCCCAAAAAGCCTATGTTGAAAATTTGGTGAAAAACTTACTAAAAATGTACGAGTTACGAGCGTTCATTGAAATGTTCTTATGCACACATGTACCTTTGTTAATATTTAATATTTTGACTCCAAGTTTTCAACATAGCCATTTTTATACTCCACCTCATGAACACGATAGCTGTCATTTTTCACATCCTGCCCAAAACATATTTTTGCACCTGTGGTGCGGAATAGTATTTTCACATGGATTTGAAAATTTACACCTATGGTGTTTATGAGGTGGGGTCATAAGAAGACTATGTTCAAAATTTGGGGTCAATATACAAAAATATGCCAAACCCACCCCGGCACAAACATACAAGTGAACGTTCGGCATTGACAAATGCTTGTTTAAACTGTGACCCTGAATTTTGAAGATAGTATTTTTATTATTGCAGCATATGAACACAACAGGTGTCATTTAGCAAATTCCAAGAATGCAGTTCCTGGCAGGTAATCACAAAAATACAGTGTGCTTCCTAGGTCGTGGAGCTAATACCTGTGAAAGTCCAATGATGTATAAGAAAAGGGGTTGGACGGGCCGGCCTGTCAGCACAGCAGTTGGATTTCCACTTACAGTGCCAGCGACCCGGGTTCAGGAATGAGCCCGGGAGCTGAAGGGCCAGCCAGGGGGAGGAGGCTTGAGCGTCCCAGGGATAGCTCGTCTTCTCCAGGGAGGGAATGAGGGGGGTAGTGACTGGCTCCCGGCAAAAGTCTGGGGCATAGCGAGCATCGAGGAGGACATTATGGACATTGGCACTAAGTGCCTTGACATTAGGGTACATGTGACGGCCGTAAGAAAAAGGAGGAAAAACACCCTCCAGCTCTGAGGAGACGAGGCGCAGAGTATGGCTCCAATGTGCTCCCTCCTGACTGACTGCCCTGAGCCCAACGAGACAAGGAATTGTTCAAGGTGTATGGGGCCCCACCTTGTCCCTGCCCAGGGGAAAACCGTGGCTGAATGGGGGAACAGGACAGCGCAGCTAAGGTGGGTAGCAGGGATGGATTCATTGGTGCTACTGAGGAAACAGAGCTGGTAGAGACGAGGGGCGAGATAAATAGAAACTAAAAAAAAAAGAAAAGGGGTTGGACTAACAAACGGCAGGACACTAAAATGATTTATGGTAAACCTTATTAAATCATCTTCCCAACATTTCACCAATATGCCAATGGTTTCTTCGAGGGGAATCTAAAATTTCAATGCAATAAAAAAATGCCTATTAAAACCAAAATATTCATACATCTTCTCAATACTGCTGCCTATGCTTGTATATAGCATTGTTACAAACATATACGTTTTTGTTTTGTACTCCTTTTTTTAAACCAATTATTTTACCAGGTGAGACACACTAAGCTAAAGCTTGTTTGCAGGTGCAACCTGGGAGCACGATGAAGTTAAGGGTCTTGCTCAGGGTCACACAGTATACAAGTGGGGGCTGTAGGATTCAAACCCAGCTCTTCAGATTTGTAGCTCAGAGCCTTAAACCACTGTGCCATACTGCCTCCTTAGTATTTTATCTCCATATTTTATGGAGCAACAAAACAGATTTTCACAATTTTAGGTGAAATTAAAATGCCAAGCAATAACCATTTGTGCAGCACTTTTACAACAATTATTTGTATTCATAGTAACTTATTCACACCATGTGCCACCACACACAATTCTTTAATTGTACACAAAAAAGCATCGCCATCTCCAGTTTACCAGCCTCTGAGGCTTGGCAGCTGTGAAATAACACCAGAATCTGATTTAAAATGCCTAAATATGTTAGAGATAACTGTTACAAGTAAAACTTCCTTCAATTGCTGTTACAAAAAATGTTATGTAAATGCCATCAAATTTATCCAGGTGAAAAAGACAGTGACTTTACCTTTCAATTAAATTACAGGAGCACTGGCCTGTAATAAATGTAGGGAAAAAGCACTTTGCAGTCTTTTAAACAGAGCACCATCCTAGCTGTGAAGTCACAAGTTATTTGAATGTGCTGGAATATATTACGGCATGTTTTCATTGAACACTCTGTTTTTATATTACCTTCAGAGGTGAAAGCCCTTTATAAAAGTTGTAGGGGAGAAAACCCATAAAATCTTGTTTGACTTCAAAATACGTCTTTTGGATGAGACGTTAAATCGAGGTCCCATCTGCCTGTTCTGGTAGTAGTTCAGGTGAATGTTAAAGATCCCATGGCACTTCTTGAAAAGAGTAGGGGAATTTCCCCAGTGCCCTGAACAAATTTCCCCCGTTCACTAAATATACCACCAACAGCTTAATCTGGTTCAAGGTCAGTTGGCATTCATCTGCATCCCCCTTCCCCTGGGTTTTGCCTGAAAATAGGCAGAATTTGTCTAATGCACTTACCCGGTCAACAAAAACTAAATAAAACTGTATACTAGTGTGTGCGGCGGGGGCAGGGAGGTATTCCTTACTCTCTAGCGAGCCACTCTGCCTTCTGTTCATACTGCCTGAACATTTTATGGCATCAGTTGCACCGTTCCAGGTAACTCAGATAAGATAGCATGGAATGTTGTAACTGATGTCATGGAATGTCTTTGAAACATGATTATAAGTCATGACATAATTTTTAGCCAATCAGTATTGTTTATTTCTAAACATTCCAGGTACTCTTATATACAGTATATTTATATGTACAGGTACTGTGTCTCTTCTATGTGTTAATATGTCCCCCGGAGCCACTCGTTGCTGAAAACGAGTGGTTTCACATGCCTTCAGCTGAGCGAGAACAACGAAGCAAAGCTGGGCTATTCTGGCTAAAGCTGAAGGCAAATGAAACTACTCGTTTTCAGCAACGAGTGGCAATGGGGGACATATTAATATATTATTGATCGAGAGTGATCAATAATATATTTAAAAAAAAAAACTTCCCAGAACATGCCCGTTTCAGGGCATCTGCGTGAGATGCTCTTCACCAAATAAGAGTGCTCGCTTAGGGGAAAGGAGTGTTCATTGACGAGCACTTTGATCTATAATGGTTATAAGAGTGCATTCTCAAATTCTTTGAGTAAGCGAACTGGGAAGTGCAGTTCAGCAGTTCTGGCACACAAAGGGCTTGAGAAGAAACTCTGATAACTCTGTGTATGAGATGCCCTCCTATGGTTAAAAGAGTACCCAGAATGTTTAGAAATAAACAGTCATGATTGGCTAAGAATAATGCCATGATTTATAACAACCATAAGAGGGTTTCTCATACAATTTATTTATTTATTTATTTGGTAACTAGGTGGGTACTCTGGTCTGAGGGACTGTTTTCAGGAATGACTCGGGTCATCAAGCTGGCACATACAAGACAGTCAAACTGTCATCATGCATAACAAATGGTACAGGCGGAATCAAATACAGCCAGCCAGCGCCACAGTGGAAGAGAATTACAGTAAGGGCCCACGATTGTAAAATTCTGAAGTTCTAAGTTTAATTGGCACAGTCCATATCCACTCTTAGGGGGTGTCTCTAATTTTCTGTACAGTAAGGCATTTTGATTTTAAATTCAAGTTCCAGTTTTCTAAAGCAGAAGTTTTCAACATGATTTATGACATGTTTATTATGTGTAGGTAATAGGTCACAACAGGATGTACATGATAGAGATTTAATGCACTGTCAGGTGATGTCTCTTGGCCAATTAAATGTCTAGATGTTTTCTTGCCATTTTATAAGTACAGTTCTGGAATCGCTAATGTTATAAGAATTTTTCTCAAGTCCGTTATGTGCCACAACTGCTCAGTTTTGCTTTGAAATTCTCTCACCCAAAGAACTTGAGAAGGGACTCTTATAACATAAGAGATGTTGGACGTGTACTGTAAGTTACTGCTACTGCCGAGACCACACTTAGGGTTGTAAAGTGATCTCATGTGTATTCTTAGGGTATAAGAACCACAAATGAAGGTGAGCAGTTCTGATACTCTAAGAATGTGAGATCACTCTTACCACCATAAGAGTGGTCTCAGTGGCAGTATTAATATATTATTGATGGAGTTTGATCATCCTTGTCAGGATGATGTGTGCCTCCTAGTGGTATAGCTGGGCCCCTGCAGCAACCATCCGCCTGGCATAATGAACCTGATTCCCCACCACTTTCTTTTTTTTTTTTAATTCACACTTTTTGCACCCACCACCACCACAGCGTGGTGGATATACTGCCTTCTGGCCAGGTGTACCAGCCATCATCTGGCTACAGGCAGAGGGGAATTTATCCCATATACAGCAGGGGCAGCCAGGATGCAACATAGTAATGCTGCAGTATATCACACAATGCTGCAGTATGCTGCAGGGAAGAGTGCAGTTCAATGGCAATTAAGCCCTTTTTTACTGCAGTATTTTGTGACATGCTATTTACTGCAAGCCACTGCACTGCATCTTGGCTGATTCTGCTGTAGTTGCCCCTTCTTCTTTGTGCCTTGTCCCCCTCCTCCACCCCTGGGATGCCAGCATGATGGGGCCTATGTCCCCAATGTGATGTTCTGCAATCCGCAGCTCAATGTCCCTCCCTCCGTGAGTCCCGAGTGCAGTGCTACTGGTAGGTCTACAGGTGGCAGTAGCACTGCGGGATATGGCACCCCTCCCTCCCTGGAGCAGAGCGTCCACTGGGACATGTGATTCTCCTCCCCTCTGACCCCTGACAACCAAGGTGGCTCATTTCCGAAGCCAGTTTTCCAACATCGTGAGTGGTAACCATACCATTGTAGCGAGAGGCTGGCCCTTCCCCATCAAATTCAATCTCCAGTGGGGGGTGCCTTCCTGAAGACCCCTGCACTGAAGGTAAGTCACACTGGTAGGGCTGAGTGGGTCCCTGGGGGATGACATGACATACAAGGCTGGGCAATGGCCCCATGAGCTCACTTATGCTAACATTTTACTGCTTGGGGGTGACATCAAACAAAATCCAGTCCCAATGGCTAATCATTTGCAAAATTTCTCATCCTTTATTTAGTTTTTGTTAACCGGGTAAGTGCACTACCCATGAAATTACTATTTTCAGGCACGACCCGGGAGAGTACAACAATCACAAACAAATACATAGCAGGAGTACAGGAAAATTACATATAGCACACGTCAAACTGTCAATGAAAAAGATGCATACAGCCATGTAACATAACATGATACCAAAAAATTCACATAGAGTCAGAGTAAATAATTTGCACAGTAAAGGAGAAAGAATACAACAAGCTAATCAAGAGTATTGGTTAAAATTGGTCACAACAATGAAGACGTTCATGAGTCAGCACAAACCGAACACCCACAAAGGGTTAAAACTCTGTAATTGAAACATCTGAAGCATCATGGCTTATATGGATTAGGAGAAGACATGGCTAAAACTGGATCAAACTGATGTGTTAGCCTTTAGTCAAGGCCCCTACAATTCTGCCATTCCACGGTTGCAGAATTTGCTGCAGAATTTCCATCATGCCACAGAATATATAAAGTGCTGCAGAATTAATTGTTTTGGGTCAATTTTCACTGAAATAAACAGTTTTTCCATGGTGCCCAGCTCTCTTCCTCATCTCATTTATCTTGAAGCTCCTTCTATATGCTCAGCATGTGATGTCATTAGTGACATCACATCATATTTTAACTAATGGCAGGACTGCATTCTACCACAGAAATGAAAAAATCGCTGGCCTGGTGGTGCTGAGGGTTAAGGCGCTGGATGCAACACCTCGCACCTTGCCGGCAACCCAGGTTCGGGAATGGACTTGGGTCATCAGGAGTCAGCGGGGGAGGGAGGGGATTGAGCATCCAGAGGACTGCTCTCCCCTCCAAGGGTGGGATCCAGGGCTTGCACCTCTCTCTAGTGGCCCCCGATGGAGATCCAGGACCCTGTAGGAGTGGTGCCAACATGAGTGGGGGTGGAGCGGCAGCAGACATCAACACATTGGTGCTCAGTCATCATGGCACATCCACACTCCATTGGGAGTAAACAAGAAAAATCCCCAGAGATCCAATGGAGATGAAGGAGACCCCGGGGACCTGCCCACATCCTGCTGCCAGACCTACCTCGTTGGTTCTCCCTTGGCCGGCCCGATCTCACAGACATCCCTCTAATTTCAGAAAGGCCACAAAGGGAGGGTGGGCTCTCCTTCGGGGGGGTGATCCAGTGGGGGTTGGGCATCCAGTGGGGTCAGGAGGGAGACCAATGGAGGGGTTTCAGGCTGGGAATAGCAGCAGCAGTTGAGTGGATACTCTGGATGGACGTTCAACTAGAAAAAGAGACCAGCGCTGCAATCAAGTCCGGGGGGGGTGCCACAATAAAGGATGCAAGCCTGTTCTGACTTCAGGTTAGGAAAGCAGTGGCACACACCAACAAATATGCAAATAGGGCCCCTGGGTTTCTGGTGTAGGCAGCAGAGTTTTTGGCAACTTTGTTGACAAAATAAATGGTCTTTCTTTTAACTTGCAAACTTTTGCCATTTGCCTTACTTGCCTATTTGTTGTTGTGTGCCACTGCTTTCCTAACCTGAACTCTGGGAGGAAGCCCTGGGCCCCTGGAGCAAAAACGGAGAGTTATATAAAAAAAAAAAAAAATGAAAAAATTATGCTGCAGAAATCAGAAAATGCTGCTGCAGAAGCCTAGGAGCCCTGCCACAGAAATCAGGACAAAGTGTCACAGAGCACTAAGGGCTCTGCCTTTAGTGAGTCGTTGCTAAGAAAAACTTATTTAACTAAGTACATTTCACTAGATAGGTATGGCGCCTTTTGATCAGGTAGGCTGATCAATAAGAGAAGTCTTGGTGTACATTAAAGGCCACCTCAACTGTGATCTAATTGAATTTAGAAATTTCAGTGGGACTGCTGCCTATCTGACATTAAAATTTAAATTGGGAGGTCTTTTGAAAAGACATTTGTATCTATCATGTGTGTCCTACCCCCAAAAACTGCAGCAAATGATTTTAAAGTATTAGGCAAATTACTAGCCCCAAAAAAGGTAATGGAACATATAGTGCTAAGGAATTTTAACCAGGATTGAAAAGTATTGCCTGACGATGACAGGGTCTGAAGTTTGTTTTCCGAGTATAACCTATTACAACTGATCAGTGACAATATGAGAATAAATTACAAAACCAGTAAAGAGTTAAGCAATAATGCATGACAGGTTGTGTGCTGTGCTAGGATAACATCATGCCTCAGGTGGTTGGGCTTGAGGCCGCAGGCTGAGTGTGTCCAACACCCGAGAAGTGACATTATCACAGCACTGACACACACCCTGGAGTGCATTATTGCTAGTATACAATGGCTCATATAATAACGATAGGAAACCTATTAAAAGATATATTTCAAAGTGTTTTTTTTCATGACTTGATTGTTGGGTAGGTGTACATATTCAAAAAATAGTGCTGCTATAATCTTTTGTCCAGCAGGTGGTGCTGCTTTTCTGTTAATGTGGACTTCCTGTGCTTCCCCATTCCTCACAGAGAATGACTTGTCATTTGTGTTGTACCTCCCCCCCCACAAAGCAGCACCATCACTCTTCCACTTTAATTGAGCCGGTCCTGCTGCCTGCACTAGAACCAGCTGAAGATGTGTGTGGCTTTCTTTTTTTTTTGCAAAACTACCATGTGTATAAGGTGCAATCTGTAGAGACTTCCAGTTTTCCGTGATTGGTAAGTCATCCAGACTGGCTGTTGGGAGTGGGGGTAGATCATAAGACTGTTGGGAGAGAAGACAGGAGAGAAGAAAGGGAGACAAAGAGAGCAGCAGCTGAAAACATGAATTGCCCAGACTTGCCCACCCACAAATCCTTTAAATTCTGACAGAGCCAGCAAACTAGGAAGACCAGAGAGAAGAATGGGAAACAAAGAGAGCAGCAGCTGAAAACAGGACTTACCCCTACTTGCCCACCCACAAAGCCTTTAAATTCTGACAGAGCCAGTAAACTAGGAAGACATAAGAGAAGAATGGGAAACCAAGAGAGCAGCAGCTGAAAGTGTTTTTTGCAGGGTATATTTTCTGTTAAATTGTTGTGCAGGTTGTCTTGCTGAAAGGAAGGAAAGCACTTACCAGTGGGGTGGTGGGTCAGGGCTGTAGCTTGTTTCTGGAGGGCACGGGCTTGGTCCCGGCCACTCTGTCCCTCACCCTACCCACTCCAGGGATGTCATTTCTTTTATACTAGGGGTTCTGACATCACTTTCCCAAAGGGGCAAAGGACATACGCCTCTCATATCCTAAACAACCCAGCACACTGTGTAGGGGGTAAACACGTGCACACACTCGCACACACTAACAAAAAAAAATTTAAACAGGAAGGGAGAGAGACATGCATGCAGAGGTGCAATGCACTGGCTGTGGGGTGGCAGTCTTCCGGGAGATGTCCTGGAGGCTGTGATGCTGCCATATTTATAGGCACCTCTCTGGTCTGAGGGAGGAGGTTGCCCGTCTCTAGGCCGACCTGGCAAGGATTCAGGAAACCTCCACCCCCACCCAGGGACCACCAGAGCCGCCACTGCTGCCTCATAGGTTGCCAAGAAATAGGAGCGATTGGACCTCAGTGGGCTCAGGGAGTATGAGGGTGGTGGAACAGAAGCACATCCCCCCAGTTGTGCCTCTCCACAATTCATACGCTGTTCTGGTGGAGCATGGTTCCTCTATGGAGGCACCCGCAGTGGAGACCAAGGAGAATGCTGGGAACCTCCACAAAGGAGACCAAGAGGAGGGTGGCATGGGATCCTTACAGGGGAAGGAAACATCTTCTGGTGGGGGGCTCAATTGTTAGGAGGGTAGAACTGGGGGATGGAGGATAAAGGGAGATAAAGTGCTTGCCCAGCGCCATGGCTGGGAGGGACAGGAAGCGAATCCTCAGGATCACGGGAGCAGCAGCACAGGAGAAGGAGCTAGATGTCATTGTCCACCTAGGGACAAATGACTTGGCTGGGAAAGGGAATCAGAGCAGTGCAAGAGGAATTTGTGGAGTTGGGGCGGGGCCTTAGACAAGTAGCATGCACAATAACTTTCTTGGAGGTGCTTCCTGTCTATGGCATGGGTGAGGCTAGGGTGCTCTGCACCATGGGATTCAATCAGTGGTTGAAAAACTGATGCAGAGCTCAGGGTTTTGACTTCATTAGGGACTGGGGGTCTACCTGGAGGGATGCAGGCCTATACTGGTTTGATGGTCTGCATCTGTCTAGGAGGGGAACCAGGATCCTAGGTGATAGGTTTAAATGCTTCATTGGCAAGCATTTAAACTAGTTAAGGGGGAGGCACTGAAAAGGAGCAGGGAAATCCCAGCCCCACCACACACACACAAAACAGGGTAGCTAGCAAGGCAAACACCAAGGTAGAGAAGTCAATAGGGAGCAGGACAGGGATAAATGGAGAAAAAGGCAGTAAGGATAGGGATGGGGCTAAAAATAACACTCTAGCTGCCTTTGGAGTGTGTGTGAAATATACTATTGCACTGAAACCTATTGCTGAACTTGCTTGTGTATACCTTTAACTGTTATTGTTTACTGAATTGGGGTATTTTCCTAGCAGGAACCACTGGTAGTGTGGGATATTGGAGGACTGAAGGGTCCCCATTTCCTACCCAGAACATTTTCACCTGCTGTTCCCCTAGTTCCTTTAAAAGGGTGAATACCTCTCCCCAACTAACAAATTATTGACACCTTGCCTTTTTAAAGGCTTTTTCTTTTAAAATTCACAGTTTTATTCTAAGATACATCTAGCGCGAAACCGGAAGTCGTGGTGACGTACTTCCGGTTTTGTCTCTGTTAAAAGCCTCGCACTAGTGAGCGGGTGAGCTGCAGAGTACCACGCCGAGACTCCGCGCAGAGACACGCGCCATAGTGCGGTCTATCGTGTCCATCGTACTGGAACCGTGCCCGATAAAATAAACCCATGGCAACTAACAGAAATACAACGGCAAAGTATTTATCTGGTACTGATTCATAATAAATACAGAAACACCATAATGAAGAGAGCTAATAAATATTGCACTTCTTGTCAAATGTATGCTATCGGCAAACAGACTGCCAACTATATCTGTGATAGATGTGTACTGGTTAAATCTTTACAAGAGGAAGTAGCACGACTTTTAAACAAAGTCAAAACTGTCCCTGACACTACCAAACTAACTATTGACCTTGAAACTGAAGCATTAGAAGATTATATAGATCATATGTCTCTGCTTCTTGATACTACTAGTACAACTCTTCCCCACGTTGACGCTTTAAATACCACCGTTCCTCGGGGTCACTCAATACCAAACCTATTAAAGCACGATGTCCAAAAAAACTGCTTCAACTCCTCACTGTTCTGACTCACTCTCAAGACCACAATTATTACCAGACGAAACACCTTGGTCCACCATTGCACCTTCCAGATCTAACCAGATAATAGATCTATATCCTAATAATCCCCATCCAGTTGCACTATACAATTCCTTTGAACCATTAGACCCTTCCCCAATTGACAAAACCAGTTCTAATCAGAAGCAGAATAATGTAGTCGACTCAGATTCCTTCCTTTTAGCTAATACTAATTCTCAACCACTTACCCAATATGGAAGTAAACATGACTCAGACAATGCTCAGGTTGGTCACCCCCCACCATCACTTAATACCAAGGAGATTTTTGTACTGGGTGACTCCATGATTAAATTCATTGATCGAGCAAATATGTAACCCTGACAAAGGGAACAGAACTTGCTCAAGCTATAGGGGGGCTAGAATCTCTGATATAACATCTATGACTAAAGTTGCACTTTCAGCAGCAAGTAGCAATCCATTGGTGATTATTCATGCTGGGACCAATGATATTACCAAAGCCCCACTACAACAACTTAAACAGGACATTGTGGCATTATGTAACATTCTAGATGAAAGAGGATGTAGTGTTGGTATCTCTGAAATCCTCCCTGTACCCTGAGTCTCCTACCAAATTCCGAATAAAATCAAGGTGCTGAATGAATGGCTTCATAAATGGTGCTACAGGCAGGGTATTACCTGTCTCACACATTGGGAAGAATTTAATGATAATCCTTCTCTCTTCTGCTGGGACGGTCTGCACCTCAGCAGAAGGGGGAGCTCTCTTCTCGGTCATCATTTTTTATCATTTATTAATAACCATTTAAACTGACATTTAAGGGGGAGACTAGGCCACTAATGTCATCTCTTAATACCTCAATAGCACATAACCTGAACGTTCTATCATTCAACGCAAGGTCTCTTAATAAGATAAAAATGGCAGAATTAGAACTAAAGATCCACGAACTTAACATAAGACTGATAGCCATAACAGAAACATGGGGTAACTCCGATAAACATTGGATAATGAATATTCCAGGATTCAAACTTTACAGCAAAAACAGAGCTGACAACCAGAAAGGAGGAGGAGTGAGTCTATATGTCACTAATAGCATTCCATCCTTTGAATCCTCTTTACCAACTCAGACAGAAAGTATCTGAGTTCACTTACAACCCAATGGTTACCCCCAAATCTTGGTTGGCACATGCTATCGCCCCCCCCTCCTCAGACATCAGTTATATCAAACAATTATCTTCAGAAATCACCCAAATTGCTGACAAGGGATCAGTAATTATTTTGGGTGACTTTAATCTCCCTACTATAAACTGGGACACTTTATCAGGTACCAGTCAGTACGACCTACAGTTAATCTCAACAATCATTGACCTTGGCCTCACACAACTAATCAGAGAGCCTACCCGTGGGACTAATATACTGGACCTAGTTATAATCAACATGGAGGCCTCTTTGCACAATTTACGAGTTATGGATCCATTAAGTAACAGTGACCACATGTCAATTCACTTCTCTATTCCTCTGACACATAAAACCCCTATTAATAAACTTATGATTAAATGATATGAGAAAGCAAATTTTTTTAAAAATTAATGAGCAGCTCACAGCCATACCATGGGACTCATTACTCTTACCGCTTAACATCAACGATGCATGGAACACCTTTAAGGATATTATACATAGCCTAGAAAAACAATATGTTCCCGTAAGAAAAAAATATAACATCAAAGGCAAAGTTCCCGCTTGGTACAACAACACAATCAAAAAACTTAGTACCCGTAAACGGAAGTTATTTACCGATTTAAAACAGTGTCAGTCTGAGCAGAAAGAGGAAAAACTACTAAAATGTAGGCAGGTAGTTAAAGATCTAAAAACGTCACTTGTCCTAGCAAAACGAAATCTAGAATTTAAAATTCCCCACACCAAGGATTCGCACAAACGTTTATACTCCTATCTAAATAACAAGAAGAGAGATACTAAAAAAATAGGTCCGCTGATTATAGACAATACCACTATTCTCTCTGACAAGGTCACTGCAGTGGAATTTAATAAATACTTCTGTTCAGTTTTTGAATAAGACATAGAACCTTTACCATTTGCCAATCCAGGTATACTACCTGGTTACTCCATTACCCTCTCTGAAACCCTCAAGCTCTTAAACACATTAAAAAAAACAAGTCCAGGCCCTGACAACATAACCTCTAAATTTCTCATGGGAACATCTAACAGCATTGCTATCCCTCTTACTATTATTTTCAACAAATCCCTTAGCGAATCCAATGTTTTATTGGATTGGAAGACAGCTATTGTCACACCAATCTTCAAAAAAGGGTTACACTATAAAGCGGAAAACTACAGACCCATTAGTCTTATGTCCATACCTTGTAAACTACTGGAGAAAAAGATTAAACACTTAATTAAAGAAGAGATGCTGTCTTTGAATTTAAATGATATCACACAACACGGATTTAAAACAGGTCATTCTTGCACAACTAATCTGTTATCCTTTTATAACTCAGTCAGCATAAACCTCGATCTAAACATCCCAGTAGAGGTAATTTTGCTTGACTATAGTAAAGCCTTTGACAAGGTTTCACACTCCATATTGATAAACAAGCTTGTAACCCTAGGATTTTTTAATTACATTGCGTCTTGGGTCCAGAGCTGGCTTTACAATAGATCCCAGGTTGTTAGGGTGAATGGAGAACAGTCTGATGAGGGGCTGGTGTCTAGTGGTGTGCCCCAGGGCTCAGTGTTGGGTCCCACACTGTTCAGTATTTTTATTAGCGACCTAACCATCTCATCCAATAACATCATATCAAAGTTTGCAGATGACACCAAGCTGGGGGGACGAGTTGATAGTGATATTAATAGGAATATCCTAAAAAATGATCTAAAAATAATTGAATCATGGGCAATAACCAATACAATGTCATTTAATGTGTCTAAATGTTCAGTATTACATATGGGTAATAATAATCATAAACAAACCTATTACCTTAACAACATTATGGTCAGGGAATCATCCATGGAAAAAGATTTGGGCATATTGGTCAACAACAAGCTATCATCCACTGACCATTGTAATAAGGTTGCTAACCATGCTAACGCTCTTTTACGTAGAATTAATAATACATTTGTCCTTAAAACTGAGGAGTGTATTATGGCCCTTTATAAAACTCATATCAGTCCTCACTTGGATTATGGTTCATCTTTTTGGAGTCCCTACCTGGTTGCGGACATAGCCAGAATTGAAAAAGTCCTCCGGAAGGCCACAAAAATCATACCACATCTCTCCTACTCGATTACAAATCTAGGTTACATAAAACGGGGCTTTATTCACTTAAACTTAGAAGATTAAGGGGTGATCTCCTTCAGTTATACAAGATTTCTCATTCAGCAACATTAATGAATTCATGTGGACTATCTTTTACATCCATAAAAATTGTAGCCAGGATTCATAACAAGCAAATTGGAGTTGATAGAACAAGATCGAACAAAAGGCAACAATTTTTCACTGTTAGAGCCCCTAGAATTTGGAATTCCTTGCCTCAGGATATCATTGACAGTCAGACTATAAACATTTTCAAAGCTAAACTTGACAAATGGCTTCTAAAAAAGAACATAACAATGATCCACAATGTGTGGAGGACATCCTCGATGGGCTTCGGCCTTCTTTTGTCCATCAACCGAGTAACCGAGTAAAAAGGATAAGACCATCAAATAAATGAGTACCAATGCCCGTAGTCTGATTAACAAGCTCCCTGAACTAGTGGCCTTGATGAAAGAGGGACACCTGGATATTGTGACAGTCATAGAAACATGGTACACAGAGAACCATGACTGGGATGTCAACATACCATGGTATACAATCTACAGGAGGGACAGGGAGGGTAGAAGAGGAGGAGGAGTAGCTCTCTACATAAGGGAAGTGATCAAAGCAATGGAACTAAAGGGTAGGGCTGGGAGAACTTGATGAAGTTGTGACCCTTATTAAATAAGAACTGGAACATGGTGAAGTTCTGGCTTGTTCTGATTAGTTCTGATTTATTGACAAATATTTGAAAAAATGCAAAAAAAATGCATAAAAGTGGCCAAAGCCAGTCACGCTTGACACAGAGGCCCAAAGGAAATAATTTAATGGATTATTTATATAAAAATGAATGTAAAACTGCTAAATAAAAAAGCAATCACTCCGTACTAGCCCCTTCATAGCTTGCCTATAATGGTGGCATATCCTGCTCAGGTCCGTGACGTGAGTGTGCTGGGACAGATAGAGATGGAGAGAGACAGACAGAAGCAAATACCTGTATCATAGCACCATCAAGCACTACAGGCACCATCAGGTAGCTAATATTTTTTTATTAATGGTGCTGTGTGGGTATTATTTTGATGTATGTGCCAGTCTGAGCCGAACAGACCAAAGAAATGGATATGAATGATCAAATGAGCAGCACTAAGAGAGCCCACCCACCCTACCCATGTGAATGATGCAACCGCTTTGCATGCCCCAGTGTCATGTGGTTTTATGGTACACTACCTGGTCCAAGAGGTAGTAATGTTTTCTAGTACTACAACTACTTCTGCTTCTACTGAATCTGATCAACACGTTGAATCCTTAAAGAAGAAAATAAAAGACACAGTGATCACCACCACCACCACCCAGGCAGGCAACCAGTCACACGTCACATTAGTTACATGCAGTGTAGTCATAAAAAAGTTTGCCACTGCCACCTGAAGACCTGATGACAGACAAACAACACAACTTCATCCTTCCTAGTTTCACAATTGCTGCCAGCCATGGCCAAGTAATTTAAGTATCAAGAATAAAATATTGTAATATAATAATCTCAGCCCAGTTACTGTAAGTGAGATGTAACCAGGCTAGCACACCACACACATACAAACAATAAAGAAATTATATGAATTTTCAATTTAGTAGCATTTTGTTCTGTGAAGTAATCATAGCCAAATATGGTGGACATGAGAAATATACAAAGAGTATTCAGTTTCTTGGTTTCGGGCATTTGCTAAGCCATGCACTGTATGAAAATTAAAAACAGTACAGTCAGGATCAGTTGCTGAGGGCAAAAAAAGTGACAAGCAGTAGTAGTAAGGACTGGAGTAAGGACACAAAGTGATAAGTAGTAGTCTTGACTCGTGAGGACAAAAAGTGATAATAGTAGTAGTAGACAACAGTATCCTACCTTCCAGATCAGACAGTGGTACCAGGTACCACCAAGTAAGTTTGTGATATGAAATGCAGTTGCTTGCTGTATTTGGACTCTGAACCCACTGATGTTATTATTTTTTTTATTCTGTGCTGCTCATGTGATCATTCAAGTAATAGTAGCTTGGCCTAGTCCGTCCTGACCTGACTTGTTGCAATTAATTGCTACCTGATGTAGTAGACCCTATTCACAAAAGATTTTCATTACAGGCACACATTCTTGAAAGTGTTTCGTGGCTAGGGCCTGCTCAGAGCAGTCAGTGTACGTTTTATTCAGGTATCATATTTTAAATTAAAGTGAGAAATGTTGACTTTCAGAAATGTGAGACGTTCAGCATTTTCCGGCGTCAAACAGGATTGCGTGTTAGTAATGACGTTACCCGCTGAACTAAACAATCGTTCTGAACAGATACAAGTCAGATGGCAATTCATGTACTTCATTGCAATGTTTAATAAAGCAGGCCACATATTTTGTTTGGATTTCCAGTATTGCAAAGGATCAGCATTACAGCTGATATTGGGCTCTGCCAGGTACATTTCAACAATGGTCTCTGCTGAGGCTGTGTGACAAGAGGCAGATAAAGGCGATATTACGTTTATATGTTCTAAGTGACTCCAGAGACATGAAGCTGAGCCAAGTGACTGTGGGACAGTGCTATGCTTGGCTGGTGGTGAAGAAGATTCGGCTGCAGTGGCTGAGGAGGAAGAGGGAGAAAATGGTGCAACAGTAGAGGATGGACCACCTGATGCTGTGCTGCTGTGTCGTGAAGAAGATTCTGAATGTGGTGCTGCTGTTGTACTCTGTTCCGTGACAGCATGCACCTCGTCAATTATGTCTTGTTTATCTCGAAACAAGTGTCATCATCAACACTCGATAATTGCTTCGATTTGTATCATGGGTCCAAGATTTTTGCTTTAATGTAGTATTCTGAATGAAGCATTTTACATAGTTTGTCATCTTCTTGAACTTTTTTGATCATACATCTCGTTAGATCTTGGTGTATTCTGGGGACAACCTGCATGTGTCAGCAGCACCACTAGCACTCTGTGTGATCATGGAACTGTCTTGTTTGTCTAACTTTTCCCTATTCAGATTCAATCTGAATTTTAACATTTTTATTAGGGGTATCACCTGGCTGAGAGTTACTGTGTTTGCACTAACCTCCCTGGTGATTTCGTCAAGCGGCTGGAGCAGGAAAATTAGAAACTCCAACATGGCCCACTGGGGTGGAGTAACATAGATGTCTGTATCACCAATTTTATTTTCCAAGGTGTATTGCCTGACAGCTTTCTTTTGTTCTAGCAGCCCTTGGAACATATAAATGGTCAAATTCGATTGAGTAGAAATGTCTTGGGTCAGTCTGTGCAAAGGTAAGCTGTGTTCCTGCTGCTTTTTTTCAAACAAGTGACAGGCTTTGCTTGAGTGACTGAAATGAGAGCATGTTCTTTTAGCAGCGTTAATGAGAGCCTTAATCTCCCTCTCGTCATCGAGAAAAACATGAACTATTAAATTTAAGCAATGCGCAGAGCAGCGGATGTGAACGAAGCCCCCTTCCTCCAAGGCCTTCTTTATGCTGGATCCCTTATCTGCAACTACTTATTTATTTTTTATTTATTTAGTTTTTGTTAACCGGTTAAGTGCACTAGACAAATCCTGCCTATTTTCAGGCACGACCCGGGGGAAGGGGATATAGATGAATGCCAACTGACCTTGAACCAGATTAAGCTGTTGGTGGTATTTTTAGTGAATGAGGGAAATTTGGCCAGGACACCAGGGAAATTCCCCTACTATAAAGCCAACTGGCTGTTCCTGTGAAGTGAGCCATTGCTGTATTGGTTTTTGGAGCTCTTCACTGATGTTGTATGAGGTATGTTCAGATGGAAAATAAAACATTCTTAGAACAGCAAACTATGATGCTTCACTGTCCCCAGTCACATGTGAATTATCGAAACATGCCCAATGTGATGTTGCAGACATGAAGGGTTCAGTCTGACAGCTTGTCCAGAAATCTGTTGTCAGATGCACCACCCTCCCAATAGCATTGCACAAGACACATCTTAATTTTTTACATATGACATTATAAAGATCTGTAATCCTTGTTGTGGAGAAGTACTTCCACGATGGTATACTATATCGAGGTTTGAGGTACTCAAGCAGCCGCCTGAATCCTATATGTTCAACATGTTATATGGTAGCAAATCAACAGCTATCATTTCTGAATTTGTTTTGGTTATTGTAATAGCAACAGTGTGAGTGGAGGCATATTTCGCTTTACATTCATATGTTTCCGAGACGGTAAGCTGTCTCCTTGAAGGAGGAGGGCTTTGAATACATGGTCACTTTCAGTAACAGTAGTAGGAGTCCTTCGAATGGGAGGAAGTGGTGGAGCTGTTTCAGTAGTGCTGCGGGGGCCACTGCTTTCATCTAAAGGAGTTATCCCTGAATGTAGTGAGCAATCGCTGTCACTTTCTCTTCGAGACTCACAACTGGAGTTCTCAGTAATGCTATGACAACTAAGTGCTTTTTCAGTGCTGAAGTTCCCAGTGCTCCTTTCTTTTTAACCCCTGCTGATTGGCTGTTTACAAATAGCGCATGTCGCTACCAACTCATTGGAAGCACTAATGGAGAAGTATGACCAAACAAAAAATGTTATTTTTTTAGTTTTTTTCCCAGGAAGGCACAGCATGGCACCTCAGTCACCTTTTCAGGTCCCCCCCCTGAATTTTTCTTGGGCTTGTTCCTCTTGTGGTTTATTCCCCCTGCCCCCCCACAACCAAAACATTTCTGCCTGTTTCTTCTTCATCTGCAATTTCCATCACCTCCAGTAAACCTTGTGCTGCTTGATCATTCTCGTGATCTTTATTTTTATTACCCTTATTGGGTTCAACCTCAGAAGAATTGGATGAGGGTGAGGGACTGGCAGTAATATAATATGCAATTGTTCCATACCGTTGGGTGCCTCTGTGGGTGGTACCCACCAAGCCTTTCGTTTTTTTTAACTACATAACTTTTTTTCTTACTTGGAACTGATGATGATCCGAGACAGTCACCTTTTTTGGATTCAAGCATTCGCTTTGAAGATGAAACCTTAGACAAGAAAAAATCACTTTTTGGGGTTTGATTTTGTTTTCTCTTTTCAGGCTGATTGCTGTCTTGTGCAGTACCATGGCCTACCTGAGAAATAGAATGTGCCTCATCAACACTTTGATCCATTTTTTCTTAGTATTCCAACCTGTAAATAAAAGATCACTCTAACTAACGTGATGTCCTTCTGACAACTCCCACCCACAGGCCAGTGACAAATTTACTGTTGTGACTCAGGACTATACATGGCACACCGACAGCACAACAGTCCACCACCACTTCCTTCCAAGATTACCTGACTGACTCCTACAGTGCAGTTAGGTACTGTTAAGTGACCAAATTCAGCAACTGTTAAGTGTGCCTCAGAATTTGAATTGGAGATGCAGACACATCTGGTGCATAGCCGCACGCAGCACAGTCCCACACCTGGGGGTTGGTTAATGCTTATACATAATGTAACACGATATACAATAAAACTAGTGATAATAAAGAGGAATAATGGGGAATGAGTGATGATGATGATGATGACACTTGTGTGTATAGTACTTGTACTTTACTTGTGTTGTAGTGTAAACAGCCTGCTACGAGTCACAAAGTTAGATTATCCCATGGGCCACCCACAGCTAGCAGCACAGGCACATCAACTTGTATGTTGTTTGTCTGAGCAGTATTTTCTTTTAATACATGAAATCATGAATGAACATTTACAATTGATCATCATTCTTGATTGGATGGCACAAGTCAAAGATTTATTTTGTCAGCCTGCTGCCCTTGCCCTGTACACACAGCCACATTGAAGCCAGGAAAAAAAATTATTTGGGATTTCTGGGACTGTTGAATTTTTCGTGGGTCCCCTGCAGTATCTCTCTCTCTCTCTCTCTCCCCCTCCCCACTCTGGACGGCACAAGTCAAAGATTTATTTTGACAGCCTGCTGCCCTTGCCCTGTACACACAGCCACACTGAAGCCAGGAAAAACATTTTTATTTGAGATTTCTGGGACTGTTGAGTTTCTCATGGGCCCCCCCTACAGTCCTCCCGAGATGGCACGAGTCAAAGATTTATTTTGCCAGCCTGCTACCCTTGCCCTGTATTTTCTGTAACTGTAAAATTTCTCTTGGGTCCCCATTATCTCCTCTTTCCTCTAGATCTGAAATGGCACAAGTCAAAGATTTTGCCAGCCTGCCCTTGTTCATGTACACAGTTACACTCTCTCTGAGGCTAAGAAAAGAAAAAAAAAAACTTTCATTTGGGATTTTCTTTAACTGTAACATTTATTTTGGGTCCCCAGTAGTCTCTCTCTCTCCTCTGGATCTGGATTTGGAATGGCAGAAGTCAAAGATTTTGCCAGCCTGCCCTCATTTGCTCATGTACACACAGCTACACTAAGGCCAAGAAAAGAAAAAAACTTTAATTTGTGATTTTCTGTAACTGTAAAAAATCTCTTGGGCTTCCAGTAGTCTCTTCTTCTCTCCTCTGGATCTTTATGTCACAAGTCAAAGATTTTGCCAGCCTGCCTTTGCTCATGTACACAGTCACACTGCCTGCCTTTTGCCTCGCCCCCCCACCGGCAGCACCCAGGCCACCACTATCTCCCAGTCCCTCCGGATTCTTCCTTTGTCCAGTCCCGACCCATCACCCTCCCTGATGATCAGTTTCCTCCGCACCAGTAAATCAAGTCCTTTCTCTTTTCTCTTCTCCTCCAAATGTATATATATATATATATATATATATATGTATTTGTGTGTTTTTTTTTTTTTTTTTGCTTTTAGCAATTTCTTCTGGTGGCTGCTGCAGCAATAAGCGAGATGCTCCTCCTCTCGTCTTGGCCATGTTGAGCACTCAGCACAGTTATATACTGTGAGTGCATCATGTGACCATCTATTGTCTGATTGGATGCCGCCGGCCACCTGTACATGGAGTGAGCGTGCTGACGGCATCCGCATGGCAACAATACACACAATGGAACAAATGGCACTTCCACAGACTGGGTACTGGACTTCTGTGGTAAAGTCCGTATTTATCCGGGTCCGTGGATTTTGGGTTTGATACTGAGGTCCTGATCTCCCATGGAACAGTCCACCCAGCCCTACTGAAGGATAAACAGGGAGGTGAGGAGGCACTGTGGGTCACCCTGGAGCAGTGGCGTAGATTACGGGGTTGGGGCTGCCCCCCCAAGCAAAGAGACTGGGACTTCGGGACTTTTTCATTTGCTCGCTTTTGTTTGTTTTTTTTAGTTTTTTGCTCTTGGCACGTTGGACCTGGAAGACTGTGAGCAACGAGAAGGGAGGGCAAGATCCGAGGACTGTATATTTTTTTTAATTACTGTCTGTCCAACACTCTGACTCCTTTCCTGATAACTGTCCCAACTCCCAAATATCTCCATTTCTGATTGGCTGCAAGCACGCCGTAACCACAGCAATGTGCATTTTACAGCCAGTCGGAGAACACTGCAGCCACAGTCGTGCGTGTGCCTGCACGGACAGGAAAACATTACGGTGCCATAGCTGTCTGCCGCCTGTCAGTTGGAGGATTTCTGCTCTGTGACTTGCCATCGCCGACTCTTCAGTTCGATAACTTATTCCTGTCACCCAGGTCCCCATTGAATTGCCCATGGCCCACCCTGGCAGGAGAGTAGTACAGTCATAGTGAGTGTGACAGTCAGTCAGTCTGAGCCGAGGGAGTGCCTGCCCACCCAACGCCTGTGTCCAGCAGGCCAGAAGAACAGATTTACCATGCCTGTGCCATCGGTGAGGCCCGCCCAGGCCATGCATGCCCTTCGCTCACCAGTTTCACCCAGATCATTTGGGTCAGTGAACAGCCAGGCCAGGCCCAGATTCAGTACAAGAAGCCTTGAAGCCGGCGGTGCAGGGAGGCTGCAACAAACCTGCAATGTTGGTGCTGGGTGGAAAAAAAGTTACTGTGTTGGCAGAGGATTCATCGGGAGAGGAACAGGATTCAGGAGAGATGGAGCCACCTGGCCTGCCTTCTTGGCTCTGCTGCATGCTGCCCTGTCTGTGCCCTTATTGATTTGGTAAGTAACGGTGCAGCAAGCTGGTTGTTGAAAATTATTGCCATGATTCCGTCCCAGAAATGAATTTTTTTGGGGCTGGGCCTTGGCCATGTGTCTTGGGGAGTGGAAGGTTTGCTGTCAGCCTGTCAGTATGTCTGAGGGTGGCTTCTGGTTTGTCTCTTGGGGGGGGGGGATTTACTGGCTGCTGAAGAAACTGTCCATGTCAGTGGGGTATGGCGGGGGGCCTATTTGTTGTTTTGGTAAGGTGTGGACACTGGCCATGTTGGTGGGGTGGGGACATTGACTTTGACTGTGCTGCGGTGTGTTGGGGAAACTCACTGGATGGTCTGTCTTTGGTGGGGCTGGGGGATGGTCTGTTTTCTGGGGTTGGGGGCAGTCTGTGTTTTGGGGCTGACTCGCTGAAGGGATGGTCAGTGTTTGGTGCTGGGGGTCTGCATTTGGGGTTGGGGATGGTCAGTGTTTGTAGCTGGGGGGACGGTCAGTGTTTGGGGCTGGAGCAGTTAGTGTTTGGGGCTGGGAGGGCTGTCAGTGTTTGGTGGGGCTCAGGGGATGATCTGTGTTTGGGGCTGGGGTACAGTCTCTTTTCTATTCTGGGGTGGGGACACTGGCCGTGGTGATGTGGGGACACTGGCCATGGTGATGTGGGGACACTGGTTGTGGTGGTGCAGTGGGGACACTAGCCATTGTTTGGTGGTCTTGGCTGGCCATTTGTCTGGGGGGGACTCTCCATGATGGTGGAGAGGGGGGACATTCCGTGCTTGCTGTGCAGGTGTCTTGTGGGGCTGTCCATGTTGGTGGGGTGGAGGACTGTCCATGTTTCTGGCAGGGTTTCTGGTGGGAGGGGGACAGTCTGTGTTTGCTGGCTGGGTGTCTGGGGGGGAGCTGTCCTTTTTGGCTCATCGGGGGGGGGGAATATCCGTAATTGCTGATCAGGAGTCTAGCACGGACTATCAGTGTTGGTAGGGAGGGGAACTCCCACGTGTTTGCTAGCTGGATGTGATTGTTCATGTTGGTAGGGTGGAGGGACATTCCATGTTTGCTAGCTGGGTGTCGGGGAGAGGGGACTGTCCTTGGTGAGGCATGGGGGGGACCATCCATGTTTGCTGGGTGTCTGGTGGGACTGTCTGTGCTGGTGGGGAGTGGCTGTCCATGTTTGTTGGGAGGGGGACATTCTGTGCTCGCTGGCCAGGTGTCTGGTGGGGAGGGGTACTGTCTGTGTTTGAAGGATGGGTGTCTAGAGGGACTATCCATGTCGGTGGGGGGGGGGTGCTGTCTGTGTTTGCTAGACGGGTTTCTGGTGGGACTGTCCATGTTGGTTAGTAGGGGGGACATTCCGTGCTTGCTGGCCGGGTGTTAGCATAGAAACAGAAGTAAATGTTAAAACGTTATTTCCACCTCATCCTTTACCTGCCATGGGATGTAACTCACTGACCAGTGCCCGCAACTAGCATACGAACATTAGTAAATGTTAAAACGTTATTTCCCCTCATCCTTTACCTGGCTGTAAAAGTAATCTTTCACTTTTTTGATTTCTCCGATCCTCCACTCCGGAGAGGTGAAACAGACCGCTTTCTTGACCTTGCTGTCCCTGTCTCCATTGCCTGGCAAACACAACCAAAGGGGTTGTTTTTTGTGTTATCCCCCATGCAGTGTTACAAGACTAGCAAAAAATCTTGCACTGAAACATGCACCCTAAACAAATGATAATACTACTATCTGGCTATTGTTATAGTGACTTCTGACTGATAATGATTTTTTTGGGGGGATTGGGGACACTGGTCGTGTGGTGTGTGTGGGGGTGGGATTGGGGATACTGGCATTGTGTTGGTGGGGTGGGGGCACTGGCTTTGTGTTGGTGGGATTGGGGATACAGGCATTGTGTTGGTGGGGTGGGGGCACTGGCATTGTGTTGGTGGGGTGGGGGCACTGGCATTGTCTTGGGGCGGGGGGCACTGGCATTGTCTTGGTGGGGTGGGGGCACTGGCATTGTGTTGGTGGGGTGGGGGCACTGGCATTGTATTGGTGGGGTGGGGCCACTGGCATTGTGTTGGTAGAGTGGGGGCATTGGCTTTGTGTCGGTGGGGTGGGTTGTATTTGCATATCATGCAGACTGAGCTCCTGACCAGTAGTTCAATATCTCTTTTTCCAGACCAAGAAAGAGACCTAAACAAAATGCAGTATAAAATGTAGTTTTATTTATTTTTGTAAGTCCATCAGGGTGTAGAGAGTAGCCAATCTGGCCAATCTTGGTGGAGATAGTGGCCATGCAGGTCTGGGGTGGGGAGAGTGGGCTGTAGCTTTCTGCATGGACATTTAAATTCACTGTTGCTTGCTGTGCCTTCTGCTGCCCTGCCAGGTTTGTGCTGCTGTGCTGACCAGGGTGGACTGGTACACATGCTGAAAAAATGGTTCTGCCTGCTGGTGATGCAGGAGGGAGGGGTGGATGGGCAGAGTGGCACAGAACCATTTTTTCCTTCATGGATACCAGTCTGCTGGGTCTGTGCCATGTTCTGTGGCTTGTCTTTGATGGTCGGTGGAGGGGTGGGCTTAGCCGACTGGCACATGTGCTTGGAAAAAATGGTTCTGGCCTCTGGTGATGAAGAAGGGAAGGATGGATGGGCATACCGGCACAGAAACATTTTTTCAACATGTATGCCAGTCCGCTGGGTCCATGCCATGCTTACCTCCTCGTACAAGGGGCTTCTGAGCACTGAAGATAAGTTTGTGTCAAAATTAGGGACTGTTGGGAGGTATGAAATCCTACAGTATAAAAGCTGTATACGTTTATGTAGTTTCACCTTGTTTTGTGGTTCAATAAGATGTTCTGTGGTCTCTCCTCCTCATTTAACACCCTAGCCTTTGACCCAGCCAGTCCCCCCCCCAGGGCAGGGGGAAGGTCCGTTGTTTAGTGGTTGTAATTGTAAAATGAATTATTTCATTTACTGTGTTGTACTGCCTGGACCTGTTACATTAATAATGTGATTTTGTTGCTTTTGTAACTACCCTGACTCCCTCTCTTCTCAGCAGTGACAGCTCTCCCTTTTCATACTGCCTGAGCATTCAGATGACTGGCATGGAATGGGAGTCTGTGATGTCACAGAATGTCTTAGAGGTATGAAAATCAAGAGCAGTGGATGGTGAGGAGATTGGAACTCAATGTAGATCTGAGGGCACCCCAAAGCTACAGTATTTGTCAAAAGGTTATCAAAGCATATCAGAATACATAGCTGCCATGGAAAGGAAGATGGAAGGGCAGTTAAATATGCAAAAATAATTTCCTATCTAAAGGAGATAGAAAATTATTTTTTCATATTTAACCACCCTTCCATCTTCCTTTCCATGCCAGTTATGTATTCTGATATGCTTTGATGATTTTTTCATAAATAATGTAGCTTTGGGGTGCCCTACTGCCCTCACATCTACACTGAATTCCACTCTCCTCACCAGTTACTGCTCTTGATTTTCTTATCTCTAAGATATTCTGTGACATCACAGCCTCCTATGTAAGCAATAATACCCAACAGGGTGGGCGGTTTTGGGCAATACCGGACCGCCCAGGGGTGTAATGAGGCCTGACGCCGCAGGCGGAGGGCCTTATAGCCCCTGGAAGGTCCGGTATTGCCCATACTGACCACCCTGGAGGGTATTATTGCACTTAGAAAATGGGAAACTGCATAAGTAATAAAATAAGAGAGGAAATAAGTTTCAAAAATAGGAGTAGAAAAAAAAAACAAAAAACAAAAACCCTTTTTATTGGGAAAGTAGTCCCTCTATTTCTATGCTGTTCAATCTCTTGTTGCCCCCCCAACAGAGCCATTCTTTCTTGTTATCCACCCCAAACACCACAAGCTCCATATGAGATGGAACTTTTTGAAACGCCCCCCTTTGTAGTCTGTGGGCATCATGTTTAATAAAGAAACAAACAAACAAAATATTTACTTTTACAAGACTTTTTTTTCCCTTCGGTACAAAGATGCAGCTGTCAGGTACACGACCCTGCTTTATAAAACGAGGAAGGAGAGAAGTTATGGTGTTGGAAGGCAACAAACTAAGTTATTTATTATTATTTGTTACCAGCACCGTTCTTAGATTTTGGTGTTTTCACCAATACAGCGATTGGACACTTACTGTTTACCGCCCATGTCTTTGGGGACGCGCGACATCCGCTGCTAGGACTGAAATGCAGTTGGTGTTTGTAACTGAAGTAAGGAAATGTAATATTACTGTGGTGCTTTTTTAACAGTGACAAGTATTTTACGTTATTTCTGTTAATTTACTACATGGAGCTGAGACGGACGGGAGGGAGGGGGGTGGGCTTGGCCAGACACAAATTCGTGACCTTGCATTGCATGAAACCAGGAAGTGAAGATCGGAGAGAGAGCAGTGCTTTTAATAATTTATTTATTTTTATTTGGGGCCAGTAACTGTTTTTGTCAGCAAATATGTTGTTTGCCCAATAGGTCTTTTACTGGTTCGGAGGTTTGGATGAACGAGCCCAGCAGAAGGGAATGTGTGTGAGTGGGAAAGAGAGAGATGGAGCAGCAGTGGCAAGCCGGGCAAGTAAAACAAAGCCTTTCTAAGCCACTGTGTGATGACAGGGGACAGGTGGCTGGGTGTTGAGGGAGCAGAGTTAAGTTAAAAACACAAAAAGGCACTATGTGGTTTCACTCCCTCCTCGCCCCACCCATCAGTTTGCACTCCTCATACCTCAGTGAGCTGCATTTGCGGTTTATGTGACAGCCGACAGTGAGAAGAATGGATGTAAGCCAGAGTGCTTTGGAGGTTTAGGAATAAGAAAACTGTAATCTCACCGGGTGTGGAGCGAGGCGAGTCAGAGAGAAAGCATAAAGGGCTATGGAGAGGTAACGCTAAGCACGTGACGTGCTAGCGCTTAATAATATAAATAGCGAGGTTTTTTTCTTTGTAGTGTGGCAAAACTGGCAGTTAAATTCAAATGACAGTTGAGCATTATGGGAGGCCAGCATGGTAGTGCTGTGACAGCCTACTGCAATCATAAGTTAACAGGCAGTTTCTGTTTTTTTTCCCACTCAAGAAAGGAACTTCCCTCGCTAAGCAATTGGGGAATTAAATGACTGACTTTGAAAATTGGGGTGCCCAAGGATTCTGTAAGTAATGGGGCACCCCGAATTGGCACTTGTTTTACACTGGGCTCTGTTGCCTGATAGACCATGGCTCTGGGTAGGGAAATGGCCAATCAGAAAGGAGGATTCTAAAGGCCCATTTTCTAATCCATGTTATTCATCTAAATGGCCTGGAAATGAGTTTATGATGTCATAGAATGTTCAGGCAGTATGAAAAGAGAACTGCAACTGCTGAGCAGAGAGGGATTCAGGGTAGTTACAAAAGCAACAAAATTAAATTATTAAAACTTAATGACCTTCTTATCTATGTTTCTGTTTGAAACTTTGGCAAATGTATGTCAACATGTAATATTTAGGTATAAAATTAGAACTAGAATAACCCAGAACACATTTTATACCCTATGGTTTCTGGGCCCCCATGTCGTGATATGCGAAAATCAGGACTTTTTGGTTCCTTTGCCCCCACCCCCGTAAAAAAAAAAAAAAAAACTACACCCCTGTCCTGGAGACAGGAAATGGCACCACAGTCTGCATGGGGGTTGTATACAGACCCCTGTCTCAAGGGGAAGAAATGGAGAAGGAAATCATAGAAGGCATCCTTAGAATGGCAGAAAAAGAGGAGATATTGTTGATGGGGGCCCTGAATATGCCAGATGTTAGCTGGAACACCTTTGCTGCAGCCACATCCAAAAGCAGAGTCATTCTTGATGTTCTACAGGAAGCATGCCTGAGACAGCTGGTGTTGGAACCCACTTGGGAGGGAGCAATCTTAGACCTGGTACTGTCAAGCGGGGATGGAGAGAGAATCTCAGATTTAGAAGTGGGTAGCCATCTGGGAACAAGCGACCACCAAACAGTGTGGTTCACGATTAACACAGCCATAGAATCAAGCCATACAAATGCGAGGGTATTGGACTTTAGGAGGGCTGAATTTGGCAAAATGAGAGAGTACCACTTAAAAGCACTAGCAAATGGGCGAGAAGGAGAGGTGGAGGAACAATGGGGAAAAATCAAAACTGCCATCACAGAGGCAACAAGCCTTTGTGTGAAACAAAAAAAACTAAACAAACGAAAAAAACACTATGGTTCTCAAAAGAGGTGTCAGGAAAGGTTAAGGAGAAAAAGACAGCATTCAGGAAGTATAAGGAAACATAGAAGGAGCAGGACAGAGAACTACACCAGTTAAAGCAGAAGGAAGCGGAGAAGGTAGTCAGAATAGCAAAGGCCCAAACCGAGGAAAAGATAGCCAATTCAGTTAAAAAGGATAAAACCTTTATAGGTACATTAGGGAGCAAGAAAGACCAAGGGAGGGATAGTGAGGCTTAAAGGGGAGGAGGGTGGTGGGCAGAAAGTGACAGTGAAAAGCAGGGATGGGAAGGGGAGGTACCTAAACCAAACAATAGAAGCACTCTGGATAGGGGGGTTAATACCAGTCCATTTACAGAAGAAAGGGTCCTGAAAGAACTCCTAAAACTGAAGGTGGACAAAGCAATGGAGCGTGACAGTATTCACCCCAGAATTCTAAAAGAACTAAGGGGAGAACTAGTGACACCACTGACTACCCTTTTTAACAAATCATGGGATGATGATGTGGTACCTGAGGACTGGAGGAGGGTGGATGCGATTCCCCTTCACCAAAGTGGGAACAAGGCAGAGGCAGGAAACTATAGACCTATTAGTTTGACCTCAGTGGTAGGGAAAATGATGGAATCACTTCTGAAAGAAAGAACTGTTGAGTACCTAGAGGCCAGCGAGGCACAGGACCCAAGGCAGCATGGAGTCACAACAGCAACATCATGTCAATGAATCTAATAGATTTCTTTGACTGGGTCATCCAAGTGGTAGACCGGGGAGGGACTGTGGACATGGCCTACCTAGACTTTAGCAAGGTATTTGACACAGTCCCACACAAAAGATTAATAAATAAGTTAGCCAGCCTGTGAGTGGATCCCAGGGTGGTAGCCTTGGTAAAAAATTGGCTGGACAACAGGACACAGAGGATAATAGTAAATGGAGTCCAATCTGAGGAAAGGGGGGTTACTAGCGGGGTATCGCAGGGTTCAGTACTGAGACTGGTCCTCTTTAATGTCTTTATAGGTGACATTGCGGAGGGATTCTCCTCGTCTACCGCCCACCAGGAGACGGTGGAGAATTCCTCAAGTGGGAGATAGACTTCATCACGATATGAGGAAGTTGGAGAGGTCCTCATAGATGGATAGTTCTGGGGACTTCAATGCCTGGGTCGACGATGAACTCTCGCATTTTGGTCAAAATCTCCTCCAGCTGATGATGACGCTGGGCCTTACACAGGTAGTTACCTCCTCAACCCATATAGGGGGTCATTTGTTGGATATGATATTTCTTATGGGTATGGAGATTGCTGATTTGGGGGTGGAACCAGTCAGCTGGTCTGACCATCACACCATAAGGTTCAGCCTCAGGGTCCCCCCTAATAGGTCTGCCCCTACGGAGATGGTTCAGTACCGCCCTTTAAGGGATGTTAGTCCCAGTGATCTATCGGCAGTGCTGGACCTATCAGGTTTGTCCGATGAATGCATGAGTCCAGATGATCTTGTAATATCCTATAATAAGGTGGTGGGAGATGCTCTGGACAAGATTGTTCCTGTTCGTGTTTGGCCTCTCACCCTTCGCCCAAGGAGTCCTTGGTTTGATGGCTACTTGAAGGAGTTGAGGTGAGTTGGCCGAAGGATGGAGAGAGTTTGGCGGAAGTCCAGCCTTGATGCTGACAGGCTTAGGTTGATGGCACATTATGATGGCTATCCATCAGAAATCACCTGTAAGAAGGCAGAATTCCTGTCCGGGGAGATTTCTGCTGCACAGAATCAACCGGCTCAGCTCTTCTGGACTGTTGACAGATTGTGCAATCCAATCTGTCTCCAGCCCAGAGGAGTTTTTTCTCAGATGCGAGGGTTCACTCAATTCTTTGCAGATAAGGTTGCTAGCATCAGGTCTGGCATCGGTCCGACCTCTCCTATGAGGGATTGCAGTGGTCGACAGGAAATGGCATGCACTCGGTCTGTCTGGTCAGATTTCTGCTGGCTGGAGTTCACTGACATTGTGAAGATCATCCAGACATTGCATCCAACCAGTTGTAGTTTGGATCCAGGCCATACACCTCTTCTAGTTGGATGTGTAGATGTTATCTGTCCGATCCTTGCTGACATTGTCTGGAAATCCTTGGAGAGGGGTGTCTTTCCTGACACCCTCAAGGAAGCGGTCGTTCAACCACTCCTTAAAAAACCCTCTTTGGATCCAGACTGTCTAGCTAACTACCGGCCTATCTCTAACCTGCCATTTGTTGGTAAGGTTATTGAAAAGGTGGTTGCTCTGCAGTTGGATGATCATCTTACAACTCACAATGTCTACGATACTCTCCAGTCTGGTTTCAGGAAGAAGCATAGCATGGAGACTGCTCTTGTTTGGGTACTGAATGACCTCCTAATGGCTAGAGATCAAAAGGTACGTACCATTCTGGCCCTTCTTGATCTCTCTGCAGCATTTGACACTGTGGACCATGGTGTGCTATTGGAGCGCCTGCGGATTTTTTGTGGGCTGTCTGGTACAGTCCTTAAATGGTTTCATTCACACCTCACGGGCGGGTTTCAGAGAGTTGCCGCTGGAATTTATTCCTCTGGTGCTCACTTCCTGCCTTATGGGGTGCCGCAGGGCTCCATTTTGGCCCCCATGTTGTTTATGGTGTACATGCTGCCATTGGGAGATATCATCAGGAATACAGTCTGAGTTTTCACTGATATGCAGATGATACTCAGCTGTATATGTCCTTTCTGCACAGACAAAATGATGCACTCTCTGTTCTAAATAATTGCCTTGCTGAGATCAGTTCTTGGATGAGTTCCAGCTGGCTGAGACTGAATCTAGATAAGACCGAAGTGTTGGTAGTGGACCCAGGTCGTCCGGGGGTGGGTGTGGGGGTTGGACAGCCATCAGGTTTATTACTTGATGGTATGTCACTCACTACCTCAGATCGGGTGCGAAAGCTGGGCGTTATATTTGATGATGGTCTGACTCTAAAATCTCAGGTGTCAGCTGTCATCAAATCCTCTTTTTATCATCTGAGGAATATCGCCCAGGTGAAACACCTGGTCCCTCTGGATGATCTTCCAACTTTGGTCCATGTCTTTGTCACTTCCCGTCTTGATTACTGCAATTCCCTCTACTGACTGGGACTTCTAGAACCAGTCATATTACGCCTGTGCTCCGCGAACTGCACTGGCTGCCGGTTCAGTGGTGGATCACCTTTAAGGTTGGCTTGCTAACCTTTAAAGCCCTACAAGATCAGGGATCTGGTTACCTGCAAGATCTTCTGGTACCTTACCGCCCCCTCCGTCCTCTCTGATCCACCAACGCGGGATTGCTGGAGATTCCCAGGGTACGTTTAAAGACATCTGGTTGTCGTGCTTTCTCTTTTTCAGCCTCAACCCTGTGGAACTCTCTACCTCGTCGGCTGAGAGAATGCTCAACCGTCGGTAGATTTAAAATTGAATTAAATACATATTTATTTGACCTAGCCTTCCCTAGTTATGGGTGATATGATGTTCTGTTTTAAATGCTTATTTAATCTTATTTATATTTGATGTATCTGTTTTTATGTTCAGCGCCTTGGTTTTGAAAGGCGCTATAAAAATAAAGTTGATTTGATTTGATTTGATTTGAATGGAAAGACAAGTATGCCCCTTTGCAGATGACACAAAGATCTGCAACAGGGTAGATACACAAGTAGGGGTTGAAAGGATGAGAAAGGACTTGGCAAGGTTTGAGGAAAGGTCAAAAGTATGGCAGCTTAGATTCAATGCAAAGAAGTGCAAAGTAATGCACCTGGGAAACAAATACCCAGGAGAAGAGTACACAATGGTTGGGGGGTACTAACAAGAACAAAAATGTAAAGGGACAAGGGGGTAGTCATAGCAGATGACCTAAAGGTAGGCAAGCAATGTGAGAAGGCAGTAATGAGGGCTGGGGGATACTGGGATGCATAGGGAGAGGCATCACCAGTAGAAAACAGGAAGTTGTCATCCCTCTGTACAGACAGCTGGTGAGACCCCATCTGGAGTACTGTGTGCAGTTCTGGAGACCCCATCTCTGCAAGTATATAGACAGGATGGAGGCAGTCCAGAGGAGGGCAACTAAAATGGTGCAGGATCTGCACCAGAAGCCATACAAAGAGAGACTAAAGGAGCTTAATATGTATACCCTCGAGGAAAGGAGGGAGAGGGGGGATGTGATAGAAACTTTCAAGTACCTCAAGGGAATCAACAAAGTCTGAGATGGTAGCATCTTTCAGAAAAAGAGATATGCAAGAACAAGGAGTCACAATTTGAAAATAGATGGGGGGAACAGCTCAGGGAACAACGTGAAGAGGTATTTTTTCATGGAGAGGGTGGTGAACGCATGGAACAGCCTTCCTTCGTGGGTCGTGGGGTTAAAAACAGTGAGGCAATTCAAGAGGGGGAGAAGTAGCTCTCTATGTAAGGGAAGGGATAAAAGCAACGGAACAAAAGAGTAAACAGGGAGGACATGAGGCACTCTGGGTCACCTATGAGACTGGATATGGCACCACAATCTGCACAGTGGTTGTATACAGACCCCCATGTCAGGGGGAAGGAATGGACAGGGATATGATAGAAGGCATCCTTTGGATGACAGAGAAAGGGGAGATACTGTTGATGGGGGACCTGAATATGCCAGATGTTAACTGGAGCACCTTTGCTGCAGCCACATCCAAGAGCAGGGCCATTCTCGATGCCCTACAGGTGGCATGCCTCAGACAGCTAGCTTTGGAACCCACTCATGAGGGAGCAATCTTAGACCTCATACTCTCAAATGGGGACTGTGAGAGGATCTCAGATCTAGAAGTGGGTAGCCTTCTGGGAACAAGTGACCATCAAACTGTAGCTGAGTTTATCGTGAACCACACTGAGTCAAGCCATACAAAAGTGAGGGTACTGGACTTCAGGAGGGCTGACTTTGACAAGATGGAAGAGTGCCTTAGAAAAGCACTAGCAAACAGGCTAGAAGGAGGGGTGGAGCAACAATGGGGAAACATCAAAACTGCCATCACAGAGGCAACAAGCCTTTGTGTGAAGCAAATAAACAAATCAAAATGAAAGAATGGTTCTTAAAAGAGGTGGCAGGGAAAGGTAGGGAGAAAAAGATAGCATTTATTAAGTATAAGGAAACACAGAAGGAGCAGGACAGATAATTGTACCAATTAAGGCACAAGGAAGCAGGGAGGGAAGTCAGACTAGCAAAGGCCCAAACTGAGGAAAAGATAGCCAACTCGGTTAAGAAGGGGGATAAAACCTTTTATAGGTACGTCAGGGAGCATAGAAAGACAAAGGGAAGGATAGTGAGGCTGAATAGAATGGACAGTGGGTGGGCAGAGAGGACAGTGAAAAAGCAGGATACTGAATGAATACTTCTGCTCAGTATTCACAAAAGAGGAGGAGGGGGAGGTGCCTAATCCAATTAACAGAAGCACTCTGGATAGGGGGGTCGATCCCAGTCCTTTCACAGAAGATAGGGTTCTGAAAGAACTCCTAAAACTTAAGGTGGACAAAGCAATGGGGCCTGATGCAATTCACTCCAGAATGCTAAAAGAATTAAGGGGAGAATTAGTGACACCACTGACTACCCTTTTTAACAAATCATGGGAGGATGGTGTGGTACCTGAGGACTGGAGGAAGGCAGATGTGATTCCCCTTCACAAAAGTGGGAGCAAGACAGAGGCAGGAAACTACAGACCTGTCAGTTTGACCTCTGTGGTAGGGAAGGTGATGGAATCACTTGTGAAGGAAGGAAATGTTGAGTACCTAGAGGCCAGTGGGGCACAGGACCCAAGGCAGCATAGGTTCACAGCGGAAAGGTCATGTCAGACGAATCTAATTTATTTCTTTGACTGGGTGACCAAAGTAGTAGACCAGGGAGGGGCTGTGGACATGGCCTACTTAGACTTTAGCAAGGCATTCGACACAGTCCCACACAAAAGATTAATAAATTAACCAGCTTGGGAGTGGGTCCCAGGGTGGTAGCCTGGGTAAAACATTGGATGGGCAACAGGACACAGAAGGTAATTGTAAATGGAGTCCACTCTGAAGAAAGAGGGGTTACTAGTGGGATACCACAGGGCTCAGTACTGGATCCAGTCCTTTTTAATGTCTTTATAAGTGACATTGCAGAGGTACTGGAAGGAAAAGTATGCCTCTTTGCAGATGACACAAAGATCTGCAACAGGGTTGATACACAAGGAGGCGTGGAAAGGATGAGAAGGGACTTGGCAAGGTTGCAGGAATGGTCAGAAGTATGGCAGCTTGGATTCAATGCAACGCAGTGCAAAATAATGCACCTGGGAAACAAAAACTCAGGGGAAGATTACACAATGGGGGGGAGGTAGTAAGAACAACAAAAATGGAAAGGGACCTGGGGGTAATCATATCAGGTGACCTTAATGTTAGCAAGCAATGCAAGAAGGCAGTAGGGAGGGCTGGGGGGATACTGGGATGCATAGGGAGAGACATCACCAGCAACAGGAGGTTGTTATCCGTCTGTACAGACAGTTGGTGAGACCCCATCTGGAGTACTGCATCCAGTTCTGGAGACCCCATCTCCGCAAGGACACAGACAGGATGGAGGCAGTCCAGAGGAGGGCAACTAAAATGGTGCAGGGTCTGCAAGAGAAGCCATATGAGGAAAGACTAAAGGAGTTTAATATGTATACCCTTGAGGAAAGGAGAGAGAGGGGGAACATGATAGAAACTTTTAAGTACGTCAGTGGAATCAGCAAAGTCCAAGAGGGTAGCATCTTTCAGAAAAAGAGATGAGCAAGAACAAGGGGTCACAATTTGAAGATGGAGGGGGGACGGCTCAGGGGCAATGTGAGGAAGTATTTTTTCACAGAGAGGGTGGTGGATGCATGGAACAGCCTTCCAGAGGAGGTTGTGGGGTCTAAAACTGTGGGAGGATTCAAGAATGCATGGAACAGACATAAGGCAATTCTTGTGGGGGAAGGAAGAAATAGGTTGTTGGTTAACTAGGATCTGCAGCTTATCCTATAGGTAGGGAAATGGGCAGACGAGGTGGGCCAAGCGGTCCTTATCTGCCGTCAAAGTCTATGTTTCTATGTTTCTAATGCATGGGACAGACATAAGGCAATTCTAGAGGAGGGTAGAGGAAGTAGACTGTTGGTTAACTAGAATCTGCAGCTTATCCAATAGATAGGGAAATGGGCAGACTAGGTGGGCCAAGCGGTCCTTATCTGCCGTCAAAGTCTATGCTTCTATGTTTCTAATGCGTGGGATAGACATAAGGCAATTCTAGTGGGGGGGGGTAGGAGGAAGTAAGCTGTTGTTTGACTAGAATCTGCAGCTTATTCATCAGGTAGGGAAATGAGCAGACTAGGTGGGCCAAGCGGTCCTTATCTGCCATCAAAGTCTGTTTCTGTGGTGGGGGGGATCTAGTAACACTGTTAAATGCATTAATTTAGGAATTACAGTGTTTTTGGAGACAGCCGCTTTCTGAGGAAATGGCTGAGCGCACTCCACTACAGGACTCACGCAGCACCCATTTCTTGAAAAAAAAAGAGGTTTTCTCTACGGTAGCATACACTCTCGCAGTACCTTGGTAGAGAGCAGTGCGTCAGTAGCTTTGTAGATAGCAGTTTGTTTTGAAAGTGTAGGGCTCATTTTCAAACTGTGGAGCTAGTTGTGAAACTATGGGGCGCACTAATATGTGCTATGCTTGGAAGTGTAAGAATGTGATGAACAGTGTCAGACCCTCATGCAGTGATGTTATGCTCAATCCAACATGATAGGATAGGCAAAAGGGGAGGAGGGGTATTGATCTACTATAGGACAGGCCTCAATGTCACTATCCTCCCTGCACCTGTCTTCTTGCCTCCTCTCACTGAGTCCCTCTACGTCACCCTAACGCTTGGAAATGTTAACAAAATCATCATAGGGTATATCTATATGCCCCCCCAACCATGCCACCACAAACCTGCCCCCTCTTCTTGAATTATTAGGCAGCCTCCCTAAACATGACCTCATCCTATGTGGGGACTTCAACATTGACTGGCTGCACCCAAATCTTGGTAATGCCCATGCCTCACTTGCTGATAGCAACCTTACCTGGTTAATCCATGACCACACACAAGTCAATCCAAAATCGGGCAATCGCACACTGCTAGACTAGATAGTCACCAGCTGCCCACTCAAAATCAAAGCTGCTGGCACACTCTCCAACTGCGTAAGTGATCACTCTCCCACCTTCTGTGTGTGGAGAAACAACTTTACCAACCCTCCTCTCAAGATTTCCCTGGTCCGGGACATGACCAAGTTTGACGCCAACAAGTTCCTGTCATCCATTAACTCTACAGACTGGGGCCCCATTAATACACTCCCTGACATTAACCTGGCCCTAGACTTTCTAATCTCCACTCTCACCAAAATAATTAACCAACACGCCCCTCAGAAAAAATGCAGATCCAAGGGTGTTAAAGCCCCATGGCTCTCTGGGGATATTAGATCTCTTATGGCACTCCATGACAAAGCATGGCAAATGTACAAACAGAGTGGACTCCCCTCAGACTGGCTTATCTACAGACAAATCAGGAATCGGTGTAAAAATGCAGTACAAAAAGCTAAGAGATGCCATCTAAAATCTCTTCAAACAGAGCATCTAAGTAACCAAAAGGAGTTCTGGAAACAAGTTAACGCCTTAGTAAAAGGAAGGGCTGTCGATAACCCAAGCTCTATTTCTTTCAATGGCACCACGCTCTACGACCCACTCTCCATAGCCACTAGTTTCAATAACTTCTCTACTGACCTCCAAAAGTACACCTCAAGCTTCCACAATGCTCCCTCCCCTCCCACAACTCTCCTGCCCAACCTAGGGGGTCGTCCTGAATTCCATCTGAAACTAGCCACACTCAAAGAGGTGCAGCAACTTCTATCTAACCTAAAACCAGAGGGCTGTCCTGGATTTGACTCGCTGGAACCTAAATTTCTTAAGCTGGGTGCCTCTGCCTTAGCTCACCCCATCCGCAACTTGTTTAACTGGTCCTTCCTCTCTAACATAGTGCCAAAGAAGTGGAAGGTGGCAGTAGTAGTAGTACCAGTCCACAAAGGAGGACCTGACTCCATCATAGAAAACTTTCGCCCTATATCTCTACTTTCTCATCTGGCAAAGATCCAAGAGTGCATCATTTATAATCATCTCCAAGACTGCCTTGACTCCCACAAGCTACTATCACCCTGCCAGCATGGCTTTCGAAAAAACCACAGTACCCTTACTGCACTCATAAAAGTAACATCTGACATCTTCCACACAATGGATAAGGGCCAGGCCACTGGAGCCATATTCAAAGATCTCACGGAAGCATTTGACCTCGTGAATCATGGGCTACTGCTTAGACAGCTGCATCTACTTGGCCTGGACTACAATGAACTTTATTGGATGAAGAGTGATCTGTCTGATCATTCCCAAAATATTAAATGGGATGGCTCCCTGTCTGGACAAAAAACAGTTTCCCATGGAGTCCCGCAAGGCTCAATATTGGGCCCCATGTTATTTTTGCTAATTATCAATGACCTTCCCAACTTCTGCGGGGGTGCCACTGTCCACCTATATGCAGATGATGCCATCATCTACCACTCCTCACCAGATATTAACCAAATCAATCGGAACCTTGCCTCAGACTTCGCCTCCCTGGAAGCCTGGTTCCAATGTAATCATCTTGTTCTCAACTCAAAGAAGACAAAATGCATGGTCTTCTACCATCGGCCTGTAAAAATACCTAATCTACCTACCCTTAGTATTTCCACTAACAACGGTGACCCGTTAGAGGTAGTACACTCCTTCAAATACCTGGGTGTGACCTTGGATTCTGCACTATTGTTCAACTCCCATGTCTCTAACACTATCAAAAATCTCAATCAGAAAATTGGACTCCTATATCGCGTGCGCCCCCACATCACACTTGCCTCTTGCCAAAAAATTGCTACTGCATCCCTCCTTCCCCTACTATCCTATGCTGCACCACTCCTCCTCTTCATTAATTCCTCCTCCATGTCCCTCCTCTCTCAGGCATACCACAGAATTGGTCGCTTTGCCACGGTGGCACCGACCCGTTCTCACCATTGTGATGTTCTTGCCTCACTGGGGTGGCCCTCCTATGGGGAAAAACTGAGATACTCCACTTTGAGCCTCATGTTGAACCTCGTCCACAAATACACCTCCCCTGCCTCAAGGAACTTATATGCCTCAAACCAGCTCCACGCACGCTTCGCTCTATCTCTCTCCCCCTTCTCATTATCCCCAAAATACGTCTTGCTCTATCTAGATGCTCCTTTTCATATGCTGTTGTAGCTGACTGGAACTCCCTACCTCCCTCCCTTCATTCTCTCCTGCTCCTCTCTCTCACAATTTCAGTCCCATCTGTCTGCCTTTCTGTCCTCCACTACCTGCTCCTGCTTTGGCTAAAGGGTGCCTACTCTTGCACCTAGCATGATAAGAAACTAATACGTGTGGGATTCTCTGGTCCCAGCCACTTCCATGTATATTACTAATATGTTTACTATGAATGTCTGTACTATAACTGCTCTGTCTATAGCCCATAGGGCGCTCAACTTCATGTATAGTTTGTCAAATCTGTTGTCAATTGATTGTGTACTTATAACATTTTTATTGACATGTACTCTACATAAAGACATCCCTGTAACATGAGAACTGTATTCTTATACCTTTGTGGTTGACTCTCAACCCTGGGTCGACCCTGAAAAAGGGACTGTAATTGTCTCAGTGGACTTACCCGGTTACCAAAACTCAAATAAATAAATAACATCACTGGTGAAGGTGGGCACTGATCAATCAGAGCCCAGGGATTTTTCTTGCCATTGCATAATCTTTAATTAACTGGGCACTAACGAATAGACCACATTTTATAAGCACCATTGGTGTGCTCTTGGACTGCATATCTGAACACTGTCCCATTTTTATGGCTGTGGGCGGAGCCTACAGCCATTTTGCTATCTGTAGCTTGAAAATAGAGTTTCGTGAAACTCATTTTTTGGACATTTCAGTGTATTCTTCCACATCTACAAATCACTATGACAACTAAAATAAAATAATCCCTTCTTTCTGTTTAGAATGTTGGAGACATAACTCCAAGCTGCTTATCTGATGGCTATTAGGAAACTGAAACAGCTTGTTAAATATTGGTTGCCTATTAAACTGGAGATTTGATTACCCCCTTTGAAATGCAATAGCTTGCACATTTAAATGATTAGCATTTAAACATTTGTTATGACTAATTCAGTTGGGGATGTATATCTTTCAAGAAAGATTCATACCTCATAAATGTTACCCTTTCCCAGCAAATTTTGTAAAGCTTTACACTGCTTTTAACTTCTCAAGACCTATCTGATAAAATGCCAGGTCTTCAGTGAACTACCCATACTGAATACATGGGACCCGATTCTATAAGCATGGTGCAAGTGGCCGCCAAAGCGAGCATATAACTTACCTGAATGTGACATGGGCCCTGCACCCTATTCTAGAAGGGGCAGGGTCCCCGCGGCTAAGTCCTGCGACTTGCAACATGCGGAGGGCTACGCCAACCTAAGGGCACACCCAAGGGGCATGTCACAAGTTGCATCCCCACCTAGTGAGAGCAAGTGTCCCCCCCAAAGCCCCACAGGGCAGCAGTGTCCCCCCAGCCCCCACACATGGGACTGCCCCGCAGAGCAGCTGTGTCCCCAGCCCATGAGGCCCTCGAACTAGCAGTGCCCGCAGTGTCATCACACCCCTGGTCCCCAATCCTCGAACACACCCCATGCACTCTGAACCCCCACCACCCTAAAAGCCCCACAGGGCAGCTCTATCCACCACCCCAACCTGTGCCTTGCCCCGAGACACAGTGCCACAACTGTATTAGACCTTTAGCTATTCCGTAGGTGAGGTTTCCTTCCCGCGGTGTTCACCCCCCCATCCCCAGTGACCGCGCCCACCTGGCTCACAGCCAGCCGCCGACTGAGTTTGTGTAGTGCTTACTGCGTACATGCTCAATATGAATATTTCATTGCTATACACAGTAAGCACCAATGGAGCTAGCCGCTGCTGGCTGTGGAAGTGAGAGGTGGCTGTGCCAGGCACTGGCTGGGATGGGTCTGGGAGTGCGGAGCGGACTGGCACAGCTGGGTGGGGAGCCACCAGACTACCAGGGATAGTTGTGTGCGGCACATAAGTACAGTTTATGCACTGTGTCTCAGGGTCGGGCACGGCTGGGGTGGACAGAGTCAGTTCTGTGGAGCTTAACAGTGTGGGGGTTCAGGGGCATGGGGTGTGTGTGGGCAGCCCTGTGGGTCTTGTACTGTTTGGGGGATTTGGGGACCGAGGGTGCAAGATGCTCTGAGGGGCATGCACAGTATGGGGGATTGGGGTGAGGGGAATGTGAGATGCCCAGTGGGGAGCCTACAGATGTGTTCTGTGCATGGGGGGGCACATGGCTTGGGTGCAGTCTGCTGGCGGGTCTACCCAACCCCCGAAAGGCGTATGTACAGTTACACCAGCTAAATGCTGGTGTAACTTTCATTGCCAGTTCTCCTCCGGGGTTGTTGCTGCCCTACCAGAATTAGAAACGCAGCTTGCCATAAACCCCTAGCACCATGTCGCAGGGGGTTTAGGGCGTATGTACTGGCGTATGTCCACTTTGGCGCAAGTGGCCTGCGGCATGTCACAGGCCACTTTGAAGAATGTCGCATGTTGCAACTGCTGGTGTAACTTGCTACTTGCACCATTCTTTTTGGCACAAGTGTGGTTACGCCAGTCGTAGCCTTTCGAGAATCGGGTACATAAATTTATTTTTGATATAAAGGGCTGCAGCCTGCTTCCCAAACATAACAGATAAGAGCTACTGAAATCTCCTATAGTGTGTGTGTGTGTGTGTGTGTGTGTGTGTGTGTGTCTGTGTGTGTGTTTGGGGGAAGGGTGGAGAAACAGTCAAACTCTAGGCAAGGGAGACCTCATCTAATGAATTAACTGCTGACAAACCATGAGTTATACAGAAGCAAATGCTCTGATACCTTTTATTGGACCAACATAGATGTGATATAAAGAACTTATACCATTTATAAAATTCCTGATCAAACAACTGCAAATAGAAGAATGTTTTTTAGTCATTTTATAATATGATATACTGAGTGTGTATTTGCTGAGTTGCTGGATCAGGGCCTTGATAAAATGATAACATTTACTTAACTCATTCATGATTTCATCAGATGGACAGAAAAAAGTCTATGAGAATTTTTCTGAAAACTAACAACTATAAGATGCAAAAATAGCATTTGTTTTATATATATATATATATATATATATATATATATATATATGCACATATCTATATATGGAAATGTCTCAGCAATAAGTTTGTTTAGAGGCATTACTAGTATCTTTTGAAAGACTGGCTGACTTGTGATTACTAATTCTGAGTACAGTTCATGAAATAATGAGCTTGATATTTGTTATTTCATATAGTCCCCCATTATGCCATTATGCAGTCTCTCTGTTAGTCTTACCACCTTCAAGACCTTGTATGCCAAGGCTGTTAAGGAGCTATGCAGCTGTTTCCAGCACGCTTAGCATGCTAGGGTGCCTGCTGTTTACCTGCCCACTACATCTCCACCTAACCCGGCCCCTTGATTGTCTCCACCTATACCCCCCCTTTTTTCTGCTAATCCACTACCTTTCTTACCCTCAGACTCCTAACATATATGCCCCCAGCCCATCTACCGTAGCACCCCTCCTAGAACAGCTGCAGTCCTGTACTCCTCCCCTCCATATCTGCCCCTTAAGTTTGTATATGTCCTGACCAATGATATGCCATGTTGTTTGAAAATGTTTTAATATGCTGGCTGTTTCAGAATATTTTAATTCCCCTTCTCATACCATTCTCCCTAACCTAGTTAACCCTATACCTGAAATACTTTTTATTGCTCTGTGTATTCTTTTTCTATTTCTGTATAATTATGTCTATTTATTATCTGTACATAAAAGTGTTATTCTTGACCTTGTGTAACGCAGGTCCACCTTGTAAATGAGCTTGTTCAATGGTGTTCACCTGGATAAATAAAGACTTGCTTGATTGATTGATTGATGCCTTATGCATAGCATATAAATCCAAATCATTCCAAGGCCATCGAGACATATAATATGAATACTGAGCAGCAAATCAGAGCTCTTTTCTTAATTAAAGGCTGCTGATATAATAAATAAAGAACAAAGTCATAAATAAAGAACCAGTGACTTACGGAAAAATTTAAAGGGATTTATATAGGGATTTTATTCTGCCTTTGTTGGGAAAACACAGGGAGAATGTGGACTTCTTACAGAGTAATGGTTATTTGGCTCTGGGAGCACTGAATATTTCTTATCCTATATTTTGTATCTTGGATAGAGCAGGGGAAATGCTACATCTCATTGTCAGAGGGATGTTCATTTACACATTTTTGCACTGTATTTATTCGGGCTGTCCCAGATTAGATGCAATATCTTGTTTTCAGTGGGGTCGTGATTTTACCATTTTTATAATGTATTTAGGCTACCTAGTCCAGAGCCCCCATATCCAAAGGAGATACGCAGCGCATCCCAGTGGAAAAGGGAGATGTGCCACACAACTCCAACAATGCACAACAGCGCGATATTCAAACATGCGGGATGCGCTGGCTGCAAGGGAATGGGCCAGGGCACACACAAATGATATGCCATTCAAGTTGAGGGGGCAATCCGATGCATATGCTGTGCTGCAGCATATTCAGTGGGAATGTGCCCCTCACAGTCCAGAGCACTGCAGCCCACTGTTAGGCCATGAATAGCCGGCCTAACCCAACTAGCCACCCACAGGCAGGCTGCAGATTTGCACCCAGGTGCACAGCAGTCTGGCAGCCCTGGTAGACTAGAGGTACCCCCTTTCCATCCCCAATCTAGCCAACTCCATTCCTGAAGAGCTCCATAGCGTAGGGTCCCCCCAGACCCGACTGCACCAGAGGAAACCATGGTCTATATCCATAGTCTAGAGGACTCCCATCCACCACCCCTGTACACAGACACCCTCATTCTCCCCATCCCCAACCTGTTGTAAAGACTGGCACTGCCCTCCACACCCTGCCATGGCCAGCCATTGACTGCACGGAACCTGGGCTGGGGACCTGCACTCTGGAATGACCCAACTGTCTGTACCATGCATTGGGGCACCATGCCAGCTGCGGATCCACCAGTGTATGTAGCTGTGTGTATGTCCCTGGCAAACTGAAGAGGGAATTTACATGCCTCCAATGCATGCCTTGTCAATGCTGTATCTTCCTGCTGTCATACACCACTGCAAGTCCACACTCTTCCCTATTCCCCTGTGTAACATGCCACCCTCCGGACTTTTGAAGTATCCCGAGTGCCATGGGGTGCTGTATCCTGTAATGTAATTTGCAGTGTATGCTTCAGGCTATAGATAGTTCATCCATAGTTCCCCAACTGTACAAACGAATGGGAGATCGACTGTAACGTGCCTGTTTTGGGGCCTGTGTAAGTGGGTGCAGCATTGGCCGTCACCCACACTGAGCAGTGCAATGGCACTGGGATGATGGATCCGCATTTGAGTGCCTGAGGAGTATGGCCTCTGGGTGTTATCACCCACACACAGCTCGTGCCTACATATAACACATTTCAGCATCCTACTGCAAGTGCTCTGCCACCCACCGATAGAGTGTTAGAATCCCATTACAGAGCTAGTCATCACAATGGGATGGGCTGGGGGGCAAGGAGGGGGCTGTCTGTGCACCATTGAGGGGAGCGGGGGCCACTACATTATGGACATGGACTGTGGGTGTATTCAGGTGCAATTAGGGGATGGCATTGGGGCCCCTACGATATGGAACCGATAGAGCCTGGACTCCGGTACGATTGGGGCTGGTGGAATGGGTGGGGGGTGCCACTGTACCACCAGAGACTTCAGCGTCTGTCCCACATGGGAGCGATTGGAGTCAGGGCTTGGGAGCAAGAGCTGCTGTGGTGTGTTCCTCCCCATGCCAACATGCAAATGGGTTGGTAATGAGCATGCATAAGGCCCCTTTGTACCCTGCATGCTCAATTAGTTCAGTTGCATTCCTGGGCTGAATATTGCCCATGGGGGCTGCAGTGCATGCCGGTATGTGCCACGCATTCCCCCCTGAAAGGTATTCAGTCGGAGTCACCCTGGGTGCACCTGACTTGGCAGCTGCCTGCACTGCAACTCCTGTCCAGGGTCACATTTTCAACAGGAACGATGAAGCCTGCCAGGATGAAGCGCAGTGTCACAGGTTTACTGCATGACAAAAGGGATTAACTCCCCTTGAAACTGCATTGTTTGCTGCAGTATCTCTACTGCAGAATTCTGCAGTGCTGTGCTTCATCCTGGTGGGCTTCACTGTATGCAAACCCTGTACTGGTGGCGCATTCTCTTTGAATATTGTATCAGTACCGACCGGCACACCCTCTTTGTGCAACGCATCTTTCTGCTCGTGCATTGATCCGGCACTTAATATAGTCCCCCGATGTAAAATATTGTTTTTAGTGCATTCTGATTTTACACAATGCAGCATAATATTGTGTAGATGTACAGCCCCACTGAAAATAAGATGTCATTTCTTCTGTGAACTATCCAGACTAAATATATAGCAATCAGCAGGCATATTCTAGGAAAACACATTGTAAAAATGTGTAAAAGGAAGACCACATTGAAGCTGCCTTTCCACAGATCTGCATTGTGCAAATTCATTAAACATAATGGGTAAAAGCATCCCAAAAGCCCTCCACAGCCATACTGGCTCTGACCAGAGTTTGTTGTAATAAGAAACAAAAAACCTGAAGGGTATACTGATATGTGAAAGTACAGATTTTAAAAATTTGAATCAAGGAAGTTTTACTGAGGACTTTAGGAACACCGATTGATCTAAGATCCATTTTTCTACAGAAGTTAATGAAGCAGTTGAGTTTATTAATAGAAACATTGAAAAAGTAGCAATTAGAGTGCAGCCTCGGGGTTAAGGTTTGCCCATGGATTAACGTAGACTTATTGAAGTGAATGAGAACCAGGGGTTGGTGGTGGAAAGCCTACCAAAAATGTAAAAATTTACAAAGAGAAAGCTGCTGCGCTCAGTAGTGAGTTGGTTCACTGCAACGGGCGGCCAGTCCAACACAACAAGATTCCACACAGCAGAGCTCCCGAAAGAATACACAAAAAGTCAAGTAATTCAACTAGATTGTTGATTTATTCACACCATGGTGAGAGCCCCTAGCACCTCAGCAACAAGCCTTCAAAGGGGGCGTAACCTATACAAGCATATGTCTCACTTAAATATGCAAAAAAAATGACATCACAGTGATAATCCAATAAGAAAGTAGATTTTTACTAACAAGAATATATATAAAAAATATTTTAACCCTTTATACAACTTCTTATTAAACACTTCTTCTGCATTTAGATCTAGTGAATTAATATATTTTCACATTATGATATCAAATTATCATGTCTTTAGTGTAACATTCCATTCACTTTGATTAAACCAGACAGTCCATACTGCAGTAACAGGAAAGGGCCTCAAAAAAGCAAACCACAAGGCAATCATATGAAACATGATAGAAAATTCTAATTGTTGTTCACATAACAAACAGTGTTAATTTATTTATTTCGAGGGATCTCCAAAAAATGGGATACACCATAGAAAAATTCTTTGGAAGCACCATTTGATTATGAATATTTAATTAAGAATATAGACAAATATCTTTACAATTTCATCAGAAATATTTCTTATACAACTTTCACTAAAACCTCATAATCTAAATATAAATAAGCAAACAAGTCTCCTTGGAGTTTTCTCAAGAAAACATATTATTAACTAGAAAGCATACTTTGATGGAAAAATTTCCTGTGCCCCAAGTACTATCATTGCTGGAAATAATTCCTTGGCCATCTATACCGGAAAGACCTAAATGGAGAAAGACAAAAGGAAGAAAAACATTTAAGATTACTACCTAACTTATCACTATCCGATTTGTAACAATACACATAGATATATACATATATAAATTCATAAAGAAGGGGGGGGGTCCAGAGAAACAGAGATATTTATGACATTGAATATGGTTGGTTATGCTGGCCCGCCGGCGCAGCAGTAGTGCTACCACTCGCGATGTCAGCGACCCAGGTTCAGGAACAAGCCCAGGGAGTCAGAGGGCCAGGCCGGCCGGGGGAAGAAGAAGGATGAACAGCTGTGGACCGCTCGCCTTCTCCAGGGAGACAGGGGGGATGAGGCCCAGTGCTCGGCTGACCCTAGGCAGAGGCCTGGAGTAGAGCAAGTGCCCAGACATACAGAGAGGGGCTGGGCATGCCAGATTTCAGCAGATCTCTGCCTTGACATCAGGGCACATGGTATGCCTGGAAAATGGGAAAATGGCTTCCTGTGCTTCAGGAAGATGGAACACCAGCACAGACCACAGTGGCCCCCTGCCTGCCTCGTGTGGTAGCCCTGACGAATGGCAATTGTTCGGGGTGTATGAGCCCCCATCTCATTCCCGCCTGAGAGGGAAACCAAGGCTACATGGGAGGACTACCACCAGACTCCAGGCAGGAAAGAACCAAGGCAGATACCAGGCGCTCCTGATGAGGTGGAGCACAGGGGGCAGGGGAGGAGCATAGACAGAAAGTGCAAAAAAAAAAAAGAAAATGGTTTGTTAACAGGAGCAGTCTTCGTCATCCCGACCAAGGCCTTTGGCCTGGTGGACCATTCCATATTAATTAACAAACTGGAGACTACAGGAGTTAGTAATGTGCTATAGGTTGGTTTGCAGACTGTATGTATAAAAGTAAGCAAGTGACTAAAACTGGAGTGTCTCTGTCACATCCATTACGAATTAACCTGGGTGTTCCTCAGGGTTCTGTCTTGAGTCTGCTCCTGTTTTCCATTTTTGTAAATAATCTATCTGCAGTATGTTGTAACGTGTCGACCATTATTTACGGTGATGATACAGTCCTTTTTTTTACTGGTAAAAACAGGAGCAGACCTGGGAACATGCCTGCTCCAAAACTGGTTCCAGGGTAACACGCATATCTTAAATGAAAAGAAACCCAAGACAATGGTTTTAGTTCGAGACAAAGGCTAGATGTTTCAGGAGACAATTTAAAAATCCTTGTGTCTGACAAATCACCTTTAGAAACTGTAATAACCTTTAAACATCGGGGCATTACACTTAGGTCACATCACAAACTGACTTGAAAACTAAATGGAAAACTTGGATTCTTGTACAGAAACCAATGAAGTCTGACTACTGAAGTAAGACAAATCATAGCCAAGCAGGTTCTACCTCCAGCTTTGGAATATAATTATATTATTTTCTGTAACATGCCTGACAATGTCTTGCCAAAATATAAAACAACATTCAATATTACGTCGATATGTGACCAGATTACCAAAGTAAACACAACATTACAACTAGCATGACCCATGTGACATTTTGTCACTGTTACCGAGAATTTGTCAAAATACAGCAATCTTTGTTCAAAAGCTATTAATATCAGATATGTCAAGTGTGCTCAGAAGCAAATTATGTCTGCCCAACATGGTTAAACCATTACACCGTGCCGGCCTGGTGGCGCAGAGGGTTGGGGCGCTGGTTCCTTGCCTCACACCACACTGGCGACCCGGGTTCGAGAACGGACTTGGGTCATCAGGGGCCGGCAGGGGAAGGAGAGGATTGAGCGTCCACAGGACTGCACTCCTCCCCTGGAGTGGGTTCCAGGGCCGCTCCACTCTGCAGCAGCCCCCAGTGGAGACCAGGAGCACTCCACAAAAGCGTTGCAATGTGGGAAGTACCAGAACACAGAAAAAACGCTCTGGATTGGTCCAGATGATGGCATCCGGTCTACCAGCACACCTGAAAGACTTCCTGCGGGCCGGCCGTCTCAGCAACACCTGAGGCCGAGGAAAAATATAGCGTACTGGGCTGCCCCAACCGGTGCCTTCCCCCTTGGAGGAGAGGGACCCACTCAGCGAAGGGTAACGTCAAGCTACCTTGAGGTAGGCTGCCATGTGTTCAATTACCTCTTACGGTCCTGGATATGAAATCAGCTCATACATCAGGGTTTAGACTCATTTGTTAAATGTTCAGTTTTTAAGCGGAGCCCGTGCAATAGACTGCAGGCAAATACCTCATACAGCTGTAACTTTGAGTAAGGTTGAGCGGCAATTGTAAATATATTATGTATATAGTAGATATTATTGTCTAGTTTGCTTAAGTGATTTTTTTAAAAATATTTCCTGTATTTTGTATTGTAATGTGCAATGTCATTCTTCTGCCAGATCCCAAACCCCCAGGTGTGGCTGAAAACGGATCATTCTGATCCAGTCCGCCTTTCTGGTGAAACGGAAATAAATTAAAAAAAAACATATGGGGGTTATTACGCATAAGTAGGAACAGTAAATGGAAAAAAGTGACAGAGCAGGAGTTGAGCTGAATTACTCAATGTCCCTTGTAATTTTATTTATTTATTTATTTATCTGTAACATATTTTATCAGGTAAGCATACAGAGTCCATACAGACTTATTTCTAGTTGCGTTTTTTTTAAACTTTCATTTCAGTTATAGACGGTACTTGCAATATAATACCATATCAATGTATCATACCAGATTCATAAATTGAGTTCTGCAGCCTGGACAACATTATCACTTTAGCCAATATACAGTATATTAGCGGAGGAGTAATCGGAGGAGGACTCAGTAAATAAGTGCACATATGAGAGGACCCTACTTCAAACTAGTGACCAATGTAGGAAACAGATGTCGAAGGGACTAACCAGACTGTGGAGCACATTCTCCTTCCCTTTTATGGAATAATATCAGATCTATGATTAGAGACATATAACAGCTCATTTCTAGTTGTGACAGAGTGGATGAGAGAATCTAAATCCTCTGCAATTGGTGAAAGACCTTCACATGACCATGCGTATATCAGAGCGCGACTGCACACCTGCACTTTTACCCCCCCAAAACAATTTTGACATTTTATAAGATAGATGAACCACTTTGAGGAGTGCGGTCATGCTCTGATATACGCACGCCTTGGGTGGTTGACACACACCAAGGCGTGCGTATATCAGAGCACAACTGCACATCTCAGAGTGGTTTATCTAGTACATATATGTGTGTGTGTGTGTATATATATATATACACACACACGCACAAACAAAGTCACCAGTGTACAAAGTTAGTATATATACAATACAAAGTCACCAAGTCACCAATGTATAAATTCATTATATATACAAAGTCATCAAGGTACAAAGTCAGTATATATATATATATATATATATATATATATATATATATATATATATTCATGGCAAAAAACTCAGTTTAATGCATCAGTTAGGGTTGTTCCACAGCAACAAAAGTGAGGGAATTCGGTGTAAGGGTTGCCACCCCTTACACCCCAAGCCCACTCTGTCCCCACCAACAGGCATTGGGGTGTGTGTTGGGGTCATTGGTCCTAACTCTCACCCCATCCCATGTGTAAACAAGCTGAGGTGGTGCAGTATAGGAGAATGCAGTGAGAGGACCACCGACCCCAACGCACACCCCAATGCCAGTTGGAGGGAACGGGGTGGGCTTGGGGTGCAAGGGGTGGCAACCCTAACACCGAATTTCCTCACTTTTGTCGCTGTGGAACAACTCTAACTGATGCACTAAACTGAGTTTTTTGCCATGAATTTCCCTACTTTTTGAGAATGAGCACTATAAATAGTGAATGGAATGTGGTGGTGGGAGTGCGGGCCCGAAGGCCACACACTCCCACAATGTGATTTTTTTGTGACATAGTAATGCTAACGGTAACACAAATGCAAGCACAAACAGTAACGCACATGGTGATGCAAATGTAAATGATAACACAAATTGTAAGAGAAACGCAAGTGCAAACATTAATCAAAACAGAAATGCTAACGCAAACAGTAATGCAAACACTAACGGCAACAGAAATGCAAATGGTAACAAAAACAGTAACGTAAATGCTAACGCCAACAGAAACACAAACAGCAAGAAAAATGCAAACGGTAACACAAACAGAAATGCAAACAGTAAAGGCAACAGCGCCGCAGACGGAAATAGTAATGCAACTGACAACAGAAGCACAACCGAAAACACAATCGCTAGGCAAACAGAAATGCAAGCAGTGATGAACACGCAAACAGTAACAGTAACGTAATTGGAAATGCAAACAGTTACAGTAACAGCAACGATGACGGCAAAACGAACATTGACGCAAACAGAAACGCAAATGCAAGCACATACGGAAATGCAAATGGTAACGCGCGCAGTCACGGTACCGCAATTGGAAATGCAAATGCTAATGGTAACACCAACGATGACACCAAAGGAAACACAAACGCAAACAGAAGTGCATACACAAACGCAAATGGTAATGCACACGGTGACGCAAAATGAAACACAAACAGAAACAGTAATGGAAATGCAAGTGGTAACAGTAACGCAAACGTAAGAGCAAATGAAAACGCAAAGGGTAACGCACACGGTGGTGTAGACGGGAATGCCAATGCAAACAGTTACGGAAACGCAAGTGGAAACGCTAACTGTAACAATAACGAAAGCGCACACCATTTTTTTCCCCAAAAAGCTGCATTGAGAAACACAGTGAATACAAAGAATGTATGCATAATAATGGGTCTCGGAGCAGAAAATGAGCACTTGGAATACTAAATTGCTTATATCTCAAGAACCGTACGACGTAGAAAAAAAATAAAATTTCATATAATTTATGACTTTCCTGGCTAGTTATGTTTAGCCCCTTAGTAGGGGGCTAAACATTTTTCCAACAAAAAGTCCGTATCTCGAAGTGTTTCCGAGATACGGGCCCCAAAAGACGCGGTGGACGCCGTAATGTTAGTCTATGGGAAAAATAGTCAATTTCAGAGTACCATAACTTTGCAGCCATCTAATATTTTGTCACCAAGCCACATAAGGCACATCTGTGGGATCTTGGCTTTCTTCCCTTCAAATTTCAGCCCAAAAAACCAAACCGTTCATTTGCAGCAGGGTGGCAAAGATTTCCTATTTTTTTGGGCATAGTGTCGCAAAGTAGTGTCACAAAGCACGACACTGTCACAAAAATAATTACAAAAGTGCCACACTACTTTACAACACTAGTTTACAAAAATTTGAAAAACATATTTCTGGGGTGTTTAACCCCCCCAAAAAAGACACAGCTAGCATCCTCACAGCTCGACTAGTTGAACACAAAAATAATTGTGTCCCTAGAGGGTCCCAAATTTAAATGCCAAGCATTTCTATGACCAGTAACTGAAAAAAAATGGCTGACTCATGACACTACAGGGGTAATTTCGACACTAAAAACTGCATTTACGACACTGTCAAACTTTTTGTTAACTTTTCCCATTGACTATAATGGGAAACTTGTCTTTTGAATAACTTTTGAACCATTTAATATTTTTTCACAAAATCTTCAAAAGGCACATCGGGGACCCTGGCTGCATGTTCCCTGAAGGTTTAGGACTGGTCACACAAACCATGCGACCTGTAGGTGCAAGCAAAGAATGTGCAAAAAAGCGTAAATGTGGCTTTCTATTGCGCTTCATAGCTCCGCAACTGTATATCCAACCATTACGAAACTTGGCAGATCCTAACATCTATGGTACTGCTCCGTGCTTCCCAAATCTCAGGCAAATCCCTTATATGGTGACAAAGTCATTAAGCTGCAAAATCTCACACTTTAACCTTAAATGGGGTACTCAACCCTAACTATAGTGGCTCTACTATGCCACTATAATATATATACAAAGCCCTGGAATGTGGAGTAACATATCGTAGGCTTTTTCCACAAAAGCAGAGTTGAAGCACGTTCAGGTACCACAGGTACAAGGGGAAACAGGTCCCTTAGAAAACATAAATGAAATTATTTACTGCTGTATAGAATAGACTTGAGGAAGGCCATAAATCGGGAGGCATGATGCATTTCTGCTTTTCATGTGTAGACTTTTTTTTTAATAAAGGTGAAGGCAAGGGGACAAATTAATTCCCATTGCAAAGGGCACCATACCATTCTGTTGAATTGCTTCTCCTTGAAACCCAATTAGGGAGGCAATGTTAGCCACAGCTTTATTTCATGACACCCATTGCTGGCAGGGGGAACAGACATGAGGTATTACAACTCAGGAGATTTTACCTGGGTTTTTTTGACATGATTTTTAAGTTTCCATAACTGTCACATTATGTTTGCCATTTTCATGACAACACCATTATTTTTGGTATTTTCAGGGAAAACACTGTAGTTTTTGTTGCCTACAAATGACAAACCATCATTTTGTGAGTCACCTTCTCAATCTGCTTGGTCCCCCATCTGCCCCAGTGTGGGATTCCAAGATGGAGGCACAGTGTGCTGCCTCCTGTTAATTGACCAGCCCAACAATGCATTTTTAAACCCTTCAAATCTTTGCTGATGTGCTTGTATAAACATATATCCAAATGACTTTTTATATATCTTTTACTAGGATTTCCATGATTTCTACAATTTTGACTATTAAATACCATGATTTCTTTCAAAATGTCCAATGTCAGAAGTACTGCCCTACTCATCAAAAAGTCTTTTTCTTCAGTTCCATGTCATAACGGCGATCGCGGAATAGCGATCGCTATTACAACAGTGCACATCAACGAAAATATAAAGGTGATTTGCACTCATGGTGGCTAACATCAGCAAAACGAAAGAGGTTTTCTATGGGGCTTGCCCCCACCCACCCCCACTTAATGATTACTAACTCTGGGGGATGCATGTCGGGAGGGGAAAACCTTGGGAAAAAGATTTTGCTTTACGGAGCACCCATGGCAATAAAAAATTGTATCCCTCCCCAGCCCTGAACCCTTCCTACTGTAACCTGCCACCCTAACCATTCCCCCACTTTGCCAGCTCAGCAGCATCCTGCCACATAACCTCCCACATACCCTCCCTCCTCTTCCGGCCTCCCTCCCATCCTTTCTGTCGCCCTCACCTTCTTCCTGTCACCCTGGTCGCTAACCTTGCACGGTAGCCCACATAGCAGGCACTGTAATTGAGTCACTCATATTTGAGTCGCTCAATTGCAGTCACCGTTATGATGGTATACCTTTTTCTTCTTGTTTTGCTGAACATTTGCTGCTGTTTATTATATAAAATGTACTTTTGTCCTGTTATTATTTCCTAAGTACATTACTTTACATTTCCTAGTGTTCATCTCATAACCTATTGCTTGGACCATTTGAAGATCTCATCAGTATCCTGCAAGATCTTCTCAGATTGCTCATTGCTATTTACAGTCCCTGACGGTTTCAAGCCATCAGCAAATGGTTTGTAACCGATTTGCAGTGTTATTTCCCGTGTCCTTTGCAGTTAGTTGGAAAATAAGGGGGCCTACAACTGAGCCTGTGGCACACTACTGCCTGTCTTTCCCGCTTTTGATAGTTAGATAAACTGATACATATAACCTGTAGGCAGAAAAGGATTGCTTAGCCCACCCAATCTGCCTGAGTGTTACCTACCTACCTATTTTACTTCAATAGACCTGATCTGGTCTCCAGCAACCCTCCCCGCCCACTTCTGTTGTAATATACCCTGTGTTTATCCCATGCATGCTTGAAGCCATCCACTGTTCTTTCGGTTGGCAGTCGGTTCCAAATGTCCACTACCCTTTCAGTGAAGAAACATTTCCTCACATCGCTCATGAACTCCCCCATCCAGCTTCACTGCACATCCCCTCATCCTGAAGCTCATCCTGGAAAAGGCTCCTCTCCTGCACTCTGTTCATCACAGCGCGGTACTTGCAGGTCTCAATCATGTCACCTCTCTCTCTGTCTCTCTCTCGCCTCTCCTTCAGGGTGTAGATATTGAGATCCATTCATCTCTCCTCGTATTGCTTTTCTTGCAACCCCTGCACCATTTTGGTTGCCTTCCTCTGGACTTCCTCCATCCTATCTAAGTCCTTTCTCAGGTGTGATCTCCTAAACTGGGCACTGTAGTCCAAGTACTGCTGTACCAGAGAGTGATACAGCAGCATCACCACCTCCCTCTTCCTGCTGGTTATGCCTCTTCCTATGCACCCCAGCATCTCAGTTGCCCTGCCTATGGCCTTGTCACAATGTGCTGTAACCTTGAGGTCCTCTGATATTATAACTCCATGGTCTCCTTCCTGTCTAGTGACTGCTAATGCCCCCATCCTGTATACCTCACTGGGGTTTCTATATCCTAGGGGTGCATGATATTGTACTTTTTGGCATTGAACCCCAACTGCCATATCTTGGATCACTTCTCAAGTTTCTCCAGATCACTACTCATTTTCTCCTCCCCCTTATGAGTGTCCATCCTATGGCAGATTTTATTGTCATCTACAAAAAGTATACCTTCCCCCCAGTTCCTCTGCTATGTCCTTTATGAAGATATTGAAGAGGACTGGTCCTAGTACCAAACTGTGTGGTACCCTGCTGGTCACGCTCTCATCCTTAAAGTGTGTACCATTAACCACTCCCCTCTGTCTCCTATCTGTTAGCCAGTTTTTAACCCAATTCACCAATTCTGATCTACTCCTAAGCTGTTCATCTTCTTAAGAAGCTTCCTGTGTAGCACAGTGTCAAAGGCTTTGCTAAAGTTCAGATAGGCTATGCCCACTGCTCTCCCCTGATCTATTTCTCTTATCACCCAGTCAGAGATAATCTATCGGCTTCAATTGACATGACCTTCCCCTTGTGAATCTGTGCTGCCTGTGATCCTGCAACCCATCTGATTTCAGATGCCCAATCAGCCTCTCATTCAGTAGGGTTTTTATTAGTTTCTCTACCACTGAAGTTAGGCTGATTGGTCTGTAATTGTTAGCTTCCTCCCCAATGTCATTCTTATGTAGAGTCAAGAGACCACATTACCCATTCTCCAGTCCTCCAGAACCACCCCTGTTTCCAGTGAGATGTTGAACCAGGCTGTCAGTGGGGCAGCTAGTGTTTCTCGGAGCTCCTTCAGTACCCTAGGGTGTATTCTATTTGGTCCCATAGCTTTAGCCACTTCCTGGGCTCCGAGTCATTTCCAGATTCTTTGTTATGAAAATGGACTTGTATCACCCCCCCCCCATTCTTGCTTCTTCATGGTGACCCATCCCCTTCCCCATCATGAAGACTGAGCAGATTTACCTGTTTGAAATGTCAGCTTTTTCTTAGTCCCCTTCTGCACGGTCACCCCTTCCACCCTTTTGATTCTCACTGTCCCTCCTCTTGCTTTTGTTTTCTCATTTAGGTACCTGAAAAAAGTCATAGCCCCTTTTGACACTCCTGTAGCAATCCTTTCCTCTGTCTATGCCTTTGTTCCCCTAATCGCCTTACCTGCTTTCTTCTGTCTGGCTTGGCACACCTCCCTGCCCTCATCTTGCAGTGTTTCTTTGTACCTCTTGAAGGCTGCCCATTTTTCTTTTGCCAACCTTGCTACCACTCTGGAAAACCATAATGGTCTCCTTTTCTTTTTGCTTACCTTCTGATTGACCATTGGTTGGATCCTTTTTTTTTTAAATAATATCTTTGAGGAGTTCCATATCCATATGTGATTAAGGTTGATAGTATTCAACATATACAATTCAATTTCCTTGTCAGGTCAAGCATAACATTTTTACCATACATAGACTTAAGTCATCTCATATATTAAATACATAAAAACATTCCTTGTACTCATCGATCAGTTGACCCAGGAGAAAAATCATCCATCGACCAATTTTCTATTTCCTTATTATATAACATCCAACACTGTTGAAAATTTAACAATTTTGTACTATTAAATATAGATGATATAAATAGGTGTTTCCATTCATTTCTTGGAAGTGGCACAATTACTTTATCTATTTTCCAATTTTTTAAAATCAGCCTCTTTATTGTCATTATATTAGCCTTCAGTATTACATTTTTCCCTTCTGATAGGGATATGATCTTATTCATTTCTAAAAGGACTATTCTTGGATCATCTCAGTCTGGGAAAAAGACCCCCATATGCTCCAAAATTTCAAAAGATTCCTTCCACCAATTTTTTTATTAAGGAACAGTGCCAAAAACACATGCAGCATATCAGCTTTCCTCTCTCTGCAGTGCCAACAATTACTTTCTTTTATAAATTTAATTCTCCATAACCTATAGGGTCTAAAGTATGCTTGATTTAATTTTTATATTGTATAGCATGGTCTCTCGTCAATTTATAATGCATTATCGCATTCCCTGCTATACACCATTGTTCTTTTATACACCCCTGGTTTAATTCTTCTTCCCATTTTTGAAAAGTTGGCCGATATAGTGTAACATATGATGCCTGCAAATTCTTTGTCAGCCAGTCAAACAATTTTACAAATTTATGTTTTTCTAATTTATTTAAAGAATCTTCTAATTTCTTATTGCAGGGGGCTCTTTCCCAGACCAGGATTAGCAACAGGTTCCGACCATTGATGGGATCCTGTCAGAACCTGCTGCTAAGCCAGTTTTTGACCCAGTAGTGTGTACCTGTTGGTACCCCCAATGGAATTAGTTTATTATGGCTTGGTGGGGATAAGATCAAAAGCTTTTGCTAGAGTCCCTTTTTAGAAATAGGTTCCACTATCGTAGACCACCAGTAACTTGTCTGCAAGAAACTTGATAAGGCAAGGTGTTAAGTTGTCAGGTCCCCCAGATTTATTATTATTATCCAGCTTTATGTCATTGTTGCACTGCCATATCCTCAGTACTTGTGTTTTAAAGAAACTGGGAAGAATTTTCAAAAGGGTTGGTTGTGGATGCAAATTCTATGTAGCACCCACGTCTGCATCCATCCAATTGTGTCCAGGCAGCTCTGCTACTATTTTCAAAAGTTGCATCCATTTATGAAAAAAAAGTCCCAGAAAGTGGACACAATCGGGAGCTGCATCCAGTTTGGATGCACTTGCGTCTGTTTTTGGACGCAAACTTTGGATGCTGTTTCATCATCTAATAGATGGTCTAGCAGATTTGGATGCATTTCTGCTTTGGAAATAGTGGCCGAAGCATCTTGGGTAGATCCTTTTAAAAACCCAGCCCATTACCTCAGATTTCTCAGCCGACTCTTGATTGTTCATTAATGGGGGGTAGTAATCAGTAGTGAAGAGTGGGCAGAAATACTGGCTTAGCATTTCTGCTAGTTCCTGTTCCTTGGTACTAGTTTGCCATTTCCCCTTATTGTCTCGATTATTTCATTTATTAATTTATTTAGTTTTCATTTACCAGGTAGGTGCACTATATAGTCAGATGCCGATTTATAGGCACAACCTGGGAGGACACATCAGGAATAACAGTGCATTAGGAGGGCAGCAATAATACGTACGTACATAAGGGTTGTGCAGTGTCAAGATACAGAATACAAAAACAGAGCCAAAACACCATAACACAAACACCCAAACTGACAAGCACAAAAAAACAGGGAAGCAAATCTTTACAGCCCTAACATTTTCCAAGATAACATGGAACAATAGGCACCAGAATACCATACAGACAAACAAGCATTTGTCAATGCCGAACGTTCACTTGCAGGTTTGTGCCGGAATGCTTAAAGTAAGAATAGTGGCACACTTGGAATCCAGTGGTGCTCAGGATCCGAGGCAACATGGATTCAAAGCAGGAAGGTTGTGTCAAATGACTCTGATAGATTTTTTTGACTGGGTGACAAGGGAAGTAAATGGGGGGGGAGGAGTGAGAGCCAGATGGCTCCCTACATAGTGTAATAGAGTTTGTGTTTTGAATCCTGATTTGCAGTACTGTTTATCAAAAATGATCAAAATCATGACTTAACATGTGTATCATTTTTACCAGTACACATGTTAAGTTACGATTTCAATCATTTTATTAGAGCAGAATGCCAAAATAATAATCAAAAGTTGTACTGGCTGTTGGAGTCAAACGGCGGTACAGGGCAGGATTCCGAGGCAACATTGTATATTCATGTTACCTGGTAGTCAAGTGGTTTTTGGCATGCTCCTTTGTCTCCACAGAAGTTGTCAAGATGAGTGTAAGAATAAAGCTTCTTTATTTTAGGTATTTTATTTCCCTCGTCGTTTTCCTCTTTGCTATTCCTTGGAAATTACAAGAGCCACATCCCCCACCCGCCGGCTACTGCCACGCTGCTCCAAGCCTGGTCCAAAATGTCACGGTCCAATGGAGATCCCAGAACACATTGTATTTAAAAATAAAGCTACCTCATTAGTCTGCCTAGTTAGAGAAGTATTTAAAGAAAGGAAACAGTTCAGGCTACACCTGGGCTGCTGTGCAAGGCCAAGATTTCACGTAATAATATCAAAACAGTGAGCGTCAGCACTAGCTGCTTATTGAGTTTTCATTAATGGACGCTGAAAAATGATGCTTGAGGTCTGTTTCTTTGATCAGGTGCTTACTCTTACAGCGCACTCTCAAGTGATAGAATAACTCCACTCCAGCATCTCTTCTTCTCTTCCTCGATCATTATGCTCTTTCTCATCGAGCCACATTCCCATGGCACTTAATCCTATGATTAAGTACCAGGGGCGTGAAACACATTAGGAGACGTGGACTGTGTAGGAGTGAGGAGGGGGGTTTATGCCAGAGTGGAGTTATTTTCTTTAACTTGTGAGTGCACTTTAATAAAATTAAGCACCTTATCAAGAAACAGACCTCCAAGCATCATTTTTCAGCATCCATTAATGAGAAACTCCAGTGAGTAGCTAGTGCTGGTGTTAACTGTTTTTTACACTAGTTGGAGAAGTGTACCCTGTACTGAGAAGGCTGCCTCCTTTCTTTCCACTGGCACTAGGAAATGACGTGATGTAACAGTGCTGGTCAGAAAGGAGGCAGACTTCTCGGTACAGGGTACACTTCTCTAACTAGGCAGACTAAGCAGATAGCTTTATTTTTAAACACAGTCTGTTCTGGGATCTCCATTGGACTGTGGCATTTTGGACCAGGCTTGGAGCGGCGTGGCAGCACTAGCAGCCGGAGGGCAGGGGATGTGGCTCTTGTAATTTCCAAGGACCAGCAAAGCAGAAAACATCAGGGGAAATAAAATACCTAAAATAAAGAAGCATTATTCTTACACTCATCTTGACAACTTCTGTGGGGACAAAGGAGCATGCCAAAAACCACTTGACCACCAGATAACATGAATATACAATGCTGCCTTGGAATCTTGACCTGTATTGCCATTTGGCTTAGAGAGCCAGTACAACTTGTAATTATTGTTTTGGCATTCTGCTCGAATTAAATTATTGAAATCATAACTTAATATGTGTACTGGTAAAAATGATATACATGTTTTGTCATGATTTTAATCATTTTTGATCATTCCTGGGCCATTTTGTGGAGCGGACTGTGAGGGGGGTTTGAACAGAGGGGCTGTTGTTTACAGTTTTAAAATGCTACAAAACTGCATTTATACTTACTAGATAAATGCAGTTTAAGTATTAATGTAAATAGCACCCTTTCCTTTGCAATTCTGTGAAGCTGTTTTTTTTTTTTAAGTGAAAGGGCAAAACAGCTGTTTATTTCATTTTATACACAGAACTTAGAAATCTGTAGCCATAACTCCGGCAACGCGCATTAGTGCCAACTCTAATGCACATGCCCAGAGTTACGGCTACAGAAAGAAATGAAGCACTCTCTCATTGGAGCTGTTTATTTCTTTCAACTACACAAAGTGCCACGTCAGCAAGCAGAACTAGTGTCATGACCAGAGTGCTTGGTCATTGGTATACACTGCCAAGCCCAAAGCAGTTTCAGCTGTAATTGGCTCGGCAGTGACATACCTCTAAAGTGCCATTAGTAGCAAGACGTTCCTTGTGCAAGTGCAAGTGAACATAAAAAAATAGCTGGAAGCAATTGTACAAAGATGTTTTATGCATGTATGTATGGCGGATGCTACATAAAGCCTGGATTGTCTAGCAGCATCAAAGCTTAGCCAGAATAGAGTTCTAGCAGACCTACGGGGAGCAGGAACTCTCCAGGGGACTGCATTTTGAAGGTCCCTATATTTATTTAAAAGACTCTGAGTGATGAATTGTTTTTCTTAAAGGTATCATAGGCCCTTTCTTTTACACTAATCATTTGTGACAGGGAGATCCTGCCACTCTTGAGGACCAACCTTTTGTTAAATCTGTTGCAACAGTTCTTCTGTTTCTTAGCCTAATCTATCCTTTACGATTTCTCGTCCATAAGGTTGGCCACCTATGGGTGCCCCCTCCCCTTTCTTGACTATGTTACAGTGGCCTCTTTAATTTTTCCTTTCCTTCTCAGGTCCTCATACAGGGAGGTTATTGTGGTGACCTCCAAGCTGATGTTAAACAACAGGCTGTGTTCCTCATTGTTGGATTTAGTATGCAGTAGCACTATGTCATAAAATACCTTGATGTATATGCCTTATGCGTATGAAACCTGTAAATGTTGACCATACCACGGCACTAGGTGTTTTTGATAAAGGTAAAAAGTTACTAGGGGACAGTATTATAAAAATTAAGTTACCGGGGTAGAGATATCAGAAATCCCCCGTTGTGTTATTTAAATGCATGTAAATTACAGATTGTTTGAGAAGCCTTTTGGCACTATGCATTCCTGCTTTAAGCTGAACCAGGCTAAAATTTCATGGTGATTTGCATATACATCTCATGATGCTTTTCATTATGGAGGTATGTGTGATGTGTTTCTTTAAAACTTGGCTTTATTGCCAGTGCCCTTTTGGTTAACCCTTGCTTAAGTGCTTCTGCACTGAGGTTCTTTGTCTTTAGCGTGTTTTTGAGCTTTTCTTTTTATTTGAGCTCCCCATCACCCAAACACACAAGACCAACATAGGGAATCAAAATAATTTTCACTAAAGAGATAGATCAGTAGATGAGTGAGTCAGTAGGTGCTCAATAAGTGCAGAGGAAGGACATGCATAGTCTGTTGCTGCAAACTGATGTATTGAAGAAGGGATATGCCATTGCTTAATGTTATCCCCTGTGTTTTAAATAAACATATAACATGGGTTGACAAAAGGGGAAGCTGATTGGGCAAACAGCATCACCTGACCATGAATGAAATTCACTATTTAATCTACAGTTGGGGTGAGATGCCCAGCTAGCAAGATTACTGAGCAGAGAGGAACTTATCTGTGGTGAAAATGCAGCACTGACAGGCAGCCGTTAAAAATGCAGCTAAGCGAGACAGAGCTGCCAGTCAGTGCTGTATCTCCCTATTGTTGTCTGAGTGCTGTGATGAAGCAGCAGTGGCAGCTGTACCCCCGTCCCACGTGCATTGCAGGCAACTGCTATTTTGTATCTGCTCCCATCCCTTGGTTGTCCTGGAGGTTGATTGCCCCCCCCCCAATAAACCAGAAAAGCAAGCAGCAGCAGTTCATCTCTCGGAGAGACACAGCACCAAGGAGTGTTAGACAGCATACAAAAGAGAAAGGGAGCAGCAGCTACATTCGTAGGTTTCCCCACTATCTCCCAACAAAAAAGTATGGCAGCCTCTGGTAGATTGGCGGCCCCTCACCACAAATCGCAAAGGCGAGGGAGATATCATTGTGAAGTGCTGCACTGTTCTTTGTGTCTGTGAAGGCCCCTGAAGCAAGATCCGTGCCCACAGTGGGGAGTAAGAGTGGGGGGAATGCTGTGTAGTGATTATGCTCATAAATTGTAATGACACAGAGAGACAGACAGTGACTGTTCCCTGCAGTGGTAAGTCCCTGCCCCCCCCATCCCCACTGGGTGTAGTGCAAGATAGAGGGAGCGACCTGCACAGCTAGCAAGACAGCAGCAGACATAGACTGCATCTTCCCTGCAGAGAAAGAAAGAGCGGTAGTGACCGGACAGACACACCCAGTGAGTAGTGCAGCACACTGCGGCACTGGTGGGTGGGCGAGCGGGTGGGGGGGGAGAGTGAGATGCACACACTGGGAGCGAGATGAGTGGGCAGCGGAGCATGTGGAAGTCATTCCTGCCATCCTCCAGGAGACATCAAGAGCAGGCAGTTCACCTCATGACAGCAGGAGAGCGGCACTCAGAAGTCACACCTCCTGTAGGTTTCTGTCAAGTTTGCGCTCCGTTTTGTTGTATGTGTGACTGTAGTGAAAGTTCTGGAGAGAGACATCTTTGTGAACTGTACAAAGTTCCATTGATTAAACTCAGAGTTTAATCCACAGTTAGGAGGCTCCCACACACAGTTTCTGTGAACTCTAGATAGTGCTATAGCTGTAGATTAAACTCACAGTTTAATCCATGGTTAGCAGTTTCTCACACACAGCTTTTGTGACTGCCATAGTCACAGTGAAGGTAATAAGTTCGAATGCAGTAGAAGTAGACACAAAACACTGCTAACTCAATTTCAGGGTGTTTGAGATGCATAAAAACTGCAGAAAACCATATTTTATGAGAAGCTACTTTGTAAGGCAGAAGGATAAGAATCTTTTTTTCCAGCAAAACAAGGGAGCCAGCTTGTTTTACATACTTCTCCCCTATCTCGAAGGTAACCCATGTTATAAGCACGATAACCCACTCCAGGGTGTGGAGTTATTGGTGTTTAATCCACACCTGAGGTGCTGTGAGGACACATGGCCTGTTGCCTCATGCCTCACAACGCACCCCAGGCATGGATTAAATGCCTGTAACCCCACACCTTGTCGTGGGTTATTGCTTACATCACACAGAGATTGTGTGTTGAACCTGAAGTTCTGTGTCCGGTCCAACTGTTATCCCACAACCCCTCCACATCATTCTCAAGATTTTAAGTGAGAGCCAACATGTTTTCTTACCTTTTTTGTAGGCCCTCTTTTGTGTGTCATATTTGTGTTGAAGTTCAATTAGTTTATTCTTTAGTATTTCTCAGGATTTTCCCACACTAGTCTCGCCCATTTTAGTTTTCCAGTCCCATTGCTGTAGGTTTTTTTCATTAGCTCAATATTAACATGTTTGTAATCATACCATGCAGAGTGCCCGCTTGTGGTGTTTTTCTTATAATTGGTTTTAAGTGAAATCATGTCGTGGTCACTATGACGAAGCGTTCCCTCATATGGCATGGCACTCTTTAAAGCTATTGTTATTGCTTAGAACCAAGGTAAGAAAAGTATTGTTCCTGGCAGGTGAGCTGACATGTTGACAAAGGTTTTGTTCCATCACTATTGTTGTACAGTCTTGTCCAAATTGTTCTCCTAGGGAATATAGGGGTGATTGAAATCTCTCAAAATGAACGTGACATGCTCAGTTACTTTAGTAATTTCCATTATAAGTTCGTCATTTAACTCCTGGTTACAGTCAGGTGATCTGTCGCAGACTCCCAGTACCAGGAGTCTGCCTTTACCCATTTCTGTTCTTCAGCATACTATTTCTGTGTTAATACCTTGAGGTCTCTATTATGTGTAATTTCACTGCACTTGATGTCCTCACTTAAATATGTGCCAACCTCATCTGCTTTTTTTTGCCCTTTCTGCCTGTACAGAATGAGAAAGTTTCTACCCCACAATTTATTTCCCCCAGGGATTCTCCTTCCCCCCATCTATGTTTCCATAACTCCAACTATGTCTGGATTTTCCAAATGGATGATCAAATCCAACTTAGCATTTTATTGTTCTGACTCCTTGCATTCAAGAGGCCCCTCTCTGCAGTCCGTGCCTGTCATTCTACTGCTGTGTTGGTCTGGTTACCATCTTAATTATGTCCACATTGTTACTACATTTGCTGCGTATCCTAATTAAGCAATAAGGCATGACATGGGGTGCATTATGGTAGAATAATGGCCCACCTCAGATGGGTTGAAGCACAAGGCAAAGCCGACTGCTTCAACCACCCGTGAAGGGCTGTTAGCCCCCCATAATGTACTCCCTGGAGTGCCTTACTGTGATTATTAAAGAACAGCTGACACCTTCAGGAGAACTTAAACAAAACATAGGGCCCGATTCTACAAGCACCCTTACGTATGTCACAAGTTGCGACATACGAGGGGTGCAGTAGTGCCAGGGACCCTGAGCCCGATTCTGTATCGGGCAGGGTCCCCGCAGCTAAGTCCCATGAATTGCGCCAACCCAACTGGTAAGCCAAATGGAGGGCATACTAGAATGAGTGGCCGCAAGCCTGCGGCATTGAAAGGGGAAGAGCACAAGCACCCCCCCATGCCCTGATCCCCAAGGATACATGCTCTTAATGCCCTGCAGAGCTATCCAACCCCCCAGGCCATGGTTCATGCTCATAATGCCCCACAGGGCTATCAGACACCCCCATGCCCCAAGTCCTGCTGTTAATGCCCCACAGGGCTATCCGACCCCCCCATGCCATGATTCCTGCTGTTAATGCCCCACAGGGCTCTCAGATCCCCCATGCCCCGAGTCCTGCTGTTAAAGCCCCGCAGTGGTATCCAACCCCACCATGCCATGATTCCTGCTCATGATACCCCATGGGGCTATCCAACCCAGCAGCTGTCATTCACTGAGCACATACTATTTACAGTAGGCGCTCATAGTGGAACTCAGTCAGTGGCTGGCCACAGTGGTGAGAGGTGGGTTGAGCCAGTAGCCGGCTGGGTTCAGGCTGGGGGGAAATGGGGTGGTCTGGCACTGCTGGGTGGGGGGGCATTATATCACCAGGGCTAAAGAGGTTGCGGGAATTTCTTTTCATGCTATTACTCCACAGACTGTCATTTTCATAGGGGTTTGGGGATCGGGGCTGGTGGGGGTCGGATAGCCCTGTAGGACATTATGAAATAATCAGAAAATGGGGTGGGGTCAGATAGCCCTGCGGGGCATTTCTGAAATGTATCTGTGGGGATCGGAGCATGGTGAGGGGATTATGTGTGGTGCTGGGTGGGGACCAAATGGGTTGCTCCCTCTTGCAGCACATTTGTACAACCCCCGGTGGACACAAAGTAACCTTACACCAGCTAATAGCTGGTGTAAATGTACTTTGACGAATGTCCTCTGGGGGTTGTTGTAGAATCCCAAATTAGGGATGTGGCAGCTGCCCTTACAGAGTAGGATGCAATTGCTGCTGTAAACCCCCTTGCACCATGTCGCAGGAGGTTTATGGCGCAGATGGTGGTGTAAGTCCAGTTTGGAGCAAGCAGCCTGTGAATGTCGCAGGCTGCTTTGCAGAATCCTGCATGTCGTAACTCTTGGTGCAAAGTGCTACTTGCACCATTCTCATTGGCGCAAGTCACTTTGCACCATGTGTAACCATTGTAGAATCAGCCACATAATATTTAAGCACAGTTCAGCTTATATTTCACATTAGTTCTGTATTCCTCCTCCCCGTTATTTATTACTGAGGTCATTTGCATGATAACGGGATCTTTGTTCCTGAAGAGTTCAACTACTCCTGTTGCAGTTTCCCTACCTGAGGTCATAATGCACTGCTTCTGACATCACAGTTACTCCCATGGCAATAGATTATGAAGATGGATTATAACTTGAAGTAGGGAGTAAGTTATAGAGGCAGATGAACTCTAAGGGAATTCTAAGGGATAAAGATCATGTATTCATGCAAATTTCCTTAGAAATAAATAACAGGGAGGAAAAATATATATATAGAATATATATGGAATACAAACAGAAGTATACCTAATTATTATGATTTTCAAGGTTTTATCTGAGGCATCAGTAGCTCTTTAAATGGATCGTTTTTAGTAGGTTGGAAGTATTTTTTAAATTTACTTTTGTTGAGTTACTTTTAGGCGGGTGGTTGTGCTAGGATAACGGCCCAGCTAAAAGGACCTCTGGGCCGATCAGAAGCCAGCATTCTTTCTACCCATTTAATAATTGATGTTTTAAATACACCCATATACATGTATACCTGCTGTTTACTCAACCCTGATTTTATTACCTGTTAATTCTCTTCTGTGCCACCCCCAATGTCGCAATTGCAAATGAATCTCTTGTTTACTTGGTAAAGTATGTTTTAAATAAAATATAAAGTCCCAATGATTTTGAGTAACAGACCTCGTATTATTTTTCATACATTCTGCTATCAAATTTGCTGATGTTGTAGCAGGGAAGGGCAGCACTGCTCCCTTTCCACTGTCTATAATATAGAACGTTATTGCTCTCGCGTAAGTCATTTGCATGCAGGATTATGTCACTGGCTCCATTTTAATTCACATCTCAGTAACAGAACCTTGTTTGTGTTTCTTGCCTTCTCTTTTAGTCCGGAACATGGTCATCATTTTCGACTCCAACGTTGGTTGAGTCCTCGCCAGGGCTGCTCAACGTAACCATCCACGGAGCCCCTTGTGATATCATCCCTCCCTTAACGGAAGGGGAGCTGAAGAAGTACATGGGATGCCAGAATGTTCCCACCATGCTTTGGTTCAAGACCATCCAGAAGCAAGAGGAAAAGCAGAACTAGGCATCACTGCAAATGGACAGCACAGGACAGAAGGAGGGAAAAATTGTCTGGCCTTCAATTTGTAAGACACAACAAAGAACAATTATGCCGATTATAACTGCACGTAAAGCCCCTCCTTATACTGGTCCTTCTAACGTCTGTTAACTGTTCACCATTCGCAGTATGTTGTGCTCAGAACAGAGATCAGAGAGACTGGCTACCTTTAACCTTTTTCTTCTGGAAAAAAAATCATGCAGCATTTTGAGATGAATTCAAAAAATAAGCAAACAGGTAGCATTAACTCTTTCCTTCTGATTGGATGAGAGTAGAAGCATAGAAAGGTATGAGCAGATAAAGGCAGGAGTCCTAGGATCGGGCATTTGGGGGGGAGCAAGATTTTGAGGCACAAGGTGGCACCTATTCAGAAGCCACAAATGGCTGCAAATATTACACCCGCTTGTTGGCACACTGTTTCCAAAACTGCCACAGTTTGTTGTAATATCACTATTTTACATGCGTTTGTGGAAGGCTTTACCTTGCAAGTGATTGAAATTGGCACCTATTGCAGATGTGTGTTTTTTGATGCATGGCTACTGGCATCAGAGTGCCACAATGGCGGCAGCAAAAATGTGTAGTTCTTGAGTCACTTTCATGGCAAATCAAAAAGTGCCTCAACATAAACCTTGTGACATTTTCTGGGGCGGGGGTGGTTTACAGAGCTGAAGCCTTTGTGAAACCCAGCCATGAGCATTGTATCATGGAAAAATAGCAGGCTTCTTTTAAGGAATATTATTTGAACCCTAGCACTGTCAGACTCTGGGGAAAGCACTTCATAATACACATTGAAATTCTCTTCTAGTAGCCAAGAGAGTTAGCAGGGTCTGGGAAACTGAAAGCCCAGTTGGGGGGGGGGTGCACTTCATGGCCTGATGAGTTAAAATAAGGTTAGAAGATTGTAGTCCACATGGCTAGGGACTGGAACATCCTCTGGTTCCAAAGTCATTCTGTTGACCCAACTGGTGCAATTATAGAATTGTTACGTTCTCCAAAACAAGCCAGCAGGATTAGTAAATTGAACATTTTTATTGGCCCAATACAAAATATACTAGCATTTGGCTAATAGACTGGTGCACATTTCAAACTCTGCAGTAGAAAAATTTCAAAATGGCAACAGGTCTTTTGCAAGCCATTTTGGGCTGACAGTATCAGGTGAACATTGATTGACATCCAGTGGCACCCACCTCAGCCATACATCTTCCATGATCCTGATCCAGACTGAGAGGTGAGTCTCACAAGGCAGCCCACTTAACATTACTTCCAATAGCCTTCGTATGAAGTTCGAACTATCCATTGCTTAACCTGACACAAAATGGCCGTCCAGGAGATAATGAGTTAAAGAGCTGGAATGCACTTTAGTATATTGTTTTATAAATGTACCCTAATTCCATGATTAAAATTTATTAGATAACACCTATTTAAACTTTACTGGTTTTTCTCAGGATTTGCAGTTCACTGTTGTCAACCTATAGGCATGAAGTCTGCGTATTCTGTGGATTTCCTGACTTCACAGTGCACCGGCTGTGACAGTATAATTCTCACTGTGACAGCAAACTGTGATGTCATCAACATAGCAATTGTGAGGTGGGACAGTCAGATGGTGTTAAAAAAGATGATTGACTGAGTACCTGTAAAATGTTAGGATGAACCTCAAACCCTGGAAAACATGCAGTTGCTATAAACAGAATTATTTTAAAGAGGAACACTACACTCCCCTAAATAGATGCACAGGAACCAAGAGATCCCGATAAAGTATCTTGCACCAAAATATCATTTTTTGTATCACTTACATTGTGGCTAAATTCACTTTATATTGGGTTGATGCTGCGACACGCACCCCTCCACCATGTCGGCCGAAGCAGAACATCTGTCTATCCTTATTATGTGCTTTAAAACATATGGCTAAATAGCACACTTCTGCGCTTAACTTGCCAATACCGATTGAGATCTCATACATATTATGCTCTTGATTGGTACCTGCAGGTTAAGCACAGAAATGCGCTATTTCACAGTATAGATTTTAAAATACATAATAAGGACAGATAGACGCCCCCGTGGTTCAGCCCACCACGCACATCATCAGAGGCTCAGCCGCAGGGGACACTGCGAGTTTGAGGTGGCCATCATGGTGGGTGGGGGGAGGGTCACAGGATCAACCTGCTATAAAGTGAATTTAGTAACAAAGTGATAAAAAAAAAATTATTGATGCAAACCACTTAATCGGTACCTCTAAGTCCCTGTGCATCTGTATTTGGGAAATGAGAGTTCCCTTTCTTTGTAAATACCTACTCTTTGAGCACATACCTAATAAAAGGACAGACCTGTTAAGTAAGGGATAACACATGACATGGTGTGCAGCAAGAAGGGAATAAGGCACACTTCGTGTAGTTGTTAGACACAAGGCGTAGCCAACTACTGCAACTACCTGAGATATATATTATTCTCTCTTTTTTTTTTGTATTATGCTCTTTTCTCCCCTTTCCGCACACTGGTCATATGATGTGTTTCAATCAATGAGGTAACAGGATTTTCATAATCCTGTAAAGCCCATTTTATGAGGAAATTTTAAAAAGCTGTATATAGAGATTGATTGAATATATCAATAATGCTTTTCAAAACTAATAGGATAGGAGGTAATGTGGTCTAGTTAGAGCACTGGCTTGGGAATCAGGAGATCACAGGTTCAAACCCTGCTCGAGCCAAAATACTCACTGTGTGACTTTGGGCAAGTCATGTAACTTCCCAGTGCTCTTGTTCACCCAGCTGTGGAAATAAGTAAAAGTAGGATCCCACTGGTAATGAGACGTTGCATCTCAGCTGGGCTATCCTAGGGAAATGCATTGTAAAATAAAAAAACAAAACTGTCCATTTAAAGAATGGGCCCATTGACTGAATAGAATTCCAATGCATCATTTTTCTTTATTCAAGTGCAGTATTCTCAGTCAAGCCCTCAGTTTTATATTTCACATGTATTTCTGTATTATCTCCTCCTTATTCTTTATTATTTGGGACATTTATTTATTTATTTGAAAAATGGTAACCAGCAGAGGCACACTGAACCAAAGCTTGTTTCTAGGTGCGACCCAGGGGAAGGGAAGTTGAAAAAGTAGCAGCCGATACAAAGTGTCATAACATCTGATCAAACATAAGGTACAGTATGATACACAAATTAGAATAAATATAAAATCAGTTTGCGTGTACAGATAAAGTGCAGAGAACAATGAGCAGTGCATGAAAAGAAAGAGGTCGGGTGAGGAGAGGAGAGGAGAGGAGAGGAAACCCAACCAGTAATTAGAAATGAAGTAGGTGCAGTGAGCCTGGCAATGAGGGGGCAGGGGGAGGATGGATAGGGATGAATACAGTAAACAATGGTGTGTGCGAGGAGGGGAGTTTGTTGCTAAATGGCAGAAGCAGTTGCAGAGGGTGTCCAGCCTGGTGAGGGAAGTGGAAGGAGCAGTCCCATAGACCACACCATGTAGTCGAAGACAGCGAGCACCATTTTGGTAACAAGCTCCCTGTGGACATGCTGAGATAGGTAGTCTTTGTTACGTATACAACACCAAGCTTGGGACGGAGCTTGGCATGGATGGCATCAACTTGGGCTAAGAAGTTAAGCTTACTGTCTAGCCACACCCACAGGTACATAGATACATAGACAGTGTCGGCAGATAAGGGCCTATGGCTCACCCAGTCTGCCCATTTGAGCTTGTAAGTTCAGTTTATGTTTTCCTAGAAGTCTGTTGCCCCTTACCCCTGACCTCCAGAATTCCTTTATGTCTATCCCATGCATTCTTAAATCCTGTGATTGTTTCATCCCCCACCACTTCCTCTGGCAGGGTGTTCCACTTGTCCACCACCTGTTCTGTGAAGAAATTCTTCTTCACGTTTCCTCTAAATTGGCCTCCCTCCAACTTCATCCCATGCCCTCTAGTCCTGGAACATATTTTTCCCTTAAAAATAGTGTATTCATGCACCCTGTTCCTCCCTGTAAGATACCTGTATGTCTCTATCATGTCCCCTCTCTCCCTCCTCTCCTCCAGGGAGTACATATTCAATTCCTTCAACCTGTCCTCATAGGACTTGTGATGCAATCCATGTACCATCTTTGTTGCCCACCTCTGAACCTTCTCTACCCTGTCTATGTCCTTACGAGGTAAGGTCTCCAGAACTGTACACTGTACCCAGGTGGGGTCCTCACAGTGTCTGTATAGTGGAATTATGACCTCCTTTTCCCGCTGGTGATGCCCCCTGCCTATGCATCCCAGCATCCTATTTGCTTTACCTGCTGCCTTGTCACACTGTTTCCTACCTTGAGGTCATCAGAGATGATAACCCCAAGATCTCTTTGCTGCTTGGTGCATGCTATATCCTCACCCCCAACTGATATATTGTGCCAGGGTTTTTGTGCCCCGTATGCATTATCTTGCACTTCTTTGCGTTGAATTTCAACTGCCAAACCCCTGACCATTCTTCAAGTTTCTGCAGGTCCATTCTCATTCTGTCTACACCCTCTGGTGTGTCTACTCTGTTACAGAGCTTTGTGTCATCAGCGAACAGTGAAATTCTGTCTTCTAGGTCCTGCGCAATGTCACTGATGAAGATGTTGAATAGGACCGGTCCCAGCACTGATCCCTATGGTACCCCACTGGTCACACATTTTCCTCTGTGGACTGACAGCCATTTACCACCACCCTCTGTGTCCTGCCGCCCAGCCAGTTACCTACCCACCACACTACTGTCCTGCCCACACCCATATTCCCCAGTTTGTGTAATAGTCTTCTATGTGGCACAGTGTCAAAGGCCTTGCTGAAGTCCAGATAGGCCATCTCCACTGCCCTCCCCTGATCCACCTCCCTAGTCACCCAGTCAAAAAATTCAAATCAAATCAAATCAAATCTTTATTTATCCAGGCGATCATCATTGAGCAAGCTCATTTACAAGATGGACCTGCTGTTGTCCAAGACAGTTATACATACATAGATTGAGAATACAAAGTACAACATGTGCAAAGAGTTACAAACAAATTTACAGAAAAGTGGTAGGTGCACGATATACATTCCAAGCGTTCTTGTAGGAACATACATGCATCACTCAACTTTGCTGTGGTATATACAGACTCCATGTATGCAGAAGTTGAGGTGGTATGTTTAGTCATTCTTAGTCAAGCCTCCATCAGATGGTACAATTCTTTGCATTTCAGCCCTCAGTGACCGTTTACCATACATGGGTGAGGGTCCTGGGCTGCATAGGGGCCCCTAATGAGGTCTGTATGTTCCGCTTAAACAGTGAGAGGAGAGTAATATGGGAGAAGTGGTGCCTTGGGTGCCAAGGGCCACTATGGCAGCTGACTAGTGGACTTGATTAAAATAGGGAGGGGAGGAACTAGGTTCGTGGCTGGATGTGGTAAGGATATGGAGTGAACTGTCAGCAGGACAGCTAGGAACTATGGAAACACTTACAGATTTCGTGACGTTTTGTCATAAATGATCCTAAACAGGGCAAAACTGGCCGGAGAGCTGAGTCTCAAGGATCTTTGTACCCTGTTCCAGAGCGTGAGGCAAGCGTGGCTTATGGCAGCCCTGCCAAAGTGGGTACTGATCCTGGGGATTTTCAGAGAAATTAGCGAGTGGCTTCTTAGTGCATAGCTACTGATTGGGCTCAGGGGAGGAAGCAGCAATGTAATCTGGGAGTTTGTTGGTAAGGGCTCGGAATGTCCAGAGTGCTGCATTTCTACACCGCCTATATTGAAGGGAAGGCCACCCTATGGCTGCATATAAAGAGCAGTGATGTGTGGAGGATGGGAGACCAGTTATAAATCTTAGTGCTCTGTGGTACAGGACATCCAGTTTTGCAAGGTGTGAGATGGAGCATTGGCCATAGATAATGTCGGCGTAGTCGATTAATGAGAGGAAAGTTGATTGAACAAGCTGTCTTCTTGCGTCTGCGGTCAGAAGGTGTTTAATTCTGAAGAAGAGGCCAAGCCTCTGCCTAAGCTTTTTCATCAATTCTTCTGTGTGCTCCGAAAAGGAGAGTTTGTTGTCTTCTCCCTATCCCCTTCTGCCTATGTATTTTTGTATTGCCTGAATGCAATCTTTTTGGCTTTCACTTTCTTTGCTACTTCTTTGGAAAACCATTATGGTCTCCTCTTCCTTTTCCTCTTGCTAACCTGCTTAATGCATAAGCAGTCAGACTAACCTCACCATTCAATGAGGTTGGTCTGACATGACCTCCCCCTGGTGAAACCATGCTGCCTTGGGTCCTGTAGTCCATTGACAACCAGATGTTCCACCAATCTCTCCTTCAGTAGTGCTTCCATGATCTTCCCCACTACCGAGGTGAAGCTGACTGGTCTGTAGTTCCCCGCTTCCTCTTTGTTCCCACTTTTGTACAAGGGGACTACATCTGCTGTCCTCCAGTCTTTGGGTACCTCTCCTGTTTCCAGTGATCAGCTAAACAGGATAGCCAGAGGTTCAGCCACCACCTCGCTTAGTTCTTTAAGGACCCTGGGGTGCACCCCATCTGGCCCCATTGCTTTATCAACTCTTTATTACTTCCAGTTCCTTCAGGACCCTTTCTCGTGTAAAGGGACTTGTGTCCATTTCTGCACCATTCTCACCCCTTGTACTCCCTTCAGACCCATTACCCTCCTCTTCCTCAGTAAAGACTGAGCAGAAATACCTGTTCAATTTGTCAGCTTTACTGTTGTCATCCTCCACATGGCCCCCATCCTCCCCCCTTCAGTCTCACTATCCCTCCCTTTGCCTTTCTTTTTTCACTTTTGTACCTGTAAAAGGTTTTGTCCCCTCTACCCACTGATTTTGCAATTTGCTCTTCAGTCTGAGCTTTGGCTTCCCTTACTGACCTCCCTGCCTCCCTTTGCTTCTCCTGGTACTTCTCCCTATCCCCTTCTGCCTGTGTCTTTTTGTATTGCCTGAATGAAATCTTTTTTGGCTTTCACTTTCTTTGCTACTTCTTTGGAAAACCATTATGGTCTCCTCTTCCTTTTCCTCTTGCTAACCTGCTTAATGCATAATTCTGTTGCTCTTGTAATCCCTATTTTAAATACTGCACACTGTTCCTCAACCCCTGATTCCTGCCCCATTCCCCTTAATGCCTCTTTCAAGTATCTCCCCATTTTCACAAAGTCTGCCCCCCTAAAATCCAGGATACGTGTTTTTGTGTGGTTTGGTTCTGCTCCTTCTGTGATTTCAAACCACAATGACTGGTGGTCACTGTTCCCCAAGTGCTCCCCCACTGTTTCCCCCATAACACTGTCCCTGTTTGTGAGCACAAGGTCCAGTATTGCCTTCTGCCGAGTTGGTTCCATGACCAGTTGCTTGAGGAAGGCACCCTGAAGGGAGTCTAGGATAAATCTGTTCCTAGTTGATGCTGCTGCTGGGATGCTCCAGTCCACGTCTGGAATACTGAGATCTCCAACCAGTACTACCTCACCCTTGTCTGCCATCCTTTGGATGGCCAGCATCAGCTCCCTATCTGTTTCTTCCTCCTGGGCTGGTGGTCTATAGATCACACCTGTGCGGATGGCTGGCCCCATTTTCATTTCCAGCCTAACCCACAGTATCTGCCCATTTTTGTTCCTCCTGGATCTCTGTGGCCCTTATGTCATTTTTCACATACAATGCCACTCCTCCTCCCTTTCTACCTGCCCTGTCTCTTCTGAATATGTTGTAGCCAGGTATGGCCATCTCCCAGTCATGGTTATCATTACACCAGGTTTCAGTGATGGCCACAATGTCCAGGTCTGACTGCACCATGACAGCTTCCAGATCTTCCATCTTGTTGTTAAGGCTCCTGGCATTGGCGCACATGGCTTTCCATGATTTGACCTCCCTAGACCGTTTAGCTGTTCTACTCCAGCCCCTTCCCTGGTTGTCCTTTATCCCTGGTTCTCCTTGCTGTCTGCACTTCTGCTGAATTTTGACCCTTTTCTGCCTATCCGCTTCTTGGGCACTAATCTCCATCTTTTGCACACTGCTTTGTAGAGATATCCACTCCTCCGGTTCACTGGTTCCACTGCTAGCTGTGGGGGGTGAGCAAGTAGGTACCCTCCTTGCTGGCCTGCCACCCCCTTGGCTAGTTTAAATGCTTGTCAATGTAACATTTAAACTTATCATTGAGTGCTTGGATTCCCCTTCAGGATGGATGCAGGCCATCAGGCTTGAACAAACCTCCATCCCTCCAGGTGGGTCCCCAGTCACCAATGAATCCAAACCCTTCCTCACAGCACCAGTTCTTCAACCATGAGTTAAAGTTCCTGGTGCATGCACCCCTATGCTCTCCTTGCCTCTCATGAGTAGTACTTCTGAGAAGGTGACAGATGTAGCTACTTGCTTAAGACCCCTCCCCAATTTCCTAAACTCTTCCTGAACTTCCTTTGGCTCCCCTTTTGCCAGGTCATTAGTACCTAGGTGGATAATGACATCCAGCTTACCCTCCCATCTTGCCTTCCCAGCGATCCCCAGGATCTTCCTTCCATCCCTCCATGCCGTGGCACCTGGTAGCGCCACACCTCCCTGTCCTTCCCCTCCTGTGTTCCTAGCTGTATCCCTCTTATGATGGAGTCCCCCACCAGGATTTGCTTCCTCCTCCTCCTCTAGGGTCCACTGCTCTCCCCGCTGAGGTCACCTCCTTGGCTAACCTCCACATCCTTTCCTTCCACTTCTCTGGGTACCTCTATTTGGTTGTCCCCGTTTGCCAGTGTGGCATATGAGTTCTTGAGTGGAATAGGATCTGGGATGTGCCTCTGCCTGACCGCCCTAACCCTCCCTGGGCCCTGTCATCCAAGTGCTCCTCGTTCTCGGCATCCTTTGAGGCAGCGGCATTGGACTGGGTGGTCTCTGGATAGGGTGATGGTACTCCTGACCCAGTTTGTTCCTCGCCTGAGTCTGGCTACCTCATCCCGCAGTCCAGAGAGATGACATGCAGATAGGGCAGCACCTCAGTGTCCAGAAGGTCTGCCTTGAATATGGCTGCCCTGCAGCCACTGCATTGCACCACTCCCCACATTATACTGCAATTATACTGCTATTCCACTACTTGTCTGTTACTGAAGCTCTCCTAGTTCCCTTTTTATTAATTTACTGTCCTAAAAATCCTGCCACTGATCCTCAGATACTTTTCTTTTAAAAAAAGAAAATAAATAAATGAGTCAAAACACTTGTCGTGCTGAGGGTTGGCTTCTTCCCCCTTATGCACCTCCTACTGCACACCCCCTGCTATCCCATGTGTTTAGCTCCTGTCAATCAGATTTAACAGGGCATATAATTTAGAGTTGGGGGAAGGGGAGGGAGGGGGGCGAAAATTTGCAGAAATTAAAGACAGCAAAGAAATACACCACCACTACATTTTAAATTTTCAACAGCCCAAAAACAATTCTAAGTAAAGACAGCAAAGACACTACAGTGTCATTAAAAGCCCACAATCAAAGTTTAAAAGAAAAATAGCAATTACCAGTTAGTGTAAAGCACTGAAATGAATATGTTTCCTTCCCCTTCTGGCTTCTTCTGAGGCAACTTGAAGGACTGAACTGCTTCAAAGGGGTACCATATAGAGTGATGAAGATGGGGGGGCAATGAGTCTGGCCAGTTTCTGACTGGTACCAAAGGTCATCGACACTGTGTTAGTGTTGATGCTGAGTTTTTTGGATTGGAATTAGTGCAGAATATTGTTGAAGTCCCACTGGAGCAGATCTTCCACAGCTGCAGTGGAGGGACTGAAGGTGCCATCTGCATACATGTGGATATGCAAGTTGGCACAGGCAGTGGGGAAGTCATTGAGGAAGATGGAGAAGAGAATGGGACCCATGATGGAACCCTGTGGGACCCAAGCCTGAGTAGGAAGGGGGTGGGGTTACAAGGCACCACTGATCTGTACCAATTATTTTTGACCCGTTAGGTAGGAACAGAACTAAGCAATCTGAATGAAAATAGGATCTTTGATCCTTTGAAGTTTATCTGTTCTAGCTGCTGGTTCGCCACCTGAAATCCTAATCAGACTCTGTCATTCTCTGACTCTCTCCCTCACATAAAAATGTCTGTGGGTCAAGCTACTTTTTCCTACAGGTTTTCCTGACTCAGGAATAGCTTCCCCCACCCCCTTATCCATGTCGCTCCTTCTCTGTTTGCTCTGATAGTCCTTCTCCATGACCATACAACCCTTGTTTGTAACAGTTTTGGAATGATTTACATTTCTACACTCTCCTCATAATCTACTGCTGTCCATCATGTCAGCTCATTTTTATATATATATACATATATACTGTATATATATATATATATTTATATATATATATATATACACACACACATATAAAAATGCATGGGTAACTGTGAGTTATGAAGTTTTGTTACACACCTCAGCCCTCAGTGTGATGCCCCATAAACCTGAGATGCGAGGCTGAGAGGTTTATGGGACACTACACACCGAGGGTGTAAAAATGTTGTCAGTATTATTAGTGCTAATGTTTTATTTATTATAGCCACTAGTGTAGGAACATAGGTGCAAAGAAGAAAACAAATAAAACTGGGGTTCTCAGCTTCTGAGGTTAGTGTGACAGTGATTTTATGTGCTGTGGCATGTGACTGAAGTTTCCCACTGCTTGACGGCAGAAAGGGAAAGTGGAGCCCTAGCATTCCAAATACCATAATAACTGGGTATGACATCATACCCACTTATTAAAGTGAATTTCTAACTTACCCTATGGCAGCTACCACTCGCATGGTGTGGTAGCTGCCCTCCGCGGCAGTCATTCTAGCCAGGTTAGAAATACTGGTTGCAGTCAATAATCTCGGTATTTTACTCATAAATTCATTTTAGCACCAGCTGCCCTATGCATTTTCAGAGCTCTGTTCCAGCCACCACGCCTCCGCGCTTCAGCACATAATGACATGTAGCCAGGGAGAGTGCGGGAGCACGCCCCATTGAAATGAATGGGGCTAGAGTGTTCATTCATTTTTAACATCAAGAATGGCCAGTAACAGATTAATGAAAGGCACTGCTTGACTAACAAGGATCATGTTAGTCAAGTGGTATCTTTCATTGTCTGCACAACTCATTAAAATGATGACTAGTCATTCAATGAAACCCCACTGCTTCCCTGGCCACACGTCATTCGTGTTGATCAGGAGCAATTGCGCTGGACTGGGGCTCTTTAAATGCATCGGGCAGCTGATGCTAAAATGAATTTCTGAGTAAAATATTGTGATTATTGCCTGCTACCAGTATTTCTAACCTGGATAAAAATGACTACCACAGAGGGCAGCTATTATGCCATGTGAGTAGCTATCTATATTGGAAACTCCCTTTAAGGCACTTGATCACACTGATAATCAGTGTAATGAAGGGGATAACCAATTATTATATATAGAATAATACATGGGTGGGTGTATGTAACCAGAATTTTATGCACACCCGAGGTGTGGGATGCTACATAAGCCCTGAGAGCAAAGCTCGATGGGGTTTATACTAACATCCCCCACCGAGGGTATGTGTAACATTCTGGTTCTACACACACCCACCAATGTTTTATTTTTTATAATTACTGGTGATCATTTTTAATCAATGTGGGTTCACAAGTTTGAGTAAGTGAAAGCAGCAGTTGTGTTGATAGCACTCACGTCTATGTGAGCGCAAGAGTGATTGACAGCTGATGATTACAACCGCCCGGTTCTAACACAAAATAACCGGGTGGCTGTAACGTGATTTTAAGATCTAGTTATCCAGATATTAAAAATGATCACTTTATTTGTATTCACATATGTTCCCCCTCTGCACTGGTATAGCGGTACGCTTGTCCCACGGCTGTCATGTTTTTTGTGCACTCCCTTGACACCCATTATTGTATTGATTGTATAGACTGACCTGTATACTGCCCTGCTACCTTTGTTATCTTATTACAAACTGACTGTAGCATTGTCTTGCACTGCTCCCCTATCTCATTCCTCCAGGACACATCTGGAAATGAGCTGTTGCCAGCTCAGTATTCCTATCCTGGTAAAACATTTGAAAAAAAATAAAATAATTTGCAGTCTGTAACATCACAGTCATCTTCACAGCAGCAAACTGTGATGTCATAAGCAGGGGACCATGGCCTCCAGTGGGCGTAGATGAACTGTGAGGGAGAAAGATGATATTTTTATCTGCCCATTCTCAATGATTCAGAGTGTTTGGGGGGGGGGGCGAGTGAATCATACACAGTACATGGGTTGTAAGCTGAGCTGTGTTTAAATACTACGTTTTTCAAGGTACCGCCAGAGGCGTCAGCTGCTCTTTAAGGGAATACCTGATTAAAGAATAATCCTGTTGCAAGAAAAGATGTGCCACAATGTGCAGCAAGACTGTGCATTGCACAGCTCACCACTTTAAGAAGGGAGATTGAAACAGATGTCCTCTGCAGCTGGGAGAGTTTCTGAGAGAAGACAGATGCAGCCACTCAAGGATTAAAGTGGGTACATGCTTATTTCTCAGTAGTAACGCCCCTTGCAGACCGAGGAGGGAGGAAGTGTGTTTAGGCAATGAACTGTACACCTGTAGACCTTGTTATTAACAAATACACTGCATGGTAGGGGTAAATAATAATATTATTCCTTATTTATGTGTTAATACTGCCACTGAGACCACTCTTGCAGTTGTTAAGCGTGGTCTCATGTGCATTCTTAGGATGTAAGAACCACAAACTGCAGCTGAGCAGTTCTGACACCCTAAGAATGCAAGTGAGATCACTCTTACAACTGTAAGAGTGGTCATAGTGGCAGTATCAATATATTATTGATCAAGATCAATCAATAATATATTACAAATTTTTAAAACCTTCCCCCAACAAGCCAGCTGCACGTGAGATGCGCTTTACAGAATGCATGTGTCTCATGTGCAGGGGAAAGGAACACTCCAATTAGTCAGGAGTATTCCCTCGATCTGTATGTGTGTATGTAAACAGGGATATGCTATGGTATCAGTAGAAATATCATTGATATTTCCTCGAGTGCACTTTCACCTTATGAAGTCACTTGTGGCTTCGCCACTCGTGACTTCATAAGGTCAAAGTGCAGTAGGAGAAATATCAATGATATTTACAATGGGACCATGGCATATCCCTTTATATATATATATATATATATATATATATATATATATATATATATAACATGTTTGGCCCACAAGAAAATATTAAGATTGTGCTTACCCTGTGACATAACAGACCATTAGATATAATGTTTTCTAAAAGTCTGTTACATCACAGTCATGCTATCATGAAAGTTTGAATTTTAATTTTGTAATTAGCTATGTGGCACAGTTCTTAATAAATGGGTTTAATAATATTTGATAACATCAAGGGTCCTATGCCAAGTCGCTAAGGGTGGGGGGGGTTCAGATAAAAATGGCTGCACTGTTGCCCCCTACCCTTTGGACCCACACACAAATAATGGGCTAAGTCGCTGGAGGAGGAATCTCCATGACAACTGAGTCACAGTGCAAAAGAGGGGCACCAGATGTTAGTGAATGCAAAAGGTTTTTGGCTGCAAACACACTAGCTAGTGACGCCAAAGAGAGCGTATGCATGGCATAGTGTCAAGTCACCCAGTCATATGGTAATATGCCATGCACAGACCCCTTGGTATTGGTGCAGCTGTAAGACTTTTCCAGCCGAATGCCCTCCCCAACATACCATTGGGTCTGCTGCAGGGCTGAAGAATAATTTATTGTTTTCATCCTACAGCAGCATTCGGTGGTGGCCCAATGGCTTCCCCACCCCCAACCCACCGTCTCCCACTCAGTCCAGCAAAATGTTCTGGCATCCGGTGGAACCCCTCTCACTGTGGCTGAGAATCAGGCACACGAATGGAGCTAAAATATATTGCATTCTAAGGGGACAATCTACTTAGAGCCATGAAATCAAAATAAACACTTAAAGAGCAATTCTCCATTAAAATAAAAAGCTTAAAACCTCTAGATTTACAATAATTACGTTTTAACTTTCTCATTTTCTAGTTATTTGTTTATGTCGGTTTACTTCCCCTGCTGTTGGTCTACTGACCATTGCAGATAATGCAGCACTTATTTCAGTGTCTTTCAAACTGTAGCTGACTCTCCCCTGCTAGCCACACAATTGCTGTTTGTGGCATCACAGTCTGTTGTCATGGTGAGCACTAGGATGTTGTAAACCAAGGCACTGTAAGGTTAACAGGGGAGAGGCAAATGTTTTCAACGGTTTTCTATACAGACATTTTAGATGGACTACAAAGATGTGCTGTAAATCTTGGAAAAGAACATTCAAAAAAAATGTGTTCTCCAGTAAATTGTAACAGCTGAAGCATCTTGTAAGTGCAGAGTTGCTCTTTAAGGATGCAGAGCACTGCTATTTTGAAAGATTTGCATTTAGAAATGAGTGGTATAAACTGGAGATGCAAATGCCTTATTCAGAATATGACATTTATTGTCACACTTTTAAGGGGCCGAACTTCCATCTGTCACTTGTGGCTTTGCCACACATACAATACATTGTGGTCCTCCTCCATCTTTTACAAAAACAAATGACATATTCTGAGTTAGGCCATGGCATGTCCCCTATATATACATGTATGCTACTCTTGTCAGGAAAGACACCAATGATACAGCCATGCCTAATTTTCTAGCTAGGGATTTGAGAGAGGATGCCTGGGGCAGAGACTAAGAAGGACTGTGGCTTTAATCTTTGACCACAGCATAAGAAGAGTTTTAAAAACACCAAAACAGAAAGGTCAATGGATGCCCTGGATCCAAACTTAAAGTAAAAATAAACACAGTAAAGCTAAAGCCTTCTGCTTGATGTGTTTGCGTGGCAGGGACTCCGTCATTTCACAGACTGCTGGAGATGGGAAGATTAATAAGTGCTAGTTTGTGAAAAGAGTGAACAGTTGCACACCAACTATGGGAGCATTTATTGTGTTGGAATTACACATTATGAGCTGTAGGAGCTCAGGGGTCCATGGAAACTCTGGCTTTAACAGGAGCACCAGGCTGGCACAACATTTTGCACTGCCACCTGGGAGGTCAGGAGTGCCAGTCTGGCATGTTGCCTTGCACTTCCAGCTAGGAAACCAGGATCACCAGGCAGGCACAATGCTTTTGACTGCCACCTGGGAAACAATGAGCGTCAGGCTGACACGTGTGTTGCAGACAAGGGGCATGCTGTTCCCTGTAAATCCAGGTGCTCCTCATATGAAATCCAGGCAGGAAAAACACAAAGAAGCCCTCCCACATGAAAATGTAATTGCAGTAATGTTTAATTCCTGCTGTTGTGCATTACTGCTGAAGAATGACAAATCCAGACAAATACTGAGACAAACCCAGAGCAAGGATCCCCAGTGCTTCAAGACATAACTGCCTCTTCATCAGGGCATGCTTTCCACTGCCACCTGGAAGACAGGGAGCACAAGGGTGTGTGAGGGGTACTACTGGATGCCAAGGGTGCTAGGAATGGGGAAGGGTATGGGAGAGTGGTGGCACTGGACGCCAGGGATGCTGTGATTGAGGCAGGTGTGGGAAAGGGATGCCACTGGATTCCAGGGATTTGTTATCTGGGATAGGATAGTGAAGGGGGTACCACTGGATACCATGCATCTATTACCTGGTGCAGGGTGAGGGAGGGGTTACCCTGAACACCAGGGATTGAGATTGATTGTCTGGGGCAGGGTGAAGGATAGGGGTACCAGTGGACATCAAAAACTGCTTATTACAGGAGTGGGGTGAGGAAAGGCCATACCACCGCACACCAGGGCTGTTTAGCACAGGGTGTAGTAAGGGAGAGGAGCGACCCTGTGCACTGATACTGCTTGCCATTGAAAGTATTGGGCCAGCATTGTTGACATAAAGTAGAGTGCATCTGTTATTAAATTTCCTTTTTAAAAAGTAAGGAAATTTATGGCAAAAAGCTATGTTTGGGCATCAGGTAGGGTTGTCTCTTAATGCCACAAAGGTAAGGAAATACAATGCTTGGGTGAAAAAATTCCCCTGACAAATTTTTGTCATAGTGTTTCTCATGCTCTGAACATGATGTACCACAGAGTTGATGTTGCCATAATTTTGGAGCTGTCTTTCCAAGCAATGATATGTGACTATTTTTCCATGCTTGGAAAATAATCCCAAGGTTAGGGCAAACCCAGTGTTCCATTGCACAATCATTCAGCATTTGAGAAAAACCTTGGCTTAGATTCAACAAGGCACTAGTAATTTTTTTTTAATCCTCAGACATCACAGTTCCTTACTTTTGTGGCATAAGAGATCAAGCCTAACTGAAGCTTTAACCTAGAGTTTTATTTTTCTTTTTTGCAATGAATAACAATAAATATTAAGTGAGGGAAAGGGCAGTATCAGCAAAGGACCCTAAAAAGAGGGGGCAGGGGACAGAGTCTGGCACATTTTGGAAGTAAATTATATAAAAGATGATAGCGTGGTTGTTAGGAATTCATCCCTTTCACTGTCCCAGTCTTCACTCCGCTTCTCCCATCCCCTAGTCAGTTCCCCATATCACTGTTCAGCGAGACCTGAGATCACCATTTTCTGAAGGAGCCCATTGGAAAACTTCTGACATCAAAGGAAAAACTTTAAAAAAAATTCAAAGGAGGCCCAGCACACTGCAGCTAATACTGTGAACACATCTCCTGTGTATGGGATACACAGTGGGCTGACTCATGATATGCCATTTATCGTCACATGTGAGGAGGCAGGACAATAACTCACAAGCGGTAGAGCATCATGTGAGTTATACAAGTCCTTCCCCCTCACAAGTGATGATAAGTGGCTTCTTCTGAGTCAGATCATTGTGTGCACAATTTATACAAAGTATTTTAAATTCTAAAGCCTTTAAATTAGTGTGTCTTTTAAAGCTGTAACTGTTTCTGTTTTATTTCCCTGCTCTGTTTTCAGCATGGTAGAGGCCATCGTGATGCCATCTGGCATTGTTCAGTCTGCCCCCTCTTTGGTTTAGGGTTCCTCTGTGACTAGTCTCAAGCAAGGATAAATAGACAAAGTGAGCATAAATTATTTTTCCTCATTTAGAATGCATCAGCGGCTAAAATATACTATTTATCTGTAGTGCTGCACTCACACATACAATGCATACATTTATTTAACCTGAGTACAACACATCACACTATTAGCAGTGCAGCCCAAAGGTTCCCAAAGTTCCATGCCTGTACTCCTTTGCAATTTTTTCTAGGGGTACAGGTACATATACCATAACAAAGCTCCAGGGAGTGCAGGCGGGAAACACTGAGTTCCTTTTGGCTGCACCACTAATGGTGTTATGCTCTGTGCTCTAGTTAAATAAATATATGTTGTTCACAACATTATCTGCAGGGAAACATTTTGTGCTGGGTCTCCTGTATCTGCATTTATCCTGAAGCACAAGAGTCCAAGGAATGGCCTTTCCAGTTGTGATTACTTTGAAAAACATATTTGTCATTAAGGACCAATTTATAATTCCAGACATTCTTGTATTTGCCTTCCCCTTATTCTGTGTTACTTTTTGCATGAAAACAGGATCTCTGTGGCTGGCTCGGTCTTCATCTGTTCCTCTGCTTGTTTACAAAGAGACAAGTCTTCTGCTAGTGACATCACAAATGGATGTTCAAGACAGCACCTCAGGAGTGCAGCACCCCCTCTCATGTTGCACTACAGTGTCAGTATTGGGATTTAACCCAGGTCCCCACACCAGACACTTGGGTTAAATCCCAATTCTAACACTGTAGTGCAGCATGAGGGAAGTGCTGCACTCCTGAGGTGCTGTCTCTCAGATGAGATGTTAAACCGAGGTCCCATCTGCCTATTCTGGTGGTAGTTCAGGTGGATGTTAAAGATCCCATGGCACTTCACGAAAAGAGTAGGGGAATTTCCCCGGTGCCCTGGTCAAATTTCCCCCCATTCACTAAAAATACCACCAACAGCTTAATCTGGTTCAAGATCAGTTGGCATTCATCTGTATCCCCCTCCCCCAGGTCATGCCTGAAAATAGGTAGAATGTGTCTAGTGCTCTTACCCGGTCAACAAAAACTAACTAAATAAAAAATAAATGTAGAAAATAGAAAAAAGGTGGCAATTAGAATCAATGGTGCTCAGACATAAAACGATATATACCAAAGGAAAAAAGTCTGGCAACTCAAAAGGACCACATTCACTATAATTTAAAGTGAAAAAATCCAAATTTATTATAAATACATGATTATAGTAGAGGCAGCAAAAATATTACCACGGTGCAAACAACGCCATAAAAACACACACCAACGTTTCATGTTTTCCAATGCTTTATACCTTGATAAAGCGTTGGAAAGCGTGGAAATGTTGGTGTGTGTTTTATGGTGTTTCAGTAATTTTTGCTGCCACTAATTCATGTATTTATAATAAATCTGGATTTTTTCACTTTTAAATTATAGTGAATGTGGTCCTTTTGAATTGCCAGACTTTTTTTCTTTGAAAAAATAAATGTTTTGTAAATTATTAGGATGTGACAAGTACATGATTATGATGTCACTTGTTCATAAGCAGCCAGAGCAGATAAATGGCATGTGACAAAGGTTTACAGAAAAATTTAGAAGCATATAAAACTTTTAAATGCAAAAAAAAGGAAAAAACCATAATCCCAAAGCTTGTAAGACACTACCAAACTCCGTTCATGAAATAAACCGCACAGAGTTTAAAACTAGGCTAAATTATTTATTGACACATAGCCACGGAGTCCAGACCATGGTATGGAAAAACACATTTGCATTTATTCATTTTCTCTGCTTTTACAGTATACAAAAAAGAAAATTTAGGCGAATCTGTTCAACAGACAACTAAATAAACCAAGTTACAGCCCCCAGTAAAAAAAATATGGAACACCTTTTTTTCAGTACGTGGCTGTGTCTCTTGCCAAATACAGAAATAGAAACCAAACAAATCATGTAATCATAATTGATAAAACAGCCATGTTTATGTAAAGGCTGTTCTTTTTGCTAGAGACAGCTTTTGTATCCTATCACTGACACCACATGTGAGGAAGACAGTGCCTGTAAGTATCAATAAAGAATACAAGATTTACATCCTCCTGCTTGTTGGAAACAGATATTCTAGCCCTCTGCTGGAACCACATGTGTGTGAAGAGTAGCTTATAAATATAATTGAACATGGGCTTTACACACCACCATATGCGAGAGAGGCGGTATTTTTAAAAATAATTTGACAGGTTTTACTTCCCTCTCTGACACCATATGTGAGGAGGTGCCTGTAACCTTAATTGGACACAGTTTTGCAACCCACTCCAAACCCTGTATGTGCGGGATGGAATGCTTGTTAATATAGGTGGACACGAGCTTTACATCCCACGTCTCACACTATATGCTAGGGGTCCTTGTAAATATAGGTGGATACAAAAGTGTACATTCTATCCCTGGTACCTTATGCAAAGATGGAGGTGCTGGTAAGTATAGGCGGATGCATGGTTTATATCCCACATCTAGCACCATATGTGAGGGAGGGAGTGATAATGTATAGGTTGAGACTTGGTTTATATAGGAGAACACAGGTTTTACAGCCCATGGCTTTCACCATATATGCTTAGGGGATGCTTATTAATATAGGCAGAAACAAAATTTACATCCCAACCCACACTCTTATACAAAGACTATCTACTAAAAGAAATGTATATGCTCATAGCCTCCCCCATATTTCCTATTTTTAAAGATGCCATATTAAAAACCTCCCCTTTAGGAAAATACAGGAAAAACAAGTTATCAATACGTACTCAAGTTATACAAAGGGAAAACCTTTCCATAATATTTTTACTTTTTGTTGTGAATAAGTAGATCTCTCGCTACGTCTCTTTGCAAGCTTCTTCACACATCTTCCCAACAGGAATATATGTCATTCTCTGCTGTTGTAGCACGATCTGCAGCTCGCTTGCCAGAAATAAAACATTAGGCAAGTGAGAAATACTGATAAAGTGCTTTTATTGTACTTCCTCAAACCAGGTAGAAAGTCGCTTTGAACGAAAAGCTTATAGGTACGCCTTTCCAACCAAGGAAGATGCCATCTATCTGTAAAAACTTTCCACAGATTTGGAGCAAAAGTACATTCCAAAAGGAAATGCTCCACTGTTTCCACTACTGCTATACCATCCGGATATGGACATATTCTGTTTTCTCTGACATTCAGTTTTCCACATGAACTCAGCCGTAATATATGCAACATACAAACTGGTGCCCTTTTATCTACTAACTGGTTTATGACCAGAATTTATTTCTCAGGCCTACATGATTTAAAAATGGGTTCTTGTGGCCCTATAGTTCTTAATACCTTTTCATACAATTGTTTCCTTGATAAAGTAAAAATGTGACTTTTCTGTATCTGCCACTTAAACAATTTCTATATTGTTGGTTTTAAAAACCCTGGTAAATTTAATGTTTGTGTAACTTATAAGGGTTTATCTTCCCACACTGATAAAAAATGGCGTAGAGTCCCACATATCCATTCCTCAGCCATAGTATTTCCAGATTTCAATGCCAATTTAAATGTTCTGGACCAAAATAAAGTGTGAACGAAGACCATCAGGTTTAACATGTTTACTCCTCCTGTTTGCTTAGGCAGATAGGTCATATCTCTCTTAACAGGGTTCCGTCGACTGCCCCAAAAGATTTGAACATTTGAAGAGCAGGGGAGTTTCCCCATTGTCATGGCCAACTTTGTTCGGTCAATTAAACAGGTCCATGCAACCCACCCCCCAAAATGCACCTGGGAACAATCTATCACGGCTTAGTGTGCCTTTTCTGGTCATAAATTACAAATAACTAACAAACAAAATAAATAAATGCATAAGTAAAAAGGGTGTGGGGGATTTGGCCAAGACAGTCAAGTTTTTGCAAGGATACAAAAGTGGCGACCATTCTGAACTTTTCCATGTAAATTAGAATTTGACCACAAGGGAAACAGTGGGAATGTGGAGCAGCTGCCTGGAGTGATGGTTAATACAGGCACCATTGCCGGGTTCAAAGCTGGCTGGGATGGTTTCAATTTGCTTATTAAAGGGAAGAATGGGGGTTAAAATCACAGTAGTTTCACGGAAGGGTTCCATAGCAGACTGGATGGACTCAGTGTCTTTATTTGCTTGTACCTGTCTATGTTTCTATGTCTAAACTACCCAGAAACCCTGTTTACCTCAGTCAGAAGGCAGTTCAGTTTCTGCACTCTCCCTATCTTGCATGCACTGGAGACACCAGGTGCTAAGGCCTCTGGCTGCCTCAGTGGATCATAATGTTCTCAGATGGCAGGCTGTGATGATATCTCTAGTGACTGTGCCTTGTGTGGTGGCGGGGATGTTGGGGCAGGACCCGGGTTACTCTGCAAGCCTCTTTAAATCATTGTGAGGCACTGTCATCTAGTATTTACAGCATAGGCCTGTGAACCACGAGACCCAGGTTCAAAGCCCACCACAGCCACCAGCTCAGTGTGACCTGCTAAGTCACTTGCCATCCTTGTCCAGCCTTCAGCCCCTCCCAGGTGTAAAAGTTTGATAGAGGCACCGACAGGAAATAAGACAGTGGGCATGGCAACCTGGGTGGAGAAATTTCAAAAATCCAAGCAGCATTTCAACAAAGTTGGTCTTGGCTGCCATGACAGTGTGGAGCAGTGGTGCCCACTACTTCTCCTCTAGAATACACAGAGGCTAATGTATGAGCAGCCATACACAAGAAGCCTGTGTCTGCATTGAGAGGCTTTTATGACCATCAGGATCCTTGAAAGTGAAGCTCGAGAGGTTCACTGATTGCCATAGAAAACTCGCGATAAAGGCACAGGCTTGTCAGTGTATGGGTGCTCATGCCTATACATTATCTTTAATAGTGCATGGGTGACGGCATCCATACCCATTTCAGACATTCTATTTCCTTTCAGTGAACTGGGGGTTGTGGTAAAGGCACCCAAGGGTTGGTAGTGGACTCAAGTTACTAATTCAGAGTGCGGCAGCTTTTTCTGTAAGTTCAAGTTTAAAAAAAAACAGTTTCAGCTTGATTGGATAGAGGAAAGCAGCTGTGTAGCAGCATTCTAAGTTGTGCTGTAGTAGTGACATCAGTACTGCAGCACAACAAGCATATACAGTAGTATATGGCAGAACTCTGTCCTGCATGGAAATCCATGCTTAGAACAGTGTTGTGCTGCACTAGTGACATCACAATGGTGTGTTGCACTGAGTATGTCACTAGTGCAGCACAACAACATCGAACATCATCACACATGTGTGACAAAGGGGCCATGGCAGTGAGGAAGTGAGTGGTGCTAGAATGAACCATTGCAGCTGCACCAAAGTAAGACTTTTTTTTGTACCAGGGGACCTGTTTTGGGGCCAAGGAGTACACTTATGGTTGCCCATACACTATAAAAGACTGTATGAGCAATCATACACATACAAGGCTATTTTAAAACCTTGAGATTTCCCTCATAATGAGACCTTTCGAGCTGTGCACTCAAGGTCTCCTGTTACCACAGAAAACTCTCGACTGAAAAATAGCCTTGTTGTGTATGGTATGATTGCGCATACACAATCCTCTGTATTCCAGGCATGGAATTCCATGCATTACAGCGTTCCACCAAACACTATATGGCTATGCTGGTGCATGTGTTTATCACATCACGACTTGATTGTTGCAGTGCACTACAGGCTGTGCTTCCAGTGAAGTCGGTCTGCCACCTGAAAGTAGCATACACTCATCATGTGGATACACACACACACACACACACACACACACACACACACACACACCTGTGAGTTGCACTGGCTACCTGTGAGACTAAACTTCAAAGGTCTGTTTCTGTGTCCAAAATTATTAATGGAGTAGGTCCTCTGTACCTCTCGAGACAATCCTATCCCACTCAAACACCCAGGCCAATAAATAGAAAGTCTCTGAACACCCCTAACTCAAACCTGGCCTTGGTAGGCGATAGCACTCCAGAATGCACTCCACAGGAGATTAGGACTGTCTCCTGTACAGAGTCATTTTATCACTTGTGTTCTGTATTGATGTTTTCAGATACAGTATTTACATATACTGGTTTTTAATTCAGCTTACAACAGATGGTGAATAATTACATCTGCATCAGTATCTACAACATTGCAGACTTATTACGGTCAGCTCACACATGGCAACTGTGGGTAATAAACGTTATTACATAACTACAGGCAGTACACACACTTAGCTGTAAGCACAATGCCACAAGCCCTGGACTCAGTCAGTAGTGACTTTTGAGTTCAGTCTGTATATTTCTTACTTGTAAGAGACAGAAAAAAAAAATCTCCCACCCAAATCATTATGGCTTATTATTTTCTTTGCCAGTCTCCTTCAAGCGCGCCATTTTTTGTACCTTGAGGTATTTCTTTAAAGCAATCGTCTAGTTTAATGCAAAACAATTACAGCTGGCCTCAGCAGAAGTCCAGTCTAATGACATTCCCATAAAGTCAGAATTTCGGGACATCCCATTCTGTACTGCTGAAGATAGTTGCACTGAACCCAGGCTCCTTGCGTGTTACATAGAAACATAACATAGAAGTTGACGGCAGATAAGGACCGCAAGGCCCATCCAGTCTGCCCATTTCTTTTTCTACCTTATAAATGTGCCATCGGCCTTTGCTCTGTCAGTGGCCTATCTATTCATAGTCATTTGTATTGCTCCCTTATGCCTATCCCATGCCTGTTTGAAGCCCTGCACTGTATGTTAGACTCCATCTGTACCTGCTGCTTATACCTGCCCTGAAGAAGGGATGCTTGGAATTGGAATCTGAAAAATCCTACTTCCAAAATTAAAAGTGAAATAATGTTTTTACCTAAGAAATTAGGATTCAAGAATTAGGATCCCAGTTCCATTTTCGATTCTGAGGTCCTTATTGAAATAGGAATTAATACAGGATTCAGAATTGGAAATTTAGTTCCTAATACCATATATGCTATCTGACTGGAATCATCCAATTCTGGCATCCCTACCCTGAAGTCATTTTTTTCTTATTTATTTAGCCAGGATACCCCACTGAGATGCAACATCTCATTTCCAGTGGGGTCCTGTTTCTAGCCACAATTCTGCAGCTGGGTGGACTGGAGAACTAGGAGATCAAAGAGCACCTTTCTCGGTGCTTCAACAAAGAACAAGGAGCTCCCTTACCTGAATGGGAGCCCCTCTGTGGTGTTAAATAATAAGGGTTCAACTAATAAGGCTTTTGTTATTTGAACCCTTGCATCAATCCTTAACAAAACCCAATTTAAAATCAGTAAATCTGCTTTAGAAATTATGCTCCATAGAAGTAAATGGAGCACGCCCCCACTCTCTTCCTATACAGATGTAAAAAAATGTCGGAGCACGTGGGCAGAACAGGCTAGTCAGAAGTGGAAAAGGAGCATACTGCCAGCCCCTCGGAGCAAATTATGGTCCCTTCCCTTCCTTTGGGGGCTGAACAGAAAAAATTACTTAACACCACAGAAGAGCTCCCTTTCCCGTAAGGGAGCTCCCTGTTCTTTTTTGAAAGCATTGAGAAATGTCAAGAAAAGTGCTCTTTAAGTGACTTGCCCAAAGTCACACAGTGAGTATTTGGCATCAGTGGGATTTGAACCTGTGATCATCTGGTTCCCAAGCTGGTGCACTAACAACTAGACCTCACTGCCTCTACATCATCATAAAAGTCATACTCCTCTGCTTGTCATATCAGCATAATTTCTGCAGCAACAAGTTCTGATGTCACCAGCAGGCAATTGTGACTTCAGACAGGAATAAGAAAGGGGGAATGGAAGACGCTGAAGCAGGCAAAAAGGTCCCGTTTTAATGAAATGTGTTCAGTAACAAAAAATTGGAAGGTTCTGAAACTCATAATTAAAATGAAGGTCTGGAAACTTGAAATTAAAATAGAAGGTCCTGAAACTCAAAATTGAAATGAAAGATCCTGAAGCATAAAGTTAAAATGTAACGTCCTGAAACTCAAAATTAAAATGGAAGGTCCAGAAACTCAAAGTTAAAATGGAACGTCCTGAAACTCAAAATTGAAATGAAGGGTCCCGAAATGTAAATTTAAAATGGAAGGTCCTGAAACTCAAAGTTAAAATGGAACATCCTGAAACTCAAAGTTAAAAAGGAAGGTCCTGAAAGTCAAAGTTGGTGGAGAAATTTTGTGTAACTGAGTTTTGCAAACACAGACTGTTACTTATTTTTTTGTTGTAAACTGGAAACTTCATTGAAGAACTTCAAAGATCTGAAGGAAAAACAAAATGTAGCTGCAGGAGATACCTGCGCTTTAAATTCATTCTCACCACACTTGAACTCTCCCCCCAATTCTAAATGGTCCTGTGACTCACACTAGGTTACCCTAAGTAAGCCACTGTAAGAGAATGTGTCCTGAAGGGTGACCAATAAATAATTATTTTCTTTTTACCTCCCATACCCCCGTTTTCCCTGATGAATCCTATTGTACCCTGTTCAGTTGCTGAGGGTTGCCATCGCTGCTTTTCTTACTCCAACCGAGGTAGGGTTGGCAAACAGCTGCTTTCACAGCCAATGCCACTGCCACTCATTGATCAGCTGGTGGGGAGTGAATGCTAGGCAGTGACTAGAACATCCAGGTATATAGGGAAGTAGTACCTAATACCCCCTTTGGGCAGCAAACAGTAGTTGTTTTAGCCTAATCTGAGCTTTAAAACAACATTTTACATTTTCGGGGAAAAGTACTATCCCCCCTTAACAAAATTGCTACTGACTTGAAAAAACTGTAGGATATGACCACCTTACCTTCACAATGTATGCAGCCCCTGATGGGGGATCCCAAAACTCAGTTTCTCTGGGGGCAGTGCAGCTTACCACCATGTTACTCCTGGGCCAAGCACCCAAGAAATATTTTAATAAATAAGTAAAACTTTTTTTAAATCTCCCCAGCGCAGTACTTTTGAATTTAAAATTGATTTATTTTATTGTTTTTTAATGCGCCCCCATCCTGGTCAGCCTTCCTTCACATCTTCCCAGCTCTGACACCCCTAACTTCCTCCAGGACTTACCACTCCCGTAGTCCCCCACAGCTTGCCCTCCATGGCAGGGTGGTGGGGAGTTCCCCAACCCACCAGGACTAGATCTAGATTCTGGGAGGTGCATGAGTCACAATATGTGGAGCCTGTGGAGGCCGGAGGTCATCCTGTGTGACCAGGAGATTTTTCCATTTTCTCCCCTGGTAGACGGGTCATGCACTAACATCAAGGCACCCATGCTAGTGTCTGCCATGTCTCCCCACCTCTTTAGCTCAGGCTGCCTCTTCCCTGGCTTTTGCCAGGGGCCAGTTGAGCACCAAGCTCTTTCTCACCCTCACTCTCTGAGGAGGAGAGCAGTCCTGCAGATGCTCAATCCTCCTCCCTCAACCAGCCCTCTGACATCTCAGGCTCGCTTGTGAACTCAGGTTGTCTGAATATAAAATCACAAACTTACATTAGTGGTAATCTGACTCTGTAGGCGTGCTTAAACTAATTTACTGCAGCTGCTGAGAGTGGTGCATAACTGCTGTATTGGTGCCTGTCCCAGAGTGTGGGTGCTACTGGAGCTGATCCACTTTGGTTTCACTGAAATACTGCAGCACTGGAGTGATGGAATGTTGCAGGTGTTTCACTGAGATGCTGCGGCAGTGAGTGATGGAATACTGCAGGTGTTTCACTGACATGCTGCAGCATCAGGGTGATGAAATGTTACAGGTGTGTCACTGAGATGCTGCATCAGTGGGGTGCTGGAGTGTTGTAGGTGTTTCACTGACATGCTGCAGCAGTAGATTGATGGATCATTGCAGGTGTTTCACTGAGATGCAGTAATCAGGCGATGGAATGTTGCAGGTTTTCACTGAGATGCTGCAGCAGTGGAGCGATGGACTATTGCAGGTGTTTTACTGAGATGCTGCAGCAGTAGGATGACAGATTGTTGCAGGCATTTCACTGGGATGCTGCTGCAGGGGGGATGATGGAATGTTGCTGGCATTTCACTGAGATGCTGCATCAGTGGGATGATGAATTATTGCAGGTGTTTCATTGAGATGATGCAGCAGTGGGGTGATGGAATGTTGCAGGCATTTCATTGAAATGCTGCAGCACTGGGGTGATGGATTATTGCACGTGTTTCACTGAGATGTGACAGTGGAAGGGTGATGGATTGTTGCAGGTGTTTCCCTGAGATGCTGCAGCAGTAGGGTGATGGACTGTTGCAGGTGTTTCACTGATACACCGCCACAGTAGGGTAATGGGATGTTGCAGGCATTTCACTGAGATGCTGCAGCAGTAGGATGATGGAATGTCACAGGCATTTCACTGAGATACTGTAGCAGTGGTTTGATGGAATGTTGCATGCATTTCACTGAAATGCTGCAGCACTGAAGTTATAGAGTGTTGCAGATGTTTCATTGAGATGCCACAGATGTAGAGTGATGGATTGTTGTAGGTGTCTTACTGAGATGCTGCAGCAGTAAGGTGATGGATTGTTGCAGGTGTTTTACTGAGATCCTGCAGCAACAGGGTGATGGAGTGTTGCAGGTGTTTCACTGAGATGCTGCAGCAATGGGGTGATGGAATTTTGCAGGCATTTCATTGAGATGCAGCAGAGGTGTGATTGAATGTTGCCGGGTGTTTCACTGAGATGCTACAGAAACAGAGTGATGGAATGTTGCAGGCATTTCACTGAGATGCTGCAGCAGTACGGTGATGGACTGATGTAGGCATTTCACTGAGATGCTGCAACACTGGTGTGATGGATTGTTGCATGTGTTTCACTGAGATGCCACAGTAGTAGGGTGATGGAATGTTGCAGGCGTTTCACCAAGATACTGCAGCACTGGGATGATGGATTGTTGCATGTGTTTCACTGAGATGCTGCAGCAGTAGAGGGTTGGATTGTTGCAGGTGTTTTACTGAGATGGTGCAACAACAGGGGGGATGGAGTGTTGCAGGTGTTTCACTAAGATGCAGCAGATGTATGGTGATGGAATGTTGCAGGAGTGTCACAAAGTTTCTACAGCAGTGGGATGATGGAATGGTGCAGGCATTTCACTGAGATGCTGCAGCAGAGGGGTAATAAAATGTTGCAGGCATTTCAGTGATATGCTGCAGCAATGGGGTGATGAATGTTGCAGGCGTTTCACTGAGATGCTGCAGCAGAGGGGTGTGGGAATGTTGCATGTGTTTCACTGAGATGCTGCAGCAGTGAGTGACCGAATGTTGCAGGTGTTTCATTGAGATGCGGCTGCAGTAGGGTGATGGAATGTTGCAGGCGTTTCACTGAGATGCTGCAGTAGTGGGATGAGGGAATGTTGCAGGCATGTCACTGAGATGTTGCAACATTGGGTTAATGGAATGTTGCAGGTGTTTCATTAAGATGCTACAACAGTGGGGTAATAAGATGTTCCAGGCGTTTTCTGTCCCTATGTGGATGCTTCCCACCACTATATTGTTCAGGTCAAGAGTTTGGAGCCAGAAGAAGGAGAGGACCAGAGGTAGATTGAAAAATACATTACACAAGAATCAAGGTGGAGGGAGGGATCCAGCAGGGGAGGAGCAGAAATGTTTAAAAACATTTGTTGCAGGAGGGGGTCAGCCTTTATGCAACCCTCTGCAACTCCTTTATATAGGTGCACCCAAAAAAGCTGCAGTGCAGTGTGTCACAAATGGGTGCTAAAACATTGTGTGTGTACTTTTTTTCTCATTCTATTTATTCATTTTACCTGTCCTCCTTCTGTGCCCACCTACTCCTGCTACGCTCACCGGCCACTATGAAGGGAATCCCACCAGAACTCAACACTAGCCCTCCTGTGCGCCAACCATGTGCCCAGGATTTCAGGGAGGTGACAGTTACCTGGGCTGTCATGATGCCGCAGCACAATTTAACAGGGCCTTTTGGGTTAGTCATTGATTGGTTGTAGTCCTTAGGAGAAAGGGAACAATCCTGCCAGGTTAATTAAGAGACAACCGCTGCTGCTGTCTCTGTGTACAATCCTGCATTACCATGACAACATCCCAAGGGGTGGGGCCTGATGGTGATGCTGCCACACCCTCCTATCAATTGGGCATCATAGCAAAGTCAACCTTGGTGAAAGGAGGCAACACCAAGTCTGCTTCCTTGTGAAATCGGTGGACAAATAGCAGGCAGCCATTCTGCGAGGAGTGCAGGATAGCCTTCTGGGAGAGGAGACAGTGTCCCTTGACTGCTCTTTCAGCTCTTGCCACTCCCGATGGGGACCCAGGCTCAGAACAAAGCCCGCGATCTCCCTCCCCCCCTCGAGTGCATGGCAAGTGCCTTAAAAACTAGGCCCTTGGGGTGTAAACACAGGTTTGATTTGTGAGGGCAATGTGCCACTAGGATCCAATCATGGTGGTATACCCCACTCCAGCCGGAGTTGATGGAAACATTCTGATCCGCTGCCAATTATTGACCTGCAACATTAATTGAGTTAAAAATAAAGGATATTTCATAGTTTTTTAAGTATATGTATAAATATAATGGCTGTATATTAAAAAAACAGAGTGAGGTATTTTGTAAGATATTTGCTGTAAATATAAATGTAATTCTTGTGTATGTTGACAGTAACAACTGAATCTAATATTGTGAAACTTGTTTCCATGATGCAAGGGCGATCTTTGTAATCTGCTATTTATGCTTAACTGTAGAGGCGATAAATGTCATAACTATGTAATCAGCTGTATATATTTGTAATAAAGTCACTTTTGTAAAGTAGGGCTTTTTCGTTATTAAATGCTAGATGTCCTTTTATCAGAAAAGGTAACGGGGTTTCCTTGCTGAAATTTATTTAGCACCTTTCATACACACTGACACTCCGCACACTTTACGTACCAGTGAATGAGACATACTGGGAGTGCTGCATGGGACTGTGCGGATGCAATCCTGGCAGCTGCTAACAGAAGCCGCCAATGTCCACACACAGCCATGGATAACTACATTCAAACCAAATTTACTGAAAAGGAATGTTTACCATAATGGCAGGGATGGCTCCTCTATCTTTTCCTTGCATTAACCGCAGAATCCACAGTTTGACTGGACTCCTGTATTTCTGTTGGTAATGTGAATAACGATACTGGTACTGTTAATGTAAAGCAAGAGGCTGCTGATATCCTGCAGCAGGATGGTTCGGTGCTGCATCGACTAACGTATCTGATCCTCAACACACGGCACCTCGGGTTGAGCCCAAAGAGGTTGCAGGCCCATCAGATATGCAACAGCAAGGCCTACTCTCCTCTGAAGGTGTGACAGGGATGTTTCCTCGGCTAATGAGTCAGAAGCTGAGGAATCCCAAACAGAACCTCAACAGAGACCTAGGCCATGTATGGTTGACTTGTTTGCTCCCAGTGGTGAGCCAGCACAATGTAGAAATGTGGTGCGTTTAAAGTACATGGGGGGCTTAACTGAAGTTCCTGATAGAGTGTATGTGATAAAGAATATGCTTAAAAGCATTGTGGGGTTTGTTCCAGCAGATTTTTATGCCCTGATTCATGTTGCAGGGGAAACCTGTTTATGATGTAAGCTTTAAACCATCATGACTCTGGAAAAACTTTGAGAAAATACACTGTACTAAAAGATACCCCATTATGGTCCTCCTTTGTCTCAATCCCCCTTACCAAATGCACTATCAAGGTTGTTACAATTAGCCGGCATGGTGGTGCTGAGGGTTGAGGTGCTGGACGCCACACCTCGCATCACGCTGGCGACCTGGGTTCGGGAACGAGCCCAGCCGCTGGAGGTCGGCGGGGGGGGGGAGATCGAGCATCCGTAGGACTGCTCTCTCTCTCTTCCTGGGGAGGGTTGGGGAGATGCAATCACTCCAGGTGCGGCCTCTGGTGGTGATCAGAGGTGCCCAGCGTGGTGACACAGCGGACTCTTAGGGGAAGAGTTGCGGCATAGCGTTGCCTTGCGAGCCGCGCTCTGAGGGGGAAGAACCGGTACATTAAAAAAAGGAAAAACCCACTCCTGGGGATAGATGATGCACTTCAGCCTTCTATGCCCACACTCCCAACTCCAGACTGCCTCCTCTCTCGTCAGGTTTCTTGGGCCAGCACTTTGCCCTTGAACTGGAGTGTCTTGGGTGGATAGGGCGACCCTACCTCTGGAGGGTATAGACCCGGAGGTGGTGCTGGGTTGGGAAGGAGGGGAGTAGCAGCCGCAGAAGGAGGTAGTGGCTGGAAGTTCCCCGAAGATGCCAGAAGGAGTTCCACAGGTTAAGTGGTGATAAAAATAAAGTTAAAAAAAAAAAGGTTGTTACAGTTATTTTTTACAATGAAGGGGTGAATATTTCAGAAATTCTATACTGGCTACATCAGTGGTGTGAGGTCTTGGACTGTCCATCCCCGTTATAGACACTAAATTGTTTTGGACACGGGGATGAAAAAAAAGAGTAAAACTGCTCCAGGTCATTTACCAGGGAATTTTTTTTTTTTTGGGGGGGAGTTGTTTGTTTTATTGGCAAAGACAGGGGCCTTTGCTTCCACCAAGGGCAACTCAGGGCTCTAGGAGAAATCTCAGCTCTGTCTGTGATAGACCCAGGTGCAACCTCTCTTCCAAGTACTGTATGTGCAAGTCGGTTTACAGTGTCTAAATCCCTTGAAAGGCAACCTCTGTGAGGAAATTGGCCATTCCTATAGACACTGTCCCTGGGTGGCACATAACCATACTGATGGCCTAGATCAAGAGGAGCTTATAATAACTGGGCAAACAAAAGAGGCTGGTATTATACCTGACTCCCCTCCCCTCATGGCAGATCCAACTCCCCAGAAAGAACCCCAGACCACACAGACAGAGGAGCAGTCAGCTACAGCTGAGCCTTCACCGGCTATTCCTATGGCTGCCCCCCCCCTCCCATTTCTGAACACATTACTGGAAACCCAACTACTGACCAAAAGGTTCAGCAAGATACAGGTTCATCTCCTACTGAAGAAGATGTTGCACCTGTACAGGTGACTCACCCCTCAGTATTGCCTATGCAGGAAACCAGTGGCCCAAGAACACTTGATAAAGGGTCAGCACAGATAGGGGGTGTCCCAGAAGATATGCCTATCACTCCCCAAATGGATGATGACAAGCAGAAAAGAGAGCAAGAACAAATAAGACACAGCTAAAATGACCTAAGCAGTTACTGAAACATACTTCTGCCCCTGCAGTGCTGACCAGGAACTGTATGCTGCGCTTCCCAAAAATTGGGATGATACTGAGGAAGAAGGCATGGAATCCAAGGGATCATCTGTCACCGCTTCTTTTCGAGATCCTTCTTCTGACCAGGAGGATACCCTCTCAGAGGCCTCAGTAGCCAAAAAGCACAGTGGTAGGAGATGGAGAAGTTTATGTCTGACCTGATCTCCACACCCACACGCCCCCATTTGTTTCTGATAATCGTGTGTTGGGTGTAACTCTTCACTTTGTGACACTTAATGTCAATAATATAAGAAACTATAAAAACAAAATGGTTAATGACATTTTCCATCTTACAATCTTTACTGGGTACATTTTTTTTTCTTGCAGGATACATGGTTTAAAACTATTTATGAGTTTTCTCAAGCTATTAAATTATGGACATCAGGAGTTACTTAATGGTCACAGGGTGAAGAGTTACGTGGTGGGGTTGGAATGCTGTTCAAAAGGCCCAAGGTTTCAAGTACAAAAGGATCTATGAGGAAGGCTCTTGTAGCAGGCCACGCCCGTAGGACTAAGCCGCCAGGCACTAGAACCACATTAAAAACTAGCTAGCAGTCTATCAAGGAGGACCACCCACCGTTGATGTCAGTCAACTGACGGGCTGACATCAGCCCAGCCTATATAAGTGGGTGGTTCCCCACATCTCCATCTGTTCTTTTCCAGCCATCGACCCACGCACATCAGACCTTAGTGGACACCGCAGCTACGGTCGACCGCCACTTCCTGCGCTTACCGCACTTCTTATTTTTTGTTTTTCTTTAGTGTAAAACATTGAATTTTCAGTGTTTTATCAATGAGTTTATGTCTTCTCCACCAACCTCATCTTCCGACCACTCCTCAAAGTGTGCCTGCAGTAAACAGATACCTGAAAAGGATGGCCATTCTGTGTGTCTCATCTGCCTTGGCCCCAACCATGACACCAAAGCCTGCTAGTTTTGTCAGAAATTCAACCAGGTCACTCGAAGACATTGTTTAAAAACTTTGGAGAGCCACCTTTTGAAGCAGAAGTTGGTCATGATGAAGAAGGAGCTACAGGTTGGGAGCTCTTCAGTCTCACTAGCAAAGTCCTCTGGGCCTCTTCCTCTTCTCACAAGGAGAAGCCCAGAAAGCATAAGCACCAGGACAAACACCAGGACCAGTCAGCTTCCCGTTAGCGGTCACCCCACAAACAGTCCCCCCATTGGGGGTCGGGTCCTCCAGCCCACCAGCCATCACTTCATCTGGGCAGTGGCTCCATTGCCTGCCCTTATCTTAATTTCAGGTGGAAGCACTTCGGGGCAGGGGACTTCATCTCCTGTTCCCCAGCACCTAACACTCAGGTCCATATCTTAAACAGGCTCTCTCCCAGATGGCTTGGCCAGTGTTGGTCTCTCAGGCATCAGCTCTACAACCGTCGCCCCACTGCCCATGGTGCTGCCTTCATCGGCTCACCAATGTCAGTCCTGCCAGGCAATGCCCGCAGCAGGCTACAGCTATCTCTTTCTCACTGGTGTCACCTCTGCCTTTAACTCAGGGGTCTCCATCTCCTTAGGCATCAGCTTCTCCAGCTGGGCCTGAGCCTGCAGATCCTTTGCCTGGGCATTCCAGGCCATCACCTGCTGGGCCGCCCCCAGTGCTGCCGCAGCCCCAGCCTAGGGGCCTGACTCCATCATCACCCCTGCTGCAACCTGTCTCACAACTGACGCCTGCTGGCCCATCGCTAGATCCTGACACAGTGCCTGGTGGACCTATGCCATAGTACCCTTTGCTGGCTCCTTAGCCATTGTACCATTCCCTGGTGCCTTCTTTTCCTTTCTTGCCAGTGTATAATATAGCACCCCAGGTGGATTATAATGCCCTTTTTTCAGCATGGTGGTCCTTCATGCAAAAGCAGACCCCTGCCCCTCAGGGCCCACCCTCCCCAAAACCCTCAGCCCCTGAATCCAGATAGTGCTGGTCCATGCGAACCCCGTACATCAAGGTCCTCAGGGGCTCAGCCTGATGTCAGCTCAGGTTCTAGAAGGGATGATTGCCAGCCTCTGGCACTGGTCCCAGCTAGTGTTACTACTGAGGATGACTCCGAGTCTTCGGGGTATTCCTCCTCTCCTGGTGAGTCTTCGGAGGGGATGACCAGTCTAAAGAGGTGCCCAAGCCCTTCCCGATGACCCATCCTTTATAGATGTCATGCACCACATCCAGTCTATCGTGAGCTGGGAGATGGAGGAGCAGGGCCCGGAGAGATGCCTTTTAGCCCTCTACCTTTGACAGCGGGATGCCCTTCCCGTGGTGGTAACCCCTTTGATTGACTCCTATGAGGATGTCACTAAGGCAGCCTGGAATCACCCTTCTACCACATCTCCTCTGCCTAAAAAGGTGGACTGCCTTTACCATGCCCTGACTAGCAAGCCTTTTCTGGGCAGCCACCCTAAGGTGAATGGGTGCACTAATGGCGCACAACCACTTAGAAGCCTTCCAAGCACCTTTTAGTACCCTTTCCCTCGACTGGGAGTCCAAGCAGCTGATCACCTTGGCAAAAGGGTTTTTGCTTCTGGCTATCCAGGCCATAAATTATCTGGCCCACATAGTCCAATACCAAAATGTTCTTTGGGAGCAAGTCAGGGACCTGGTCCAGACTTTACCAGAGGACCCCACTAAGACGCAGCTCACCCAGCTTACAAAGTCGGGCTCAGATGCTGACAATCACGTCCTCTGGTAGTTTATGATGCTGTTGATGCCTCCATGCTGTTGTCTGTCTCTGGCGCCATATTTGGCTCCAGGTATCTGGCATTGCCTTGGATGAGCAGGCCAGCATTTTAGACACCCCTTTCTGGGGATCGCTTCTTTTTGGGGTATGTCCAGGACATCATTTCTACCCTGCAAGAGTCAGGATGGGCATTCACGTCAGTCCATTTGCTCTATCACATCCAACCTAGAGAAGGCCAACATCAATCCTTTCGCAGGTCCTCCCGCAAGCAGTCTCCGAACCAGCCTGCCAAAAGTCAGCACAAACGTAAGGCCACAGGTGCCCCTACTTCTGCCAATGCCAGAGTACCCAAAGCCCCTGCGACCCACCTGCCTGAGCCCCCCCCACCTTCTGACTGCTTAGCCCCCCTAACGAGGATCCAAGGGAGGTGGTCAGTTGTCGGTTCTCCCTCCACCTAGAGGGGTGGCAGGGGGTGACTGCAGAGAACTGGGCGCTCCAGATCATAGCACATGGTCACACTGGAGTTCTGAGAGTGACTACCAAAAAACTCTCCTGTCCGCTCCACCTACCCCCACCCACACACACACACCTCTCTGGTTTTGGGGGAAATTCAGGTTCTTCTTCAAAAAAGAGCCCTAGAGCCAGTCCCTCAGGCTCAATGGGGAAGGGGGTTTTACTCCCACTTCTTCCTCATCCCCCAAAAGACCAGGGATCTCCGTCCCATCCTGAACCTGAGCCATCTGAATCTGTACATCGAGTACAAACATTTGAGGATGGTCACCCTCCAGGGGCTGTTACCCCTTCTGCACCAGTGGGACTGGCTGTGTTGACTGGACATGCAGGATGCCTACCTGCACATCCAAGTCTTTCCTGCTCATCGTTGCTTCCTCTGCTTCCACTTTCTGGGGGCTCATTTGCATTTCCGAGCCCTCCCTTTTGGTCTCTCCTCGGCCCCGCCTGGGTATTTACCAAATGTCTGGCAGTGGTGGAAGACGCATTGTGCAGGCAGGGCTTCTAATGTGTTCCCCTACCGGGACAACTGGCTGCTAGCAGCCCCCTCCAGGGACCACTTAATTCAGACCCTGGAATACACCTTCCACCTCTTCCAGGCCCAGGGTATCACTATAAATCTGCCAAAGTCCTGCCTCTACCCATGCCAGCACCTCCAATACATGGGGTGGTCCTGGACACCGGACAGGGCAAAGCTTTTTTGCCCAAAGACAGAGCGGAGCGACTGATGGAGCAGGCCTATCTGGTTTCCTCCAACCGACAGTCCCCACCAGAGTTTTCCTGTGCCTTCTAGGCCACATGGCAGCAACAATTGCTGCGGTTCCCTCAGCCCGCCTGCATATGTGGGTTCCTCAATGGACCTTGAGGGTCCAGTGGGACCAACACTTGGATGACCTGGACCAGTTGGTCCTGGTATCTGACCCGGTCCGGAGGGTTCTGTCATGGTGGCTGGATTTGGCCAACCTCTTACGGGGGCTCTCCTTTCAGCTCTCAACCCCCCGACAGATGCATCCAGCCTGGGCTGGGGTGCTCATCTGGCCGATCACCAGACCCAAGGTACCTGGACGGATGTGGAACAGGGTCTTCCTATCAATGTCCTGGAGATGGGGGTGGTTCTTTATGTCCAGCAGTCCTTTCAGACTCATCTCCTCCCAAGTCTGCTGCTGGTGCAGACAGACAACATGTGTGTGGTGTACTACATCAACAAATGGGGGGACCCATTCTTACTCCCTGTGTGGGCAGGCGATGAGAGTCTGGTCTTCGGCCATCGAGCATGGTCAGGAGCTCTCGACTGTTCATGTTCCAGGCATTCAAAACATCTTGGTTGACTGTCTCAGCCGCTCCAAGTCATGGGCTCACAAGTGGGAGCTTCTGACTTCGGTGGATGAAGATCTCTTCAACAGGTGGGGTCATCCAGAGTTGGACCTCTTTGTGTCCCCACTCAACACAAAACCAACACTTTTTTGCTCGCTCAACCCCAGGCTTGCTTTTTCTGGCAAGACACATTGTCTCTCTCCTGGAAGGGGGTTTCTGTACGCCTTTCCTCCCTTTCCGCTCCTGCAGAGGGTTCTGCTCAAGCTCCAATTAGAAGGGGCAGAGATGATTCTCATAGTCCCCTTCTGGCCACACCAAATCTGGTTACTCTTACTGGAACAGCTGGCAGTAGCACCTCCGGTGTCTCTGCCTCATGCACTGGCTTACTCTCCCAGGACAAGGGCATCCTAGTACATCTGGATCTCAAGTCCCTGCATCTCCATCCATGGCTCCTGCGGACCTAGCTATTGCCCACTTTGGCATATCTTCCAGGGTCACAGATGTTCTGGTAGCTGCCAGGAAACCCTCCACCAGGCCACTTATGCTATGAAATGGAAGCGTTCTACATTTGGGCTGCTGTTCACCAACTGGATCCTTTCCTCTGCCCGGTGAATCAGGTGTTGGAGTACCTCCTTTCTCTTTCAGATTCCGGCCTGAGGTAGTCCTCCTTTAAGGTGCACCTTTCTACCATCTTTGCGTACCATGCACCTGTTGTGTGCAAAGCTGTCGCTCAGCTTGAGGTATCGCGCACATTCCTAAGGGGCATTTTTGCATCTGAAACCTCCCATTCGGGACAAGGTCCCTCCATGGGACCTCAATTTTATGTTGGAGAAACTCACTTTCCCTCCCTTTGAACTGGCCGCGAGTTGTGAGCTGCGCTTTCTGTCATGGAAAGCACTTATTTTAGTTGTCGCTCAGCTTGAGGTATCGCGCACATTCCTAAGGGGCATTTTTGCATCTGAAACCTCCCATTCGGGACACGGTCCCTCCATGGGACCTCAATTTTATGTTGGAGAAACTCACTTTCCCTCCCTCCCTTTGAACTGGCCGCGAGTTGTGAGCTGCGCTTTCTGTCATGGAAAGCACTCATTTTAGTTGCTATTACTTCTGCTTGAAGGATTTCCGAGCTACAGGCTCTTACGTGTAAGAAGCCTTATTTGTTTTTTCACAGACAGGGTGTCTTTGCGTACTAATCCTAAGTTTTTACCTAAGGTGGTGTCGGAGTTTACTTTAAATTAGTCCATCCACCCGCCAGTTTATTCTCCTGAATATTCTAATCAGAGGGAGGCATTGCTCCATACATTGGATGTACATAGCATGTTGTAGTACTGCATGAACTGCACAAAGCCTTTCAGAAAACCTGAACAGTTGTTTGTTTCATTCACCCCTAAGAGAGAGGGCGCTCCTGTTTTCAAACAGTGTTTATCTAAGTGGTTAGTGAATTGTATTGTTTATTTCTACCGCAAGTACAACAAACCCCTTCCGGGGGGAGGGGGGGGAGGTTAAAGGCCATTCCACCGGGGATATGGCTGCCTCCACGGCTTGTTTCAGAAATGTGTCTGCAGTGGACATCTGTGCAGCTGTCACCTGGAGTTTGGTCCACACTTTCACCAAGCATTACAGTCTGGACATCGCTTCTTGTCGCAGGGTCAGTTTTGGCCTAGCAGTACTTCAGGACCTTCTCTCCTGAGCTCTTGGCTGCTGATCTGTCGTCCTTCTGGTGGTGTTTGTGGAGGGGTTGTGGGATAACAGATGGACCAGACACTGAACTTCAGGTTCAACACACAATCTCTGTGTGATGTTTATTCAAAATACAGGAAATAAGCTTCTGCAATGCCATATTCCTTCTTTAGTACATCAGTTTGCAGCAACAGACTATGTATGCCCTTTCTCTGCACTTAGCCAGCACCTACTCACACTGATCTCTGATCCAAACATTTTTTTTTTAAATTAAAGTTTATTGGAGAATTTTTCCATTAAAGTACATATACAGACAAACAGACATTAAACCAAATTCTAACCTCTTAAACAATAATAAAACCGATATCAAAGGAGAAGGAGAGAAAGAGAAAGGAGAAGAAAATCAGAGAGGGAAAGGGAAAGGAAAGAAGAAAAAAGAGAAGAGAGAGTACCTTTACTACCGAAGAAAAGGAGTTGAAGAGGGAATAGAAAAGTTTTTGGCTATTGGCTATTGATCATACATTATGGTTTCTACCTAAAACTAGATGACTCTCACCAATATAAATATAACGACATATGCAGGAGACCCAAAAAGGTATAAAACAAGGAAGGTGCACGTGCGTTAAATATAAAAAATAAATAGAATATACCATATAAAATATGACATAACAAATGTAGGCCTCGGGGGGGGTGACCTCCTAATTACATTTTCAGCTAGTATATCTCAGCTGCACCTAGAGTAACGTTCTAAACATATCTTTCCAACAGCTCTAGAATAGGTTTCCCCTCACGAGAAGCCATGAAATGCAGAAATGGCAACCACTTCCCTTTGAATTTATCTACGTATAATCTCAATTTAACTGTCAGGTACTCCATGTCTAAGATCCTGATAAAAATATCGTACCATGAGGTAGTTGCAGGCTTATCTGGGATGAGCCACAACAAATTGATGGCCTTGAGGTCTGCCGCCACTAGGATCCCATACAGATAGCGGGAGGATCTAGAACTGAGAGAGGGAGGGGGCAACCCCAATAACCAATATTGAGGGGTATCTGGCATCACGGTCTCAAAAACCTTCTCCATAATGTCTCTTATTTCCCTCCAATATTCCTGAATAACCTTACATTCCCAATAAATGTGAAGGTAGGATCCAGTTGACTGACAGTTTCTCCAACAAAGGTCAGAGTGATATAATCCAAAATGTTTTGTCACCACTGGAGGTCTGAAGTATCTAACAGCCAATTTTCATCGAAATTCTTGCCAGAAAAGGGATGCTGAGGTAATATGGATGCCCTTCCAAATGGAAGTCCAATCCATATCTGATAAGACCACCGCAAGGTCTTTGTGCCAAGCATCCTTAACTGGTGTTTGGGAGTCCCTCTCAGCCGAATTCATACCCTGCACTATTTTCGAAATCAATTTTTTTTGGTGGGGGATCTTAATCAGGGAAATCAGAGTGGATTGTACTGGATTATCCACTGGCACCTCTCCAAATTTTGCTCTATTTCATTTTGACGGACTTAGTGCCTAAGCTGGAGATAACGAAAACAATCTGTGTGTTGGAGGTTAAATTCAACACTTAATTGTTAGAAGGATTTTATTTGGTTCCCATTAAAGCACTGACCCATGGTGTTTAAACCATTTCTATCCCAACGGCGAAAACCCAGATCCCTCTTCAGAGGGCCAAAGTCATGACAACTTTGCATTGTCGTGGATTGACTAATCTTTAGAGATAAGCCAAGTTTCTGACTCATGTCCCTCCACATCTGAGAGATTACCCTCGTGAAGGGGTTTCTGAAATCTAGCAAACGTAATCTGGAGGTATCCAGAAATATTAAATCTGAAATGTTGCCTAAGGGAGAGTTAGCAATTTCAATGTGAACCCACTTAGGGGGGGAGTTCCGAACCATGGTGATCAGAGGTTGTAGCTGGTAGGCCCAGAAGTATTTCTGGATGTCCAGAATCCCAAAGCCCCCTCTTTCCTTGGGGGCCAACATGACCCTCCATTTTATTGGAGGCCTTCTCCCAGACCAGATAAATTTGAAGATGGTGGAATTCAGATCCTGCCAGAATTTCCTTGGGGGTCTGAGCGGAATAGCACCCAGGATGAACAACAGGCGAGGAAGGTTATTCATGCAGATAGATTCCCCCCTGCCAGAGAGGGAGAGAGGAAGCTCCATCCACCTGTTGCAGTCCTCCCGAATCTCCTGGAGCACCCTTAAATGATTTGTGGAGTATATGGCCTTATAATCCCTGGGAACCCAGGCCCCCAGATATCTAAACCCAGATTTACACCACTTGACTCGCTGCACCTCTGGTAGGGGTTGACCTGAGGGACCACCTAGGGAAAATAGTTCAGACTTATCAAAATTTACCTTGTAGCCTGAAAAGGCTCCAAATTCGGAGAGAAGGTCAAAAATCCTGGGAATAGCCACTACTGGGTTTGAAATATGTAACAAGGTGTCATCGGCATATAAAGAAACCTTAACCTCCACCCCCCCGGACTCGGAGACCCTGAAAGATATCGGTTTGTCGAATGTATGCTGTGAGGGGTTCCAAACTAAGGGTGAACAAGAGAGGGGAGAGAGGGCAGCCCTGCCTGGTACCCCACCCAATCCCAAACTGGGTGGAAACTGCCCTGTTCACCCAGACCTTTGCCCTAGGTCTGGTGTACAGATTGGTGATCCAGGACCGAAATTTATCCCCGAATCCAAAGCCCCCCAGGACCAAGTCCAAATAGTGCCAATTTAAATGATCAAATGCTTTCTCAGCATCTAAAGACAAAATTGCAGAGAGTGGAGAATCCATGGGGAGCTGGGTCGATGAAATGACATTCAGCAACAATCTAATGTTGTCCTGGATGTGTCTACCGGGTATAAACCCAGTTTGATATGGTGAACGAGAACGGGGACCACCTTCTGTAATCGTTCACTAATAATCTTTGAAAAGATTTTTGCATCTTGGTTGAGCAACGAGATAGGCCAGTAACCAACACATAAGGCAGGGGTCCTTCCCTGGTTAGGGCAATACTGATATGAGGGCTTCCCCCCAAGTGTCCGGCAAGGCCCCCGGCTCCTGTGCCACATTACAAACCTTGGTAAGCAGTGGGGTTAACACATCTTGAAATCTTTTGTAAAATTCCGATGTGAATCCATCTGGGCCGGGAGCCTTGCCAGACCCGAGAGCCTTGATAGCTGCCCCCACCTCGCTCTTGGTAAAAGGAGCCTCCAAAGATTCTCTCTGAGAATGAGACAAGACAGGGAGCTCCAATCTCTGTAGAAAATTCAGGACTTTCTCACCATGGTCTTGTATCTCCTCTGCCGCATAAAGTTGCTTATAGAAATTAGCAAACTCCTGTGCTATCTCATCAGGGAGAATCTTGTAGATTTGACCGGATGATCCTGAACTGACCTTCGCCACATATCTGTCAGCCGCCTGCTTCCGAAGTCTTTGTACAAGCAACCTACCTGCCCTCTCTCCCCTCTCGTAGTACCTTTGCCCAGCATATCTAAGGGAGTTCTCTACCCGTCTTTGTAATAAGGAATTATAGGTGTCTCGGGCTTCCCTCAGTTTTTTGAGGGTAAGATTGGACCCTGTACATTTATGTGTTGCCTCTAAATTAGCAATAGAGGTAAGAGCCTCTTGTATACAGGCTTGATGCAGTTTGTGCCTATGAGAAGCAAACGCTATCATGTGTCCCCGCACTACGGCCTTTAGAGCGTCCCACAGATATTTGGGTCTAGAGAGTGCTTCTGTGTTTTCTTTTAAGTAGCACTGGATAACCTGTTTAGTGGATTCTCTATACTGTTTATCATTTAATAAACCTGGGTCAAATCTCCAGAATCCACCTCCCACCTCTGTATGCCAACGAAGCTGTGCCTTAACCATGGCGTGATCAGAAATCGTGATTGGGAGGATGGAAATATCCCTAAACATGTGCAGAGCATTTCTCTGAGTGTAAAATCTATCTAACCTAGAATACATATTTGAGGCCGTGGAAAAAAAAGTAACATTTTTCATGGAGGGATTGAACTGTCTCCATGGATCCACAAGTTGCGAAGTAATCGAGAACAGGACTTAGATCCTGGAGTTTTAGTAGAGCTTCTGTCTTTATTAATGTCCTCTACACAGTTCCAATCCTCCATGAGGATTACCTGTCCAGGGGGCAATTTGGCTATGGAATTAAAAAGGGAGCGGAAAAATTCTCCAGAAGGTGGGGTAGGGGCATAAATTCCTATCAGATGTATTACCCGACCCTTATAAATGCCGGAGACTATTAGTTGATGTCTGGAGCCTGACTTAACAACGGACTGAATTTAAAAAGAAAGCCCCCTACAAAATAAGATGGCGACACCCCCCTTTTTAATTATTTGGGTGCTCATCCAAACATACTACACCCACCCAAGCCCTTCGCAATTTCATGTGTTCTCCTGAGGTCAACCTGGTCTCCTGTAAACAGGCAATGTCACATTTCTCCCTTTTAAATTCAGCTAAAACTTTAGCTCACTTAATTACATTGTTGATTCCTTTTACATTGAGTGAACAGATTGTCAAGTCAGCCATTGTCTGTATATGGGGAGACTCCAGAGACATATGGGCAACCTGCGTTCACTCCTACGGTCATAAATCCATGCAACAAAAAGTAATCCTCTCTCAAGAAAAAAGAAGGAAAAATAAGTATAGAAAAGAAGTAGAACAGAGAACAATAAACCAATACAGAAAAACATTAGGTGCAATGTAACTTTAAATGCAACAAACATAATACTTATCTTTGCTCCTAAAAAGGAGCTCAATGACATAAAGCCGTTGATCTTGTGTGGCTTAAAAGTCAAAGCATCCATCCAGGGTAATAGAAATCACCCCAGCGGCGCCGAGGGGGAGAACTACAATTCCCAAAAGGAACAACACCTGCTAGGAGTGAAAAGGTTAGGGGTCCCCCGAAAACCTAGGGGACCACAACCCGTGCCCTCTTTTTGTTTTCCTTATGAAACTTCCGGGATGGGCTGGAAAAAACTCTTCAGTTCTCCAACATACAGCATAACCTTAAACATCATTAATGGAGAATCAAGTGCAACATTAAAACTTATACCCTCACTTTGAATCAGCATAAAAAACATGGACCAACCCGAAGGGGGGTACGTCAACATGGCCTCTCACCCAAGTGCAGTACAACTACATAGATTTTCCCATCCACATCCTAACGATCCCCATATAATATAAGACCAGGGATTCAACTGTGAGGACATAACACTACTATAACCGGATGATAGATATTCGCTATTCGTACCTTGAACAAATGAACAATAATCTAACAAAGCAGTATTCAAGGGGGGTAACTAAGTGTCTTTAACAGTCTGACAGTATTACTTTTCATCACTGCCTGAGGAAATTGCTACCTCCCCATCACTGTAAAAACAAAAAGGAAAGGAAACAGCAGTAATTTAATAAGTAGAGGGGTGGTATGGGCGATATAACCAGGACCCAGTTAAAACTTTGACACTTGTGTTAATGCGAGGCATTCAGGCCACCATCCGTGGAGAGATCCGAAGTTGGACATATGAGCACTGAGCCTCACAGCACTAGGCCTCGCACCAGACCGGGTCCAATCTTTGGAAAAGGCAGGGGGAAGGAAGTTGGGACTGGACTCCAGGAAGGTGCCACACCAAAGAGTGATCCCACCCTGCACAACCTTCCTTAAAAGGAGGTCCGCCCTCCAGCCCCATCGTATCTCAAATGTGAGATGCTGCAAAAGGAAAACTGCTAAACTCCCCTAAGCCCAAGGTGAGACTGTCCGGCAGGGAGAAAACGGAAGGGTAAGCATCGAAAGGTGCTAAGCTGAACTGATGAAATACCGCTTTAGATTTCACAATATTAGGGTGGATTTGACCTTGACAAACAGTCCCTGGGAAAGAATAAAGTTAGAGCAGTTCAGGTATTTTTCTGGGAGTGTTGTCCTTTGGAGAGCCACTTAGAGAGGTCAGCATGGAGGGGCAAAATGGAATCAGCCCTAAAGTGGGGTTGATAGTTCATCTTGGGACCCGGAGCCACGGCCCAGAGAAGCTGCTCTATCTCCTTCTCAGCGATTTCTTCTTTGATGTCAGGAATTTGAATGTCTTTGGAGACCAGGAAATCATTTGCCATTAATAGTGTCTCAAAGATTTTGGGACCTTCGAGGAGATCTATCCACAGTTGAGCAGGGTAACGCAGTTGGGCCCTCATACCCTTCTCCCTGAGCTGCTTGACAACACTGAGCACCATTCTCTGACGCTGGGCCAATGCAGGGGGGAAGTCTTGGTCTATAAAGACCTTAATCCCATCAAAGTTTAAATCCCTCTTCGCCCAAGTGAGACGGAGGATTTTATCTTTTGTGGGGTACCTTTGAAATTTAATAATGATGGCTCTAGATGGGGCACCCTGCTTGGGTTTTGGGGCTAGGGCTCTATGCGCCCTTTCGATCTCCAGGTGGGTTTCTTCTTCTTCGATTTGTAACTCTGTTTTCAGCCAGCACTCCATGAAAGCCACCATGTCGGCCTGCTCTGCCCCTTCAGGAATACCGACCACTCGTACATTCTTGCGCCTGGAGCGCGCCTCTGCATCCTCTGCCTTGGCTGTTAGGGCTTTCTCTTTGCCATATAGGAAGGCTAATGATTGACTGTAGGACATGTGCTCAGCCTGTAGACCCTCGAGATGCTGTTCCACTGAGGTTATCCTGGACTCCAGCTTTTTAAAATCATGCTGGATGTCCGAAACTTTGCCGTCTATTTTATGCAGGAGCTTCAAAATTTTTCAGGATTCTGACCTGGTACTGGTAGAGCCAGAATCCGAGCAGGAGTCTTTGGCCCCGGACACCAAGAGCACAGACAACCGGGAGGGAGCTGGACTAAGGCCCGCCATGGGTCTAGCTTGTGGGTTTGCTGCAGCGGATTTCGCGATCGATGAGCCTCTTCTTTTTTGTACGGACCATCGCGGGTCCACTCCTGTAGCCAGAGCGTGAGGCAGAAGTACAGGATATCGCTGCAGTGCACAAAATTCGATACGATTTAATGCCAGAGAACTAGGAGTGAAGAGTTAAGCGACCATTCCCGCCCGCTACATCACCGGAAGAGAGATCCAAACATTTTTAATGAAAATCCTTCATCCCTATGTGGGCCCTGTTTGCTTGGGTAGTGGGGGCTCAAAAAGAAAAAAAAAACAAGCTATAGACAAAGAATCTCAATGCAGAATCACAGAAAAAAGGGTTACCCCAAAGGGCACTGGCAACAAATCAAGTTTCAATGAAATACAACATCATACATACTTCCATAATGCAAAGCATCATGGGATATATGCAAATCACCATGACATTTCAGACTTGTTCAGTTTACATCAATTTACATGCATTTTAAATAGTACAACTAACTTAATTTCTATAATAGTTACCTGGTACTTTTTACCATTATCAAAAACACCTAGTGCCATGGTATTTTCAACATTTATAGATGTCATAAACATAAGGGGCCAGATATTCAAAAGGGCTGCGCCATGCGCAATAGGGTTGCGCATGCGCAAGTCCGAAATTGCGCCATTCTGTGATATTCAGCAGGAGGCAGTTGCGCCACTGAAAACAGGCTGAGCAACAGCGCAATGCAAATGAATGCATGCTGAACTGGAGGGGGAGGAACCATGCATAAACTGCACAGCCCGATATTCAGCCGGGCTGTGCAGAGTTGTGCAGGCGCAACCCCCAACCTGCGCCTGCACAACTTTGAGCCAAAAAAAAAAGGCTTAAGTCGAGGGCCACCCACAGGTGAGCTGCTGCATTGCAGGGCGCAACACAGCAGCTGCCACCTGTGGCTGGCCCCCAACCCACTCCCTGTGCCCCCCCTGCAGCCCGATCGCGGGCAAAAAGAATATCCCCACCACCACCCCACTGGCCCGGTCCGGGCATAGCTTAATCCCCCACCAGCCCGATTGCGGGCAGCAAAGTGTCTCCCCAACATATCCCTGGTGGTCAGTGGACCAAACATCCCGATCGCGGGATGGGTATTAACCCCACCTCCGATTATATCCCTGGTGGTCCAGTGGACCAAACATCCCGATCGCGGGATGGGTGTACAAACAACCCACCCCCAAGAAACATACCTGGTGCCTAGTGTCCCCACCCACCACCACGAAGCCTCCCCACCCGCTCCCCTGGCGGCGGCGAGCGGCATCATCTCACCCGCCTGCCGCCCGCGCCCGCCGACTGACTTCCGGTGGGGCCTACCGCCCATTGGTGAAGCAGAGCCAATGGGCATGCAGCTATACCGTCTAAAGACAGTCCAGATGGACTCATTCACAATCTAAATATATGCACCAGCATGAGCTCCCACCGGCAGTCAGTCGGCGGGTGGGGCGGCAGGCGGTGGGATGCTGCCGCCACTGCCGCCAGGGGGGGCAGGGTGGGAGGCTGTGGTGGTGGGTGGGGACACTAGGCACCAGGGATATTTCTTGGGGGGTGTTTGCACACTCCATCCCACGATCGGGATGTTTGGTCCACTGGACCACCAGGGATATAATCGGGAGGTGAATTAATACCCATCCCGCGATTGGGATGTTCGGTCCACTCGACCACCAGGGATATAATCGAGGTGGGGTTAATACACAACCCGCGATCGAGTTTATGGTCCACTGGACCACCAGGGATGTGTTGGGGACACGTTGCTGCCGCGATCGGGCTGGTGGGGGGTTCAACTATGCCCGCGATCGGGCCCTGCGGGGGTGGTGGGGATCCTACACTGTTTGCCCGCGATCGGGCTGCAGAAGCGCGGTCCCCGATGGCTGCTGCCTGGCAGTGCGTCAGGCGCAAGTCCTCGGGGATCGGAGCACCTGCATGCTAATGGCATGCAAATGGGGCCATAATCAGATGCAAATGGCCCCCCCTGCACCTTGCATGAATTATAGCCCCATTTGCATGTCACCTTTTGAATATCGGGATTTTGCACATGGCACAATGGTACTTGTGCCACCGCAAGTTGAATGCTCCACTGTGTCAACTTGCGGTGGTGCAAGTTCCACTGCGCCATGCACAGTGGCTGTGGCTGGGGGTGATATTCAAGGAGTTGCTGAATAAACGCATCAGCTTGAATATCGCCTCGGACACTCTCTGTAACTATATTGCGCAGCGCAAGGGCTTGCGCCTAAGAATAGCGCAGTTTGAATATCCAGCCCAAGGTATTTACATCAAGGTATTTTATGACATAGTGCTATTACATACTAAATCCAACAACGATAAACACAACTCATTTTACAAATGTTTGGAGGTCACCACAATAACCTCCCTGTATGAGGACCTGAGAGGGAAAAGGAAAATTAAAGAGGACACTATAGCATAATCAAGAGAGAGAGAGAAGGGGGTGCCCATAGGTGGCCAACCTTATGGACTAGAAATTGTAAAGGATAGATTAGGCTAAGAAATAGAAGAACTGTTGCAATAGATTTAAAAAAGGTCGGTCCTCAAAAGTGGAAGGAGCTCCCTATCACAGTGTTATCCTGGTTATACCTGGTACTGCCTGGGACTCAGTCCTACCAGTGTGACCTGCTGCAAGAGCCTTCCTCGAAGTAAGATAGTACAGTTACATAAGAACTTACTGTAACAGTACATCTTCGAGAGAAGCTCTTGCAGCAGGCCCTGTTTTCTCTCCCTCCTTCACCCTGCTGCTCTTTTTCTCTCACACTACTTCTGCCTTTCTTTCAGCTCTCTCCTCAGTTCTCCATTCACTGCCCATACAGGGTCTCTGGCAGGAGAACTGAGGAAGGTGTGGGGGACCGCCCACCTATATAGGCTGGGCTGAAGTCAACTGACTGACGTCAGCGGTGGGCGGTCCCCATGATAGACTGCTAGCTAGAAATGTTCCATGTGGTCCTAGCTCCTGGTGGCTCAGTCCTACCAGTGTGGCCTGCTGCAAGAGCTTCTCTCAAAGATCTCCTGTTACGGTAAGTTCTTACATTACTGTACTTTACTGATATTATGTAGGATATGGCAGCGTTACTTGACTTGTTCTTGAGCTACAGCTTCAGACTTGGAAACATTTATGCACTGCGAACTCCTGCCACCTGAGCTTCTTTATTTAAACTGGTTCAGCAATATTTGCATACCTAAAAGTTTATTATGTTGGGAGGAGACTTCAGCTGCAGATTAACTGTACCTGATAGAGGGGGAAGTACAGGGAAATTGTATAGTGATACCAGCTTTCTAAATAAGATGCTGTCCATGGCAGGGTTATTGGATGGTTATAAGTCTGTAAATATTGATAGTGGGAGAACTTGTCACAGAGGTATGCTTGCCACCCAAAAAGATTATTTGTCTTCTGTCTCCACAATATCACATACACAAAGCACACACTATACCACTTGAATCTTCTGACCATATGGCATTAGTCTGTAGTTGTACCATTACATAAATACATAGAAATTGTCAGCAGATAAGGACCTCCAGACCCATCGAGTCTGCCCAAGTATTCTATCTCCTTGTTACCCAAGAACCCTAGATGATTTGGGTAATTTGCCCCCCTGCCTCATCTCCAGAATTCCCTTGTACCTATCTCAAGCAGCCTTAAATCCTGTCACTGTTTTGCCTCCTACTACTTCCTCACGGAATGCATTCCAACCATCCACCATCCTTTCTGTGAAGAAGTGTTTCCTTATGTTTCCCTTGAATCTTCCCCCTTCAAGCATCATGCCATGACCCCTCATTTTTGAGAGCCTCTTATTCTTGAACAGACTGCTATCCAGGACCCTGTTAATACTTTTTTGGTACTTAAATGTCTCTATCATGTCCCCCTTTCCCTCCTTTGCTCCAGGTTATACACATTGATGCCCCTCAGCCTCTCCTCGTATGGCAAATGGCCAAGTTCTTGCACCATTTTCATTGCCCTCCTTTGGACCCTTTCCACTCTTTCCACATCCCTCCTGAGGTACGGTCTCCAAAACTGGACACCGTATTCCAGGTGTGGCCTCATCAGCTGTTTGTACAAGGGCATCACTACCTCTCTCCTTCTGCTCATTATACCCCTGCCTATGCATCCCAGCATCCTACTGGCCCTCACTACTGCCCTCTCACATTGCTTATCCACCTTGAAATCTTTAGATATGATTACACCAAGGTCCCTCTCCGGTTCTATTGCTTCCAGTACCTGACCAACCATCCCATACTCTGTTTTTAGATTTCTACTCCCTAAATGCATAATTTTGCACTTTTTTGTATTAAAGCTCAACTGCCATACATTTGACTACTCCTCTAATTTGTGCAAATCCCTTCTCATTTTTTCTACCCCATCTGCAGTATCCACTCTGTTGCAGAGCTTCATATCATTTGTGAATAGACATACTTTCCCCTCAAGTCCCTCCACAATGTCTCCTATGAAAATGTTGAACAGGATCGGTCCCAGTATTGACCCCTTTGGTACCCCACTAGTCACCCTTCCCCCCCTGGAACTCTATTAACAATCACCCTTTGCCACCTATCCTCCAGCCAATTTTTCACCCATCTCATCACTTCTGGCCCCACTCCCAGGACTCTTAGTTTGTGCAGAAGCCTTCTGTGCGGCATGGTGTTAAATGCCTTACACAAGTCTAGGTAAACCACATCCACTGCCCCACCCTGATCTATCACTCTGGTGAGCCAGTCAAAGAATTAAATTAAGTTCATTTGACATGACCTCCCTTCCATGAAACCGTGTTGTCTGTGATTCTTCAGGTCATTTGAATCAGATACTTGATAATTCTTTCTTTCAGTAATTTCTCCATCAACTTCCCCCCCACTGATGTCAAGCTGATTGGCCTGTAATTACTTACCTCCTCCTTGCTTCCTTTCTTGTGGAGGGGGACCACATCCACCTTTTTCTAGTCATCAGTCATAATTATTTTTAAATGTTGCTGTCGTGAATTTTAATTGATACACGGTTTTTAATTATTTATTTATTGATTTATTTTATTATGTTATGTACAGGCGCCTTTGTTTTAGAAAGGCGCCTTTTATAAATAAAGGTTGATTTGATTTGATCAGGAACCACCCCCATTTCTAATGATCTATTGAACAGTCCAGTTAATGGCTCCGCTAGCACGTTCCTCAGCTCCCTTAGTATTCCAGGGTAAATCTCATCAGTTACCATGGCTTTGTCAACTTTGAGTTCTGCTATTTCTTTTAGGACCCCTTTCACTTTGAATAGGCTAGTGCCTACCCCCTCCTCAGCTTCCTCCCTTCTCCCTGATCCTTCCTCCTTCTCCTTCCCCCTCCACAGTGAACACGGAGCAAAAGTAGTTGTTTAGGATATCTGCCTTCTCCTGATTAGAGCAAAAGTAGTTGTTTAGGATATCTGCCTTCTCCTGTTCCCCCTCCACCATCTCCCCACTCCTATCCATCAGCCGAACTATGCCTCCCTTTGTCTTCCTCCTTTCACTCACATACTGGTAAAAAGTGTTATCCCCTCTCTTAGCTGATTAGCTGTATTCACTTCTTTCCTCACCTTTGATCTCCTGATTTCAATTCCCACATCCTTTTGCCTTTCTTGGAATGCTTCTCTATCTGCCTCCCTCTGCATCTGCTTGTGTCTCCTGAACACTGTTCTTTTCATCCTGACCTTTATTGCAACCTCTCTGTTGAACTATAGAGGTTTCCTTTCATTCCAGTTTTTGCTGACCTGCCTGATGCAGAGATTTGTGGCTTCTACTATAGCCCGCTTTATTTATTTATTTCCATTTTTCTTCCACCCCCTCCAGATCCCACACTCCCACAAGAGTTTTCTTGAGGCAGTTGCCCTTTCTCTTAAAGTCCACCTGCCGAAAATCCTGGACTTTTACCTCAGAGTGCTTCCTTTCTGATGCTGTCCTTAGCATGAACCATACTGTATTATGGTCACTTGTGCCTAGGCTTTCTCCCACCGAGACCCCTCCCACTCTGTCTCCATTTGTGAAAACCAGGTCCAGTGCTGCCCCTTCCCTAGTAGGTTCCTTGACTAGCTGTCTCAAGAGTGCCCCACGTAGGGACTGGGAATCAATGATATCTCTCCTTCTGGCAGTGGCCGCTGCTGGGGTACTCCACTCCACATCTGGTAGGATCACACTCAAAACTGTAAAAGAAAAGGCTGTTGGAGAGGGAATGGAAAAAGACAGAAGTCGGTGCTGTGGCAGCCCCAGAAATCTGTACTGACATGAACACAGCAAGGGTTAGATATCCTGATATGGGACCCCAATACCTGTTGGCAACACAGAGCCAGCCTTGAGATGTGTAGTTTTTGATGATCAGCTGGCAGTATAGCCTAAAGGTTAAAGCAATCCTGAAGATGGATTATTTTTACTAACAGTCTGAAATGTAAAGGTGATAACTCACTAGTTTCAATGCACATACAAAGCAATTATTAATTATAAATGTAAAAAGTGTTGTAATAACACCTTAAAACACACTTAATAAAACAGCTGCTTTCCTATTTAATCTACAGTCAAAGGAGAGCCAAGACCTTTCGTGACATCATTTCCTATCAGGAGCCTAAAACAGATGGCTAACCCCAGCCCTTAATTACAGGCTGATTTACATATGAATATCTCTGGACTACAAATACTCACATATAAACACAAATGCTCACTCAAATTAGCTTTTCATAGGCTTTCAGACATTAAGAAATCCTGTAGATGACAGTTCCCCTTTAACAAGCTGCAGTAGACAATCTTGGAAGGCATTCAATAATTTCTGACTCCTGTCACTCTTGGCCACTGGGACCTCCCAGTTAATGTCAGGCAGGTTCAGGTCACCCACCACCACTACTGTCCTCTTTGTTTGGACACATTTCTGCTTACAAGGGGAATCACCGGGTACCCATGGCAGTAGGATGGGTAGGAACTACCTATAAATTGGTCTGTGTTTGCACAGCATACTTTTTTCAGCCCTTCTTGTAAAGCCGGGGGGGGGGGCATAATGGACCTAGAATCTGTTCAGACCTTAAATTACTATGTTGCTATTTATTTAGAAGCCCAAAACTACATGCAGTACTCGAGCTGGGGGTCTGACCATGGCCAGTAATGTGGCAGGATTACTTTCTCTGCTCTACTGGTCATCTCCTTTGTTGCACTTCAGCATTCTGTTGGCCCTTTTCTTTCTTTTTTTTTTTTTTTACTTTAATGTTTATTGGTTTATTAGTGAACGTGCAAGTGTTAATCCAGATGCAGTACATAAGGATATGAAAAGTCATCATCCAATGAGGGCATCACCTCTCTTAATACAAAAATGCAAATAAAAAGAATGTACTCCGTCAATAAGATACATCTTTAGAGAGTAACCCACAAGGTATATAAACCATTACACAAAGTTAACAAGTTAAATTCTGTAATATTGAGTCCATGAGTTGCATGAAAAGATAAAGAACCATGATTAGGTCATAAGAGTAATCAGTCTCTCCTTCCTACAATAGGAAATGAGAGTTTTATGTTTATCCTGAAAGTGAGCACCTAAAAGGTAACATCCAGAATGGACTATGGCTCTGCACTGTATGTGTGTAATCTGGCACACTGACAAGATATAGTCCACATAAAGCATTACATTTACATACATGGGGAAATCAGAGCAACACAACAGCGCCCCAAACCCCGCAGCTATTCAGAGCTTAATAAATAAAAAATTGGAAAACCTGCAGAAGTAAACAGCAAAACGTCCTCTCCCAACAAAAGAGATATACAAATATGAAAGCTTATATAATTTGCAAATGTCAATCAATAAAAGTTAGAGTGTGCAAGGCAGCACTGAAGGCGGAGTGTCAGGCAAACCTGAACATTCATCCCCTCTGGTTTATTCAGGGTCCGTTGCTATCTTCTCGCTTCTCTTCTGGCTGAGACTGCTCATCGCTCTGGCATTGAGGTGGTACGTGGCGTTGGGCCCATTACAGGGCATCACTGGGGTCAGAAAACACATACACCTTACCCTGATGGACAATGCATAAGCAGGCTGGAAAAATCATGCTGTGTGAGATCTCAGCTTTGCACAGAATAGCCTGTACTTTATCAGATTTCTTTTTTTTCCTACCTAGTGACATAACTGAGATCAGGTTATAAGTGAACCTGATGGCTGTCCTGTAAGAGAGTCGTTTTCTGTCGGGCCAGCGCCAAACTAAAGTCCCTAGTCCCCATACCATCCAAAACCAGAACAATGGCCCTAGAGTATCAGGGTTATCCTGTTGCCCCCTCGATTGTGTTGACCCTTTTTATAGCCACTGCACATTACTTGTGTTACCCATCTGTGCAAATTAAACCCTGAATTTGGCTGGCTAGCCCTGGACGCAAACAAAAGTATACATTGGGCTGCCAAGCAGACAAAGTACTCAAGAACAATACTGCCACATCCATTGCTGATCTACTGCAAATCAAGAATAAAGCCTGTGGAGCAAAATCCAGTGGCACAAGCCGGCTTAAAGAGGACAGAATACTCATAACCTTGGGGAGTAAATTTTTCTCCTACAATGCACCTTAACTATGGAACACTTTACCAGCTGCACTGAAGAATTCCGAGTTTGGCCATCCGCTGTTCAAGTTTGAGGTGAAAAGACACCCACTGCAGACTCATAGTTGTAGCTGTGCTGTGCGTCCTGGTCCTTAATGTGTGCCTCATTGCTATTTATCTGTGCTGTACTGCTGTGTAACCTGTTCAGTTACCACTCTGCTCCATAAGTCACAATGGGCCATGCTTAAAACAAAACTGCTGTTAATACTGCTGCTAATCCTAGCTGGGGACATTGAGCTAAACCATGGACCAACCCCCCCCCCCACCTGTCACAACCCTTCCCCTTCTCTCCACTTACCCCGGGGCCTTAAAATAGTGCACTTAAATATATGCAGCATCCTGCACAAATTTACCTCGCTACAACCAATTGCTCTATCCCTGTGTCCTGACATTTTGATTATCACTGAGACCTGGCTGAAGCCCCACAACCTGGATGCAGAATTACCTATCCCTGGCTACTCCATCATTCGGCATGACTGCCTGGGCAACAAAAAGGGAGGTGGCATTGCCATGTTCGTCTCCTCCCAGCTCCAGTTCACCCCAGTCTCACTTTCCATGCCTATGCTGTCCATAAATGCCCTGCTAATCAAAATCTCACTCCCCCACGTAATCCCTTATATGTAGCAGGGTCCTATTGCTCCCCAGACACCCCTTTGCCCATCATTTTGGACCACTGGGGCACTCTAAAATCCCTTGCATCAGAGGGCGAGCTCCATATCCTTGGGGACTTCAACTTGAACTGGCTCTCCAGTGCTAGCTCAAAGCTCCATAGCCAAGTGACTGCACTAAACCTGTCTCAGCAAATCTCAGAACCCACTCATCTGGACCACAAATCCCAGAACCATTCCCTCTTGGACTGGGTCCTTACCTCACACCCCCATTGGATACTTGACTCTGGACTCCTACCGGACTCTCTAAGTGATCACCATATGATATAGATGGTAAGGAAAATATTCAGACCCAAGGCACCTCCTGCACAAATGCTACTCACTAGGTCCTATAAATCCCTTGACCTTACAGTGCTCTTAAATGACCTGACAAACGTAGACTCGTAGTTCATCCCCAGGGCTACCTCTTTTGATTCCACCCTGGAACACTTCAAGTCCAGATTCCTCGCTGTCTGGGACTATTATAAGCCTCTCAGACGGGCTTGAGTAAGAGGTGCCCACCTGCCCTGGATCACCACTGATCTCATGGTGCACCTCCGAGTCAGGGACCGGGCCTGGAAAATATACAAGGTATTCGGCACCCACGCGGCACTCCAACACTACCGTTCATTTTGGAATGCCTGTACTAGGCTTGCCCGACAGGCCAAAGCCAGCTATTTCAAGGCCTCCTTCCACACCACCTTAAATCAACCAGTGAAGTTTGGAAGACAATTAAATCACACTTCTCCCCCTCCTGCCCAGCCCTGGATGTAGTGGGCTCCATCGTCACTGAACCGAATGCAGTGGCCTCAGTATTTAACACCTTTTTCACAAACTGCTCATCCTCTCTCTTGTCCTCTCTCCCGCTCCCCCCACATGTTCATCTCCATCCACCCCACCCCCCCAGCCTCCTGCTTCTCCTTTCACCTAGTTACCCCATCCGAACTACTAAAAGTCCTGCAGACACTCAATCCCTCCAAAGGTAAATGCCCCTCGGAATTGGACTCCAAAATGCTCTACCTATCAGCCCCTGCCATCGCCAGCCCTCTGGCCTCTCTCTTTAACCTCTCTTTCTCTCTTGCATCAATCCCATCTGACTGGAAACATGCCACAGTCATCCCCCTCCCTTAAAAAAGAAGGGGACCCAGGATGGAACCCTGAGACAACAGGCACTAATCCAGAGGCTAGATTCCCAATAGAGACCAGCTGTGATTTACCTACCAAGTATGAGGTCAGTCATTTCAGCGCATCACCCATTATGCCTAGTGAGGCTGTCCTGGACAGGAGGACACCATGGTCCAAGGAATCAAACACCTTAGACAAATTCACAAATATTACTCCCACCAAGGTCCTCCTGTCCAGGGTGGCCTGCATATCCCCTACTACTTTAACCAGGGCAGTGGCGGTGCTATGTTACTGTCTAAATCCTGATTGCATATTATTCATTTTCCTGTGAGAGTCTATGTATTCTTTCATTTGTAAGGATATTAATTTTTCAAATCTCTTTGAAAGTTGCGGAAGCAAAGACAGGTGAAAATTCCCTATTTCAGTCTTTTTTCCCCCCTTTATGAATAGGAACAATCTTGGATTGTTTCCAGGCATTTGAATATTCTCCTGTGCTTAATGATAGATTACATATACATATGTTAGAGGGTGTGCAATTATTTGCGTATCATATTTTAGTAATTTTGAAGGGATACCATCCAGTCCAATAGCTTGCACAGATTCATAGAAACATAGACTTTGACGGCAGATAAGGACTGCTTGGCCCACCCAGTCTGCCCATTTCCCTACCTATTGGATAAGCTGCAGATTCTAGTTAACCAACAGCCTACTTCCTCGCACACCCCACTATACTTGTCTTATGTCTGTCCCATGCATGTTTGAATTCCCCCCTGTTTTAGACCCCACAACCTCCCCAGGAAGGCGGTTCCATGCATCCACCACTCTCTCCATGAAAAAAAATTTCCTCACATTGCCCCTGAGTCATCCCCCCTCTGTCTTTAAATTGTGCCCCCTTGTTCTTGCACATCTCTTTTTCTGAAAGATGCTACCCTCCTGGACTTTGTTGATTCTCTTGAGGTACTTGAAAGTTTCTATCATGTCCCCCCGTTCCTCCTTTTGTCAAGGGTGTATTCAACTGTAATGTTAGATAAAAACAAACTTTCCTACCATATTATCTTCTACCATTTGTTCAACCTGTATCTGGGGTTCATTACTAGTAGGGCACATACTACCCAGTGTGCCAAAATATTCATTCAATTTGTCAACAGCAATCTGGGACAATGGGGTCATCTGGTCCTCTATATTAAATACATTTGAAGTAGTGTTACCTTGACCTTTTAGTAATGTGTTTATTGTTTTCCAAAATTCTTTAGGATGCTTAACACTGTTATTATCCAGCCACTGTATGTTTATTTATTTATTTATTTAAGAGTTTAACCAGGCAGGCGTACTGAGCGGAGAACCACTCGTTTCCAAATGTGACCTGGGGAAAACAGGGGAGAGGACATAGGTGAAGGACAGCAATACATATATGATCTGTACATAGAGGTTTATGAGACACTATACAACAGGTAGCTAGGGCAGACATGCAAATCCTATATATAAACTATAACAAGCACAGTGAATTCTCATACATAGCACTAAGAATTTATATCCACTACAAGTTTACAGTTTTAAGAGACGGACAATGTAGTGTGCGAACCCAGAGTGCACTGAGCCAGTGCTTAAATTGTTATCAACCCGGTGGAGTGCTGTTGTTTGGCCTTCTTTACTTCATTAACACAGAAATTACAAAGTATTTTATATTTATCCGAATCACATTTATTGTTACTTTTTTTTTGCCTGACCCCAAGCTTTACCCCTATTTTTTTAATCTTCTTAATTCATTCAAATACCAAAGTGCATTATTATGTTTTAGTGTTTTAGACTTTATTGGGACATGTCTATTACATATCTCCATAAATTCAATAAGAAAGTATTCCCAGGCATCATTAACTGTTGCTATTAATTCCATACGGTCCCAGTTAACATTACTTAGTTCTAGCATGAAGTTGACATAATCAAAGTTTTTGAATCTACGCTATTTAATGTATCTTTTGTTTTCCTGAACCACCAGCTTACCCCTTCTGCAAAAGGTAAACTGGTGACCAGAAATAGAGCCTGGTAAGACTCCACTTTCTAATATGTTGCAGGGGAAGTTAGTAAAGATCAAGTCCAAGGTTGTAGATGTTTCTAGGTTGCCCATATTAATTCTTGTTGAGTCCTTAATCAACTGCGTAAGGTCCAAATTTACCTGAAGGTCAATTAGTGGGTGAGTATCTTTAATACTCTTCCAACTGGTATTAAAGTCGCCTGCCATAAGAATTTCATGTGTGTCCTTAAATTCCAGGAGCGTATCCTGTAAACCTTCAAACACACTATAGTTAATCCTTGGGGGACTGTAAACTTCTACCAACAGTATTTTTTTGTATGACGTAGCCTTAACTCAAGAGTCACTACTTCCAACCGTTCTAGGTCCCCGCCATCTTCAACCTGAAATATAATTAGGTCATCCCTCCCATATATCAATACTCCTCCCTGACAGTCGATTACACAATCAGAGCCCCGTCCCCCAACCCCACCAAAGGCCCAAACAGCATCATCATCATTATTTACAGATCCCGAGCCCGAAAGCAGTTGGTAAAAATTTGGCAACAGATACTTAATTCCAGACATATCTACAATTCATATGGATCCCCTCTCAGCTGCAAGGGGATTAGCCACAGGATGTGCCCGGGCCCTTAAAGGCACAGCAATTATACAATATATATCTTTGCACTCATGCGGAAAAGGGATGCGCTCTGGGCCAAGTACAAAAAGTCTCAATTTTTTTTTTAATAGTCAGGCATACATTGTACAATGCCTGAGATAGTTTTATCAGCAATGTTAACCCTGTTCTTTTCAGACAAGGCCACCTGGCTGCTTTCCTCCTTTGTTTTTTTCTGTGCACTGTGGTCACTGATTGCTATATTTTCGTAAGCTAGTCATTGTTTAATTTGCCTTATTCTTTTCTCTGTCTATACCTTGACATGGAACCTATGTAAAAGAGCTTTTGCTCACAGGTGTAAATCCGAAATACCAAATAAATAAATAAACAAATAAAGGACCATAAGACCCTGAGAAATGTGTGCAAAAGGAAATTCTTAGTGCCAAATCCAAGTACCTAAAAAACCAACAGCTCCCTAATTTGGATAACCAAAAAAGGTTTTGGCAATCAGTAAACTCCATAATTAGCAATTGCTCCCAACGCCCAACCCCCAGCATCGACCTTGATGGTTCCAGACACACCAACCCTAACGTTTTTGCAACAATGTTTAACAACTTTTTCTGTGACTTGTCCAAATATAGATCCAAAGGCCCTCCAGCTCTTAACTGAGACACTGACAAAATCAACCCCCTCAAACACCAAATAGCGCTTCGGCAGCTAGTTGACCGCTTGCAGCAATATGACCGTATCTGTGCTGAACAGGATAGTTTTCACAAAGGACACAGCACCAACACTGCTCTAACAGAATTCACTGATGGAATTTACCATGCCATGGACAAAGGCCTCGTAACAGGTGCAGTGTTTGTGGACCTGACCAAGGACTTTGATCTAGTCCACCACAAGAACCTAATAAATTGGCTTGAAGCTGTTGGCCTAGGGCCACCAGCACTTGCCTGGTTCAAAGACTACTTGACTGACAGAACTCAGGTTGTCAGGATTGGAAACACACTTTCAGGAGTTAATAACATAACAAGTGGCTACCGCAGGGTTTTACTCTCAGCCCCCTCTTGTTTACCTTTTTCATAAATAATTTGCCAGCGGTCTGCAAATCTGTACAGACCCTTCTATATGTGGATGATGCAGTTCTCTTTACATATACTGTAGTAACGACATTAATGCCATTAACCTTTCACTCAGTTCCTGCCTAGCCAGGCTTCAAAACTGGTTTGTAATGGAAAATATGGAGCTCAACCTTCCCAAGACATAGTCCATGCTATCTGGGACTAGGTATCGAATAAACAAGGTATTCTCCAGTTTCTGTGTCCTTACCAGCAACAGTACACCTCTAGTTAAGACACTGTCTTTCAAGTACCTTGGGGTTCATCTTAACCCTACATTATCCTTCGAATCCCATCTCCAACACACCACCTCTCTCTTACATCAGAAGCTAGGTGCTCTCTACCATGTTCAACATTTCTTATCTCCTGAGGCCAGAACCCATATTGCACAGGCAAACCTAGTCCCATCATTAGATTATGGATCGATTGTAATTAATGCTGCCAGTAAATCCACACTACAGCAAAAATACACTCTGTACTACAAAATATGTAAATTTGCATTGTGTTGTAGGTCCAATGTTCACCACTGTAAGGCTCTCAAATCCCTTAATTGATTTCCCCCTGACATCAAATCCAATCTAGCTATTGCAACACTAGTAAAGAAAACTATGCCTACTGAGACACCTGCCTACCTCAGTAGCCAAATGTATCTCGTCAACCTTCCTTCCTCCCACTCTGCAACCAAAAACAACATAATAATACACAAAGTTTCACACAGATATGGGTCAGCGCTCTTTTAGTTATCGTGTAGCTTCAGTTTGGAACCCCCTACCTCTGTCTGTCAAAACATCTTCCTCTCCCTATGCCTTTGCCAAGCTCCTAAAGTCACACTACTCCTCAGTCCAAGCCTGCTCTTGTTTCCAATAACCTACCGCTGTTATGACCTCCCACCTTATACTAGCTAATCGCACCCACCAACCATTCTTGGTCACATTTTTCTCCTTCTCCATCTTCCTCCTCCTTTCTCTAGCCTCAGTTCTACTGTGGTTCATTACATTACAAGCACTTTTGTTTCTACAATAGAGGTGAACTGATATGGTATCAGAGAAAAGACTATATTGCCAACTATAGGTAGAGAAAAAGCATTGTTGCTCTGCAACCTGAGCTACAGTGTGATAAATGTAGCTACAGAGGAATAAATGACATTTATCACCACTGTAGCTAAATGTATCTGTATAGTAGCTATGTCAGAGAAAACAGCAAATCTCAAAACACCTGAACCCCCCCAAAACCAAATGCAACATACCTGCACAGAAAGCACATTTCAACACACAGCTACACCTAGAAAGTGAAAGCAAAACCCAGGCAAGCAGATAGAGACCAACATCAGAAAGAGGAGCATCACGAAGAAACGAAATGCAGAACTTTAAACTACCATGGGGAAACACATTTCTTTTTTTTGAAATTCAAGTTTATTAAATTTTTCAAATACAAAAAAAAAACAACACCACAACAGGACCGTACATTATAACAAACAACTGCCCTCTCTAAACCATCCCCCCCATCCCCGTCTCCCCCACCTCCCCCAATCACCACAGAGTCCCCCTGGGTCAGGGCTAGCAAACATCACAGTCCCAGCCATACACTAGCCATAAAGCCAGCCACTCCCCCTCCCCCATCACAATGTTTCTTAACAGGGTCACATATGCTCTGGGTGCAAACCACCTTCCTTTAAGATAAGGTAACCATTAATTAACACATTCCTGGGCATATAGGTAACCAGAATCACAGAGAAATGGCAGACTACAAGGATCGGGCCTCCATACACTAGAGCAAGGCAAGGGTCTGTAACTTGCTCCACCTCTTCTGGAACCGTCCACACGGACGTAAACTAGCAATCAAACTCTCCGAGTGAAGGAGCACTGATCTCCGTAATCCATTCAGCATAGGACAAGGCCAGATGATCTGTCCAATGCCTCAAAATAAGCCTCTTGACTGCCATAGACACCAAGGCCATAAAACCGTCGCTCTCAGCTATCTATCTGAGAATAGTCCCTAGAACACAGATCACGGGAGTAAATAAGCCGATAAACCAAGAAGGGATCCAGATTATCCCTAATAAGAGTCCACAGTGGGGCAACCTTAGAGCAGGCCCAAAAACATGGAGGAGATTTCCTTCCTCTTGTAAACACCTAGAACAGTTAGAACTGGAAAGTTTCTTGAGTTTACACAGTTTCGTCGAGTGTAGTACAAATTATTAGTAATATAATATTGGTGAGCCTAAATCTATCTTGGTGTGAAACCTGTGCAAATCTTTCCAAATACGGGCCAGTCTGGCATAATCTCAGGTAGTAAGGAGGATCAGACACGGAACCTTCACTTATTTCAGGAAACTTATAATTGAGAAGGTAGGAGTAAATTAGAGATAGAGTGAGGTTGAGAAGCCAGACGAAGGATCTCAGAGAGAAAGGGGTGAACCCTAGACTCCTTGAAGGAGGCACCACATCGTCCAAGTAAAAGATGTCTCAATTGATAGACTTTAAAAATATCCCTCCTAGGAATGTCAAATTTATCCAGGATGTCCCCGGAAGTCAAAAGAGAACCTTGATTGTAAAAGCTTTCCACTCTGGCCTCAACGATCTGCGGAAGCCATTCTGGAGTAATCCATGAGTTGCCCAGCTTAATATTAGGGTTGAGAACCACCGGTTGTCCAAAATCAGAAGGAGCCAGAATACCAAGGGACACCAGACATTGAGCCAGCGTCTTTAGAGATAGTAGAATCACATTATCAGGTAACCGCCGCTCTAACTCCCTTAAGGGAACAAAGTATATAGCATGGGTATCGAGTTTAGCTTTAGAAAGTAATAACCATTCAAACTGGAGCCAGGAAGGGCAGTCCATACTACGACCGGCAAAAAACACTTCCCAAGTTTGAGAGGTGGGCCCAGTAGTAGAGGACAAGGTTGGAAGCCTAAGTCCACCCTTCTCCTTAGGGGAGAAGTCTGGCATAGGAGCGTCTGACTCCTTCCCAGACCAGACAAAATCGAAAACATAGTGTGGAATTGCTGAAGGTATGCCATAGGAAGCCACAAATTTAACAGATTAAGAGGGTAAAAGATTCGGGGAGGATGTTCATCTTAATAATGTTGATCCGCCCCAGAGGGAAATGGAAGTTTTGACCACCGCTTCAAATCCTGCTGAACATGCCTTCTTATACTATCTAAATTCAGGCTCTTCAGTATGGAGGTTCAGTAGCAAAATGAATTCCCAAATATTTGATAGATTTAGGGGACCACCTCATACCAAAGGAGGCAAAATCCTGTCTACAGGTATAGACATTAGCGGAAGATCTCCGATTTAGAAATATTTAACTTGTATCGGAAGGGAACCAAACTGGTTAATAAGCTCGATTGCTGCAGTAAGAGACTCCTTTGGATGTTCCAAATGAAGAAGAATATCGTCTCAAGATAGGCTGAAAGAATGGACTCCTGTTGTAAAAGCCTGCAGCCTTTAACCAAAGGTGACGCCTTAAGTTTAATTAGAAGTGGTTCCAAATATAGATTGAACAAAAGGCGAGAGAGGCAACCCTGTCTGGTGCCGGATATAACCGAAACAAAGAGGAAAAGACTCCATTACAATAAATTTTGACGAAGGGTTCTGTACAAGATTTTCACCAAACTGAGGAATGAGTCTGGGAATCCCATTCTCTCCAAAACCGCCCACAGAAAGGCCCAATCCACACGGTCAAAGGCCTTTTCAGCATCCAACGAGACCAAGGCTACGGGATATGAAACTGTTTGAGCATGACGGGAGAGATGAGACAGGGTTCTTAGGTGATCAGCAGGTGACCTACCCGAGACGAAACCCACTTGCTCAGGGCTAAGTAGGCCCAGCCAAACTTTTTTAATTCTTTCAGCAAGAATCTTAGCAAAAATTTTAACATCGTAATTCTGAAGAGAAATAGGCCGGTAATTGGCTGGGTCCGTAAGAGGTTTATCTGGCTTGGGAATCAAAATAACTGTGGCCTCGAACAAGGTGGGATCAATCTCGACTGCATACAAAACTGGTAGAGCTTGAGAAGCAAGGAGCCAGCTCTTTGAAAAGGTCTTATAGAAATTGGCCGGAAAGCCATCGGCTCTGGTGCTTTATTCTACAGTCAGCGAGTATATGGTCTTTTCAATTTCCTCCAAAGAAATAGGGGCAGTCAAGATTTGATGATGAGACAAAGCCAGACAAGGAATATCCATATTCTCTAAATATGAGGTAATGCTCAAAGTTGGTACGGACATTATCGGATTACTATAAAGATCTATATAAAATTTCTCAAAAATATCAGCAATACCTTTGGGGGATGTAACAATAGAACCGGAAGATGTTCTCAAAGACGGAATTATTCTTGAACCCTCGAGAGTCTTAAGACGTAGAGCCAGGAGTTTCCCCGCTTTTTCCCCATGATCATAATATTTGGCCTGAGTTCTCATAAAGCAATACTCTATCTTATCCTTTAACAGTTCTGAGTAATCTCGTTTAGCAGCAAGAAGAGCCTTAAGTGAGGTTAGAGAAGAAGTAAGGGAATAGTTAGCTTCTAACTCTGTAATTTTACTTAACAGAGAAATAGCTTCGGCCAGCTTAGCTTTCTTCCTAGTCGAGGCCATCTTTATCAGCTCTCCCCTAAGATAACATTTCAGTGAACTCCAGACTATATCAAACCTCGGGGTAGAGTCAAGATTATCAGAAAAGAAAAGAGAGATCTGGGACCTAATGGACGATACTATGGAAGGTTCCTTAAGTAGTTGAGTATTTAACCGCCAGATAGTATCTCTACTGAATTCCGGGTCTAGGGAACAGGTAATCCAGACCACGGCATGATCTGAGAGAATAATTGGATCAATACCAGAAAGAAAGACCTTTGACAGTAAAGCCTTACTGACCAAGAAATAGTCAATCCTCGACTTGGAGTTATGCGGCTGAGAGGAAAAAGGAGAAAGCCCACGAGAAGGGGTTCGAGATTCTCCAGGGATCACAGACCCCAGCTTTGAAATCAGATCCTGAAGGGACCTCTGAGCTGGAGTAGAGGAGCGATTATCCTGAGGTTCCTTATCTAAGGTAAATGAAAGGGTACATTCCAATCCCCACCAGTATGAGATGGAGGGAAGGAGGTTACTAATCTTACCTACTAGGGTCATAAAAAATTCAGAGCAGCCTCCAACCGGGCCATATACAGAACCCAGAGTCACTGAGCACCCATTCAGAACCCCCTTAACCAAAATAAACCGCCCGTCCGGATCCGAAACCACTAACTGTCACAAAAGAAACATGCTTTTTAACCAAAATTGCCACCTCTTTACTCAAATTAGAGGCACCAGCCAGAAAAACCTGTGAAAAACCTGAACGGGATAAGTACTTGGTGTCCGTATGGCTCAAGTGCATCTCCTGAAGCAATAAAATATCCACCTTAATTAACAAACAGTGGTTGAAAATCTGTGCCCTCTTGACCCGATCCTTGAGTCCACGCACATTCCAGGAAGCTAGTTTGATTCTGTTAATAGCCATTTACGAAACAGTAATATGATACCAGTTATCCAAAACAGTTCTACAGTATGCCCAGGAAAACCACACACCCAGAACAGAAGGAAATCCCCCCCATACCAAACAGATCCCAATCCTATCTGCCAGCCCATAACCCCGAAGTTCCAGTATCTTTGACACCAATCCCCACAATCAAACTCAGAAAGGCTTACAGTGTAGATAAGGCTGGCAAACCGTGGAAAACCCCCCTCTCCCCTCCAAACACTGATACAGACCCAAGCCACCCCCTCCCTCATGAATACCCCCAACATCCAAAAACCATTCACTGGCACAGCACATAATAATCCGAAAATGATTAACAAAGCACTTATATATATCACATAACCAAGTGAAAATGGAGATAACATTGATAAGATATCCAACAGTGCCATTAGTAACCCACCCCCAACCTCCCCAAATACCCCCCAGCATCATACGTCGGAGTAATACAAGTACTGTCCCATCCCCCTCCCCCATACCCCCCAACCTTAAATCCCACACAAAAACTATGTACATTGGGGAGCCAGAGCAGGAGCCCAACTAAGTGTAGCAGGAAGTAAAGGAACTCCAGCCCACCCACCCCTAGCGAACTTCCACCACCCCTGGTACAGATCCAGACCCTGAAAGGATTGTTCAACTCCAGATATCCATGCAAGCCAGACATCAGGTCCCACAACCCAGAAGGTATCAGTCCAAGTCTGCCCCCACCGGGAAGCTTAACCCCATTTTAGGCTCGTGGTTATTCATCCAGCCAGCCCTTGAAAGCCCCACTCCCTGGCCCTTCCAGCCTTGAGTATCGCCTTAAAGAAAGGAGGACAGAAATAGAGACCGATAAACCCTCTGAAAATAAACCTCCCTGCAATCGCATTAAGCTAAACCAGCCCCTCACGACATGAGAAGGCATCAAAGAGGGCACTCACCAGCCTAGAATCCTTCCCCCAGACCGTACCGTCTTGGCAACAAATCAGCTCCTGTGCACATGGAGCAAACCGCGTAGGCCCAGTGTTGTCGGGGGGAACGAAAACCGCCACGGACCTAACCGGTCCCACCATCCGGAAGTGTCCCCCAAAGAACCACCGTCATGCAGGTGAGATCCGGATAGGCGCACCCAGTGGCCCAGGAGCGGAGCTCCAATTTAAACTGGCAGCACAACAGCCTGGATAGCCCTCCTCCATCCCGAAGCAGCCAGGTAGGAAACCTAATAAGAGGGAGGGAAGCTAACAGAGCAGGACTTAAAAATAGCCCCAAGATATCGCCGAAATTAACAAGCAACGGGGAGGACAAAAATAGAAATAAAAAAGGGGGAATCAAACCAAAGGGAGAGGAAAGGAAGGGGAGTCAGTTTAAAAGATGTCTCCAGAAAGTAGGTAGGAAAAAAGTCTCGTTTCAATCAGATAGTCCACAAGCCAAGCCAGTCCATCCAGTGCAATAAAGATCCAACCAAGGGCCTTCATCCAGCATTCTTAAATAAATCTGGCAGTTTAACCTCAAGATCCTTCAAAGCCGCCTCCGGGGTGTTAAAGGAGAAGGTTGAGCCTCCGATGGTGACCCGAAGAGTCGCAGGGTAGGTCACTCTGAAAGGTATGGCAGCAGCAATCAACTTCTGGACAACACCATGATAGGCAGCTCTTTTGGCTCTAATTTCTTTCGGCAGATCCTGGGTGACTCTAAGCCTAGCCGTCCCCCACAAAACCTCCTTTAGATCCCGGGATTTGTTATAGACATGCTGCCGTTCTATATAGCTTAGGAATTTAATGATAATGGGGCGCGGAGGAGATCCCGGTGGAGGACGAGGCCTCAGGGACCGGTGGGCCCGCTCCATGTGGTAAGATGAGCTGACAGGCGAGGGGCCCGCTACCTTGAGCAGCAACTTCTGGAGGAATGTAAGCAGGTCCGGCCCCTCCTCGGCCTCAGGCAGGCCCAAAATCAGCAGGTTATTCCTCCGGTTCCTTCCCTCCAAATCTTCGGTCTTGCCTTGTAACTTATTTACATGCTGTTTGAGCCCCTGTACCTCCGAGTCAATCCTGTCTCTCCACTGCTCTTTCGGCGAGAAGGCCCTGGCTTCAGCGTCGGCCACCGAGGTGGATGACAGAGACTAGAGTCGCTCCTGAGGACTTAAGTTCCCCATTTAGTTCGTGCAGCAGGTCCTTCAGCGGGTCAGCTCTTGGAGAAATCTCTCTTCAGAGAGGGGCTAGGCGTCTGGTTTTATCGGTCCAGCGTTCGGTTTGGTGTTCGGGTGATTCCTTTGCTTTTGGCCGCTTTTTCAGGCGAGGCGGTGGTGTATGGCGAACAGCTGCCTGCTTAACATCGACCTCCATCGCGGCGTGGTATCGCAGTCGGCAGTCTCGAGCTTCTCTCCGGAGAGCCACTCGTAGTATAATTAATGATGTCTACGGGATTCATGCCAATTTAAGCACCGGATGGATAAAAATAATGGCTATAGAAGCGACCGGAGGGCAGAGCTCTAGGCCTTGGCTGCAGCCTAGCTGGATGCCATCACGTGACCCCGGGAAACACATTTCACCTAACGGAAACCTCTGAAAAAACATGACACACAGGGAAATAAATATTAAACACACCAAAACCACACCACAGAAAACAACATTTCAATGCCGTATCCTTTCACCCCTATTGTACAAACCAAACATGTGCTGGGCTGTGGTGGGATATGGGATTTCTGTGCAGTCATGCACACTGACCTCGGGAAACATCACTCATGGCTCCACTATGCTACACTATTCATGAAGTTACTTGAGGTCAGCGTGCACTCATGCAGATAAATCCCATATCCCACCAAAGCTTAACACATATCCCCTATATATTACAATTGTATATTACGCTGTATATTTACAAGTATTAGTACCATATCTGCTCATGTTTGCATACAACTTGCTGTAAATTTGCATGTATTCACCGTAATTTGTTTTCCTGTTTGTCTGTGCGTCTGCATCTGAGTTGTGCCTGAAACCGGTACCTGCAGTGCACTCACCCAGTAAACAAAGTTAAATAAATAAATAAACACAAAGCCTATTACAGGAGTGACATGGAGTGGGGTATAAGCCCCTAGATAATAGGCCATGGAACCCAGCCATGGACACCTGATGTGTTGAGTTAGAAACAGCCTCTGCACCTTACCCTTTAATCAGGTCTCAGTGCCAGTGGTCACAGGTGCAAGGCTAACCATGGCTCCATCGCATCTTACCCCTTTTTCACAGGTCGAAATGTCATGGTACCATGTCCTCTGATTTTCTGCAGTTTCTTGAGATCTGCTCTTCAGGTTCTGCTTCTCCAGACTAGAGCCAGGTGACAGGGAAGCTGCAGGTTGCCTCACATTCTAGTATGAGACATCTGGTGTGAACCTTCTAGGACAGCATTCTTTGAGGGTGACCACCAACCAACAGACCCTCGATGTCCCCGACTATAGACCCGAGCTGAGATCTGGGCCTGTGGAGGCATGACAGGAGGGAGCAAGTGCCACTTTTTATTTTTTTTTGTTAATTGTTTAACCAGGACTAGCACACTAAGCTGAAAGCTTTTTTACAGGTGCGACCTGGGAGCACAGGGAAGTTAAGTGACTTTTTTTTTTGTTAGTTGTTTAACCAGGAAACTTTGGACCCTGGATCCTGCCACTGCCCTGAGCCCACAAGCCCCCTCCTGCCAGTCACACCCAGAGAATGCACTCACAGCTGCTTGAGCTCCATAGGCTCCGATACTGCAAAAGATACGGCTCTTTCAGAGCTGAGGATTAGAACTACCTTTGGCAGGACCAGGGCCCTTTTATATGCCGTCCAGGTGGGTGGCAGGCTGATAAACCTGAGAAAGTGCTGAATCAGTGAGCACAGGGTGTACTCTGCACAGAGACGACACCCTCTTGCTGGGGCAAAAAATTGTAACAACAGGAAACAAACAGAAACGCAGACAATGACAGCAGAAAATGACCAACAGTCCATCTAGTCTGCCCATGTTATTCTACCATACCCTAGGACCTGTTGTTCCTGTGGGGTCTTCACATACCCTGTTCTCAATGCTGTTCTCCATGATTTCACCTTCTTTGTCCCTCTGAGTATCTACTATACACTTGGCTCTATCCCAGCTGTGTTAGAAGCCTTTTATGGGGTTTGCACACACTACCTAGTCTGCTGGCATGCCATTCAATGTCTTAAGCTACTCATTCTGTAAAATAATACTTCTTTACATCCTCTTTAAACCTTCTTCCCATGAGCCGGCCTGGTGGCGCTGAGGGTTAAGGCGCTGGACACCACACCTCGCTCCACGCCGCCGATCCGGGTTCAGGAATGAGTCAGGCTTGCTGGGGGTCAGCAGGGGTGGGAGAGGATTGAGCATACAGAGGATAGTTCTCCTCTCCCAGGAGGGACAGGGGTCCCTGTTCGGCACTTGGCTGACCTCTAGCAGAAGCCGAAGACACAGCAAGCGCTGAGCATAGTGAAGGGGCTGGGAGTGGCAGACGTCGGTGGCAACGCCTTGACATCAGGGCACTAGCCACTCCCCAGAACAAGGGAAAATGCCTTTCTGCTGCGGGGGAGACGGAGCACGGGAGCTTGCCCATAATCTGCGGCCACCCTCCTGGCACCCTCCATCCTGAGACTACCAGAGAAGTTCGGGGTGTTGGGGCCCACCTCGTCCCTACCCGGGGGGTAAACCGAGGCTACATGAGTGACGGAGGACTGACCAGGTAGTTGCAGACCATAGTGAGATGACTCCTAGGTGCTCCCGAGGAGACCGGCGCTGAGAGGGAGAGAGGAGGAATAAATAGAAAGTTAAAAAACAAACTTTTTCCCACGAACCTTGACTCGCAACCTTGTGCCCTAGCTTCTCTGTTCCCAGTAAAAACCTCTTCAGCTCACCATTTATTTGCCATTTATTTATTTGTTTATTTATTTATTTATTTGTATTTCGGATGACACCTTTGAGCCGAGGGCTCTTTTACAAAGGTTCCACATCAAGGCAATAAGGACAATAAGGTACAAAACATAACATGATCATTACAATGGAACTTATAAAAAAAAAAAAGAAAGATAAGTAAGGTTACAATAATAGCAGCCAAAAGCATTGTCAAGCAATTGTGTTGCAAGTTACTTATACGGTACAAGTCATAGGTGTCTCAGTGAAGCTTTGTTAGGAGTGGGTTAGTGGGAAAAGAGAAAGAACAGTGGTGGTGAGGGGCTGGTATGGGGGAGAGAGAGAGAGAGGGAGGAGGGAGAAATAGGGAGGGCATTGCGTTGGGTATGTGGTAGATGGGAAATAGCAAGGGAGGAGGAATGGGGGGGATGAAAAGGAAGAGGAGACAGATTCATCCTATTCGCAGTAATGGGAGTAGGAGAGGAGGAGGAGCTGAGGCAGTGAGGAGGGATGCTTTAGGGTAGTATGCCTGGAGGGGATTATAAGAAGCAATCACAGAAGACACTAGCCACGAGGAGTTGACGTAGTTAACACTTAAAAGCACCAATCGTGGCAATGTTGGAGATTTCTGTAGGTAGCAAGTTGAACCAGGTGGAGGCTCTGACAAGGTAAGAACACTGAGCTTGAGAGGTCCGTCAGCGAGGTATTGTAAAGGTTAGACTGTCTGATCTTCTAGTCAGGCAGCGGACATGCTGTGGGGTCAATATTGATTGGACTCCAGGGGGCATAAGGTCCAGTGATGTCTTCTTAGCTAGGATGCAGATCTGGTACTTTAGCCTGCCGGATAGCTGGAGCCAGTTAGCCTGCTCGTAAATGTCACATGTGTGAGAAAGGCGGGCAGCTGAAATAAAGAGTCTACATTTACGGATCAGAGCAGGCAACAACATTAACACCTTGTTGCTAATTTGACAGAACCAGAAGCCACCGAGTAACCCCTATTGCAACAGGTGTGTGATATAAATAAATGCCCCCAGGTCCTTTTCCTCCTCTACTGTAGCAAAAGGAGCTCCACACAGTATGCACTGTAGGCCCTACCTCTGTTTTCCCTCTCCTGCTAAAAAATAAATTGCATTTGGCTACACTGAATCTGAGGTTCCCAAAATGATAAATATAACACAGTCACACAGAAGTCTCACTCCTGTATAATATAAAGGATAATGTATGGGCAGCCATACACAACAAGTCTGCGTCTGCATCGAGAGGTTTTTATGGCAATTAGGAACCTCAAGAGCAAAACTTGAGTGGTTCACTGGTTGCCATTGAAAACTCGAGATGAAAACACAGGCAGGCTTGTCTGTGTATGGATGCCCATACATTATCTTTTATAGTGTATTGGCATCCATGACCATTTCAGACACAGCATTTCATTTTCAGTGAACTGGCAGTTCGGGGCTCTAGATGGTTGTTAGCAGGCTGAAATTACTGACACATTGTGTTGCAGATGTTTCTGTAAGTTCAAGTTTAAAAAAAAAACTTCCAGCTTTGCTGGATAGAGGAAAGCAACTATGTGCAACATTTCAAGTTGTGACATCACTACTGCAGCAGAACGACATAGTGATGTCACTACTGCAGCAGAACAAGCATATTCCATGCATGGAATTCCATGCATAACAGCAATCTACCATACACTATACACACAGGTACACATACTGTACTGTATTACTCCTGGGTATTGCTACACAAATGAAACAATGAGACTGATAATGCACATTTCAGAACTCAGGGACAAAGTGAAAAGACTTCTTTGACCAAGCACAGTAAGGAAATTTCAGAGCCTCATTGCAGTACAGACAACAGGAAGTGGGGAAAACCATCACTTTATGAATGCATGCTCTCTGATTGGTAGATGTGCTTGGGCCACACATTCCCTAAAATCCAACTGCCTGGGAACAGTTTCCTTATGATGTACAATACCGTATTCTCTTGTGTCCAATTCCTCTTTTCTTTAAGTGGGCTTTTTCATGTGCTATAATGGCAATAAATCACATCAAATGTACAGATCACCGTGGGGGAAAAAAAACACCCTCCCTCCTCCAAGTGTTTATTTACTGTAAACAGCCTTGTGTATGGCTTGGCCTTCATATCCCCAGGGGTGGACATTCATCCCACAGTATAAGACAATGCCTCTATCAGTTGCGGCTATATGGTGAAAGGATCAGCAACAGAGGGACGGGAAATACAGAAATATTTAAGTACCTTAATACTTGGTGGAATTTTGTTTGATGTCTCGGAAGAGGCTTTCTAACTGCCTGCAGGAGCTGTATTTCTTGCCCTCCCCCAGCAAAACAAAGCCTGTTCAGGTTCTGTAGAACTACTCTCAGGTGAGTTATAAAGAAAAAACACAAGGGCCATCTGTCAGCAATAAGGACCCATCTGGATGTGCTGCCTACTGACGGAGTTACAAGGTTCCCCTCACAGCTGTCTGGACAAAACCCAGAAAAAAAATCTAATCACTTACAGATCCATAGACTCAAGTGAGACCTATTACTGACTGGATGACTCCTTTAATAAAGCTATTTGGAAGCTATTAGTGCCTCCCCCATCCATTCACAGCACTGAGGTTTGGTGCTGTTAAGTAGTTCAGAGCCTGAAGCTGTAATGGTGCCAAGTACCTGCCTCCTTTTCTTCAGATCTCTAATGCATATTGCTGAAGAGAGGCCCAGACAGAGCCCAGGATGAGCTGCTCCAGGACAAACAAGGACAAACAAGTTGGCTGTTTGTTAAAAGACAGTTCAACAGTTGCCATTGCTAAACATCCTGATGCACCCCCAGGTCCTATAATCACCTGTCTTGGCAATACCATACGGCCATTAAACCTCTCCCACTCCTCTGGCCTCTCAATTCCCCATAGGGGGTCTATAGCTAGCCCTCCGGTGCCCTCTCGTCTTCCACGTTCCCTTATCCCTCTGTTACCTTACCCATCCTCCCATCCCCAACCCTGTCTACACCACATAATTTTCAACTCCCCTCTCTCCTTCTTCCACTTTCTTTAGCCCACTCTCTCCCTTTCAGTGCTATTGTGCAGCACCTTGTCCTGTACCTCTGAACCACTCCACCCAGTATCTATGAACCACCCTCCTGGTACCTATGAACCACTCTTCTCTGCCATTCTTTACCTCCCTCTGCCTCAATGCCCTCTATTCACCTCTCTCATACCTCCCCACTCCCTATTTGCATCTCAGACAATGCCCTCTGGGCTGCACCTTGTAATCCTTTGCCTCCCCCTCAATCATCAGTAGCAGAGCTCTGCTACATCTTACGCCAGCCTTGTTTAAAGTATTTTGAATAAGATGTAACTTCTTGCCTGGAATAACATAAATAGATTTAGATATGTAACCAAATGTCTGTTAACTTAATATGTCTGTATCATGTGTCTTTGTTGGTATGGCGTGGAACCTTTGTAAAAGAGTCCTATACTCAAAGGTTGTTTCCAAACCATGAAATACATAAATAAATAAAACAGGATGGTGGGTGAATTTATTTTATTTTTTTAAAACTTTATGCTCCTGGCCAACTTTGCCCCCCAATTTGACCTTAATGAGTTCTCAGTCCCATTGTCCACTTATCCTCACCCAGTGCAATGATGGAGTCAATATTCAATATGGGTATGGGTCTCTTAGAATACTGGTGTTTTCAGTCTGGCAGCTGCCATTTTTGTCCTTTTGGTTTTCTCTCATCACCCTGTGTTCTCCCTCCATTCTGGACAGTGCGCCTGTCCGATTGCTGACCTTACGTGAAATTAGTGTACCCCTGGATGGGACAGCAAGTGCTCTGGCACACTGTCAACAGTTGTTGTGGTGGCAGAATATGCCACCCTGCTTCCCCAGGCTGGGACGGGCTGCCATAGGAACAGTTTCTCCTAGCCTCTGCCGCCCAGCTGCCAGCTCCTGGGTCTGCCTCTGAACCCAGATCACTGCTGCAGCAATCCATTAGCATCGGGCAACCCGAAGAATTTATTTATTGATGTATTTATTTAAAAGTTGGTATCCAGGATAGGCACACTGAGCCGGAGCTTGTTTCCAGGTGCGACCCAGGAGAAGGGGGAGAGGAGTACAGTATATGCACATATTTACAATTAAAAGAGTTACAATGAACAACTGTTGAAGAATATACAGATATTTACAATCCAAAAACAGTTACATGAACAAAAGATCCATGTTACAGTTGCATATCAAGGAATAATAAGGGAGAACAATACGTTCTGTATTGAATGAGCAGAAATCAAGAGCAGTATATGTGTGGGACAGGTAGGCTGAGATGCGGGGTGGATTTATACAGGGAAAAGCTTAGGGGTGGAGTTCAGGTAGACATTGAACTTAGGGTTAGAAGGCTAGCTTGGAGAGGGGTACCAGCCAGGTAAAGAGGGAATAGGGGGGTATCAGCTGGGAGCCTGGGCAGGAATGTAGGAGCAGGAGGTCTGGAGGTGGAGTTTTAGCTGGTATTTAAGGGAGCAAAGGGAGGGGATGACCTTAGGAGTGAGGGGAGGCGATTTCAGAGTGGGGGGTGGCGGTAAGAGAAGGCAGATTTCTGGCACAGGAGTGCACCCGAGAGGTAGAGAAAGTGTATAAGCCTCTCGGAGCAGAGGGGGTAGTCAGAGGCACCATCTGGCAAGAGGAGGGAGGATAGGTATGCTGGGAGAGAGAGTTAAACCAATATTTAGCTATAAAGGATGCACCATGCAGTTGATGGCAGAGGGGGAGAGGAAGGATCGAGAGTGCAGAGTAAAGTGAACAATGGTGAGTGGGGGGGGTAGATTAGTGGTGAAGTGGCAGAAGGCATTACACAAGGTGTCAGGCTTACTGAGGAAAGAGAAGGGAGATGAGCCATAAACCATGTCTGCATAATCAAACAAGGGGAGTATTAATTTTCAGACAAGCTCACGACGAGTAGGGAGGGTTAGGCAGTCTTTGGAATGATACAAAGCTCCTAGTTTGGGGTGGAGTTTGGTGTGTAGTGTGCAGTGTGTTAATGTTGTGGGAGAAATCCAACCTGAGGTTGAGCCAGACTCCCAAGTATTTGGAGGCAGACACAGACTCCAGTTTGGTGCCATCCAGGGTGTGAAAGATTGGGGGGACTGGAGTTTAACAAGCTTCTGGGAGGAGCCAAATGTCATTGATACAGTCTTTTTAGTATTCGTTGAACTCAGCTGCAAGCTCAAATTGCTCCAACCAATCAGTCCACTCCCAGTTCTTTCCATCGAAGGAATCTGGCATGAAGGCAGGTCTTCCCAGACCTGGGTTTGAATCCCACAGCTTCCACTTGCATACTGTGTGACCCTGAGCAAGTTACTTAACTTCCTTGTGCTCCCAGGTCGCACCTGAAAACAAGCTCCGGCTTAGTGTGCCTTTCCTGGTTAAACAATTTTTCTCCTTTCCCCTTCTCACACCTTCCCCTGCCAGGGGTACCTGGGAGTTAGTGGCTCACCCTAGCTGGCACATGTTTAATTTTAATTGCAGCACAAAATAACAACATTTCACACAGTAACAACATTTTACCCAGCTAACTTTTTTGCAGTTAATCCCACTCTTGACACCTGTCTATGACAGACCCCATGCAAGGTGTGCCTGGGCTGTACACGTGGTGATGCCACCACCTTTGGTAAACTAGTGAAGTCTGGTAAATTGTGATTCAGGGGTGAGTGCCAGAGACACTCCAATCAACCAAGCCACAAGGGCTTCAGCTATTGACAGGCTCAGTAAGGAAATCACTAATTTCTTTACTACATGGGGCATCAATAACAAGCCCAAGTTTAGCGGAACACCGCTTTATTAACAACTGACCATCTGCAAGAAGTAGGGTTAGTGCAAATGTCAACTTTAAACATGGCTTTCTGAGGTGCCCTGCTAGGCAGACCAGATCTACCTCTTCCCACCTGGTATCAGGTTTTAAACAGATCCAAACAGGAGCTCTCTTAACTCACTCACTGGTACCACAGATGTAGAATCACTGCAGGCCTGTAGATGTTGCCATGGGTTGGCCGGCATTGGTGCACTTTAAAACAGAGCAACGTGCTCAATCCCCCCACCCCACAGACCATGCAACTGCTAAAATGGTAGAACATCCTTCAACATGGGGTATTTGTAATCCAAACTGTGAAACACGGTAAAACAACAGGCACTGTCCCTTGAAACAATGCCGCACTGTGGCGCACTCACGGTTCCTGAAGCTGGATGGCTCCTCCTGATGTCCAGGCCACTGGATCTCTGCTCTCACAGGGTGCCTATGATACAGGTAGGCTTTCTCCCTCTTTTCTGTGCTGAACCAACTACCTTGGGCACTGGTTGCAGGCTCTTCTGACCTCCTTCCACTTGTTCCAGACTGCTGAAGTCCTGATCTGACCACACATCCTGGCTTCCAAACCCCTAAGTCAGAGACAACCCGGCACCATGCCACAGTGGCAAAATTCAAACTGGAACAAAGGCAGATGGTGAGCACAGCTCGGTGGTGCTAGAGTCGAATAGCTGCCTGCTACAAATGAAACAACAAATAAGCAAAAAGACTCGGCACTCTCCAGTTCTGAAGTTATAAAGTAAAGTACTTATTTTATTTTGGCAAGGTGCCTGGTTCAGAACCCTATAGCCCCTGCGCTTCAACCCTACAGTGGGCCTTCCCTGGGGGGGCGGTGAGACCTACCCCCTGAGGAAGGCCCACTATAGGGTAGGGGGAAGGCCCACGGTAGGGTTGAAGTGCTGGGGCTATAGGGTTTTGAACTAGGCACCTTGCCAAAATAAATAAGTACTTTACTTTATAACTTCAGAACCAGAGAGCACTGAGTCTTTTTGCTTATTCACCATGCCATAGTGCCTGCTATAGGACCTGGATCAGCAGTCCTTGTTCTTGTTCTCTGTGTTACATTTTCAGCATCACTGTTGTGCTGTCTTGCACATGGTTGCCACTTTCTTCCTCTCCAGAACTCACCAGCTCTGTTCACAGTTTGCCCTCTGCTTTTGAGGCTGGGAATGACTCAGCTTGCACCAACTCCCAGCACTGCAGACCTTTCCACCCAGAGATCTCCACCAGATCTTCCCTCCTCCAGCACAGTCCTGCCTTTATATGACCTGCTCACAGTCTGTCTTGGTTTGTGCCTGGGGCTGTCACTCCAGAAACTTGACAGCCCACAGAACATAGAAAAGGTGCCAGAACCTGATGCCCCTACTATCCCCAGAAGCCTCCAGGTGTCCCTTCCCCTGCTCATTGCGTGTTTGCGGACCCAGGAGAAGAAACAGGAGGAAAAAATGGAGGACAGGCTATGTGAAGCCCTGCCCGCTATGCAACAGCCCGCTCTGCCACTCCAGGTCCTGGATGGAACTGGATATGTGTCCCGGGAGAGGCTGGCCCTCTCTCCCTCCCTGGCCCCACTGCGGGGAGAATCCACAGGGGTAAAGTGCCCTGACCCAGGAAGATGTAAGGGATGGCAGTAGTGAGCAGGGACAGGGCTGAGAAAGTCACTTCTTGCCAAGAAGGATAAAAACCTTTTATGCAAAACAAAAAGAGGGAATTTCCCTAGGTGATGAACTGGAGGAGCTGCTGCACATCTCCAGTGCATGGAAGGAGATAAGAAAGCAATAAGACACGAAAGTCGCGAAAGTGTCTTATTGCATTTATATAATGGATCCTTACAAAATAAAAAATAAAAAATAAAATTATGGGAACATCTTTAAAAACTGTAAATTTTAGGCCACCCCAATGGCACAGGGGCGGCATGTTGTACTGGCATGCTGATGACCCAGATTTGGAAGCGAGCTCAAGAAGTCTTGTCAGGAGGCAGGCCATGATTGAGACAGCTGCCGCTCAGCACTGCATCTCAACTGAGGAGAGTTGGCGGGGGACTTCGCCACTGCAGTGACCCTGTGCATGGGCCAGGGAACATGCTCCTGCCGCACGGGGGACACTACAACTGCAAGTGGCTGACATACGCATTCGTTCCTGCCAGGGGTGGAGGGAGGAAATTAAAGGGGGAGAAATACCTGGTAGCTGTCTGAATAACGACTGGGTTTGGCCAGACCAGGGCACATCCCTGATAGCAGGATATATTGATATATTCCTGCACCAACGAGCTACCGGCAGAAAATCTCTATGAAAAAAGGTGTAAACTTAGACTTTTAAAAATATTTTTTCCACTAATGTACTACTGTATATATACAATGGTCACATACCACTATATGGTGCTGTTGTGTAAATGCACGTTGTCTGTGGCTATGGTGGTACCTGTGTTGGTAAGGTAATTTTGTTTTAAAATGTGAACCCCCACATTCCCTCTGTGTAATTAAAAGTTAATGCTTTTTAATGTTGGTCGCATTTTGGTTTTTGAGGAGTGAAGATCGCGGGAGTACTGCAGCATGCACAAGCAATGCTTGCTGCAAGAGCAACCCCTTCTGGAACTTTAAACTCTTGCAGCTCTCTCTCTGCTGCTGCTGTACTGCATTATTCAGCTGAGGCTGGCACCATTGGATAACCCTTTCCTGGTGTCAGCAGGCGTCAGGCATAGCACAGGGGAAACCCTCTGTGTCCAGGAGTAAGGTGGACTGCTCACTAGAAGGTTCCCCACATTTAAACACACATACACTGTACATATTGCATCCCCCCAAATGTGGGATGCTCTCATTTCTGACCTCTGTTCTACTTCTGACAGAAAATATCACACTGCAAGGTTTAAGCAGTAGTCATGCTTTACCATATTTACAGAAACACACACACCGGGAACCCAGTTCACGAACTCTCTCCTGGTTAGCCCTGCACAGACAGGTGTCATCCAGACTCTAGACTTGAATCTGGACCTTAGAGTCCCTTTATATAGGTGGAACACTCCTTTCACATCAGGAGCCTTACAGTCCCTCCTTTCCACACACCAATGGGTGAGGTTATACCTCGGGTCAGAGTCTGTTTTATTCTACATAACTTTTACCAGTTTCTCCCACTAGGCTATAAGCTATGGGTTTACACTTTGACATACACCTGTGATACCTTAGCTTTCGGTCAGCAGGTGATGCAGAAGGAATCACTACAGGGCCTTCTCGCTTGGACATTGGTTTACTGTTGGTATCCAGGAGTACCCTGGTCTCAAGAGCCACTGCTCTATGCCAGGTCAGTCTCTCCGCTGGAGCCCTGAGACCATCTCTATGCTGGGCCACTCACATCAGCATTTTCACACTTCCTGGCAGGAATGCCAGGCACAGTGAAGAAATGTGTACTCTAGCCTGCCCTCTGGCAGCAGCTGTCAATCACCCCAGACCTTTTGCCAGAGACAGTAGCTCCGGTACCCATCCCAGCTCAGGGGCTCTTGTATTCAGTTTAGGCATATCTCCTACCTTAGTCCACAGCTTTGTCTCCATCACCAACCTCTCTCCATCAGCAGCTCAGCTTGCACTATCTCTGAGTCACAGAATCACAAACACACAAGGTGAACACTCCTCTTCAGTAGGGTCCTCCCTGTATTGCAAGGCTGCAGGGACTTCCCTTGAGGGGGAAGTTCCTCAGGGTTCCCACACCCTCCCGGTGTGTCCCCTACATACTCCCAGGAATTAGCAGTGACCTACATTAAATGCCCCCAGATCTCTTCCCGGTGATATGTGCTGCCATCTTGGGCCTGTCCCTGGAGGCTACCAGGCACATGGGCATTAAGATAAGTTGGTCTCAACAGTTGGATCCAATAGCCGGCCCAGTGGCATGGAGGGCTGAGCAACTGGTGTCTTACCTCCTGCTATGCCGGAGACCCGACTTTGGGAATGGATTCGGGTCACCAGTGGTTGGCTGGGGTGGGAGATGATTAAGCGTCTGAGGGACCCCTCTCCACTCCTGGGGAGGGGAGTGATGTCAGGATGACCTTAGACTGCCACCAGGTGGAGGTCTAGTGGCAGTGCAGCATGGGCAGCATGAAGGGAGGGGGCTGCAAGAAAAACAGGGAAAAAGGAGAGTCGGGGGCTTAATGAAGCCTTGACCACCTGTCCCGACATCCGCACTGTCACCGGGGAGCTTGTCTTGGTCTGCTCTGGATTACTGGCACTGGTGGGAGGACAGACCTATTCCCTCCAGCCCTGCCATTAGGAGCAATTCATGGAGAACTGCATGATTGAGTCCTAGGGAAGGCGGTAGTAGACTCAGGGAGGTGAGGATTTGGATGAGTAGCCAACCCCAAGACTGCAGGAACATAATAATCTTTTTTTATATATAGCTGCCCCCTCCCCCATGGCCACCTGTGTCTTTCTTCAGGTCCCCCCTAGCTCCCAATTCCGTCTTCCTCTCCCCCCCCCCGGGATTCACAAGGAGCAGGGTTCCAGGCCTTCGGGGACCACCACTACCAACCATGGTGTGACATAGGATTTTTGTGGTTTTCTCCCCTTCCCTCCCAGAGAAGAGGTGTACACAGGTGAGCATGCATACATGGAGGCACACGCACATGCTCCCAAAAACCACATGTTCCTTCCACCCTCCCAGACGTACATCAGTCCCCTGGACCTCCCTTGATCTGACATCCAGTGGTACTGGTGCCTTGGTTTGAGGCTCTGAGCTGCAAACCTGGAGACCTAGGTTTGTATCCCACAGCCCCCACTTGCATACTGTGTGACCCTGAGGAAGTCACTTGGCTTCTCTGTGCTTATCTTAACACTGAGCCCCCATCACACTCATCATAAGTAAATGGTGACTGTGAATGTGAACGAACCAGCGAGGCTCACTCAGAACTATGGGGGCTGGGTCCCAGTGCCTACCCAATAATTCCAACCCAGGTTGGTTTCAAATGAACTTACAGCACTGATTCACTGCATGACGCAGCAACCATGGTCAGCAATGACAGAGCTCTACTGTGAGGATGTATGCAGTGATGTCAAGTCCTATCTCAACTAGTGGTGGCCACGCGTATGGCGGGGCGAGGTACTGATAATCACTTGACAGGGACTTTTGGGTTATCATGTCTGATGACCTCAAGGTGGCAGAGCAGTGTGACAAAGCAGTGGGTAGGACTAGTGGGATGCTGGAGTGCATAGGGAATGGTGTACCCAGCAGGAGGATTGAGGGAGGTGGTGCTGCCACTGTATCACTCACTGATGAGACCTCACCTGGAGTACTGAGTCCAGTTTTTGAGGCAGCACCTCAGAAAGGACGTAGACAGGGTGGAGGCAGTCCAGAGGAGGGCAACTAAAGTGATGCAAGGGTTGCACAACAAGCCCTACAAGGATAGATTCAGGGATCTCAACATGTACGCCCTGGAAGAGTGGAGAAAGAGTGGTGACCTGATAGAGACCTACAAGTACCTCATAGAGGTGAACAGGGTGTAGGTGGGGAGTCTCTTTCAAATGAGGAGGAGCACCAGGGCCAGGGAACATGAGATGAAGCTAGAGGGAGGGAGTTTATGAGAAATGTGAGGAAATATTTCTTTACTAAAAGTGTGATAGATGCCTGGAACAGACTGCCAGCAGAAGTGGTGGAAGAACAAATAGTAGGGGGTTTCAAACCTGTGTGGGATAGACAAACAGGGTGTATTAGAAAACAGGGAGGAGGGAGGGAGGGTTGCCAGAGACCAGGTAGGGTCTGCAGAGACAGATTAGGCAGGAACATCTGGGCAGACTGGGTGGGCCAAACGATCCTTATCTGATGAAAAATTCTGTTTCTGCACATTCTATGGGCCCAACTGAGGGCGCAATAATGGGGGTGGGAGATTAGAGGAATTTTTGTCCCCCCCTACCTTTCTGCTCTCTTTCCCCCCTTCCTTCTACCCACTCCAGAACACTGCTTCCCATTCCCTCCCACTACACCCCAGGAGAACTTAGATGGGCCAAGCTGCCTTCTCGTATCATTTTCCTAAGCTATGGTCCTCTCTTCCTCTGTCTATCGGCTAAGCCTCATCCTTCTCTTCCTTCAAATCCCTTCTTTGTGACTTTACTACCCACTGCTGCAACTGTTCCTGATCCCTGACCCTTGTGTTCCCTCCTCCCCATGTTGTTGATTTCCCCTTGCCCCCCTGGCTGTGACCAATTACCTATCCCCCTAGGCTAACTGCGCCAAAATCAGTTAATTATATCTGGTAATATTCTGCTCCTGAGCCTACCCTCGCACTGCCTTCGACAACTCTCACACTTTAGCAGTCTGGGGGGTGTAATCTGCTGCTGTCTGACAATGCTCCCAGTACTGTACAGCCCTGGTACCTTAGTTTGCCTCTCTTTATTTTGTGTTGCCCTATCTGCCTGTAAATCATAACTGTACATTGTAATTTATTTATACTTTTATTTTATTGTATTTTATTACTACTGCACCGTATGTTATGTACTGTATATTCACTTGCACATCCTGTATTGTATAGTCCCCTTCCCCCATCCCCCCAGCACACATCTAGAAACCAGCTGTTACAAGCTCAGTATGTCTTTCCTGGTGAGACTTTGGAAATAAATGAAAATTAAATAATTAATTAAATAAAAAGGAAAGCCTAAAGCCGGCCCGTCTGTGCAATGGTAGAGCTACGGCTCACAATGCCTGGCAAGCAAGGCATTGGGGTCAGCAGAGGAGAGGAGACTCGAGCATCCCAGCAGATGCTCTTCTCCTCCTCCTCCTCCTCCTCCTCTGGGGAGGGAGGGACGCCATCTTCACTGCAACACTGCCACCTGGAGGACCACAGGTGGCAGTGTAACAAGACGCCCTGAGGGAGGGGGAGAATGCCAGGCAGAGATCCGCTCTGTGCATGCATTATATGCGCATGTGAATGTGTCCCCCATGTGCCAGCACCATCCAGGGGTGGGAACCACAAGAACAAGGAAAGACCTTTGGGCGCAGCTTGATGAAGGGGCACACTCAGAGCTCTGGCCCGACTGACCAGTCACACCCTACCCTTGAGATCTTCAGCAGAGGTCCAACTCCTCACCTGGAAGTCCCTCATCCAAGTGAGTCCCACTTGAGGGAGTAAGCTTGGGGGAGTGGAAAGAGGTAGTAAGTGCTAGAGAATGCCAGGTATGGGGCTGGGTGATAGCTGCCTATTGTGGAGGGAGCCAGCACCAGAGATGGAGCATCAAGTATATAAATTAAAATAAAAAAGGAAAGTTTATAACAAAGTTATGATTCCCCATTCCATGGGTACCCTACTGTATCTACAAAGGTAAATATGGAGGCCTTACTCAGCCACTTCTGTGCTTCATGGATTCACCCCACTGACTGCTAATCCACTGGACGTAATAAACTAGAGGGGCCATGTGACCTGGAAAGTAAAGGTTAAACTGAGCTTTACTTTGCTGCATTTTCTCACCTGATAGGTTAACGTTGATCTGAGGGCCATTTATCTTTAAGGTTGGCTGATTTGACATTCCACTAACTCTGTAATATGCCTTCCGTATTTAACCTGCACTTCCTAAGTCAAATGCTGAGCATATGGTGAAACTGACACCTTATGACCTTTGACATGAGAAAAAAAGTCAAACTTTGAATTCTCCTCTCTTGCATTTCCTTATTACAATACATGAAATCCATGCTGTATATAGTAATAAACCTTCTGTCCATGCCCAAGATAGCAGGAATTATGCAAATATTCATCCTATGAAATGTGATTTTAAACCCTTTATCCAAAGCCAAGGTAGTAGTAATTACATTATCATTCATTCTATTAAATGTGATTATAAACCCTCTAGCCATATTCAAGATAGTAGTAATTACACTATCATTCATCCTATTAAATGTAGTTATAAACCCTCTATCTATACCCAAGGCAGCAGTAATTAGTCATAAACCCTCTATCTATACCCAAGGCAGTAGCAATTACATTATTATTCATCCTATTTAATGTGGTAACACTCCGTGGGTACAGAAAGGAACCAGTATCCCAAGAGTGGGAGCATGGATAGTAGAAGTGCACGCATCTAGGGAAGGGAAGGGAAGTGTAGTACCCCTATAGGGGACAAGAGGGTAGGCAGTAATCAATGAGAAAATGGGTGTAGGAAGTGAAAGGTGAGGAACAATTTAACAAGAAAATGCCATGGCTGGCCCGTAGGTGCAGCGGTAGAAGGATGCTGACAATGCTGGCAACAAGAGTTCTAGAACAAGCTCCCATCATGGGGGGGAGATGACCACATGTGGCAATACAACAGGGAGGTGTGACATCAGTTAAGCTCTGCAAGTCCTGTGGGTACCAGCACTGAGTTCCTTGCATCCAGTGTCCCTGGAGGAGGGACCAGGAAAAAGGAAACAACCTATCTTGAGCAGGATGATCTTGGGCACAAGTAGACCCCTGATCCCCACTACTGGCCGCTCCTTTCCCTACATTGGAAACCCTGGCCTGCATACTCAGCAGCAGGCAGGAAGCTGGATCTGGCATGGCTAGACCCTGCCAAGGGGGTAGGGGAGGAAGTAAGACCATGGAGTAAAAAGGAAGAGGCAGAGATGCAGGGAAGCTGGGTCCAACCCAGGGAAAAGGGTCCTAGAAAGTGAACAGGGCAGAAAAATGTAAATTATAAAGAAAGAAAAGAATATCAGCAGACCTTCTAGAGAGTAGTGTGTATGTGTACATCCCAGAAAACTGGTGAAAAATATGGGCAACCTCCACATACTGGTGGTTGAATCTCAGTTGAACCTGGTAGCACTGATGGAAACCTCGGCAATGAGGCACCATGACTGTGAACTTGTAAATTCCTGACAACAGCCTCTATAGAAATAATAGGGCAGAAGGAAGGAGTGGGGTAGGGTAGCACTTTACAACAGGGAAGGCAACACAGCCACAGAGGTTTGGGACCTGAAAGGGAGTACCACAACTGAAACCTCTTGAGTGCAACTGTCCCCTAGTAGGAGGTAGGTTATCAGGGTTGGGGTGACTTACAGGCTGACGAATTAGAAGAAGGCAGATAACAGGGTACTAGCATAAGAGATTAGGAAGGGTCTTGATAAAGTGCCATGGTAGGGTGAGAAACTTTGGACTATTTTTGTACTACATTTGGTAAGGCTGGCATTTTATCCTGATATTTACTTAAATAAAAATGATCATTATTATTGCACTTTAATTTTTTCTAAGTGATTTGTTTCTTACTGAATATGCTGTAGTGCTGGATTTTTCTGGTGATTGCTACATTGGAGTTTACCCCTGCACCAGCTTTATTGCCGGAGCATTTTTTTGATGTTGGACACACCAGAAAGGGAGTACCACCAGTGAAATCCTTTGGCCACAACTGTCCCCAAGCAGGGGGAGGGTCATCCGGGTTGGGGTAACTTACAGGCTGCCTAATTAGAAGGAGGCCGATGACAGGGCACTGGCATAAGAGATTTGGAAGGCTGTGGCGCAAGGTGAAGTGGTGGTGGGGGGACTTCAACATTCCAGGTGTCAATTGGATTGTCTCAGTAGGAACATGCATCAGGAGTCAGGGGCTGGTGAAGGCATTCCAGGATGGATTCCTGTCGCAACACATTCAAGAACTGAGAAACTGCCACCCTGATGGCTCAGTGCCAACATGTTGTGCAATCATGCTAGTGACCAGTGTTTGTGAGTGGATATCGCTCACCTCGTCGGGGGCAGGACTGGCTGTAGGCAACTGCCAAAAGGCAGCATGCCTCAGCTGTAGAGAGCTGGCAGCAGGTTCCAGCACACTAGTGACCACTGTGGCTAGGCAACAGAGCTTACACTTCCTGCAGGGTTTCACTGGGTGTGGGAGGCCATCATGGCACTGCTCATGCCAGGGGGAGGAGGGATGGCATATGGAGAGAAAAACTGGATAAAAAACTCCCTGCCATGTACATGACAGCTTCTGATACCTAAGTGGGGTATATCCCTAACAACAGAGTATCATCCTGTCAATAGGGAATATCCCTGACGATAGGATGTATCCCTGACAATAGGGAATACCCCTGGCAACAGGGAATATCCCTGGCAGGAGGGTGTGTCACTGGCAGCAGGGTATCTCCCCGGCAACAGGGTACCTTCCTTACAACAGGATATCCTCCTGGCAACAGGTATCTCCCTGTCAACAGGGTATCTGGCAACAGGGTATGTCCCTGGTTAATCAACACTGGTAAGAGGAAAAAAATCTAGATTAAAAAAAGCAAAGAAGAGAGACATTCTGGATATGGTCATTACAAACATGTAGTCCGTAAGGAAGGTAATGTACAAGAACTGCTGGGAAACAGTGATCCTCAGTCAGTATGACTTAAAATATTGTTCAAGTCTGATCATACTAATTCAGGGACCAGAATGCTGGACTTTAGGAGGGTTGATTTTGGCAGGATGGAGGAAGTATACAGGAATAGATTAGAGGGGCTAAAGCTGACAGTAGAGAGAGACAGAACGTTGGGTATAATCAGGGAAGGGTTAGAAGAGGTCATTAACCTCTGAGTAAGGAAGGTGATGAAGAACAGGAAGGAAGCCTGTATAGTACACAATGAAAGTAGGAAACATAATGATGAAGAAGGAGGAGGCCTTCAGACCTTACAAAGACATCCAAACAGATGAAAACAGGGAGGTGCACTTAAAAATCCTGAAAGCGGCAAACAGAATAGTGAGCAAAAGCTGAAGTCAGGCTCCAAATAGCTGAGGGAGTGAGGGAGGGAAAACAAGGCTTTCTTCTGCTACATCATGAAGGAAAAAAAAACCAAGGATGGGAGTGTCAGGCTGAAAAAGGAGGAGGGGTGACAGGAAAGTGATGAGGGTAAAGCAGACAACCTGAGTAAATACTTTTGCTCTGTCATTACCGGGTTGGGGGGGGGGGGAGAGTGGTCCTCCTCCTCCTTAGTGCGGGAGCAGGCCCAATCTGAAGTGGAGTCAGGGCATAGACATAGGGGCTTTAGCAGAGAAGAGGCTAATTAAGGGACTAGGGTCACTACGAGTACAGAAATCCCCAGGTCCAGACGGCCTGCACCTGAGGGTGGTAAAAGAGATGAAGTGGCCGCCCGCCTGTGGCACCAATGACCAGGATTCAGGAGTGGACCTTGGATGTCAGAGGGTTGGCTTGGGGGGGCTGATCATCCCAGGGACTGCTCGCCTTCTCTGGGGAGGGAGAGAACTTTATACCCGGTGCCTACTGACCCCTAACATTGGCAGGGGGTTGCGGCAGCCCAGGATCATACTGAGCGCCTGTCAGGGTGGGGACCAGCAGACCTCTGCACGTCAGGTGCAGGAGCACGCCCAATCATGCACCAAGGTCACTGCATGACATGGGGAGGGGGGGACGCACAAGGGAAAAAACCCTTGGCATGAGTCCCATGATGCCTGAATTCCAGCATGTGCTGCGACCTAGCTGATGTGGGGGTTGGTGTCCTCCCCCAGCAGCATCCAAGGGTCAAAATACAAGCTTAAAAAATTAAATAAATAAAAGAGATGAGGCAAGTGCCCTTGGCACCCCTTCCTGACCTCATCAACTGCTCGCTAGACACAGGAGTGGTACTGGATGATTAAAGAGCAGCTGACATGGTGCCACTACAAAAGAGTGGCAGTAGAAATGACCCAGGAAACTACTGATCAGTCAGCCTGACCTCAGTAGTTGGCAAGATGCTGGAATCCATTATTAAGGAAAGGCTGGCGGTGTTCCTGGAGGTAAATGGATTACAGGACAGTAAACAACGTGAGTTCATGGCAGGATGCTCTTGCCAGACACACCAGATTGATGTCTCTGATTAGGAAACAAAGACTGCTGAAAGAGGTCAGGCTGTGGATGTCTCGTGTCTGGATTTTAGTGAGGCATTCGACTCCATCTCGCATTAAAGGCTGGTTAAAAAACTATTGGACTTGGGTGTGGAGGGGAGGACTAACTATCTGGGTTTGAAACTGGCAGGGTGAGAGAACACAGCAAGTGGGGCTCGATGGGGAGTTTTCAGAGGTGAGGGCTGTCACTAATGGGATACCACAGGGGTCGGTCGTGGGACCAGTGAATTTTAACCTCTTCATTTGTGATATGGCAGGACAGTCGGCATTCTCTCACCGCTTGCCTAAACTATGGAACTCCCTACACGATAGGTCCTAGCCTTTGTCACCACAATGACTGCAAATAAAAGATGTATGTATATGCTCACATATAATTATGTATTCTGAATGTTAGTGCCAGGTGCCTTACACACCTGCCTAAAGTACCGTACTGCTCCATTGCGTGTTCTCACTGTGTGGGCTCCTGGAACTGTATTTATGAATGTGTCTCCTATCCCCCCCAGGTCACACCTGGAATCGAGCAGTACTCTGCTCAGTGTGCCTTCCTGGTAAAACTTTTAAATAAATAAATAAATATCCAAAGGATTTGCAGATTACACAATAATCTGCGGGACAGTGGTTAGTAAGAATGGATTACAGGTAATGAAGGAAGCTTTAATGAGGTTGGAGAGCTGGTCCAAGGTAGGGCAGCTAAGGTTCTATGCAAAGAAGTGCAAAGTCATAGACACAAAAAAGTACCAAAATAAAGTGAAAAAGGGCAATTTATTTATCCTTCATCAGGGGATGCCCCCTGTAGAAGGGTCACGATACAGACCTGAAGAGCCAAGGCTGCTTGTGCCACACTCCTGCTTGGGACTAATAAACTGCCCTTTTTCACTTTATTTTGGTACTTTTTAATATTCTTTCTGGCTATGAGTGCAAATCTCTTGTGTTTCTCAGATGCTTGGATTTCGAGCTGCACTGGCCCTCTGTGTTTGTTTAAAAGCCATGGACATATGGTAGGAGCAAAATGTCAGACAGCAGAGTACAGGGTGGATGGACTGAGAGTGGAGCAGAGGAAGGAGAAGGATCTGGGGGTTATTATGTAAGTAATAATCCACAACAGAGCATGCATTTGTAGAGAATTAAGGCACACCCCAAGTGAACTGGAAAATACAAGGCCAACTACCGAGTGACTTTCAACCCACCTGGGAAGTGCATTAATTCTCCAGAAACTCATGCCCTGGAGTGGGTTATTGCTCTTATAAACTGGATTTTTTAAATGGGAAAAGGTTTTAATATGTTTCTTTAGTTAGGTTGTTGCATGGAAAATAGGTGCATTTGGCAACAAAGGACGTGTGCCTTTGAATGAACCTGGAAACTGCATTTATTTTGAAAAAAAACTATGCACTGTTGTAAATTTTTATTTTTAAAAAGTGGAAAACAATTTTATTTTAAATGGGAAAAGTTTTTACTTTCATTTAGTTAGGTTGTTGCTAGGTAAATTAGGGCAGGTTAGTTATGAACTGTGCAGTTTCTATGTAAATAATCAACAGTCAGGTGCTATGTTTTAACCAATGAAGCTGTTCAATTTGGTCAGCTTTTAATGCACCATTTTATACATCTAATTACCTCACAAAAACTGCTCAGTGTGGTAAGGCAATGAGAAAAACCAACAGACTATTTGGATGCATAGGCAGGGGATCAGCAGTAGATGCAAAGCGGTCATATTGCCCTGTACAGATTCTTGGTGAGGGTTCTAGACACAAAAAGGTGATGTTATGCCTGTACAGATTCCTGTCGAGCCCACTCACAGTACAGCCTGCAGTTCTGGACACAAGGAGGTGATACTGACCCTGTACAGATTCCTTGGGAACCCACCCACAGTATAGCCTGCAGTCTGGACACTAGGAGGTGATACTGACCCTGTACAGATTCCTGGTGGGCCCACCCACAGTACAGCCTGCAGTTCTGGACACAAGGAGGTGATACTGACCCTGTACAGATTCCTTGTGAGCCCACAATCAGTGCAGCCTGCAGTTCTGGACACAAGGAGATGATACTAACCCTGTACAGATTCCTTGTGAGCCCACAATTAGTATAGCCTGCAGTTCTGGACACAAGGAGGTGATACTGACCCTGTACAGATTCCTGGTGAGCCCACCCATAGTACAGCCTGCAGTTCTGGACACAAGGAGGTGATACTGACCCTGTACAGATTCCTCGTGAGCCCACACACAGTACAGCCTGCGGTTCTAGACGCAAGGAGGTGATACAGACCCTGTACAGATTCCTGGCGAGCCCACAAACAGTAAAGCCTGCAGATCTGGCTACAAGGAGGTGATACTAGCACTGTACAGATTCCTGGTGAGCCCAGCCACAGTACAGCCTGCAGTTCTGGACACAAGGAGGTGATACTGACTGTGACAAACCCACTCAGCAGGTCAGGCCCCCTGCTCCCACAGTGCCAACCTCCGAGTGCAGTCTTGCGAACAGTTAACAGAAACAAGGTAACCCTCCTGTCTGTTTTGTGGGTTTCGAATCACCCTTTGGTCTCAGTTCTGGAGGGATTCAAACTGTGAACCTCTTGCTAGCATACCCAATGCACAGGCTCAGATAATTCTGTCTTCGGGGGGCCAGATATCTTTGCCTATGGGCACCTAACCAGGTGTACAGAAATGAACCCTTAAAACTCTAATAAAAGACCTCAGATTAAGCTCTCACCTTTTTCCAGTTTGGTATCACCATTCAAGCTTAGGCACAGTGTCTGCTTTAACCATATATACTTCACTTATTAAAGAAAAGAAATTCAAAGACAGACCAAGTAGGCTCTAAAAATAGAGTTTTACTAAAATAGATAAAAGTATGTAAAACATAAAATACAGAACTATATATTACAAGAACCATATAATCTTTTAAAAGAACAAGGTTTTAACAGTGCAATTCCTACTACAGTACTTAGATTTTGTTTCTCTCTACCTGTATACTTGCTTAAAATGCTCAAAGATGTTTCTTTGTCAGAGTGTAGATAAAATGTCTCTGAAAGAAAACATAATTTGTTTAAAAAACTGTCTTTGCCAACCCCTTTGTGTGAGGTCACCTAGCTCCTCCTCTGTTTATGAAAAATCATACACCCAGGATATTTTATCATATTAGAAGATAAGATAATTAAGGTTACATCAGCAGAAACTCCCTTCCCCATGTGACTTCCCCAATCAAGTCTGTAATTTTCCTTTCATCTATAAGCAGTATCCTCTCTCACACAGACATCAAAGCATTTATGATTTCGCACCATTGTGCCATATAACCTGCACTCTTCCCCTAAATGCCACAGAAGTTTATGATTTCCATCTTAGCAGTTAAAGCTATATTTAACTTAGAAAAACAGGAGCTTCTTGATTAAGGCCTGTTCTAGTCTGTAATTAGCTTCTGGCCTTCCAGGTAACATCTTGTATCTAAAACCTGTGTGTGAGTGTGTGTGTGTGTGTGTGTGTCTGACCTCACGTGCTGTCTCAGCATCTCTGATGAGGGACAGTCCATAACACATTTTTATATTACAAAGAAATCATAGTGTACTCAGAACTGGCTGTCCACATGTCACACTGACCCTGTACAGATTCCTTGTGAGCCCACACACAGTACAGCCTGCGGTTCTGGACACAAGGAGGTGATACTGACCCTGTACAGATTCCTGGTGAGCCCACAAACAGTACAGCCTGCAGTTCTAGACTCAAGGAGGTGATACTAACCCTGTACAGATTCCTGGTGAGCCCACAGACAGTACAGCCTGCAGTTCTGGAATCTTCACTTGAAGAATGGCAGGGTACAGTTGATCCAGAAGAGTGCCACCAAAATGATTCAGGGGCAATAGGGCATGTGCTATGAAGAAAGGCTGGCAGACCTTGAGATGTTTTTGCTGGAAACGAGGAGGGAGAGAGGGGACATAATAGAAACATTTAAGTTGATACAGGAGCTGAATAATGTGGACAATGGTGCACTGTTCATCTACAGTGTTACAACAAACACTAGAGGGAACACAAAGATGCTGGCAGGGGCAAGTTTTAAGAAGGATGTTGGGGGGGTACTTTGTATGGAAGGGGCAGTGAAGAGATGGAACAAAATGCCCAACTAGGTGGTCTGTGTAAATGCAATGGTAGGGTTGAAGCATAGGTGGGATAGACACATGGGCTTACTGGGGGGCAACAGGGCAAAGACTACACAAGGGGAGGGAGGAGATGAGTGACAACCAAAGCAGGGGGTGCAGCCTTGTAGGTTAGGCAGAGGCAATGGCAGACTGGATAGACCAGTTGGCTTCTACTGCTGTCAATCCAGGTTTCTATGTAAAAAAAATCATTCATTCTATTAAATGTGTTGATAAACACTTTTGGTGAGATTTCAGCTGCATGCTTCCATTTTTCAGATGTGAGCGTGGAATTCTGCCCAAAAAGTTAGACTACAAGAAAGTTGGTCTAGCATTCAGGGCGTAATTCCACAGTTGTGTCTGAAAAATGGACACGTCTCGCAATTGCAGCAGAAACTGTCGTAAACTGCTTGAAATGTCATGAATGCCACCAGGTGTATGTGAATGGAATGCCTACTGTACATCTGGACACATCTGTGTGGATACACCATGTGTCCAAAATAAGGACAGAAGGGCTATGTCCACCCTTTTGAAAATTCCACCCTTTGTCTATGCCTGCGATAGTAGGAACTGCGATATTATTTATCCACCTGTAGTTTCAGCCGAATAGCTTAACACATGGATTAGACTACAGTGACAAGTTTATAGGGCAACTGTTTATACCGGCAACAGAAAGTGCTCCCAAAATGAGTAATACTGCATAGTGCAACAACAGATGGAGGCAGGGTGGTCTAGTGGTTAGAGCACTGGCTTGGGAACAGGATACCACAAGTTCAAACCCTGTTACAGCTAAATACTCACTGTGTGACCTTGGGCAAGTCACTCAACCTCCCAGTGCTCCAGTCCACCTAGTAGAAATGATTAAAAAGCAATATCCCACTGGAAACAAGAAGATGTTGCATCTTAGTTGGGCTACCCTGGCTACATAAACTGCAAAAATACAAGAAAGAGAGAAAAATGATGCTGCGTGTTTGAATCCCAGCACCTATTGCTGACTGCATTGGTGGGTGCCAGTTAGAAACATAGAAACATAGAATTTGACGGCAGATAAGAACCGCTTGGCCCACCCAGTCTGCCCATTTCCCTACCTGATGGATAAGCTGCAGGTCCTAGTTAACCAGCAGCCTACTTCTTCCTAGCCCCACCCCCTAGAATTGCCTTATGACTGTCCCATGCATGCTGATTCCACCACTGTTTTGACTCCACAACCTCCTCTGGAAGGCCGTTCCATACATCCACAACCCTCTCTGTGAAAAAATCTTCCTTAAATTACCTCTGAGCCACCTTCTATCTTCAAATTGTGCCCCCTTGTTCTTCACACACCTCTTTTTTTGAAAGATGCTACCCTCTTGGACTTTGTTGATTCCCTTGAGGTACTTGAAAGTTTCTATCATGTCTCCCCTCTCCCTCCTTTCCTCGAGGCTATACATATTAAGCTCCTTAAGTCTCTCTTCATATGTCTTCCGGTGCAGACCCTGCACCATTTTAGTTGCCCTCCTCTGGACAGCTTCCATCCTGTCTATGTCTTTGCGAGATTGGGTCTCCAGAACTGCACGCAGTACTCCAGATGGGGTCTCACTAGCTGTCTGTACAGAGGAATAATAACTTCCTGTTTTCACTGGTGATGCCTCTTCCTATGCATCCCAGTATCCCCCCAACCCTCCTTGCTGCCCTCTCACATTGCTCTCCCACCTTTAGGTCATCTGATATGATTACCCCAGGTCCCTTTCCATTTTTGTTGTTGTTAGTATCTAGCCCCCCATTGTACTCTTCCCCTGGGTTTTTGTTTCCCAGGTGCATTACCTTGCACTTCTTAGCATTGAATCTAAGCTGCCATACATTTGACCATTCCTCTAACCTTGCCAAGTCCCTTCTCATCCTTTCCACTCCACTCCACCTTGTGCATCAACTCTGTTGCAGATCTTAGTGTCATCTGCAAAGAGACATACTTTTCCTTCCAGTCCCTCTGCAATGTCGCTTATAAAGACATTGAAGAGGACTGGTCCTAATACTGAACCCTTCGGTACCCCACTACTAACCCCCCTTTTTTCAGAGTGGACTCCATTTACTATTACTCTCTGTGTCCTATTCTCCAGCCAATTCTTTACCCAGGCTGTCATCTTGGGACCCACTCCCAGGCTGGCTAACTTGTATATTAATCTTTTGTGTGGGACTGTGTCAAATGCCTTGCTAAAGTCTAGGTAGGCCATGTCCACAGCCCCTCCCTGATCAACTACTTTGGTCACCCAGTCAAAGAAATCTATCAGATTTGTCTGACATGACCTTCCCGCTGTGAATCCATGCTGCCTTGGGTCCTGTGCCCCTCTGGCCTCTAGGTACTCGACAATTCTTTCCTTCAGAAGTGATTCCATCATTTTCCCTACCACTGAGGTTAAACTAACAGGTCTGTAGTTTCCTGCTTCTGCCTTGCTCCCACTTTTGTGAAGGGGAATTACATCTGCCCTCCTCCAGTCCTCGGGTACCACCCCATCCTCCCATGATTTGTTAAAGAGGGTAGTCAGTGGTGTCAGTTCCCAATCTGTTGAAAGATACAGTGCAATTCATTTTCTGCTTCACTCATTGCATAGCTGGAATCACAAACAATATTCACAGGCATAACGATAATATAAAGCGCACTAAGTAAGAGACAGCACACGACAGGGTGTGGATCGTACAGGATTAATACACGCTGCTTGAAGCATTGTGGGCCAGAACCATGCTGTGCAACAGGCTTCAGATCAGAAGCCTGGTCTGCCCGTATAGTGGATTTCCTATACTGTTCCTGCAGGGGCTCATCTGATATGGCCTTATGCAGAGAGCACTGCTGTATCCTTGTCAGGAATTCCTGTGGTGAAAAACTAAATATACTATCAGTGGTTCCCCCACATCTTCAGGGGAATACAAGTTGAGCCACAGCGTGGACGTGCATATGAGAAGTCCAGAAAGAGTTTTTTAAAGTGGGCTATCTACCTGTTTTCTAAAACTGTGATGTGCAGAACACATAAAAGGCTGAATAAGAAACAACATTGACCGCAATATGTCTAAGTGAATAACATTGGCCTGTATATAGGAATAGAAGAATGTTTAAGAGGCATCTCCTGAGGAAGCCAATGACATAATGGTGAAACATAGAGGATATGCGCCTATATTCATAATAAAGGAAATATACATAAATGTTCAAGAGGATCTGTCTACGTGTGAATTGTTCTGATTTGCGCCCTTCATCTTTCCTTTCCCCTGAAGCTGTGGGGGAACCACCAATAGTAGATTATACAACACATCGGAAGAGGCAGCAACTTTAAGAACTTAAGGTTTTATATTAATATAATTACATTTCCCGTGGTTTTTTCCAGAATAAGTTTCTGGAAAATGTTCTCGGATTGTGAAAAACTAAATATGGCAGACCACTAGCACCGTTTCCCCAACTTTCCACAGCAAGGAAGGCTGCGCAGGATCCCACTGTTTTTTCACGGGGGTTCTTGCATGGCCAATAATACTGTGCCAGGTGGTGCATGTCATAGTGTTCCCCTTCCCCAGTTGTCTGCACCTACTATCCCATGGAGAAGGCTTCCTGAATTGCTTAGTGCATGGTCGTGCCCTTGTTATGCTGTTCGACGTGGCCATCTGTGTGGGTCTGTGGTAAGGCTGGGATCGGGGGGGGGGCTCTAGGCAAGGCTGCTGGATCATGAATGGTTGCATGGGCCTCTCTGCCCATCCCTCCTCCACTAACTGGCTCAGTGTTGTATATATTTGACAAGTGGGCCTAATTACTAGAGCCCTTCTCAGTTTGTGCCTGCTACATGGAACCGAAAGTAAAACCCTTTAAATATGGGAAACATTGACCTTAGATAATCAAAAATAATTATAAAATGTGAGAAGTGTATTAAAATTTTAAGTGAATGTCCAGTATCTTGCAAAACAAAATAGTTGCCATTAGTGGGACTCGATAACAGTTCAAAACAATTGAAATTTCAGGACATTCCACTCATTAAAGATATCTGCATGAAAAGCAGCTGCTTGCCTTTATACTGCATTTTCTTCTGCTGATTATTGAATATTATTGCGCCTGATGAAGGGGCCTGTGTGGTCACGAAAGTTTCTGTGCTACAGTATACTGGGATAAATTACACAAAAGTGCGACGAGCAAGTTGATTCATACACCACGTAGGTACTGTGATGTCACAGAACACAAGAGCAAAGCTCGATTGTACCAATGATGTCAAAGAACCGACGAGGTATATTACTCAGCAAGTACTTCAATACTGGTGCCTTTCTTATTTCCTGATATGCTGGGTAGCATGTTTTTGAACTTACCTCAGTAACTGCTTCAATGTACATCCCCACCTCCTTTGGTCTGACGATCGATCAGCAAGCTGATGGCAGTTTCATCCTGCTGATCCTTTCTCCTTAAGCGCTGTTTTTAGTCTGCCCACACACACACACACACACACACACACACACACACACACACACACACACACTGTATTACCTTGCGGCTGGCTCGCCGACTCTTGTCAATACAGTTTGGTTGAATCACCTTGGTAAACAAACTTTTTTTTTAAATGAAAGTAACCGCTCATTAAAGCCCCGGGCTTGGCTCCCACTCACAGTTGCACTCAAGTGTTCTGCACAACTGAATCTGTTCTTAATAGGCCTACATTTGGAAATTTGGAACTGTGTGAAACAATCGCCGAACCATGCTAACCATATACTACCTTTGTACAACACATTTGTTGGTCCATTGAAAGGCATCAAACTATTAAGCAATTACTGTTTGTCACTGAGTCATATTCCTCTGCTTATAACATCAGACTCGTTTCCATGGCAACAAGTAGTGATGTCAGAAGCAGAGGATTATGATTTCATAGCAGCAATAAGCAATGTGAACAGATGAAGTTCAAGGGAAGATCCTATTTTAATGAAAATGCTTTCAGTAAAAAAAAAAATTTGGGAGGTCCTTAAATTCAAATATTTGGAGAAGTTGTATACAACTCGGTTCTATGGATTTGTTTGCTGGAAACAGGAAAATCTCTGATAAAAAATAAGAAATCTATAAGGGGAGCATTGCCAGAGAAACAGAGATATTTGGGACCTCAAGGCTGTCTGTGCTCCACTGAAATTGTATTCAACACAGAAGGGCAAGTTGGTTTGACAGGCAGGTGATAATAAAAAAAAAGGGAAAGATACCGTTTTGTATTTATACCTTGTTTTCTTTGAAAGCAGCCATTAGTGGATTCAGTTACTCCCCAGGCTGCATCTCCATTACTGTGGGAAGTGGCCCCTCCCCCAGCAAATTTGCTCTGTTGGAACATCAAACAGTGGCTCCATCTGATAAAGACACGCTCCAGGTCATAGAGATGGGTCCAAAGATGTCTGCATCCCTCCCTCTAAGAAGAGTAATTTCTCTAGAGGGGGAATGTAGTATTTTTCTGAAAAAGGTATAGGTGTCTGTAAGAAACTGCAAAGAGGCATGGGGTCTGGGGTGTATGCTCCCCTGAAAATTAAAATTTATATATTTGTGGATTGGCCAAGACAAAACTATTATCTTATGACCAACTTGCAAGATAGTACTACTGTCTGGCAAAGCTGGGTATGTCCCATCAGAACACTAAACCAATCAGCAGACAGCAGCTTTAACAATGCTGATGACATCACAATAGCAACAGAAAGACAGATAGACAGACAGACAGACAGACAGACAGATATGTAACCCCTAGCTGGCGCTATCCCAAGGACTACTACCCCTGCCTGCTTGGCTAGTAGCAGGTTAAGGGGCCTGAGTTCTGAAACGGGTGCCTCCACCCGGAGGTCAGGGTTGGTAGTGGTCAAATTAACCTGGGCGCAGCCCTCCGGGACACTGTAACCCCCCTCTTTCCTTACTAGTGGCCAGAACAATACACAATAATCACTTTCACAGTACTCCTGATACACCACACAAGTACCCACACTGTTTGCACTTACCACCAGGGCTTTCCTCTGGCCCAGCCCTGGGGACCCCCTGTAAAACATGGTTATACACAGCAAATAACAGCAGTACAGTACTCTTGCACAAACTGGAACCACAGTCAGGGTAAATGCAAAAAAGAGTTAGATATGATTTATTTAAGGGACTTGAACAAGGGAGGGGCATAATTAGGTTAATTTGCTTAAAGGCTGTATCAATCAAACAGTTATGCATGCACTTCAGGGTCCATAAACAGTCACACACTCTGGGTACCCAGATGGAGAATGGTGGGCTAGCCAGGAATGTTGCAGCTGGTTGGGGCCCTGTGATGGAAGAAAACAACATGCACACACACACTATTTGTAATCCGAACTGGAGGGCTCAGTTCGTGAAAAGAAAACAACAAGACAATCAGATGACACACTTTTAGATTAGGCTGTTGTTGCAGGGAGCTACCCTGATGATTACTCATGATACCCAAGACTGGACACAGGCTGGATGAAAATCGAGACAGCAGGTGGTTAATCTGGAGTGTCAGGAGAAGCAGGGCCCACACGAATTGAGGTGTTGTTCCTGTTCAGGCATGGAGCAGGGGGCTGATCCCCAGACAGGTCTCTCGTTGATGGCTTTCTCTGTGCAGCAGGTAGTCTGGCTGGGCCAGTGTGGCAAGGCCCCGATCAAATGGAGACAAATTCAGATACAGTCCGTTTTGGGTTGGATACAGCTTCCAGCAAGCAGAACACAGTACACACAGTGGTGAACCAAATCACGACCCACTAACAACTCACAGCACATTTACATGTAAGACAATTCTACTGTACCAGACAATCCGCTCTCCGGTCTCGATCGCAAAGCCTCTGCACAAACCGGGGATTCAAAAGCAGCTGGAAATCCTGACAGGCCGATCGCATTCAGCAAAATCTTTGGTCTTCTTCAGGTATGAGCCTGGTAAAAAAAAAATTAGTGGCATACTTCGTTCTCACAAACTTGGATTTAGTCCGAAATAATTCTCTTCTCGCCCTCTCTGGGGCAGCAGGCAGACATGCAGGCCACCACTCAGGCCTTTCCACAGTTCTCCCATGCGAAACTACTCAGACGGCTGCTTGATTGTCTCAAGTTGTTGCTTCTTCAGCTTCCAGCTTAGATCTGACTCAACTGCCAGCAAGCCTGGGACTTTCCCCAGAATCCAAAAGGTTTCGGATGGCTGATCTGGCTGATCTGTCTGTCAGTCGCAACAAAGGCTTCCCCTTAAGGTGCAAAAAGGCGCCAAACCCCAAAACTACAATTCCTATAGATTTTGACTACAGACAGCTCCTGTAGTTGGGCTCCATTTTAGGTCCCACCAGTACTGATTGGTCCAATTCGGCAGTCCAGGACCAAGATAGTGGAGATAAACAAAACAGTCCTTGCTGCAAGGAAGGCAGGTTAGACAAACTACATTATCATTATCACTCTAAATGATTTTCAGCAAATAGTTACATCTTTCAACATAGCTCCCTCTCAGATTACTTATGACTGCAATCAGGCAGCTCTTAAAGTGACAGTGCACAGAGGCTATAAAAAGCACTCTCTGGCAATCACATTTAAACTGCTAAAACGCAGGACACCAGCCTGGCAGTGAGCATTTAGGCAAGCTCAAGGAAGACTTTTCGGGAACCCCCATTTGTAGGGGGGTTACACCCTTCCCCTGCCTGGAGAAAACTTGGTGTTTGCATCAAGTCTGTACCATCATGCATCAGTTAACATAAATTTATTACTTTACTATACATATTCACTACACTTCATGATACTATATCCATTCTGACAACACATTGTGCATATTTCACACAGGTAAATTGAACATTACTATACTGAATCAGGTAATAACTTTTTGTACCTTAAACAAAGCAAGAGGGGGCCCTTCCCTATCAGCTAACTTGAGGCTAGAGGGGGCGGGGGCACCATGGTGAGAGGGAAAGACAAGTAACCTGGAATTGGCTGTCAAGCTCAATTTGGGCAGTGAGCTTGGTGAGACATAAACACCTTTGTGCACCATATTGAAAGGTAAATCCACTGGTCTCTTGGGAGAATCATAACTGAATCATACTACTGGCTTGACAGCTCGGCTAGTCTTTCTGAGGGGGGACAACTACAGTCTCTGTACTCTCAGCACTGGTCTGGGGACTCTCGTCACTTATGAGGGGTGCCTCTGCCTGGATGGGAATGTCGAAACTTGGGGCACTGTCGGTTCCTTGCTTTGCAGGCTCTGTTTCTACAACACTTCACTCATTTTGCGAAGGCTCAGGCACAATCAAACTTTGAGGCACTGAAGGGGGGTTGTCAGCACTCTCATGGTGTTCTTCAAATTCCGGTATGTCACCAGAAAGACTCATTCCATCAGCCCCTCCCTCAGGCAAATCATACAGTTCCACAATACACAGAGACTCAGCATCTTCAGACGTGATACTTTGCACATCACTTTCAGGGAGCATTGGCTCCAAGGACAAAGCTGGGGGGTTAGGCAGTCCAGAAGGCCCAGCTTCATCCCCACAGTTAATCATGGGGTTACCTCGAAACAGCTGACTCAGTTCATAAGAGGGGTAATAGGCATAGTCGCACTCACTTTTGTCAGAAGTGGACTGACAGTCACTATCATTGTGGGCTTGCCGTGGAGGAAACCTTAAATCTGTGACCACTGGGATAGGTTGACTCTGTCTCTTCCTTGCAGCAGCATGAGTCACCGGCCCAGGGGAATCAATCTCTGATTGTTCAGCCTCAATTATGACTTGGCTAATAAGTAGCAAGTGGTTACGGTGCATGGTCTTGACAGCTTTGGAGTTGTTCTCTGGGTGCGCCTTGTACACAGGTAAATCATCCAACTTCCCAGCTACTACATGGGGAAGATGGTGCCACCAATCAGCAATTTTGTGTTTACCATGCAGTCCCAAATTGCGTAACATCACACAGTCTCCAGGCGGAAGCTCTTGAGCCCTTATTTTTTTATCATGCCTCTCTTTGTTGCCCAGATTTCTTTTGGCGGCCATTGTCTGGGCCAGTTGATAGGCATGGTTCAATTGAGCTTTCAGTTTTTGTACATATTGCAAGTAGTTTTCAGCTCGGACCCCATCTGGAGAGACCCCAAAACAGACATCAACTGGTAGTCGGGCCTCTCTCCCGAACATGAGGCAGTAGGGGGAGAACCCAGTAGCATCATTTTTCATGCAATTGTATGCATGTACCAAGGTGCTAATCTGCTGGCTCCATTTATGCTTGTCTTTTGGGTGGAGGGTGCCCAGCAGGTATAGAAGGGTGAGGGTAAAACGTTCTGGTTGAGGGTCTCCCTGCAGGTGATAGGGGATTGTTCTTGACTTTCGCACCCCCCATAGAGAGAGCATTTCTTTGATTAGTTGACTCTCAAAGTCTCTGCCCTGATCAGAGTGGATCCGCTGGGGGGGCATCATAGTGGATGAAGACATTTTCCACTAGCACCTTGGCCACAATAGATGCCTTTTGATCTTTGGTGGGAAAAGCTTGTGCATACCATGTGAAATGATCCGTAACCACTAACACACTGCCAATGCTCTGCTGATCAGGTTCTAAATGCAAGAAGTCTATGCAGACTAGTTCCATGGGGGTGCTGGTAGTAATATTAACAAGGGGGCAGCCCTCTGAGGCAGGGCTTTTCTTTGCAGGCAGTGTCTACAAGTCTTTACATGGTGCTCAACATTGGCCCCCATTTTGGGCCAGTAGAAGCGAGAATGTACCAGGTCAAGGGTTCTGTCAATACCGAGGTGCCCCATGTGATTGTGGAGGGACCTCAGTACCAAATCTTTAAAGGCCGTGGGCAGGACCAATTGTTGCTTGTCTACTTTACCACTATGATCTACTGTCTCTCTATACAGCAACTGACTGAGCAACTTTAATCTGGGGCCTTCTTTAAACAATAAAGCAGTTTGCAAGTCAGTGGAACGTAACTTAGACACATCTTTCCCCACACACAGGGCATCAAGTGCTGGCTGAATCATAGGATCTTGGGATTGAGCCCACTGAATGCTGTCATTGTCAAATTGAGGTAGTGCACCAATATCTAGAGCAGAGAAGTGGCAATACGCAACCGGTATGCAGGTGTCAGAAGGGCCCAAGCAATCTATTAAACAGTCCACTGTGTCCGCAGACATCTGTTCATCTCTATCAAACGTTTGGCACAATGCTCAAATGTCAGGTTCAGACAGCCTGATCCAATCACTTTTGGAAGTAGACTTTCGTGATAGGGCATCAGCATCAATATGGTCCAGGCCCGGTCTGTATTCGACAGCATAATCATAGGTTGATAAGGCAGAAAGCCACCGGTGCCCAGTGGCATCTAACTTAGCTGAAGTCTGTACATAGGTCAACGGGTTATTGTTAGTCTTCACCAATATCTTTGCCCCATAGAGGTATTCATGAAACTGGTCAACTATGGCCCATTTTAGCACAAGGAACTCCAACTTATGCACAGGGTAGTTTAGTTCAGACGAGGTCAAGCTCCTACTGGCGAAAGCTACTGGTCTCAGGCCATCCTCATGGTCTTGATACAGCACCACTCCTAGACCCTGCAGACTAGCGTCCATATGCAGCACATAGGGTTTGGTGGGGTCAGCATAGGCAAGGATGGGGGTGTGGGTGAGCTGGTATATGATCTCATGGAAGTCTGCTTCACAGTCGGGCATCCAGCAGGGCCCAAAGAGTTCACCTAGGTGGAAGTATACTTTTTCTGGTTCTTTAATGGCCCCTTTTATGTATTTACGATTAGTAGGAGGGTAACCCTGGGTAAGGTTCAAGAGTGGGCGAATCACCTTGGAATAGTCTTTTATGAACCTGCAGTAGTAGCCACAGAACCCCAGGAAACATTGTTGTTCTTTCAGATTATGGGGCTGGGGCCAAGTAGTCAGTTCTTCAACCTTAATGGGATCAGTCTATATCCCTTTTGTAGATACTATGTGCCCCATATACTTCACATAGGTTGGAAAAACTGGCACTTGCCAATGGACAGCTTGAGGCCGAAGTCTTCCAGTCAGTCTAGGACTTTAAACAGTCAGTTCTCACGCTCCTCTAAGGTGCTCCCAAACACAATGACATCGTCCAAGTACATCAGGCATTCCAGCAAATTCATATCTCCCACCACATATTCCATCAGTCACTGAAAGGTGGCCAGGGCACCCGATATCCCCTGTGGTATCCTCAGAAACTCGTAGAATCCCAATGGACAGATGAAGGCTGTTTTCTCACGGTCTTGAGGGGGCCATCGGGATCTGGTAGTATCCGCTGTGAAGATCCAACGCCGAGAACCATTTGCTTCCATTATAGCAGTCCAGGGCATCTTGCATACGAGGCATAGTGTATTGGTCTGGGATGGTCTGCTGGTTCAGGGTTCGATAATCAACACACATCCTCACACACCCATTCTTCTAGCGCTCAACCACAATGGGAGAGGTGTATGGGCTCCTGGATTCTTGTATCATGCCAGCAGCAAGCATTTCCTACAGGTGTCTTCTCACATCATCTAGGTCTGCTGGGGCTAGGCATTGGGACCTCTCTCGAAATGGCCGTTCATCGTGCAGGCGCATGTGATGCTCCGCACCCTGGACACATCCCACATCCCATTCCTTCAACGAAAACACTTCGTCTCTCTGGGCAAGTCTCTTGCTTATTCTAGCCTTCCATTCAGCTGGCAACCGGGAGTCACCAAAGTCAAACAAGTCTGGGGTCACTCTCTCCTTCTCACCAGGGTGCTTGTTGCTGGGCAATACTGCAGTGTCTGCACAGTGTACTGTAACTAGGATGCACCCTCTGTTCACCCGGATCTCCTGATCTGACACATTGTGAATCTGGACAATCACTCATCATGCATAGACATGGGCACAAGCAGGCAAGATGCTGGGTTTGACCAATAATCCTTCTGGCAATTTTCCATCGCCTGGTACATCCAACATCAGTATTTTGTTCTTGACATCTTTCCGGAGGTGGACCTCCCCTTGAATGGTACATTGGGCTTTAGGGGCCAGTACCACTGAATCAGGATCCTTCTTCCACACGATCCCCACCGGTTCATCCTGGTCTACTTTCTTAGGTTTCTGTTGCAAATCATAGGCCCTCTTGATCAGAGCCGGAATTCTCAGGGCCCTCCCAGTCCATCGCCCCTTGTTTCTCGTGACAGAGTTGCACCAGTCTCCCAAACATATGGGCGTTTGTCCCAATTAACAGGGACCCGTCCTTACAGTCGGTGGGGGGACACACTGGGGCCAATGTTTCTACTCGCTCCTCTACACACAGTTACAGTTGCAGGAAAAGACAACCAGAGGCAGACCACCCTAGGTAGGGATAAGACTTGTCGCTCAGGCCCCACATGTAGGCCTTCCAGGGATTGCAAAGGCACATCAGATAAGTGTTTGTCATACCAGTCCTGGAATACAATGGTCACTTGCAACCCACTGTCAAGCACAGCCCGAGTATGAATACCATTCACAGTCACCGTAGTCTCCATTGAAGGGTCCACTATTTTGGACCAGTCTGTAGAGGCAGTAGCAGAGACCTGGACAGACAATTTAGCCACAAAGAAATTTGAGTTAAAGTTTCTCGAACCCTCACTGCAGTCATTTCGGGTACCCCTTCACCACTGATTTGCTTTTCGGAGCTCCCCTTGGAGTCTGTTTACTACTCTTTCTAAGTCCTCCTGAGACCGGCATTCTCTTTTCATATGGCCATCCTTTCCACAGTTGTGACAAATGATAGACTCCTGGGTTATCCTGGGAGAGAAAATCGTATGAGGAACTGAAGCAGTAGTAAGAGATTGGGGTCTAGTTTCTGCTTGCAGCGGTGAGAGTGGTGTAACGTGTCTTAACAGTTCCTTTAGAGTGGCAGTCAATCCAGTGTTCTCAGCTTTGGAGCCACCCTCGGTAGCGGATTCCTGAGGGTGCACCCCAACCCCCATGGCAGTCGTGTCCTGAAAGGGACCAGAATCCTGTTCTGTGGGGGAAACCCTTGCAGAGGCATCTGTCTTCAACTCTCGGACTTCCTTTAGTAGCTCATCTTTCCAATGCTGGGCCCAGGGCAGGAAGTCCTTTGCATTCTCCGAGTGCTCGTTAAGTGCCGACTTTTGCCCTTGAGCATCATTTGGCTGATCGCTCTTGGTCATTTGTGCAGCAGCAGCAGATATGGGTGCAATTCCCCCACGGGGTCGCCTTAGCTCAACCCCCCCAAATTTCTTTCATTAGCTTGTCATAGGAGAGGGGCGATTCCAGTCAGGTGGCAAGGCGCAACTGAAGCAGTAACAATTCTGAAAATGGAGCAGACTTAAGGATCCGGTCCAGCCTAGTTCAATCTAATTCATTTGATGGCAAACTACCCTTTCTGAGGCAGTCTGGTAGCAGCTTTTCAAGCCGAGGTACATACACAGACAATGGCTCCCCTGGGTACTGCTGAGCATTTCTTACTCTCCACCACAGATCCTCATCTGAATCCGGGCTCCCATACACATTCTCCAATGCATCAAGATAGTCCTGTGCAGTTGCTCCGGGGTTATTGGCCCACTTGGCATGGATGGTAGCCAGGGTAGGACCTCGGAGGCTCTCACTCATCCTCTTTCATTTCTCTGGTTCTGAACATTGCCATTCAAGTACTAGAGGGGCAACATAGTATATCCAGGTCTCCCAGCCATCCTCCCCCTGCGGGGTGGGGAGGGTGCCCGAGAAGATTCTCAGCCTTCGGTAGGAGTCATGACTAATGGCAGGTACAGATATAGGGGATAGATAGCATTGGCATAGGCACAGAAGGCGGGGCAGTAACAGGTGCTGGAGTGGGAGGGGGTGTTGGGGAAGGAACACCCTCAGTTGGCAGGAATAGTTTCTTAAAGTCCCCTATGGTTTCCCTTCCTCCAGCAACAACTTAGCAAATTTCTCCTTAAAAGTCTCAGATAATGGTGAGGACTCATCCTCCCAGAGGTCTTCACTAGTCTTTTGTTATCACTCTCCAGGCAGCTGAAACCCCTTCTGGGGCAATAGTCTGTGGCACTTTAGAGCTGTCCACAAGGTCACTACACTCTACCAAAGCTATGAAAGTTTGGGCGGTCAAATCAGCCTGTTAACCCACCACCGCAGGGTTTTTGACCATTCAACTTTGGAGAGTGCTCCCGCTACAGTGTCTTTATTGGTACCCAGGGGAATATCCAGCATAAGTAGAGCATTTTGGAGGTCAATCTCCTGCCCAGTACACCACCCCACCAACTGGTGTACAGCCATTTCTACTGGGTAGCCATTAATCTTTAACAATAATTTGTAATATTTTGCCACTAGAAGGCACAAAATTCCAGCAGTGAGCCTCCAAAATGTAACCCCTAGGTGGTGCAATCCCAAGGGCTATTGCTTGGCTAGTAGCAGGTTAAGGGGCCTGAGTTCTGAAATGGGTGCCTCCACCCGAAGGTCAGGGTTGGTAGTGGTCAAGCTAACCAGGACACAGCCCTCCAGGACACTGTAACCCCCCTCTTTCCTTACTAGTAGCCAGAACAATACACAATAATCACTTTCACAATACCCCTGATACACCATACAAGTACCCACACTGTTTGCACTTACCACCAGGACTTTCCTCTGGCCCGGCCCTGGGGATCCCCTGTAAAACAAGGTTATACACAGCAAATAACAGCAGCACAGTACTCTTGCAAAAACTGGAACCACAGTCAGGGTAAATGCAAAAAAGAGTTAGATCTGATTTATTTAAGGGACTTGAACAAGGAAGGGGCATAATCAGGTTAATTTGCATAAAGGCTGTATCAGTCAAACAGTTATGCATGCACTTCAGGGTCCATAAACAGTCACACACTCTGGGTACCCAGATGGAGAATGGTGGGCTAGCCAGGAATCTTGCAGCTGGTTGGGGCCCTGTGATGGAAGAAAACAACATGCACAACACACACTATTTGTAATCCGGAGCCGGAGGGCTCAGTTCGTGAAAAGAAAACAACAAGACAATCGGATGACACACTTTTAGATTAGGCTGTTGTTGCAGGGAGCTACCCTGATGATTACTCACGATACCCAAGACTGGACACATGCTGGATGAAAATCAAGACAGCAGGTGGTTAATCTGGAGTGCCAGGAGAAGCAGGCCCCACACAAATTGCCGAGGCGTCATTCCTGTTCAAGCGTGGAGCAGGGGGCTGATCCCCAGGCAGGTCTCTCATTGATGGCTTTCTCTGTGCAGCAAGTAGTCTGGCTGGACCAGTGTGGCAAGGCCCCGGCCAAATGGAGACAAATTCGGATATAGTCCATTTTGGGCTGGATACAGCTTCCAGCAAGCAGAACACAGTTCACACAGTGGGGAACCAAATCACGACCCACTAACAACTCACAGCACATTTACATGTGTAACCCCCCTGCAAATGGGGGTTCCCAAAAGACTTCCAGGAGCTTGCTTGAATGCTCAAGCCTGAATAGTGTTTGGCGTTTAAGCCATTTATCAGGAGTGTTTTAGAGCCTCTGGTACTGTCTCTTTAAGAGCTGTCTGCTTGCAGACATAATTAGTTTGTATGGGGGACTGTGTGCTTCTCTGTTTGAGTACCACTCGAGCTGCTGCAATTCACTCCATTTTGCAGTCACTAGGAGTGCAAAGGAACCTATCTGAAAGATGTAACTGTTTGCCAGAAATCATTTACAGTAATAATGAAATTACAGTTTGTCTAACCTGCTTTCTTTGCAGTCAGAACTGTGTCTGCCTAGTTCCCATTCTGGTTTTGAACTGCTGAACTGGACCAATCAGTGTGGGGTAAGCTAGCTCTAAAATGGTGCCTTGGGACGAATCAGAACTTGGACTCATAATCTGAGCCAGCCACAAGAGGATTGTATGGGCAGTGACTCTGGGAGATGTAGTTTAGACTTGGTCGCCTTTTGGACCAACAGCAGTCTATTGTGAGTGACAGCCATTCCAGTCAAGAACTGGGAGGAACTCAAAGAAGTGCCGGTTTTGTCTGTTGGAGTTTCAGTTTAGCTCTGAGTGAAGGGGAAAGAAACCTGTGCTCCTTCAGTGCACAGTTTCAGTCAAAAAGCATGTGTAAGGTCCAGAGTTCCGGTCTGCAGCTTGTGTAACTGCTTGTTAGGACTGAATCCATCCTGTGAAGAGAATCAAAGGATATCTGAAGAGTAGAAACCAGGCTCACCCTGTAGAAGACTGGAGGATTTGAATTGCACTCGGTCTGTCAGGAACTGAATCTGCTGTGTGTTCTCCCGGGTATTGTGCAGTAATTGTGATCGGGATACAGATGCAGCCTGCCTGGTATAGTGCTTTCTTTTACCATATAAATGTGTGAAGGTTTGTGTACCTCAAGTGAATCCTGCTGCCATTACGTGACTTTTGCCTGTGACTGTTTACCATATAAATGTGTGAGGAGTCTCTTGGAGCTCAAGAGTAGCCTGCTGACATTGAAGGACCCTATCTTGTTTGGAGGTCATGAGTACTAATTCAGGTCACTCCTGTTGAATTGCTACATTAAATCCAAATGGAATTACTGTACTGCTGACTGTTTAATTTTCCTTTTCTCTGTGTGAAAGGGCCTACCAGCTGCCACGGTTTGGACTAGCCACTAGGGCTTGGGTACCCAGGGACAGTAACTGATAGGGATAGCCTGTGCACAGAGCCATAGAGTAGATAGTGAGTGATAAGCTAATTAACCTGATTTCCCCTGTCCTTGTTATATCCCCCTAAATAAATCAGAGCTGCTTGTTTCAGCAAAGTTATACTGCCTGAGGTATTTGTCTATGTTAAAATATTGTACTGTGATTGTTGCACTGTATCTTGTTTTACAGGGGGTCCCAGTGCCTGAACCAGTTCTGGGGTAAGTGTATACTGTGAAGGTAATTCTGATATACTGTGTGGGCCACTAGTGGGAAGAAAGGAAGTTGCAGTGTCCCAGAGGGCTGTGACCAAGTAAGTTTAACTATTGCAAACCCTGACCTCTGGGTGAGGCACCCGCCATTGGATCCAGGCCCTCAACCTGTTAGTGGCAAATCAGGCAGGGGTAGTAGCCCTGGGATAAGCGCCATCTAGAGGTTACATCTTGGAGGCTCACCGCTGGGATTGTGTGTCCTCTAGTGGCCATGTTATGAACCACTGTTAAGAAAAAATGGGTACCCCAACAGAAGTGGCTGTGTACCGGCTGGTGGAGTGTGTACTGGGAGGAGATCGACCCCAAAATGCTATGCTTATACTGGACATCCCTTGGGTATCAATACAGACACTGTACAGGAGTACTTTCAAGGTGAAAGGTTTACAAAACCCTGTGGTGGTGGGTCGAATGCTAATCTGCTCACCCACACTTTTCTGGCCCTAGTAGAGTTTAAGGATCCCATAGATAGCTCAAGTGCCACAGACCATTACCCCAGAGGAGCCCTCACTGCTTGGAGAGTAATAACTAAGGACAGTAAACCGGGGGAATGAGCCCCACCACTATCTGAAACTTTTGAGGAGAAATTTGCTAAATGGTTGCTGGGAGAAGGGAAAACTGTGGAGGACTTGAAGAAACTATTGCCACCTGGGGTGTTCCTCCCCAACACCCTCTCCGCTCCAGTACCGTAATGGTGGCTGAACCAATGCAGACTCCTATTTCTGCACCTGCCATTAGTCACGACTCTTACCGAAGGTTGAGGATCTTCTCTGGCACCCTCCCACCCCCCAGGGGAGGATGACTGGGAGACCTGGATGAACTATGTTGCCCCCAAGTGCTAGAATGGCAATGCTCGGAAGCCAAAAAGCGAAGAGGGTTAGTGAGAGCCTCAGAGGTCCTGCCCTGGCTACCATCCGTGCTAAGCAGGGCCAGTAACCCTGAAGCGACTGCACAGGCCTATCTTGAGGCCTTGGAGAATGTGTATGGAGCCCAGATTCTGATGAGGACCTATGGTGGAGAGTAAGAAATGCACAACAGTACCAAGGGAGTTGTTGTCTGTGTATGTATCTCGGCTGGAAAAATTGTTGCAAGAATGCCTCAGAAAGGGTAGTTTGCCAGCGATTGAACTGGACCGAACCAGGCTGGACAGGATCCTTAAGTCTGCCCCCTTCTCAGAACTGCTGTACTCCAGTTACGCCTGGCAAATCGACTGGAATCCCCACCCTCTCATGATGAGTTAATGAGAGAAATTCGAGGAGTTGAGAAAAGCGACTCGGGAGGGACCTGCACCAATAGCTGCGGCTATGACCCGAGTGACTGAGGGTGGCCCATCAAGTGAAGTTCAGGAGCAGAGGTTGGCAGTCAGTGAGTGCTCTGATAAGGAAAAGATATGCCACAATGGGCGAACTGTTGAGAGATCCGGGAATTCAAAAACAGTCCCTTTATGAAGGCCATGCCTGCAAATGCAGGCCCCGACCTATATCCGACTGCATCTGCTATGGGGGTGGGATACCCACCCATGTATCTCCTGCTGATAACAGCTCTGAACTCGATTCCTTGACCATGGAAGTGGAGAAACTGATGAGATGTCTCCAAATGCTTATCACGCCGCCAGACAGAGATGGCACCAAGGTTTCCAGTTAGTAATACCCCGCCCTGGCTCCTCAGTGTGGTGCCTCGGCCAGCTCAAACTCAGAAAGTATGTTTTGCTATAATTGTGGGAAGGATGGGCACATGAAAGGGAATGCCGGTCCCCAAAGACACTGACAAAGTTGCATATAGGCTACAAGGAGGCCGGAGAACAAATCAGTGGTTAAGAGGTGCACAAAATGATCCCAGTGAGGGCACCAAAATGCTAACTAGCGTCCTTTGTGGCAAGGTCAGTTGCCCAGGCCCCCACTATCGCCTCTCCAGACTGGTCCAGAATAGTGGGTCCCTCCATGGAGACCACTGTAAAGGTGAATGGAGTGTCTACAAGAGCTGTATTAGACAGTGGCTCCCAAGTGACAATTATGTTCCAGGATTGGTATCAGAAGCATTTGTCAGACGTACCCTTACAACCATTAGAAGGACTGCATGTATGGGGGTTAAGTGAGAAGGCCTACCCTATTCCGGGTATATCAATTTGGCTGTCTTTCCCCACCTCCGTGGCTGGAGTGGCCGAACAAGTAGAGACTCTAGCTTTAGTGTGTTCCCCCACTGGACTGTATGATGGTGTCCCTTTGTTGATTGGAACAAATGTTCACATGTTCGGAAGGCTGGCACAGTTGTGTTATGAAAAACAGGGGTCAAAAACTAGTAGAGCTTTAAGAGTTCCAGCTTTAATTAAGAAGGCCTATGAGGCACAGAGATGCTGAAAAATAGAACCAGAGGAACCGGTCGGAATTGTATGGAAGAAGGATCCTGAGTCTCTGAATCTGGCCAAATGCCCAGTGTACCTTACAGGAGAGGTCCGTATCAGAAAGGATGTTAAGAATAAAATATTAATGTTGGATGCACCAGGCGATGGAAAATTGCCAGAGGGACTGCTGGTCAAGCCTAGTATTTTGCCGCAGAGCCCATGCTTATGCCAGAAGGGTAATGGTCCAAGTTCATAATGTGTCTGAAAGAGACATTCGAGTAAATAGAGGTTGCATCCTGGCTAATGTGCATTGTGCAGACACTGCAGTGCTACCCAGCAGCAAGTTCGAGGAAGAATGACAGAGTAACGCCTGACTTGTTTGATTTCGCGACTCCCGTTGCCAGCTGAATGGAAAGTGAGGATCAGTGAGAAGCTTGCCAGAGAGACCAGGTGTTTTCTTTAAAGGAATGGGACGTAGGATGCATGCAAGGAGCTGAGCACAATATCCGGCTGCATAACGAAAGACCATTTTGAGAGGTCTCGACGCCTGGCACCTGCTGACATAGATGATGTGAGACGGCATCTGCAAGAGATGTTAGCTGCTGGTGTAATACAAGAATCCAGAAGCCTTATGCTTCCCCATTGTGGTAGTGAGGAAAGAATGGGACAGTAAGGATGTGTGTGGATTATCGCACCTTAAACCAGCGGACTATCCCTGATCAGTACACAATGCCCCGCATTCAGGATGCTTTGGACTGCCTAAACGGGAGCAAGAAGTTCTCTGTGTTGGATCTCCGCAGTGGGTACTACCAGATCCCGATGGCCCCAGAGGACCGTGAGAAGACAGCCTTTATCTGTCCGCTTGGCTTCTATGAATTCATGAGGATGCCTCAAGGGATTTCAGGTGCCCCAGCCACTTTTCAATGATTGATGGAGTGTGCAGTGGGGGACATGAACTTACTAGAGTGCCTGGTATACCTAGATGATGTTATTGTGTTTGGCAGCTCACTGGAGGAACATGAGAGCAGATTATTTAAGGTATTGGACCGACTGGAGGACTTTGGCCTTAAACTGTCCATTGATAAGTGTCAATTCTTTTCAAACATCAGTAAAGTATGTGGGACACATAGTATCCACGAAGGAATAGAGACCGACCCAAGTAAAGTTGAGGCCTTGACCACCTGGCCACACCAAAAATCTAAAAGAACTGCAAAGATTCCTGGGATTCTGTGGTTATTATCGGACGCTTCATCAAGGACTATTCAAGAGTGATCCGCCTTTACTTAACCTTACTCAAGGGTATCCCCAACCCACAAAAATACCAAAGTCAGCGTCCCTCAAGACTGAAAGAGTGTATTTTCATCCGGTGAGTATTTGGGGCCCGCTGGACTCCTGATTGTGAGACTGCTTTTCATGAGATCATATATCAACTACCCATGCTCCAGTGCTGGCCTATGCGAGCTAAGAAAACTCAGTCCTGCACACTGATGCTAGTCTTGCAAGGGTTGGGGCTGTGTTGTACCAAGAGCACGAGAATGGCCTGAGACCAGTGGCCTTTGCCAGTAGAAGCCTGACCCCATCCGAAAAGAACTATCCTGTACATAAGTTAGAGTTCCTAGCTTTGAAGTGGGCTATTGTTGACCAATTCCATGAGTACTTGTATGGGGCTAAAATACTAGTAAAACTGACAATAATCCTTTGACCTATGTGCAGACCTCAGCTAAGTTGGATGCCACTGGCCAAGGTGGCTTTCTGCATTATCTACATATGACTATGCTCGAATACCGAGCAGGTCTGAACCACATAGATGCTGATGCTCTCTCCCGGAGGCCTGTTTCCCAGAATGATTGGATCCGATTGGCAGAACCTGACATTCGGGCACTCTGCGGAAGTTTGACAGGGAGGAACAAATGTCCACGGACGCAGTGGACTGCATAGTGGATTGCTTGGGACCCTCTGAGAATTGCATACCTGCCGCTTATTGCCACTTTTCTGCAATAGACGCTGGTGCACTGCCTCAGCTGGACAATGACAGTATGCGGGCTCAATCCGCGATCCCATGATCAAAGCAGCTTTAGAAGCCCTCTATGCAGGAAAAGATGTGTCCAAATTCGCTCCACTGATTTGAGAACTGCACTGTTATACAAAGAAGGTCCTAAGTTGAAACTGATCAATAAACTGTTATACAGAGAAACAGTAGACAGAGGGGACAAGTAGACAAACAACAACTAGTGCTGCCCTGCCTTTCGAGACTCAGTACTGATGTCCTTGCACAACCACAATGGGGCACCTTGGTATAGACAGAACACTTGACTTGGTGAGATCCAGATTCTATTGGCCCAAGATGGGGCTGATGTGGAGCAACACATTCGAACTTGTAGTCGCTGCTTACAGAGAAGCTTTGCCTCAGAGGGCTGCCTCCCTTGTTAACATCACCACCAGTGCACCCATGGAGCTGGTCTGTATTGATTTTCTGAGTTTGGAGTCAGATCAAAGAAATATCAGTAATGTGCTGGTGGTCACTGACCATTTCCGAGATATGCCCAAGCTTTCCCCACCAAAGACCAGAAAGCATCCACTGTGGCCAAAGTACTTGTAGAACTTTTTTTGTTCACTATGGGGCTCCACAAGAATCCATTCTGATCAAGGAGAGACTTTGAGAGTCGTCTGATCAAAGAGATGCTTTCTCTGTGGGGAGTCGAAAGTCAGAACCACTCCTTACCACCCCAGGGGACCCACAGCCTGAGCGTTTCAGCACACACTTTGCTAGATATGCTAGGCGTCCTGCACCCAAAGGACAAGCCTAGATGGAGCCAACAAATTAGCACCCTGGTACATGCTTATAACTGCATCAAAAGTGATGCCACTGGGTTCTCCCCTACCGCCTGATGTTTGGAAGAAGCTCGACTACCGGTAGGCGTGTGTTTGGGGTCTCTCTGATGGGGTTCAAGCTGACAACTATTTACAGTATGTGCAAAGTTAAAGGCCCACTAACTCATGCTACCAACTGGCTCAAACCATGGCTGCCAAAGAAATCTGGCCAACAAAGAAAGGTATGATAAAAAGGTGAAAGCACAGGAACTCCAGGAGGGAGATCGGGTATTGCTAAGAAATCTGGGACTGCATGGCAAACACAAGATTGCTGACAGATGGCACCATCTCCTCACATTGTAGTGGGCAAACTAGAAGATCTGCCAGTGTACAAAGTAAGGCCTGAGAATAATTCAAAAGATGTAAAAACAATGCATAGAAATCATTTACTGCCCATTGGACAAATCTTGATTGAGTCTGAGCCCCCAGAAGATGCCCCCTCTGGACCAGTGACTACAGCTGCTGCTAAGAAAAGATCAAGAAAGCCTGCACCTACAGAAGCAAAGTTAAAGTGTTCCCCTCCACAAGTCCCAGTTGAGCATGACTGTCAGTCCATATCAGAAGAAAGTGAGAGTGACTTTGAATACTATCCTTCTTACGAACTGAGTCAATTGTTTGAGCAATCCCTAGTCAATACTGGAGACAAAGCTGGGCCTTCTGGACTGTCTAAGCCCCAGCTTCATCCCTGGAGCCAATGCTCCCAGAAAGTGAAGTGCAAGGCATCAGATCAGATGAAATGGAATCATTGTGCATGGTTGAACTGTTTGAGCTTTCAGGAGGAAAATGATAGATTGGGGCAGACTGGTGATACACCGAACAAGAAGAGTATTTTGAGTGCCCTGACAGTCCACTGCCAGTGTCCAAAGCTCTCCATGCGAGCCAAATGTTGTGGACTCAGAAACTGTAACTCCTGGAGCTGAAAGTGCCCCAAGTTCTAGCCTCTCTACCCCATGGAGACTCCCTGACAAGTGAGGACAATGCTGAAAATGAGGCTCAGAGTGCAGAGACTGTAACAGTTTCCCTAGAAAGACTGGTCGAGCTGTAAAGCCTGTGGTGCACCTCAGTTATGATTCACTTGGGAGGCCTGTGGACTTGCCTCTCAATGTTGTCCATAAAAGGAGTATGTGTCCCGAGCTCATTGCCCAAACTGAGCATCAGTGCTAACTCAAGTTACTTGTGTTGCCCTCTAAGTATGGTGCCCTTGCCCCGTCCAGCCCCAAGGTAACTGATAGGAAGGGCCCCTCTTCAGGTTTCATGTACAAGAGGTAATAACTTGAGTTATGGTACAATGTGTGTGTAATACTGTGTAAAGTGACGTACTGCAATGTTTCAGAAATGTGTTCTTGGTAAAATGATGTATTGACTGATGATTACATGTGTGAGCCTAATGCAAATGTATATGGTTGCAGCTGAAACTTATGGGGTCACTTGCTTGGCGTGGGCATCAAGCTTTCCCAAACCAGGAAGGTGTAACCCCTGAAAATGGGGTTCCAAAAGACTTCAGGAACTTGCTTGAATGCTCCAAGCCTGAATGGTGTTTGGCGTTTAAGCCATTTATCAGTGAGTGTTTTAGAGCCTCTGGTACTGTCTCTTTAAGAGCTGTCTGCTTGCAGACATAATTAGTTGTATGGGGGACTGTGTGCTTCTCTGTTTGAGTACCACTCGAGCTGCTGCCAATTCACTCCATTTTGCAGTCACTAGGAGTGCAAAGGAACCTATCTGAAAGATGTAACTGTTTGCCAGAAATCATTTACAGTAATAATGAAATTACAGTTTGTCTAACCTGCTTTCTTTGCAGTCAGAACTGTGTCTGCCTAGTTCCCCATTCTGGTTTTGAACTGCTGAACTGGACCAATCAGTGTGGGGTAAGCTAGCTCTAAAATGGTGCCTTGGACGAATCAGAACTTGGACTCATAATCTGAGCCAGCCACAAGAGGATTGTATGGGCAGTGACTCTGGGAGATGTAGTTTAGACTTGCACCTTTTGGACCAACAGCAGCAGTCTATTGTGAGTGACAGCCAATCCAGTCAAGAACTGGGAGGAACTCAAAGGAAGTGCTCGGTTTTGTCTGTTGGAGTTTCAGTTTAGCTCTGGAGTGAAGGGAAAGAAACCCTGTGCTCCTTCAGTGCACAGTTTCAGTCAAAAACATGTGTAAGGTCCAGAGTTCGGTCTGCAGCTTGTGTAACTGCTTGTTAGGACTGAATCCGTCCTGTGAAGAGAATCAAAGGATATCTGAAGAGTAGAAACCAGGCTCACCCTGTAGAAGACTGGAGGAATTGGAGTGCACTCAGTCTGTCAGGAACTGATCTGCTGTGTGTTCTCGGGTATTGTGCAGTAATTGCGATCGGGATACAGATGCAGCCTGCCTGGTATAGTGCTTTCTTTTACCATATAAATGTGTGAAGAGGTTTGTGTACCTCAAGTGAATCCTGCTGCCATTCGTGACTTTTGCCTGTGACTGTTTACCATATAAAGTGTGAGAGTCTCTTGGAGCTCAAGAGTAGCCCTGCTGACATTGAAGGACCCTATCTTGTTTGGAGTGGAGTACTAATTCAGGGTCGCTCCTGTTGAATTGCTACATTAAATCCAAATGGAATTACTGTACTGCTGACTGTTTAATTTTCCTTTTCTCTGTGTGAAAGGGCCCTACCAGCTGCCACGGTTTGGACTAGCCACTAGGACTTGGGTACCCAGGGACAGTAACTGATAGGGATAGGCCTGTGCACAGAGCCATAGGTAGATGAGTAGAGTGATAAGCTAATTAACCTGATTTTCCCTGTCCTTGTTATATCCCTAAATAAATCAGAGCTGCTTGTTTCAGCAAAGTTATACTGCCTGAGGTATTTGTCTATGTTAAAATATTGTACTGTGATTGTTGCACTGTATCTTGTTTTACAGGGGTCCCAGTGCCTGAACCAGTTCTGGGGGTAAGTGTATACTGTGAAGGTAATTCTGATATACTGTGTGGGCCACTAGTGGGAAGAAAGGGGGGTTGCAGTGTTCCAGAGGGCTGTGACCAAGTAAGTTTAACTATTGCAAACCCTGACCTCTGGGTGGAGGCACCCGCCATTGGATCCAGGCCCCTCAACCTGTTAGTGGCAAATCAGGCAGGGGTAGTAGCCCCTGGGATAGCGCCATCTAGGGGTTACACATGTAAGGAAATTCTACTGTACCAGGAAAACCGCTCTCTGGTCACGATCTCAAAGTCTCTGAACAAACCGGAGATTCAAAAGAAGTTGGAAATCCTGACAGGCCGATCACATTCGGCAAATTCTTCGGTCTTCTTCAGGTATGAGCCTTGTAAAAAAAAACAGTGGCTTACTTCGTTCTCACAAACTTGGATTTAGTCCGAAATAATTCTCTTCTCTCCCTCTCAGGGCTGCAGGCAGACATGCAGGCCACAGCTATGGCCTTTCCACAGTTCTCCCGCGAGAAACTACTCAGACAGCTGTTTGACTGTCTCAAGCTGCTGCTTCTTCAGCTCCCAACTTAGATCTGACTCAACTGCCAGCAAGCCTGGGACTTTCCCCAGAATCCAAAAGGTTCGGTTGGCTGATCTGGCAGTCAGTCACAACAAAGGCTCCCCCTTCAGGTGCAAAAAGGCGCAAAAAGCCCAAAACTACAATTCCTACAGATTTTGACTCCAGACAGCTCCTGTAGTCCAGCTCCATTTTAGGTCCTACCAGTACTGATTGGCCAATTCGCAGTCCAGGACCAAGATAGTGGAGATAAACAAAACAGTCCTTGTTGCAAAGAAGGCAGGTTAGACAAACTACATTATCATTATCACTCTAAATGATTTTCAGCAAATAGTTGCATCTTTCAACAGAGCTCCCTCTCAGATTACTTATGACTGCAATCCAGGCAGCTCTTAAAGAGACAGTGCACAGAGGCTATAAAAGCACTCTCTGGCAATCACATTTAAACTGCTAAAATGCAGGACACCAGCCTGGCAGTGAGCATTTAGGTAAGCTCAAGGAAGACTTTTCAGGAACCCCCATTTGTAGAGGTGGTTATAGATACTGTAGATAGATAGATAGACAGACAGACAGACAGACAGACTGTGTGACTGACTGATTGATCAATTTATATGTTTATACAACAGGTGTGGGTGTGGATTGGCCAAGATAAAATTATTACCTTATGACCAACTTGCAAGATAGTACTACTGTCTGGCAAAGCTGGGTTTATATAAAATGGATAGGAAAATCCCATAAACATCATTGGCTAAAACAAGTCAGCTGACCTTGCATAATACAGCACAGTGCATGGTCATCCAGGTATTTAGCCATTGCACATATTAATACACTACATACCAAACCAAACCAACTTTATTTCCAGAACGCTATTCCAAAAATAGATCATGGCATTTTACACAATATAATCAAACAATTTAAAAACAAAACTCATTTTTAAAAACACAGCAGGAATTTAAATGTCTTTGTAAGCCAGTTCAAATAATTTCATTTTCAAGGCCGACTTGAAGGCTTCAATGGACAGGCATTCCCTTACCCAACGAGGTAGAGAATTCCACAGGGCCGGAGTAGCAAATGCAAATGACCTAGCTCCCGATGTTGTCAAATGGACCTTGAGAATCTCTAGCAATCCTTCATCGGTGGAGCAGAGAGGACGAAGGGGACAGTAGGGACAAAGGAGCTCTTGCAGGTACCGTGGTCCCTGTCGATGTAGGGCCTTATAGGTCAGTAATCTGACCTTGAAGGTGATCCTCCACCACACCGGCAGCCAGTGCAACGCGCAGAGCACAGATGTGACATGATCAGATCTACATAAACCTGTCAACAATCTGGAAGCCGCATTCTGAACCAGCTGCAGGTAGCAGAGGTCCACCCCCAGTAGCCCTAGATATAGGGCATTGCAGTAATCAAGGCACAAGGTCAACAAGTCATGGACCAACATTGAAAGATCATCAGGTGGTACCAGGTGCTGTATCCAGGTGACATTCCACAGATGATAAAAAGAGGACTTGACAATGGCCGACACCTGGGTCTTAAGTGTCAGTCCACTATCAAGTATGATGCCCAGATTTCACACCTGGTCAGAGGTTATCAGCTGGTTGCCCCCCAGCCAAAGCCCAGATGGCTGCCCCACCTATAATCCCTCCACCTGGACCTGGGTCCACAACCCACACCTCGGTCTTATCCAGATTCAGCCTAAGCCAGCTGGTACTCATCCAATCCTGAATCTCAGAGAGACAGTTGTTAAATACTGTCACAGCATCACATTGCCTGGGCACAAAGGACAGGTACAGTTAGCTATCATCTGCATAACAGTGAAAACTCAACCTGTACTGCCTAATAATGTCTCCCAATAGCAGTATATACACTGCAAACAACATGGGGGAAAGCACAGAGCCCTGTGACACCCCACTTGGCAGGGAGAGAGGAGCCAAAGAAAACACCCCAGACTCTACCCTCTGTGACCTGCCAGTGAGGAATGATTGAAACTATCTGAGGACTGTGCCACTCAGCCCACAGAAAAGCTGCAGACACTCTAGCAACATCCCATGGTCCACAGTGTCAAATGGGAGACATTTTTAGGCAGTACAGGTTGAGTTTTCACTGTTATGCAGATGATACTCAACTGTACCTGTCCTTTGTGCACAGAGAGATCAAGAAGGACCAAGATGGAATGGCTCCACTGATCTCTCACTGTCAGGAGATCATTTAGTACCCAGACCAGTGCCGTCTCAGTACTATGTCTCTTCCTGAAACTGGACTAAAAAGGATCGTAGATGTCGTGGGTGGTCAGATGGCCCTCAAGCTGCAACGCGACTGCCTTTTCAATAACCTTTCCTACAAAAGGAAGGTTAGAGACAGGCCTGTAGTTTGCAAAACAATCAGGGTCCAGAGAAGATTTCTTCAGGAGGGGATAAACCACCACCTCCTTCAGGGTGTCTGGAAACACCCCAGTCTCTAAATAACACCTAACTATCTCAACAAGGACTGGTCCTGTTGCCTTCACACACCCCACAAGGAGGCACATCGGACCTGGATCCAAACTACAGTAGGTCAGTCGCAAGCCCTGGTCTGTCTTCACGACATCATCAATCGCCAACTGAACAAAGTCTGACCAGACAAACCAGGTGCTAGTAATCCCACACCGATCTCCGCTCTGCCCATTTGAGTGAGCTGCCCAGATCTCCGACCTGATGGTTACAATCTTAGCTGCAAAAAATCGAGCAAACTCCTCACACTTCTCCTGTGAAAAGGCTTTCCAATTTTGGAGACAGGCTGGATTGCATAGCCTGTCCAAAGTCCGGAAGAGCTGGACTGGTCAATTTTGCACAGCTGCAATCTTCCTGGACAGGAATTCTGCCTTCTTATGGGAGACTGCAGATTGATATACCTTATAATGAGATATCAATCTAAGTTTGTCCTCATTCAGGCCCGATTTCCACCAGCAATGCTCCAACCTTCTACCAACTCTCCTCAGCTCCCTCAAGGACCCATCAAACCACAGGGACCAAGCGCAAAGGGTGAGCGGGTGAACTCAGACCAGAGCAATGGCATCCACAGCTTCCCCCACTGCTTCATTATAGGCTCATAACAGATTCTCTGGATCCCTGCTAACACTCGCACTACCCGATAGGTCCAGAACTGCCATAAAACCATCAGCTTACTCCCCAAAAAGGGCGGTACTGGACCATCTCCGTAGGGGCATGTCTATTTGTTGGGGCCGCAAAGCTGAACCTAATAATGTGGTGATCATATCATCCAACGGGTTCCACCACCACGTCCAAGATCTCCATCTCCAGCAGGAACACCAGATCCAATGAAAGACCCTGTATGTGGGTCACCCTGTGTGAGCCCCAGTGAAATCATCAGTCGGAGGAAGTCATCTTGTCCAACTTGCGAGAGTTCGTACTTCCGGTTGAGCACTGAACAAGATGGCAACCTGAAACCTTGGCTCCCTGCTCCCTTCATATAAATACCCCTTCTCAGCTGAACTAATCAACATAAGCCGGTTAAAAAAAGGTAAACATTTGCAGAGGAAGAAACCTCTAGTATCAACCCAGGAGAAAATCAAAGGGGAAAAGAGAACTCTGGAATGCACGAAGAACCCATGGCCTCAGCCGGAGATGCATCGGAGCTGGAGCATTCAATAGCTTCTATGGACCCAACAGATCATGCGACTTCAAAAACAAAAATGCCTAAAAATAAAAGGGTAAAATTGGACACTATCTATAAGGAGTTGGTGTCATTCCGGGCAGAAATAAAAGACATGTATGCTGAGCTCCGTAAAGATGTTGTACACCTGGAACAGAGAGCAGATAACATGGAGCGCCAAATAACAGTGATCGAAAACAGGGTGGACGAGTTCGATCTGGTGGTGCAAGCCCTACAGGATCAATAGAATCAAATGCAGTCATGCCAGGAGGATGCAGAGAACCACTCTAAACAAAAAAATATCAGAATTTATTGTATACCTGAGGGATCAGAAAACCAAGACATTGCAGACTTTGTAACTACAGTACCTTACTTAAAACAGCCCTCGACCTACCTGACGATCTACCATTGGACATCAAACGGGTATACCGCGCACTGGGCCCAAAGCCTACAGACCCTAGCGCTCATCCCAGATCTATAATTGTCCATTTCTTGAGTTAAGTGACCAAAGAGAGAGTTTTGCTGACTGCCTGGAGACAACAAAAGGTGTTTTATGGCCAGATACATATCTATTTAGATAGTGATTATGCTCCACAAACAATGAAAGCCAGCCATGCCTACGCAGACATATTACCGGTCCTGAAAAACATGGCTACAAGTTTACCACTCCATATCTAGCGAAACTGGTAGTGAATTTACCCGACAGGCAAAATATTATTTGTTACTGCAGAGGCAGCTCAGGAGGAGTTAATGAAGCAGAGCCTACAATTTCAAAAGAGAGAAGCACCACCAGCATCATTGGTAGGACGCCCTAACAGCTGGCAGACAGTACTGGTCTCTAGAACTTCTCAGGATACTTCTGCATCAGCGATGACCCCAGGTTCTGCTTGATTGTCCACATTTCGCTGCTCTGCCCATGGACAGACCTGAGCAGTCAGAGAACTGAATAGAGATGGAAAATGATGAGAGGGACGGGCCTAGGATTACCCACGTTACTTGACCGGAGCACTGCTCATCCTGCATGGTAGATAAGACGACTCTGGAGAAAACTAATCCTGAAGGGACATGTTTTTATTTTCATGGTACCGCGAAGCAGGAATGTATTCCTTTAACACATTATATTATTTGGGAAGCCGCGTTAAAATTACTCCTGCTCCAGTAGCAGTACTTTGTTTAGATTTCTTTTTGACATTCCATATGGGCGGCTTAAAATGCTGGTGTCTCCTTTAGCCTTGAGAACAGATGCAAATAACAAGACATATAGCGACTGAAATAATGCTCCATGTATGAGTTTCATTAAAGTTCCTCTATAGACTACAACAAAAAGCAGAACCCAGGGAGCGACCACAGAGACATTATGAATATTAAGTCTCACATTTAGAAATGTTTTTTTTTTAATATTCCTTGAAATGTTTACTTGTATTAACAGATACCTCAAGCGGCTATACTAGTCCGGACACTGAAACAGTTAGACCTAGTGACCTTAGGGGGAAGCCAACTTGTAAATAGTTATAGCAGTTGGGATAGCAGTTATATCTTTACCCCTTATTTTATAGTTAGTAGTTTGATAGTGAATCTTATGTACTATGTATTATAAAAAATATTCTATCCTGATAAAAATGTGAAGCAATCGATGCTATTATGGAACCAAATTAAGTATACAGACAATTGTTGGCTAGGATGTCATTTATTGCTCTCCTTTGAGTGAGAAAGAGAGAAAGGGATGGCTGAGAAACGAGCCATTAAGAGGGAGCCAAGTTTACAAGGCAATATACAAAGCCCTCCGCTACTGCAGAGGGAAGGGAAGTAGGGGACATTGGATGGGGATCAAGCAATTCACGTCAGAGTAAATTAGAGTGGATAACCCAATAATGATGGTGACTTTACCAGTGAAAATATTATCACTTAATATTAATGGGTTGAATAATCCCATCAAAAGGTTTCGCCTTTATCAATACTTTAAAAAGCAAGAGGGTGAAATAATCTTCCTCCAGGAAACTCACTTGACAGAAGCGGAACACTTGAAATGATCTTGGGGAGATAGGTACTGGGTATTTTCCTTTTCTTGCTCAAAGGGAAAGCGTAGGGGTACCACAATCCTGGTTCCCACCTCAACCCCGTTTCAACTGGAAACTCAATATTCTGACTCTAGCAGGTGTTTCATGATCATAACTGGGATATTATTTGGGAAAGAAGTCACATTAGCAAATGTATATTTCCCCCCACAGACCCCCCCATGCAAGTTTAATTTCTTTTTTAATAAACTACTAGATATGCAACAGGGGTGCAGTGCTTAATAGTGGGAGGGGACATTAATTTAACACTCTCTCCAGAGTTGGACTCCTTGGCTCAAACCATACATAGGACATCAAACTCTCAAAAAACTTTTAAAATACAACATGCCTCTCTGGGACTGGTAGATGTCTGGTGCCATCTTTTCCCATTCTCAAGGGTGTATACATACTATTCATCATGATTTAATACGTATTCTAGATTAGATTAACTCTTTATCTGTAAAGAACATACGGACTGGATACAGGATATGATTATCTTCCCAAGGTTTTTATCACACCATGCCCCTCAGATGCTGAAACTAAATTTGAATATCCCAAAGAAAAACACTACTTGACGCCTAAACACAGCATTACTCAGAGACGAAAGCTTTAGGAAAAAAACTAGGAGAAAACATTGCATAGACTTTAGAGGAAAATTTAACTGTGGAGAGCTTGGCAACTATGATATGGGACACATTGAAGGTGGTAACCCGACGGGAGGTTATAGCATATACTTTGTATAAACAAAAACAGAGGGAAGTGACTTATAAGAGACTACAGACAGAATTACAGTTATTGCAACAACCCAGGGACCCCCTCCTACATCAGAAGATTGCAATCAGATAAGACAAGGGAAGGCTGCCCTACAAAAAATTCTAGAAGAGGAGGTCCAACGAGCCCTGTTCTATCTTAAGAAATATATATACAAGGGTGGCGAAAGGGGCGAGGAACATAGCTCGCCTACTCTGGGGATATAGGGCATCTGCAGTAATAACACAACTAAACTCTCACCAGGCAGGCCATAGAGGCAAAACCACGAAAGACATCATGGCAGTATTTCAAGAGTGTTATACCCAGTTGTACGCGGCACCAGCTACACTAAACGTTTCCCAGATTGAAAGTTTTTTGGCCAAAATGATATTGCCCAAGATAGCACAGAGTCAATCAGATAGACTTTTAGCATAGAAACATAGAATTTGATGGCAGATAAGGACCACTTGGCCCACCTAGTCTGCCCATTTTCCTACCTAACAGATAAGGCTGCAGATCCTAATTAACCAACAGCTTACTTCTTCCTACCCCCCACTAGGACTGCCTTATGTCTGTCCCATGCATTCTTGAATTCCCCCACTGTTCTTGACTCCACGACCTCCTCAGGGAGGCTGTTCCATGCATCCACAACCCTCTCTGTGAAAAAATACTTCCTCACATTACCTCTGAGCAGTCCCCCCTCTATCTTCAAATTGTGCCCCCTTGTTCTTGCACATCTCTTTTTCTGAAAGATGCCACCCTCTTGGACTTTGTTGATTCCCTTGAGGTACTTGAAAGTTTCTATCATGTCCCCTCTCTCCCTCCTTTCCTCAAGGGTATACATATTAAGCTCCTTTAGTCTTTCTTCGTATGTCTTCTGGTGCAGACCCTGCACCATTTTGGTTGCCCTCCTCTGGACAGCCTCCACTCTGTCTATGTCTTTGCGGAGATGGGGTCTCCAGAACTGCACACAGTACTCCAAATGGGGTCTCACCAACTTGTCTGTACAGAGGGATAACAACTTCCTGTTTTCTACTATTGATGCCTCTCCCCATGCATCCAAGTATCCCCCCAGCCTTCCTTACTGCCTTCTCACATTGCTTGCCCACCTTTAGGTCATCTGATATAATTACTCCCAGGTCCCTTTCCATTTTTACTGTTGTCAGTATCTCACCCCCCATTGTGTACTCTTGCCCTTGGTTTTTGTTTCCCAGGTGCATTACCTTGCACTTCTTTGCATTGAATCTGAGCTGCCATACATTTGACCATTCCTCCAACCTTGCCAAGTCCCTTCTCATCCTTTCCACTCCATCCGTGTATCAACCCTGTTGCAGATCTTTGTGTCATCTGCAAAGAGACATACTTTCCTTCCAGTTCCTCTGCAATGTCACTTATAAAAGGACCGGTCCCAGTACTGAACCCTGCGGTACCCCACTAGTAACCCTCCTTTCTTCACTGTGGACTCCATTTACTACTACCCTTTGCGTCCTGTTGTCTAGCCAATTTTTACCCAGGCTACCACCTTGGGACCCACTCCAAGGCTGGCTAACTTGTATATTAATCTTTTGTGTGGGACTGTATCAAATGCCTTGCTAAAATCTAGGTAAGCCATGTCCACAGCCATCCCTGGTCTACTACTTTGGTCACCCAGTCAAAAAATCTATTAGATTAAGTCTGACCGACCTTCCCATCGTGAATCCATGCTGCCTTGGGTCCTGTGCCCCACTGGCCTCTAGGTACTCAACAATTCTTTCCTTCAGAAGTGATTCCATCATTTTACCTACCACTGAGGTCAAACTAACTGGTCTGTAGTTTCCTGCCTCTGTCCTGCTCCCACTTTTGTGAAGAGGAATCACATCCGCCCTCCTCCAGTCCTCAGGTACCACCCCATCCTCCCAAGATTTGTTAAAGAGAGTAGTCAGCGGTGTCATTAGTTCTACCCTTAGTTCTTTTAGAATTCTTGGGTGAATCCCATCAGGCCCCATTGTTTTGTCCACCTTCAATTTTATTAGTTCTTTCAGAACCCTTTCTTCTGTAAATGGACTGGTATCGACCCTCGTCTTCAGAGTGTTTCTCTTGTTTAGTTTAGGTACCTCCCCCTCCTCTTCCTTGGTGAATACTGAGCAGAAATATTTGTTCAGTATCCCTGCTTTTTCATTGTCACCCTCTACCCACATTCCCTCCCCTTTATTAAGCCTCAGTATCCCTCCTTTGGTCTTTCTTTGCTCCCTAATGTACTTATAAAAGGTCTTATCCCCCTTCTTAACAGAGTTGGCTATCCTTTCCTCGGTTTGGGCCTTTGCTATTCTGACTGCCTTCCCAGCCTCTTTCTGCTTTAACTGATAAAGTTCTCTGTCCTTCTCCTTCTGTGTTTCCTTATAGTTCCTGAATGCTATCCTTTTCTCCTTAACCTTCCCGTCACCTCTTTTGAGAACCATAGCGGTTTTTTCCTTCATTGTGTTTTGTTGATTTGCTTTACACAAAGGCTTGTTGCCTCTGTGATGGCTGTTTTGATTACTCTCCATTGTTCCTCCACCCCTCCTTCTTGCCTGCTTGCTAGTGCTTTTCTGAGGCACTCTCTCATTTTCCCAAAGTCAGCCCTCCTAAAGTCCAATACTCTTGCTTTTGTATGGCTTGATTGTATGGCTGTGTTTAACGTGAACCACACTGTTTGGTGGTCGCTTGTTCCCAGATGGCTACCCACTTCTAAATCTGAGATTCTTTCTCCATCCCCATTTGAGAGTACCAGGTCTAAGATTGCTCCCTCCCGAGTGGGTTCCAGTACTAGCTGTCTGAGGCATGCCCCCTGTAGGGCATCAAGAATGACCCTGCTCTTGGATATGCCTGCAGCAAAGGTGCTCCAGTTAACATCTGGCATATTCAGGTCCCCCATCAACAATATCTCCCCTTTTTCTGCCATTCTAAGGAAGCCTTCTATCATTTCCTTGTCCATTCCCTCCCCAGAGATGGGGGTCTGTATACAACCCCCATCCGGATTGTGGTGCCATTTCCTGTCTCCAGGGTGACCCAGAGTGTCTCATCTGCTCCCTGTTTACTCTTTAGTTCTGTTGCTTTGATCCCTTCCTTTACATAAAGAGCTACTCCTCCTCCTCTTTTACCCTCCCTGTCCCTCCTGTAGATTGTGTATCCTGGTATGTTGACATCCCAGTCATGGTTCTCTGTGTACCATGTTTCTGTGACTGCCACAATATCCAGGCAACCCTCTTCCATCAAGGCCACTAGTTCAGGGAGCTTGTTACACAGACTACGGGCATTGGTACTCATCATCCTCCACTTTTTGATGGCCTTACCCCTTTTAGCCCCATTCCTGTCCTTACTGCCTAGCCTTAGCACCAATAGCAATGGAGGAACTCAAAGTAGCTATCTCCCTGAGTAAGCCCTTAAAATGTCCAGGCCCAGATGGTTTCCCTTCTGAATGGTATAAAACCTATTACAAGAAACTTTCCACTCCCTTCTGACAACTTTCAGAGAAATTCAGGAGGGTGGTGCCCCCCCCCATCCGTCCTGAGCATATGCTTCCATATCCCCCATTTTGAAATCAGGAAGAGACCCAAATCAAGCTTTATCATATAGACCGATTTCAGTCCTAAACATGAATTACAAATTATTCATGGCGATTTTGACAGCTAGGGTAGAGGACATATTACCACATTTAATCCATCCTGACCAATCTGGTTTCATTCGGTCACGACAAACAGCAGATAATGTCAGGAGGACGATTCATCTAATGGACCATATAAATCAGAGAAATATCCCAGCCCACACTGATTAGTTTAGATGCAGACAAAGCATTTGATCGAGTAGCTTGGCAGTTTCTTTGGAAGACATTAGAGGTTTTTGGATTTCCAGGAGATTTCATAACCTTACTCCAGCAAATTTACAATAAACCCCAAGCTTTCATAAAAGTGAATGGCCAGCTTTCCCCATCAATCCCCCTGGCTAGAGGTACTAGACAGGGCTATTACATCCCCTTTTTATTTGCCTTTATATAGAGCCACTTGCAGCAGCACTCAGCTCTCACCATGAATTCCAAGGCATTCCCCCAGGAGGCCGAGTATTTACCCTTTCCCTATATGCAGATAACATACTGCTAACCCTAGTAGAACCTGAAACATCCATTCCAGCGATGCTTGAAGTTTGACAAGATTTTGCTACAATCTCAGGTTATATTACAAATATACAAGAAGCAGAAATTTTGACACTTAATTTCACCCTGTCACAAACATTGAAGGCTGTATTTCCTTCTCGCTGGTACTGTGATAAACTAAGATACTTAGGGGTGACTTTACCTCAGAATCTGATTCATTTAGAACTTGTAAATTATGAGTCATTGACACAGGAGTTAGAAGAGCAGTCAGGGAAGTGGACGTACTTGTTTTTAGCATTTATTTCAAGAATGGAGGCTATAAGGATGACCATTTTCCCCAAAATATTGTACTTTTTTCAAACGCTACCGAAAACCCCATCCCAATTCTATTTTAATACCTAGAATAGAATCTTTTCCCATTTTGTATGGGCAGGTAAACATCCTAGAATAAGATGGTCAATATTGCAACTGCCGGTAAACCGGGGAGGTCTTAACCTTCCTAACCTATAAGAATATCACAGAGCAGTCACCAGCAAAACTATATTGACATGGCTAAATAAGAATTATGACGCCCCTTGGAAATTTATAGAGTTTATCTTAAATTACTTATTTGACATAGCCTCCATAATTTTCGCACCTATTACAGCCCCACCTAAGTTCAGTGATTTCACCTATCATACTAAAAGCACTCTTAAGAGTTGGTATGAGATGACAGCACAACCCAAACTAGTGCAGAATTTCTATTTTTTCAAATTACTTGTCTCAGATAAGGATTTCATGCCAGCAAAACTGGACTTAACTTTTCGCTGATGGCACCGACAGGGCCTAGCATTTACATACCAATTTTTAGATTTACAAGGAATAGTACCATTTCATTTGTGAAATTGCAAACAACTCATCAACTTTCACAACAGCATCATTATAGATACCTGCAGGTTCGGGCTTACTTACTGACTTACTGGAGAAATCCGCCCCCTCCCCCCCCATGGAATAAGCTACCAAATCCCATCCCACCTCTAATGCAGCTCATTCTGGGTGCTATGAGGGGTTATCAGGCCCCACATTTAGTGGGACTAGCTTATAAGGCCATCTGGGAACAATGGGAAGAATCCACGTTAATAATTCTCAGAGCTTGGAATAGAGATCTAGGTATGGACATTACATATAATGTTTGGATAGCCCCTGTCCAGCAAGTGATGACAATTTCACAGGCCCCTCATTGGAAGGAATTTATATGGAAATGTAGAGTTCGCTTTTTTAATACACCAGATAAATTGATTAAATATTTACCTAGTAGCTATGGCCAGTGTTGGAGGCTATGTGGGGAACAACAAGTAAATGTAGTGCATATCTTCTGGAGTTGCCCAGTTCTTACTCAGTTCTGGCAGGATATAGGCACTAGTCTGGCAGAATTAGTAGATGAAGAATTGAGGCTTACCCCGCAGTTAACCTTATTAGCTATACTAGAAGATAATATTACTCCTCCTCGTGGGAGCCATTTATAGCTGTACTTGGCAGTTGCAAAAGAAGTGATTACCCATAACTGGCGTAAAACAGTTGCACCGACCCTATCACAACGGCAGGCTGTCATGAATGAAGTATATTTCTTAGACAGGACAATAGCTACTACACGAGGTAGAACAGAACAATTTGAATTAACATGGAGAAATTGGGTGTTGTACATGTCCCAAATGGATGATTCCTTTATTACTTGAGATTGGGAGGGGAGAGAGGAGGTAATGGGGGAAGGTACATGGTTTCGTTGCAGCCCTACATGATTTTTAATTCCTAGCATCGTAAGAAAATATGAAATGTATCCTACTGACAGCACTGTATAGAAGTTAAGACTGAAATGTAAAGCATTGCATTGTATATCCTGTTATGGAGAGAATAAATAAAAATTAAAAAAAATACAAATTGCGAGAGTTCATCGTCGACCCAGGCATTGAAGTCCCCCAGTACCATGCACCTGGGGGCCTCAAATACCATCTCAGTAACGAAGTCCATGACCTCCTGCAGGAACACCTTCTCATTCCCAGACAGATGGTAAATGCAAAGTATCCTACAACTTATACCTGCACCCACGATACATTCAAAGGATCTAGTGACCCCAACTGGCACATCTACCAGGCCCAGCTCCATTTTGAAACAGATACAGTAGCTACCCCCGCCCCTGCCCCTATGATCCTACGATCCTACTTCAGACGGTGTATCACCGAGTACCCAACTGGAACAGCTGACTCCAAAATGGGGCCAGCATTTGCATCCAGCCCGGTCTCGGTGATGCAAGCCAGGTCGGATGACCCCACAAGATCAGCAATTACTGCTGTCTTAGTTTGAATCGACTTGGCATTGAATAACACCATTCGGGTTAGATGAGTAGTCAAGATTGACCAAGCTACCTGCCCACTAAAAGTGGAGCCCTTGGGTATGGGTACCAAGCAGGGCAAATTCCTTTCCTGGGCCCATTTCACCCCAGGGCATCTCCTCAACCACACAACCCCCAATTTGTCCCCCATGCTCCACTCCCCTGCCTGAACCCCCACCCCTCTGATGTCTCCTCACAATCCCCAAGGCATGACAGCACGTATAAATTTCAGCTGATAGGGGGGTACAATCAAAGGGGTGAAGGGCCCGGAGCTCAGCGGAAGAGTAATACCTGCCCATGGAAGCCCTTTGCCAACACATCCTGCACAAAATTCAACACCTAGCAGAAACTAAAACAATCACTCAACTCACTCATTCAAACAATCACATCCACCCCAGGTGTTTAAATAAACAGAGCGCCGGCCCGGTGGCACTAAGGGTTGAGGGACTGGATGCCACACCTCACTGCATGCTGGCGACCCAGGTTCGAATATGGGCTGAGAGCCCAGAGGTCAGAAGGGGGGGTGAGAAGCTGATTGAGCTGCCAGCTGGCAGCTCTCATCCTCGGGAGGGATCTGAGGGGCTCCTCGGGGTTTGGCTGCCTCCTGGTGAAGGCCAGGTGGCAGCGTTACATTTGAGGAGCCCAAATGCTAGGCCATGGAGGGTGGACAAGGCTGTGGACCAGAGCTAAGGTGTGCATGCGCGCCTCCACGCACATGCGCTACTACTTCTGGGGCCTTGGAACAGCAGGGCACAAGCAGAAAATACCCCAGAGGATATGGGGAGGTGACGGAGGCCCCAGGAGCTAAAGACCACATCCCAAGGCCAGGCCATCCTTCCAACGGGCTCTCCTGAGCCCTTCAAACTGACCTAGGACTGATCCTCTAATCTCAGGAAGGCTGCCAGGTAGGTGAGGTGGGCCCCTTCCCAAGGGAGTAATCAAGAGGGCTGGAAGGTTCCTTGGGTTCAGGGAGAGGGTGCTCGGTGGCTCCCGGGAGGAAGATGGTTTCGGCCCAGGAGTAGAGGCCATGGTTGAGTGGGCACTCCTGAGAGATGCCGCAATCCCGCGGTGAATAAACAGAATCTACAAAAAAAAAAATACACTACATAGAACATGGGGTTCTGCAGGGCTCCATTTTGGGCCCTATATTGTTCTCTTTTTTCATTAATGCTTTACCCAGGTTTTGTGGTGGGAATTCTGTACACCTCTATGCAGATGATGCTATCATCTATCGCTCCTCTCCAGATATTAACCTGTTCAACAGTGAACTGGCCTCTGACTTTGCCTAATTTGAGGGCTGGTTCAGCTGAAACCACCTTGTTCTTAATATGAAAAAAAACAAAAATATGTTCTTTACCCTCCAACCCACCCCAGGTCCTCTCTGCCTTCTCTTTGCATAACCTCTCTCAATGGTGATACCCTTGAGTCCGTACCTTCCTTTAAATACTTGGGTATCACCTTGGACTCCATGCTCTCGCTTAACACACGTCTCCAACATTGTTAAATCTCTGAATCTGAAACTTGGACTTCTCTATCGTGTCTGTCCATTCCTCACCTCTGCTTCCTGTCTTAAGATCGCTTCCTCATCCCTTCTTCCACTACTGACATATAGTGCTCCCCTTCTGCTCTCTACTAGTTCCTCCTCCCTGTCTCTCCTGTCACAGGCTTATCATGGCGTGGGAAGATTTGCCCTTGGGGCTAATACCAGATCTCACCACTGTGGCGTCCTTTCCTCTTTGGGCTGGTTACCTTATGAAGCAAAATTGAGGTACTCTGCCCTGAGTCTCATGTTTAAGCTTGTTCATAAAGTCTTGCCTCCTTGTCTCAGTGAGATCATATGCCCTCGACAAGCCCCTCATGTACTCCGATCTTCCTCATTCCCCCTTCTCTTGAAACCTAAGCTGTGTCTAGCCTTCTCCAGAAGGTCTTTTGTGTTTGCAGCAGTCTCTGACTGGAACTCCCTTCCTCCCTCCATCCTGTCCTGCTTCTCCCTCCCTATGTTCCAGTCTAATCTGTTTGCCTATCTCTCAGCCTCTGTATCCTGCTCCTGCCTTCATTAATGACATATCCTTCCTGCCCTATTTTTCTTCTCTTACCTCCTTCTGACCCTCTCCCCTATCCCTGCCCTCTGTGCTCCATACTCTTTTACTTCCTGTTCACTACCTGCCCTTTCCCTTTCCTCTGTACCCATCCTTTGACTTCTCAGCTCTGTAACAGTTGGTTTCTGTTGCAGTGGCATTGTAAATATGTTGTATTGAAACGTGTTCTTATCATGCCTTGTCATCTTGCTGTATATATTCCAGTGCTGTTATGTTTTATGATCTGCCTTCTTTTGTTTTTGACTTCTCAGCTCTGTAACTGTTAGTTTCTATTGTTAGCACTGTAAATATGCTGTATTGAAATGTGTTCTTATCATGCCTTGTCATCTTGCTGTATATATTCTAGTGCTGTATGTTTTATGATCTGCCTTCTTGTGTTTTTGACTTCTCAGCTCTGTTAGTTTCCATTGTTAGCACTGTAAATATGTTCAACTGAAATGAGTTTGCATCATGCCTTGTCAAATTGCTGTATATATTCCAATGCTGTATGTTCTGTGATTTGCCTTCTTGTATCTGCTCTGTCTCTGTACAATGTATCTTGCCCATGGGTCGACCCTGAAAAAGGGACTGTAATTGTCTCAGTGGACGTACCCAGTCACCAAAACTCAAATAAATAAATAAATAAATAAATGCTGGCATATTGTATGGCTGCCATTTGTCCCCTCACTAAAACATTCCTGCACAACACAGAAAGAGTATCTTTTCTTTACCTCAACTCACTCTCACTCAGTACTGCACTGTACATATGGCTCACTCCGGTCACACCTTTACTTTCCTCTAGTACATAGTCATCACAACTCTGCATTTCAAAACTTAAAAGGGGTATTGGTCAGGCCCAGGCGGGATGCTGGCTTGGAACTTCGACAAACAGGGCTCAACAACAGTCCCGATTCGGTCCAAGTTTTAAAAATAAAACTCCAATGTAGCAGTTCCACTCCCACGTCATTATTCTGCGACTCCCATACCTGGGTCAAACTTAGTCTGCTATCTGCTGCTCATAGTGCGCACCTGTTGAATGCCGCCCACACCCAGAAGTAGAACACCTCTCATTCAAAATAATAAAAAAACACATTTTTTATACACTGGAACAACCTCTCATTCTCCAAAAATCACTTACTGAAATCTCAATCGATAAGCGAGTGCATTCCAGCATAGTCTCTTTCTCCGTGCTGCAACTTAAGTCAGTAACATGTGCATCCATTTTATGTAGCAGCACAATCACAGCACCTCAAAGCACTCACTCCCGCAGGCTGCAGCTCCTCTCTCTTGCTATTTTCACCTCCCCCCCAAACCAGCTGAATTGTGTGCTGTGTTGGAAACAAACCATCTGAGGAAAGTTTTATTATTTAAAGAAGAAAATGATGTGTGTATTACTGTAACACTAGTTATTTTCATGCAAAGTAAATTTAGCGCAAAAAAAAGTGCAACTATAATTGCATAAATTTATTTTAGTGCTAAGCCACTAGTTCCACATTCACTATAACAGAAAAAATGCTAAAAGCACTAATTAATGCAGATTTATTTTTGCACAAATTAGTGCTTCAGTGAAAAAAGTGAAAATTATTTGACAGTGAAAATTTCAAGTTCCACAGTATATTAGCTGTTCTTGGGGAGGAGGTGGTAGGAACAGACAGGTACTGTACTAAGCTTGTCAAAACCTACAAATATGGAAGCACAGTAGGACAAAAGTCCTAACTCAAAAAATGCATCAGGTTCCAGCAGGTGGAAGAACTACTTTAGGAAAACTCTTTGGAGATATTTAAATGTATATATATTTAAAGGGACACTGTCAATCTGCTTTTCATCATATTTTTTCTAGTTAAAAACCTACATTTTATGATTGCTTACCTTCTCTAAAATTCATTGATGTTGCTGTTTGTTTTGTCTGTCTCCTTGTTTAGTAGAACTGAAATGCATGCTGATGTATATTTATAAACAACCTTGTTTTGTTTACAATCCTGGATCTGTTCTCATTGCATACTTCCTGAGCATTACAAACACACCCAAACAGTGCAGTCACCCATGAGGCAGTAGCCTCCTGAACGTCCACTGCATCAAGAGTGACTAGACTATGTTCTAGGTGTTCCCAAGTCCAGGAAAGATGTAGCTAGAACTGATCAAGGAATGTAAACAAACCTGTGTTTGTGTGGTAACACTAGTATGGTGAGCAGTCTGTTTTTCACTTTTTTAAAGGAAAAAAGAGTCAAAATCAAACTACCAGCTACATTAACAATCTCTACAGAATGTTGGCAATCATAAAATGTGTTTTTTAAACTAGGGACACTTAGAGACCTATTGGGGTTGACAGTGTTCCTTTAAGCATGTATTTTTGTTTTCAAAATACTTTGAAAAAAAAAAAAACATCCATTTTATAAATGCAATAATACACTCCGGGGGTGTGCACTGTGCTGATATAACCACACTTCCAGGGGATGAAAGTATTCAGCCTGTGGCCTCGTGCCTTACTACGCCCCTGGGCATGTGGTTATATCAGCACAATGCATACCCCGTTATGTCTTATTGCTTACATGTCACATTGGAATACAGTACTACACCAATCAGAGAGCAGTTTTAACAATGCTGATGACATCACAATAGCAATGTGCCGCACAAAAGCCAAGATATGTGAGAGGCTTTGCAGACATAGTTGCCTTCTACTTTGCATCTGTTTTTGATCATATTGACTTGTATTGCATTGATTGTATTGGTTTCTACTTTACTGATTTGTAATGCATTGATTTGCTTCTCTTTTGCTGAGTCGCTGATCAGAAGGGCACACTTTACATTTTTATTTTGATCCTTTCTACCACAAAACCACATAAACAGCTGTTGTACAAATCAAACATGACACAGGTGCGAATGAGAGAGTAGAAACATCTTTACTCACCATACTAGACTTCTTCTGACCTCACTCGTGGATTTGCCACTCGTGAGATCAGAAAGTCAAGTATAGCTCGTGAATCTGCTATCGCACTCTCACCCATGTCAAATCCTATATATTATTAGAAAACTGTCTTTTTATTTCCTGGCATCTGATTGGCTGGTAACCTTGCCATGGGGGGTTAATTAACTTTCAATAGATGCCCAGGAAATAAAAAGTACCAGCCCCAGTGCCCCCTTACTCACTCAGGTGTCTCTGTGCCCATTCTGCTTCTTCATTGGCTGAAAATTCCCAATTTAATTTGAAATCATCACCACTTTTTTTCTCTCGCTTAGTGAGAGACACTGGCCCTCAGTGCTCTGTAGTTCACTACCAGCTCGCTGTCAATACTCGCACACAATCTCAGCTGAGCTCATTTGTAGTTTTATTTCTTTTTTTTTTTAATTTAATTACAGTACTCTCTTGTGCAATGCTCTGTGACTCTCAATAGCACGACTATGTGAGAGCCGACTGCACCCTCTCTCCCTCCTTCCTCCTTTCTCCTCCAGCTGGCTGCTCACTCACTCCTGAAAATGAAACTGCTTCACATTTGTAGCAGACAACCGAGCAAGGCAGCTCCCCCCCCAAGTGAGAGAAGCGCTCCCCCAAGTCTCCCTTAGTTTTTCTAATAATTGAAAATAGACACTAGGCACACAAACAAAAATGAAAATAGGAAAAGCAAAGCTGTAGACCGATTGGCTTCATAGAACTGCCTGTCATTAGTGCAGTTTTCAAATGTGCAGTGTGCACCTTTCCATGGCTGCTATGCCCGACTATCACCACCTGAAAACCTTTCACTTCAGCTAAACTATAGTGAGGTATACAACTTACCACGATCGGGCACAACAGTAATAGTAGCAGTAGAGGTTTTCATCTTTCTGTAGAGAAACAGCATTTTTTTTTTTTGTCCTGCATTCCTCTCTCAGTGCCAGTGACAGGACTTTGAAAAGAAAAAAAAAACAACTGCACCAATGGGGTGGCAGAAACAAGAAAGAAGGGGACAGACTAATGGGGTGAGGGAGCTGAAACAGCATAGTACCAGAGGTAGAGGGACTACTTTACCCAAAAAGGAGAAACAATTGAGCTGTAGTCATGTTTATAGAATTACTTTAGATTTGTTTTGAAATCTTATAAAACAATGACACCGTTAGCCCATTTCCTAAGTGCAATATTACTTTCCAGGGTGGGTGGTATGGGCAATACCAGACCTTCAAGGGGGGCCCTCCGCCTGTTGTGTCGGGCCTCATCAAGCCCCTGGGCAGTCCAGTATAGCGTAATACCACCCACCCTCTTGGGTATTATTGCTTGCTAGTGGCATGGCAGTGCTACTATAGTTAGGGATGAACTGGGGTTTCTGTGTTAAACTTGACATTTTGCACTTAAATATCTTCACAACTGTTCAACGGATTTGCACGATATTTTGCATGTGCAGTTTTGTGTGGTAGATCTCTGAAAGTACCAAGTTTCATTCTGGTCATAATTTTAGGTGGTTTATGAAATGAAACAGCATTATACATGGCTTTAAACTTCTTTTGTTTGTGTAAACTGAGCTTTATTGATATGTGAAAGCAGACCATTGGACATTATACGGTCAGTATTATCTGGCCCTCACTAACGGCTGAACCTAAAACATTTGAACACTGGTCTAAAAACAGGGGCACTAGAGATACGGTATCCCTCATGGACTTATATACTAATTATTTTTTCTAGCGGATTTGTCCTATGATTTTTAGTTGCAAGTCCACTCTTGTACTGTACTAATGGTAGTTTGGGTGGAGCCCTAAGAATTGTAATCATGATATAAGGACTGATTGTGGCTGTACAATTTTGGACCTAGTTATATTAACATGTATCAATAAAAATTATTCTGAAGTTAAAAAACAGTTTCATTCCGGTCTGATGTGCGGTTTCTGAGATCTGGATAGTGAAAAATGTGCAATTTTTCGTAGTTTCTTCCCTATTGGTTTGAATGGGATTTCTTTTAAGTTGGTTACAGCACAAACAGTTTGTAATTTTGGTCTGAAAATTGCAGGGTAGGAAGGGGCTGACTCACATGTGTGCCTTTTGCTGGTTTGGTGAAAAAACATTAATCTGTTCCAAAGTTATTCCAATTTAAAATAGAAACATAGAAACATAGAAGTTGACGGCAGATAAGGACCGCAAGGCCCATCCAGTCTGCCCATTTCTTTTTCTACCTTATAAATGTGCCATCGGCCTTTGCTCTGTCAGTGACCTATCTATTCATAGTCATTTGTATTGCTCCCTTATGCCTATCCCATGCCTGTTTGAAGCCCTGCACTGTATTCATAGCCACCACTTCTTGTGGTAAGCCATTCCATGCATCTACCACCCTTTCTGTGAAAAGAATTTCCTCACATTCCCCATATTCGGCCTCCCTCTAATCTCATGCTGTGTCCTCTTGTCCTGCTATTTTCTTATATTTAAACATGTTAGACTCTTTCACCTTGTTTATGCCCTTAAAGTGTTTAAATGTCTCGATCATATCCCTCTCTCCCTCCTTTGCTCAAGGGTATACATATTGAGCTCCGTTAATCTGTCCTCATATGTCTTCTGATGCAGTCCCTGCACCATTTTGGTTGCCCTTCTCTGGACTGCCTCAATTTAGTTAATGTCCTTGTGAAGGTGTGGCCTCCAATACTGCCGCAGTACTCCAGATGGGACTAACCAATGTCTTGTACAGAGGTTATTACCTCCCTCTTACGACTTGTGATACCCCTACTAATACACCCTAACACCCCTAGCCTTACCTACTGCTTTAGAGGTCTGCTTGGATGATTTTAGGTCATCAGTGATGATGATGCCCAAGTCTCTTTCTTCCTTTGTGACTGCTAGAAACTCCCTCCCAGCCTATAAGTGGCTCAGGGGTTTCTCTTCCTATGTGCATGATTTTGCACTTCTTTGCATTAAATCCCAGTTGCCACTCTTCTGACCATTCTGCTAGTTTATCCAGATCTCTTCTCATTCTGCCCACCCCATCTGGATCATCTACTCTGTTGCAGATCTTGGTGTCATCTGCAAACAGACAACCCTTACCCTCTAGTCCATCTGCAGGTCTAATGAAGATGTTGAATAGGACTGGCCCCAGGACTGATCCCTGAGGTACCCACTTGTGACTTGCATCTCTTCTGACTGTATACCATTTACCACCACTCTCTGTTTTCTGCCAGTCAACCAGTTTGCCACCCAGTTGACCAACTTCGACCCACCCGGCCTACCTAGCTTATTTATCAATCTTCTATGTGGAACAGTGTCAAAGCTTTGCTGAAGTCAAGGTAGGCGACATCAACTGCTCCCCATGGTCCACCACTCTGGTTGCCCAGTCAAAGAAATCTATGAGATTAGTTTGACAGGACCTTCCTTTGTAAACCCATGCTGTCTTGGATCCTGTGCCCTATAGTTCCAGGTGTTTTATATCCTTTCCTTAAGGTGCTCCATAATCTTGCCCACTACTGAAAGTAAGACTGACGGGTCTGTAGTTCCCCCTCCTCCCTGCTACCACTCTTGTGGGTGGGATCACATGAGCCCTTCTCCAGTCTTCTGGGACCTCTCCTGTGCTCAGAGACTCACTAAACAATTCTGCTAATGGCTCTGCTAGTTCCTCCTTTAGCTCCTTAAGTACCCTGGGATGTATGCCATCAGGTCCCATTGCCTTATCCACCCTGAGCTTAGCAAGCTCTTGTAGACCCCTTTCTTTTGTGAAGGGAGTAGTGCTCACCTCCCTCCCCCCTGTGTCCATGATGCTGAGCTGTGGGCCCTGCCCTACCTTCTCTTCAGTAAATACTGAGCAAAAGTATCTATTTAGGATAGATGCCTTACAGGGTCCTCCTCCTCATGCTCCCTTTCTCCATTAAGCTAGCAATACCCCTCTGGACTTTCTCCCTTTCACTAATGTATCTATAGAAGTCTTGTCACCTTCTTTACTGTTCGTGCTAGTGTTTCCTCAGTTTGGGACTTTGCCTGCCTTACTGCCTTACCTGCTTCCCTTAGGGCAGTTTGGTATGCCTCCCTATCTTCATCCCGCTGTGTTCCCTTATATTTTCTGAAGGCCAGCCTTTTGGTTCTGACCTTTTCTGCTACTGTATTTGAGAACCAAAGTGGTTTCCTTCTTCTTTGCACTTCCTTTTCTGTCTACACAATGGGATGTTGCTTCAAGTATTGTATCCTTATTGCTTGCCCACTTTGCCTGTACCTCCTCACCTGTGTTTCTTTTGCCAGGGCTAGCTTAACTCTGTTGGCCATCTTATCAAAGTCAGCTCCTCTGAGTCCATATTTTTGCCTTGGAATGGGATGGATTTAGATGTAGTAGCCAAATTGAACCATACCATGTGATGGTCACTGGCCCCCAGGTGACCTTCTACCTGGAGATCTGTGATCCCTTCTTTGTTAGTCAGTACTAGATCTAGGATAGCCCTGTCTTTTGTGGGTTGCTGTACTAGTTGTCTGAGGCCCTCCCCCTGCAGGGAATCCACTATGAGTCTAGTTCTTCTGGCAGATGTTCCTGCTGGTATTGACCAATCTGTATCTGGCATGTTGAAGTCTCCCATTATCAGAACCTCCCCTTTAGCTGTCATGTTTTGTATATCTTCTAACAGTAATGTCTATGTCCTCCCTCTGGTCTGGGGCCTGTAGACACCCCAGTTCTTATGGCTGTCCCATTTCCTGTTTCCAGGGTGACCCACAGTTCTTCTGGCTCCTTATGTGTATTCTGAATTTCTGTAGCTTTGATATTTTCATTAACATGGGGCCCTCCTCCCCTTTTTGCACCTCGGTCTCTTCTAGAACAATACATAGCCAGGTACTGAAGTCTCCCAAGTGTGGTTACTGGTAAACCACGTCTCACTAATTGCTACTATGTCAGTTTAGCCTCTGACATTGATTGCCTGCAGGTCTGGGATCTTATTTCCCAGGCTGTGAGCATTGTGTACATGATTTTCCATTGGCAGATTTTGGTGTGTTAGTTGTTGGGTGAAGCTTGGCATTACCCTGTGCATCGTATGGGGAGACAAACCTTTTTCTTACCTGGTGATGCAAATGAATAATAAACTCGCTGAATTTCTGTTTGACCACTAGCTGAGGGGAGGGTGTTCTTCCCATTCGCATGTGGGTGCTGCCCCTCTCCCCATTTGCTAGTTTAAATATTCTGCAAAGACGTCAAACTTCTGCCCCAATGCACTGACTCCCTCTTTAGTCAGATGCAGTCCATCAAATTTAAAGAACTTTCGCTCCCAGAACTGTTGCCAGTTCCCTACAAATCTGTGTCCTTTTCCTGGCACCAGTCCTTGAGCCACGTGTTTAGCTCCCTATCTCCCTTCTTCTGACCTTTCATCCATCTCCCTTCTCTCCCAGACTGGCAGGATCTCAGAGAAGGAGATGCCGATGAAATAGATGATAGTTTTGTCACCCAGCCTAGTCAGGTGTTCCTTGGTCTCCACAACTGACCCGGCTGGCGAGGATCGATAGTCCCTATGTGTACTAGGACATCAATGTTTTCTCCTGCTTTGTGAACAATTTTAGCAATGCGGTCAGTGTCTCTCCATGCTGATGTACCTGGGAGACATCTGACCATCACCCTGGCTGGAGATGGGTATCAACTCCCGAATCATGGAGTCTCCTATGATCAGAAGTTTTTTGATTTCCTTTGTGCTTGTTTAGTTTTGGTTCCTGATTTGGGTGAGTATTGTTGTGCTAGCTCCTGTGCTGCAGTGTCCTGCTCTGCAGTGTCTTCTGCCTCTTTTTTGATTTCAGAGATAGAGGCAGATACCTGTTAGTAGTGTTTATATGATTTTGGAGGTAATGTGTTGGAGAGCAGAGGTGATGGGGCACCTGATTTGCTCCTCCTAACCACCTGCCAACCTCCTGGACCAACTACCCTCTGCGGTCGAGGGTTTTCTGTTGGATGCTGGGAAATGGCGGGTGGTTCTTATAATGTATTTCCTCTTCAATATGAAATTTGAGGCATGCAATCTGCCCATGCTGCCCGGAGCTGAGACCTAAGATCTCCAAAGGCCCAGCATGTAGGACAGTGTCCTAAATCCTGTAAGACTGTCCTTCTGAAAATTGTTCCACAGTACCTGCAGTTAATAAATCCATTCCAAATAAGTTGCTGGGTTTGTAACCTAGTCAGAGTAATTAGAAGAAAAAAAATGCAAGTAATGGTTTAATTGGCTTTGTTTAACTTGTTATAACAAGTTAAATTACTAGTGCCCTGTAAATGAGATCACCTTGTGGAGGCCCCACTGATCCGTCCCTTCCTGCTCTGCCACAGGAAATGTCACAACTGTGGTACCCTATAAAAGGAGTGTAGCGTGGGGTGGTTGGGGATGGGGTGGGTGGCTGGGCCCGTCCCCTGCCTAAAAAGAAGAACCACGGATGAAAGAACAAGGAGGTAAGAGCAGAAACAATCAGTCAACAACAAATGCAGTAACCCTGAAAGCTTATCCTAATGTTAGGTAAAACTGTAAAACCTGTAAAGCACCACCTGTAATAATTTCAGAGAGATATACCCTGTAAGAAACACTTTGCTCCAGAGAAAAATAAAGCAGTAACAGAAGATATACCTTGCAAAGACAATTTGAATCAGAAGATTACAGCAGTAATCTGTTAGCAACACCTGTAGGCACACTTGTAATAATGCAGAAGAAGGTATACCAGCAACAACAATTTGAATCAGAGAAAAAATAAAGCAATGAAATGTTAGCAACAAACAGTAGCAATCCCTGAGTAAAAATAAAAACACCACCACACAGTAAATCTGCTTAGCCAAACTAAGTCTTAATCCTTCTCCCTCGCTCTGGTAAATTTCTCTACTCTGCCTTTCAAGCAGTCTTGAAGGAAAGAGCTCAGGTGAAGCTAGGTGCCTTGGCCAACAAACCAAAGTCTTCTACCTCCAAGATATCAACTAACCTGACTTTTAACCCTTCTTTCTGTTGGAAATTACTGACAGTTTGCCAGCTCCACCCCACATCACACCTTATCCTTTGGAAGAGCCGTGGAGGAAAAGCAATTAGCTCCTTCAATGTGAGAAGGAGACTGAAACACCTCTGAGACAACAAACCTTTTCAACAAACAAGAATAAAATAAAACACAGTGTCAAACAGTAATTTTGCTTAGCCCAATGATAAAAAGTCACAAAATGTAAGCTCCACCTGTAATACAGTAATTTCAGAGAAGATATACCCTGTAAGAAACACTTTGCTCCAGAAAAATAAAGCAGTAACAGAAGATATACCTTGCAAAAGACAATTTGAATCAGAAGATTACAGCAGTAATATGTTAGCATACACCTGTAGGCACACCTTGTAATAATGCAGAAGAAGGTATACCAGCAACAACAATCTGAATCAGAGAAAAAATAAAGCAATGAAATGTTAACAACAAACAGTAGCAATCCCTGTGAGTAAAAATTAAAAACACCACCACACAGTAAATCTGCTTAGCCAAACTAAGTCTTAATCCTTCTCCCTTGCTCTGGTAAGTTTCTCTACTCTGCCTTTCAAGCAGTCTTAGAAGGAAAGAGCTCAGGTGAAGCTAGGTGCCTTGGCCAGCAAACCAAGTCTTCTGTTCATAAATTGTTCATAAATTCTGTTCATAAATTGGTTCTGAAGATGCTCAGTAGGCACCTCAAGATTATTTTGTCATAGTGACATCATCCTTTTTCATTTGAGGAAAATCCTTTTTCGTTTGGACACTATCTTGTTTTCAGTTTTGCCTCAAAATTCTAATTTGGATCCCCAAAAATGATATTCTGAGGAGGAACCAACACATGCAGCTTGCTTATTGGGACCCCCTTAGCTGGACGCTGCACTTAACTGTTACAGAAATGCCTTTAAAATATAGTTTTTAACATTATAAATCTTGTTTTGTATTGCGTGATATCGCACAAGATTCTTGTTTCATGTGACAAGTCATGAAACAAGATTTTTTAGTATGGGTAATCAATGTATTTCAATGGGGTTTTCAACATTTGTGCATAACTTTGCCATTTCATCGTAGCAAATGAGGATACAATTATACTATCTCAAAAAGTAAGGAAATTCTTTGCAAAAACCTTGTTAATGCATTAGTTAAGGTTGAAGCGACAAAAGTAGGGCAATGTGGTGTTAGGGTTTCCAACCCTGACACTCCACCTCCAACCACCAGACAGCAATGGGAAAAACCATTACTGTTTCACCTCTCCTGCATCTTTGCTAATCAAGCATGAGGTGTGCCTTGGGGTTGTCAGCCCTAACAGTGCTGATTTTTTTTTCTGTGAATTTGGTGGCTTATTTGTAGTTTGCTAGTATTTTGGTGACTTTTTGCAGCAAACATTTAAGTTTTCACTGGTGTGTTCTTTCATTTCTGCAGTCAATTGAGTTGTGAATTAGTCAGATGGTTCCGATTGGATTGCTCTGATTGTCCTCACAGCACAGAACATGTGACACCAGCCAGTCAACCACTGACCCAGGATTCTTGCCAGGGACTCTGGTATTGTTTGAATAGACTTTTGGGGAAAAATACTGGGGAAAGTTTAGGCCCCTTTTTCTGCACCAATGTGGCATCGAGGGAGCCTCGTACATATTCATTTTTCTTGAGGACTAGACTATGGCTGCAGCCAATGGGGAACTGCCAGAAAGCTCCCAAGAGGACACAACTGTTGGAGTTTGAGTCAGTTTGGTGGAAGCCCCTCCAGGAGAAGGGGGCCTCTTGCCCCTGGAGAGAATGGGGCTGCAGAATGGGCCTGCCTGGGGGCTGCCAACAATTTGCCTCCCCAGGGCAGGAAGTGCCTGTTCCATCAGGAAAGGGGAAAGCAGAAGCAAGGAAAGAAGCAGCTTTGAAGAGAAAAAGGGAAAGCTGCAAGTTGCTGAATGTTCTGTGTTGTTCCGAAGTTGTACCACAGTGGTGAGATAAAGGCAGCTCGAATGGAAAAGAGAAAGCTGCAGATTGCCAGAAATGTGTGTTGAATTGAAGATGCACCTGAGCGGTGGGAGGAAGAGGAAAAAGGTTGTGTCCTGAACCTGGAAAAAGGACAAAGGTTGTGTCTAAGCCTGGCAAAAGACAAAGGTTGTGTCCTGAGCCTGGTAAAAGGACAAAGGTTCTGTCTAAGCCTGGGAAAAGATGGGAATAAAGAGGAATGATGAAGAACAAGTGAATATGAATGTGCTGAGAAAAGAAAAGGAAGAATGAGCCTCTTCATTTGGAGAATTGCTATGTACCTGTATGGTGAGAAACGAGACTTTGAGTGCAGGAAGAAAAGGGACTTTGAGTGCAGGAAATGTGTGAGCCAGAGTGAGAATGTGGCTGTGTTGAAGTCAAGAGACCGTGAAAGCAGAAGAATAGACAGGTGCTTTTTGGGGTCGGGTACCTGTTGTCTGCTCTTGCGATATAGCAAGGAAAAGAGAGAAACAGATTGCTGTGGCTACACACCGTGGCAGGAAAGAGAAAGGAAGAGAGCAGAAAAGAACGTGCCAAATGTTTCTGTCTTTTGTGATTCCCCTTCACAAAAGTGGGAGCAAGACAGAGGCAGGAAACTACAGACCTGTCAGTCTGTCCTCTGTGGTAGGGAAAGTGATGGAGTCACTTCTGAAGGAAAGAATAGTTGAGCACCTAGAGGCCAGTGGGGCACAGGACCCAAGGCAGTATGGGTTCACAGCGGAAGGTCATGTCAGACAAATCTAATAGATTTCTTTGACTGGGTGACCAAGTAGTGAGCCAGGGAGGGGCTGTGGACATGGCCTACTAGACTTTAGCAAGGCATGACACAGTCCCACAAAAGATTAATAGTCAAATTAACCAGCCTGGAGTGGGTCCCAGGGTGGTAGCCTGGGTAAAACATTGGCTGCACAACAGGACACAGAAGGTAATTGTAAATGGAGTCCACTCTGAAGAAAGAGGAGTTACTAGTGGGGTACCATAGGGTTCAGCATTGAGTCCAGTCCTTTTAATGTCTTCATCAGTGATATTGCAGAGGGACTGGAAGGAAAAGTATGCCTTTTTGTAGATGACACAAAGATCTGCAACAGGGTTGATACACAAGGAGGCATGGAAAGGATGAGAAGGGACTTGGCAAGGTTGGAGGGATGGTCAGCTGTATGGCAGCTAGGATTCAATGCAAAGAAGTGCAAAATAATGCACCTGGGAAACAAGAACCCAGGGGAAGAATACACAATGGGGGGGGGTAGTAACAACAACAAAAAAGGAAAAAGACCGGGGGGTAATCATATCAGATGACCTTAAGGTTAGCAAGCAATGTGAGAAGGCAGTAGGGAGGGCTGGGGGTATACTGGGATGCATAGGGAGAGGAATCAGCAGCAGAAAACAGGAAGTTGTTATCCCTCTCTACAGGCAGTTGGTGAGACCCCATCTGGAGTACTGCGTCCAGTTCTGGAGACCCCATCTCCGCAAGGACATAGACAGGATAGAGGCAGTCCAGAGGAGGGCAACTAAAATGGTGCAGGGTCTGCAAGAGAAGCCGTATGAGGAGAGACTAAAGGAGCTTAATATGTATACCCTTGAGGAAAGGGGGGAGGGTGGTACATGATAGAAACTTTCAAGTATGTTGAAGTGTAAAGCTAGGGATTCACTGGGTGCCCTAGAGTTGCCTTGCTGATTATACGTTAAAGCCAGATATACTAAGCAGCTAATATAGAGCAGACTTGTTTAATATTGTGGTATTGGATCTAATTGTGCTTGTAACTGAAGGTATTAGGATAGCTGGGTCCTAGTGTGAACTCATTTTGGAATAACCCTATTTGCTTAGAGTTCAAGTTCAAGTTCAAGTTTATTGCAGGAAAACTCCATTGAGCAAGCTCATTCACAAGGAGGTCCTGTGACACAAACACTTAAAGTACAAACACAGATAGGTAATAACAGTATATACATGAAATGCACGTTACATGATACAGGCTGGATATACATACAAGGGTACCACATAGGGTGACCACAGGTGGTAAACATTGATATGAGACAGGGAAGCGACTTACAGGTTACATACTGATAAATGAAACATGATAACTGGTGTGTGCAGTACATATATTTTGGCAGCTAGAACAAACAACAGACTACAACTGATATGAGGGGAAGGGGTGATTTGATAGAGTAGCAGTGGAACGTAAGCATAGATAAAGCCAGGAGTAGAAGGGAATGGAAAGCAGTTAATATGACAAATCAATTATACCTTACCAGTGGATAAATATGGCACACATGGGGAAGGAAGAGACTTAATGACAGTTACAGGTGTCTTATTTTGGCTGAACTAGCGATTTGTAGAAGTTTATTGAAACTCGCTAGTTAGTTTCAGTATATGGTTTATAATTGAGTTTTCCAAATGGAGGAAGGGCATATCACAATAACATGTTTACAAAAGGAAGTCCGATGCCTTGGTATGTCAAGCATAATAAAGTCAGATTTTCTTAACAGTATGCACTATGTGAGATACTAATAAGGGAAGAGAGAGATAGCTTGGCAATTTCTGCAGGAGCAGTTTAAGAGTCCATAGCCCAGCATGGAGCAGGCGTCTAGTAGTAAGGGATGTCCAACCAACAGCTGCATATAAGTCACAGTGGTGCGAACGGTAAGGGGAGTTGGTAATGAACCGTAACGTACGGTGATAAAGGATGTCCAGTTTACTTAGATTTGCAAGAGTGGTGGAGGAATAGATTACACGCTCATAGTCGAGTAGGGGAGAAAAAGTGGCCTGTACAAGCTTGTTTCAGATTCAAGGGGAAAAAGGGCCTATTTCTGTAGAAGAAACCTAACCTTGCTTTTAACCTTCTAGAGACATCTTCAACATGGTCATTGAAAGATCATTTATTGTCGATCCAGATACCCAGATATTTAAATTTGGTTACAACTTCCAGAGGCTCGTTTAGCGTAGTGACAATGAAGTCTTGGGCAAGGGTATTGGGGGGTCTGTGACAGCACTGTGGGAGAGTATCATTGCTTTAGTCTTCTTAGCATTGAGCAGAAGCTTTGCCTTTATTAGATTATGCTCAAGTTGTGCGAAGTCCATGAAGCACTCCTTAACTTCAGATAACGATGAGCCAGAAGTATACAACACAGTATCATCTGCAAAAAGTGCAGATTGGACGTAGATATGTTAGCATCTAAGTCATACAATGTACAAAGAAAAACAAGATAGGGCCAAAGATGGATCCTTGGGGACTCTCTTGCAACTGGCAAGGCAGCAGAAAAAAAGTCTTCCGCCTTTACTTTTTGGAATCTTCCAGTTAGGTAGCTAGAGAACCACTGGGTGGTATGGTATGTGGCACCCAACTTTGCAAGGCAATTGACTAATAGTTTGTGATCAACAGTATCAAAAGCTTTGCTGAGGTCCAAAAAGACTGCACCAGTTACCTTCTTAGCATCTATAGCAGAGATCCAATCATGGTTACTTTTGCTAGTGCAATGATTGTGCTATGATTAGCCCGGAAGCCAGATTGAGCTGGGTTAATGAGAGAGAAGGTTTCCAAGTGAGATTTTAACTGAATATGGATCAGTTTTTTGAGAACTTTAGAAAGGATAGGCAATATGGAGATAGGCCTATAGTTGTTTACATCGCATGGGTCACCAGATTTAAATAGAGGGAGGATATGTGCTGATTTCCAGCAGGACAGCACAGTAGCAGATGTAATGGAAAGATTGAAGATGTGGAGAATTGGGGCAGTGAGATGGGCATAGCCTGACCTTAGGAAAAAGGGTTCAAGCCACCGTCCCTGTGCCTTTTTGGTGTATAAGTTAAGAAGAGAATCTTCACTTCTTTATAAGTTATCTCGCGCGGTTAGTGGAAGGGGCTGGGTGCAGGACTAGATGTGGGAGGAGTATGCTGGCTCACCGCAGCACCAGCATAAGGTGACGAGTCAAAAGCTAATCCAGCTGTGGCAAAGTGGGAGTTAAGTTCCTCCAGGATTAAGGACTTGTTTTCCACAGTCTTGCCACTTGCAACTATCTTTGTTGGGACAGAGGGAGCCGTGGGCCGTCCTTCTATAGCTTTGATAGTCTTCCATATTTTATGAGGGTTACCTTTAGCTTGTTCGAGAGTAGAAATATAATAGTTAGCTTTAGCAGAGCAAAGTTTTTTCAAACAGTTATTCCTGGCTGTTCTAAAGGCCTGCCAATCCGAAGATTCTTTGGAATGTCTAGCTTTAGCCCAGAGCTTATCTCGAGCTATAAGGGCTGCCTTGAGATCCGAGGTGAACCAGGGGTTGGAATTGTTTCGTACCTTACTTTGATGAAAGGGGCATGCTTATTTATTATTGTAGTGAGTTTGTTAATATGATGTAAGCTGCCTTGTTGACATCTTTGGCTAGGTAGAGATCTTGCCATCTGATCATGCTCAGGTCAGACAGGAAGTTTACTGCATTGAATTTGCGAAAGGATCTTTTTGTTATAAAGATGGGTTGCGGCCAGGCCTTAATTTGAGATCTTATGCAAGCAACAATTCCATGATTGCTCATGTCATTGTGAAGCACTGCCAAATGAGATATTTTGTGTGGATGGGTGGTTAGTACCACATCTAGAATTGAACTGTTGGCAGTATTTAGAGTGTTGTTCCTAGTGGGTTCACTGATTAATTGCCCAAGACCTAGCTCATCACAAAGGGATTTGAGGCCGTGTGATTTAGGTGACAGCCAGTCCATATTTAGATCTCCTAGAAATATTGTTTCAGTTTTTGCATCTACGAACATGGATTTCAAAAGATTAAGGACTTCATCACTACCAGACGGGGTCTATAGCCACCTAGGATAGTGATACATTCCAGGAGGGGAGATGAAGGCTCAGCGAAACTAACTCAAATTCCTTGGCTAGAGATTTGCAACTAATATTGACCAAGTACTTGGATTTGGCGTGAATAACCACACCCCGCCTCTAGACTCTCTATGTGCTCTAAATAAATTGTAGCCCTGCAGTGATATTTGTTGATCAGTGTTACGTCTTTTTAACCGTGACTCAGTAATTATGATAAGGTCAGGTTTAACGTAGCAGCCCAGGCTTGCAGCTGTACAAGTTTTTAGGCAGGCTTAAATGTTGACTATCATCATTTTGAGACCTGTAGCCTCAGCAAAATCGATAGGCTAGGTAAGTTGTTGGGGGGCCAGGGTTGAGCTCCACATTTCCTGAGCAGAGAAGAAGCGAAGCATAACTTTCTTTAAGGAGCTTATAAGAATGGAGACTGCTTTTTTATTTCTTCGTGGCAACCCATATCATACTGCTGCGCAAGAGGCGGCGCCACTGTAATGACAGTTGATTGTGATCAATGTAAGTGCTTGAGTAGACATAGGTGAGGACAGTAACAGGGGGTGTAGGTTAACCGGAATGAGGCTAAAGGGAGAGAATGACATAGTGCCTACACGGTAGACCGCTATAAACATTAGGTATTGATAAGGTACATTGAGAACTGAATTGCATTGAGGTACTTCAAACTGCACTGTATTGCTGAAAACTCTGCACCTTAGGAGCAATAAAAACACAATAAGGAGAGCCATGGTCCCAGACTGAGTGGTCTCGTGATTTGTATTAGTGCAATATTTTCTAGGCAAGTAATTGGCCCACCTAGGTACTCACTTAAAACCTAGATGAGAAAATACAGCAGAAAGGGGAGCAAGGAGAGCAGGAGCAGTTTAGTTAGTGGCGGAGCTCAAGAGATATTCACACAGGGCAGTCTATACAGAGGGATGACAACTTCTTGTTTTCTACTGGTGGAGCCCCTTTGTGTAAGTCACAACATTTTCTCCCACTGCATAGTAATGAGAGGCTTTGTTTTCTCCACTACATAGGCAGCCCCCCCCAAGCTCACTGCCGACTGCGGCAGGCACTCGGGACAAACAAGCAACACAAGCAGCTCACCTGAGTGAGCTGAGGAAGCCGAATTTCCAGCCTGATTACTTTCAAGGTGAGAGAGCCTCTTCTCTTCATCTGGACGCCTGCAGAGGAGTGCCGTCTTCCACGCCTGCCCCAATCACCCACCCACCCACCCAGGGAGCGGCTGTCAATTTAAGGATCCACCCCTATGACATCGCGAGATCTCAGTGATATCACGTCCTGTTGCCCAGGAACCATCTCCCCACTGTCCCATTTTGCAGGTTATACCTGCTCACTAGAGGGACCTATGCTCCTCACTACTCTTCTCCTACCTGTACAATACTATTTCCTTTGATCTTGCTCACCACAATGTATTGGCCCTGCCTTATGCTCTGCCCAGCTCATTCCCCACTAGCAGTGCACTTGCCCACTCTACCCATCTGCTACTCCACACTGTGCCCTGGCACCCTCCTCCCCTTGCTCCCTGAACCTGCTCTCTTGCTCCTTGGGACCTCTGTGTGTCTCGGTCCTCCCTGCCCTCCCCCTAGCTTCCTCCTCGCCTCAGGCACATCTGGGTGTCTTCTTATTCTTGCCTTCCCTTCCTGTACCACCCTGCCCACCCCCTGCTCCCTTAACCTCCCCTCCCCCCCTCTCATGTCAATCGTAGGAAAACCTCTCACCATCTCACAGCCAGGGTGTTAGTCATGCTACTACTCCTGTCAGGGAACATTCATCCAAACCTGGCCCGTTCCCAGGAGCTCCCGACTAGCACCACAGGCCTATGCATGGTCTCCATGAATATCTGTAGCCTCCAAAAAAGTTTGACTCACTACAATGCCTGGTCACATCAATTAACCCTGATGTCATCGCTCTGGTTGAGACTTGGCTGTAGGAATCCTCCCTGACTCCTAGTCTCCTTCCTGGTTTCCACCCTCTTCCGGTCCGACCATGTTGGGAAGCAGGCGGCAGCTGCATGTTGTATCAAGAATCTCTCCCATACTAGCCCTGCCTGCTCCCATCCTTGACTCCAGGGCCCAGGTGCTTACGCTGAAACTAACCCCTGACCCTTTAAAGGGACCCCTTTATCTGACTACTATCACGTGCCCCAGGGACCGAACACTGGCATTGCCTCTCTTACAGAATACCTTTCCTCACTACCTCCTTCCGCTGATCAAATTCTGGTGGGTGACTTAAATGTCCTGGCTCAGCCCTCCTCCTCCTCTTATCCTGGACTCCTTTTCTGCAATAGACCTAACGCAACTAGTTACCCACCTACCAGGACTAACCCCAAGAGAGGCTCCAGTACCCTGCTTGATGTGGTACTCACCAACCACCTAATCGGATCCCCAATGTACAAGTCCTCCCAGACTCTCTCAGCGATCACTCCCCATTCTATTCCACTGGTCATCCTCAGTCCCCAAACCCATAGCACAGTCCACATGCGGGCGTCTAATACCTGGTGGACTGATAAAACTAGGAACTTCTGTCCCAAATTGACTGGTCTCCCATACAGGCAACTCCTGACATCGACACAGCTCTCTCCTTCTTTACCGAACTTTAATAATGCCTGGATATCTTTGCCCCAATGTGCACCCACCGTTCTAAAGGCAGAATGCCCCCTGGGTAACCCCAGCTTTGATCCACCAACTCAAACATAGGGACAACCTATGGCACCGTGCCATTGAGACTGGCTGGCCCAGTGACAGGCAGTTATATGCTGCTGCCCGAAACAAGTGCACTCGGGCCATCAGAAAGGCCAACTCTGAACACTATTGGTCCTCACTCACTGCCTCATGGGGGAACCCCAGAACCTTCTGGAATAACATTAAACAGTTAAATGGGAGTGCACACCCCCCCACCCTCCAGATCAACATTAATGCCGTGATCTCCTCAGACCCAGCCCTCATAGCCAACCACCTCAACACCACATTCACTGACCTTAGCCCTATCCTCCCTACAAATTTTTTTGACCCTCCTCCCCCAGCACCTGCCATAAATCTTTCTCGCCCTTATTTTCTCCTCTGCCATGTTTCTGCCTAAGAACTTAGGCCGCACCTTGTCACTGCCTCAAGAGTAATAGTACGGGCAGTGACACCCTGGATCTGTGTATCCTATGGCTAGTCTTAGACACAGTCCTTACCCCAATCACATGCCTCATCAACCACTCTCTTTGCCTGGGGAAGGTTCCCACTGCCTGGAAAGTCGCCACTGTCACCCCTATCTTTAAAGGTGGTGATAGGACTGTGGCTGGAAACTATCAGCCAATCTCCATTCTCTCTCCTCTCTCCAAGGCCTTGGAAAAAGTGGTGGCCTATCAAATCTCTGACTACCTCTCCACCTACAATGTCCTATGTCCTGAGCAGCATGGCTTCCGAGTGGGCCACAGTACCAACACAGCCCTCCTAGAGTTCTCCAACTTTCTCCACTCCTCATAGACACTGGTTCTCTGGCTGGTGCAGTCTTCATTGACCTCTCTAAAGCTTTTGACACTGTCTCCCACCCCTCCTTCTTGATGCCCTTAGTCTCTCTGGTTTTGCTGCTGGGCCTATCTCCTGGTGCACCAGTTATCTGTCTGACTGCTCACAGCGTATAAAATTAATGGGACCTACTCAGACATCTGTCCCATCTTTCTGGGTTCCCAGGGCTCCATTCTGAGCCCTTACTATTCTCCCTTACATACACCCTTTCACGCTCTTGTCGAGGAACATTCTATTGCACACTGATGATGCAGTCATCTTTGCCTCAAGTCGTAACCCTACTGCGTCAGGACTGCGCCAAGAAGTCTGCCGCGGGAAACTAGGCTGGTTCAGGGAACATAGATTGGTGATAAATCTTAAAAAACAAAACCATGTTCTTCACTCATCCTCAAAACAAGTCCTGCAACTTCAAACTCCTCATTCACTCTGGGTTCTCTTTCCCACTCGAACAAATTTGCTCCTATAAATACCTAGGGATCCATTTTGACCCTCCCTCTCCTTCCATGGACACATCGCTGCCCTAGCCACTGCCACTAATATCCGATTGGGCATCTTACACCGGGTATAAACACTACCTCCCCGAACTCTTGACTCAGTCACTTCCTCTATCCTGTCCTAGTGGACTATGGACTGCCGGTGTATGGTGCTGCTGATCAGACCAACTCCATAAAATTCACACTACTCTGAATAAGGCCTGCAGGTTAATTACTGGGGCACCTAGGCTAACACACACCTGTCTACTGTCGCTAAAGCGCTGGTACTTGATCTTGACGAGCACCTCAAATATCTGACCTGTACCCTTACAAAAAAGACCCTCCTTGGGTTATCCCCGCCAGGATTGACCACCACCATCCACCGCTCTGTCCCACTAGTTCATATTTGGACCTCTGGGAAAACCTCTCTTGTTATCCCTAGAGCTAGGACCTCTCACGGCCAAAGAGCCTTCAGCTTTAGGGCTCCCTCCTGGTTCAACACACTACCCCCCTCCTACTCCAAAGCTCCAGCTATATCGTGCTTCAAAACGTCCTTATGGAACCACCTTGTTAACACCTGAAGCTGTAATTGCCACTAGTCAAAGCGTACTCAACACTTATGACAAAGCTTACTACTAAGCTGCTAAGGACAACAGAACTCTGGTATTGTTTGCATCAATCCTACCTGTACCAGCTTGTTTGTATCTATGTCTTAAGTTACTGTTATACTGTGTTATACTGTTATACTGTGTATTTTCGTTTGTCTTACTGTGACAAGGTACCTTTGTAAATGAGCCTATGGCTCAAAGGTTTTCCAAACTGCTGTCTAAATAAATAAAGTACCTCTAGGGAATGAACAAAGTCTAAAAGAGTAGCATCTTTCAGAAAAAGAGATGTGCAAGAATAAGGGGACACAATTTGAAGATAAGGGGGGACGGCTTAGGGGCAAAGCAAGCAAGTATTTTTTCATGAAGAGGGTGGTGGACACATGGACCAGCCTTCCTGAGGAAGTCATGGGGCCAAAAACAGTGGGGGAATTTAAGAATGCATGGGACAGACTTAAGGCAATTATAGTGGGGAGTAGGAAGAAGTAGGCTGTTTGTTAACTAGGATCTGCAGCTTATCCTTTAGGTAGGGAGATAGACAGACTGGGTGGGCCACGTGGTCCTTATCTGCCATAAAAGTCTATTATTTATATATATATATATATGTGTGTATATATATATATATATATATATATATATATATATATAAATATTTATAAAATGGATTGGAAAAAGTTATCCCTGCTGGTTGGTTGAAACCTATCACATGACCATGTGTATATCAGCGCGCGACTGCACACCTGCACTTTTACCCCTTCCAAAACTATTTTGACATTTTATAAGATAGATAAACCACTCTGGGGTGTGCAGTCGAGCTCTGATATACGCACGCCTTGGTTGGTTGACGCACTCGGCCTGTGGTCTCGTGCATAACAATGCACACCAAAGCTTTCGTATATCAGAGCATGACCACACACCTCAGAGTGGTTTATCTATTTCATATATATATATATATATATATATATATATATATATATGGCTGTGTGGACAGTATTCGAGAGACAAAGTTTGACATTCATACACTCCAAAAGTTTTATAATTAGGCATGACTCAACCTTAATTTTAATGTGCATATGTGTTAGTTGCATAATACCAAATATAAAAGATAGTTCTGTATTTCTAAGTTTGGAAAAATGGCAGAGTTATTTATGACATGTAAACTACTTTCGTGGGTAACTCGGTGTCCATTATGCATTATTTCCCATTTCTAGTAATTAATAAAATTTTCAAATGCAGTGTCTCTGTCTTCTATTTAAGTGTATTAATTTCAGCATCTAATGATCTGATGTTCTTCCATACCTATGTGTTGCTATCTATCCTCCAATGTAGACAGTGTGACGTAGACAGCCAGTTCTGAGTGCTGTATCATTTCTTTTTAATATAAAATGTATTACTGAATGTCTTCTGCTGAAAATCAAATGCTCTAGGAGTGACCTCACTCACCACCCCCAGATTTTAGCTAAAAGATGACAGCCATAAGAAAAATGCTGACAGCATGTGAGTTCACATACACTCAGTTTTTAGAGACAATGTGTTACATGGAAGACTTTAATCAAGGATCCTGTTTCTCTGAGTTAATTACAGACTTGTTTAAGTTAATTTTGTTAAGAGAGAAATCATAAAGAAGGTTTATGACGTTGGAGAGGAACCTAAGTTGTTACACAGGGGTGCAAGGTTGTAAATGTCCCTGTGAAGCCTGTGTGAGGGAGGATACAACAGGAGATCAAATGAAGTGTCATTTGAAGGACATGAATTATGCTGAAGTTGCAGAATGCAATACTTTGTATAAGATATTTATGCAACTGGTGTCTGAATAAATCTGCACTGATAAATCCATTTATCTGTGCTATTATGTGGATACATTTATTTATCCACATAGTAACTACATCATCACCCATTTATCCACACAGTAACTACATCAGTAGCTCATTTATCTACACAGTTCGCTTCAGAATTCATTTAGAATGTTCGGCCTCAGAAGCAGTACTAGCTATATTTAAATGTGAATAACTTAAAAACGAAAAAAGATAACATGGTACTGTGAGAACAAAAATTGTTCAGCACAAAATTATCAACAAACTGAATATTGTTTAATTTATATAAACCCTGTATGTTGTATATGATTAGCAAGAAAACAGAAGAAAATGTAATTTTTTGTTCACTTTTTTGACAAACAAATATGAATAACTTTAAAACAAAAAATGATAGCATGGTACTGTGAGCACGAAAAATGTTCAGCTCAAAAATATCTACAAAATGAGTAGTGTTTCATTTATAGATACCATTTTGTTTTTCTATAATTAGCAAAAAACAGCATAAAATTCAATTTTCTTTTCCCTTTTTTGACAAATTATTTACACCTACCAAAATCAAAATGTTCACACAACATCTAAACCTGTTGCATAAATGGAATATGCAGTAGTTCAGTGTGTGATAATGCATTTATTTTGTACAGTTTCCAGTGACCTCTCGTAACTCTCCTCATGACTTTCGTGAAAGTGCATGAGGTCACTGGAAACTAGTACAAGATAATCATTATCTACACTGAACCACTGCATATCCCATTATATATTTCATATATCCTGACAGGGAGGAGCTAGGTGACCTCCTGAAAAGAGGTGGGGTAAAAGCCAGCACTTAATTTAGTCTGTTTAACTTCACAGAGACATATTTTTACCCAGACTCTGACCACGAAACATCTTGGGAGCACTTTTAAGCAAGTGTTTAGAGACTAAGTGCTGTAGTAGGAATTGCACTGTTTAAAACCTTGTTCTTTTAATAGATTTGTATGTCTTGTGATATAAGAGTTCTGTATGTTGTGCTTTACATATTTTTAACTATTTTAGTAAAATTATTTTTAAAACTTACTTGGTCTGTCTTTGAATTTCTTTTAGTTGTAAGAAAAGTATATGGTTATTACAAATACTAAACATAAGCTTGTATGGTGGTACCAAACTGGAAAGAGAAGTGTTTTAAATCTGAGGTCTTTTTAAAGTTTTAAAGGGTTCATCTTTGTATACCTGGTTGGGTGCCCGTAGGCAAAGATATCTGGCCCCCCGAAGACAGATATATCTCAGCCTGTGCATTGGGTATGCTAACAAGGGGTTAACAGTTTGAATCCCTCCAGAACTTGAGATCAAAGGTTGATCCAAACTCACAAAACAGGCAAGAGGGTTACCTTGTCTGTTACCCTGTTCCCAAGACTGCGCATGGAGGTTGGCACTTTGGGAGTAGAGGGTCTGACCTGCTGAGTGGGTTTGTGACAGATCTGGTTGGCAGCGGTGGCATTATTTTGGTATCACAAGCTTTATTGTTCTGTGTCAGCTGAGACTGTAACTTCTTTTGCAAAGAAAGAAAAAAGGCAGAGTTTTATTGTAAATAGGAAACAGAACTATATATCACTTGGCATACAGTCCCGTTCCTACCCATTTTATTTTTTCCTAAAGTGCAAGTCAGAATAGCCGTAGTCAGGGAAGAAGAAGATGGCTTCTAACTACAGCAGGCACACTGTAGATTACTTGAAGCAGTTGTGCAGGGACAGGGGAGTCCCGTTCGAGGTGACAGCCAAAAAGCAGAACTTCATAGAGGCCCTGATGGTAGCAGATACCCAGAGCAGTGAGTCACAGACCGTGACTGAAAAGGACAGCAGGGCCACTGACAGTGAAGGGCCACAGCAGCAGAGGATGGTCACCAGTATCCTGAATCCAGAGGTACTCAAACAGTAAATTGAATTGCACAGGATGGAACTGGAGGCAGAGCGACAACAGAGGGAGGCAGACCATGAGGAGTGTGAGCGCCAGCGAGCTGCAGAGGAGAAGAGAGAGAGCGAGAATGCAGAGAGGCAGAGGAGAGGAGAGGAGAGAGAGGAGCGCCAGTGGCAACACGAACTGGAGAAGCTACAACTCTGACCAGCGGCACCAGAGCAGGTAAGTGGCTTGGGTTTAACTGGGACTACAGGACTGGGTTACAAATTTAACTCCAAATTAATAGCCGAGTTTAAGGAAGGAGAGGACATGGATGCCTTTTTAAATTCTTTTGAAAAAGTTTGTATTCAGGCTAAAATTCCTAGAGAGTCCTCGAGCTTCCAGCTATCCCCGCTACTTACCGGGAAAGCTCAGGATGCATTGGGTCAAATGAACAATGAGGACAGTGATGATTACAGCAAGTTAAAAGCTGCACTGTTAAAAAAGTTTGAATTAACTGCTGAATCATAGAGAGCTAAATTCCATAAGCTCAGGAGAAGCTCTGTTATGAGCTATGAGGAGCTAGCCATGAAACAATGTCAGTTTTTAAAACATTGGTGGGAAGGAATTGAGGCAACCTCTGTTGATAAAATTGAAAATGTGATTTTATTAGAACAGTTTTATTGGGCATGCTCAGCAGAGCTAAAAACCTGGTTGGAGGGCCGAGACCCAAAAACAGTGCAAGAGGCTGCTGAACTCTCGGACTGCTATGCCGAGAGCAGACCTGCACTGAGAGCGAATGGAGTGGGCATGGCCACACAGAAAGGGAAAAGCACGCCTTCAGGGCAGCTAAAACCCTCACTGCCTCCACTGAAACCAGTTAGCCCCAGGTTTCAATGAAAAGATTTATCTGAAGTAAGAAATGCATGTTGGCTGTGTAAGGAAACTGGGCATATTGCCAGACAGTGCCCCAAAAAAGGTGAGCCAAAATACACAACAGGGTGCTAGAAAAGAAGTCGGTTGTTTGTGTGTCCCTGAGAGCATGCCAGTGAACATCCAGTCATAGTAAATGGTGTACTGACGGAGGGGTTAAGGGACACAGGGGCATCCCTGACATTGGTAAAGGGGGATCTGGTACAGTCTGGTCAGCTTATACAAAATAAATATGTAACTGTACAAGGGTTTACTGGTGAAGAGAAAACATTGCCACTCACTAGTGTTCTCCTGGACTGGGGTGAAACAGGGGGAACTGTGCAACAGGTGGCTGTAGCCAACACATTAGCAGTGAATGTGATCCTGGGTAACAATCTCCAGCAGGAGGTGGTATGTGCAGTTACCCGTAGCCAAGCAGCAAGGGAAAATAGTAGTTCCCTGAACCCCACAGAAACCAGTTTGGAAACCACTGAGAGGCTGGTTCCCCAGCCTGTTTCTCCAGACGGGGAGACTGATAAAAAGGGGGTAGAAATTTCCCCCGTAGCAAGTGACCACACAGCTATGGAAGATTATTCTGAAAAGGGAGGGGTGACCCATTGTCAGAGGGTTGGGATTGATAGTGATCCTGAGGGCTCTGACGCTAGTGCTAGGGACCCTAGTTTAGCAATTGAAGGGGACCCATCCCATGCCTTGGGAATGTGTGAGAGGTTTGCAGCTGCTCAGAGGGGTGACCCTAGTTTAGAGAAGCTAAGGGCTTGGGCAGACTCGGATGGCACACAGGGAGGTGATGGCAGACATAAGGTTTATTGGGAAAATGGGCTTATGTATACTCAGGCAGTACAGACAGAGGGAGGGATGCTAGGCAGGTATCGTGAGCAGTTGCTCAAAATTGCACATGATATTCCCTTGTCTGGTCATCTGGGAATCACGTGCACAATGCAGCGGTTAGCCCAGAATTTCTGCTGGCCTAACTTCACCCAGCAGGTGAAGGAGTATTGCAGGTCTTGTCACTGGTGCCAAGAAATAGGGAAGGCGGACAAGAAAACCCAAGCCACCCTGATCCCCTTGCCCATAGTGGAGGAGCCATTCCAGAGGGTAGGAATGGATATTCTGGGGCCTTTAAATACCTCCAGCTCCTCAGGGAAGAGATTCATCCTGACTGTGGTGGATTATGCCACCCAGTACCCAGAGGCAGTTGCCCTATCCTCTCTGAGGACAGACAAAGTGGCAGATGCCTTACTTGGGATTTTCTCCTGTGCTGGGTTTCCGCAGGAGGTAATCACCAATCGAGGGGGTTCTTTCATGTTGGACCTGATGAAATGTTTATGGGAGAAGAGTGGAGTGGTGCAGAGATGCACAACACCGTATCACCCATAAGCCAATGGGTTTGTGGAACGATTCAGTGGTACCCTAAAGTCAATGCTCCGGGCATTTGCTGAACAGCATGGGAGGAACTGGGAGAAATACCTTCCCCACCTGTTGTTTGCATACAGGGAGATGCCCCAACAGTCCAACAGGATTTTCCCCCTTCGAGCTCTTGTATAGACGCCGGGTACGTGGGCCCCTAGACTTGATCCAGGAGGACTGGGAAGGCAAGCAGGGAACTTCCATTGTGGATTCATCCTTAGATTTAGGGAAAGGCTGAAGGAGCTTATGGGGACAGCCCAGAGCAACCTGGCAGCTGCCCAACAGAAACAAAAAGTGTGGTATGACCACAGAGCCAGAGCTCGCTCATACGTGGTGGGTCAGGAAGTCATGGTCCTTATTCCAGTCCGGAAAGAAAAGCTGCAAGTTGAGTGGGCAGGACTGTACAAAGTGGTTAGAAAGGTAAATGACGTGAACTACATTGTGGAGTTACCTGACAGAAGACAGACAGAAAGGATGTACCATGTCAACATGATGAAGCCATATGCAAATAGGGCTGACATGGTGTTTGCAGTGTGTAGTCATGGGGAGGGGATGGACGAAGGAGACCCCCTTCTGGATTTGCTGGAAGAAAGTAAGTGGGAGTCCTCTGTGGAGGCAGTAAAATTGTCTCCCCAGCTGGCCCCAGACCAAGTCCAGAAAGTAAGAGAGGTTTTAGCAGACTTTGCCCCCTTGTTTAGCGCCAAGCCTGGACTAACCCTCTTAGCGACACACGATGTGAAGATAGGGACACAGATGCCCATAGGGTGGACAGCATATCGGGTGTCAGAGGCTGTCCAAAAGGACATTAGAAGGGAAGTGGAGGAGATGCTGGATTTAGGGATAATCCAGAGATCCCACAGCCCCTGGGCCTCACCCGTAGTACTTGTACCCAACCCAGATGGCTCAACTCATTTCTGTGTGGACTATCATGGACTGAATGCAGTCACAAAGTCACAGCTCCACCAATGCCCCAGATGGATGAACTCCTGGGCAAGTTGGGAGGGGTGACCTACCTTACGACTATTGACCTGACCAAGGGGTATTGGCAGGTAGAATTGACAGACAGATCTAGGGAGAGGTCAGCTTTTATCACTCCAATAGGTTTATTTGAGTTTAAAGTAATGCCTTTTGGAATGAAGAACCCCTCGGCCACTTTCCAAAGGTTGGTGAACCAGGTGTTAAATGGTGCTGAGGAGTACACCATGGCATACCTGGATGACATTGCCATCTTTAGTACCAGCTGGGAGAAACACCTATCCCACCTTAGGGAAGTGCTGGGCAGGATACAGAGGGCTGGGCTCACTGTCAAAGCCGAGAAGTGCCAGGTGGCCTTGGGGGAAATGGCATCCCATGGGCATGTGGTAGGCTGGGGACAGCTCTGTCCTAACCAAATAAAGATAGAGGTGATCCAGACATGACCCAAACCAGAAACCCAGAAGCAGATCAAGAGCTTTCTAGAGACAGCAGGGTACTACAGGAAATTTGTACCCAATTACAGTGCCCTGGCTGCTCCCCTATCTGACCTAACAAAGAAAAAGATGCCAAAGAAAATTACCTGGGGCCCAGCCTGTGAGGAAGCCTTTACCAGACTGAAGGAGGCACTGTGCAGTACTCCTGTTTTGACAAGTCCTGACTATAGCAAAACCATCATAGTTCAGACGGACACCTCAGACATGGGTATTGGGGCAGTACTGAGCCAGACATCCAGCCAAGGGACAGATCACCCAGTAGTGTACCTGAGCAGAAAGCTGCTTCCCAGGGAGCAAGCATACTTCATGGTGGAAAAGGAGTGTCTTGCCATAGTGTGGCCCCTAAAGAAATTAGAGCCATACTTGTATGGGCAGCATTTTGTGATGCAGACTGACCACAACCCCCTGGTTTGGCTGATGTAGATGGGAAAGAACAATGGCAGACTACTAAGATGGAGTCTTGCTTTACAAGGGTATGATCTAAAAATCATACATAGGGCTGGAGCGAAGATTCAGAACTCAGATGGACTGCCTAGAGTGTATGAGGAGTGAACTGATTTGGGAAGCTCATCCCATGTAGGGGATAGATCCCCCCAAATTCAGTCTATGTGGGGAGGAGTGTGACGTAGACAGCCAGTTCTGAATGCTGCATCATTTCTTTTTAATATAAAATGTATTACTGAATGATTCCTGCTGAAAATGAAATGCTCTAGGAGTGACCTCACTCGTTCCCCCCCCCAGATTTTAGCTAAAAGATGACAGCCATAAGAAAAATGCTGACAGCATGTGAGTTCACACACACTCCGTTTTTAGAGACAATGTGTTACATGGAAGACTTTAATCAAGGATCCTGTTTCTCTTAGTTAATTACAGACTTGTTTAAGTTAATTTTGTTAAGAGAGAAATCATAAAGAAGGTTTATGATGTTGGAGAGGAACCTAGGTTGTTACACAGGGGTGCAAGGTTGTAAATGTCCCTGTGAAGCCTGTGTGAGGGAGGATACAGCATGAGATCAAACGAAGTGTCATTTGAAGGACATGAATTATGCTGAAGTTGCAGAATGTAATACTTTGTATAAGATATATATTTTCATATATCCTGACAGGGAGGAGCTAGGTGACCTCCTGAAAAGAGGTTGGGTAAAAGCCAGCTTTTAATTTAGTCTGTTTTACTTCACAGAGTCACATTTTTACCTAGACTCTGACCACGAAACATCTTGGGAGCACTTTTAAGTAAGTATTTAGAGACTAAGTACTGCAGTAGGAATTGCACTGTTTAAAACCTTGTTCTTTTAATAGATTTGTTTGTCTTGTGATATGAGTTCTGTATGTTGTGCTTTACATATTATTAACTATTTTAGTAAAATTCTTTTTAGAACTTACTTAGTCTGTCTTTGAATTTCTTTTAGTTGTAAGAAAAGTGTATGGTTATTGCAGATACTAAACATAAGCTTGTATGGTGATACCAAACTGGAAAGAGAAGCATTTTAAATCTGAGGTCTTTATTAAAGTTTTAAAGGGTTCATCTCTGTATACCTGGTTAGTTGCCTGTAGGCAAAGATATCTGGCCCCTCGAAGACAGATATATCCAAGCCTGTGCATTGGGTATGCTAATAAGGGGTTAACGGTTTGAATCCTTCCAAAACTTGAGATCAAAGGTTGATCCGAACTCACAAAACAGACAAGAGGGTTACCTTGTACTGTTCACTCCTCACAAGCCACGCTCAGAGGTTGGCACTTTGGGAGTAGAGGGCCTGACCTGCTGAGTGGGTTTGCGACAGACATCACTAAAAATACAAACAGGAGGTTACCAAAGTTTCATTACTTCATGCTTATACTGTTTATGTCCAGTCTACATGCCTTTCACACTTAAACTGGACATTAAGTAGAAAGATAAACATGAACAAATCACTTGGTTGTACTTGATTTATTAATTGACCATCTCTGTTGCATACTACTACTGTTGGTAACGCAGTCACCTCAGTAGCAATGCAACATGTGAAATACATGGTACAACTTTTATTAATGGCTTATTATCAACCAAACAGCCAATAAACATTGAAAAGTACCATGCCACATCAGGGGCCATTTTGACATCACTGTAGCTCTGCAGAGCCAGACTGAGGAGAGGTCCAACCACAGTTAACAAGCAGAAAATACCCAGGCAAGTTGTTTGGTACTGATAACTATAGAGGAGGGAGCCACATGATGCTCCCTGGAAGCCCCATGCTGGCCTTTGAGGGAAAATGATGCCAAAATATCACACAGGCCCACCCTAAGCTCACCACCACATGCATCACAGGGATGCCACTGCAGCAAGATTCTTGTTCTGCACGTGGAATGCTGCATCCAAACTGCTCTACAAGTCAAAACAATTCACCAAAGTACCCCATGGACAAGCAAAGGCAAGGCAAGAGACAGCTGGATGTTACACGGCAGACCTGAGCCACATCAGGGGTCATTTTAACATCACTGTACCTCCACAGAGTCAATCTGAGGGCAGGCCCAACCACAGTTAACAACCAGAAAGCACCCAGACAAGCTGTTTGGTGTTGATAACTGTAGATGCAGGCACTGCATGGAATCCCTTGGCAACCCAGTGCCAGCCATTATGGGGAAAATTATGCCAAAATATCACACAGGCCCACCCGGCGCTCACCACCACATGCATGACAGGGACACTGCTGCCGCAGGGTTCTTGTACTGCACATGGAATGCTACATCCAAACTGCTTCAGTCAGGCCCAGGTGATGTATTTTTTTTATTTACAAACAGTTCCAAGATATTATGCCAACACTTGACATTTAATTTAAAGGCAGTCTCATTATAAATAAATCTGCTAAATGTTTTTGCCAGATGAATCCAAACCACTGATGTTGCCCAACAGGCACTAGTATACCCAGGCAATGACCAGATTACAGTACCAGACATGGTATCCCTCCCATACCCCTGAATGTACTAAGCAATGCCATGAGCAGCCTTTCTGAGGTAAGCCCAAGTGCTACAGGGTTTTATTTAACTCTAAAAATTGATTAACGTTTTTCTCATAAAAGTTCTAAAACATTGTGAAAATGCATAGCACTTGGCTCACTGTGTTTAACAAACATGACACTTCTAGAAAACCTATATAAATACTTTCTGTACAGTTAGTATTGTTCCAAGAAAAAAACTGCTAATCAATTATTTAAAACCCTGTGCTGTATTTTTTTTAATTTTTAAACAGTTCCAACATATTGTGCCATCACTTGACATCTAATTTAGAAGCAGTCTTATTATAAATAAATCAGGAACATGTTTTTGCCAGGTGAATCCAAATCAATGAAGTTGCCCTACAGGCACTAGTACACCCAGGAGGAGGGAGGATGTGATTCCTCTTCACAAAAGTGGGAGCAGGACAGAGGCAGGAAACTACAGACCAGTTAGTTTGATCTCAGTGGTAGGGAAAATGATGGAATCACTTCTGAAGGAAAGAATTGTTGAGTATCTAGAGGCCAGTGGGGCACAGGACCCAAGGCAGCATGGATTCACGATGGGAAGGTCATGTCAGACGAATCTAATAGATTTCTTTGACTGGGTGACCAAAGTAGTAGACCAGGGATGGGCTGTGGACATGGCTTACCTAGATTTTAGCAAGGCATTTGATACAGTCCCACAGAAGATTAATATACAAGTTAGCCAGCCTTGGAGTGGGTCCCAAGGTGGTAGCCTGGGTAAAAATTAGCTAGACAACAGGACGTGAAGGTAGTAGAAATGGAGTCCACAGTGAAGAAAAGGAGGGTTACTAGCGGGGTACCGCAGGGTTCAGTACTGGGACTGGTCCTTTTTAATGTCTTTAAAAGTGACATTGCAGAGGAACTGGAAGGAAAAGTATGTCTCTTTGCAGATGACACAAAGATCTGCAACAGGGTTGATGCACAAGATGGAGTGAAAAGGATGAGAAGGGACTTGGCAAGGTTGGAGGAATGGTCAAACGTATGGCAGTTCAGATTCAATGCAAAGAAGTGCAAGGTAATGCACCTACGAAACAAAAACCCAGGGGAAGAGTACACAATGGGGGGTGAGATACTGACAACAGTAAAAATGGAAAGGGACCTGGGGGTAATTATATCAGATGACCTAATGGTGGGCAAACAATGCGAGAAGGCAGTAAGGAAGGTTGGGGGGATATTGGGATGCAAAGGGAGAGGCATCAATAGTAGAAAACAGGAAGTTGTTATCCCTCTGTACAGACAGTTGGTGAGACCCCATCTGGAGTACTGTGTGAAGTTCTGGAGACCCCATCTCCACAAAGACATAGACAGAGTGGAGGCTGTCCAGAGGAGGGCAACCAAAATGGTGCAGGGTCTGCACCAGAAGACATACGAAGAAAGACTAAAGGAACGTAATATGTATACCCTTGAGGAAAGAAGGGAGAGAGGGGACATGATAGAAACTTTGAAGTACCTCAAGGGAATCAACAAAGTCCAAGAGGGTAGTATCTTTTAGAAAAAGAGATGTGCAAGAACAAGGGGGCACAATTTGAAGATGGAGGGGCTCAGAGGTAATGTGAGGAAGTATTTTTTCACAGAGAGGGTTGTGGATGCATGGAACAGCCTCCCTGAGGAGGTCGTGGAGTTAAGAACAGTGGGGGAATTCAAGAATGCATGGGACAGACATAAGGCAGTCCTAGTGGGGGTAGGAGGAAGTAAGCTGTTGGTTAACTAGGATCTGCAGCCTTATCTGTTAAGTAGGAAAATGGGCAGACTAGGTGGGCCAAGCAGTCCTTATCTGCCGTCAAATTCTATGTTTCTATGTTTCAGGCAATGATCCAATTACTACACATGGTACTCCCCATGCCATGAGCAGTCATTTTGAGGTAAGCCCAACTGCTGTATTCTTTTATTTTTAAACAGTTTCAACATATTATGCCACCTCTTGATGTCTAGTTTAGAAGCAATCTCATTCCTACACGTAGTAACCCCCATAACTTCGAATGAACTGACCAATGCCATGAGAAGCATTTCTGAGGTAGGCCCCATTGCTGTAATTTTTTTTATTTCAGACAGTTCCAATATATTAGTCCACCACCCACACCTGATCCCCTAGTTTAGTATGCCAATACAGTGATGCTCCTTTATAATCTTACACCAAGAAAGGCAACTTTATCATTTAAAATACCACACACACACACACATATCACACATTGCATTTATTTTTATTTAAAACATTTTAAGAGTGCAGCTTTTATATTCATTCCACATACACACTTCTAAAATAGAGCCATCATCATATCAACAGGTGCAGCATTCATTCAACAAATACACATTCTCCGAATTTACAAGTTGGAACCTCACAGGTGTTGTTTTTTCCCCATTTAAACATGATTAAAGTAATCACCAGGGGAAGGTTCACCAATATTAGCAATATTCTGAAAAAATCAAATTATACAATGAAAACCCACTGGATGGATTGTAAACAAAATACTATGAATCTCAAACAAAACTCTATTTGATTAGACTGGTCACTTATATGCACAGCCCCATTTTGAAGAGGGGCCCTTCACAAACAGCTGGGCAATGAGAGAACACATAAATGTTATCATTTTGCCCCCAAAGATGATAGAACACAACTGCTGCACGATAGCCAGATAGTATTTAATATGCCTCATTTAAACAATGACAGCACCAGAGGAAAGTTCAGCTGATATACTTCACAAACAAAACTTTAAATATACTATTTAATATGCCCCATTTAAACACTAACCACACCAGAAGAAAGTTCTGCTGATATACTTCCTAAACACAACTTTATACTATTTAATATGCCCCATTTACACAGTGCTAGAACCAGAGGAAAGTTCTGCTGACATACTTCCCAAACAAAACTTTAAAATATACTCATTATGCTGCACAGCCCACTAATCCAGTCATCCTCTATCTTGAAGAGGGGCCCTTCACAAATAGCAGGACCATGAAGTCTTAAGGTGAATACTTTACTTTTTCTGTCCCCAAAATAACACAGAATAACTGCTGCACTTTAGCCAGTCTCTATTTAATATGCCTCCCAGAATTTTAACTTGCTATTTTGTAGCATAATGCTGACGACCATGTTTTCTAGTGGCTGGAGACCTCTGAGATCCATCCAAACTCCTGTACAGCACACCAGATTTAAAACGTACGACGCTTCATTCTACCTGTTTTTAAGAATGGTAAATGGAAGAAGCAGCGGGAAGAGAAGAGTTTTGCTTAGAGCCAGAGTACCAAAACTGAATTCTTGATGTCACCTTCGGGTCCCAGCGATTTGTAGCAATACCATCATCATCATCATCATCCACGTGGGTAACATGGACACGACAGCAAGAGCCACAACTTTTGATGCTGCTGCTTCTAGCAAGCTGTATGTACCACTGCATTTAGATTGCAGATTCGTGCAGGGGAAACACATTAAGCAATGTGAACTAACACTGAAAAAATACCTCAAAGGATAAAGTCAGAATGCACAAAATAAATTATGCAGCTATATAAGACACCACAGTAATGCATGCAAATAATAAATTACATGTGGTGTCATGTAAATGTAATTCCAGCTGCATAAAATCAGTAATCTCTGGGGAACAGTTACACATACACTCTGTCCACTAAAAAAGAAAACTTTAGTATTGTGCTTTAAATACAGTAAATGTAATGGTCACCAAGATGTGTAGCACAGCCATGCCACAAAATGGCTGCCTTTTTTAAGGTTATTTTCATTATTAAAATGTTGCCACAATAAAATAAAAATACATGCACCCTTATTTTTAAGCACACTATCTCTTGACCATATTGGCAACAGTACAGAGCACAAATTCTGTATTTTTAATAAATTATGAGTAAAATACAGACCTTATTTTAAGTGCACACCCAAGTCTCTTGAATACTGTCCATATACATACATACATATATATATATATATATATAGATAGGCAACTATGGTATACAAGGATATATACCTATTGAGGGGGCTAACTGGGGCTATAAACCACGAGCCCGAAGGGCAAGTGGCATGATTGCCCTAATTAGCCCCTAAGTATTTGTCTAGTGCACTTACCCAGTCAACAAAAACTAAATAAATAAATAAAATAAATAAATAGGTATGTAGCCCTGTATTCCACAGTTGCCTAGCATTTATCTTATATAATACATGGGGATGGTGCCTTTTTTTGTACCTGAAGGCTGTGTTTTTGTCAGGAGGCTTATTAGATAAGTCTGTGTTTTTGTCAGGGGGCTTAGTGTGCTAATCAGCATAGACATTTCTTAACTGGTTCAGCTAGTGTGTTCATTGACTTGCTTATTGATTTAATTGTTTTGGTGGTCATAACGTTGGTCTATGGGTGTTTTTTTCCTACAGTGTTCAGATTTCAATGTGGAGGTATGCAGCTTTAATTGTTTGGAATGGAGGTTTAATTGGTGAGGTATACAGGGAAATACACAATAATGGGCTCCTGTGGGGAAAAGGTCCCACCTATGTATTATATGTGTATACATATTATAGAAAAAAACTATGTTAATGCTCATTAGGGATACTACCCCACAAAAGGCCTAAAGGTTGGAAATAAACTATTAGAGTTGTAAACATAGTGCCCACAAAGTTTGAAAATATCCAATTAGGGTTCTTATGTCTAACTCCACCCACCCTACCACATCTCCTAACCTCATGACCAAAGAACAGTCTACAGGTACAAGGCCATAGATCAATGATATGGCACCTCATGCAGGGTCAACACATTAAAACTGGTATATAGCAACCCTAATTCCCCCCTCCAAGCCACCCTCATGACAGATGGCAAGGCAATTCTGTGTATATGGCACCCATTCTGGAGGGTTCTGTGCACCTCACATTGAGACAGATAGACAGATAGACATATACTGTAGATAGATAGATAGATAGATAGATAGATAGATAGATAGATAGATAGATAGATAGATAGATAGATAGATAGATAGATAGATAGATAGACGGACAGACAGATTTTTTTTTATAAAAGCGCCCATCTCCAGAGACTCTGGGCACTGCACAGTAAAAACACACACAATATTTATACAACAGTTGATCATTAGAAAGGATTTTAAAATTCCTCTATCCATCCCATAAAAACAACAATTAATCAATCAGTAAAGGCTTGTTGGAACAGGTATGTTTTTAACCCCTTTTTAAAGGCCTCTACTGAGGGAGCCTCCTTTAGATAACCAGGAAAGGAGTTCCACAGGGTAGGTGCCACCACCGAGAATGCTCTGTTCCCAGAGTGCTGCAACTGAACACTGGGAACTCCAAGTAGGCCTCCCCCGGCAGAATGGAGTGCCCAGGGTGGATGGTAGGGGACAAGAAGATCTTGCAGACAGACAGGTCCCCTTTCATGCAGGGTCTTGTAGGTCAGGAACCCTACCTTGAAGACAATCCTCCACCTGACCAGCAGTCAGTGCAGTCCCCGGAGGGTCAGGGTGATATGCTCACACCATCTCACCCCTATCTACAACCTTGCCACCGCGTTCTGCACCAGCTGCAGCCTGCGGAGGTTGCCTCCAGATAACCCTAGATACAGAGCATCACAGTAGTCCAGCCTGGAAGTGATGAAAGCATGTACCAGCGTGGTCAGGTCCTCAGGCGGGAGCAGGGCTTGGATTTGGGCAATATTCCAGAGATGGTAAAATCCACTCCTGATGATGGCTAACACCTGCGCATCAATTGTGAAACTGTCATCCAGGATCACACCCAAATCCTTTACCTGTCTAGATTGGGAAAGGGGAACACCCCTTAACACTAAGCCAGGGGGTAACCCCTCACCCCCCTGCTCCAGCAGCCAGGATCCACAACCAGCACCTCTGTCTTGTCTGGGTAAAGTTTAAACCAGTTTTGAGTCATTCATGACTGGATCTCATTGACACGCCTGTGAAATGCATTCTTTCCGGCTCTCTGTATCTGACAATGTCCTCTCGGACTGCTCCCCCCCCCCCCCAAGTTCATGGTCCTCACCCTTCCCAGGTACCTGCTCCATAGATACACTAGAGCAGGCCTATTATACTGTCTTGAGAATGTTTTGGTCGAATCTGTAATTAATTGCAAACCTATTTTCTTCTATGTAATTATGGAATAGCTGTGTATATTACATCTGCTGTACCACACTTGTATCGTCATCTTTGTCTTCCACTGTCATATGTTGTCTACCCTCCCTGCGATGAGGTGTCTTTGTAAATGAGTCTCTGACTCAAAGGTTGTAAATCCGATTTATAAAAAATTAAAAAAATACAGAGGCCAACACCTGGGTATCGGGCGCACAGGACAAGTACAGCTGGGTATCATCTGCATAGCAGTACTAACCCAGCCCATACCACCTGATAATGTCCCCCAACAGCAGCATGTACACCGTGAACAACAAGGGTGACAAGACGGAACCCTGTGGAACCCCACAGCACAGAGGCTTTGGGTTAGATGAGGCTAACCCCATCATCACCCTTTGCACTCTGCCTGTCAGGTATGACCTGAACCAATTGATGACATTACCAGACAGACCACATCAGAACCGCAGGCTATCAAGTAGCACCTTATGGTCCATGGTATGAAACACTGCAGAGAGGTCCAGGAGGACCAAGATGGTACAGCCTCTCCTGTCCCTCGCCATCGGGAGATCATTAAACACCCTCACCAGGGCGTTCTCTGTATTATGCCCCACATGAAACCCAAACTGGAAAGGCTCATAGGTGGAGGAACAGGAAAGATGTGTCTCGAGCTGTATAGCCACCACCTTTTCAATAACCTTCCCTAAAAATGGGAGATTTGAGACCAGTCTGTAATTGCTGAGGCAGTTCGGGTCCAAAGAGGGTTTTTTAAAAGGGATCTAACCAAGGCCTCTTTCAAGGCCAATGGGAAGACCTTACTCCTCAAAGAACTCCAGACGACCCCAGCAATCACAGGTCCAATCAGGTCCAAACATCCAACCAAAAGTCGGGTCAGACCTGGGTCTAGCTCACATTGGGTTGGCCGCAGCTTCGAGATTATTTCCACCACCTCCTCCAACTCAACTAGCTCAGACTCATCCCAGACAGGAGAAGTGTTCTGACACATTTTAGGCTGGACCCTTCATCCTCTTTGAGAGTCACTCGAGGAGACCTCATCCCTGATAGAGGACACCTTGTCAGCGAAGAATACAGACAGTTCCTTACACCTAGTGCTAGAACCTGCTCCCTCAACATGGAGACGGGCAGGATATAGAAGCCCGTCCACCATACAGAAGAGCTGAGCCAGTCTGTTCCTCACCGAAGCAATCTCCCTAGACAAATATTCCACCTTTTCATGGGAAATTGCCCCCTGATAGTCGATGTAATGTGACTTTAGGGCCAATTTGTCCTCCAGCAGGCCAGATCTCCTCTTAGCACCACTCTAACCTCTGCCCCTTTGTCTTTAAACCCCAGAGATCCTCATCATACCAAGGAGGTCTCCAGTGAGTAGAAAGGGGACGGACATGAATGGGTGCGATGGAATTGAAGGCCGTAGTGACAGCTCCATTATAGGTTGCCACTGCTTCCTCCACTCCAACTGCACAAGCCGCCCCAACACTCAATAGGTCCAGCACCGCCGATAGTCCCATAGAGGAAACTCCTCTTAACAGGTGGTACCAGATTATCTCCACAAGGGCAGGACCATCTGGGAGGTGCCCCTAAGCGTGAACCTCATGGTGCTATGATCTGACCAAAATATAGAATCAACACTGACGTTAGTCACATCTAACCCTAAAGAAAAGACCAAATCCTGTGTGTGGCCACCCGAATGCATAGCTGTTGTTACATTCTGTGATAGGCCCAATAAGACAATACATAAAAACCATAGGCAAAATATATGTCTAGAGTCATGCCACACAGGTCTGGTGTCTCATACCCATTATAGATCTGTAAATAGAATACTTTTGGGGTGCATACCTGCAAACGTTCATATCCATTATAACCAAGGCCACTTATTTTTGTTTTTTTACTGGAAAATCTGGTAAAATTCCAGAATCAGAGCTGCCTGAACACCGTTAAAAACAAAGATTTCATGGAATCTGACATTTTATATCAGATCAGTAAATCTACATAAAATTGTATTTTTCTTATAATTCCTTCCTTTACTATTTTTAGTTTGCTTTATTTAATGCTATGTATATTAAGCCTTCTTTTATTCTTATTATTTATGCACATACTAAAAGAATGATAGCAGAATCCCGGTAAAATCCAGAAATTAAAGTAACAATCACCGATGCAATTCCTGGAATATGAAGGCTTGAAAATTGAATTTCATTGTTTTAATCACCGTAAATCAGTGGCCTTGACTATAACCTGAGCCTTACTTGGCACACAGTACTGTACACCCTCCTCAAAGCAGTAGAAGCATTACAAATTTGAAAGTACGATACACTCCCTCACTTCATTCATAATTCCACCTCATTAGTATCCCTCAGGCATCAGCTGAAACTCCTTAATCCACCCACCTGCACCTGTTTTGACTGACATTATATTGCCTGATGCCACTATCACATGTTTCATATTGCACTTTGTTTGTGCAACATATTTTGCACATTATCCTGTTCAGCGCCGGTACCAGTTATGTATTCTTGCTACTAATTTGTCTGCATCATGTATGTTACTTAATTTTGTTACACTGTTTACTCCTGCAACATTTTCCCTGGGGTCGCACCTGGAAACAAGCCTCATATCAGTGTGCTTTTCCTGGTTACCAATTTTCAAATAAATAAATAAACATTGCAAGGATCGGAGCTGCTTTCTTTAAGACAAGGGGGAGGGTCAAGGGAGGGAAGGGGCAACTGCAGAATAAGTGGTGCTAGCTGCACATTCCTGCAGACTTGATAGCCCACTAGGCCTTTATCTGCTGGCAAATTTCATATGTTCGTAAATACTGAACTTAGAAATAGTGAAAGCAAGTTATATGTTTGGGACATGTATATCATTTTATGCAGGGTCTTCTTGTAGCTGAATAAGCAAACTCCCAGCACAGCCTTGTAGGACGGGTCGGTGGTAGACCGGTAGCTTGGCCTTGTGTTACCACCATAGTGAAAGAAATCAGTTTCTGACCTGGGAGTCATTTTGGTTAGTAAGATTCAAAATGTGTTAGCCAACTCAATGTTTTTAGTGACCATAATTTTCAAGGGCTCAAAAATCGCTTTGTGGGCAGGTACTCAGTTGGGTAGTAAGCTCCAAAATGTGGCAGCAGTACCAGCTGTTTATCTAGCAATTGGCCATCTAGCTAATTGATGTGTCTCACCCTGATCACAAGGGTAGTGGAGAGGGAAGGGGTGGGGATTAGGGTTGCTGTGTACCAATTTTAATATGTTGACCCTGTATAAGACACCATACCATTAATCTGTGGCCTTGTATCTGTAGACTGTCCTTGGGTCATGAAGGTAGGGTATGTGGTACAGCGGGTGGGAGATAGACATAAGAACTCTAACAGGACATTTGCAAACTTTGTGGACATTGAGTTTGTAATTCTAATAGTTTACATCCAGTCTTTGTGCAGTTTACATTTTGTGCGGTAGTAACACAAATGAGCATTAATGTGGTTATTTTGTTGTAAATTTCCTTACATTTCCTTACTTTTTAAGAAATTTGTGTAGTAACTTCATTTACTCATGCCCTTCAAAACCCCGTGAAAAGTCAGAAGGACTGCTGTGATTATGTACCATAGTCCACTGTTCCGGGGGTTATGGGACCATTTGGGCCTTCGAACTGAAAATCAAGAGCCCTAACACATCCTGTTGTATGGTATGTGTCTGATACATATGAAATATTTATTTTCAGGTGATATCTGGCTGACATCAGTTAAAACTGTTAGGAATGCATGAGGCTGGGGCGCCAGAGAGCCAGCTTCTGGACAGGATGCTTCTTCCCTCTGCTCTGCATCGCTACTCAATAAAACTAAATATTCACATTTTAAAAGCCACAGGGAGCCTCCTTTCACCTGCATTGTTGGATTTTGGACTGTTTCAGCTGTTGATTGATACCATGGATTCCTATGGGGTGTGACAAGAATCAGTAGCCGGGAGCTTCAAAATCGGCCATGCAGCAGGCCAGCAACGTGGGTGAGACAGATGGTCAGGCAGGAACCAGCACTATGGAAAAGTCCACAGAACCTCTGTGACAAGCTATGCTTGATTCTATGAGAGCTATGGATTCAAAAATTGAAAAGATTTTGTTAAAATTAGAGTTGCATGATGTTGCTATTAAAAATCAGATTATCTCTGTGGCAGAAGCGGACAAATGATCGACTGCTACGCAGGCCATGGTGGACACACTGACTAAAGAAAACACACTGCTTCGAGGGTACCTTGAAGCCTTAGAAAACAAAGTTTGGACTGGTAATTTACATCTGGTAGGGGTACCTGTGGTACCTACAATCCACCTTTGTCCCGAACTGGACAATATGGTTCTGGCCAGGCTGGCCTTTGTCATGAATTGGATCAAGTGCTGTGAGACTGGCCATCACTGGATACCCAACAGCTGGACCAGCCATTACAAGACCTACTGGACTTTTTACTTGTTCAAGATAATGAAACATAAAACTTAAACAATTATTAATGCTTTGATCTTGTCCTAAATGTTAAGGGGTTGAGTACCCTCTTTCATCTATTTACATTGTATCAGTTATTAAGAGTTAATACAGCTTTAACATAAACCATTATTAATGCTTAGAACTTGTGCTATAAATTAAGGGTCTCAAATGCCTGTTTTAAAAACATATTGACACAAGTATTTTGTTTATTTCTAAACTGCAACTGCTCGCTAGAGTGGCTTAGTGCTGCGCAGATAGGGGGCCATATGTAAATCAGTAATCGCTCAAATGGCCTAGTGCTGCCCAAATAGGGGGCTATATGTAAATCAGTAATCGCTCAAATGGCCTAGTGCTGCCCAGATAGGGGGCCATATGTAGATCAGTAATCGCTCAAATGGCCTAGTGCTGCCCAGATAGGGGGCCATATGTAAATCAGTAATCGCTCAAATGGCCTAGTGCTGCCCAGATAGGGGGCCATATGTAAATCAGTAATTGCTCAAATGGCCTAATGCTGCCCAGACAGGGGGCCATATGTAAATCAGTAATCACTCAAATGGTCTAGTGCTGTATAGATAGGGGGCCATATGTAGATCAGTAACTTTAAATATCACACCACATCTAGAGAAAAAAAAATCCCCTTTCTATTTTTAAATTTAAAGGCACCACTTCTAAACTGTCAGACATAAACACTTGCCTGACATTTGAGGGCACTTTTAAATTTGCATAGAAATCCATGCATGAACGCTTAACAACTGTCACAGAATTGGGTATTTAAACCGGCACACCTCCAAACTAAGCAAGGAGAGACAGGGACACCAAAACAAGGACTCCATTTTTCTTAGGACCTCATTGCGAGCATCAAAGGTGAGGACAGCATTGTGGTGAGCAACTGCCTTTTATTCTCTGTCATCAGGAGCAGGGAAAGGATACTGCTTGCCCTGGTCTAATTTCTGTGGCTATTGCAGGGGATCTGCTCCCCCGTTGAAAATTAATACTGTTTTGCTTGCACTGCTAATCAAAATATTGTTAATCTTGCATAAAAATATTAAGTAAAAATATTATCAAACCAGCATGAGTTTTTTTGGTATATCCTCTTGATTACACAGTTCTGCTTATAAAGTTGTAATGCATATAATATATTTGTTCACAAGGATACGGTAATTTTAATCAGTCAAATAGATCAGGGCATAGCTGAGACAGGCTGGTTTGGCTATAAGATCACAATAGCGCCATCAAACTCTCAGTCATGCAAATTAGTAAACCTGCTAAACTTTATCCCAGCCTATCTGCACTGATAGATGGGATGTCATCTTCCGACGGTCAAAGGTAAGGCTAAAAAGCCATCCTTTGGACATGGAGGTGACCATGGAAGTCGAGTTAGGGAGCAGACAAAGATCCCTAGCATAGCATAAGAGGGCATGGATGGTACTAACCTACTGGGCTTCTTGAAAAGCTGGATGCCAAATAAGATCTCAGTGCTGGAGGACTTTGGTTGGGCCCACCTATGGTATGTATATGAGATTAACCCCAGGTTAGACCTGACTTACCAAACCAACCATGTACTGTCCTGCAGCAGATAACGGGTGACGATGTCTGGGATGTTCTTCTGTCTGTGGCTCAGGCAGCATATCTGCTGCTTCTCAATGATCAGGATGTGAAATTCTTCCTGGACCTCTCCTTTCAAACCCGAGCCTGGAGGAAGCAATTTGACGCAGTATGCCAGTGACTTTGAGCCCTAGGGCTTGTGCATTCTTTTATGCTCCCTGCAAGACTCCAAATCACTTATGGGGGCAAATCTTGGCAATTCTCTGACCCTGGGGATGCTGGACACTGGCTTGAATGGAAGGAATCTGAATTTACTACAAAAATTGTTTCGTAGCCAACAGCTGAGGAGTCTGATTCCGAAGACGGCTAAAGAACACTTTTACCATGAGCAAGTGAACAGTCTCATTTATCTTCTTACCTACAGAGACTCTGTGGGACATTTGTCTTTTTTCCATCTATGGAGTATTTAGGGTGGATGACTGGGCCTTTGAATCTGTTGCCTGCTAAAGCGGGCTTTTCGAATTGCCTCACATTTAGAGGTGCAGTATATTTTGTGGTGTTATGACTCTGCACCTTCTTATTACTCTTTATAGCCTTTACTTTCTCTCTCTTAATAGCCTTTACTCACTGGTGGGAGCGAAACTATATTTTACATTGTGACTAGGATATTGTTCTCTTGCAGACAGTGGAATTTTACTATGCTCTGTTTTGGTATTGGGTTTGTGCTGTGGGACGTTTGAAGAAGCAAATCTTCCCTTGCTAGCATTTTTCTTGTTCTGGTTCATAGCACTTTTTTAAATACGTCTAATTTCCCAGATTATTCTCCCTAATGGATAAGACCATTACCATTAAAGCAGCTGGCATTATTTTTATTTTTTTTTTTACTTTCTCTTTATACTCCCCCTGCCCGCAGTGCTTCCACTCTTCAGGAGACACCTAGGGCTATTTCAGTCCCCACCCTCTTACCTGGAGCCTGCCGCAGTCCATCCCACATGTAGCCATGACTATACCCCCCCCAGGCTGGTACGAGGTGGGGGCCCTTACACCCCAAAGTCTTCCTGTTCCATCAGGATGCCATCACCGGGGCAGGTAGGGGCATTGGGGATTGGGGCCTGGTGTTCCATCTACTGGGAGCACTGTGGGGTATTTTCCATTGTTTCTGGCATACTGTGTGCCCTGAAGTCAAGGCACTGAATGCCGACATCCAACACACCACCCTCTCAATGGCTTGGGCCTGTTGTACCTCGGGTCTCCACCTGAGGTCAGACAAGCATCGAGCTCTTTATTTATTTATTTATTTAGACAGCAGTTTGGAAAACCTTTGAGCCATAGGCTCATTTACAAAGGTACCTTGTCACAGTAAGACAAATGAAAATACACAGTATTACAGTATAACACAGTATAACAGTAACTTAAGACATAGATACAAACAAGCTGGTACAGGTAGGATTGATGCAAACAATACCAGAGTTATGTTGTCCTTAGCAGCTTAGTAGTAAGCTTTGTCATAAGTATTGAGTACGGCTTTGATTAGTGGCAATTACAGCTTCGGGTGTTAATACAAGGTGGTTCCAGAAGGACGCTTTGGAAGCACGTATATAGTTGAGCTGGCAGGAGGGGCAGTGTGTTGAACCAGGAGGGGGCCCTAAAGCTGAAGGCTCTTTGGCCGTGAGAGGTCCTAGCTCTAGGGATAACAAGAGAGTTTTCCCAGAGGTCCGAGTATGAACTAGTGGGACAGAGCGGCGGATGGTGGTGGTCAATCCTGGTGGGGATAGCCCAAGGAGGGTCTTTTTTGTAAGGGTACAGGTCAGATATTTGAGGTGGTCGTCAAGATCAAGTACCAGAGCTTTAGTGTACAGTAGACAGGTGTGTGTTAGCCTAGGTGCCCCAGTAATTAACCTGCAGGCCTTATTCAGAGTAGTGCGAATTTTACGGAGTGCGGTCTGATCAGCAGCACCATACACCGGCAGTCCATAGTCCACTAGGGACAGGATAGAGGAGGTGACTGCGAGTCGAAGAGCCTCCAGGGGGAGGTAGTGTTTATACCGATGTAAGATGCCTAATCGGATATTAGTGGCAGTGGCTAGGGCAGCGATGTGTCCATGAAAGGAGAGGGAGGGGTCAAAATGGATCCCTAGGTATTTATAGGAGCAAACTAGTTCGAGTGGGAAAGAGGACCCAGAGTGAATGAGGAGTTTGAAGTTGCAGGACTTGTTTTGAGGATGAGTGAAGAACATGTTTTTGGTTTTTTTAAGATTTATCACCAATCAATGTTCCTTGAACCAGCCCTTGGCTTCAGCGAAGGACTTCTGCAGCGAGTCCTGGAGGGCAATAGGGTTATGACTTGAGGCAAAGATGACTGCATCATCAGCGTACAATAGAATGTTCCCCAAGCAAGAGCATGGAAGGGTGTTAAGGTAAAGAGAGAAATGTAAGGGGCCCAGAATGGAGCCCTGGGGAACCCCAGAAAAGATGGGACAGATGTCTGAGTCGGTCCCATTAATTTTTACACGCTGTGAGCAGTCAGACAGATAACTGGTGCACCAAGAGATAGGCCCAGCAGCAAAACCAGAGATACTAAGGGCATCAAGAAGGAGGGGGTGGGAGACAGTGTCGAAAGCTTTAGAGAGGTCAATGAAGACTGCACCAGCCAGAGAACCAGTGTCTAAGGATGAGTGGAGAAAGTTGGAGAACTCTAGGAGGGCTGTGTTGGTACTGTGGCCCACTCGGAAGCCATGCTGCTCAGGACATAGGACATTGTAGGTGGAGAGGTAGTCAGAGATTTGAGAGGCCACCACTTTTTCCAAGGCCTTGGAGAGAGGATGGAGATTGGCCGATAGTTTCCAGCCACGGTCCTATCACCGCCTTTAAAGATAGGGGTGACAGTGGCGACTTTCCAGGCAGTTGGAACCTTCCCCAGGCAAAGAGAGTGGTTGATGAGGCACGTGATCGGGGTCTCTGGGGGCTCTGGATCCCCCCTCCCCCCAGAGAAGACGATCTGTCCTTAGGATGCTCAAGCCTCTTCCCCCCAGCCAGCCCTCCAGCTCCCGGGCTCATTTCCAAACCTGGGTCACTGGCGTTGCAAGTGGAAATCCAACCACTGCGCTGGCGGGCTGGCTGGCTGGCATTATTTGTAACATTTTGGTATTTTATGTATGCTTTTAGCCCCCCCCCCCCACTATGCAAGATTGCAAGACGTTTTTTCTGTGTATCAATGTACTACCTGTTATGGCATTTGCTGCTATATTTTTCCTATTCTCTTGCATGAGCCTGTCATCTGTGTTGCTTGTTTCTTTGAAAGCAATTAACAGAAAGTTAAGAAAAAAAAAGAACGCATCAGGCTGACGGTAACCAGAAGTAGGGTTGCTCACATAATCCATTTTAAAAAGTGATAGCTTAATAGGTGTTTTTAGGATACTAGTGTTTTAGAATATTTGCCCACAAAATCCGATATACTAAAAAACTCCTTGGATATGAAACTGGATGTAGGATATCGGAGTATCCGACATCTCCCTCTCCTTATAAAAAAAACTGATGCCTCCTGCCTCCCCCTGCCGAATTCTACATTCCCCACCCTTCCACAATATATAGCAAGTTCTCCAACAATGGATCAGAGCAAACACCCAACACACCCACTATCCTCCACCTCCCTCCTCCCCCTAATCCTTATAGTAAAATAATAGTAGAAATGTAGTGAATGATTCAGGCTACATCTCTGGAGCCTGATGCCCCCCCCCGCCAAAATCGTACATCCCCCCACCTTTGCATAATACAATCCAGCTTCCACAATCCCCAGATAAGAGCAAAACCCCCAACCCAACTCACTGACTAATTCTCACCTGCCTCCTTCCCTTAATAAAATAATGGTTAAATTGCAGTGATTGACCGATAAATTACATATTGCAGGTTAAAATGTCTTTATCAGTTATGTTCTGTTATACTAACATACTAAGAAGGCAGCAGAGTAGGCCCTCTGGTCTGTTGAGTATGCTCAGGGATCAGTGCCCGTACGGGGCACCATTCCGGCCTCCCCACCCTCCCCACAAGGTCCCCCACCCCATCTCCTGGCGGGGTTCTGAGATGCACTCTCCCCCTATATCTATCCCAGCCTCTCTTGAACCCCACCACAGTTTCAGCAGCAATCAGCTCCATGGGCAACACATTCCAGGGTTCCACCACCCTCTCAGTGAAGTAGCGTCTCCTCGTCTCTCCCCTTAATCTCCCACTGACCAGCCTCATCGAGTGTACCCTGGTGGTCCCCCCTTCCCTCAGCTGAAGCACCCTATCTTGGCTTACTCTATTTATTCCCTTGAGATATTTGACGACCTCGATCATGTCCCCTCTGTCCCCCCTCTCCTCCAGAGAGTACAGGTTGAGCTCCTTGAGTCTCTCCCTATAGGTATTTCCCCACAGGCCCTGTATCATCTTGGTCACCCACCTCTGAATCTTCTCCAGAAGAGTAATAACCCTTTTTAAGTAGGGATGCCAAAACTGCACGCAGTATTCAAGGTGCAATCTAACCAGGCAATTATACAGTGGAAGGAGTATCTCCAGGCTCCTCGAGATTATCCCCCTGGCTATGCACCCCAGCATTTTATTAGCTTGGGCTGCAGCTCTTCTACACTGCTCTGAGTTGTACATTTTGGCATCTACCACCAACCCAAGGTCCTTCTCCCCCTTCGAAACCTGTAGCATCTCCCCACCCAAGGTGTAGACATTGCTGCAATATCTGCTGTATTGCTGAATTGTTTTAATTTTGTTGTCTGTATGGTGCTTGGAGCCTTGACTAGGTACCTAACAAATACATTTGCCTTGCCTTGATCTGCATTGTCAGAAGCCTTCATTTGTCCCCATCTCTCCCTCCACAGTAGCATCCCTTACCAACACTTTCCAAAGTGGCCACAAAGTAAGAAATGCTTCCTACTGCAAATCTTAAAAATATTTGTAGTTTGAGTGCATTTTGTAAAATTACAACACATTCCAAAGTGCTCGCAAAGTAGGAAAACCATCATACTGCACATCTGAAAGCAGCAATGCAATGAAAAATGTTTTTCCAAAAAAGTTAGTTTCAGTGGTAATTAAGAAAAATATTAACATACCTGTCAAATGTACTTGCCTAGGTACCACCTACGCTGCACACCCTGAGTCTTTTTTTTTTATTTTTCGATCCTAATCCTTGACAGGTCCACAATGCTATCTCAGTACAAAATGTGGTAGCCATCTTTTTTTCCCTGGGAAAAAACTCGATTGTGACATTCATAAAATACTCAGATTTTGGTGGAATTATAAAATTATACTACCAAATAAAACTGGAAGATGCCTGGAATATTTATAGTGAAAAAAGGTGTGGTCAAATATTTTGCCCAATTTCGTTGTACTGCTGCTTTAAATATATTCATATTCTGAGTATATTTTGTAAAATTACAATGTGCACATAAGATAGGAAAATCATCCTTCTGAAAATCTTAATGTTCATATTTGGAGAACATTTTGTAAACTTAAAAACATTATTCCATGTGCCCGTAAAGCAGGAAAATCATTGCACTGCAAATCTTTAAAATCTTTGTATTTTGAGCACATTTTATAAAATTACGAACACTTTCAAAGTTCTTGTAAAGTAGGAAAACCACTGTACTGCAAATCTAAAAAATATTCGTATTTTGAGTACATTTTATAAAATTACGAACATTTTTCAAAGTTCTTGTAAAGTAGGAAAAAGTGCAGTTATGTAAGAACTTACCATAACAGTAGATCTTCGAAAGGAGCTCTTGCAGTAGTCAACACCATTAGGACTAAGTTGTCAGGCACTAGGACTACATGGAAATCTTCTAGCTAGCAGTCTACAGTGGGGGACTGCTCCTGACGTCGGTACGCCTACATCCGCCTATGGCACAAAAGGGGCGATCCCTCAGTCCCACCTCAGTGCTCCCACCAGAGACCTGTTAGAAGGTGCGACAGGAGAAGGAGGGGGCTCCTGGAGCCACAGAAAAGACCAATGTATGAAAAAGAGAGCAGGGGGATGGAGGGAGGGAAAAACAAGCCTACTGCAAGAGCTCCTACTGTTACGGTAAGTTCTTACATAACTGTACTATCTTCCTTTAAGGGGGCTGTTGCAGTAGGTAACACTGTTAGGACTGCGTCCCAAGCAGTGCTAAAAACAAGCAGAGACAACACTCGGGAGGAGGAGAAATGTCTGCAGTAGGTAAATTAGGACAGGAGGCCCTGAAGGGGAGTTAGCCCAATGCCAGCTGTGCAACTAAAAGCAATGTCCAGATGGCAATGCTGGACAAAGTGCTGACAGAGCTGTCAGCAGCCACTGTGCATGTGTCTGTGGTAGGTGTGATCCTGAAACAGGCTGTGGACGTGGCCATGCTCCTGGTGGAATGGCCCCCAACAACCCCAGGAAGGGACTTCTCATGGTGCTGGTAGCCAAACAAGATGCAGATGGCAACCACATGAGACTGGCATTGTATAGATACGTAAGCATCTGCATTCTTGGAAGCGAAGGAAAGGAAGAGTAGACTGGACCACTGAGAGATCGTGGTCCAAAGGGTATAGGCTCTCAGGATACTGCACACATCCAGAGTGTGGAGATGTGCTTCCCCCTGAATATAGAGATCAAAATAAATCACCGTTAAGTGCATAGGCCAGTGTAAAGTTGACCCAGACACTACCTACAGTGGGACCTGAGTATTGGAGCACAAAGCAACCTCATCTTTGTGAAAAAGTGAATAAGGCTCCTTGCCCATTAGAGCTTGAAGCTCGTAAATACTTCAAGAAGAAGTAACCGCAACTCCAGATAGGTAGAAAGATATGGAGAATTTCCAGCAGAAAACAGTGTGAGACTTTCAACAGAACCAAGGTCAACTTCCCTCGGAGAATAGATAGACAGAGATGGCAGAAAGGTGGACTGTTAACGAGGAATAGCCGAGGCTTGAGTCCAGCAGGGGGTAGGAAATAATCCAGGACCTGGGGAACTGGACATGAGAAAGGATCCCATCCCTAGGAAGCTGCCTAGAATGACAAATGCTTCCACCTCATTGAATAGATGGTTCTGGGAGACTGCACTCTGACTCCTGTCAGAACATCAGAAACCTTGGGGGAGGCCCCACAGTGAGAGATGGCTTTGTCGGAAGGAGCCATGAGAGAAGATGGGGGGACTTGAGATCCAGATGGATCAAGGTGCCTCGGACCAGGAAGAACAAGTCGAAACAGAGGAGAAGGGGAATGGGACGGACCACTGCCTGTTGGATAAGTAGAGGGGACCATACCTAGTGCAGCCAATATGGCATGATAAGGATCATTCCTGCCCCCTCTTACTGCAGTTGGAGGAGAACCCTCTAGAGTAGCAGGGAAGGGGGAAAAGGCAGAAGGGGGACTCCCCTTCCCAAAGAAAGAAAAAACATGTCTCACTGGAAAGCACCAGGCTTGGGGATGAATGAGCAGGAACTGGGCAGTTCGACATTGGATGGGGATGGAACAGATCTAATTCTGATCATCCCTGCCTGTCGAAGTACTCTTTGACAACTGACATACACAGTTTCTGCCCATGAGGCTGAGCCTGCATGTGACTGAAATTGCCTTCCAGGACATTATAAATGCCTGGCACCAGCACCGCCGAGTGGCGAAGACCAGGTTGCATGGCTCAATCCCACACCTGCTTGGCCTCCCAGCAATGGGGATATGAGCGGGTCCTCCACTGTTTGTTGGTGTACCTGACCTCTCATATGTCATCTGTCTGGGCTAGTAGTGGTCCCAGAAGAAGCTGGGAGGGGAGGGCCTGAAAGGTGTACAACATCACCCTCATCTCTGGCACCTAGATGTGCAGGGATAGCTCTGTCCTGGACCAGTGTCACCAGAGGAGAGTCTCCTTCACTTTCTCACAATCAAATACCTAGAGATCAGTGTCCCAACCTCTGATCTCCCTGAACCCACAGTGCCCACCATGGAAAACTCATGTGGAGCTTGGCCAGGGGTACAGTAGAGATTGCTGCCACAATGAGGATCAGCTATCGCAGGAAGGATTGGGCCATAAGCCAACAGCTGGAGGTGAATCACTGAGCTTGTTCCTCAAGGGTCTCTGCCCTGCCTTGAGGAGGGAAGAGCTGGTCCTTGATGGATTCCTGCAGAGTGTACCCCGGGATAGCAACTGGATAATCCACTTGTGTGTAGAAAATGTCCCCCATCCATCTAGGTGGAGGGCAAGGTGAATCCACATCAACTCCTCCAGCTGCCCTGCTGGAGGAGGGAGGTCATGCAGCAAGTCGGGGGATGGCAGAGGGTGTGGCCGCCTTGGCTCTGTGAGCTTTGGGGGCTGGGGTGTCAGGGGCAGAAGATTCCCAATGCTTGCTCTGAGACTGAGAGAGCTGCTGGCGGGCAGGTCGTTGCAACACTGGGCGATGAAGGGAAGAATGGCATGCCACACCCTGATGAGTGCGATAGAGGGGGTGCCACAAATACAGGACCCTGCCCGACTCTTGTAGAGAGGTGAGCATATCCTGGACCTCGCTGCCAAAGAGAGCAGAGCCCTGGAATGGGACATCCATAATGGAGGCCTGAATATCCGGGGTGAAGCCAGGCATGGCACTGGAGACAAACAGCCACCGCCTTGCTTTTTGCTGAAGCATCCACCATGTCATAAGTGGCACAGAGGACATGGAAACTCACACTGGAGGCAGAGCAGAGTAACTGCTCCAACTAAGCCTTAGAGGAGGAGTCCAGAAGGGCTTCTATGATGCCTGATGCCTGGCTGAAGAGGGACTGTTGATGGGCCACCATGTGCACCAAGTAATTTAGGGTAAGCAGGGCTAGAGTGGAAAAAGTATACTCTCGTCTCGTCACCCAAAGTTGTCCAATTGCCTAGACTCCATACCTGGAGAAATGTCGCCCAGGTGCTTAGGTTTCATAGTCCTGACATGGGCTGCACTTAGAACAGTGGAGTCAGCCTTAGGGTGGGTCCCAAAGAGGGGCTGGCCATCTGGGATGTGGTAAAGCCGATCTGCCTTCTTAGGCATGGAAGGGACAGACACTGGCTGCTGCCATATGGTGATGGTAATATCATCATGAGGTACCACAAGAGGTGGGACCTCCATCAAGGTGATCTCTGGGAGGCACGGGTGCTCTGCCAAATGGAGTCGTTGAGGGTCCTGCTCCTCTACTTGCCACCCTTGTCACATCAGAATAAGCCTCATCACCTCCAGAAAGGAAGGATCCTCTGGGGGGGATTTAGGGGTCTCCCTAACCCACACCTGCTTGGGAAAGGAGTGAGACGGGGAGCCTGGGGACTTTGCAGAGTCCAACTCCACATCCTCTGAGTACTCAGATTCTGGCATCCAGCACGGGCCAGACTTTGGCCAGTATTAGCACCCGCCCTAGCATTGGGTCGTCATTCCAGTGGAGGAGGAGAAGGAGCCCTAGAAGTAGGCTGAGGAGGATCCCGTATCAGTGCAGGGACCAACGGGTGTGTCACTGGGGTTGGCATCAGGTTCTGAGTGTATGTTCACCACGAATTGAATAAGGCGCCATAATCAGCCAGCGCTGGGTGAGGAGACACCGGAGGATAAGAGCACCCCAGCATCAGGTAGGATGGCAGGCTGGGCATCGGGTACCAATGGAAAGGAACCAACAATGGTCTTTAGGGGCTGGGCAATGGCTAGAAGTGTGCCAACGAGTAGCCTGGAGTTGTGCACGATGGAGATGGAAGGCTGGGTTGTGGACCAGAAGGGTGGCATGGGGCCGGGCCCGATGGCAGTTGCAGGTCAGGCAAAGGACCCAGCAGGTTCAAGGGAGGTCCTGTAGGTGGTGCCTGGGAACCCATAGGAAGGTCTGGTTATGACAGGATTGGAGGCACCAGCTCCAAAGGAAGGGGACTGGTGGGTCCTGGCATTGGGCAGCCTGACGCCAGGTCCGGGGACAGAGGACCAGCGGGCAGCAGGCAGCGGCCCAGCCGGTGCCAGGTGGGAAAGTCCTGAAACAGGGCCCACTGGTGGTGGCTGAGAGCTGGGAGGTGCCTGAGAGGAGAACCCCCTGAATGGAGGCTGCGACCATGTAGTAGTGGGCGACAGCTGGCACTAGGCTGAAGGACCATCGTCAAACCCCAAAAAGGGATTTGGCAAAGGCACCAGGTGGACATCCCTAGAGGTACTGATGTCCTGAGAACAGGCCAAGCCCCCTGTCTGAGGACCCTGTGGGATGAAAGGCCTGAGAGACAGGGGCGGCGGGATGGAGGAAGAGTCCGCCAAACCCAAGGAAGCACCACCTAACACTGTAATCAGAGCGGGCAGTGGGGCCAAAGGCTGTCTGGAGGAAGGGAGGGCTGGCTTGGCCAGAGAGGCCAACCCCCCCCCCCCATGGTGGAAGGACCCAATATCAGCCATGGGCCCTGGAGGTGATTGCAGTCTAGAGGCAGACCATTCCCAGTCTCGATGCTTGTCCCACTTGTGCTTCCTTCTTAGAAGTAGTGGAGGTCTCTGACAAGGACCCTGGGGAGGAAGATGCACTCTGAGCCTGCAGCTCTTTTTCCATGGTGGCCAGTTTCTGCTGAAGTAGATGGTCTTCCAAGACACCTTCTGGCATCATCTCCATGTGACCTGGTTAAATTTCAAGCAGGCCTGGCAGGCTTCAGTGTCGTGGTTCAGGCCTAGGCAGATAATGCATGAGGAATGGCCATCCTTATCTGGAATTTTGTTTCCCACAGGCACACTAGAAATTACAGAATTCAATCAAAGAAGCTGGCAAAGACATTCAGCCGACAGTAAAAAATGATTAAATACTACTGAATATATGAAAAATAACAGATATACTGTATTTAGGAAAGGTGGTCGACTGAAGCAATGTACCACTAGGTCTGACGAGCACAGGTCAACTCAATCAATCAATCAATCAAATCTTTATTTATCCAGGCGAACATCGTTGGGCAAGCTCATTTACAAGATGGACCTGGTTAAGTCCAGAATATGGTACAAACAGCTATATTTACAATGTGAATAAAACATAGTGGAAGTGCAAATCAAGACACAAAGAACGTACATAACATAATGGTTCAGGATCATCAATAAGACACAGTGAACAGTATAAAATAGTGGGAACAGGCTAGACCACAGAGATTCAGAGATGGATAATATCACAGGAATTTCCTTAAAAAACACAAGCGAGACCTAGGTATCGCTATCATAACAGTCAGACAAAATAAGTGATAACAGCTTTTCTCTTGACACAGTTCACAAAAAGGAATAAAACAGGTATGGTTAGGTCTGCAAGGAAGCAAACAGCCTGCCAGGCACTACCAACGGCAGCCCCAGGGAGTGCTTACATTAGGACTGGGAGGCGGCTGTACAGCGACTTGCTAATAGAAGGCATGAGCAAGGTACTGTGGCAACAGTTGAGACAGCGCCTACCGCACATATTTTCCAAATCTAGGTGCTAGCGCTGGCTGTCCATGTCCAGCAGACCGTCAGGCCCCGGGAAGGTCGCAAGGCAAGGAAGGTAATGAATATGCCTAGGCGCCTAAGGCCAATCTCAGACAAAGGTTCAAAAAAGGAGCATAATCACACATACTCCCGAGATTTGCAATCTAAGCTGTACAGAAGAGGATCCCATTGGTCAGGGAAAGAGGTGGTTACAGCTATTTTAGCAGAGTACAGGCAGACCATCTGATTTTGAAGGAATTGGAAGGATCGCCAAAGTAAACTGCAGGAGCCAATCGGGAGCAGGGGCCCGAAAGTGCTTCGCAATCCGATTGGTTGGTGGCTTTAGCGGTGCTTTGCTAAAGAGGAATCCGGGCAGATGGTTTCAAATGGTGGCTTGTGAAGGTGCAACTGCCTGGGAGCTAGAGATTTTACGTTTTAGGTGCAGATGCCCCCTGTAAGACTTGCCTATGTCTAGCAAGAGGGGTACAGGGACTGAAAGTAATACATACATAAGGATTAGTAAAAACAGTAAAGTTATTAATGGCTGTGGCTAGACTCGGAGGAGCAAGCTAACAGCAGTTAGCGATTAGGAGCCAGGAAAACAGTTGCACGGCTCACACACACTTCGAGCATATAATGACTTGAAAGCATTAATACTTTGGAGGTAGCTTAGTTTCAGTAGTTTTTGCATTTTGTTCCACAAGGTTGGCAACATGAAACTAAAGTCCATTCTGCCATAGTGGGTGGAAGCCTTAGGGATGCATAGGGAGATATAGGAGGCACTTCTTAAGCCGTACGGTCCCAGCTCACTTAGGGGAAAACATTCAGATATATAATGTCGGAGCATTTTTATAATGGCTCTGTAGGTCCAAAGGGCTTCGTTTCTTTCGTGCCTGAATGTAAGCGAGGACCATCCTACAGCTTTGTACAATAAGCAGTGATGGGTAGAGATGGGGAGACCAGTAATAAACCTGATGGCCCTATGATAAAGCGTATCCAACTTGATAAGCGAGGCTTTGGGACAGTGACTATATAGGAAATCTCCATAGTCGATTAGGGAAAGAAAAGTAGTTTGAACTAATCGCAGTTTGGCATCATGAGTGAGGAACTGGCTAATTCTATAGAATAGACCCAGCCTCTGCCTTAACTTCTTTGCCAGGTCTTCAACATGCTCAGAAAATGAAAGGTTCTGGTCTAATGACACTCCTAAGTATTTAAACTTTGGAATAAAGTCCAATTTCTCTCCCAGAATTGTGGAGATCAGTGGCAGTGCTCCAGAGCTGGCAGGATTTGTCACACGGCTATAGGATGAGAACAGCATTGCCTTTGTCTTTTTTGCATTTAAAAGGAGTTTTTTGTGGAGGAGCTGGGTCTGAAGCAGGTCAAATTCTTCCTGTAGGTCTGCACAGGCTGCTTCGGCAGTCGGACTACTTATGTATACCACTGTGTCGTCAGCAAACAGGTGTATTTTTGCCTTGTTGATGCCCACATCGATATTGTTTACATAGATAGCGAAGAGCAGCGGACCAAGTATAGATCCTTGTGGCACTCTCCTCAGAAGAGGTTTGAGTGGGGATAGCTCCCCCTCAGCTTTGATTTGTTGCTGACGCCCTACCAGGTACTCTGTGAACCAGTGCAAGGATGCTGAGCCAAGACCTATGCTCTTCAGGGTGGAGATTAGCAGGCTATGATCCACAGTATCGAAAGCCTTCCTAAGGTCTAGAAATACTGCACAGAAAAAGTTTCTGCTGTCTAGATCACTGTACCAGTCATTTGTTACTTTGGAAAGGGCTGAAATAGTGCTATGCTTGGTCCTAAAGCCCGATTGCATAGGGTTTAGTAAATTATTAACTTCCAGATAGGCTCTAAGTTGATTGCCGACCACCTTTTTCAGGAGCTTTGACAAAATTGGCAGTACGGAAATCAGTCTATAGTTGTTGAGATCGCAGGTATCCCCAGATTTAAACAACGGGATGACATGGGCAGTTTTCCATATTATAGGAATGGACCCTTGGGACAGTGATAAATTAAATAGATGGGTGATAGGAACAGCAAGGACATGATAAGAAATTTTTATAAAGTAGGGATCCAATGAATCAGCTCCAACGCTCTTCTTAACATCCAACGGAAGTATCAGATCTTCAACCTCCTTCAATAATACAGGTTGGAATGAGAAGCTGGGTACCGGGGCAATAGAGTCTACGCAAGGGACACTTAGCTGGGAGCGGACCAGAGCTGCAGGGGAATTGTCAAAGGCTAGACCAGCTGTGGCAAAAATGATTGTTGAATGCTTCTAAGATCTCCTGTTTGTCACATTTAGTTTTCCCCTCAGATGTGATTTTTGGTGGCAAGAAGTTACCTGGGGTATGACTGGATATATCCTAGATTGTCCTCCAGAATTTAGAGGAGCACTTTGCAGCAGAGTCCAACTCCCTAAGACAGAATGACACCTTGGCGTCACTGACCATTTTTGTACATGCATTGCGTGCCTTCCTAAAGGGACACCAATCTGATTCCAGCTTCATCTGCCGCACCTTTTTCCATAGCTTATCCCTACCTAGCAAGACAGTTTTCAGTTTAGGCGTGAACCAGTGACAAGTTTTGTTTTTTACTCGGATTTTTACCGTCAGGGCATGTACATCTAGGGCCCCTACCAGAATTTCATTAAAGATATTATACACCATGTTGACTGTGGTGGCTAGGTAGAAGTCTTGCCAGCGTGGCGAGTGTCCCAGTTCATATGTAAAGGTGGCCACATCAAAGTTGCGCTGTGTTCTTTTTGTGATGAATTTAGCTGAAGGACCTGTGTGATATAGTGACCTAAGTGCAGCAATGAAACAGTGGTCACTGACGTCAGTGAAGGAGGTTCCAGCATGCGTGAAAAGATGTGGCTTATCAACTAATATAACATCTAATAATGAACTGTTACAAGGGTTCTTTTTATTAGGATGTGTAGGTTGTTCAACTAGCTGCACTAACCCACGAGCATCACAAAAAGTGTTTGGGGTGAAAAGAACTAAGGTGAGGCTGGGGGACCACCCCTTTTATACCATAGGTGGATGCCTGTGTGCTGATGTGAGGGGCAGTTCCCCCTGTAGACTGCTAACTCGAAGTTTTCCATGTGGTCCTAGTGCCTGGTGGCTTAGCCCTAACAGTGTTGCCTACTGCAAGAGCCCACTCGAAGGAAGATCCATTGTGCTGCAAATCTTAAAAGTATTCGTATGTGCTGTGTACATAAATATCATTGATGTACACGGTAGACTTGTTCATCAGCATTTATGTACCCAGTAGACAAACCACCCCCCCACCCACCTGCCTACACTACACTACTTGCCCAGTTTCATATCCAAAACTGCAGCCCACAGCTCCACTCCTGTTCCTTCCCACACCTGTCACACACAGTACATATTTAACATATGTATAACTCGGTCGGGCCAGTGGGGCTGAGAGTTGAGGTGGTGGATGCCATATGTCACTCCACGCCAGTGACACAGGTTGCCGGGGTTCAGTTGGGTGGAAGAGCAACGAGTATCTGAGGGTCAGCTCTCCTCTCCTGGGAGGGAGGGAGGACTGCTGGCTCTGCTAAATGACTGCCACCAGGTGGAGTCCTGGTGGTAGTATGGGACAGGAGCAGCAGAAGTAGGGTGGGTGCTGCAGGACTGTGTGTCATGTCTCACCACTAGATCCCTGGAATGCCAAGACTGCATTATGCTTTGGGGGGGGGGTGGCCCTCCCCATCCTGACCCCTGCAGGAACAGAGACCAAGCCATGGAGTGAAATTTGTCAGGGTATTCAGGCCATACTGGTAAGTCCTGGGGAGGTGATGGACAGTGGGGCTCGGTGGGGCAGGGCTGATGGGAGCCCATACCTACCTCAGCCATAGGAACATAAAATGTGTATAGAAAAAAACATATGTAACTCTTCTTCACAAATATAACTCACCAGCTGAGCCAACCCCCTCAATAAAGCACTTTCTTTACTATATTGTTTAAATCAAAGACAGCAGCGTTTATTCTCTCATCCCCCCCCCCCCACTGCCTTCACCTGTCTGTCTCTAACCGCTCAGTCCATCCCCATTTGTAACAGGTTAAGCAATGAAGGTTCGGACTTCATATGGCACTATAAGAGGTAATGGGTTAACTTCCCCTCTTGCTGAAATCACAATCAGCAGCCAAGATAAACAAAAGTATATATTTTTCATTTTAAGTAATCCAAAGCACTCTGCCTGCACTTCTTACCTAACCTTCCATCAGTGTTCCCACTTGCTTCAACCATGGACTCCTCATAACCCCAGCCGTCTGACAGTTCTCACTCCTGATTGCCAAGTCCCTCCACTCCTTGCATTATTTCACAGCAACAAAGAAATTAAAAAAAAAAATTCCAAACCACACTGAAGTTGTTGCTCTCAATGACAGTGCTTGCTCGCTAATTAGCGGTGCCATCTTTTCTTAAAAATTTCCAAAAGCTGCTAATTTAACCAATCAGTGGCAATGCACTTCAGCCAACGTCAGTACAATAACACAGCATCCATGGCAATGACCACACCAACAGCACTCCTCAGAAGCAGAGAAGCATTGTTTCACCAACAAACCCACAAATCTTTTACATTTTCAAAACAACAGCAAAACATTAAAAAAACACTAACACAAGGTCCCTGTCTATTGCATAAATGAAATATGCAACAGGGACCTTGTAGAATAAATAATTTACTTCCACTCAAGCTGTTTGTCGCATACACTCATGGTTTACATCACTGGTGAAGTTACCCAAGGTCACATAGCTCTTGTGAAAACAAATAATTCATTTCACAGGTCCCAACTGCATATCATATATTAGATAAACGCCCAGATAAAAAGTGGGCCACTTAGAAAGATATTAATATCTTCCTACTATGAAGTACATCCATACCTCTCAACTGCTATGAATTTTGCATATAGCGCTATGATTTTCACACTCAAATTTACCCTTGTTCCACATAGGTTTATTGATGTTCCTCATAATGTTAGAGTTATTTCTGGACACACAAACTATTAAATCATTAAACTAAATTGATAGAAACATTCATTATGACTAACTATATGGGGCCCACTATCTGTAGACATATTGTTTAAAATAAGAAAGTGCTACACATTCTGGCCCTTTACTATGATTTTTAGCACTGAGAGGTATGAGTACATCACCTTGAAATATTTTCCTGTTGCCATATGTCACACCCGCAAGACTGCTGAACACAGCTGAACTGCCAACTGTAAACCCACACTGAGCCAATCACTGTTGCTGCTCAACTTTTAACAGGTGCTGCGTGCCTCTGACAGTTCCCATTTAACATCTGGGCAGACTGGGTGGGCCTAGCAGTCTTTTTCTATTGACTAATTCAATGTTTCATCAGTAATACCTTTCCGGGTGTTTTATAGCACTACTAATTTCTTGCTTTCTACTTGACTTTTTTTATTTCAGTTTGTGCACTGTACAGACACACTATAGTGTGAGAACTCAAACCTGCCTGCCGCAATCACTTTCACCCCTCTCCTCCCTGCCCCACTTCCTGATTGAACTTACAGCTCTGACACTGCACACTATCCTGCCCACCCTCCACTTCCTCTGCTTGCCCCCCTTCCCACTGAAATTTCAGCTCCAACACTTCACTATCCTGCCCGTCCTCTGCTACCCCCCCCCCCAAGTGAACACGACTGAGCCGCTAACACTTTCATCACCAGCCAACAGAAACTTGGTTCCTTTTGAAAACACTGTTAAACCAACTTTTTTTCCACAAAGGTTTTTCTAGTAAGCTGGAGTCATGGGTGGCTATTCAGCCCTGTCCCTGCCCCGAGTTGGCAGGCCTCTCCCCTGGAACTCATCTGATAGTCTGGAGGTTTTTCCACAAATCCCTCCTCATGAAAGGGGCCAAAGGAAGGACGACTGTCCTCACCCCCTCCCACCGCCACCAGTGCATACAATCCAGGTCAGATCATTGGTGGCTCCCAGGTGACAGCGTAGACTTGGAGACAGGCAGACAGGGCTTCATAAAGCCTCCAACACCTTTCTCCTACTTTACTACCCCATCCCTGCTGCAGGACATCGACGTGTGTGTGGAGGAACAAATGCATGACACTCCTGCAGCCCCCTCCCTTCATGCCACTCGTGCTTTACTACCACCAGGCCTCCACCTGGTGACAGTCTAAGGCCATGCCAACATCCTTCCCCTCTCCAGGAGTGGAGAGCAGTCCCTCGGATGCTCAGTCCTCTCCTGCCTCAGCCGACCCCGGTGACCAGAGTCCATTCCCAAACCCACGTCGCTGGCATGGCTAAGGTGCTAGCGCCTCAGCCTTCCACACCACTGGGCCAGCTACTGCCAAACAAACTTACTTGCAGCTGAAACAAGTTGCTCTGTGTTTTGAATTTGTTCTGGCTGCTCAGAGTGTTGACAAACCCAGGAGAGTTGTCTGAAGATAAATATGGCTTGCAAATTAAGTTAATTTTTTTCCAGCCACTGGCTTAATTGTGACTGCAGTGCGTAATTTTTGGAACATGCATTAAAAGTTTTTGCTGAATTATAGAAAAACATGTTTCCAGGAGTGTTGGTTCCATTTGTGGTTCATTGTGCCAACATGTTTCAGCTGTACTGAAAGGATTTTTTTTCTTGCTGACAAAACAAGCAAGCCCTTTGGCTTAATGGTGCTTGCACTAGTCTGCTGAGTGTGACATCTGGTGGGGGAGATATCAAAATACAGGCTGTTATACAAATGCAGCTGGCAGCATTACTTAGTTATCCTTATTTAGCTAAAAACCTATCTAGTATAAATCGAACATGACATGGCCTGACTGAAGATATCAAACTATAGTTAGGGTTGAGTAAGCAGTTTAATGTTAAAAATCCCAGATTTTGCACTGTAATAATTTTGCAACCATTCAACAAATTTGCATAAAATTTGGTATGCACCGTCCGGTCGGGTAGATCTCTTGACATGCCTCTCACCCTATTTTCCTGTACTGTACCACGTCAACGTTCTTACACATGGAATGGGTTAAGAGTTAGGGACGATGACCCCAAGGCATACCCTGTCACCTTTTGGTCTGTGGCAGGTGGAGGTGGTGTAGGGTGGGGGGTGGGTGTTAGGGTGTCAATCCTAATGCCTCATTTCCCTACTTTTGTCACTTCAACCCTAACTGATGCATTAACAAAGTTTTTTGCAGTGAATATGTAAGCAATAAGGCACAACGGGGTGTGTATAAAACATGATTTAAGGCACAGTCAGGGACATGGTGAGGCACGAGGCCGCAGGCCGAGTGACTTCAGCCACTGGACCTGCGGTAAAATATGTTTTGTACACACCCTCGATTTGCTTATTGTGCTTATAAAATGGGCTCCTCTTTTTTTACTTTTTTACAGTTGGGAAAAGCATGTTATATGTAGAAACAATAGATGTACTTGTGTACATTTATGATAAAATAGTCCTTCTGCCCACTGCAAATGTTGTCATAGACAATGTCATTGTATTACTGCTGGACAAAGTTTGTCCTTTGCTGGCATCAAGATTCAAGATATGGAATGTTTATCATGGAATAAATTGATTCAAAATTCTGTCAGTTCCACTGGCAGAATGTTTGTCTCCGAACATACTGTACACACTCACAGCATAGAAAATACTGGATGGGCAACTATGCAGAACCAGCATGTTCTGCCACAGAGGGATTCTGATATCCTCTGACCTCGAGAGTGAAGCTCAATTGAGAGGTCCATAGGAATCAGAATTCCGAGGTGGCAAAACGCACTGGTTGTGCATAGAGTTGCTCATCCTGTATTTTTTATTGTGTGTAGTACTGTGTGAAAAATGTGTTTTATGAGTTCTTTTGCTTTCAAAATGAAACTGACTCATGCAGTTTCTAGAGGTCCTAGAATGCTGTTCTACCACAGTAGCGTAGAATCACATTCTATGACATTGGAACTGTGGTAGAATAACATTTTGAAAGGGACGGAATTCTATACAGAACAACACTCCACTATGCACTATAAAGGCCTCTGTTACAGCCAGAGACTCAATTATCTTACTGTCAGGGCAAGCAAAAGAGATTTCCCTGATGAGCAGATAAAGTCAGAAGGGGGATTTTTCATTGTCAGCGAAGAAACAGTTGTAGTGAAAACTATAAACAATACTTCATGTTTCTAATCTGTTTATGTGTGTAAGGAAAGTGTGATGATCATGGAAACAACATTTAATTAATTTGTTTTATTTTTTATTTAAGGTAGTTTTATTTTTAGGGCCCAGTTGAAGTTTTTTTACAGTGTAAGGGTAGCAGCCATGTTTGTAATGAAAGATCAGTTCTGGTTGTAGGGGCTAACTGAAATGCCAGTGTTCCAAATGTCCATTGATCATGGTTCTGGACACTTCACTGTTGGACAGAGCTATGTTTTTACCATGTATAAAACATATTTTATACATGGCCAAGAGCCAATCAGATTACCGGATTTTCATGTGTGTGTATATGTGTGTGTGCATATATATATATAAATATATATATATATATATATATGCAAATCACCACAGAATGTTATGCTGGTCCAACTTTAAGTAGAATTGCATGGTGCCGAAGGCCTCTCACACAGTTTGCAAAGGGTGCTAACAGATGACATAGACACGTGTTTATTCCTACTGTGTGAGGCCTTTCAGCACCATGCAATTCTGCTTAAAGTTGGACCAGCATAACATTCTGTGGTGATTTGCATATGTAGCCCATGATGCTTCGCATTGTGTGGGCATGTGTGATTTTGTATTTTCTTGAAACTTGACTTCCCAGCCAAATGCCCTTTGGGTAACCCTTGCCTCAGTGTTTGCGCACAGAGGTTCTTTTGTCTTTAAATAGTTTTTATTTTAATGGGTTCACGCATCATATCCAAGACACACTGTCTTAGGGTAGCTGGTCCATTCCACTGGGGTGTCAAACAGACGAGGCATACTGATGAGTCCTGGTAGGACGAAACACGTGTCTATGTCATCTGTTAGCACCCTTTGCAAACTGTGTGAGAGGCCTTTCAGCACCATGCAATTCTGCTTAAAGTTGGACCAGCATAACGTTCTGTGGTGATTTGCATATGCAGCCCATGATGCTTCGCATTGTATGGGTATGTGTGATTTTGTATTTTCTTGAAACTTGGCTTCCCAGCCAAATGCCCTTTGGGGTAACCCTTGCCTCAGTGTTTGTGCACAGAGGTTCTTTGTCTTATATATATATATATATATATATATATATATATATATACACACACTGTACCGCCCCATAGTTAGGATTGAGCAGGCACTTTAATGTTAAACCCCAAAGTTTGCACATTAATAACTTTGCAACCGTTGAATGGATTTGCACAAAATTTGGAATAGATGGTGTTGGGCAGTAGATCTTTTGATTTGCCAAGTGTTGTTTGGATCAGATATGCTGGTTTTGTGCAGCGAATCATCAAAAAATATGTTTTTCGCTACGTTTTTGCCAGTTTTTCCCTTTTTCTTCCTCATTGCGCTGCACCCACATCGTTTGGAATTTTGGCCTGAAATTTTCAGGGTAGAAAGAGGTTATCCTAAGGAACAATCTCTGGTTTGGTAAAAAAATATTCATTTGTTCCAAAATTATAAAATTTTGAAATGTTGGGTTCTGAGTATGCTCAGTTCAGTCTTTGGGATAGATGCACAGTTTTGATCAAAGATTTCTGGTCATGAATGGCTCGTGAACAGGGATTGTGAAAAGGGATTTAGAAATCTCAGAAAATCCCTTTTCGTGAGAAAATCCCTGTTCGTCGGCTGCCATTTTGTTTTCTCGGTTAGCGAGGGGAGAAAACAAAATGCTGTAACTTGCAACAGGGAGGTGTTCCCTTTTTTAATTCATTCTCTGGTGTCTAGTGGCCTCCCTCCCTCTGATCCCATCCCCCTGTACATATTTATAAATATTTTCTGACACCGGGATGCCCACCCCCAGTGTCAGAAAATAAGCAATATTCGATGCAGAATTCTGCATCAAACTGCACCCCCCAAAGCCAGTTCTAGTTTTTATTATTGTAGCTGACATTGGAGTGCCCAATCCCCCATGGGCATTTATCCCCCCCCACCTCCACTACTGTGGCACACTGGGGAGCCCACCCCAGTGTGCCGAAATAGTTAAATTATTGTTTCCAACACCGGATGCCCACCCCCGTGTCAGATGCCCCCATCAACCCCATTCTATTTTCACTGACATAGGGTGCTCAATCCCCATGTCGGCATTTAATGAAGTCCCCGCCTCTAATCACTGTGGAACACTGGGAAGTCTACTCCCAGTATTCCAAAAAAATGAATTATAACCTGTAAAAAAAAAGAAAACTGTCCCCCAATGGCATTTTTTTTTTGTTACTGAAAAGAAGAAAACGGTCCTTCATCGTTTCCTCAGTCCCCCTCCCCACACACCCCTTTACCCCATACTTACCTCTGGAGGTCAGCGGGCATCATCTTCTTTGGACTGGGACACATCTGTACTCTTCAAAGACGAAATGTGAACTGAGGAATCAAGGTAATGTCAGTCAATGAGGGTTTCAACTCATGTTGATATCGCAGTCATTTTTAGGAATTTTGACCCCAAATTTTCAACATGGGGTTCTTATGACCCCACTTCATAATCACTGGCACTGTCATTTCATTACTCAGTCCCAAACAGTGATTTTTCAGTTGCTGTGTGGAATCACCTTTCAGGACCAAGTAACGAAATGACTGTGCCAGTGTTCATAAGGGGGAGGTCCCAAAATGCCCATGTTGAAAATTTGGTGCAAAAAATCCCCAAAATGACTGTGTTATGAGTGTGCATTGTGCAGTTTCTATGCACACTCATAACTTCACCAAGTTTTAATATTTTCACTCCAGATTTTCAACATTGCCATTCTTTCACACCTCCTCATCAACTGTACAGCTGTCATTTTTCACATCCTGCCGAAATGTGTTTTTGCACCTGTGGCACAGAATGGCGCGGTTGCTGTACAAAATCAACTTTTGGGATAGATTAATTAAATCACAGTGCCACTGTTTACAAGGTGGGGTCACAAAAAGACCATGCTGAAAAGCTGGTGCAAAAATACCCCAAAACGCCCGAGTTACGCACGGTCATTGAAATTTCGCTATGCACGCTTGTAACTTTGACAATGCCTCTGAATCACTCTAAGGGGCTGCTCCTGTACACCCCTCCCCGTCTCCACCCTAGGATGGGTCTATGCCTCCCTGGCCACAGCCCTGCCTCCTTGAGCACTTTTACTAGAGCCCTCCTCCTCCCCAACAAAATCCTGCCCTTACTGACCCTCTGCCCAACTTAACCTAACATAGAAACATAGAAACATAGAATTTGACAACAGATAAGGACCTCTTGGCCCACCTAGTCTGCCCATTTCCCTAATGGACAAGCTGCAGATCCTAGTTGACCAACCTAACCTCTAGTGCCTCTGCACCTTACCTGCACTTGTAATCAACTAAAGTTGATGTCCATATGCTGTATAGAGTTTTAAATGACTAAGAAACTCTGTAACCTTTTCCTGATTGTTGTGCTGTTCAGCATCTCAAATGTCCTAAAACTCTGTAACCTTCTTGATTGAATGTCTATGCTCTGTTCACATGACATGGAACCTTTGTAAAAAAGCCTTGACTCAAAGGTTATTTTCCAAATACCAAATAAATAAAATAAAAATAGATAACTTTGGCAAATTTTAATATTTTCGCAGTAAATATGCAACATTTCCAATTTTTCACACCACCTCATGAACAGTATAGCTGTCATTTCTCACATCCTGCCCAAAATGTGTTTACACAGCAGTGGTGTGGAATGGCACAGTTGCTGCATGAACTCACCTTTTGGGACTGAGTAATGAAGTGACAGTGTCAGTGTTCATGAGGTGGGGTCCCAAAAAAGCCATGTTGAAAATTTGATGCAAAAACACCTACAAATGCCTGAGTTACATGTGGTTGATGGAAATTTTCTACACACGGGCGTAACTTTGGGAATTTATCAAATTTTCACTCCAAATGTTCAAAACTGCAATTTGTTCACACCACCTCATGAATAGTACAGCTGTCAGTTTTCAATTCCTGTGCTGCAGAATGGCGTTACAGTTGCAAAGAATTGCATTTTGACTAGGATTTGAACATTCTGTACTGACTGCATGCAGTGAGGTGATAAGAAGGTTATGTTGAGCATTTGGGGTGAAAATTATTTAAGAGGGCACAGTTATGACTATTTGTTGCAGTTTTGCTATGCCTGCTCGTAACTTAATCTGTAGAAAAGCAGGAGCCGTAGACCCCACAGCTAGATACATATGTGCATCTGTGGAAGAATGGGGGAGCTGGGTCCAAAGCACCTTGCACTCCCACAGTAAAATAAAGATCCTATTATACTATCTCAAAAAGTAAGGAAATAAATTGCAAAAAACTTTGTTAATGCATTAGTTAGGGTTGAAGCGACAAAAGTAGGAAATGAGATGTGGGTTGAGCTATCTTCCCCCATAACCCACCCCACCCCACCCACCGCACTTCACAGACCAACACATGGGTGTGCCTTGGGATCGTCAGCCCTAACTCTCACTCCATTCTCCTATACTGTACCATGTCAACTTTCTTACACAAGGAATGGGGTGAGAGTTAGGCCCTGCAACCCCAAGGCACTTCCTGATGCATGTTGGTCTGTGGAGGGCCAGGAAGAGGAACTGGGACTGAGAAATACCCCTCTGTTTGACTGCAAATGACGGTCGGGAAAATCAAAGCACATATTCGCACATGCGCGAATGCCAGTGGCCCTGAAAAGATGCTGGCAGCTCGCGGTTTGGATTTGAAGCCCAACGGGGCTGAAATAAAACACAAGGCCACTCTGGGAACCTGAGGCACTCACCAGACTTGAGCTGTGGAGGTGACACCCAAAAGGGATTGGGATGCCAGGAACAAATAGAAGATTGGGAAACCCAGGGCAATTAAAGCCCCCGGGGGGGGGGTTATACTTTCTTTTATTTTCTATAATGCATTAGGCTGAACACTTTTTGCTGTGTCCCATGTTTTTGCCATAGTGTTGGGTTGGGTAGGGTGGCTGTTACATGTGTTATTAAGAATCTTGTTACATATGTTATTAAGGGGCTTGTTACATGTGTTATTGGGTAATCTGTAATGTGCTGGGTAGTAATGAGTCACTAAGATGTTAATAACACATTAATACATAGAAACATAGAAGATGACAGCAGAAGGGGGCCTGTGGTCCATCGAGTCTGCCCAAGCAAGGTATCCCGGGACCTATTGTGTTCTGTCCTACTAGACACCCTTGCCAGTGCCATATGTTTGTTCCCAATCCTTGTCCCACCCATGCGTAAAGCTTGATACTGGCTTTGCAGCTACCACCTCGGCAGGTAATCTGTTCCAAGGTTCCATCACCCTCTCTGAGAAGTAATACTTTCTGATGACCCACTTGAACACTCCACCCTTCAATTTCCACCCATGCTCTCTTGTAGTAGAATTGACATTCCTGGTAAAAAGTTGCACTTCTGATACCTTGTTGATGCCTTTAATGAACTTGAATGTCTCAATCATATCTCACCTCTCCCTCCTAGTCTCTAGCAAGTACAAGTTCAGAGCCCCAAGCCTCTCTTCATAGGTGATTTTCTGAAGGCCATGTATCATTTGTTGCCCTTCTCTGGACCACTTCCAATCTATCGATGGCCTTTCTTAGGTGAGACCTCCAGAATTGTACACAGTACTCCAGATTAGGCCTCACTAATGACCGTTAAAATGGTAGTATCACCTCTCTGTCCCTGCTGTCTATCCCCCTGTCAATGCAGCCTAACACCCTGCTAGCCCTCCTGTAAGCCTTATTGCACTGACTTTGCTGCTTGAGGTCGTCTCCAATGATGACTCCCAAATCATGTTTCTCAGAAGAGGAGCTCAGCTGGACTCTGTTTAGCCAGTATTCTTCCTTGGGGTTGGCCCTACCCAGGTCACTTCTTAGCATTGAAGTTTAATTGCCATATTTGTGACCACCTTTCCAACTTCTAAAGATCCTCCTGTAGTTGTCTGACTCCCTCCATACTATCCACTCTTCCACTGAGTTTTGTGTCATCCTCAAACAGGGCAATATTGCCATTTATGTCCTCCCTGATGTCACTAATGAATACACTGAAGAGGACCAGCCCCAGAGGCACCCCACTAGTGACCTGCCTCTCATTAGATTTCACCCCATTTACTACCGCCCTTGTTTTCTGTCCCTCAGCCAACTCCGTACCCACTTTACTATCTGTTCTGCTACCCCAAGGTCTTCTAGCTTTTTTAAGAGGCGTCTATGCGGGACTGTGTCGAATGCCTTACTGGAGTCAAAGTAAAGCAGCTCCACTGCATGACCCCTGTCCAACTCCTTGGTCACTTTATCAAAGAACGTAATAAGGTCCATTTGTCATGACCTGCTCATCACAAACCTGTGTTGTTTGTAGTTCTGGAGGTGATTTACTTAGTGGTATTCTACGAGATCTTATTTTATTTATTATTTATTGAATTTTGATGACCGGGTAGGCCCGCTGGGCCCTGAAGGTCCCTTTTTCAGGGGCGACCTGGGAATATTAGTACAGACATATTGAACTTAGTGCAGTAACATGCACAGGCAATCATAGGTATACAGTATTCGGCTGTTTACACATAGCAGTAGTTATTGATAATTTTTGGGGCAATGCTGCTTATGAAACCAGTTGCTTGATAAGAGCCTCCATAAGTTTACCCACTACTGATGTGAGGCTGACTGGCCTATAGTTACCTGTATCTTCCCTGTCTCCACTCTTGTGCAGTGGCACCACATTAGCCACCCTCCAGTCCCTTGGAACTACCCCTGACTCCAGTGACCTGTTGAACAGATGCACAAAAGATGCTGCCAGCTCTTCTGCAAGCTGTCTGAGCACTCTAGGGTGTAAACCATTAGGACCAGGGGCCTTGTCGGGCCTGATGTCTGAAAGGCCCTCCTGACCTTGCCTGTGGTGAACTCCTGGGTGCACATTCTCTGTACCCCTCTGGTCTTGGCCCTGTTTGGCAGTGGGACCTGATTCTCCCTCATGAACACCAAGCAAAAGTATTTATTTAGGGCCTCTGCTTTTTGTCCGCTGTCCTCCAGAGCCTCATCCCCCACTTTTAACCTTACAATTTCTTCCCCTTCCTTCCTTTTTTCACTGATATAGTGGAAAAAGGTTTTCTACCCTGACCTGATTCCACGAGCAATTTGTAGCTCTTTTGCTGCCTTGGCCTCCCTCACTATTGTCCTAGTCTCCTTACTTTTCTGAGCATAATCCTCCCACTCCCTATCCTCTTTATGTTGCCTGAACCATTTATATGCATTCCGTTTGGCCCTGATTGCCTCTCCTACTGGAAGGAAGAACCACAGTGGTCTTTTAAACCTATTTTTTTTTGTTGTAGTCCTGATGCAGAGTCTTGTTGCCTCTAGAACGGTATCCCTAATATCTTTCCATATTTCCTACATGCCGGGCTTGTCTCTGATGTTTGTTAACTTATCCCTCACGATCTGCCTCAATCTACCAAAGTTAGCCTTCTGAAAGCACAGCACCTCTGTGCTTGAGGTGGTTTTAGTAGCGCCCGTGGTTATTTCAAACCCACCTGTATTGTGATCACTATTTGCCAAGGGTTCTTCCACTCTCACGGATCTAATTTCTTCAGAGTTTGTGAGGATAAGCTCCAAGATGGAATCCCCCTGGTTAGGTCCTTCACTAGTTGAGGCAGCAGGCAGTCCTGGAATGTGTCCAGTAAAGCCTGACTTCTGGAGCTCTTGACTTCTGGGATATTTCAGTCTACATCTGGCACGTTAAGGTCCCCAACCACCACTATGTCACCTTTACCAGACATCTTTTGTAACTCCTCAGCTAATTCTTCATCTTTCCCCTCTCCCTGTCCTGGGGGTCTGTATATCACACCCATGCACAATTTCTTTCCTGCATTGGTGGCTAAGTGGATCCAAACTGACTCCAAGCCCCTCCACCCCAGCATTGGTGCTTTCATCCTCCGTTGCTTCGATGTCCTCTCTCACATAGAGGGCAAACCCCCCTCGCCTCTCCCCACCTGTCTGTCCCTTCTTAACAGCATATAGCATGGGATGGCCAGGTCCCATTTGTTGTCTGTGGCCCAGCTTTTGGTAATAGCTACCAGATCAACCTTTGTGTCTGCCACTAGAGCCTGGAGGTCACTGATCTTGTTGCTCAGGCTCCTAGCATTGAGGCAGATGCCTCGCCATGAGCTAGCATCATGATTCTTGTTGGGCAATTTTGTTTACCTTTTTCCTGCTGATGATCCCTTGTGTCGTTTTTCTGGTGCTGGCCTTTTGTTGTATGCTTTGTTTGTCCTAATGTGATTGGTGCACTTATGTTTGCTCTCAGTTGTCCTGTTGGGGGAGGGTTTGGCAAGGCACACTACCTGTTTCCATGCCTTAGCCTCCCCTCCGATTAGTTTAAATGGTCCAAGTATACTTCCATCTTTTGGGCCAGTGCTCTTGTTCCCTCTTGTGTGAGGTGAAGTCCATCCCGTTTGAAGAGTGATCTATCCCAGAAGCTCCCCCAGGATCCGTTAAAATGGAAGCCTCTTGTCTGGCACCAGTTCGTCAACCAGTTGTTGAATTCATCTAGTTCCTCCAGTCTGATTCTTTCCATCCTGCCACCTTTACTCCTACTATGGTCACAGTTGTTGAAAGCCTATCTCCCAGCTTCTGGATACTCCGTTTTGCATCCTCCACCTTCTGGTCAGCCAGATTGTTTGTTCCAATGTGTACCAGTATTCCCATGTCTCCTTCCTCCCTGTCCACAATTCTCCCAATACGCTCACAGTCTCTTGTTGCTGAGGTACAGGGAAGGCATCTGTCACCCTCTTCTATGAGTACTTGTGCATCCTAGATTCCATTCCTCTAACCATGGAGTAGCTGACTACCAGGATCTTCTTGGTTCCTTGACTGGCCTGCTGAGGTCTGCTGCTGGTTGTTGAGGCTGCTGCACTCTTTGCCCTCTTGATGGTTCCTTGACTGTCCTGCTGACGTCTGCTTCTGTTTGTTAAGGTTGCTGAGGTTGCTGCAGTGTTCACTGCCTTGACAGGACTAGTGTCCCCCCTAAGCGGAGCTGATTGATTCCTTTCTGCTAGTAGCTCAAAGTGATTTGTTGTCCTAATTGGTGTGTCTCAAGTTGTGTTGTTCATGCTTTTCTTCGCTGGTTTCCCATGTCCTCTTTTCACCACTTTTCAGCCTCCTGGTCCTGTGGATCTTTGAGGTAGAGGGATGGAGTGCTCCAAGTCAAATGTTGCTGAAGCCTTTCAGTTTCATTCCAGGCTGCTACCAGCTGGGCCTGCAGGTCATGTATCTTCATGCATACTGGGAAATGACCTGTCCTCCAAGTTGAAGTTTATCGTGAAGGGATAAAATTCATTGAGCGAGCTCATTTGCTAGAATGTCCCTTATACAGGTCAGGATAACAACAATTCAAAAACAACATAGTGCAAGACATAGCATATTACAACAAAGTATACAAAAATAGAGATAAAAATAGAATGATACAAATCAAGGAGGAACTCAGTATATATAATAAATATAATATATATAAGGATTGTATGTACAAGAGGTGCGTTCATTTGAACGCTACTGAAAACAATTTAACCAGGATATGAGGAGGCTTAATCACACTTTGATAGCAGATACAGAGTAAACAGTACACAGGCAACCCAATAATAATGTAAAGGGTAGCTCCAGGGAAGGGGAGGGAGGGAGGAGAAAGATAAATGATAGTTAGAAAAGTGATAGGTCTCAATAATATAATTCTTAATGAGAGTCTTGAAAGCAATCTGTGTGGTCAGGGTTTTATGTTTTAATAGTGTTTGAAACTTGTTCCACACTGAAGAAAGTGTATAGCTAATAGCAACTTTGCCAAAACAAGTGCGTACTTTAGAGACATCAAGGGAGATGTAATCACACTTCCTTAAAGCATATGTACTATGCAATTATTGAAACACCCATGCGCAATTTCTTTCCTGCACCTGGGATGCTCCTGGGAGATGAGTACTCTGCAGACATCACAGTGTAGTATCCCCAAGATGAACATTCTGGCGAGGTATTTCCTATACTGTATGATGATGAGATTTTGCAAGATTGGTGCTCTTCCTTTCAAATGCAGCTTCTTTGAACTTTTATTTTTTTTACTGTTATTTAACTCCCCTGGGACTCCTGCAGAACCCTCTCCAGCAAACCCCCAGGAACCAGCTCTACCTCCCTGTCTGAAACCGATCCAGGCCAGGCCACTCCTGCTTGGCAATCCCCCTGGCTCTGAGCCCCCCAAGGCAGGGCTGCCCTGGTGCTCTATCTGAAAGTCTAAAGCACTGAAACTGGAGTGCTGGCCGTGCCTGGTCTGGTGAGTCCGACGGCGGGAGTGTAGCTGGTCAAAGACAGAGCCTTTGCCTATCCGCAGGCTGAGTTTTTTTTCTTTTTGTCCCCTTTTTCTGGTTTCTATTATGCTATAGTGACAGAAATTGACCTACTCTGTCACCAGGAATTGTTCAGGAGGAGTGATGTAGCAGGTCTCGCCTATAAAGGAAATATAGAGCTAGGGGTGGGCGGGGTGAGGGCAGAGTTGGCAGGAACAACCCACTGCTGCCAGAAACAATCAGTCACACAAAAAGAAGAGAAGAGAAGATGTGCCCCTTCCTATCCAAAATGAAGTACTGTTAAAAGCAAATGCAAACCCCTTTTAGTTGCTAGCTTTTTTCACCAAAATGAGGTGCTTTTAAAAGCAAATGCTAGCTCCCTTTCAGCTTCTAGCTGCTGCTTCTGAAAACTAAAGCAAAATGGAGCTCTGCAGACAGTAAGGCTAGGAGCTGGACTGTTCTTGGCGTATGCCTCCTAGGGTTGCCCTTTATGTCTGAGCTGTTGCTTCTGACTGAGAACTTTCTATTAGCCAACCACTATTTCAGTAGTGGGTAGGTGAAGATCAGTGAAGCTCAGCAGACAGTAAGGCTATGGACTGGAACTATATTGGCAGTATTTATGTATAGATATATATATATATACATATTCTTTGCAAAAAACTGTGTTAATGCAACAGTTAGGGTAATGTAATGCACTCAAGAGCAGGGAAATGTGGTGTTAGGGTTTCCAACCCTAATGTCCCACCCCTAAGCAGTAAAAGGAAAAAACATTAGGGTTTTTGGTCTCTGGAGTCTTGGTGAAACAGTGGTGGGGTCTTACCTGGGGGCTGTCAAACCTAATATCCATCCCATTCAGTGGGCAAACAATGCCACACATGATCTCCATTCTTCACAGAGCCCTGCATTAAAAAGGTACAACAAATTGTGTTGTCAGCCTATGGTGAGACATACTTCTCTACCTTTGAAGAGTATATCATTATGAGGCTGTGGCTTGGAGCTGTACCTTGTGCTTCGAACTGGAGGCTATGGGCTAAGTGGGAGGAGTGAGCATTAGGGTTGACAACCCCCAAGTAAGACCCCACCACTGATTTGCCATGACTCTGGAGACCTAAAACCCTAATTTGTTTTCCTTTTGCTGCTTGGGGGATGGGGGTGGGGTGTTAGGGTTGGAAACCCTATTGCCACATTTCCCTACTTTTGTGGTGTTAAGTTACCCTAACTGGTACATTAACACAGTTTTTTGAAAATAATTTCCTTACTTTTTGAGATGCTATAATCATATCAGGGCCCCGCACTCCCATCCCTCCATAGATGCGTACATGTATGTTGCCATGGCCACTTGCATTTCTGGCAAAACAGCAACCAAATTGTCAGCATAATCTTGTTATTACCCCACCTCATGAACCTGGTAGTGAAAATGTTCAAACCCCTGCCAAAACGTCATTCCACGACATTGAAACATTATTCTGTGCCACAGGTACAAAAACACATTTTGGCCAGGGTTTGAAAAATGATAGCTGTCACGTTCATGAGGTGGTATAAAAAATAGCTATGTTGAAAATTTGGGGTAAAAATATCTAAATTACCAAAGTCACAAGCAAGTGTAGTGCAATTTAAACATATGCACATAACTGCCATTTTTATGTATTCTGACCCCAAATGTTTAACATAGCCTTCTTATGACCCCACCTCATGAATAAGGGTGGTGAAAATTGTCAAACCCTGCCAGAAAGGTGATGTCACCAAGTCACCACGAAATCACCCTAAAGGCCGGGTTTTCATAATTCCACCACTATTGTTCATGAGGTGGGATCCCAAAAAGACCATGTTGAAAATTTATGCATCAGAGTTGAAAACCCCACTGAAATACATTTGTTATTTTCTCATATTGTAGTCAGCTGTTCCAGCAGCAAGATGTGTTTTCGATTGGAGAGTGGATCTTTGCCCTGTGACCTGTTCACGTGAGTCAGGGTGTGTGGGGGTCAGACTGGTGAGGGACCTTTTTTTTCCAGGTTAAACCAAAGAAACATCAAGGGATGGTTTTCTATATCAGAGCAGGATGGCAGTCGGAGTGTGGGGGGTGCCACTAGACACCAGGGAAAATATACATCAATAATGGGGACTGCAATCAGAGGGTGGGGGGTGACACTAGACGCCTGTAAAAATATGAATCAATAATGGGGACAGTGATCGGAGGTTGGGGGTGCCACTAGATACCAAGGAAAGATCAAATAACTATGGTGATGGTGGTTGAAGGGTGGGGGTACCACTAAACACTTGGGAAAGATAAACCAACAACAGGGATGGTGATTGGAGGGTGAGGGGTGCAACTAGACACCAGAGAAAGATAACTCAACAATAGGGATGATGATCGGAGGGTGGGAGTGCAGCATAAATACATACATAAAGGGACAGCAGTACACACCAGGGAAATGGCGGCTCACTACTCTCACAGCAGCCAGCAGCATGAATTCCAGCTGCAGCTGCAGAAGTAAGGGAAAGTCCCTCTGTTCTCATACAGGGAACATGGATCAGTGGCTCATCTTGCTAAGCTGGAGCTCCCTGGATTTTGGGTGCCCAGACAATATATTTCATGCCAACTTTAAAAAACTAGCAAACACCAGAATCTAGCTAACTGGGTCTCATTTAGCTAGGGTCAGGTATTTGTGTTTTAAAAAATACATAATTTGTATGTATTTTTACTTTTTGTAAGTTTAAATAGTAAAACGAAAATGGCAGCCATCTCAGCTGTTTTTCCCCCCATGAAAAGTAAACTGTGCAAATAACCACTCACTATATGTTTTTTTTTACTTTTCGGGGTTGGTTATTTTTTACCAGTCACACAAAAACATTTACTCAAAAAATCATAACTTTAAAACAGAATTACATTGTTTCACCAAACCTTCCAAAGGCCCACCCTTGGCACAGCCCCTTTCAACCCTGAAAATTTCATGAAAAAATTCCACAGGGTCTAGGCTGTAGGTGAGAGCAAAAAATTCCCAATGTTAAGTATAGGGAAGCTAAACATGTTTTCCTTTCTGTTTTTTGGCACTCTGTATCTTGAACACTGTACAAGATGCTGTCACAAAACTTTCCATGTCTTGAGATTCTAGCAGCTTGACTGTGCATGTCAAAATTTGGGCTATTTCATTAAAGAACGAAAAATTTATTAAGATGCAAAAAATAGGGTTTAACATTAAACAGGCTACTCAACTAACTATAGGGGCACAACTGCATGCCTATAATATTCTTTGCAAAAACCTGCATTAATGTACCAGTTAGGGTTCAGATTAAAGTGACAAAAGTAGGGAAATGTGGTGTTAGGGTTTCCAACCCTAACTCCCCACCCCACCCTCCAAGCAGCAAAAGGAAAAAAAATTACGGTTCTGGCCATCCTGAGTCTTGGCGAATCAGGGAAGGGGGTCTTCCTTGGGGTCCTCAGTTTTAATGCGCACCCCATTCCCTGAGCAAATAAGTTCAGATGTGATCTGTTTTCTTCAGGCAGCACCCACAAGTTGCTAGCAACATGTGGGGAGACACAATTCTGTATGTTTGAAGACTATATGAGAATGGGGCGAGCATGGAGACTGAGAATCAAAAGACAGTACATTTTTGTTTCGTTCATCTGAAAGTTGTTATGCTTATAGTGCAAGATGAGATACACCTTTGGTGCATTTTTGATTATGATCAGACTTTTTTTTATTTTCATCTTTATCCCTCCTTACTGCCTCCGGTGCCCCCTCCTTCCGTCCGCTCATGTCCCCAGTACCTACCTTAGGGATCTGCCCCTAGAGTGCCCATCCTCCTCTCCTCGCACATTGGGGTCTGTCCTGTAGGTGGTCCGGTAGGACTTAGGGCGGACTTCATCTAGGGCTACGGAGGGTGTTTTTTCAGTTTTCTCCTAGCGTCCCACTCCCCAGGACGCCTTGCGCTGGGATGTCGTCCCGAGGTGGTAACATGCTTCATGCACGCAGACCCTCATCAGCGCGGCGTCCCCACTCAGCTCCGGCCAGTAAAGCCGCCTCCACCCTTCCTCTGCCAGTGCTTCCACGGCTATGGAAGGAGTGCAAGCGCATCACGCTCTTGGTAACCCACCCCTGAGGAGGAGGCATCCGTTGGGCCTCGATCCTCCCTCCCCTGCCGACCCCGGCCACCGAGTCGTTCGAACCGGTGGCCGGCGCAGCAGCGAGGTGTGGCGTCCAGCGCCTCAACCCTCAGCGCCACCGGGCCGTGATCAGACTTTAATTGTGGAATTGGCACTGTGGTGAAGTTTGGAAGTAATTTTGGAGTGCAGTGCGTACCCCATGAATTTTTGGTGGTATTATTTATGTGTTCATCTTGTAGTAGCCATTGAGACCTTTTTTGATACATAGATGGTCCCTTAACTCCAAATATTGACAGTTATGGCTTGTTAAAGTTGCAATGTTACCCTATGGAAATTTTCATTTTTAAATGTTTATGTTTTTTTAAGTATGTCTGTTTTCAATTGGTATTTCATAGGACTGAGTCTTGTAGTACTTTTTGAGACTTTTCTTTTCATATATAGATTGTCCCTTAACTTCAAAGATCAATGGAGTTACAGCTTGTTGAGGCTGCAGTGTTATCCTATGGGAATTTTAATTTTTTTTGTTTTTATATGGCCCCTGATTTTATTTTTTTTTGGGGGGGGGGTATATTTGTTAGTCTTGTAGAACTCATTGAGACCTATGTTTTGATTGTCCCTTAACTCCAAATACTGATGGAGTTACAGATTGTTAAACTTGCAATGTTATCCTATGGGAATTTTCGTTTTTAAAATGTTATTTTTTTTTATAAATCTGTTTTCAGTTAGTATTTCTTTGTGACTTAGACTTGTAGTACTCATGGAGACCTTTCCTTTGATACACACACACACACACACACACATATATATATATATATATATATATATATATATACATACAGTAGCTTGTCCCTTAATTCAAAAGACTGATGGGGTTACACAGTGTTAAATTTGCAATATCTTATGGGAATTTTTATTTTTTAATTTTTATGTTTTTTATATGGCCCCAGAATGTTTTGGAGGGTGTTATGTGTTAGTCTTATAGTATCTCTTAAACCATGTATATATATATATATATATATATATAGTCCCTTAACTCCAAATATTGATGGACCTATGGCTTGTTAAAGGTCAAATGTGCAAAACAAAATTATGTCCAACTTCCTCCAATCCTCTGTTGTGAGATTTTTGTGAGTTCACAAAAGAGGATTAGTTCATATGAAAGAAGAATGTGAAAAAAACTAAGTCAGACTTCTTCTTTCATATGAATCTAATCTTCTTTCATATAGCCCTATTTCTCTTTTGTGAGCCTTATGAAAGAAGGATGCCATCTCACAAAAAAGGATTTTTTAAATGTTTTAAAACCACATTTCTGGGTCCTTTTTTGAAAAACTAACTCTAGAATCCAGCTGATGGGGTCCCATTTAGCAAACCACACATGTTGGTGTCATTGCAGGATATCATTTTTATGTGTTTTCAAAAAAATATCTTTTGAAAAAAAGGAAACAAGATGGCTGCCATACAAAAGAATTTCTCCTCACCACAGAGGACTATCACCTCACAAAAGACAAATATTCTTCCACATTGCCAAACACTTCTTTTGTGTGAAACAGCTATCCAAAAGACCCTATTGAGCATGCTCAGAGCCAAAATTTCAAATCGTTATGTAATCCAGGCACCGAGTAACAATGGAGTACTACCCCTGCCTGGTTGGCCACAAACCAGGTTAAGGGGCCTGGGCTCTGTTTCTGGTGGAAAAGGGGGTTCTTCCCAAAGAAAAAATAAATATTGCAGTGCCTCCACCCAGAGCTAACATATTAAGTGGACCAAATACTTGAGCAGTACGACCCCTGGGATGCTGTACCTACCCACCTCCTCTTACCATCACCCTCCACATGGAATACCATAAACCAAAATCTTATTTCAATAATCATGTAATTATTGACTTTAGTTAATAATATGTTCACTAATAATATTCTGGTAAGACATTTGTAAAAGGTTAACCAACAATTTATTTACATGGGGAAGAGTTAGGGAAATGGATGTAGAGAGTAAGCACATTTCAGTATTTCGAAACACCAATAAAGCACTTTGTCTGTACCACAGAACATTTACAGTACTCACTTCTCACCAGCATATACATTAGAACAAGTAATAGCCCACTGGTTCTGATATTACCCACTCCCCAACTGGTACCAGTCTCCCCCCAGTGTCTACACAGAGAGAGTTCCCACAGTCTATCTGGGTACCCAGCCACAGCAGTTGCAGGCCTGACGTGGTGCAGCTGGTTGGCTGGCATCCAGCACTGATGCACTTTATTAACAAATTACATTTCAAACCCTTTTTGGATTGAAGCAACAGCTGGTTATTGAAATGTGAATGACAATTAGTGGCAACTATGCACAGTGCAGGTCCTGCTTTACTCACAGATTTGCACACAGTCTCTGGTGGCTTTCAAGATCTGGGGTGGGTGGAACTGGTAGGAGGCTGGACACTTGAATTGCTGATATGAGCAGGAGGCACATTGCAGCTTGGGACCTCCTCTCTGCATCTCTTGCATCTTGGGCCTTTTCTGCAGTGGGCTGTTGCAGCTTTAGCAGGCTGGATACTTCTCAGCTTCTCTTGCAGCTTGTCATCATCTCTCTGCTTCACCCTAGGACTGGGTACACCAGTGCTGGGGACCAGGGCCAACATACCTCTGGGGGAGATGATCAGTAATGCCGAACGGTAGCACTACCTGACCAATTCCCAAGACTGTTCTCAGGTAGCAATTACTCTCTTCCTGGTATTCTTCAGGTATCCGGCCAGGCTAGTCCAATCCTGTATTCAGGACACTTCAGCTGTAAATGGCTTCAGCCGCACTACCAGATGGCAGCAGTGGCTCTCACATAACTGAAACATAGTTCCTGGGTTTCCCACCGAACGTTACCAGGAAGCAGTCTCTCAGATTCAGACATTACAGGTTCAGACTTGAAGCAGAAGATGGGGGGTACATCTTCCACCTACAAGACTCAAACTTGCACTGAAGAATGGATCTTCTCACTTTAAAAGCTCAGGCTTGAACAGAAGAATGGATCTACTCACTTTAAAGCTCAGACGACTTTCATCTTTAAACTTTAAGGCTCAACTGGGCTATCCCTTTCTATGGGTCCCTATTGTAAATGAGTCCAGGCTCAACTGGGCTAGCCCTTTCTGAATATCAGAATAAAATTTTTACTACTACTACTTTAGATGCTCAGCATTTGAACAGGAGATGGCTTTCTCCTTCTCACCAGCTCTCCATCTACTGGAACATCAGGCAGGCATCCCTTGGCAGTGAGATATGCAAACACTGTAAACATAACCCAGCTACCAGCTCTGAGAGAGAATGAAGGATGGTGGACACATCTTAGGTGGCACAGATAAAAGGTAGTCTGGGACACTGAGCCAGAGCCTCAAAAGGGTTACCCACTAGCCAGCAAGCAAGGCAAGGATGGAAGAAGTCTGAAGTTTATTTTATTTAAATTTGAAGTTTATTTATATTTAAACAGGATAAGGCACCAGGCATAAGCCTGTTTTCAGGGCCATCCTGTAGATACACTTCACTTACATAAAGTTGCATGAAATAAACAATTTGCAGTTTATAAAAACATTAAAATTAATGACAATAACATGAAAACCGATTCCAGTCAGAAAAGGCTGCCTTAAAACTGTGGAGTGTAGTCATATTTCATAGTTTTGGCAAAAGAGAGTTCCAAGTAGTAGCAGCAGCATTATGGTCAAAGGTCATTTGTCCATATCTTGTTCATGTTGAAGGAATTTTTAGGCTTCTTCCAATAACTTCCCATAGAGAATAAGTAGATAATACCAGAGTTAATCATTTCAGAAGGTGCCGTGGAGCAAAGCACTTCATGCATTTAAAGATAAAATTACATGGGAGTCTTTCCCTCCTGATCTCTAAAGGTGTCCAATCCAGAGTAATAGTAGTGAACAATGATAAAATATTGAAGGTGGACCTACTAAACCCAGAACAATTCTATCTAAATGGTATTGCAATCTGTCTAATTTCTGTGGACTATTTTTGCATGTGTAACCCCTAGGTGGCGCTATCCCAAGGGCTACTACCCCTGCCTGCTTGGCTAGTAGCAAGTTAAGGGGCCTGAGTTCTGAAATGGGTGCATCCACCTGGAGGTCAGGGTTGGTAGTGGTCAAGCTAACCTGGGCACAGCCCTCTGGGACACTGTAACCCCCCTCTTTCCTTACTAGTGGCCGGAACAATACACAATAATTGCTTTCACAATACCCCTGATACACCACACAAGTACCCACACTGCTTGCACTTACCACCAGGGCTTTCCTCTGGCTCGACTTAAGGTTATACACAGCAAATAACAGCAGTACAGTACTCTTGCACAAACTGGAACCGCAGTCAGGGTAAATGCAAAAAGAGTTAGATCTGATTTATTTAAAGGAAAGCTCCACACATCCTGGGCTCCTGCACCCGAAAAGCTAACCCTCCGGTTTAGCTTTTAACAGCAAAAGCAGCATTTTCTTGCGCCGCAGCTTGCTGTATTTTAATCTTAAAATATACGAAATCCGGAAGTATGGGGGATGCAAAGGGCGCTCCATTTGCTGAAAAGGTGCGGCAACGCACTACTCGCTTCAATACAAAAGTATTGAAGTGAGTGGTGCATCACCGCACCTTTTCAGCAAATGGCGCACTCCTGCATCCCCATACTTCCAGATTTTGTATTTTTAATTAAAATACAGCAAGTTTTGGCGCAAATGCATAATGCTCTTGATGTTAAAAATAAACAGAAGGTTAGTTGCCAAAATGTGCTAGGATGGTGGAGCTTTCCTGTAAGGGACTTGAACAAGGGAGGGGCATAATCAGGTTAATTTGCTTAAAGGCTGTATCAATCAAACAGTTATGCATGCACTTCAAGATCCATAAACAATCACACACTCTGGGTACCCAGATGGAGAATGGTGGGCTAGCCAGGAACGTTGCAGCTGGTTTGGGCCCTGTGATGGAAGAAAACAACATGCTCCACACACACTAACTGTAATCCAGAGCCAAAGAGCTCAGTTCATGAAAAGAAAACAAAACAATCAGATGACACACTTTTAGATTAGGCTGTTATTGCAGGGAGCTACCCTGATGATTACTCACGATACCCAAGACTGGACATACACTGTACGAAAATTGAGACTGCAGGTGGTTGATCTGGAGTGCCAGGAGAAGCAGGGCCCACATGATTTGCCGAGGCATCATTCCTGTTCAAGCGTGGAGCAGGGGGCTGATCCCCAGGCAGGTCTCTTGTCGATGGCTTTCTCTGTGCAGTGGGTAGTCTGGCTGGACCAGTGCGGCAAGGCCCAGGCCAAATGGAGACAAATTCGGATACAGTCCGTTTTGGGCTGGATACAGCTTCCAGCAAGCAGAACAAGTTCATACAGTGGGGAACAAATCACGACCCGCTAACAACTCACAGCACATTTACATGTAAGGAAATTCTACTGTACCAGGCAAACCTCTGGTCACGATTGCAAAGTCTCTGCACAAATCAGGGATTCAAAACCAGCTGGAAATCCTGACAGGCTGATCGCATACAGCAAAATCTTCGGTCTTCTTCAGGTATGAGCCTGGTAAAAAATCAGTGGCTTACTTTGTTCTCACAAACTTGGATTTAGTCCGAAATAATTCTCTTCTCTCCCTCTCAGGGGCAGCAGGCAGACATGCAGGCCACAACTCAGGCCTTTCCACAGTTCTCCCATGCAAAACTACTCAGACGGCTGCTTGACTGTCTCAAGCTGTTGCTTCTTCAGCTCCCAACTTAGATCTGACTCAACTGCCAGCAAGCCTGGGACTTTCCCCAGAATCCAAAAGGTTCGGTTGGCTGATCTGTCTGTCAGTCACCACAAAGGCTCCCCCTTCAGCTGCAAAAAGGCGCCAAAAGCCCAAAACTACAATTCCTACAGATTTTGGCTCCAGACAGCTCCTGTAGTCCGGCTCCATTTTAGGTTCCACCAGAACTGATTGGTCCAATTCGCAGTCCCGGGCCAAATGGTCGGGATAAACAAAACAGTCCTTGCTGCAAAGAAGGCAGGTTAGACAAACTACATTATCATTATCACTCTGAATGATGTTCAGCAAATAGTTACATCTTTCAACAGAGCTCCCTCTCAGATTACAAATGACTACATTCCAGGCAGCTCTTAAAGAGACAGTACACAGAGGCTATACAGACACTCTCTGGCAATCACATTTAAACTGTTAAAACCACAGGATACCAGCCTGGCAGTGCGCATTTAGGCAAGCTCAAGGGAGACTTTTCGGGAACCTCCATTTGTAGGGGGGTTACACATGAAAAACGATAGACCATGCTACCATAATCTATTATGGGAAGTATGACCATGGTCATAATCTTCGCTCTCATGTCCCTGGTCATGCAGTGTTTATGTCTATGGAGAGCACTAATATTTTGGGAGACTTTTGTACCAATCTTCTCTATATGCCATCAAATTTCAATTCTGAATTAACTCTAGATATTTATAAGAATTAACCTGTTCAATCCTGGGTCTCTTAACTGAGTGTATCTCAAATTTGTCTGACGGGGCGCTGCCCCTCCCTGCCCCAGACCTAAACAGCATGGTATTTGTTTTTTTCTCAATAAGAACAAGCTTATTTTCCATCAACCAATATTCTAATTTATTTAATTCAAGCTGCAAATTTAATTCCACGCTGTATCGGTCTTTGTCACGGAAGAGCAAGACCGTGTCATCAGTGTATAATTAAGCGATAAGGCACAACAGAGTGTGGGTTATTGGGGATTTACCAACGCCTTGTGTGGTGTGTCACGAGGTGCAGCTGAGTGACTTAACCACAAAGAAGTGGGTAAATCACCCAATAACTCACACCCTGGAGTGCCTTATTGCGATTATACAATGGACCCATGTGTAAAATAAATTTAAAATTGATTTAATTATGTTTTTTATAAATGCCATTCCACAGCTGTGGGTTATGCAGGATTTACCCATGGTCATGTCACATGTTTTGACCAATGAGGTTACAGGATTTTCACACGCCATTGTATAATTTCACTGTACACCTAGTACACACCTTTGCAAGCTCATCAATAAATATTATAAGTGGTCCCAGAATTGATCCTTGTGGAACACCTTTGTTTACTGCCCCAGCTTCTGACATTGTTCCCCTAACAACCACAGTCTGGGAGCGATCATAGAGGTAGGATTCAAACCATTTTAATACCTCTTTACTAAAACCCTTAGAGTAGCAATTTTCTGCAAAAACAATGCATAATCCACTGTATCAAAGGCCTTAGACAGATCCACGAACACCGCCCCCAAGCACTGTTTTTGTTTTTTTACTAGCATGTGGAGACGGTGTCCATGAAATCTACCAACACAGTTTGTGTGAAATGTAACAGCCTAAAGCCAGACTGCTGGGGAGAGAGAAGATTGTACTCAGAAAAATAAGCGTAGACCTGTTTATGAATTGCTCTTTCTAGTAGCTTGGAAAGAAGGGAAAGTAGAGCTATTTGTCTAGAGTTATTTATCTGTGTAGCATCCCCTCCTTTAAATACCAGAACAATTTTGGCAAGCTTCCAAATCGGGGGGAAAGACGCTTCACATAAACTTCTGTTAAAAAGTTTTGTTTGTGGCAATGCGATTACATTGGCCCCTTCCCTGACCAGTCTGGCCTCAATGCCATCCAGTCCATCTGATTTTGTTGTATTAAGTGATTTTAACTGCTTTCAGATATCCTTCGGGTCCAAAATATTAAATCTAAGTTGCAGACAGCTATCAACTTGAGTATCAAATATTTTTTTTTCTCTATCAGGGAAAACATTAGGCTCCCTACTAAGGCTCTCCAGTAAAGGTAAGTTAGTGAAAAGAAAGTAGCGGGGACAGGGCTGCAGCCCTCTATGCATGTAGGCTTTGGCTAGCGGATAAAGGGTGGCTATACATGAGACCCCACTGCAAACAAGCTGACACAGAAAATTTGTCAGACCAAAACAAGGTACAGGTAACCAGTGGATAAGCAATCATCATGCCACCAGTAACTATAACTGTTTCCTTTTTTTATAACTCCACTTTATTCAAAGATATGAAATATTCGAAAGCCAATTACAACTCATTATTCCTTACAAGCTGCTTTCTCAGTACAGTATATCTTATTACACAAGCATGTTAAAGACATTTTATAACAACTTAAAACACTACTGAATAATGGTAAAGTTGTATAATCAGTAAAAACACTCTTTTTCAAGGGTCATCAACCAGATACACTACATAAGAACCACACCCCAGTGGTCCATTAAAAAGAGAAAGGGGAGAGAAAAAGGTAGAGGATAAAAATTCCCATACTAGGCCATCTTTCATATGGGGGCAGAGGGCAAGCCCACAAGAGGAAACTGTGCATCCTAAGGGAGTTCGTGAGGCTCAACCAGGACAGTCCAAGGGGTCTCTAAATAGTAAAGATCAAGAAAGGAAACACCTACCCCCTCCCACCAAACCCTGGGTATTAAGATGAAAAAAAGTAAAATAAAGTAAACCACGGCAGTAAATCAGATAATCCAGGAAGCCAAGGGACAACATAGTCAATCATTACCTGGTGCTGAGTAAGTCTCACCCTCTAGTCCCCGCAGACCCTCCTCCCAGATATGCCACAGGTGCCACCTCTCCATGAACTGTTCCTCTCGCAAATATAGCCTGTCTTTGAGCATTTCCATCTCACAAACCTTTCACATGCAAGTGGACCACTCAGAAATTGTTGGTGGATCTTTCTGAAGCCAGTGGGCAGTAATGCACTTTAAAGCCACTGCTAAAAACACCATGGCTTACCTGCGCCTGTCAGAGGGCATTTAAACCACTGTAGGGAACCCTAGCACCCAATCTGTAAAGGTATCTGGGATATCACAGTGCAATACGCATGTGACCACATCTTGGACAGCGGCCTGGAATTTACCCTGTTTGGAACAACCAAATAAAATGTGCCAATGTGAGCCCCCTCCGCACTCTCTCCAACCAGCTGCAGTGTTAGGAGTGTGGAGGTGTTTAGCAACCATGGGCTTCCTGAGAAACCAAACCAAGATTTTCCAGAACAACTTGCACCAAGCCAGGGAGGAGGTGACCCTCCATCCCAACCACAGATGGTGATTCCAAGCATTAGCTGGGATAACACAAGCTGCCTCCCCTTCCCAAGCCAGTTTTGCCTTACTAAGTGAGTGAGTCCCAGCGGTACTCAGTTTTCTATATAGGCCCGAGATGCACTTTGTTCTCTCCCCTCCGGTAAAGTTACTACTCACTATATAAAATCCTCCCAGGGGGCCAAGGAACAGTCCAGCTGGGTTTTATTAGTGCCACTGAGAATGAAGTGATGTACTTGTAGATATCTGTGAAAATCTTGGGATCCCAAATTAAATCTAACCTGCAGGGCTTGAAAAGGTGGACATGAGCCCTGCCCCATAATCTGGGCAAAATGGGTCAGCCCACTCAGCTTCCAACTGGCATACCCCTGGTCCAAACAGGGAGGCAGAAAATTTGGATGATAATGTACCAGGGATAAAGGACACAAAGAGGAGCCCAGTGCCAACATACATATGCACAGGTCCAACATGCTGGACCTGTGCATAACCATTAAGGTGAGCTTGACTCTGGGTTCATGACCATTTTAAGGTATTCTGGAGCAACATGGGACAAGGCTAATGTAAATAGTGGCTGTCCGCCATAGTCCATATCCTCCACAGTGTACCAACCAGAGGAATGGTGTTTCACCCACATGAATACAGCCATCATCTGTCCAGCTAGATAGTAAAGGCAGATGTCTGGTAGGGAAAGCCCCCGTCTCACAGGAGTTCTAAATTTGATGGCTTACTCAGGGCCTTCCACCACCTCAGACAAATGCTGGATACCCCAAAGCAGCTGCATCTAATAAGATAAGGGAATTGGGCTGGCCCACCAGTGCAACGGTTGGATTTCTGCTTGCGACGCTGATGACCTGAGTTCGGGAATGGACCTGGGAGTCGGAGGAACAGCAGGGAGGAGAAGGATCAGCCATACTGGGGACTGCGCTACTTCTCTGGGGAGATGGGGGAAAAGAGTGTCTGGTGCTTATGAACCCCTGGTGGAAGCTAGGGGATACCACTGCAGCTGGTGCTGTCATCTTGTGGGTTCCAGGCAGATGCGGACATCATTGCACATCCCGGCCCCCAGGGATCCACATCGCCATCTCCCCCTGAGTGCTCCCTTCTCACCCTGATTTCACTGCTCAATAACCTGACAAGGCCTATGGCTGCTACCCCTTTTCCCTGCCCTTTGCTCCCTCTCTCCGTCCCCTATTTCTCCCTTCCTATATCCTGCTTACCCCAATCAGCAACTTTGACAAAGCCTCTGGCTGCTACCTACTGTATCTCTCTAGGTCTTAAAAGCCTACTACCTTCTCATCTTCCCTTTTATTTTACTTACACTCCTTTCTCTCATTTTGGAAAAATCTTGTCAGTCTATGATGTTTTATGCACTGTCACTGTATGTTAGAAACTCAATTTGTTAGTTCCTCCTATGTCTATTTGTAACCTTCCCCACTGACGTGGAACCTTTGTAAATGAGCTGCACTGTGCTCAAAGGTATTTTATAATCCAATATTGAACAAATAAATAAATAAAAACAATAGCGGCCACCATTCATGATGCTCTGCTTCCTGTGGCCCCATTCACCCGCTGTGGCACTCCTGCACCGCGATCTATCCCATTATCCACTCTGCCTGGCCAACCCTGTGCCCCGCCCTGGGGGGCAAACCAGGGAGGCAATGTTGGCAGGCGGCTCTACCAGCATCCTTCTTCCGTGATCACGGGCTCACACCGGTCAGGTAGCCCTGCCTTGGGGGCAATCCAGGGGGTATTGCATATGCTGGAGGTAAGTCCTTGGGGTGAGGAATGGGATCTGAAGGGGTGGCAGGGGCTGAGCTGCTCAAAAACAGGCCGCCACGCATAAAGCATATTAAATTTAAGGGAAAAAAAAGATAAGGAATTGGCAGGGATAAGGTACTGAAGAGAAACAGGTACCGTGGCAACAGGTTCATGTTCACAGTATCTATCCAGCCAGCTACAGAGAGTGGAACGTTGCCCAATGGGCTACATCCCACTGGACAACATCCCCATAATTTCCGGTAATTGATATCTAATAATTTTGTAAGATCTACAGAGATTTGAATGCCCAGGTAACAACTTTGATTATGTGGCACCCATGCAAACGGAACACTCTCCTTAAAGCCTGCCAACTTGCCCCACTCAATCTGAGGCTCTCCAATTTCACGCGGTTAATTTTATAGTCAGACAACTGCCCAAACTGGTCTAAAAGGGCAAGGAGTCGGGGAACAGATTTCTGGGGTTGGCTTATAAAGAAAATAACTGTTTCTTTTTTAAACAGCCAAGCTCTCACAACATTTGGCTGGGGGGGTCAAAATCAATCAGCTGGTGTATGTGACACAGCAGGATTACCAGCTCCATGTAGAAGCAGCAGATGTACACTCTCCCAAGTTGCCACTAAGTCTGCTGGGTCAGAGGGCCAGAGCATGGCTACTAAAAACATGCCAGCTGACTAGAGCAGAAGAAAACAAAACACTGTACAGCATATAGCACAGGAAAATGTACAGCTGCAAAGCCAGATAAGCATGACAGACCCTTCCCTCAAGCAACAGGGATGTACCCTTAGCTGGAGATGATTGCTCCAACCAAATTCAGTTTGGTGCTATAGAACAATTCCACAGATAGGGCTACTATCAGGTGGAGTTAGGACTGGATGGCATCCAGTGCGTGCAGGACACAGCAACTAACAGGGTTATATCCAAGGTAATGGGGATGTACCCCAGGAAGGAAAAAGGGAAATGAAATACACAGTTTTTCTTGTTGTTGTTGCTTTTGTAGGTTTTTAAAACTTTGTGTGTTGTTTTTTTAATATACATATGCCCAAGTCCCAAGAGGGGACGACAACAAGGCAAGTGGCGTATCACACAGAAGTGTATGCCACAGGGTGGACTAACAAGAGGCCCTGGCTGCAGAGGAGGGGGATGGTGAGTGGGTGTGGCACTCAACAGAGATTTTCTTAAAGATTACCAGTTACAGGAAGTACGTAACTTCTGTTTTCCCAAAATCAATCTTCTCTATTGAGTCCCACTAATGGGTCAGAGTATCAAGCTTCCTTACTAAATGAGGGAGGAGCCGGAATGCCCTGAAGGTACAGAATACCCTCAGCCCTCTGAGTGGGGGAGAACACCTGAAAGAGGGGATCATACAGGTCTGGCAAGACCTATGACTGGTCAGGTCCATGCGGGTGCTCTGGTGGCACAGGAGTAGTAAGGTGCCCCTAAAGTTCATGCCTGACCCTAGGGGAGAAAAAGTGAGCCCCCTAGAAGTGTGAGTTAAGCACCCTGCGCCATGCCAAATATGCCAGCCATGAGAGTCATGAGTAGTGAAGCCATGCCATTCATCTAATACAGACTGCAGTTCCTGCCAGTCTAAAGGCCACCTCACAAGATGCCTTTGAATGCTACCTCTAGACCATGGACAGAGAGAGAGAGAGAGAGAGAGAGAGACACAGAGGTCAAAGGCCTTCCTGACTGTCTCACTTGGAGGCAGTGCAGCTAAGAGGCTGTGTAGCTGCAACCACAGGTGACAACTATAAGTTGCCATATGGACCTGATGTGCTGAAATGCACATTAGGGAGCAAGAATGAAGTAAAAACATTCCACTCTTGAGTATCTGTGAGAACAGAATCTGCATCTGGGGTCGGTCATGCCTTAGGCTCGAAGGCCTGGTTGGGGTCTGCAGTACCTCAAGCCTTAAAGATGGGTGAGGTACAGGTGGGGTCTGCAGTACCTGAACCCTTAAAGATGGGTGAGGTACATCACCTGCAGACTCTGTAGGTACACAATACCACACTTGGAGGTCCCTGGGGATGGTAAGGGTGGCAAAGGAAAGCCTACATAAGGGCCTGGATGCCTCCTCTATGGTTCTAGGCCATGTGGGAATGACAGCAGTGTCTGAATTCGGAAGTTCTAGGAGTCCCAATAGCAGGATGACCGGATCATGGCTTGTACATGCCTGAAACTCAAGTGCTTGGAGCATTTCCACTAATTACTGCAGGTAAAGAACATCCTCAGCACAGAAAACCAGGTGGAAGGATGATTCATTGTCCTTGTGAGGAGGAGGACATTAATGGAAAGGAAGTGCTGGCTACGGAAAAGGTCAGTGCTAGGGATGGAGCCCTGAACTGGGCCCTGTCTGACTCCCTGCACCACTGATCTACGGCACTGACCCAAGTCGTTAATTTCACATTAGTGGCCCTGAAGGGGAATAGAACATGGACAACCTCGCAAACATCCAATGAGACCCTTCTAAAGGGAACTGAGGCTTATGGCCTCATGAACCTCAGCCTGGGCTGTGGAACTCAGGCGGTGCTCTTGCCCTAGGGAAGGGTTGACCAAAGTTTTCCAGATTGTGGTCCACCTGCATCTAAGGCGTGAACAGATCAGTGTTTGTTGGGGATTCCCCCCAGATTAGGAGACCAGAGTCTTAGAACGGCTCAAGGGAGAAACCCAGTGCCAGACCATCATCTGTTCCCTAGCTGGTGCCACCACTGATACTGGACTAAGAGCCAGTGACAACCACAGAAAAACGAGTGTCTCCATCACTGTCCTCCTCAGTGTTGCCCTCAACACCATGTTCAACATCAACACTGATGATGGGCCTAGTGGTGTCCCCTTCCTCGGTGTCGCAGACAACATTGGGGTCAGAGACGAGCACCTGGTTGCCATCTCTGCTATTATCGTTCTCAATGCCAAACCTAGACCTGGCCCCAAGACCACTGTTGGCACCATTGCTGGATTAGGAGCCACCCCATTCCTTGGTGTCACTAGTGACACTGCAGTCAGGAAAAGGTTGCGAGTTGGCTCAGGCACCAACATCGGCCATGGTGTTATGCCCTCCCATAACACCAGAAAGAGTTTCAGGAGAGGCCCAGCACCATCTTACATTCCACCCACAGCATTACCTCCATGAATGGCGACAACAGCACAAGCAGTGCCAGAACACAGCATCGAGGTGCCCTCCATTGTGGACAGGGCACATAGCCTCAGCCCCACCAACTGAGACATCTGTTGCTTTGGGTAAACAGACTGTGAAGGAGTCGACTGCCCACCAGATCCAACCACCAGGGCCTTCAATACCTCAGTACAGTGAGGTTCCAGGAGGAACCAGTACGTCCTAAGGACCCAGAGGGTCCATGAAGTGGCCCAGGGACGGGATGAAAGACCTTACCTTGGAGCACCTAGTGCATTGCCTGCCTCCAAAGGTTGGGATCAATCAGTCCCACCTTAGCATGTGGTTCTTCAATATGTGGCCATCCACAGAGAAGCAGACATCACAGGAATCCATGACATGCTTTGATCCAAGGTAGGTAAAGCACAGCTGATGCCAGTCTGTGGAAGCCATTTTACTCACACAGGGGCACGGATACATAATGGGTGGTTTCATACCTGCAACCCCTTAGATTTGGACTTTGGCATCATAGAAAATAACAAAAAGAGAAGGTAGATGGTGTCATCCTCAAAGAAACGACAGTGATGCAGTTAGAAATTGAGGCGACTGTTTCAATGGTGCGCAACTGACGTCAGGAAAAGCAGAAGTGAGGTAGGTGTAGGAGCTGATGATGGTTACTGGCAGGTGTGTGGCACCACATGGGGGCATGCAGGTGCTGCTGCCAGTAGCTATCATCAGACCCCTGGTCAAATATTTACTCCCTCGGGGTCCTAATGTCTCTGGCTCACACCCACTAGTTTGACTCAATAGAGAATACTGATTCTGGGAAGGTCTGACTATGTCAGTCGCCAAGTAGAGTGCTGGTTTATACATCACTCCTAGTACAGTCAGGTAGAAAATCTTTTAATTAGCAAAACAAAAAGGAAAAAAAATACTTCAGATACAAGAAGTGATCATTCCTTTCACCCCCTTACAGGAGGAAAGATCCAAATATGTCTCTGTAAGATGGGAAGCAGTAATGCGGATTTCCCAGCAGCTTAATTTCTATAATCAGCAGATGAAGGATATACATTTAACATTCTAATCATTCCCTCAGTAAGGAAGTTTCTATGTACTGCATTAGCAATGTAATGAAAACTGGGACCGGACTCAATCCACAGTGCATAAGGGAATACAGGTGTGGCATGGAGGGTACACAACCTAAATCCCAACGACCGTAGATCAGGGAGACCCAACCGTAACGGGGTTACATGCAGCGCTATCAGCCCATTATGAATGAACATTATAAACACACCAGCATTCTAGTATTTTGCACAGTCTACTTGTTCAGAGGGATATTATGCCATCTACAAGACAATATTAAATCAGCAGTAAACATTAGAGACAGAGAGCATAGCTATATCACTATAGCAAAATAAGCACCTCCTGACTCCTCAGCTTAATAATATATTATCAGACATGTAATGTTTCAAAGCCTGATTGTGTCCAGGTACGTAGCACTGGAACAACTTATGGCCATTATTCTGAGTCGCTACAGCTTTGGAAGTGACCTTTTGCACGTTCAAGGGACCACATGCCAGATGCATTCAGCATGAGCCTGACCTCATGTAATGAGGGTTCCCTTTTTTGTCAGACTCAATTTGCTTTGGTAATAAAAAACACCTTAATTAGAGGATAGGCGAGGATAAGAAAGGGTTGAAAACATTTCTGTTCCAGCAAGCTTTTATTGATTGATTAATATCTGGGGATATTGATTAATATCTGGGCCCCACAAGGCCTTTGACACTGTGCCACATAGAAGGCTATTACACAAACTGGGGAATATGGGTGTGGGTAGGACAGTAGTGTGGTGGGTAGGTAACTGGCTGGGCGGCAGGACACAGAGGGTGGTGGTAAATGGCTGTCACTCCACAGAGGGAAGAGTGACCAGTGGGGTACCACAGGGATCAGTGCTGGGATCGGTCCTATTCAACATCTTCATCAGTGACATTGTGCAGGACCTAGAAGGCAGAATTTCACTGTTCGCTGATGACACAAAGCACTGTAACAGAGTAGACACACCAGAGGGTGTAGACAGAATGAGAAGGGACCTGCAGAAACTTGAAGAATGGTCAGGGGGTTTGGCAGTTGAAATTCAATGCAAAGAAGTGCAAGATAATGCATATGGGGCACAAAAACCCTGGCACAATATATCAGCTGGGGGGTGAGGATATAGCATGCACCAAGCAATAAAGGGATCTTGGGGTTATCATCTCTGATGACCTCAAGGAAGGGAAACAGTGTGACAAGGCAGCAGGTAAAGCAAATAGGATGCTGGGATGCATAGGCAGGGGCATCACCAGCAGGAAAAGGGAGGTCATAATTCCACTATACAAGACACTAGTGAGGCCCCACCTGGAGTACAGTGTACAGTTCTGGAGACCTTACCTACGTAAGGACATAGACAGGGTAGAGAAGGTTCAGAGGAGGGCAACAAAGATGGTACATGGATTGCATCACAAGTCCTATGAGGACAAGTTGAAGGAACTGAATATGTACTCCCTGGAGGAGAGGAGGGAGAGAGAGGGGATATGATAGAGACATACAAGTATCTTACAGGGAGGAACAGGGTGCATGAATACACTATTTTTAAGCGAAAAAGATGTTCCAGGACTAGAGGGCATGGGATGAAGTTGGAGGGAGGACGATTAAGAGGAAACGTGAGGAAGAATTTCTTCACAGAACGGGTGGTGGACAAGTGGAACACCCTGCCAGAGGAAGTGGTGGGGGCTGAAACAATCACAGGATTTAAGAATGCATGGGATAGACATAAAGGAATTCTGGAGGTTAGTGGTAAGGGGCAACAGACTTCTAGGAAAACATAAACTGAACTTACAAGCTCAAATGGGCAGACTGGGTGGGCCATAGGCCCTTATCTGCCGACACTGTCTATGTATCTATGTAATAGTGCACTATATAAATTTTTTTTTTTAACTCTATTTTTTCCTTCCCTTCTTGAGTCCTGCCGAACTGTCGCTCCGGCAACCGCCCAGTCCTGGACTCTACCTCCCTGCGTGACCCTGACTGATCTCCTCCCCCCCCCCGACACCGGGCATCCCCTAGGTCTACCCTCTGGGGAAGGGATGCCCCAGCCCAGGGCGCTCTTTCTTATAGGGTTGAGCACAGAGCCGGGGAGGAGACAGGATGAGGAGACAGCCGTGCCCGAATTCTGGGAGTGTGGTCCTTGGGTGGGAGGCGCCACCGCCTATCGGTGGGAGGAATTTACTTGGTTGGATCCCCTGTGGAGCCAGGCTATCAAGGCAACGTACTGCCGTGGCTCCACTCCCCAGGCACATGCCACAACGCTGTGTTTGGCTACCTCTAGCCACCACCAGAGGTCGCTCCTCGAGTGAACGTTATCCCATCCCTTCCCAGGAAGAGAGAGCAGTCCTCTGGATGCCCAATCTCTTCCCTCCCCTGCTGACCCCCGGCACTCCGGGCTCATTCCTGAACCCGGTTCGTCGGTGTGGCGCAAGGTGTGGCGTCCAGTGCCTCAACCCTCAGTGCCACCAGGCTGGCATACTATTTTAAATTTGATAGATAGATTATTGCTCCCAGCTATAGTGATTTTATGTTTGTATTTTACTATGATTAATTGTATTATTTTATTGTACAGCACTCAGAGTCTAAGGAAATGGGCACTTTAAAAGTAAAGTATCTATCTAAATAAAGTATTTATAAGCATAAGTTATGCAGCTAATGGCTAACACTGAGTATTACACATTACATTACATGCTTAGAAGTGATGAAAAATCTGTCTGAAATAATACCTACCTATACTTGGGGAATGGTAAGGCACATTGGCAAGCTGCCTACTCCATTGGTCTACATACGGAAAGGAAAGTGTAACGAACTGAAATACCAGCATCTCAGTTGATAGGACACTGTGATGCTGGTGGTTATATCTTATTGTTCTAGGGGCCCTTATACTATGTACTCTGCTAGCCAGTATTTCTAAGAGACTTTGGATCTCTTGTGCTGCAGCCTTTGGTCTTCCACAGATAGTTAGGAAGTATCCTTCTCCAGTTGTTAGGGAAAACATTTGATTGGGCCTTTGTGCAATGACAAATCTTACAGATACCCATCTGACCATATTCTACAATCTTAAGAATGGATTAATTCAATAAACTAAACATAGTCTCCTGGAATACAAAGGGTCTAAGGTCTCCTGTAAAAAGGAAGAAAGTCCTTAAATACCCAAAACTAATTAAGACGGACATTGCCCTTTTGCAGGAGACGCATCTCATACCTTCCAAGGCAGACAAACTGAACAGGATGTAGGTCAAGGAGGTCTTCCACAACTTAGTCAGACCTGGTTAATCCGTGCCTTGTCATTACATGTACCTAATGATCTGAACAGGGAACTTCTGAAAGGGATGTAGTAAAAGAAAAGGGGTAGCTACACTTTTCAGGAATAGCATTAATTGCAAGCTCTTTCTTAATGCCTTCCTCAGTTAGATGACATTAATCTGTTTAAAGAGACTCACCAAGATAATGCAATTAGCCCCTGCTACATACCTATTAGTGCCTTGCCACCAGAGGATCCATATAACATTATGATGTCCATGAAGTTTTAATAATTAAGCTACATTGCTCATTAAAATTGTAAAAACGGGTCCCAAAGACTTCCCATCTTTTGCTGCCACCCTCCGTCCGTGCTCACTGGGCGATGATGAGATGCCAGTGAGGAGTGCAGAGACACGCTCCATATATGTAATAGAGTAGTATTTCCATCTGTTTTAAATTACATAGGCATTGGTCGAAACGAGGGCACGGGTAGACCAACAAGGGCCTTGTTAGTTGACCGGTGCCCACGTTTCATTGCCAAGTGGCCATTATATCATTTAAAACAGATGGAAAAGCTTCTGCCCAATGCATATAATGGCGTGCACCCCTACGCTCTCACTGGCATCTCGTCATCACACTAGTGAGCACGGGGGTGGAGCGTGGTTGGCAGCAAAAAGACGGGAAGTCCTTGGGACCCAGTGTTTACAATTTTATGAGCAATGTAGCTTTTTAATTACTTAAAACTTCAGGGACATCATAATGGTATATGGATCCTTTGGCGGCAAGGCACCAATAGGTATGGTGCAGAGGCTTATCATTGTGGATCTCGTTAAGAGTTTATCCAAAGATTTGTGTGTATTTGTTAGATAACCTGCAAGAAATATATTTATTTACGTGTTACATTTAGGGCAGATTATTTATTTATTTAAACAGTTGGTAACCAGGAAAGGCACACTGAGCCGAAGCTCGATTCCAGGTGCGACCCAGGGGAAGGGGGGATTGGATTACATTCAAATTAGAGCAAGATACATACATTTCGCACATACGTAAAATTTCAGTGGGTTACAGTAGCAAGTGATACAATGGTAAAGAAACAGTGTACAATTTTACAAGAGAGACAGTTTGGTTTTCAGTAATACAGCTGTAAAAACAGTACAGTGGGATTAAACAGTAAAAACAGCAAATATTTGGTAGCTCAGCCTGGGTCATAGGCACAGTTTAGGCCAGGTGTGAAAATGCCTGATGCGGAATCCACAGGTAGCAAGTACATCAAAAAGTTGGATAGAGAAAGTGAGTAGCTGGTGAAATCGTGTGTGCCTGATGGTAGTAGAGTTTAGTCATCTGGAGCAGAGGCATGAGGGTGGTGGAAGAGAATGAAGTAGGTTTTTACAGGTGACATGAGAGGAGGAGCTGGTGATGGAGGGGTTGAGTCTGTTCCACAAACTGGGCAGCCGGTAGGAAAAAGCAGCAAGATCAGATGAGGAAGATGGTTGAGGGATGCTGAACGAGCGTTTGTTTCTTTGCCTCAGCTTGTATGGTGTGATGGCAGTGGGAGAGAGACAGTCTGATAGCTAGGAGGGTAACATGTTGAACCAGAACTTAGATATAGTGTTTAGGGAGTGGATATACCACTTGTGGGACAGTGGGGCAAGTCCGAGGAGAGAATATAGGTCACAGTGATGGGTTCTGTGCAGATAATTTGTCACAAAACAGCCAAAGGAGTTTAGGAAGCTGTCCAGCTTGGATAGGGTGGAACCTGAGGCTGTGCCATAGACCACATCAGCACAGTCGAAGATGGGGAGAATCATTTTATTTAGGACCTAGTGTCTGGGTTGGGGCGGGGAGGGAATCATTGTGCTGATACAGTATACCCAGTTTGGGGCGCAGTTTGGTGACAGTAGCATCAATGTGGGAGGTGTAGGATAGGTTGGGAATGAGCCAAACAGCCAGGTATTTGTACTTAGTGACCAGGTCTAGCGGGGTTCCATCCAGGGTGGTGATGGGGGTGGGTGAGAGGATTTGCTAAGTTTCTGAGCAGTGCCGAAGATCATAGATACAGTTTTGGTAGCGTTTAATTTAAGTTGGTTTTGACCGAGCCATGTCTGGATATTGTTGAAGTCACATTGGAGAGTAAGTTGGACTTCATGAGTTGACGGGCCTGAGGTAAATAGGATGGTGTCATCTGCATATATGTGTATGCTGGATTTTGTGCAGATGGAGGAAAGGTCGTTAACGAAAAGGGAGAACAGGACGGGACCAAGGACAGAGCCTTGTGGCACACCAGCTAGGATGGGGAGGGGAGAGGACAAGACATACGAGATTCTGACAGACTACAATCGGTTGGAGAGGTAGGATTTAAACCACTATAACAAGATGGGGGCTAAGCCAGCTGCCTCGAGTTTAACTAGGAGGGAAGGGTGGGACACGGAACCGAAGGCCTTGGCAAGATCGACAAAAACAGCAGCAGTCAGCAGGCCTTTGTCGGAGGCAGTGTGAATGTGGTTAGTGACCTGCAGGAGAGAGGAGGTGGTAGAATGATGTTTTCTAAAACCTGACTGGTGAGGGGATAGGAGATTGTATGCGGTAAGATTAACAGCACATGTTTGAGATTTTCCTTCACCATCATTATTGGGTTTTTGAGAGCAATTAAACATATCAAAGATTAGATGCATCTATCACAAACCCTCAGGTATGCTGGTAGGAAACTCTGCCTTATGTTCTCAATCTGTATCTTTTATGAGGAGAATTACATCTGAGAGGATGGCTCTTTGAGGGCTACAGGCCATCTGTCTCATTTTAGTGGAACTGGGGTTTACAAGCTACATTATGGCAACAAAGATGTAGGTGGCCAGGCTGCATCCTGACGTCCAGTTTACATTTTGGCAAATAGGCTAAAATTAGTGAGACTCATCTCTCACATGCCCTCCTTCTACCATTAGGTGTAATATATGCGAATGAAATGATTGTAAATACAGAGAATGACAATTGTACTTAATGTATTTATGTATTTATGATGTACCAAAATTTAAAATTCTGCAATACTTATTGTATGATTTGTAAAGACTATGTGTTCAACAAAACTTGAAACAAAAATTTTCAAGCTCATACAGCACAGGATCAATACTGAGGGAGGTGTTGTGGGTCACTCTGGAGACAGGAGCCGCAGTCACTATTTGCACTGTGATGATATAAAGACCTCCAACGCAGAGGGAAGAACTGGACAAGGCATTGGGGGGGGGAGCCATCAGCAAGGTGGCAGATAAAAGAGGGCGGGTGCTGCTGGTGGGGGACTTCAGTCTGCCGGATGTAGAGTGGAGCCTCCCAGCTGCAGCATCGGCTAGAGGCAGGGCTATCCTAGACCCCCTGCAGGGGGCATTTCTCAGGCAACTGGAGTCAGACAGCCCACCTGAGATGGGGCAATACTGGAGGTAGTGCTCCCAAACAGTGACAGTGGGATGCCATCTGGGGGCCAGCGATCATGTCTGGTGTGATTCAACATAAGGACAGCAGCAGAGACAAACTGCACAAGGATGAGGGTCCTGGATTTCAGGAGGACAGATTTTTTTTTTTTAATGGGTGGATGCCTCAAGATGACCTAGCTGGGGGTTACCTGGGTGGGATGGTGGGACAGTTGGCCAAATTAAGGGATAGCATAGTGAAGGCAATGAAACTGTGTAAAATAAGTTGGCAAAAACAGGAGGAAAAAGAGAGCACTATGGTTCTCAAAACAAGTGGCTGCAAAGGCAAAGGTTAAATGGGTACCGTTCAGAGGTACAAAGAGATGCAGAGGGACGTGGATAGGGAGGTGTGCCAGGTAAAGTAGAGGGAAGCAGGCAAGGTGGTGGGGGTGGGGGCACAAATGCATAAACAGAAGGAAGGAAAGCCAAAGAGGTAACCAAATGGGACAAGACTTTGTAGATTTGCACTAAAAATGCCATTTAGAACTCATCATTGTGTACTGTATGCACAGACTCACTGGTTACCTCCTAAGTTCAATGGCTTGTATAACCTGTGCTGTACTGTGGATAACATTTTGAGGTTAAAAAACGATTCTCTATATCTTCTCCTTGATTTTTTTTCTGTTTTTGTACTTTACGTTTATTGTTTCGAATAAACAATGAAGTCATAGTCCAAGCAGTGAAATGACACATGTAAATACAGTGTATAACACATTGAGGTGGCCACTCCTCTTAACATTCATAAAAAAGGAATCTTCTATTGCTTTAAGATATGTCAAGGAGGGTTACTTCAATTACATCATATAAGTAATTTTAAATACTAAATAGCAGTACTTAAAGCCCACGAGCTGCATGGTATAATGCTATCCAGTCCATCAATATGAGTTGCAAGAGTTCTCTATTCCTCATGTGAGGAATTAAAGAGAGTATCCATGCATTCAGCCTTAATATTAGCATTGAAAGTGCAGTCCCCAATATGATAGTGCTAACTTCTTAAACCAAAAATAGTGGAGCTAGTAAATAATATGCAGATATCTTGAGAGCAGGATCTATTGCAACTATCCAAACATAGCTAGCAACTTCCAAACATCAGTAGTGTCAATTAATACAAACGGTGTATAACAAGTAACTGGAGCCCTCTAATTAAGGCATTAGGGAAATGTCCAGAAACAACTATCACCAGAAGTCCTGAGTGGGTACTTACGACCAGTACAGAGATTATAGTGTATTTTAAGAAGGGCTGTTCCCTCTCACTCCTCTATTTACAGGCAATCCATTTATTTTTCATGATTCGTTGTCTTCTGAGGAACCTTCCTTCTGCTCTACTACACATCGCTGTCATGGAGCTTGTTTCTGGGACCATTTCTTTGCATCCTTCAGGTCAGTAAAGATAAAAATCTTGCCTTGATGAGTAATTTGGAGATGCGCCGGGAAAATAATGCTGTGCTGAATTCCCGCTTCGCGCAGGAGCACTCTGGTGCCATCAAATTGTTTCCGTCTCTGCCTGGTAGCGTAGCTGATGTCAGGATACAATCGCACTATTTGCCCCTCACATAGGAGTGTTTTATGTTGTCTGCCAAGAGCCAGTAGGTAGTCTCCAGCGGCCACTCCATCTGTTGCTGCTAGGACCGTTCAGGGTGCTTCTGGATTATCTGGCCTACCTATGGTTGCAATTCGGTAGGCCTTCTGGATCCCCTTGATGCGTGTGGTGACATCTTCACTGAATTGCTGTTGCTGTAGCCAGTCATGGAGGAATAGAACTAAGTGGTCACCTTTGCAGCCTTCCGGGAGACCTAATAATCGAACGTGCATTGCCCTAGTTTGGTTCTCAAGGGTCTCCAACCTTGTTCTCACATGACCATTTTCTTTGATCACTGACGTGATTGCTCCCATGGCTGCGTCAGCCCTTTCCTTAGCCTCCGCCATTACCATTTCCAGTGCCGATTCTATGCTAATAACTCAATTAGCAAGACCATCTATTTTAGCGAACAGTCCCGAAACTGAGGAGATCAGTCTGTTTATTTTTAAACCTAAAGACTGTAGCGTTTCCTCTCCCTCTGTCTCCAGGTCTGTAGCCTGGTGGTGGAGCATGGACCGCCTGGCTGTTACACAGCTAGCATATTTAGTCTTTGCTCCATCATGCTGGCTCTGATCTTTACGTGGGTTTCCCATCTTTTAATGCTAGTTATCCCACACAGTTGTAGCCACTCAAATATGACTTATTTCTCAAAAAAGAAAACACTTTTATTAACTCCCAAAATGGAGTACTGTGCAGAGCACTATCTAAAGGCTGCCATCTTGCTCAGGCTCCACAGCACCCCTTCCCCCCCCTTCTCCTTGATTTTAAAACAGAATGTAGGCAGTTAAAGAGCAGCTGATGCCATTAGGACAGCTATAACAAAACATAACATTTAGACACAGTTCAGCTTGTATTTGGCATTAGTTCTGTATTTCTCCTCCCCATTATTTATTACTGAGGCCATTTGCATGAAAATGGGATCTTTGCTTCTGAAGCGTTCATCTATTCCTGTTACTTTCTCCCTACCTAAGGTCATAATGCTCTATTTGTGAGATCACAATTATTTCCATGGCAACAGATTGCAATGAATATAGTCTACCTTGACTTTAACAAGGCATTCAACTACCACACAGAAGGCTGGTTACAAAGTTAAATTGCATGGGAGTAGGACAGGAGGTAGTAAAGTTTGTAAAAAACTGGCTACATGATAGGACACAGAGGGTGCAGGTAAACGGTACATTATCCACACAATAGGAGGTAACCTGTGGGGTGCCCCAGGGCTTGGGGCTGCTACTATTTATCATATTCATTGCTGACATTGTAGAAGGGCTCGAGGGGAAAATGTGTCTGTTCGCAGATGACACCAAAATATGCAACAGAGTGGACTCTACAGGAGTGACGAGAATGAAGCCGGACCTAGAGAAACTGGAAAAATGGTCCGCAACATGGCAGCTGAAACAACGCAAAAAGTGCAAGGTCATACACATAAGTAGGAACAACCTAAGAAATGACTACTACTATTGGGGACTAACAAAAGCTAATGAGGAATGAGATCTGGGGATCATAATAATAGACAACCTGAAGGTAGGAAGACAGTGTGAAAAGGTGGCTCTAAAAGTAAGTAGCATGCTGGGTTGCATTAGGAGAGGGATCACAAGTAGAAGGAAGAAGGTGGTTCTGCCACTGTACAGGGCTCTGGTTAGGCCCCACCTGGAGCACAGGGTACAGTTTTGGAGACCATACCTCAGAAAGGACATAGACAGGTTGGAGATGGTGCAAAGGAGGGCAACAAAAATGATTCAGGGACTGCACCAGAAGCCATACAAGGAAAGGCTAAGGGATTTAAACATGTACTCCCTAGAACAGAGGAAAGAGAGAGGGGGACCATGATAGAGACATTTAAATACATCAAGGGTATAAACAAGGTTCAGGTGAAGGAACTTTTTAATCATCAAGAAGGCAGTATAAGGTGAGGGCATGATCTGAGACTACGAGGGGGCAAGTTCGGGATAAATGCCAGGAAGTATTTCTTCACAGAGAGGGTGGTTAACACCTGGAACAGTCTGCCCCTGGAGGCCTTTGGGGCCAAAACTATCAGGGGCTTTAAGCTAGCATGAGATACGCATAATTGCATCATTATTCAAACTGAGTAATCAGAGAGGGGGGTATCAACTGACAAATACAAGGCAGACTAGATGGCCCTTGCAGTCTCCTTCTGCCGTCACTTTCTATGTATCTATGTGATGTCACAACAGAGGGCTACAACATGAAGTAGGAAGTAATCTAAAGAGGCTGATGAACTCTAAGGGATTTAGAGCATGCTTCCATGCAAATTTCTCAGTAATGAGTAATGGGGAGGAGAAATCTATTGAATACATTTAGAATGCAAGCTAAATTGTACATAAATATTACAGTATGTTTTTCAAAGTTTTCTTTGAGGTGTCAGCAGCTCTTTAAGATCTATGGGAAAGCATTTGTTATCAGTCCCAGTTACCTCAGCTGTGATGGGCGAATGTGCTTTTTTAGTTCATGCTACTAAATGCTGGAAAACTTACCAGATTTACTTCATAATGCTAAAAGTCATACAGTTTTCAAACAGCAGTTAAAGTTGTATCCGTTAAAACAGTTGGATTGTGTTTATCTAGATTTTTTTATTGGATATGTTGTGTCTAAGTTAATCCTGCATATTGCATGTACTCATCTTAAGTATTCATGACTAACATACTGGCTGTTTGTAAGAATGGCCCTGGGTCATTCATGAAAAAGTGCCTTGGCTCACTGTACTTACCCGGTAAACAAAAGTAAAATAAATACAAACATACATATATATATATATATATATATATATATATATATATACACACACATATATACAGTATATACATACATATATATATATATATATATATATATACTGTATATATATACACACACACATACGTGCATTTATACAGCGTGATTTTGGGATAAATACGAGGATAAAAATTATATCTAGACTGCCAGTGAAGATAACATTGTTATCTTCATGTTCCTATCGTCATACATTTATCTCCACGTTCCTATCGTCATCCTGATGAAAAGTGAAAGTGTTCACTTTTCATCACATAATCTCTCTTTCCTCTGTCCCTGTACAAGTAACTCCCCAAAAAAAAAACCCACACATCTTCCATCTGGTTGATCCTGCCTACATCTTAACACAAATAATTAAATTTAAACATATCTGGTTGATCCTCGACTTCCTTTCACCCATCTTCAAGTTTAGTGCACCGTGACCGATCAGGCACGCATTGAAATGTGGCGTGACCGAGCGCAACAATGTGAAATCTCAGTTACTGATCAATTATAGAGCCTGTGCTGTAAATTGCTCAAAAACTGTGACCCTTTCCTAATATTGGCTATATTTTAACAGAAGAAGCTGCCGACAACAGTAAGAGAAAGGGGTGAGTCGGCAGCTTCCAGAACTAACAGGCCGAAAGCGGCGAGGTGTCAGTTGCCATAGCAGCATGCTGCGCGCTGGGTCTGCTGTTCTGGCTGCCGACTCTTAATCTTCTACTGTTGCTCTTCGGTGAAAATATAGCCAATAATGAGAAGATCAGACACAGACAATTTAACGCGAGCTCTGACAGTAACAACTCAATATTAATGGCCTATCACCTGCATATTCTACATGCGTTCTGATCGGTCACGTGCACCAAACTTGAAGATGGTGAAAGAAGTCACAGGATCAACCAGATATGTTTAAATTTAATTATTTGTGTTAAGATGTAGGCAGGATCAACCAGATATGTATTATTCAATGACTTTACTGCAGCAACATGAAACAATTTTATTTAAGAATATATGTAATCTGCTCTTTTGAGGACGGGCTATAGAGAGTTGTATTGGGGTGGTCAGGGCAAGGTTAGCCAGAATCCAGACACATTTTGGCATAATAATTTTAAAGTAGCAGGATCAACTACATATATATTTTTAAACAACATATGCATCTGTTGTGCTGATAGACATACTCAGATTTGTGTTGAAACAGCCAACATCTCTATGTAGTGCATGTATTAAGTGCATTTGGAGCTTTGTTGAATGCAGCCCAAAACATACATAGTATAAACCGAATATGACATGGCCCGACTGAAGATATCATATTTATCTTCTTTCAAGGGCAATGACATCAAAATATCTCACGGTGGCTTTGCCACTGCGTAGAGATATCATAGATATCATGTCTCTCGTGGACCAATAAATGATATCTTCAGTCGAACTATCTATCTATATATACATACATATATACATACATACATGCATATATACATACATAAACAAGACCTTTTTAGATACATAAGTGAAAAGAAGAAGACGACAAAGGCAGGGACTGTGAGGGTAGGAAGGACAAGAGACTACGCAGAGGATCAGGAAAAAGCAGATATCCTGAACAGATGCTTCTGCTCAGTCCTCACAGAGGAGAGAGAGGGTGACGGAACACATAGAAACAGCAGGAGCACTGAGGGGAGGGAGGGAGACACAAAGTCCATTCACAGAGGACAGAATACTGAGAGGACTTGTGAATCTAAAAGTGGATAATGTTATGCAGGCTATATGGGGTACACTCAAGGGTGTTGAAGAAGCTCAGGGAGGTACTGGCTGCACCTCTGACAGCTTTATTCAGCAACTCAGTGGAAACAGGAGTGGTTCCAGAGGACTGGAGAAGAGAAGGGCAGATGTAGTCCTGCTTCATAAAAGTGGCAGCAGGGATGAGGCTGGCAACGGTAGGCAAGGCTTCTGGCTTACTCCGGCAGGGAGGGCACAGTTTCCGTGGCAGGTCTGGGACGTTTCCGCGGCAGCATTCTGTGGCACGTCTGAAAGCAGAATTTTATTGCATATCATTTCATTGTATATCATCATAAATTATAATAAAGTATATCACCCATCTATAAATGTGTTCAATATTATTTTATTTGAATGAAAGTGTTATTGGCATTTACAAGTTTGAAAACGTACATTTATTGCAACTGAAACACACTTTTGAACTACTTTGCCATTTGATATTTTTGTTTTACACTGTAGCACAGAAATACCATTCGCTTCATACTTTCTTCTGAGAGGCCCCTACGTCTTCCAACATAAACGGTGTTTTGGATGCTAAAACTACGCTCAGCATCTGCTGAGTTTGTTACACAGTTTATGCACACAAGAGCCAGTTCAGCTAATTTTGGTGTGTGGGCCATGGCAGATTTCCAGAACATGCCAATGTTTTTTTCTCCTTGTCTGGTGCTGACCATGTAGGCATGTACTAGGATCTTTTTGTACATGGTAAACTCCTCCTCCTCTGGCATGTCAGCCCACTCTGGAACAGCTGCAAAAGCATTTTCCATGACACACAAAAGCACAGCCTTCGCAGGGTCAAAGGTTCTGACTGCCTTTTAGGAAAGTCATCCCAGGCTGACCATCCTCTGTCATGTATTTATAGAGCTTTGTGGCGGCATTGGAGAAGGCTTCTTTGAACATTTCCAGCAACTCTTCTTTGACACAAAGTGGAACATCTGGACATCTGGCTTCAAAGAACAAACTGCAGTTCTCAACAGTCAGTTGTTGGTGCAACTCCAGATAAATTTGCAGCTCCTCCAGGATGTCTACAATGCCGGTTGTGACTGGTAATTGAGACCGGAAATGATCGAGCAAATTACAGTTTCATGGGCTTGCCTTCCAGAAATGCCAACTCAATTTGCAGTTTTCTCAATAGTACTACACTGAAGAGAATATCCTGTGGAGACAAAATAATCAAGACATATATTTTAAAAAATATAGTATGTTTGCTGCATTGTGTTACAGTGTGTAAATATGATTGGGTGCTGATATCCAATCCCCTAAACATCCAGGTGGCCGGCACCTTGTCAGATGCCCTGAGTGACCGCTCGCCAACCTTCTGCACTTGGAAGAACAGAGCACGCAAGGTTCCTCCTAGGCTCCTCACAGCTAGAGACTTTTCAAAGTTCACTGAGGACACCTTCCAGTAGTACCTCCATAATATGGACTGGACCCCCATTTGGCTACTACCTGGCCTAGACGAAGTTCTGGAGTGCTTCCGAAGCTCCTTCATCTCAGCAGCCAACAAGTTCGTTCCCCTGAGGAGGTTAAGAACCAAAGGCCGCTGTTACAAGTGGATTTCCCCTGAGCTGAAATTCATGATGCTAATCTGGGACAAGGCCTGGCAAAAATACAAAACCTCAAACCTCCCAGAGGACCTGGTGACCTATAGAACCCAGAGGAACAAGTGCAAGCAAGCAAGCAGCCAAGACTGCGAAATGGGAGTATGTCAAGGGTCTCCAACAGTCCAATCTCGCTGACCCCAAATCATTCTGGTCGCGCATCAATGCCCTGATAAAAGTTAGCAGCACGCCACTCCAGGGTCCAATACAACACAATGGCCATACTCTTAACGATGGGCAAGAAATGGCCTCAGCCTTCAACAAGCTATTTACAACCTGGAAGACTATAAGGCAAGTCTCTCCCCAAGACCCATGGGACAACAACGTATGGGCACTCAGAGTCCAGACAGACCGCTCCTTCATCTAAGACTGGTAAGGGCTAAGGAAGTGCTTCCCCTGCTCAAGTCCATCAAGGAGAAATGCTCAGCCGGTCCAGATGGACTGGACCCAAAACTGCTCAGGGCAGCTGCTCCAGCCATAACGCTCCCGGTCACATGGCTCATTAACAGGTCACTAACTGAAGGGGTTGTATCTAGTAAATGGAAGCAGGCAAATGTGGTTCCCATCCATAAAGGGGGGCTGAGAGAGTCCATAGGAAACTACAGGCCCATCTCTCTACTATGCACGCTAGCCAAAATCCAGTAAAGATTAGTCTACTGCCAACTCAGAGACTGCCTGGAAACTGACAAACTGCTAGAGCATACACAGCATGGATTCAGAAGAAGCCATGGGATGGTCACAGCCCTCAACAGACTCTCAACTGACAAAATAACTGCCTTTGGCAAGGGCACCCCCACCTTGGGCTGTTTTTATAGACCTGACCAATGCCTTTGACCTAATAGATCACTACCTCTTGCTAAGCAAACTAGGTAACCTTGGGCTCAACCAGCACTCACTAGCCTAGTTTGGTAGCTACCTAACGGAGCACTCCCAACAGGTCAAATGGAGAGGTGCTATATCTGAACCACTCATTCTCAAGGAAGGGGTACCCCAGGGATCCATACTGGGCCCTCTCCTATTCACGCTATTTGTCAATGACCTGAACAAACACTGCAGAGGATGTTCGCTGGTCCAGTATGCTAATGATGCAGTGATCTACCAATCCTCAAGTAGCACTGTGGATATTGGGGCCCATCTCCAATCGGACTTTGCATCGCTAGAAACCTAGCTGGCAGAAAACAAGTTAATCCTCAATGCTACAAAAACAAAGGCCATGGTCTTTGGCCCTAGAACACTTGGGCAGGACCAAAACTCTCTACTCTCAATTGTCTCCTCTACAGGTACCATTATTGAGGTAGTGAAATCCCTATAATACCTGGGTCTGAAATTGGACCAAGGCCTTACTCTGAAGCCTCATGTTGACCAGGCAACCAAAACGCTGCACCACATACTTGGCCTGCTGTACCGCCTGAATGCTCAGCTAGTCCCTGAGTCCAGGATCACAATAGTCAACAGCATCCTCCTACTATGCTGCCTCTGTCGTGCAGGGCCCGGGAAAGCAGGAGCTCACTAGAATGCAGGTACTATACAACAAGGTGGCCCACTTCACCACATCATCTCACAAAAGGAGACACCACTGTGAGGCACTGTCCTCCCTCAAGTGGCCATCTCTTACAAATCGAATGCAGTACCTATTGTTATGTAATGCATTTAAGTTACTAAACAGCCTCCTAGACAGTCCGACTGGGCTGCTGGTCCCCAAGAGAATGGACAGACAGCTCCGAACCACTGGGAGAAATCTCCTTGAAATACCTAGGGCACGCACTGCAGTGGGTGACAAATCCTTCACCCACGCAGCCCCGGCGCTGTGGAATAAGCTCCCACAATTATTGTAGGACACGACCTCCTTGGGAATCTTCCAATCCGGGCTGCGGGCACACCACTTCAGGAATAGCACTTGTACATGTGCTAGAACACTGAACAAAAGAGACTAGCTGACAGACCTATTCTGGCCCAGGTCAGTCCAGTCCTCTGCCAAGCGGAGTCAAGTATACTGTACATTGTTCTGATTGTCTGCTAAGTCCATTCCCCATACTAATTACTCTTATTCCTAACGTATGAATGCTTAAACCATACCATGTACTAAAGACCTGACCTCCGCACTGTGATGACCTGATTGTAACCTGTAATGGTCAAATGCTCCTACTTGCTATGTACTTTCTTTATATATGGAATGCTCTACTGTGTAACTAACTCCGGGTCACCCCTGAAAAAGGGAACTTCGGGGTTCAGCAGGCTTACCTGATTATCAAAATTGAATAAATGCATAAATTTGTAATAAACAGTAATTACAATTGCAAACAGTTCTTGCAAAATCAATAAATTAGTTTTATTAAATTTTTTTAATTATTCAGATTTACTTTTAACACTAGATGGGTGCTGCATGGGTGTTTTGAGAGATCCGGTTCCTTTCCTACAAAGGACTTGCGATGAACAACATGACTGTGGTGATATGTTGCTGCCAGGAAATACAAAGTCTATCTAGTCACTCAGGGGTCTGCTGGCATTGTTGCACGCCTGCCAGGTGCTGCAGCTATAAGATGTTACAGGTAGTGATTCTTCCTTCCACTTGGCAATGAAAAATAATTTTCAAAATAGTTTCACGTATTTCATTGTCAGGGCAAATGGCTTCTTGACTGCCCCTGCAACCAAATCAATGATGTGGGCAAGGGCAAGTGACCAGACTTGGGTTTGAATCCCATAGCTTTCACTTGCATACTGTGGGACCCTGAGCAAGTCACTTAACTTCCCTGTGCTCCCAGGTCGCTCCTGTAAAAAAGTTTTCAGCTTAGTGTGCTACTCCTGGTTAAACAACTAAATTAAAAAAAAAAATATATGGGTGCAGTTTGGGAGCAAGCCCTGCAGAGTGTCACTGAAGCTTTTTTCATATACGATGCATTGTCTGTGTCATACATTCACACATCATCAAAACAAATGCCATATTCACCGATGGTTTGTACAACTGCCTGTGCAACTGTACTGTGCGAAACAGAGGGCAAAAATTTAGTGGCCAGAAGATAGGGGAGTACCTGTCCTGTTGCATCTTTTTCAAGTGGAGTGGCCAGGATATTGAGAGTGCTCCTCTGCTTCATGTCGCTGGTCTCATACGTGATGACTGCCACCTTTTTGCCTGCTAGTTTTGTTTTATTTCATTTCCTTCACTGGTATAAATGTCTGGAACATAGGAGGCTCTCAGCTGGTCAGCTCCTCATACTGCCCCACCATTCTGTACATAGATGGCAATGAAGGAACGAATCACTTGGTGGTTGACTTTCTCTAGTGGAATATCTGCTTCCATGAATGCTTGGTGAAATCTTGCACAACTTTTATCCGCTCCACCTGGGCAACTGTATTTTTCTTGAGGGACATCACAACAGTTCTTTATTTCTAGGGTTAGCTTAGTGGATCTTTTTTCATGAGTCTTCGATGCAAGGTGGTCTGAGACAGTAGATTTACAGATGTGATCGAGGACTAAATTGTATGAAGTGCAGAACAACTTCCCCACCATCCTCATGAAGTGGATGGTTTTGAAACTGTTGGCAGCGATCTTTTGGAGTCACATACACATACATAAATAGGGGTTTCAGAAACTGCCAAACCAAAAACACAGCACTTTAAGTTAGAGGCTTACCTACATAATGATGTGCTCTGTTTGCATCAGAAATGTGTGTTAATCCATTTTCGTCATGTTTAAATGTTTCCCTCAAATGTAAACAAATCCCCACTTCACAGTCAAACACCATGCTTCAGTAGCTGCCTAAAATAGCTGCGACATCCTCACGCGATAACATCAGTGGAGCGACAGTGCTCCTGAGTGATAATACGGTCTGCATGGGGACCTTACAAATAAACTGTTGAAATAACATTAAGAAAGCATTTTTCCTTCAGATCGTTTGCTGTGCAAGTGTGACAACCTTTTCACACCTGCACAGTAAAGGATTTGAAGAAGAAGCACTTCACTAATTGTTAGTATTATTTCAACAGTTTATTTGCAAGTTCACCAAGCAGACTGTAGAAGACCGGCTTTATTCCTGTGAAGTATGGCATTTTTGATGTGGATCACTAAATAAAGCTTGCTATTCACTATATCCCTCTGGTGCCAACATTGCTTTTATTGGATTTGACTGGTTGTTGGGCACACTGGAGCAGCTGGAGCGGGGTTTGCAGCAATACTGAATATGTAGAATCTCTGTCGTCTCAAGGCAGCTGCCACCACCACCAGGCATTTGGTGAAGACCCTGGGGCTGAAGACAAATCAAAAGGCAGAGCTCTGAACTGGTAGTGTGCTCTCTGGCAGTGGAAAAAGAGAAAGTGCCAGTGAGAGATGAAAACCTTGATATACAGATAGGCATCCTGCACATCCAGAGAGCAGATCCAGTCCCCCTGGTGTAGCAGGGGCATCAAACCCTGAAGGGTAACCATCTGGAACCATTTGAAACTGGTTCCACTGGCTTAAGTCCAGGATGGGGTGAAGGTCTCCCATGTACTTTGGGACCAGGAAGAAGTGGGAGTAGAAACCCCTGCTCTGCTGAAAATGCAGGACTGACTCTATGGCCTTTTCTTGAAGTAAGGCCTGAATTTCCTTCTGGATGAGGGGGATGTGGCCGGGAGGGTACAAGGACTGTGCTGGAGGATTTTCTGGAGGTCACTCCACAAACTCTAAAATGTGGCCATGCTCAATGAGCTGCAACACCCAGTTGTCTGCAGTTTTCTCCCTCCATCTGTCCAAATGAAGGGAGAAGTGATCACCTACAACTGCCTCCTGATCTACAACTGGAGGAGGGGGTCTGGCAATGAGTCAAGAGGTGGGAGCAGTCGCTGGTTGGGCTGCTGCTGCACCTCGGGTGCTGCAGGTGGCAGTGGGAGAGGGAATGGGAAAGGCTTTTGCCACCTTGCACTTACCCTGGGCTTTGGGAGGAGCGTGGGCCTGCCTGTGGGAGGAGCGACAAAAAGGAGCTCACTGCCCCAATTTTGGCTGGGTATGATACATGGTGCGGATGGATTTGAGAGCTCATCCAGAGTCCTGGAGCTCAGAGATGATATCCTGAATGTCTCCTCCGAAAAGTTTGAAATCTCTGAAAGGGGCATGCATTATATTGGACTCTGGGTGAAGCCCTAGACCATTAGCCAGGAGTGACAACTCATACAAATGTCTATGACTGCTGCTTGACCAGAGGCATCTACCGCATCATAGGCAGCCCCTTAGGATGTGGGTACCGATGTCTGAGCCTGTCTTGAGGGTCTGCTGCTTAGAAGGCTCACCCAGCATGTCTAGGACTGCATCCATGGCCTAGTCCCAGAGGAGATTTTTAAAGTGCACCATTTGGACCAAGTAGCTGATGGCCTGAATGGTTAGGGTGGCAGAGGTGAAAGCACGCTTGCCCATCTAATCCAGCTGTCAAGACTCCCTGTCAGATGGGAAGGAGCTGAGGTGTTTTGGCCTCTTGGTTCGGTCGTGCACCGCATTAATGATGACCGAATCAGCCTTGGCCTGTTCTCCAAAGTACGGTTTGCCAGCTGGTGCATGGTAAAGCCTGTCAGCCTTTTTGGACACCGCCAGGACCATGTTGGGATGGTTCCAGACAGCCCAGGTAACATCCTCATAGGAGTCTATTGCTGGAGGGACCACCAAAGGAAGAGCATTGGACTGCCATAGGTAAATCACCAACCGACACTGCTCAGGGTCCTGCTCTTCTGTCTCTCACCCCATAGTGGCTTGAATGTGCCACATGATGGCCATGGAAGTGGGATCATCTGTGGGGGAATTTGGGGATGTTACTCATCATCCCCTCCGCTTCTGAGGACTCCGGACGTAGAGAGGAAGATTCACAATCTACACTCTCATCTGTATAGTCCATACCATCATCCCCACTATCATCGGGGTGATGGTCATCTGTGTGGCTGACTATCCCCAAATCAGACCTATCCCTGGGGTGCAAGAAGCACTATGGCCCGGCCAAACAGTGGATGGGGAAATGGGCTCCAATGGAGGCCTTTGAGGGGTGGCTGGCACCAGTCTTCTTAGTGTATGGACCTGCGTCTGCATGAAAGACTACAAGGTCAAGTGCAGATCTTGATAATCAAAGGGGACAGATGCTAGGCCCATGGGCATTGGGTAACTGTAGACCAGCACTGGTCCCAGAGGTGTTGGGTATGGGTAACTTGGTGCTCGTCCAGCAGGTGCAGGATAGGGATAGGCAGGTGCCAGACCTGCAGGTGCCAGCATAGGTTACACCAGTTGAGGTCCTACAGGCACAGGTTGCAGTAGGACAGGCACCAGCCCCACTGGTGCAAGTTGCGAGGGTGCAGGCTCAAGGGACACCAGCTGAAGAAGGGCTAGTGTGGGCCCAGTGGGTACTGGCTGTGGAAGGCCAGGCATAGGACCAGCGGACAGAACAGGCAGGGGCAGTGTGGGTCCTGCGGGCTGTGCTGAAGGGAGAACGGGTGCAGTCCTGGTGGGTGTGGGCAAAGATAATACTGGAGGGAGCTCCACAGATGCCAGCTGTGGAGAAGCAGATGCCAGAGTGGAGGGCAACCCACCAGGTAAAGGCTAAGGAGACACCGGGCCCAAGGAGGTGCCGGTGTCCTGCAACATCATCTCCTGAAGAGGAGGAGCAGAACTGGTGGTGGTCCCAGAGGATGATACCGGTGCTGGGAACATGGGTGTCAGGGGAATGGCAGTGAGGAGACTGGTGTCCGCCGCACCCATGCCAGCCTAAGAAACTCTGGCTGAGCCACCTGATTGTATGCCTGCTGCAAATAAGGGTCTGAACAGCAGGGGCTGGAAAGCAGGATATGAAGTACCCTGACTCGGGGAGCCGCTGCCCAAGAGGGTAACCCGGATGGGTAGCTGGTCTGCTGGTAGCCCTGCAGAAGTTAGTGCATGCTGGGCCGAGAAGGTTGACCCCCCTGAGGGAGGAAGACAGTTTCACGGTTGTAGACATCTTGTGAGGGGACTGCGAGCAGGAGACAGACCAGAGTCAGTCCCGATCCTTATCCCAGTGCTTGTGTTTCCTGCTGGCCTTGTCCCAGGGCTTTGAGGACAAAGACCCAGAGGACTGGGCTGGGGACACAGAGCAGCTCCTGTCCTGCAGCTCCCGTTCCACTGAGGTGACCTTCTGCTTAAGGAGATGGTTGTCCAAGATCTTCTGGTGACGTCTCTTGGTGGCCTGGTTGAATCCCTGGCAGACCTCTCAGGCTTGGACATCATGGTCTGCACCTAGGCACAAGACACAGGCAGAATGGTCGTCCTTGTCCGGGATCAGTTTTCCGCAGATACACTTCATGGAGCAGTTGGATGCTGAAGAAGGTTTAGAAGACATAAACAGTGAGGTGAGAACACAGAAATGTTGATGTTAAAACTGAGTTAGAATTGAAAAATAATAAAAATGCGACAAACGCAGGACATGGCGGTTGACTGCAGCTGTGGTGGTTGCAGTGGTCCGATGTGGGTTGGTCAACAGTGGAAAAAGAAGTGAGAAGGGTATGGAGGCCGCCCATCTTTATAGCACTGGTTGACATCAGTGGTTGACGATGGAGGTGGGCGGCCCCTCTGGTAGACTGCTAGCTAGAAAGTTTCCATATGGCCCTACTGCCTGGTTACTATAGTCCTACTGGTGATGGCCTGCTGCAAGAGATGCCTTCGAAGTAAGATCTGAGGCCCCAAAACCACCATCCCAGCATGAATCAAGGTCAATGTGGTAATGGAAGATGAAGGTGTGTGCTGACTTCCAGGTAGCAGCCCTGTAGATCTCCTGGATAGGGACATCCCTGGAAGCAGCCACCAAAAGGAGGCTCCCTACTAGCCAACCTATAGCAGAGGTCGATGCAGAAGACAATCAACCTGCCAATCGTCTGCTTACCTGCCGGTCTGCCAGGTGCGGCTTCGGCGTAGGTGACAAAGATCTGGCAAACCTCTTCCCGAATTCCAGTCTTTCTGTGTAATAAGTGAGGGCTCACCACGGGTCGAAAGTGTTTAGCCTGTGCTCAGCCTCCAAGACAGGATTGGGGAAGTACATCAGGGAGTTAATCACCTGGTTAAGATAAAACTCTGAAACAACCTTCAGAAGGAACTTTGGGTTGGGGCAGAGGACAACCTTGTCCCTGTGGAAAACCAAGTATGGAGACTACACCAAGAGCACTTGGTGCTCACTGATCCTTCTGGTGTAGGTGAGAGCCACCAAGAAGGTAGTCTTCCATGACAGGTGAAAGATGTCACACCTGTGCATTGGTTCAAATGGCTTGCCCACGAGCAATACCAGTACATAGGTTACATAGGTTGTTTCTCAGCTTTATAGAGACCATTATAGCTTGCTTGAATTCTAGGGGTACCCAGTAATATTGTTACTAATCAGGTAACAGTCTAAGGTGTGCTTGAAAATGTCCATGGTTTTGCTTGCTACCACTCCTACTGGGAGTTCGTTCCAAATTTTAACCACCCTCACAAAGAACCAGCGTTTTCGCATATGTTTGTTATATCGCTTGCCTTTTAACTGTAGGGGGTGGGCTCTAGTATTCTATTTCTGGTCTCTCAAGGTAAGTCCCAGCTGCTCCCATAGATGTAAATCTGAAAGTGCTCTAAAGATCAGACATATGTCCCCCCTTAATCTACGATATTCTAATGAATATAGCTCAAGATTTGCCAGCCTTAGTGCATAGTTTTGACCCTGGACCTCTTTAATTCTCCGTGTGGCCCTTCTTTGGACTTTCTCCAGGGCTTTTATATCTCCCTTATTCCCAGGAGCCCAAAACTAGGCACAGTACTCTATGTGAGGGTGCACCAGAGAAGTACAGAGGGTAAGCAGGACTGCCTCCCTCCTACTCTTAATATGTCTGTGGATACAGCTCTAAATACCGTTAGTTTTTTTAATCATCTGGTTGTAATGTAATTTGAATTTGAGGTCATTTCTAACCCTTATTCCCAGATCTTTCTCATCCTGTACTATCTTTATTACCTGCCCAGCTAATGTGTAATTCATCAGAGGGTTGTTTTTACCCAAGTGCATCACTGTGCACTTCTCAGTGTTGAATAGGGATTTTTTTCCTTGGGTCCAAGCTACAAGTTCCCCTAGTGCTTCTTGTAATATCACTGCATCCTTGTGACTATTTACTGGGAAACCTTGTCATGTGTCATTCGCAAATTTAGATAGCCATACTTCAGCTCGAGGCTCCATTGTAGAAATATACAAATTAAAATGGCAGGGACCCAGCAGAGATCCCTGAGGCACTCCGCTAGTCACGTCTTCCCAACCGAAGAATTCTCCCCAATGCAGATCCTTTGTCTCCTTCCCGTCAACCAGACCCCAATCCATCTAGATATTTTTGGCTGGACTCATAGTTCTTTAAGGCTTCAACCAGCTCCTCATAGGGACTTTGTCGAAGGCCTTGGCAAAGTCCAGAAATACAACGTCCACCGAGTTACCACCGTCTAGGGCTCTGTTGACTTTACCATAGAATTCTAACAGGTTAGTTTGGCATGACCTGCCCCTTGTGAATCCGTGTTGTGTCTCATCCCCAGCCCCTAACAGATCTATATCATTTCAAGATCTTGTCCTTAACTATGTCTTCAATTATCTTTCCAAGGCCTGAGGTCAGACTGATAGGTCTATAGTTACTAACCTCCTGCCTGGAACCTTTCTTATGTATCGGGATGACCATGGCTTGTCTCCATACTCTCAAGACCTGTCCTGTATCTAAGGATTGCTGAAAGAGGAATGTAACAGGTCCTGCCAGACTCTCAGCAAGCTCTTTAAGAAGTCTTGGGTGTAGTCCATCTGGGCCCTGCGTCTTATTGTGGTTTAAGTTTTTTAGTCTTTTAACCACATCTTGGAACTCGATTTGGGGTCCTACTGACATTTGTTGTTCAATGTTAACATTGGATGCTTGTGATCCTAAATTGAAGACAGAGGAAAAATAGCTGTTGAAGTGATCATTTATTTATTCATTACAAATCGGGTTTACAACCTTTGAGTCAGAGACTCATTTACAAAGGCACCTCGTCGCAGTGGGGGCAGACATCAAGACAGTTATTACAGTGCAGATTATAAAGGATAACATTACAGGTGCAGTAAAAGGAACATTTAACATAGATACACTTAGGTTACATAATGTAGTAGTTTGTATGTTACTTAGGTTACATAATGTTACAAAATTGTGAGTTACACTCATGGATATAGTAGGTCCTCAGAGAAGACAGTGGGTTACATCCCTGTTTGGACCTAGTAGAGAAGGAGTGGGTCTGGGGAGGGAGAGGCTGTCCAGTGGACGTTGTCGAGCCAGGGGGCAAGGCGGGTAGGTACTATAGGTTAAAACAGGGAGTTAGTTGCACCTACAACAGCGGGTATTAAAGATATGTTTCTGAAGGGCTGTTTTGAAGGAGCCAATTTTTGGCAAGTTGGAGATGCAGTTAGGGAGGGATTTGAACCAGGTGGGGGCTCGGTAGAGGAAGGATCTCTGAGCAAGAGAGGTCTTGGTTTTGGGCACCTTGAAAGTGGCCTTAACAGAGCTACGGGTGGTGACAGACGAAGACTGCTGTAGGGAGGTGGAGACCCTGGGGGGGGGGGGAAGAGTCCTAGCAGTCATTTCTTAGCGAGAAGGCAGGTCTGGTAGAGCAGTCGCTCCACAAATTTGAGCAGATTGGTGGTAGTATAGAGAAGGCAGGTGCGAGTTCAGCTGGGGGCACTGGTCAGGAGCCTACAGGCCTCATTGATGGAGAGTTGGATTTTGGAGAGGGCAATGTTGTCAGCTGCAGAGTAGATGGGCAAGCCATGGTCCACGAGGGACAAGATGGAGGAGGTGATGGCCAGCCTGAGGGCAACCTGAGGCAGGCAGTCCCTGTGCCGGTATAGCAGGCCAATCGGAGAGTTAATGGTGGCTGACAGGGCATTAATGTGGGTGTGGAAGGAGAGGGCAGTATCGAATGTGATGCCTAGGTACTTGTATGTGGTCACTTGTTCTAGCGGGTACAGAGTGCTGGGGATAATCAAGAGGGGGGTATTTCTAGCTTCATTTTGGTGGTGGGAGAAGAGCATTGATTTGGTTTTCTTTAGGTTAATGACTGGTTTGTGGTCGCTGAACCACCTTTCAGCTTGGTTGTAAGCTTGCTGGAGGGATAATTGGAGGTAGGTGGGATTGGGATGTGAGGCAATGAGGACTGCATCATTGGCGTAGAGGAGCATTTTACCGGTACATGAGCTGGGGAGGGTGTTGAGGTATAACATTGCCTGCAAGGGGCTGGTTCCCGGTCCCCTTGCAGGGTTTTCTGCATCCTGATGGGAATAGGGCTTCTTGTCTTCTCCTCCCCCTCCCTCTCCCTATTTCATTGTTCTAGTTCCCAGTCCCCTTGCAGCGTTCTTGGCATCCTGAAGGGGAGGAAGAGATCTAATTTCCTGTCTTCTCCCACCTTCTTTCTCCCTCTCTCCCTGCCACCCCTTCCTCTCTACTTCCCTCTCCCCATTTATCCTATCAGTGCCTCGTCCTCTTGCAGGGTTCCCAGCATCCTGAAGGGGATTATGCTCTTGACTACCTTACCCTCCCCCCCACCACCCTCTATCTACTCTGCTTACATACCTTCCCTCTCGTTCACTATAGCATTTAACATTCAAGGACTCTAAACCTAAATAAGGGGCCTCCGTTTTCTTGCATTTCTTCCTCTTTGGTACTCCTGTCAATTCTGTTAGAGAGATTCTGGTTATACTTGGGCAGCGTGGGTAGGTTTATGAAAAAATTATTTATAGCCTCAGCTATTAGCGTGGAGTCAGTTGTTAACTCACCATTTATTTTCAAAGAGGCAGGAAGTGGCGTTGTAACAGGTGACTGTAGCTGTCTAATAGTTTTCCAAAAATCTCTGGGATTAGTAGCTGTTTCCAATTTACTTTTATAATATTTTCTTCAACTGACTGTACTGGACTGCACGGTTGCTCAAGGCACCCTCCCTTCTCATGCCCCGGTAGACCATCGGAGCTGGCCTGGGGGCTTCATCCAGGTGTGGCCCCCGATTTTCCTCCCCTGTTACCCAAGGCCCCAGAATGCGGTTGCCCATGTGCAGTGGATCACACATGTGCTCTGCGGCTCTGGTGACAGCCCCTTCCGCCCTTCCAGCCTATTGCCCGGGTCACCCTCTGGCATGGCATTGCCATCTAGCCTCCACCGGGTGGCAACTAAGCGCCAAGGAAACCCCACATCCCTTCCCAAGGAGAGCTGCCTGTGAGCTGCTCAATCTGCTTCTTGCCCACCCCAGCCGACCCCCAGCATCCGGAGCTTGTACCTGAACCTGGGTCGCTAGCACGGCATGAGGTGTGGCATCCAGTGCCTCAACCCTCAGCGCCACTGGGCCGTGTTTCTTTTTTTTTCTTTAATAAAATGCTGGCACTTGTTCCTATATTTATTTATTTAGTTACTGTTAACCAGGTAGGTGCACTAGACAAGAGTGTTGCCTATATTCAGGCACGACCCGGGAATGTTACATAACATAACATAACATTGGAACAAATGTACAAACAGGATTAACAACTGGCATGTTAGAGCAGGGTTACGAATAACAAAGCGATGAGTATATAATCAGGTGACAGAGACAACAAAGGAGCAATAATAGGTTACAATAGATTAAGTGCTAAACAGACAAGATGCTAGCCGGACAACCAGCAATACCTCGGGGATCAGCAGATGCAGTGATAAAGGGGCAAGTTGAAGTTAGCAATGTGGAGGACCCTGAGGGGGTCGATAAGGAGGAAAAACAAATAAGACACATTTACAGGGTGTGAAAGAGAGGAGACTAGTACAACAGTTGGATAGAGCAAGTGCTGAAAGAAGGGAAGTGCTGAAAGAGGCCAGTGTAAGTGCTTAGGTGGGAGACTTCGGAGTGTCAGGGCAAGAGCAGATGTCAACGACAGTTAGGTAGGCACGAAGACCCTTTTTGAACGCCTGGTGTGAAACTGAGATTTTGACATGATGAGGGAGGGAGTTCCAGATTTTAGGGGCCGATACGGCAAAGGAGCGATCACCCATTATAGTGGAGCATCTGGGAACTCCAAGAGAGGATTTATCTGAGGAGATAAGCTGGTCCGGTAGGACTAACAAGGCTGCGATTGTCCCAGGGGATCCAGTTCTAACTATTTTGTCAATTAGACAGCCAGCGACGAAAAGTCGAAGTGAGGATGGAGAGAGCCAGCCAAGTCAAATATAAAGCTGGCAACAGTGGGTCAGTCTGGGCGCAGAGAGAGCAAATCTACAAATGTTGTAGCAGGTGCTCCACTTTAGGAAGGCACCTTTGCTAGCATTGAGACAGGCTGGACAGCCATAGGTCAGACAGGGATGGAGGTATCCTTGTACAATAGCCAATCTGGCTGCATCATTGAGGGAGGACCTGATTTTGTAAGCTAGACCTAGTTTGGTGTTCACCACCTTACAAGGCACTTGTTTTTATATAATTTATACTTACCCCAACTGCTGCCCCAATTTGCTTTCGTTGCTACCTTCCACAGTCTATTTTGTACTCTGATGTGTTCCCATTTATCCAGGGCATACTATGATTTTTTGTTTGTTTGTTTGTAATTTCGGGGCATGCGTGTCACAAACCACTAAGAACTCACTCAGGAAGAATTTTACATCTTCCAGGTCTGGGATCAAGTCCATCCGATACCATTTGACTTTACGCAAATCATTTACAAATGCTGTTTTGTTAAATTTCTTATATAATCTAGAGAATGCAAAGGGTATATTAGTAGATCTATGATTTAATTCCAAGTTAATTGATGTGCTTTCAATGACGCAGTGCTCTCCTAATAATGGGGATCTAACATGCCTTTTGAAATCAGACATATTCTTAGATACAAAAAACAAATTATAGTTCTAGTGTCTCCCTGATTACAGATGCAGGTTGGTCCATGTGTAACCCCTAGGGGGCGCTACCCTTAGGGCTACTACCCCTGCCTGCCTCCACTGAGACAGGGTGAGGGGCCCAGATCCGTTGTCGGGTGCCTCCACCCAGAGGTGGGGGTTAGAACGGTCAAGACCGCCTTGGTTACAGCCCTCTGGGTTACTGCAACCCCTTTTGTCCCACTAGTGGCTCACACTGTGTACCAACAATTCTTTTCACCAGTACACTTACCCCCGGTAGTATCTCTCCGCACACTCCAGGGACCCCCTGTAAAGTAAGGTACAATTATGTCACAGTCACTATGCAGCAGTTCACCAGGGATGCACAAACCAGCCAGGATGTAGTTGCAACACGATAATCTGATTTATTAAAGGGGGAATAACAAGGAAGAGGGGGAAAAAAATCAGGTTATTAGCTTATACTAATATTAGCTACCTAGGGCTCTGTGCACAGGCCTAACCCTTGAATTTACTGTCCCTGGGTACCCAAGACCTAACGGCTAGTCCAAACGTGGCAGCTGGTTGGGGCCCTTAACACAGATAAACATTACAGTCCTGAGCAGGTCAGAATAGGAGGAAAGTTTAATTAGGCAGTCAGCAGTATAGCAATGCACTGGAAACCACTGTGTACACACTCTGCAGGGAGCTACCCTGAATCAGTACTCACAACCCCAGCAAATAACGATTCCTTCAACGTTGCCAGGACGGAGCCGAACTTCACCAGCCTTCTCACACATTTATATGGCAACAACAGAGGGTACTATACCAGGCAGCTGCTTTCAAACCGTCACAAATTGCAGAAGAACTCAAACAGCGAATGGCAGTTTCAACATTACAGGCGGACCGGAGCGACTCAGCAATTCTCTCCAGTCCCTTCAGTTGAGCCTGGTAGGTAGCTGGGCTGGCACCAGCCTCCTCCGACCGCACCGGTGGATTTGGTCGAATTCTCACAAGGGGCAAAAGCGGCGCTTCGAGGCCTTCCCATGGCGCTTCCCTTGGTACTCCCCGGTGCAGAAGCACCAGAGCTCCTCTCTCCTCACCTCAGCCACAACGCATCTGCCCACAACAGCCAGGGCTCTTCCTTCAGTTCGGCCTACCGCTCTATTGGCTGGCTGAACATGCCAGTCATTCTCCTGCCCTCAGTGGTGCCACGGCGCCCATAATGCCTTTCCAAAATACAAGCAGTCCCTCTATTGGTCAGCCGACTCTGTAGGGTCCCAAGGTACTGATTGGCCCAATTCAGCACTTCTGGAGCAGAATGGAGGAGGCAATCAAACAGTCCTAACTGCAAATGAAGACAGGTTAGAACAACCACATTATCATTATTAATTTACATCGTTTCCATCAAACAATCGCATCCCCCAAGAGAACTCTCTCTCTGCACCACTAGCGATGGCAGAAGGGAGTCATTCTTTCAGTGTCCCGGGCGGGACTCAGGCATACAACCACACAGTCCCCCCTATTTTAGTTACTGACGGCTGCAACAGGCAGCCTTAAAGGGACAGCTACGGAGACTTTAGGAGTGCTCAACTATTTCCCCATTTAAGTAGCGTTTTTATTGAGCATGGAGCATAATGACTCCAGAAGAAAAGATTCTGAACCCCCATTCACAAGGAGGTTACACATGTATTTGTTGAACATTTAGGGGGTCCAGGGCTTCTTTCAACCCCAGGGTTTGCTGTGGAGGTTTATTCAAACCTCGTTTTGATTTGCCTGTGTACCAACAGTGAAACTGTGGATTAAACTTGAGTTTTTCAACTACGTTTTGGACTCGGCTGAGTTTGTACATACAGGTACCAGTGAATGCTTCCTGTTCTTGACTGTTTCTGTATAGTATTTGGGGTCAGCAACCCTGATGGAAAGCACCAGATTCCATTTCTGCTGTGCACACCTATGTTCTTGATTTGTTTTACTGGCAGGAAAAGAAGAGATCTGATGTAGAAATGAGTGGCGCGGGCTTCTGAAATGAGCAAACCCACTCCCCTCCTGTCGTCACTTGGTAGCCGGCTCCCCCGAGCCCCCTACTCACCGAGTGGTTTGTAAAGCAAACCCACCCCTCCCACTGGTAAAGACCCGTAGCGCAGAAGACAAGCCAAAGGGCAATACCCTGAACTGGTAGTGTTCCCCCTGGAACAGGAATCTGAGGTACTTCCTGTGAGTATTGCAAACCTTGATGTGCAGGTAAGCGTCCTGCATGTCTAGGGGAGCATATCCAGTCCCCCTGATGTAGCAGGAGCAGCAGGCCTTGCAGAGTCACTATCCTGAACTTTTGGTACTAAATATAGAAGTTCAGACTGCAAATCCAGGATAGGCCTCAAGTCCCCTGTGAATCTGGAGACCAGGAAGAAGTGGGAATAGGACACAGTTCCTCTGATCCCGGGGAACTAATTCTGTAGCTCTCCTTTGCAGTAATGTGCGAACTTCCTCTAGCAGCACTGATATGTGGTCCGGAGGGTGGGCAGAATGATTTGGAGGGAAGTCTGGAGGCAACTCCAGATGTTCTAGAGTATGGCTATGCTCTATGAGCTGCAGGACCCAGGCATCTCTGTCCAGGTGGAGGGAGAAACAACCCCCTACCACCACCTCCAGGGGTATTGGAGAGTGGGGATCTAGCAAGGAGTCAGGCTGAAGTGGAACCTATGGTTGGAGCTGCTCCTCCACCTTTTGGGGCTTTTTCTGTGGTGGAGGTAGGGGTAGGCAAGGCTGATCCTGCTTTATGCTTGCCCATCTACTGTATTACCCCTGGCCTGGGTCTGTGGGTGGCACAACAAAAGGGCACCCGCTCCCCATGTTTTGGTTGGGTGTGGTAAAAGGAGTGGACACACCATAGGGTCCCTCCTGAGGCTTGCAGGTCAGAAAGGATGTCCTGCATGTGTGCCCCAAAGAGCTTATAACCCCTAAAGGGGGCATTCAGGATGGATTGCTGGACATCACTAGCAAATTTATTTATTCATTTATTCGATACAAATTGGGTTTACAACCTTTCAGTCAGAGACTCATTTACAAAAGCACCTCGTCACGTGGGGGGGGGGGCAGACATCAAGACAGTTATTACAGTGCAGATTAAAACAGAGGATAACATTACAAGTGCAGTAAAAGGAACATTTAACATAGATACACTTAGGTTACATAATGTAGTAGTTTGTATGTTACTTAGGTTACATAATGTTACAAAATTGTGAGTTACACTCATGGATATAGTAGGTCCTCAGAGAAGACAGTGGGTTACATCCCTGTTTGGACCTAGTAGGGAAGGGGTAGGTCTGGGGGAGGGGAGAGGCTATCCAGTGGACGTTGTTGAGCCAGGGGGCAAGGTGGGCGGGAACCACAACAGCGGGTATTAAAGATATGGTTCCGAAGGGCTGTTTTGAAGGAGCCAATTTTTGGCAAGTTGGAGATGCAGCTAGGGAGGGAGTTGATCCAGGTGGGGGCTCGGTAGAGGAAGGATCTCTGGGCAAGAGAGGTCTTGGTTCTGGGCACCTTGAAAGCAGTCTTAACAGAGCTACGGGTGGTGATGGACGAAGATGACTGCTGTAGGGAGGTGGAGACCCCAGGGGGAAGAGTCCTAGCAGAGATTTCTTAGCGAGAAGGCAGGTCTGGTAGAGCAGTCGCTCCTCAAAGTTGAGAAGATTGGTGGTAGTATAGAGAAGGCAGGTGTGAGTTCGGCTGGGGGCACCGGTCAGGATCCTACAGGCCTTATTGATGGAGAGTTGGATTTTGGAGAGGGCAGTGTTGCCAGCTGCAGCACAGATGGGCAAGCCATAGTCCATGAAGGACAAGACGGAGGAGGTGATGGCCATCCTGAGGGCAACCTGAGGCAGGCAGTCCCTGTGCCGGTATAGCAGGCCAATCCGAGAGTTAATGGCGGCTGACAGGGCACTAATGTGGGTGTGGAAGGAGAGGGCAGTATCGAAAGTGATACCTAGGTACTTGTATGTGGTCACTTGTTCTAGCAGGTGCAGAGTGTTGGGGATAATCAAGAAGGGGGTATTTTCAGCTTTATTTTGGTGGTGGGAGAAGAGCATTAATTTGGTTTTCTTTAGGTTAATGACCAGTCTGCGGTCTCCGAACCACCTTTCAGCTTGGTTGTAAGCTTGCTGGAGGGATAATTGGAGGGAGGTGGGATTGGGATGTGAGGCAATGAGGACTGCATCGTCGGGGTAGAGGAGCATTTTACCGGTACATGAGCTGGGGAGGGTGTTGAGTTAGAGACTAAAAAGTATTGGACCCAGAATGGAGCCCTGAGGGACCACGGAGTGAATGGGAAGAGTGCTAGAGAGGTAGCTGCTGATCTTGACATGCTGGGATCTAGCCGAGAGGTAGCTAGAGAACCAGGAAATGGACCACTGGAGAAGCCAAGTTGGTGGAGAGAGTCGAGTAGAAGGGGGATGACAGACAGTGTCAAAGGCCTTGGAGAGGTCAATGAACACTGCTCCTGCAAGGTTGCCAGAGTCGGCATGCAGGTGTTGGGAGAATTCCAGGAGAGCCGTGGTTGTACTGTGTCCTGGGTGGAAACCGTGCTGCTCTGGGTACATAATGTCATACTTGGTTAGGTATTCAGAGAGCTGGATCAACACTACTTTTTCACGGGCTTTAGAGAGTGGGGGGAGGATGGAGATCGGCCGGTAATTGTTGGGGGTGGACCGGTTCCCACTCTTATGTATGGGTGTGATTTCAGCAGTTTTCCAAGCACTTGGGAACTGACCCAGGCATAGAGACCTGTTTAGAAAGTCAGTCGGGGGACTAGGACTTCATCCAAGACCATACGGAGGATCCTGGAGTTGAGGGGGTCACTGCTGGGGTTATTGCTGCCTAAGGCTTTTAGCAGGTGTGGCCTGGCTTCTTGGGGGGGGATAAGGTGAGCAGGTAGAATGGTGGGCGATGCAAGACCAGAGGGAGAGAGGTGGGGATTGGGTCAAAGAAGCTGCTGGGGAGGACCGAGCTTAGGTCAGAGAAGGCAGTGTTAAGGCAATCAGCTATGCGGAGTGGATCTGTGGTGGGGGTGCCATTGATGGAGAGCTGAGATGGTGGGGGGAGCGGGACTTCCCATTTAGCTCTTTCATATTATCCCAGAAGGTCTGGGCTGAACCTCAAGTGGAAGTGAGGGTGGTCTGGTAGTGCTTTGCATTGGCCCGCCTAATGGCCCAAGTGCACTTATTGCATTCTGCGTTGTAGGCCTGTCTGTCAGAAGCCTTTCCAGATTCTACAGTAATGTGCCAGAGATTATCTCTGTTTTTGAGTCTCTGGAGGAGGGGTGGGGTGATCTATGGGGCATTGCATTTTTGGGAGCGGATCCTCGTGAGGGGGGTGAAAAGGTCACAAGCCTTACAGAAGGCATTTGTGAAGTAGTCAAGAGCTGAGTCAATGCCAGGGGCGTGCTGGATAGGGGACCAGTCTAGTTGGGCTAGGTATTGTTTTAATTTTCTGAGGCCGCCGGGGCATAAACGGTGGTGTAGAGTGGCCTGGGACACTGGCTTCAGAGTGGAGGATGACCAGAGACAGAGGACTGGGGAGTGATTACTAAGAGAGTTGGGGAGGACAGTGACATCCCGGATTTTGTAGAGGCGGTTAGATATAACATCTAGGAGAGTGCTGGTGCCAGTAGAGTGGTTGAATCTGGTGGGCTGGGTGTCTAACTGGGACATATCCAGGGCAGCAAAGGAGTCCCTTATATGGGAGGCAGTGGAGGCAAGCCAGTTAACATTGAGATCACCTAGGATGACTTGCTCCACTTTGTGAGGGAGAGATGTGAGATAGTCAATGAGGGACTGGACTGCTTGGTTTTGATTCCTCGGGGGTACATAGGAGATCGTGAGGAGGAGAGGGCCTCGGGCGGGGTCAGATGTGATTTTTAAGGTGAGGGCTTGGGCTCCATAATCAAGTTTAGGAGCTGGGAGTGCCTGAACTATAAGTGAGTCCCGTTCGAGTAGTGTGCAACCACCACCGCATTTGCCTATTCAGTCTTCCCAGTAGATGGTATATCCTGGGAGAGTGATAGTGGAGTCAGGGGTGGATTTGGAGAGCCAAGTCTCTACCAGTGCAATTATGTCAGGCTGATGTTGAATGACCCAGCACTGGAGGGCAGCATATTTCTTTAGGAGACTGCAAATGTTTAAGGATGCAAAGCGGAGGCCAGTTGCAGTACAGGGTTTAGAAGGGCTGGAGGCAATAGGTCCTGGGTTTGGGTGTACATTACCAGATAATAATAATAGCAGTGTAATTATTCTGGTTAGTGGCTGGTGGCGATGGAGACCCTTGGGTCGACACCCAGCTGAGGACTTTAGAATCAGGTGCATGGGATAGATAAAGTGCGAAGGGTGGGAATGGCAGGGGAGAGCTGGGTCCAGGTCAGGCCTTGGAGGGCGGAGGGAGTGGGGGTGTTGGTAGGGTGGGGGTGTTGGGGGGTCATAGGTGTGTCGAGGGTGGGGAAGGGCCGAGTCACTGTGGGGTAGTCTGGGGATGAGGTACTTACTGTGGAGGAAAGGTGCTCCAGTCTGTGTGAGGTCTGTGCCAAGAGGGTGAAGGAGAGCAGACTTAGTAATGGAGTGTAGGTACCCATAGCAGCTGAGCAGTAAAGGAAGAGTGCCAGGAGTAGTAGAGAGTAAGGAGATGTAGAGCAGCTTTGGAATGGTTGGGGGAAAACCCCTTTAGTGGGCGAAAAGACTATAAGCTGCAAATGGGAAAAATCAGTATCAATCAGTAGAAGAGGGAGGGGCAAAGACAGATGAATAGTGATAGACTGACCACACAATAAGTGAGATGAGGCAGGAACTATATTGTGTTGGATTGGGTAAGTGTGCTTATAACTGGGCCCTCTAGTGGCTAAAGGATATAATCTGCTAATGGAAAGAAAAAAAAAAAAGAAGAACAGGCAGGGAGGTTCTGAAGCAAGTTTTCTTGGGGGGGGGGCACTACAGCAGCCTCAATGAGACACCGAGGTCAAGGGTGTAGCCCACAGACATACAGCTCTAAGAGAAGGGGCACAGCGCTCAGGGCAGATAGCAAAATCACAGTACCTTAAGACCTCTCTCAAAACTTAAATAAACTCTTAAGAAATCTCTACATCTCTACATCAGACTAAACATTACTTAAAGTGAGAAATCAAGAACATGTCAAGCAGCGGTCAGTCCTAGCATTCATTTCTTGGCAGCAGTTCCTAGAAGACTTCTGGATTGCTGCATAAAGTGTGAGAAACACTGGCAAACAGGGGCAAGTGATATTCCTCCAGGGGTAGATGCCAAAATTCAGGGTTCCAACCTGTACCTTGCTTGGAGGCTGATTCAGTTGTGATAAATGCAGCCCATGATAGGTGTAAGAGGCCCCAGAACATCATTTCTCTCCCTCCAGATAAGGAGTCAAGAAAGCTGGGCCTCATAGACAAATCCTGAGACCCTAAGCCAAGAATGCCTCCTGAGGCAGGTGCCAGCTGCAGCCGCCCTGGCTGAGGCATCTGAGATATCACAGGTAGACCTCAAGAGGTTCTTAAGCATCTTCTGTTTCTGGGGACTCTCTGGAAGGGCTTGGGCTACTGCTTTTACCTTTTTCCAGAGGGTATTCTGGAATTTGACCATATGTGATTAGTAATTTGCTATTCTGATGCACAAAGTGGTAGAGGCAAAGGTCCTTTTGTCTATGAGGCCCAGCTTTCTTGACTCCTTATCTGGAGGGAGAGAATTTATGTTATGGGGCCTCTTACACCTATCATGGGTTGCATTTATCACAACTGAATCAGGTTGCTCTGCAAAAAAAGGCTTCCCTGAGGGAGCCAGGTACAGCTTGTCTGCCTTTCTGGGCATGGCAGGGATCATACTTGGCCTGTACCACGCAGCCATGGTGGCATCCTCTACAGCAGCCTACAGAGGAGGAATAATGGGGGGAGAGGGAGTCTGGTAATTCCAGAAAGTCAACCAGATTTCTCCTGGTAATATCTTGCGCCATAGCCTCAAACCCTATTGCTGTTTGGAGTTGCTTCATCACTGAGATGAAAGATGGGTCATCAGGAGGGGACATCAAAGTGTGCTTAGCAGAGTCGTCACTCCCTAAGGAAACAGTAGAATTGGACCTAGATGGGCCCCTATCCCCATCCTGGTCAGGAACATATTTCTGATCCTCGTTGACTGGCTCAGAGTAGTGGAGAGAGGATAATGATGACGTCAACACCTAAAAGCGAGTATGGCACATCATCGTAGTAGGTGTTGATGCGGGGGCAGGCCTGGTAGGCCCTGGTGTAGTCAGGCCCAGAGGAGGTATCAGGCGCGGAATAGCCTCCACAAAGGAGGAAAGCACTGTCTGTATGCCAATGCCAATGGCAAGGCAAGGCAAAATTTAATTAAAAGACGCCCAATCCTGGAGGCTCTGGGTGCCGTACAGATAAGTAAACACATATTTCAAAACAAATCAATAAAGCAAAAAATTAAAAATAAATAAATATGAACAAATAAATAACTCCTCATAAAAACAGTTCCCATAAATAATAAACTAAACATCAGATTGCCAACTACTATAACCAAATCTATGAATTGACAGCTTAATCCAAGAAGGCCTGGGTGAATAGGAGGGCCTTAAGGTGGGCCTTGAATACCTCCAAGGTGGGGGCCCCCTTAACCCCAAGGGGCAGCGAATTCCACAGGATGGGAGCCATGACACTGAAGGCCTTGTTGCCAGCCAATTTCAACCTCATCCTGGGACTCGCCAGGGGGCCTCCACAGGAGGAACGGAGGGGGAAAACCAAGAGAGCAGGTACAAGAAGGTCTAACAGATAACCAGGGCCCTGACTGTGTACAGCCTTATAGGTGAGAAGACCCACCTTAAAGAGGATCCTCCACCTGACCAGCAGCCAGTGCTGCTCATGCAACACCGGTGTAATGTGGCAAAATTTTGGCTGCCCAGTAAGTAACCGGGCAGCTGCGTTCTGCACTAGCTGCTGTCTGCAAAGAGATCCTCCTGTGACCTCGAGGTAGAGCGCATTACAGTAGTCAAGCCTTGATGTAACTAAGGCATGCATCAAAGTGGGGAGGTCCATAGGTGGAACAAGGGGCTTTATCCTGGCGACATTTCTGAGATGGAAAAAACAGGAGCGGACGGTGGAAGATATCTGCGCCTCCATCGTCAAACTCCTATCCAGAGTGACACCAAGATTTCGCACCATAGAGGAGGCCTTCAATGAAACAGATCCCAGAACAAGTCCAGTCTCTGATCCAGAGACCATCCTATCATGCACTCTGTTCGACTCCACCACCAATACCACTGTCTTATCGGGGTTCAGTCGCAACCAGCTAGGCCACCCAATTGATCTCAGCAAGTCAGCTGTTTAGCACATCTACCGCGCTGGATGTTCCTGGGGCAAAGGATAAGTATAGCTGGGTATCATCAGCATAGCAATGAAAACGCAAGCCATACTTCCTAATGATCCCTCCCAGGGGTAGCATGTACACTGTGAACAACATTGTGGCTAACACTGACCCCTGAGGTACTCCGCAAGATAGCTGGCTAGGGGTGGGGGAGAAATTCTCCATCACAACCCGTTGCCTTCTGTTGGTTAAAAAAGACTCAAACCAGTGGATGACAGTGCCAGTGAGTCTGCAGGGTTCTCTGAGGTGGTCACAATGGTCCACAGTGTCAAATGCTGAACAGAGATCAAGGAGAACAAGAATTTTCCTTTCTCCTCGATCTCTAGCCCTGAGGACATCATTCTGCACCCAAACAAAAGCGGTTTCTGTGCTATGCCTCTCCCAAAACCCCGACTGGAAGTGTTCGTACAACTCACGGGTCACAAGGTGCTCCTCCAACTGAAGCGCCACTACCTTCTCCACTATCTTTGCCAAAAAGGGAAGGATGGAGATAGGTCGGTAATTTGCCCTAACCTCTGGGTCCAAAGATGGTTTCTTTAGGAGTGGTCTTGGTGCAGGAATGCCTAGCGGTGTTAATGGGAGGTGGCTGAAATCCCAGTGTTGATGAAACAGCTTGTGGCACTGACAGGGGATGCTAAAGGACCATCAGTGGAAGAGTCTGCAGTATCGCTGGGGGAGGCTCAAAACTCGGCATCGGCAGAGCTGGTTGCAGCATCAACAGGGGAAGCTGAAGCCCCATCGTTAACTGAACAACTTGTAGCATTGGTGGGGGAGGCGGTAGCCCCAATGTCATAGGGCTGGTGCCAACCATAGAAGGCCCAGCAGGACCTACTGCCATCACATCCTGAGAGAACTGGGGCCTTAGATGCAGGGCTTGGAAAGACAACAAGGGCATTAGAAGGCCCAGAGTAGCCGCTCTGCCGCCAGCCAAGGATGGACCGGCGGTGAAGCCAGGGTGGGGGTGGCTGGAGGAGTCCCTGCCGGAGCAGATTTCAAGGCCGCAGCAGTCAGTGTCAGATGGTGCGATGATCAAGAGAATACCATGGGGAATTTCTCTGTGCTCCACTCCCTCTCCTGGTGTTTGTGTTTTCCTGAAGATTTGTCCTGGCCTTTGGAGAGTGGAAGCCTGTGGATGTGGTCGGCAATGCAGACGAACTTCCCACCTTAAGCTCTTTCTCCATTCAGGCTACTTTCTGTTCAAGGAGGAAAGTCTGCAGAGCCTTCAGGCGTCATGGCAGGGTAGCCTGGTTGAAGCCACGGCTGATCTCACAGGTCTGAATGTCGTGGGCCTCACTGAGACAGTGAACTCAGGTGTCATGCTCATCATTGCCAAGAATCTTCTTACTGCACTTTTAAAATCTGAAGAATTTTGGGGCAGCATTTGACATAAACAGTGAGAGGAATCACTTTAAAAAAAAGTGATGACTACTAGGGAGAGAAAAAATAATACATTCGTAAATTTGGCAGACGACTGAAGTGGCAGTTTCTCTGTGGAGTCTGATGAAGGGAAAAGAACTGAGGAGGGTGCGGGACCTCCCACATTTGTGTAGAATAAGGACATCAGCGTACGATGTCGTGGGAGGCCCCTAGAAGACTGCTAGCAAAAAAGTGTCCATGTGGTCCTAGCACCTGGCAGGTATAATTCCATAGATGTGACTTTATGAAGGAGATTTCCTCAAAGAAGATCAGAATGTTTCAACTTATATACGCGTTCCTGGAGGGGATTTAAACATAGAAATATAGAAAAGGACAGAGAAAGACCCAAGTCCATCCAACCTGTCCCAAGATCCCCAATCCAGAAACTCTGCAAGCTCCATTATTCCCTCCCAGCCTCGACATCGCCTCTCACCCTATTATTTCTGATAACTCCCTTAACTGCATCCCCATTTTTTATTACAGTATGTCCTCTCCATTAAACCTTTTGATTAACTTGACAACCTTTATCATGTCCCCCTCTCCCTTTGATCCTTGAGTGAGTATATATTACAGTGCAGCCCACCTATAGTGGACAAACATAAACCAGACACTCGCTTTGTTTGGACAAAACCTGCTTGCCAAAAACTAGTATCATTGGCACAATGTTAATCTACTTGCTGATAGCGGATTATGCCAGCCATCTATAGTGGATGGCTGAAGGTGCTAATGGCGTCATCACGGTCACTCTGCTTGCCTCTTGTTATAGCCTCCCTCCTTCCTGCTGCTAGCCAACACTCTTGTGACTTAAATTATCACCTTCCTCCCTGTCTGACAGCCACAACTGACTGCCATTAGCACCTCCTGTCATGATAGACAAACTCACCAACCCAATCCTAAGATCGCAGCAAGGAGTCCGATGGTGAGTTGTGCTAAGGCTGTTTCGTTTTATTTTGTCCACAAGATGCTGCCGCTCCACACTACATACACACCCTACACGCAAACAAAACCCACTGAAAAACGCCATTACTGAACGCTTGACTCAGCTACATTCTTGTGATTCTCGGTGAGTTAGAGCAGTGTGAGCATGCCTGCAGAGCCCTGTTCTGATTCCCGATTTGTGAACAATTAAAATCTTTAAAAAAGCAAACTGCAGCTTGCTCTCAGGCCCAATTCAGGCAAAACAGTTTGGAATGCAGCCACAGGTGGGTGGGCGAACTACAAAAAAAAACAACAACCAAAAAACCCTCTAACACTGGCTATACAGGCTATAACGGACACCTCCTATACCGGAAAGAAACAACAGGCTCCACTGTAATACTTTTCAATCTTTAATTATAAGATGGGTCCTATTGTCCATGTATCATCTTTGTAGCCCATCACTTCGCGGTCTTACATCTATCCTAATAATTCCTCAGGTACAGGTTCCAGACCTGCACGCAGGCGGCCATCTGCTCAAGTCATCATGTGCTGCCAGTCAGCACAGTTCTGCACTTGCGATACATTGGCAGCATGCACGATCATAGATAAAGGCTGGAGTCGTCAGTACAATGGCTCACACAAAACTTGTTTTTTATCTACATATTACAAAGATAAAAAGCGCAGAGCCACTCATTTGGATTAATTCACGAGGTATGCCTGTTATGGGGATAGTTAAGTTTAATTCTTTGGTAACATTAGGACAAACACTGCTACTATTAAGCTCTTTAAATAATTACATTGAATTTGATGTATTTCATTTCAGAAAAGAGGTTGGAAGTAACCTAAATACTGAATTTAAAGTGAATCAGCACATAGGAAAGTGCACGTTTAGGTAGATACATTAAAGAATATTATTCAATTTTTCAGAAATATGGAATTTAACATATATTAATATCATGTATTTATTTTGAAATAGATGTTAATGAAACCCGTGATCAAGCTCTTAGGAGAAACGTAGGGAGTAAACTAATGACCAATAAAGAAATCATCAGAAAATGACGACTCCAGCCTTTAATTGTTGAACAAGATTTGGTAACACTACCACAGAAGTCAAAGAAACATCACCATTTCCCAGATATTGTTGTTTCATGATCACAGATAACCCTGAAGAACTCCTTAAAAGGGACACGGGCGGGGGCATGGCCTAGCTGTGCTGAAGATGGCTGCTTAATTTGCTTCTCCCTGGGACTATCATCTATCATCGACCATCCTCCTGATCCCAGATTGTCAGCATTTACCAGCAAGTGAAATATAATTTTACTAACATCATAGCCCAACTCTGGTAAATTATTTTCTCTATATCATAACTCTATAGCTATAATTGTTCTGCATTTATACTGCTTCTCTGTGAAGGCCTACTACAATGGCTGAGCAACTCCTGCAAAACAGCTCCCTCAGCAGAGTGAATGTTTCAACAGCTCATCTGTGAAATTAACGACTTAAAAATAACATCTCAACAAAACATCACTAACATGCAAGTGTTAAGACCAAAAAAGTCAATGATGCTGGAGTTAAAGTTGCTCAAAATGAAAGTTCTATTAACATCCTGCAAACCACCATCAGAGAGCAAGACAGAGTTATCAGAAGCCTACAAGATAAAATTGATGACGTTGAAAACAAACAGACGCAATAACCTGAGATTTTTGGGTTTTCCTGAAGGTGCAGAACTCAGAGACACTAGTGCGCTTCTATTACATGTGCTGCCAGCCCTGCTCAAACTCCCACCTGGTCAAGACCTTACTATTGAGAGATTACACCGTACTTTATTTTTTTTATACTTCATTTTTATTAAAATATTTTCTTTTTTTTTCCAGATACATAGAGAAACACACTCCAGAAATCAACATTACAGTGGCAGTGACTATGATGTTTTAACATTACAGTTTAGTCAAATCAAATTGATATAAAAGCATTACAGTGCCTAACATTTCAGGTACTGCAGTTGTACATCTAGAGCTGTGACCAAAGAAAATCATTTTTGTATATAGCTGTGCCTTATTACATGTGACTTTTATTTCCACAAGCAAATAGAGTTTCAACAGAAGAATTAAAACAAAACAAACATGTTAATAAACCATAACATGGAAAAATAACAAAACTGTGTCAGCTATCATTGCCTTTTATTTTATTATTTGTTATTTCAATTGAAAATGTCCTCATTATTCCAAGGGAGGACTTGTCTAGATTTGGCATACAGAGAAAAGGGGGATATATCAGTATTTAGCTATATTCTATTCTCTTGGGAGAAAACAAAGAAAAAAGCGGTGAGGAGGAGGATAGAGTGGGGTTAAGGATGGTTTTCCTATATCTGAGGGGTTAACCTCAAAGCCCATCTGGTCCATCTATTCTGGTATGCTTCAGCCTTGTTTTGTAAATTATGAGTTAATTGCTCAAAGCCTTTTATATAATTTACTATATTAAGCCAGTCTTCTATCATAGGAGGACAAGGCTGTAGCCACCTCTTGGTTATGGCCTTGTAAGCCGATCCCAGTAGAACTGACCATAGGTACTTAAGATCTTTACCTTCTAAATCTCTGGGGGGCAAACCTAACAAGAGGTTCTCTGGTCTAGGTTGTTCCTGTAGGTTAAGAACATTTGAAATTTGCTGCGAGATAGATTGCCAATAAGCCTGAATTTTTGGGCACAATAAGAAAATATGAGCATGTGAGGCGTCCATGGTACCACACAGTCTCCAGCAACTAGATGCATGGCCTGGGCAACGTCTGGCTAAAAACCTGGGCACCAAAAAGAATCTGGTGCGAATTTCCCAGACAAATTCCTGCCACCCTGAGGAAAGGGTAGTAGTCCACATCATGTGCCATGTTTTAGGCCAATTTGTCTGCAGAATTGGGAGGCCCAAATCTTGCTCCCACCGAATTTTTGAGGCATCTGAGACATGGGCTTGTTGAGATAGTAGAAACTTATACAGTTTGGAAATTTCATGAGCACTCTTGGTGGCTGTCCATATTTGAATGAAAGAGGAAGTGTCCTCTATGATATAGTTGTTAGAGGTTTGTATTCTAAATTGAGAATTTATAAAGTCCCTGATTTGAAAATAATAAAGTAAATCATTTGAGTCCCAAGAGAATTTTTGGGGGCTTCTGAAAAGGGTATAACTGCGTTTTGTCTAATTATTTGCCAAGGGGCCCTTAGACCTCGGGACATTTGGATAGCATACCAAGAATAGACTGATGCAGGGGTAAAATCCGGGTTTGTGATGAACCATGCATGTTTCCGGCTATGAGTCCTATAGTTTCTTTGAGGGTAGCCTCTAGCCCAGCCCTCCAATATAGTAGTCGAAATGTTAGGTAATAGTGTCAGCTGTTGTTTCAGCTGGGCACTAGAGAAAAGGGCTGCCACTGGGGAGAGCAACCCAGATCTCTCTAAGTCCATCTGCTTCCAGTGTGCTGTATAAAAAGGATTCCCCCATAGGAGGGCCAGTCTCATCTGTGCAACTGGGCACCAAACTTATATACATCAATGCACTTCCAAGGTAGAAGGTCTACTAAATAAAGTGACCTCTGGACCCACCATATTAAAGACATAGGCGGGTAGAAAAGAAAAGCATTCCTCCCAATCTGGGAGGTCTCTTCTTGGGTCAGAGTGACATTAGGCCCAAGCAACTTGACTGGCACCAGAGGAATAGTGCTATTGAGCTGATCTGCACAGTAAAGCATTTGAAGAAATAATTCCGGGTGTTGTTAGGAAAATTTCTCTTTTTTTTTTTTTTTTTATTATGGAGGTGTCCGAATTTTATACCAGGGAAGGGGGTAAAATTCGACATCATGAAAAGGGAAAACCCTTCAGTTCAATTAAAGACCTAAACTGGTACCTTTATCTTCCCTGTTTAATTATCTAGGTCTGTCCCTCGCCATACCCCAGTCCTGTCCCACCCTCTATAAGAAAAAGGAGGCCAGGTTTATCAAACAATATTATTTTGGCCCAGGATCTATCGTTTCACCCTGTAAACAATCCTCATAAACATATTTCTGCTATATATACCTGTATTATTATAACGAATGTTACTTGAATTGGAGTGCTCAGGGTGCTACAGCCTGTTCCATAATTCTGGCAACATTGTCGTTTACAAGTACCAACACGAAAATTCACTGGTGTAAAAAAAAAAAGTTAAAGAAAGTCCGCTTCTTGCTATGAGAAATACCTTCTTCGGTCTACGTGCTGTTGCCCCTCACTAATTGGCTGTAGACCAGGCGACGAAATCTGGAGCAAAAACTGTTCTATCCGGGAATAGACCTCACGACCAACCGAGTAGTCCTCGCTCTTGTGGCCTGGGGAGCACGATAGGGAAACAACAAGTTCTGCAAGGAACAGAGCCACACAGAGTCGATCAGCCTTCCATCTGCTGCAAATCATGCTCAGAAACTCCTGGAATCTTTTTGAGTAAGTCCTGGATGTATTTGATCGTTTCCGAGCTAGTGCTCAATGTTGGGGGTCTGTTTTTCTTAGCCGGAACCAGTTGCCATTCTTGGGTCTGATCTCTACGTTTCAGGCTGGGGGGATTGGTAAGCTCAGGAACTTCCAGGCCCCTCTTCTGTGCTGCCTCCCAGACTGCTTGAGAAGTATTGTATGTTTTGGGGCCCTCTTTCCAAAAAACCCGCATTCTAGCTGGGTATGGTGTTTGTATAGGTATGTTTTGTGAATGAAGGGTTTTGATCAGTGGGGAATATGCTTGCCTTTGCTTCTGTATATCGGGGGGATAGTCGTGATTGAAAAAAAGCCGTGAAGCCAGGTATTTAACTTCCCATTGCTGCCATGCTCTTTTAAGTATATCCTCCTTTGTCCTGAAGCTGTGGAACTTAATTATGATTGAACGTGATCTTGAGGTCTGGTCTTTTGGTTTGGGGATGAGGGCCCTGTGTGCTCTATTTTAATTTTGTAACCTTGAGGCAGATTAAGTACATCCTTCAGCAGATCGGATAAGAAATCTGCCATGACTCCCTCCTCTGCCCCTTCCTGCAGCCCATAAAGCTGAAAATTCTCCCTCCGAGATCTACTTTCGAGATCTAGACATTTTTGCTCTGTGGCGATAGCCTGCAAACAGAGTGCAGAGACCGTACTCCCTAGATGCTGAAGGCCATCTTCGGTGTTTGCAATTCGTTCCTCGGCTTCTTGTATGCGGTTTTCAACTTGATTGAACTTCAGATTTAACTGTTTAAACTCAGTTTTATTCTTGGCCCGCATATCCTTAAGCTCTTTCATCAAGGACTTGAACCGTGTTCAGGATAGCTGGTCTCTCTCTCCTCATCAGTATCATAGGCCTGAGTTACTCTGTGTTGGCGGGGCACTGCTGGACCACACGTCGGGGAGGAATGTCTACTTTCAGGGTTTTCCTTATCACCTCTCATTTGTTGAGTACGATTTCTTGTCCCTCTATCTTTCTGTAACCCTCCAGTGGCCATTTAGGTATGAAATTTGTTAAATTTTGATATTTGTGGGTTATAATCGCAGATCAGCTCAGTGTGCTCTGTTTAGCTGCTAGTTGGAGCTGTGCCAGAACCGGAAGGCCATCACACCGTACTTTAAGCCAGAGGCCTGGTCCAGATCAGAAACCTAGGCCTATCATTGCAAGATTTTTAAACTATGCCCACACTGAACACATTATCAATAGAGCAAAACAAGTGGGAACGCTTACTTGGCAAGATCATAGAATTTCTATTTTTAGAGACTTCTCTAAGGAACTCTCTAATAAAAGCAGAGCTTTCAATCCTATTAAAACTACCCAACGACGGATCAAATTTGCTCTGTGCTATCCTCCTGTCATGCGCCTGTTTCTGGGTGACTCAACCAAAGTTTTCAACACTCCTGAAGCCTTGGCTGCATTTCTTGGTGAGCCCCAGCCTCCAAATGTGCCGTTTGGAAATACTGATGTGACCCCTTCTCCCACTGTCTCTGCAACTTCCCAATCAGACCAGCACACCCACATTATGGCTTCAAATCATGAACACACTGAGAAACCCGTATCTCTCCAGGCTGATGCAGCACCTCTTGTCTGACTCTCAGCCCACTTGCTAGACAAAAAGAACTTGAATCCACCTTCTTCTAAACATGCCTGTTACGCAGATGCTACTCCTTCTAGGCCTACCTCTCAGCATGAGTGACATGTTAGCTTTACTATACCCCTAACCCTCTCCAATAAGTTTTCTTTACTACAAGAGGACTCCTGGAATCAGCTGTGGATCCTGTCGGCAATGACCTTGGAAATGCTTTACAGGGCGGCAGGTCTCCCGATTCTTCTTGGGCTGAATTGGTGACCAGCTCCCATTTCAAATTGGCAGAGCCTCCTAAAAAGAAATGGAAGGGGAAGCGCAAAAACAAATCAAACCTATAAATGATGCCTGGGCATGTGTATATATTAGTACCTCTCGATGTTAGTGCCTAATTAACCTCTGCTCTCTGATCACTATCAGAATTTGTCGGCCCTGCAACCGCGTAACGCATTCCTTGTGTGTGCATAGTATCACACCTAGCGGGTTTGGAAAGCGATAAGCTGTACATCGCGGTTACAGGCTTTTGGTTTAATAGCATGTCATATTATTTAGGCATCTCATTGTGACAGTCTTGGAGTTTTCTATCTCAATGTAATGTCTGCTACATTACACATTCAGTTATTTCTGCATATATTACTCATAATGTCAGTTTTTGAGTATCTCTATTGTTGGGCTATGTTCTTCTTTTAAAGGGACAGTTCTTATATAATGTTAGACTAATTCATATGTGCTCAATGATTTCTATATTCAGTTAGAGGCGTCTACCATCTTTTTTATCAGTATGTCCTTCTCACATAACCATTAAGGGAGGTTGCCTGCTTAACTAATTTGTGATCCAACATCACCCCACTCATTTGTTACCATATATAAACATTATAAAGTTACAGTATCTTTGGGTTATATTAATGAGGTCCTCAACTAGTTATTCCCTTAGTCAACTACTACATCCCAGACTAACATTTAACACTTTAATATTTTTCTCTAGTCTCCTTCCCACTCCAACCCACCTTTACCTAACTTTTAAATCCCCTTTTCTTTAACCATGGTATACCAACTTCTTGTACTGTTTTATTTATCTATCACTTAGTCTTCAGTTTTACCCTACAATTAGGCGTTGCAAGCTATTTTTGAGGTGTCTCATCTTTATTATGTTACTCAATGTGCTGCAATCAATTATAGATAGCACAGTCTGACTCGAAGCCCTTATGATATGGCTTTTAAAGCCTGTGTTGTAATCTTATAGCTGAGCTTGCTCGACCCTCTCCAGGTCTTGAAATCTCACTATGTTAAAGCAACTCCTTCCCTAGGGGTGATTTTTGGGTCTGTGCTACTATTAAATACCTAGTACTTATCAATAATATATGTAGTCCCTCAAAGCCTGAACAAACTCAACTCTTACAAATGTCATATTACCAGAATGACTACGTATTCCTGTTGAATACAAGATTTTCACCAGATACCCCCCCCCCATACAATTTGGATCTTGTAATGCCTCGACACCCCATAAATCCTTAAACTATTTGGACCCTACTCACTCCGTTTTACCCGAACACTCCTCCTACATAAATGCTTCTGTGTCTAAGCATTATGATTATGTGAGTAAGTACATGGTAGATGGCACAAGTACAGCTTCTCTTATAATTTTTGGACTTAGCCAACCATGATGGCATACTGTTTGTATTGCCGTAATAGTGTTTCAGCTCGGTTCTTTTTTCCAGTCTAACTTAGGTTCAAGATTATTATTATGTCTGGGATTGCATATGCTTTCTATAATCCCCTTTTCATATATGGTAAGATGTTCATGGTTCCCCCCAGGGAATTATTATGTTCGCTTTAGTTCTAGTCACAGTTATAACTTGATAGAAATAATTGTTTACATTTTATCTTGGGTTTAAGATCATTTTATTGAACTTCTAGCTTACATGCTCTGTAGTATAGCGAGAGAGTCTTGGCGATTTCACCGACTCATATCTTGCTATATTACCTAAAGACTTCATAGTGTGTTAGGATAACATGCATAGGTTTTGTTTAGTAACTATATGTCTTCTGTATTCGCTTTACTACCTCTCTTCCGTGTGAGACCCAATGGAAACATTCACCCAGGATTCAAATATTTCCACAAACTAAATATCCTGCACGTATTTGACTGTGCTAGCCCTCTCCCTTCTGAGTCTGTAACATCCTCTAGCCCTTTCAATATGAGTCACTTACTTCCTGTTTGTGTTTTCATACTCATCTCCCCATTAACATGAGTGATCTAATTCTACATTCATGGAATGTTACAGGACGCAACTCACCTTGTAAACAAAAGCAAATATTTTCTTACCTCAAAAAGCATAAAACTCATTTTGCTTTCTTACAAAAAACAAAACTTTTAATAGAGGATGTCGACAGACTCAGAAGGGATTGGGTCGGTCAAGTATATCCGTCCTCCTCTACTTCTAAAAACCGGGGGGTTGCTATTCTATTACATAAATCCCTTAACTGGACCCTTATCAAATCCATCTCCGATCCATAGAAACATAGAATTTGATGGCAGATAAGGACTGCTTGGCCCACCTAGTCTGCTCATTTCCCTACCTAACGGATAAGCTGCAGATTCTAGTTAACCAACAGCATACTTCCTCCTACCCCCCCACTAGAATTGCCTTATGTCTGTCCCATGCATTCTTGAATTCCCCACTTGTTTTGACTCTACTGACCTCCTCAGAATGGCTGTTCCATGTATCCAACCCTCTCTGTGAAGAAATACTTTCACATTACCTCTGAGCCGTCTCTCTATCTTCAAATTGTGCCCCCTTGTTTTGCACATCTCTTTTCTGAAAGATGCTACCCTCTTGGACTTTGTTGATTCCTTGAGGCATTTGAAAGTTTCTATCATGTCCCCTCCTCCTCCTTTCCTCGAGGCTATACATCTTTAGTTCCTTTAGTCTTTCTTCATATGACTTTTGATGCAGACCCTGCATCATTTTGGTTGCCCTCCTCTGGACAGCCTCCACCCTGTCTATGTCTTTGCGGAGATGGGGTCTCCAGAACTGTACACAGTACTCCAGATGTGGTCTTACCAACTGTCTTTACAGAGGGCCAACAACTTCCTGTTTTCTACTGGTGATGCCTCTCCCTATGCATCCCAGTATCCCCCCAGCCCTCCTTACTGCCCTCTCACATTGCTGGCCCACCTTTAGGCAGATGGCAGATAGATTATAGCCCACTTAAATAACCCTGCAGGCCCCCTTATGCTAGTCAACGTTTATGCCCCTAACTCTGATCACCTGAATTCTTTCATAATATGGCCCAACAAATTATGAACAGTAACTTTAACAATTCTCCTATACTTGTAGGTGGGGATTTCAATTTAGCTTTGGAAGCACATTTAGACAGAAGTAAGTCTTCATGTGATTCCCACCCAGAAGTATTTCTGCACTCTCAATGCTAATGAAAGACTTCGGTCTCACTGACATTTGGAGACTACACCATCCTAGACAGCGTGACTATACTTTTTACTCACTGCTTCATAAATCTTATAGCAGAATTGACTACTGGTTTTCTTCCCCATTCATCACTGAAACAATTATCGACACAACTATCCTTCCGATTACTATATCAGACCATTCTTCTATAAAGTTGCATCTTATTTGGGGCTCGCCCTCATCTAAATCCCCTCCTGGCGTCTAGACCCACTCTTATTGAAAGACCCCGATTTCTTATCTTGGATTAGATCCCAAATCCAAGAATTTCTTTCCTTTAACAACACTCCTGATGTATCTCAAGGTACCATCTGTAAAACACTTAAAGCAACAGTTAGAGGAAAAATGATAAGCTATGCAGCCCACAAGAAAAAAATAAGGGAATAGCAATTGGCCGATTTAGAGAAATCTCTTAAAGAAAAAGAAACCCAATATTATAAAACAAAAAATCCAGATAATAACTCACAACTTCACCTTGAAATTCTTCAGCTTAGAATTAAAATCAATGAATTAATATTCAGGAAAGCTGAACTCGCCCTCCTTAGACTTAAACACTGTTATTGGGAACAAGTGGATAAAGGTGGGAAGCGGCTTGCTTAACTCAAGAATCAACAGATGGAGAAACATATTGCCAGTTTGAAAGATCCTTCAGGCAAAATTCATACAGATAATCCCTCAATTAACCATATTATGCAATCCTTCTAACAAAAATTATACTTTCACTCCACTCCCGCACAACCTTTTTTTTTTACCAATTATTTTACCAGGTGAGACACACTAAGCTGAAAGCTTGTTTGCAGGTGCAACCTGGGAGCACAAGGAAGTTAAGTGACTTGCTCAGGGTCACACAGTATGCAAGTGGGGACTGTGGGATTCAAACCCAGGTCTCCCAATTTGCAGCTCAGAGCCTTAAACCACTGCGCCATACTGCCTCCTGAATATATACAACAATTTCTGGACAATTTACAGTTACCACACCTCTCCCAACAAGATATGGCTTTGCTAGATGAACCCTTTTCCCTAAAAGAGATACAAGCAGTGCTAAATTCCCTTAAATCTGGTAAAGCTCCGGGGAGTGACGTTTTTTTCCGTAGACTTTTATAAACCCCTAGCTGACATCTTATGCCTCTTACTGGTTAAGGTCTTCAAAGAGGCATCTTCACAAGGTAAACTTCCCTATTCTATAACAGAAGCCATTATTACCATCCTACCAAAAAAAGATAAAGACCCTTCAAACAACATGAAGTCTTGCTATATTATGACATATGCAGTGAGTCCCAACCTTCCAACTGCTCCGGAGGTGAAAGAGTTAACTTTCCATGCCAGGCATGGAACGCTGAGCTCGAGCTCGGTTGAAAACTCTGTCTGTTGTTCTTCAAACTCAAACTGTCAGATTCTTTACTCCGCCTCACTGAACAGTCGCTCCGGAGATTTTCTCCTTCTGCTCGGTTCATTTTGTCGGTTAAAGTATTATTTTCTGGGTTTTTTGACCGAATTTAAACCGCATCCGTCGGTTCAAGCTCTGTCTGTGGTATTGTGAGTACTAGATAGGTTTTACATTTAATTCTTCTGTGTGGAACTTGCAAACGGTTATCGGTTCAGTTTGAACCGATCAGGTTGTTTTAAAATATATTAATCTGTCTTTTAGAGTGTGGTTACTGGTTCTAAAAAAAACGGATTTTATTACGTTTTTTTCCACGACCCGTGACACGGTTGGGAACCGATAAGAGGGTCTTGCTTGGCGGATTGCCATACACGGGCAAGTTTGGTTAGGACTGGCACTATGTCTGAGAAACCCAAAAGAAAAACCGGGCCCACTGGGTTTCAACACTGCAGTGTCTGTGGGGAAGTCTTTGCCAAGGCTGACCCCCACACCACCTGTGTTTATTGTCTGGGGTTTGACCACCTCAATGCAGACTGTCAGATTTGCAAAAATTTTCCTGCAGCTACCCTGGAAAAGAGAGTTGGTAGGCTCAGGAAAGGGAGCCAGAAGTCTGCTGACCGGATGTAGCAGTTCGGTTCCAGCAGACGGAGGAGTGCTCCTCTGACCAGGTGAGACTTCCTCAGGCAAAGGAGAGCCGACTCGAGGAGTTGGTTCCAGCAAAGGACTAGGAAATCAGCTGGTGTGGAGCCAAAACTTTCCTCTCCAACCGCTGAAGAAATAGCCAAAGCGATTAAAATTGTCCAGTCGCTTTCCCCGGTTCCGACCGAACCGGCACCATCAGGTAAGAGTACGGTTCGGCCGGTTCCACCGGTTCAAGAGTATGATTTAGAGTAATTTTATGAACCAGAGGAGGGGGAAGAGGAGTATGAGGAGAGTGAATGTGGATTTGAAAGTCTGGATGTGCCCATTGAACCGGACATCTCCCCAGACAGACCTTCAGGAGTGTCTCCTCCTAGGCTTTCTGAGTCCCCTTCTCATTTTATGTTTTATAAAAAAGTGTCTGAAACCCTCCAGCTCCCTATGGAGGAAGCTGTGGATGATCAAGAGGAGCCTGACTATGTAGAAATGATGGTTATCCCAGAGTCTAGGAGACTGTCTATTCCTTTGCACAAATCTTTTGGGAAACGGACAGTAAAAATTCTAAAAACTCCTCACACTATACCTCCTGTTGATAAGAAAATGGACAAGAGGTACACATTGTCAGACTCTGATACGGAGTTCCTTACACAACAATGCAGCCATGTTGGGGTAGTGCAGGCTGCAGCCTGTTACAAGGCAAATATTCCCTTGGCCTCACACCCCCCCTGACAAGGACTCCAAGAGGATTGATGCCATGGCAAAGAAACAGTACGTGGCAGCATCCTTGGGACTCAGACAGGCAAATTATATGGCTTATGTTGCTGGATACCAGAAATCCAGATGGGATACTGTTATGGCCCTAGCAAAACAGGTCCCTGGCCAGCTTGCCAAGGAGCTGGAGCAGGTGGCTGCTGATGGTATTGAGGCATCCAAGGTGCAGTTGCATGCTGCAGTGGACTCTAATGATGTGTCATCAAGAGTCATGGCTACATCTGTGGCACTTCGCAGAATGGCTTGGCTCAGATGTACTAGCCTGTCACAGGATACCCAGACTAAGGCCATGGATTTTCCTGTTGTGGGTAATTCTCTGTTTGGGGAGCAGACAGAGAATTGCATGAAGAAAATGGATGAGTATAGGACCACCTATAGGAGTGCACAGGCCAAGGAAAGGCAGGCCACTCCTCAAAGGCAGCCTTGCAGGGGCAGGGGCAGGCCTTTTTACCAAGCCCAGGCCTCCTCTTCAGCTTACGCCCAGAGGGGGTTCTTTAGAGTGAGAGGCAGACTAGGTACAAGCAGGCCTGCTTCCACCCCTCAGCCTAAAGCCCCTGCCAAGCAGACACCCTGATGGGGTGGCCAGGGCCGATTCTCAACTACCTGTAGGGGGTAGACTGGCTTACTTTGTCCAGGACTGGAAGTCTCTGACATCAGACAAGTGGATCCTGGAAGTAGTAAGCCAGGGACTGGTTCTCAGCTTCAAAAAATTTCCAAAGATGAGAACCAGATCCTTTCCACCTGCAAATCCATCAGAGGCACTTGCCCTAGAGGCAGAAGTCTCTACCCTCCTGGCTCTCAGAGCTGTGGAAAGGGTTCCACCCCTACATCAGGGCAAAGGATTGTACTCCAGGTACTTCCTTACCCCAAAAAAGACAGGAGAATGGCGGCCCATCCTGGATCTCAGATACTTAAATAAGCACCTTTTAAAACCAAAATTCAAAATGGTGACTCTGGGAATTATTCTACCCTCTCTAAGGCCAGGGGACTGGCTAGCTCCCTGGACCTCAAGGATGCCTACTTCCATATTCTCATCAGAAGCTCCCATCAAAAGTACCCCAGGTTCGAGTTGCCCTCAGGCCATTACCAGTTCAGAGCAATACCCTTTGGCCTCACCTCTGCTCCAAGGGTATTCACAAAATGCCTGGCAGTAGCAGTTGCCCACCTAGGAAGGCAAAAAATTGCCATCTTCACTTACCTGGACGACTGGCTCATAGTAGGCCAGTCTCCAGATAACTCAGCAACTGCTCACTTCTCTAGGTTTCCTTCTGAATCTTCCAAAGTCAGTTCTAGAGCCTGTCCAACTCCTCACCTTCATAGGCGCAGAGCTGAACACAGAGAAGGCCGGAGCCTTCCTTCCTCTGGATAGGGCAAGGACCCTGGTCTCTCTGGCCTCCTCATTCACCCTGCAGGTCTCTCGACCAGCAAGGCATTTTCTACAGCTCCTGGGGCACATGGCTGCTTCTACAGCAGTAGTGCAAGGAGCAAGATTTCAGATGAGGGACATCCAGTTCCATTTGAGAGCCTTTTGGTCTCAAAGAAAGGACCCTCTAACCAAGTTGATCCCAGTGACTCGAACCCTGATCCAAGCCCTACAGTGGTGGCAGGATCAGAGCAATCTGAGACAAGGGTTTCCCTTTGTCACTCAGTCTCACTCTTTAATCCGTACTACAGATGCATCCATCTTGGGGTGGGGAGCTCACATGGGCGACCTCACTACCCAGGGACTGTGATCCCCTCAGTTATCTCTGCTCCACATCAACCTGTTGGAGCTCAGAGCAGTTTTTCTAGCACTCCAAGCTTTTTCCAAATCTGTTCAGAACAAACTTGTACAAGTCAGAACAGACAACACCACTACAATGTGGTACATCAACAAGCAAGGAGGCACTCAGTCTACGGCCTTGTGCACCGAAGCAATGAAGTTGTGGTCTCTGGCTTACTCCCTGAACACCTCCCTTACAGCAGTTCACCTCCCAGGCAAGGACAATATCCTGGCAGATGCTCTCAGCAGGATTTCCCAGGGCCATCACGAATGGTCACTGGATCCCCTGGTCCCGGAGGTAATTTTTGCCAGATGGGGCACCCCACAGACAGATCTTTTTGCAGCCCCAGACAATCACCAACTTCCCCTTTTTTGCTGCAGGCCCCCAGTGTTGGGCTCAGTCCCTCTGGATGCCTTAGTTCTCAACTGGGAAGGGAAGTTTCTCTATGCTTTTCCCCCTTTCCCTCTCCTGTTCAAAGTGTTAGTCAAAATCAGATCTCAATCCTGCAAAGTGATTCTGATTGCTCCAGATTGGGCCAGACAACCCTGGGATCCACCCTACTGTCCTTAGCAGTCCATCTTCCCTGTGTCTTCCCAGGAATCACAATCTGTTAACCTGTGCTCAGGGAAGGGTTTGTACCAACCTCAAATCTCTCAATCTCAAGGCCTGGCTCTTGAAGAGTTAGAGTTTGCTGATCTACACCCTCCCAAGGTGTAATGGATATATTGAAGGCTTCTAGGAAGCCTTCCACCAAGCTACTTACAATTCCAAATGGAAGAGGTTTTCCATATGGTGCTCTGGGAAGCATATTTCCCCAGAATCTGCTGATTTACCCACAGTCCTGGATTATATGGTCCATTTGAACACTTTGGGGCTCAGACCAGCTACCCTAAAGGTACATTAGGCAGCTGTATCTGCTTTCATTTCAGCAGGTAAACCCTCTTCTCTTTCAGCTCATCCTGTATTCTCAAAGTTTTTTAAGGGATTGCTTCACACCAACCCTCCATTCAGGGCCCCTGCCCCTGCCTGGGATCTTAATGTTTGCATTGCTCAGCTTATGCAACCTCCCTTTGAGCCCTTGTCTTCAGCAGAGCTTAAGTATTTGACTTGGAAGACCGTGTTTCTGGTAGCCATCACTTCTGCCAGACGCATAAGTGAATTACAAGCTTTGTCAGTGGAGCCTGATTTTATCTCCTTTCATAGAGATAAGGTGGTCCTCAGGACTAACAGGAAGTTCTTGCCTAAGGCGGTTTCAGATTTCCACCTTAATCAATCTATTTCTCTTCCAGTGTACTTCACTGACCATTCCTCCTCTGGCGAGAGGAGGCTGCACAGTTTAGATGTGAAGAGAGCCCTTAGTTACTACATTGAGCGTACCAAGGGTCACAGGTTTGACTCCCTCCAACTGTTCCTCACTTATGGTGAGGTTGGTAAAGGGAAACCTGCCACTAAAAGATCCATTGCCAGGTGGATTGTCTCTTGTATCCATTCTGTTATGAAAAGCTGGGTAAGGTTCTCCCTCAGGCCTGAGGGCTCACTCTACCAGAGGTACAGCTGCTTCCCTGGCTGCTGCCAGGGACATCCCTATTCTAGAGATTTGTCAAGCAGCTACCTGGAAAACAGTTCACACTTTTACCAAGCATTACTCTCTGGACACCCAGGCTAGGAGTGATGCTCAGTTTGGCACAGCTGTGCTTCAGAGCCTATTTCCTAAGTAGGTTCTGTCCCTCCTCCATGGAGGTACTGCTGTGTAGTCTGCATATGTGATAATATAGCAAGACTTCATGTTGTTTGAAGAAAAAATTACTCACCTTAGTAATGTTTCTTCTAATGGAGTCTTGCTATATTATGACCTCCCCCCCTGCCTGCCCCTCTCAGAACCTCTGGTTTTGGGATGTGGGTGGGCAGTGCAGTGTTGGCACTTAGTAGATGCCCACCTTGTTTCCCCTTTTTGGGGTCACTGGGTGTTGTGTTTTTCATTTTTTTGGTCTCCTGACTTGAGTCTTTGTTTTGGGACCAAAAAATGTGTTCTTATATTTAGTAGCCAGTTGGCTAGTGTAGGTTTACAGCTTCCACACTGGACCTTAGTGAGTTTAGCTTGTAAAGATCTGACAGTTTGAAGAACAACAGACAGAGTTTTCAACCGAGCTCGAGCTCAGCGTTCCATGCCTGGCATGGAAAGTTAACTCTTTCACCTCCAGAGCAGTTCGAAGGTTGGGACTCACTGCATATGTCATAATATAGCAAGACTCCATTAGAAGAAACAACATTACTAAGGTGAGTAATTTTTTCTTCTCTCCCATCCAGTTACAGACCAATATCATTACTTAATACGGATTGGAACATTTTTGCCAAAATATTAAATACTCGTTTAGAATCAATAATTTTGAAACTTGTCCGTACCTCCCAAGCTGGATTTATCAAAAATAGAACTGGTTCTGATCATCTCCGCTCATTATTTAATTTAATCTACAAAGCTAAATCTCTTAAATCACCTGCCGCAGCTGTAGCCATCGACTTTGAAAAGGCATTTGATTCTCTCAACTGGACTTATTTGTATTGTGTTCTATCCCACTTTGGTGTCACTAATAAATTTTGTACATGGATTCAATTACTATACACCCTCCCCTCTGCCTGGGTTCTTACTAACTCTACTCTGTCCTCATCCTTTCATCTGGCAAGAGGTACCAGGCAAGGGTGCCCCTTATCCCCTACTCTTTTTATTCTAGCTATGGAACTCCTATCAGCTGCTCTTCGTTAATATTCCATGATCCAAGGTATCCCTATCGGTAATTCCTGCTATACTTCACTATCCTACACTGATGACCTCCTCATTCTACTTGAAAATCTTGAAATTCCGGGACCACCCTTAACTAAGCTACTTAGTAACTTTACTTCACTTTCTGGGCTAGCTCTGAATCTAAACAAATCAGAAACAGTGCTATTGAACAATTTTTGTAACCCTTCTATGAATACAATATTAGGTTTTTGTTGGGCCCCTCAAGGTATCTCTTACCTTGGAATACAGATCACTTCTAAATTAGACAAGATATGGGACGCCAATCTTTTTCCGTTATTAGCAAATATTAAAAACACTCTCAACAGATGGAAACTGCTTAACCTCTCTTTTAATGGGAAACTCTCCACTATCAAGATGTCAATAGCTCCCAAAATACTGTATCTATTTTCTAATATCTCTTTAATCCTCCCTACTTTCTTTTTTGTCAGAAATGATGATATAATTGGCAATTTTATATGGGAAGAAAACATTCCCAGATTTAGTCGTAACAAACTGCGTTCCCACTGGTCCAAAGGGGGCGTCGGGCTCCCCTGGTTCCAAGCATATTTTTGGGCCTTCCGCACTGCCCAAACTGTCAAATGGTTTAATAAACCCAGCAATAAATCACCGTTATGGGTCAATATGGAGATATCTCTATGCCCGGGCAATGTCACCACTTCCTTCATTTATAATCCTCTCCCCCCTAATTTAAAATCTCAGCCTACTATAGCATCATCTATATACTACTGGAAAATAATTCATAAACGCCTTAACTCCAACCCAATCCCTCTCATATATGCCCCCGTTTGGGGGAACCGCAACATCACTCTTGATAACCACCCAATTTTTTGTTGTAATTGGAAAAACAGGGGCATTTTTTTCTTGGAGGATATACTTATACCTCAGACTCTCAAATTAAAATTCTTTTCTGACCAGCGCAAACAATGGAATCTTCCCCAGCATGATTTCTGGAAATATTTACAGTTACGCACGGCATGAAATCTTTATCTTCCTACTATTCCTCATCAATCTATATATGATACTTTTATTTCTAAATGGATCAAAACAAACTCTAAATTAAACAGTATCATTTAGAATCATATCAGAAATACAATCCAAGATCAATCTATCATTGCAAAAAATAAATGGAGTACCCTTTTAAATTATAACATAACAGATTCACAATGGCATAACTGCTGGCTATCCTGCCATAAATCTTTCAAGGATAATCGTAGTTCACTCATACAAACCAAAATTCTACATCTATGGTACAGAACTCCTGAGATTTTGCAAAAAATAGGCTTAATGAACAACAATAAACGTTGGCGCTGTAACTCCCCGAATGGCAATTTGCTACATATTTTATGGCATTGACCTCCCATACACTATCTTTGGTGTCATAGTCATTTCTTTGCAATGAAAGTGATTGGTCTATCCTTTGCATTAGATCCAAAACATTGCATACTTGGTATTTTCAATGCTCATTCATACAAAATATCCCATTCTCAGAACAGGTGGTTATCCCTACTATTCCTTCAAGTTAAACGCCTTATACTAATGCATTAAAGATCCAACATCATTCCCACTCTCCCAGATATTCTCAAACAACTATCTCAATACGCCATCCTTGATCATATGTCACACTTAGTCTCTGACCGACTTAATTTATATAATAAATGCTGGCAGGACTATTTTAAATATTTAAACACACTTACACATATCGTCACTTAATCCATGGGTTGTTATATGTTCACACTGGAATCTCGCTTCTAGCTCTTTCGCTCCTTCTTCGTCTCCTCTCTTTTTATCTTTCTATCTCCTTTTCTTCTTCCCTTTCCTTCCCTTCTTCATTCTTGTTCACTTTCTTAGATATTTTTCTCTTTTTAATGTTCTTCCTTTATGCAGTCTTACACATACTTGTATTAAATTACAGCATAAAAGAAGTACAATCACAACTACTCATATTTCTTGTTTGTATCTACTCCTTTTACCCCTTGAATCATAAATTGCCATATTTTCTCTCTGTCATACAGATAGTACTGCTACATATTGTTTTCTCAACATTTGTTTTCCCCTTTAATATCACTGTATAATACTTCAGACAAATGTTTTTCCTTCTCCCATTAAGAATTTATATAAGTGTATACTGGAGAATGTAGTGTATTTGTATGTATAATCACAATAACTACAATAAAAAGATTAACTGCAAAAAAAAGGGGACGGGGCAGCCATGGAGACAGAGCAGCGCTGGACACTAGCATCCAATCAAAAACCTGATTCAGCCAACAAGTGGTTCGATCCGCTGCAACACACGTGCAGCGGATCATAGGACAGGGCAATCCATGGAGGACAATGTAAAAGCAAATAAAATAACTCACGTGCAGGCAAACCTGGGTACAGCCAGCTTATTTTATTTTTTACATTTTGAAACTTTATTTGTATTCCTTACACAATATAAAAAAGTCAGATTATTACACTTGAAGGGTGGGCAGAAACAGCAGTCATTTAACAGCATGTAGTGCAGTTTTCCAATCTATTTGCTATCACTTTCCATCATTAATCGCTCATTTATGGGCACCTACAGAGACTGGAAGTTTTCTGGGGAGGATTCCAGTGGTGTGGGATGGATCACTGGTGCTGAGACACAGTGCCATTTAGTGGACAGAGCACAAAGACTCTGGTAATCCCAGGTTCAAGTCCCAGAGCCACTGGTTCACTGTATGACCGAGAGTCATCATTTGTTCTTCCTGTGATTCCTTACTTGCTGGCTGTATAACTGCAGCAGGGCCTAACTATAAACAGGACCATACTTCCTAGCGGGGTTGTCCTATAGATTTACAAAGCTTCTTGTAGATGCCTCTTACTAAATAAGAGTGTCATTTTATGTGGCTTTATCCAGAGGATGGGGAAGTACTGCTCCTTTCATCTCACAGAGAGATTCAAAGAGCACAGAGACTGATCAGAAAGAATGTAGAGAGGGTAAGCACAGGAAAGTTAAGTGACTTACTCAGGGTTACACAGTGAGTGAATACTGGCTCAGGTTGTGGGATTCAAACCTGCGTCTCCAGGTCCACAGCTCTGCACCTGAACCGGGATCTGTTCTGCATATGAACCACCATGCCAAACTGCCTCTGTGAGAAGATTGGTGATTAACAAACAAACAAAAAAAAAAACAAACAAACCAGAAAACAAATAATTACAGAAGGAAAATGATGCAGTCCCAAAATGGGGGGTGCCCTTGTAATTGGTCATTTGTCAGAAATCAATTAAGACCTTAAGAAGCCTTGCTCCTTGATTCCTGGAAAGGTTCGGCATTCTAGAAGAGCTATCTATGTTGCTTCATGTCAATATACAAAACTTCTTGAGTGTTAAAATCAAAAATATTACATAAAAACACAAGTAAATATATCCATCCTCTTCCCACTACTCCAAACCAACATCTAACTAGATCTACAAAACTCAGAGACCCCTTATCCCACTGCCTACTTTATTTAGTGACTTCAGTCATGATGACCCCCTATAACTGAAGTATTGTAAGTTATTCTCGGACAGAGCTGGACTGAACCCCCACAGATCTGTTTCTAGCTCAGTACTGAAATACTGAACCAATCAGCACTTATCTGCACCCAATGGAATTAAAAAAAACAAAAAAAATGTTATTTAACTTCAGATTTGATCTTTGGGGCCTAATTTGTGTCAGTTGTTTTGAAGGCTTCTGCACATCTCTGCAGCCTTCTGGATGTCTAAAAGCACCATTTAAATCCCCAAAGCACAATACTAGTGTTCCACCACTCACACCTCAGTGTTAGGCTTGCAGAATGTTGCCTGAATGTCAAACATGCAGTAAGAATTGTAACCAACCAGGCCTGGCATCCTGGAATCGGAGATGTCAATCCACAGTGCCTTTTAGATAAACTACTGCCCGCTACAAGTCACATTTAGTATACAAAGCACTGTAATCGTATCAAAAGTATCAACTGTATAACATTTCTAAGTGTCCTCTGAAATTCCATTTAGTTTTCCCAATGTTGACATTTCAAGATACTGCACCCCACCCCTACCCTGCCAACACGGAATCTGACCTAATCCGTCTGGATGACAAAAAAAAACTGTACCAAGGTTCTTCCATGTGGCAAAAAAATTACCAAGAGGCAAACAAAATTCACAATGTGCCAATCAGCAAGCATAGTTACAATTAACGATGACAAGTTTCCCTGTAACGGACCCAGTTTCATAATCTTCAACCCCTCACCCCTAAATTCATAGCCCTAATTTATTATATCCTATTTTCTCCTTTTCACCCCTCCCTGGGAGACAAGGGTGCCACCTCCATGAAATGAATGGCAGCCAAACCAGCCCGAGCTTGTATTCAAACCCTCCTTTCCCAGATGGGTGCATGACATGCTGCTGTCAAGCCACCAGGCAGGCACAGCACTGCTTTTTCCATGAAGGCTGCGATTGTGACCACTTGTAGGTATAACTGTGTTACAAGGGAGCCTGAACCACCAGACACCCAAGAACTGCTATCATTCTTAGGATTAAGGTTTATTTTTGTCACCCTCTCATCTGTCTTTCAACGTTGTTCTGAGGACACATCTCGTGTTCCCTGCCTGTAACTGTATCTGAATGTTAATGCTTATAGTAGCACTTAAATCTGTCTGAATGGCTCTTCACTGATGGTTTGGGGCTTTACTTTTGTATGCTACTAGACTGGCTACGTGTTTTGCACACTGTTTGGCACACTGTTTATATGTCATTTATTGTGTTATTGTCCTTCAAGTGCTGTAATAGCATTTACATTAATTTGCCTTCTCTGTCATTACACTGTAACTGCTTTTATCCTTAGCTGTTAAATATTTTATGATTTATTCTCCTTTGCTTTTGCTCTGTTAACTTGCCTGGCCCTCCATGTGGTCTACCTAAAGCATGCCTTTTTTAGTATTCTCCCCGTTTGTACCTGTAACTGGGCATTCAGTTGTCTAGTGTAATTATCTGGGCAACAAAAACTAAATAAATATATTGTATATCTGGAGATATCTGCACAGTATATACTGCATATTTGGTGGGAAATGGGGGTAGGATACAAGACCCTTCCCCGTGGACTAAGGGACTGTTGAGCAAAAGTTATTTCCTTTATTTTTTAGATGGGAATACGGATACTGAAAAAGGCCCCCATGGCCTTTGTTACTAGAACACAGACCTCATGAACCAACTGACAGAAGACCCAGATTCAAATCCTACCACAGCCACTACCATTCTGTGCAAGTTGCAGCATGTCACTTAGTGTCTCCAACATCTTGGGAGGAAAACTTTGAAAAAACATCAAACTCAGACACCTTTAGGGCTGGATTTCCAAAGAAAGGTGACACCATTTTGCCACAGTTGTGCTACTGTACTTAAGACATGACTATTAGAACACACAAAGTGGCATCTAAATGCAGTACATGCTGCACATGCCACAAGTTGCATATCAAAAGTTAAGCAAGCGTTGAAAAAAAAATGGTGCATGCGTCAATCTTCTTTTGTAAAATGAGCAAAGTACTGCAAACACACCAAAATATTTGAAAACGACATGCAAACACGTTGTGTCATCTGCAGTGACGCAGCTGCAGCAGAACAAGTGCCTCAAGTCCTGCGTCCAAAGCTTTGAAAATCCAGGCCCAGAGACTTGCTGTATTAGGCATCCCATTTCGTTATAATTATGTACATTTTTTTGTATCCAGTTATCTCCTTTGCCTCTCTGACTAGCTGTCATCTGGACTGATCCTCTGGCCCCATCTCCCAACTTTTCTGGGGCTTACCTTCTTTGTGGTGCCCTCTGCCACAGGACTTACTGGAGATGCCAAGTCGTTGGTGCAGGGCCTGTGAGGGACCGGGCCATCACAGTGCTGTGGTTACAGGTTTTTCCTCCTCCGTTTTCACCACTGGGACCCACGTGTCTGTAATAACATGATGTGTGTGCTTTGCCTCTGTGGAGACAGCCCTGGACACCTGGGCCTGGGGTCTCCCCCCTTTCACGCAGTCCCTTGGCACTGCCACCTGGATTTTTCAAAGTGGCATCCGACTCACGAGGCATGCACTCCCCCCTCTCTGAGGGAGGAGAGTGGGGTCCTTGGGATGCTCAATCCTCTCCCCCGCCAGCTTGAGTGTCTCATCACTGTTTCTGAAACCTGGGTCACCGGCTCAGCAGGCAATGAGGCAACCAGTGTGACTTATAATTATGTAGATTAACACGAAAACAGGATTATGGGTACTGCATTTTTAAGCTGAGAAAGGCATGCTGAGACAAAGGTAATTTCCACGTGCATCCTGGGAACATAGGGAGGTTAAGTGACTTGATCAGGGTGACACAGTAGGGAAGTGGCAGTTGTAAGTTTCAAACCCAGGTCTGCTTGGTCTCCAGATTCACAGCTTTGGTGCTTTAACCCCCTAGGCTATACTGCCTCCCTAAATTGTGATGGTAAATGCAGAAAATACATCAAATATCAGCTAAAATGTGTTGAAATATAATGGGTTTTCAAGGTGTCCACCAAAATGCTGGGCGCTCTTCAACCTCTCAGGGCATTAGTCTGCTTAGCTGTAGAAATGGATAAAATCAGGACCCCTCTCAAAAAAGAGAGACAGTATATGGTTAGGATCTGTTTTGCATGGATTTTCATCCTAACTAACAAGCTACTGTACCACAGTTCAAAGGTCATGGAATAGTGTATCCTTTTATGGCACAACAACTTTTTAATTAGAATGGAAACTTGTCCTACCTGCGTTTTTCAGCTTTTAGGACAGCACTGCCACTCCCCTCACACTTAGCCCCAGTCCCTTCCAACACAGAAACTGTCTTTGTTTAAAACAAAAAAGAGATGAATAAACCCACCTACACCCAGTTACCAATACCCCACCTAGTGCCACTGATAGGATTTTCCTTTTAAAATAACTGCAAAGGGATCTTACTTTTCACAAAAAATGAAGAATTCAGCAGCAAACAAAACTGTGATCCACGCTGTAAGCGCTTCCGTTTAACTGTGCGTTGATTCAAATGGAAGCAGTTATAGCACGAATCTCACTGTTGCCCATCACAGAGTTTTTCATTCTATCTTAAAAGAAAGAACATTTTACAACTATTTTAAAATGAAAATCCTACCAGTGGCACCTGTAGAGTATTAGCAGCTGGGTGATGTGGTTTTATTAATTTGTGTAACTTCTAAAACAAACAGCAACTGTCTTTGGTGGGGGGGGGCAACAACTTGTTTAAATAAAAAAAAAACACACATACATATATGGTACTATATAAAATAGTGGATGGGCAACCTCTGGCACAGGAACCCTGAGTTTCTGCCTTTGGGCTCTGATTACATCAGAGCTCTTGAGTTTCATTCTTGAGGTCAGTGATTTAATCAGAACCCCTCAGTAGCAACACATGCTTGTCGTGCATGGTCACCCATCCACTAATCTATATATTGTATCTCAGCTAGGCTATCTTGGGTAAATAACTTCTAAACAACAACACCACAAACAGTGGCTCAACAATGCTCACTAGTTTTGGGATTACGTACCGAATTCTGTGGTGACCTTGGTTTGGAAGAATAGGTCAAAAGTGCCACAAACGTAAGCAGCAGCCAAAATGGCACAAATGCATGGAAAACCCTCAGACTGTTGCATTCCACCAACGGGTGGGGATGGGGTTGGATGACCTTATGGCTACGAGGTGCTGGAAAACTCAGTCTCAGGTTTTTCAGCTGCAGCGCACAGCCATGTATTCCAACAGCACACTGGGCCCCAGACAGTGCGGTGTCACACATGGGCTAAGTGGTTAGCCATACAGCTTTAAACACAAGAAAAAAACAGTGCACTCCATAATGGCAAATGACTACCAGAGTGAAAGAGCTGGTGGTCCTGAGAAATAATTGCTGCCAATTTATTCATCTGACATGGTCTACATACCCTGATTTACGTGACCTTTCTGTTGTTGGAAAGGCACAATGCTCCCCCCATGGTAAAATCAATCCTGCTGCAATTATGCCTATTTCTTCAATGCTGGCAACAGCTCTGGCTGCAGCATAATATGGTAAAGGGATGTCAACCACAGACAGGAGGAGTTGGGCTCTTTAGTTAGTTATGAGAATGGCATGACCTACTTGTCGATTTATGTAATGAAGGGCTTCTCTTAGACTGGGACAACGTACTGAGATATCATCCTGACTGGATGCAGTCTTCACCAATCAGATTTGAGGATTCTGACTACCCATTTTATAATACATGAAGACAGTGTATGGTAATGGGATATTCATCTAACCGCAGGTGTGTTGTGAGACACGAGGAAAAGCCAAGTGTCTAAAACCATCTGCGATGTAACAATATAGATAGCCTGATATATGGAAGACAACATGGAACAAGCTTATTTAATTTTTTTTTTTACATCCTCTTGATTTGTGATGACCTCTCAAACCACGAGTAAACTGCCACGATGATTTGTGAGGCCATCACAAACCAAGGGGTATTAAAAAAAAAAAAAATTAAAAACACATGGTCCCCTGTATTTTATTTTGTATTCCTGGTTTATAAATACAATTAAAACTGAATGCATGAAAATATTGTATTCCTGGATTATAAATGAAATTAAAACTGAATGCAGGAAAATAAACAACCAGCACATAAGCAGCCACACGCAGGACTTAAAAGCAGCTCTGTAGGTGCAGCTAAGGTAAGAGCATGAGCGGCCAGTATAACACACAGATATGTGTTTTAGTGTTCCTGTGCGGCCAAAATCAGGTTGAAATGAAAGCAAATCAGCTATTATAACATGATGTACCATATTACTGCGCCTACAAAAATTACCCACAAGGGCTTGGCTTTGGCTGTTCCTGACTGAAAGTTGCAAATGGAACCAGTTGCTAAATGATGGGACAACTGAGGCTCACTGGTTCTTTTATCCATGCAGTGAATGGAGGCTGAAGAGATCGCTGGAAAGGCGCCTTCCTTTGTCGCAGTATCCTTGGAGTTGGGGACATGACGGTCTGATGCTGCAGCTACAAAGGGTACGCAGGTGGCAATACTAAAATACTGTGTCACCATTGTGTGATAGCACTCTGAAAAACAACACATCTCTAGTGGCTTAAAGCAGTACCAAACACAGTCAGTTCTTTTAAAAATGATTCACTCATGAGCAAGAGTTTGTTTTTTAGACACTGCACATGTGGCTATTTAAAAGGCTTTCTCTTTCACATTCACACGAGACTTGGCTGATCAGTTTTCAGAGACTATGAAAGAGAGGTGCTGAGAGATCCCAGGTTTCAAGAGTGCTATGGGCACGGCGCTTCAATGCCCCTTTTTGGCACTTGATGGCTGCAGTTTTTCGGTGCTCTGGTCCTTGCTTCCGGTGTCTGAGGCAGAGTCCGAGAGGTCATGGCCCTGCTGTTGCTTCAACCACATGTCGGAGTATATCCCTCCCTTGGCTAACAGCTCATCATGTCTGCAAGATATAATTATTTTATAATTATTGGTTAGGTTATTTAATAACTTGGTTGGCAGCACTTTCAAATGCCATAATAACTGACTTTTGCCATAATAACCGGATGGGTATTATGGAAAAGCTGTCAATCAAATTCATTAAAGTTAAAAAAACAACATTTTCTTCATGCAATTTTAAGCCATATAAACAACCCACCATGTCTAATAGTTGCGCACTACACAGTGTCTGATGTCAGCACAAAAATCCTTTCAACAAACAATTGTCACAATGTTTATAAGGACCATACTAAAATATGTATGTATTTTTTAGTGGACATTCTTCTTTTTTCGGTGTGCGTTTCAGGGTACATTTTAGTACGAGTCCCCCCAAGAAAAACAAACTGCAGATTTTTTTTTATGTCAAAGAGACTGCACAGTGTATAAATGTTTGCGTCTGTGCACTATGTTCATCATTAAAGACAATAAGTTGCAAAGCAAATTAATTCTTCTAACTTTCACAAATCTTTTCCAGCTGCTTTTTAGTCTCCAGTTAAAAAACAAAAAAGAAAAAAAAAACAGCAGTTATATAAAATAAACTATGTTGACTGATTCTATTTATTGTGTTTATTTTGTACACACCCTTGGTGTGTGATACCATCACAAACCACTTGTGCCTCACACTCGTCGCTTATGTGGCACCACAAACTGAAGGGCTGTTAAAAAAAACCTTGTAATATACAATACTACATTTATTATTCTCTATATAATTTTTTTCTACCATTTCTCTAACCCCTGTTTCTGTTTCCACTTAGCAAAAGCACCCCCTGGTGGTAAGGAGGATGAGTGGCTTCCTCTTTAGCCACAGCCAATTCTGCTGCTGTGCTACCAGCCAGTAGCAGAGGCCACATGTGCAAGATGGCTTGCACCTTCCCACTAGGGATGCCATGGACATCAAATTTTGAGTATTATGAAATCTGTGTAAAAAATATAAAAATATATTAACATTATAATTTTTATTACTTGTAATATTAGTAAAAATAATGAAAATCAAATTGGGGGGATGGAGAATTGGGAATTTTGGTCACATATGGAGAGGTACAGGACACTGGAGCAGCAGAGATGAGAAAGGCATGGTGGTTTACATAGAAAAATAGAAGTTTACAGCAGGTTAGGACAGCTTGGCCTATCCAGTCTGCCCATTTCTCCCTCCCTACACTATTACAACAGACCATGCATGATCTACAATTCTTTCTCCCTCCTCCATTCCTTTCCACTATGATTCACTTGTGTCTATCCCATGCATTCCTGAACCACACCACTGTTTTCACCCCCACCACCTCTGCTGGAAGCCTGTTCCAGGAATCCACCACTCTTCCTGTGAAGAAGTACTTCCTCACATCTCTCCTGAATCTACCACCCTCCAGCTTCACAGCATGTCCTCTTGTTCTTAAGCACCTCTTCTTCTGAAAAATACTTCCCACGTGCACCTTATTTACCCCTGAGAGGTATTTATAGGTGTCTATCATATCCTATCTCTCCCTCCTCTGTTACAGGGCCATACATACTGAGGTCCTTCAGTTTCTCCTCACAGGGGTTTTGATTCAGACCCTGCACCATTTTAGTTGCCCTCCTCTGGACTGCTTCCACTCTATGTTCTTTCAGAGATGTAGTTTTACAGAACTGGACACATACTCTAGGTGGGGTCTTACCAGTGATCTATACAAAGGCAACGCCATCTCGTTCTGCTGGTGATACCCCTAATAATGCTCCCAGCATCCCACTAGCCCCTCCCTACTGACTTTTCACACTGCCTGGCCACCTTTAGATCATCCGATTCGATTACCCCCCAGGGCTGTTTGTTGCTTGGTGGTCGCCAATACCACTCCACCCATTTTGTACTCTGTCCCTGGGTTTCTGTACCTGAAGTGCATTATTTTGTACTTTTTCCGCATTGAAACCCAGCTGCCATACCCTTGACCACTCCTCTAGTTTTCTTAGGTCTCTACTCATCTTTTTCACCTCCACCCTACTGTAGATTTTTGCGTCATCCACAAAGAGGCAGACCTTCCCCTTCCAGCTCCTCTGCAATGTCATGTGACAGGGTAGACTAGGACCCTGTCCCATTTGTTTTGGAGAAAGTATTTAAATGCAAGGATCTGTATTCCTTCCTTTTCTGTCTCTTCTGTCTGGTTGCGCAACCAAATTTTCCTCTGAGACTTCGGACTTGAACAACCTGAACAGTCTCGCAGTCCTTTGCCTCTCTGTCTCTCTGTTTTCTCTTGCTGTCTGTTTTCCTCCTTTGCACATCTACAGCTGGTAGTAGAAGAATACGAGAATCAATGTATGGAAATATAGCTGATATTGGGATCTTTTTTGTTTAGAAAATGTTTAGTGCTGCTGTTGAAATATAAATGTATTTATAATTTGAGATAACTGTAAAAAGCCACAGGTTATTTGAGTGCAAAGGCCTGAGCCTTTTGCAAAGGCTGGAGGGAACTCAGGAAGCTCTCAATGTTCTAGCAGCTCCTGAAATTCACAAAGAACAGGATGCTTGGAAAGGATGAGGGTTGAAAAAGACTTATAAAAACAGCTAAGCTAAGCTGCAAGGAAGATTTTTTTTACAAGACATTTTGTTTTGCTTCTGTATATAGTTATTCTGAACAGGTTTATTTTATTTTATGTTACTGCAACTACAAATAAACAGTTTTGTGGAATTTTACAACTGCTCCTGAGTTTTCCCTATGCTTCCTGACCTGTGTCTCGACAACATGTCACTTATAAAGATATTAAAGAGAACCAGTCCCAGCACTGAACCCTGAGGCACTCCGCTGGTCACCTGCCCTTCTTCAGAGTGAACTTCGTTTACTACCACCCTCTGTCACCTATCCCCTAACCAATTTCTTATCCAGTGTACCACCTTTGGACCCACTCCTAAGCTACCCTGCTTACTTACTAGTTTCCTATGTGGAATGGTGTTGAAAGCCTTACCGAACGTTAGGTAAGCCACATCCACCGCTCCATCCTAATATAGTTCCTTGGTCACTCACCCAGTCAAAGAAATCTATCAGATTAGTTTGACATGACCTCCCCTCTGTGAAACTATGATGCCCTGGGACTTGTAACCCACTGGGTTCAAGACATTCCATAATTCTTTCCTTCAGCAGTGATTCATTAACTTTCCCACCACTGATATCAGGCTGACTGGCCTATAATTGACAACCTCTTCCCTGCTACCACTTTTGGACTACATCTGCCCTCCTCCAGTTTATCATGGTATATTACGGTACATTATTATGCTGCTTGATAATAGATATATATATATGTACACACACACACATATAAAACAATAAATTATCATCGTTGGGACTTACTGTGATATAGCATCATATCCCGTCATTACGACATCCATACCTCCCACACTGGGACTGAACCTGAGCAAAAGTTCAATCCAGGCCTCTCAGGGGGCAGTGCAAAGTGCCAACGGCTTGGCTACCTCAATAATATGGAGTAAGCGTGATCCCTTGGCTAGAGCATAAGCTACGGAACCCAGAGACACGGGTTCAAACTCTACAAGAGCCTTTTACTCACTGTGTGACCATGAGCAAATCATTTGACCTCCATATGCTTTGGTCCACCTCGGCTGCAACGCTGGGACAGCATCAGGTCCGCACTGACAACAAGATAGTTAGTTGCCTTTCAGTTGGACTATTGTGGGTGTATAAAGATAAATTCTAGGAGCAGTGTGAACCAGTGAAGCCTCTGGACCCCAAAGCAAGTCTGTTTTTCTAACGACATGGAAGATATAACAATAGGTCAGGAAGAAGACTCCCCACATTATATATTTAGTGATCTACAGTAACTGTAAGAAATTTACTTCAAGAAAAAGTATGCACAGGGTAGGTGGTGATAACGGTGAAATTAAGGATACACAAACACTAAAAACTGGGCACTCACCACCTCAAACAGGAATGGACACCACTCATGTCTAAAGGCTTCATTGTCATTTATTTATAAAACTGTCATGTAAAAACATGCAACAGCACACCACTGTGCCCGCCTGACATGTTTCGGACAAGGTCCTTTAGATACGAGTGGTGTCTGTTCCTGTTTGAGGTGGTGAGTGCCCAGTTTTTAGTTTTTGAGTAAGTGTAGAATCAGTTTATACTGTCTGCATAATAACTGGGTTTCATTTTTTCCCATAGGGAAACCCGTTGCATAGTTTGCCGCTATAAAGGAGTGTTTATAACGACAAACATGTTATAGGTTTTCCTCGCTCCACACAGGTGCCAGCTGCAGCTCTTCCATTCTGACTGCTGGCTGCCTTGCATGTCGCCGGAGACTGCACCACCACACGGACTCAGTGGTAAGTTATTTGAAAAATTTTTTTTAAAAAATAAATAAATAAAAAGCACTGCTAAAAAACATTTAAAAAAAACTACCAGAAAAAATAAGTTAACTTTCGGCACGTGACCACGGACCGTGCTAAAACCCAACCAGACCACGGCTGCACAGCAAGTCTTTTATTTTATATAATTGCTGTGGTGAAAAAGTGAAACCCAGCAATTATATAAAATAAAATATGGGGTGGTGCAGAAACTCGAATTGTACGCACACCCTCTGTGTTGGATGCCTAGATAAACCCCGAGAGCGAAGGCCTCCAACACCTCGGGTGTGTATAAAATTCTTGTTACACACACCACCCCATATATTATTCTATATACTATAAACCTCTCATGAATTAAAGTTATAAGAGCAGAACACTGACCCTGATCTGTCTATTTAATTTTATAAGAAACTGCTGTAATGCGATAACTGTTTTTGTTTGTTTGTATTTTTGATCTACTAGTGTGTTCATGAGACCACCTGAAGAAGTTTTTTTTTTTTCCATCAAAAACTGTTTTTGTATTTTTTTGGGGGGGCAAGACTTGTGAGGGAATGCTGAAGGCCCTTAACCTGTTCTTTTTTGAGAAAAGAAACTAAAAGGGAACATGATCTCCTTTTTCATACACAAGGAGGCTGAGACTAGAGGGGACATAATCTCCTTCTTCCACACACTCACGGAGGCTGAAAGGGGACATGATGTCCTTCCTCATACTCAAGGCACTGAGAAGGGACACAATCGCCTCCTTCCTCATACTCAAGGGTATCAACAAGATCAAACAGACAGAAATGTTTGATCTGGCAGCCTCCAGCAGGACACAGGGGCACACTCTGAAGCTCTGAGGAGGTAAATTCAGGGGAAGTGTTAGAAAACAATTCTCCCAGATGGTGGTGAAGCCATGGGACAACCTACAAGTAAATACAAGGAACATAAAGACAGTACAGGCCTTCAAAGTGATCCTGGACACATTTCTGCTTACCAAGGACATCACTGGAAATCCTGAGGAGTTTAAGGGGTAGGGAAATACTTATACATTACTACTATATTGGCACCAACATACTTACTTATTCATCCCTGCATATGAAGCATGGTTGCAGACATGATGGACCAAGAGTCCCATCCGACTTTAAATTACCATTTTAGTATGCAAGGCCACATTAGGTAGGTATTCTTTCTTTACGTTTGCTTGCGCAAGGAACGTTTTGGGAGAGTAGCACACTTTGGAGGTGTGCCTCTCCCATCCAATTCACTGCTCCCTTGAGCAGGCGTGGCGGTCCTGCACCAATGGGTGCAGGAGCTCTGTATGACAGCGGTATTCCTCTGCTTCAAAGGAAAGCACCGCTGCCATACTGAGCACACGGCCACGCGTTCCCCCACGCGTGCGTGCCACCCCAATGCTTTGGTGCTACGCTGGGCGCTACCCCAGCGTGGCAAACGCTGTTTACCGACGGGGTGCCTAATCTCTGCTATTCCACGGCCCCCTGGTTATGTCCTGCTGCCACGCTGGGAGTCCACCCCAGCGTGGCAAACATCCCACGCCGCTGCTTTTTGTTTTTAAACCTGTAAAATAAAATGGTTCCCGCGGGCGCGCCCCCAGCCCCTCCCACAACCCGCACTCCACCCCGCGCATCCAGTTTACTACCCCCTCACCCCATACTTACTTCCTCCGACTCGCGCCGACGATCTTCGTGGACCGGAACACGCCTGCACTCTTCAAAGGCGCATCGCGAACTGAGGAAATGCCGGTAAGCTGTATAATGGGCTAGATAGGGGGTTTCAACTTTATTAGATATCTCAGTCATTTTTGATCTTTGCACTATTTTCAACATGGGGTTTTTGGGACCCTTCTCATGAATGATGTCACTGTCATGTATGCGTCGGGCCCGGAGGTGATTTCAAGAGGCACTGCACAGTCACTGCGCGAATCACCCTTGGGCCTCGAATAACGCCATGACAGTGACATCATTCATGAGAAGGGGTCCCACAAACCCATGTTGAAAATTTGGTGCAAAAATTTAAAAATGACTGTTTTACAAGTGTGCGTTATGCGAGTTCCCACGCAGGCCTGTAAGTTCGCTGAATTCTCAATATTTTTACTTCCAGATTTTTTCAACATTGCCATTTTATCACACCTTCTTATGAGCTGTACAGCTGTCATTTTTCACATCTCACCCAAAACTTGTTTCCGCCCATGTAGCGCACAATGGCGCAGTCGGTGTGCGAAATCAATGTATGGAACACATTAAGAAAATCACAGTGACACTGATCATGAGCAGAGGTCTTAAAATGGCTGCGTTGAAAATTTGGTAAAAAAATTCCTAAAAATGACTGTTTTACGAGTCTGCGTTGCGCAGCTCCTACGCACGCTCGTAAGTTTGGAATTTTCAATATTTTCACTCCAGATTTTCACCATTGCTATTTTACCACACCTCCTCATGAGCAGTACAGCTGTCATTTTTCACATCCTGCCCAAACGTGTTTCCGCTTCATGTAGCGCATAATGGCGTAGTCCGTAGCGAACTTAATGTATGGGACATTAAGAAAATCACAGTGACACTTGTTCATGAGCAGAGGTCTTAAAATGGCTGTGTTGAAAATTTGGTGACAAAATTCCTAGAAATGACTGTTTTACGAAGTGTTCACTGTGCAGTTCCTATGCACGTCAGAAGTTTGCGACCCTCAATATTTTCACTCCACATTTTCAACATTGCCATTTTACCACACTCCTTATGAGCACTGCAGCTGTCATTTTTCATCTTGCCCAAAACGTGTTTCCTCATGTAGCGCATAATGGCACAGTCGCTAGTGAACTCAGTGTATGGGACACATTAAGAAAATCACAGTGTCACTGTTCATGAGCAGAGATCTTAAATGGCTATGTTGAAAATTTGGTGAACAAATTCCTAAAATAACTGTTTTATGAGCGTTGCTAGCAGTTCCTATGCACGCCGTAAGTTTGCGAATTTTCAATATTTTCACCCAGATTTTCAACATTGTCATTTTACCACACCTCCTTATGAGCAGTACAGCTGTCATTTTCACATCCTGCCCAAAGCGTGTTTCCACCCATGTAGTGCACAATGGCGCAGTTGGTGTGCAAAATCAATGTATGGCACACAGTAAGACAATCACAGTGACACTGTTCATTAGCAGAGGTTTTAAAATGCCAATGTTGACAATTTGGTGAAAAAATTCCTAACAATGACTGTTTTACGAGCGTGCATTGCACAGTTCCCACGCACGCTCCTAGGTTTGCGAATTTTCAATATTTCCACTCCAGATTTTCAACATTGCCATTTTACCACACTTCCTTATGAGCAGTAAAGCTGTCATTTTTCACATCCTGCTCAAAACGTGTTTCCGCCTATGTAGCGCACAATGGGGGTAACAAAAAGGTCATGCTGACAATTTATTGTGCAAATACCAGCAATCGCACAGGGCATTAGGGTAAAGCACCATACATGCCAAACACCACTGCAAATACCTGCAAGCGAACGTTCGGCATTGACAAATGCTTGTTGTTTTTATTACAGCACTTTTCAAAACTTCAAAACGTTTTACACAAGTATAAGAACAGCAATTCATAAATAATTCAAAATAAATAAATAACTAGTAAAATGTACAACAAATGCAGGAAAAAACAATAAATACCTTGCAGGTAATAGTTTTCCTTAACAAATACAGAAATCAAACAGAGTGCATACATAAGAACTATGGTAACAGGCCCAAGGCAGGCCTGTACAATGATGAACAGAGGGCTGGAGGGAGTTCTGCAGGACCTGGAGAGCCACAGAGATTGCCTTATACCCCCACGATTATCTAAAGTGAGGGACATTCAGCACCTCTTGGCTCCTGGAAAGATGGGCTCTCCTGGGGCAGAGGAGAGTCAGGAGCTTGTGGAGGTATGTGGGACCTAGACAATTTAGAGCCTTAAATTTCAAAACAATAACCCTGTGGTCGATTCTTTGCACAGACAGCCACTGCAAGTCACATAGCACTTGAGTTATTTGCTGTGCCCTCTTATCAGGGAATTAATTATTGATAACGTGACACTATGCAACTGGTTAACTGCACCACAATCAGAGTGTTGACGTGCAGTGCTGGGTTTGTGATTGGCACTTGCAATCTGTTTTCAAGGGAAGTCAACACGCTTCTTCAAATCGTTCAGCCAAATCCTTAAGTCCATGATGCAAAAGTGTGTGTGTGTGTGTGGGGAGATGGCTCACACTAACTCAGTTCCGGGACTGAACTTAAAAGGAGTCTTTACCCTCCTGGATCAGTTTGTAAATATGTGATAGTAGTGAAGAAAAAACACCCAACTGCTGGGTGTGCTAAAGGAAAAATTTCCAAGTCACAGCACAAAAACCAAAGCACCACCTGACATCAGTATAACGAAACGGGTCACGCCTGGAAAAGAGCCTTTGCTCAGCGTGCCTTTCCCGGTTATCAACTTTTAAATAAAAGAAACAAACAAAACCACAGACCACATTAAGTTAAATTCAATATAATTTATTATATAAAGTGCCAAGACCACTTAACAGAAGGGGAAACACCTGTGGGACCCCACAGACCTCCAACAAGTTTTGTTAGAGTCTCATCAGGGAGGTAAGAGGTCTTGGCAAGTAATAAATTATATTGAATTTAAATTAATATGATCTGTGGTTTTGTTGTACTGATGTCGGGTGGTGCTTTGGTTTTTGTGCTGTAAATATGTGACCCTTATCACCAGATCTAGCCCTAGATGGGCAAAGGCTAGTGGGTACTACTGTAGTAGCCATAAATATTTTTTAAAAAACTTTTACAACCTCCTACTACCACAAAGCACCGAACCACCTTTGTACTACCAACACCCTCATGTATGTAATGATGTTCCAAGAATCGGTCCTCACCATTTATTCATAGTCATGGGTCTGGGGCTGGAAGCACTAGGACCCTGCAGGAGCATTTCTTTTTTGTTTGCAGGGAGAGAGTCAACATTAGCTGTCATTTGTGCACCTCACATGTTGCTGTGCACACCAGCCAATAACTGTTGCTGGCTCCCTAACGCACCTCAGTTCTGTTCTTCCTGCCATCAAGTGCACGCCGTAGGAGCAACAGCACCTCAGTTTGACCATCGTCAACCAATTTCTACTGCATCACCGCCAACAAGTTTCTGTCCATGGTGCCACCTTTAATTTATATTTCCTAATGTCGAAGTTAAAGAAATCAAAGAAGGGGGCTAAGAAGAAAGATTATCAGCCCCCCGTCATGTGTCATTGCCCCTGTGGGAAGCGCATCCTGGCAACAGATAGATATCAGTGGTATTGGTCCTGCCTTAGTTGGGTTTATGACATGGATGTGTGGGATGCATGTTTCTCAATGGACTGGCATAAGTCAGAGAGCCACGCACTGAATTCGGAGACAGGCATCGCATGCATGAGTCTAAGGCATGGTCTCTGGACCCTTCTCCAGGGCCCCTTCCCAGCACTTCCTGTGCTTAGGAATCACTAGGTCCTCCTCGACCTAACCTCACCTCACCGACATGTCGGAGGTCCTGGGAGTGGGCATGGTGGACAGCCAGCTCCTTCTGGGCAGCTGGCTGTGCACCCCATCCAGTTTGTCTGTTCTGGGCAGCAGATGTCCCTGGTGGTAAGGCCAAAGCTATATACTCAGTCTACACAGGCAGACATCTTGGTGTTGCAGCCTGGTGCAGTCCAGGCTCCTGACACTGTCCACGGTGTCGGTGAGCAGGGTGTGCCAGCCTTGATGTTAGGTCCCCTCCTGCCACCATTCACAGTATCGGGAGACGGACAAGCACAGAGGCCGTGTGGCATCTGGTTGCATAGGTGCTGGTGTTGATCACTCCCCCGTGCAGCCCTCATGGCTCCAGGGATGGAGTCGATGCTGGCCCTGGTGTTGGCAACAGACTTGGCATAGGCCATGGTGTTGGTCCTGGGCCAAACACTGGGCACAGTGCTGGTGATGGTGCCACCCTAGGCCCATCCCCGATCATGGTGCTGTTCCCTGCACTGGGCCAGCTCCTGATACTGCTTGCAGTCTCAAAGGGGTGGGGATGAATCTGGGGATAGGGCTGGACCTGGCACCTGGCCTGGCACCAAGGGCAATGCTGGCTGTGGCACCAGAGAGGAATCCACATCTAGTCCAGACCCTGGCTCTGGGCCCATTGCCGGGGAAGCACTGACTTGGGGTCAGTGGATAGCCTGGGTGAGGAAAGCTCTCTCTGGACCCACAGGGTCAGCCTGCCACCGGTGAGGACTGGAGCTTCCCCGAGGGGACCGTACAGCTCAGCTGTCCTCACCTGGGGGTCGCCCCCCCATCAGCACCAACTTGGTTGTTCCTCTTCTGTAGATTGACCTTGTTCAGGCAATCCTGCTGGGCCCTCCCCTCAGGCAACATCTTCTGAGAATCCCCACAGCCCAGGTATAGACTCTGTAGCCCCTGGTTCCTACCTCCCTCTTGAGCCTATGCCACCTCTGCCAGAACTTCCAGGAATCATGGGCCCTCTGGGACCAACTACCTGGATGTACAGCTGGTGCCTTGTACCAGTATCATAGGCATGCTAATCTTGGTTCAGTTTCAACCCTACCCCCTGGCACCACCACTTCAATAGCCAGCACATCTTCTCTGTCAACATCCTCCTCTGAGGACACATAATCTTCCCTTCGCATGTCCTCAGCCTCTGAATACTCCCTGTACCAGAGATTCCTGGGAGACATGTTGCACACGCTGGAAACTGGCAGTACCAAGTCCATGCAATGGGGACTCCTAGGAGATTTCAGCAATGCAAACTGTATCATCTCTTCCTGGCCTAGAGCATTCAAGGAATGTTCAAGGACAATCTGGAGACATCCCTCTGCATGCCCTCCAGCCCGGAAGGATGCCCAGGTTCAGTATTGCACAACTTTTGGCTCTGAAGGAGCAGTGCTTTACCCCACCTCAGGGACTGTGGTCATGCAGACCCCAACAGGGCCTCACAGCCCGATGCATGACCGACCTCCTGAAGCTGACTCTGCTCAGGCAGATGCTTTAGGTAGGAAGGCATGTACCTCGGCTCATACCATGATGTGCATTGTGGCACATCAGGCAGCTTACTGTGAGTGCCTGTTGGTGCAGTCAGGTCAGCTCCTAGCTGCCATGCCATAATCAGAGTTAGTCAGGCAAAGCAAGGGCCTGGAGTTGGCGAGGCACCAGACAAGGGCATCATACGATACCAATGTGGTGGCCTCCGGGCTGGTGGGAAAGGCAGTCTACATCCGGCAGATGGTGTGGCTTCACCTTGCATGACTGGCACTTATGCCCTGGTGAAAGGTGCTTAACTCCCAGTTCCAGGGGGATCACTTCATCTTCTGCCGAGTCAGGAAACAGCTATCAGGGCCCGCTCCCGCTCCTCTGTCTGACGCCGATAGGTCTCGCGAGACCCATGTGGAGCCCCTGCCCTCTGGTGTTCTCCCCCACACAGAGGGCTGCAGGTAATCTTAACCTTCAGGGTAAGCCAGACCCTCCTTTTTTGGGGAAGCTTGGTACTTTGACCTATGGGTATGAATCAATGGTAAAGATTAATTCTCAGAAGGATTGAAAATGACATACTGTAATTGCTGATCTTCGAATATCTTCACCATTGATTCATTCACCTCCACCCCCCACCCCCAACTCAACTGAAAGCCAGGGCTTCTGGCAGTTCATCCTGTGAGTACTGGCAACACTTCCATTCTACATCTCCTTTGCCATGGCCCTTATGGTGGTTATTTTTCCTTGGTAAGAAAAAAAAGTAGGGTTGGGTACTCCAGTGCCAACCCTCACCCCCACACAAAAAACCTAAATGGGAGACAGGGATCACTTGTGGCCATCCTACTCCCCCCAAATAAACCCCACCTGTGTTCTTTTCCATGAAGTGAGTGAGCAGCCCCTTCCCTCCATTTTGTATCCTCTTTCTCCCTGCCCAGGGTATATGCCTGTTAGTTTCTATATGCAACACTTGCCCTGGCACTAGCCATTCTAACTCCACTGCTGTATGTATAGAGGGGTGCAACGCACTTTGCTTGGATCAATGTACTAGCTGTACACATGGTACATCCCTGGGGTTGCAGGGAGCAGCAGGTCATGTTCTTTCTACCCATGTTGGAAGTTTTTTGTTGATGAACCCTTTGTTACTCTGTCCTTGGCCCACTCTGCCTGGGGCATGCCAGAGGAGATGACCACATCCAGACTTCCTAGGACTACTCAGTCCTGCAACTCCTATGCTCCTCATTCCTACTTTTCTCCTATCTATCATAGGGAAAAGAGGGACCTGAGTTTACTCTCAAGATTATTCAGCTGTTATCTGGTGGTACACAGTTATGCTTTTCTGGAACCCTAGATGTTATTTTTCCATTTTTGCCATTAATGCCATCTCATTTGCAAGGGGGTCCCAATTTCGATTTCCCTTTTACTAAAGCTGACACAGCCATTTTCTCAGGGCTGCTGCCCTATCTTTTTATCTTTCACTACACTTCTGGCTGGCTAGTGATACGAGGTTTTGGCTCTTTTTATATCCAGCTACCTTTTGCCACCTGGCAGGCCCAACCCTTAGTCTCCAAGTTGGTAGTTGGGTTTATTGTGTATTTTATTTTCTATAGCCTTTTCTGATCCCTTTGGGCACGAAAATATCTAGTCCTCTCTTGTTTTTTCTCTCCACTTTGTTTCTCAACTGGCAAAGAGAACTGAGGTGTATGAGGGAGCTGGTGACAGTTATTGGCTGGCACATAGGCACCACGTGAGGCTTGCAAGCGCTGTCAGTAGCCAACATCGGCTCCCTCCCTGCAAAAAAATAAATAAAATACTTCTGGGTCCTAGTGCCTCTGGCTCCAGACCCAAGAAAGTATGAATTAATGGTGAAGATATTCTGGAAGATCAATAGTTACGATGAATATGTAACTTTCATTTTTTTTGCTCTCAGTTGTACTGTTTAGTCCCAAACCTGTAGTAACCTCCCAGCATACCTCTCAACCTTTCTTCACCAAAATGTGTGACAAATGAGCAAAATGTGTGACACGTCATCAAACATGGCACTGCAAGCTCAGAACACTACGGCTATCAGTGTACTAATGTGCTTAATGTTTGCTGATAATTGAGCACAAAAGATAATTATGAATTTCTGCTTTAAAACCTCTGTGAGAAATGTGGAATATCACTACCTCGATGTGGGACAAAGGATTTCTGAGGGTTAAAATGAGTGCCGTACCTCATAATGTGTGACACTTGAGAGGTATGCCTCCCAGGTCGTGCCTATAAAAAGGAATTTGATTATCTAGTGCACTCACCTGGTAAACAAAACTACGTAAATACTATTCACTGATTCTAGCTGTTTTGACTACGTCCATGCCTCACCACCCAGGGTGAGAACAGATTAATAGTCCCAGAGCCCATCCTTTTACAGAGCCCAAATTGCAACAGCAGCTACTAGAGACTACAAACTGTTGTCTAAGCCAGGGTTTCATCTGTAGAGGTCAAGAAATTCCAGTGTTTAATAAAAGCTTCCTTTTTACTGCAATTGTGTATGGTGGGCTCAGCACCCGATGCCACTGCTTTAACTGCCCCTGAAGAGAGTACACACAGTGCTGCTATTAGTAGGTAGCCAGCTAGTCAGAATCAGGGAAAAATATAACAATATGTAAAGGCTGCACATCTCGCTGAAGGACACCAGTAGGAACTGCTAAAGTGGTGTACATAAAAAACAAGCATTGTATAAATTAATACAGCTGATTTAAAGACCGTGAGCACGACAGTCATCAGGAGCAGAGACGTGTGCTCATGGTTATCAGTTTAGAATAGCCTTATTAAATAATACAGCCCCCCTCCAACAAGACTCCACTGGACCCAAGCATCCCACTCCTGAAGTCTGAGCACACTGCCTCAACAGCACCCCAAGACTCCACCAAACCTAAGGGGAGCCAAGCATTCTACTCCCAGAAACTGAGCACACTGGCTCTACGGCACCCCAGAAACTCCACCGAACCCAAGGGTAGTCGATCACTCCACTCCCAGAGTCTGAACACACACTGCCTCCACAACACCCCCTGAGCCTCAAGCAGGCCCAAGCATTTCACTGCCAGAGTCTGAGCACACTGCCTCTGCAGGACCCCTAAAACTCCACCAAACCCAAAGGAAGATGAGCATCCCACCCCATTATGTCATAGCACACTGCCTCCACAACATCCCTGAGACTCCAACATAAGCATCCCACCCCATTATATCTCAGCACATTGCCTCTACAACATCCCTGAGATTCCAACATAAGCATCCTACCCCATTATATTTTTTTATTTATTTGTTCTAGGATTAAAAATACCTTTGAGCCAAGGCTCTTTTACAAAGGTTCCACGTCATTGGTACAATTGAGACAATCATAAGCAAAGATAACAGTTTATAAAATTAAGAAAACCAAAAAAACAACACATAGTCTTGTAGATGAAAAAAGAACAATAAGGTGAAACTTTGGGGAGGGGAAAGGAGGAGGGTGAAATCAGGGAGACTAAGTGGATGAGAGAGAAGGGGAGGTAGGTTGAGGGGACAGAGAGAGGAGAGGTGGAAGGCGGATAAGAATAGAGGTAGTGCAGCCGGGTGGCATTTGTCATGGGCCAGCAGGGGAGGTGAAGATAGGAAGGGGGGTGCTGACAAAGTGTAGGAGTAGATGTGGGTCCAAAAGGGCATCTTCAGCTATGGAACCAAAAGATATGTTTAGCCACAACAGTCACAGAGGTTGGAGGCAGTCAGTGTTAGGCGGAGACGAGTCTTAAAAGTGCTGAGCGATAGTGAAGATGAGATGTTGCTGGGAAGACCGTTGTACCAACTAGTGGCCCGGTAAGCAAAGGATCTTTGGCCTTGTGTTGTGCGGCAATGCGGGACTTGCAGAAGCTGAGGTTTTGATCCCCTGGTATGTCGGGTGTGGATTCTCGGTTGTATTATATCCCATTATATCTCAGCACACTTCCTCTACAACATCCCTGAGACTCCAACACAAGCATCCCATGCCATTATATCTCAGCACACTGCCTCTATAACATCCCTGAGACTCCAACATAAGCATCCCACCCCATTATATCTCAGCACATTGCCTCTACAACATCCCTGAGACTCCAACATAAGCATCCCACCCCATTATATCTCAGCACACTGCCTCTACAACATCCCTGAGACTCCAACATAAGCATCCCACCCCATTATATCTCAGCACACTGCCTCTGCAACATCCCTGAGACTCCAACACAAGCATCCCATGCCATTATATCTCAGCACACTGCCTCTATAACATCCCTGAGACTCCAACATAAGCATCCCACCCCATTATATCTCAGCACACTGCCTCTGCAACATCCCTGAGACTCCAACATAAGCATCCCACCCCATTATATCTCAGCACACTGCCTCTGCAACATCCCTGAGACTCCAACATAAGCATCCCACCCCATTATATCTCAGCACACTCCCTCTGCAACATCCCTGAGACTCCAACACAAGCATCCCACCCCATTATATCTCAGCACACTGCCTCTGCAACATCCCTGAGACTCCAACACAAGCATCCCACCCCATTATATCTCAGCACACTGCCTCTGCAACATCCCTGAGACTCCAACATAAGCATCCCACCCCATTATATCTCAGCACACTGCCTCTACAACATCCCTGAGACTCCAACACAAGCATCCCACGCCATTATATCTCAGCACACTGCCTCTATAACATCCCTGAGACTCCAACATAAGCATCCCACCCCATTATATCTCAGCACATTGCCTCTACAACATCCCTGAGACTCCAACATAAGCATCCCACCCCATTATATCTCAGCACACTGCCTCTGCAACATCCCTGAGACTCCAACACAAGCATCCCACGCCATTATATCTCAACACACTGCCTCTATAACATCCCTGAGACTCCAACATAAGCATCCCAAGCCAATTTATCTCAGCATACTGCCTCTACAACATCCCTGAGACTCCAACACAAGCATCTCTCCCCCAGAGTCTGAGCACACTGCCTCTGCAGCATCCTTGAAACACCACCTAACTGATGAGCATCCCATCCCTGGAGTCTCGGCACACTTCCTCTACAGCACCTGAGGCTCCATGGAACTCAAGGGGAGTCCAGCATCCCATCCCTGGAGTCTACAGCACCCCCAAAACTCCACTGGACCTAAGCACCCCACTCCAGGAGGCCCCCGGGACCTAAGCACCCTGCTCCAGGAGTCTGAGCACACTGCCTCTACAGCACCGATGGTCCATGGAACCCAAGGGAAGCTGAGCATCCCACCCCCGGAGTTTACTGGACCTAAGCACCCCACTCCAGGAGTCTGAGCACACTGTTTCTACAGCACCCACGAGACTCCAACAGATCTAAGCATCCCACCGCTGGAGCCTCAGCACACCGCCCTTCGGCAACTCTGAGACTCCATCGAACCAATGGGGAGCCAAGCATCCCACTCCCAGAGTCCAAGCACACTACCCTTCTGAACTTCTGAGACTTCACTGGACCCTAGCATCCTACCCCCTGAAGTCTCAGTATGCTGCCTCTACAACACTCCTGAGACTCACTGGACCTAAGGGGAGCCAAGCATCCCACTCCAAGAGTCTAAGCACTCTGCCTCTACAACACTCCGGAGACTTCACCAGACCCATAGGGAGGCACGCATTCCACTCCCGGAGCCTGTGCACACTGCCTCTACGGTAACTCAGAGACTCCACCAGACCCAAACATTGCACCTGCCATAGTCTGAACATATCATCCTTCTGCACCCCCGAGATTCCACCAGACCCAAATATGGTACCTGCCGTAGTTTGAGCACACCGTCCTTCAGCAACCCCGAGATTCCAATGGATCCAGGCATCCCACCCACCCACCAGAGTCTGATCGAATGTCCCTTCAGCACCCCAGAGGTTCCATCAGACTTGAGCATCCTACCTCCCAAGTCTAAGCAAACTTCCCTTTAGCACCTCCAAGACTCCACTGAAATAAATAAATAATAATAATAAATTTATTTTTAAAGCGCCTTTCTGCAACCAAGGCGCTGTACAGATTTGAGAACAGATAAAATCCAACAAAAACATAAAACTCACATACAGCAACTAGTTGAATAAATAACTACCTGGATGTAATTACTCTTGGTAGGCAAGATGCCATAAATGGGTCTTCAAGGCCCTCTTGAAATTCTCCACAGTCGTGCACTTATGTATCTGACGAGGTACAGAATTCCACAGGGTTGGGGCCTCATACATAAAAGCACGGGCCCCGGTTGATATAACAGTAAGTTGTCAATTTGCACTGGGCCCACTCCCTGCCCACCTGTCCCAGAGGGGTACCCTGCCTAATCTATCCCTATCTTTTCCAGGTCTCTCGCCTGCACTTTTGTATTCCTCCTGTTTACCCACCTAGCGCCCCCCCCCGGGTATGGCTTACCCTATATTGTTTGCCCTGTTGACAATGTCTGTACTATTCTGTATTATGCTGTTATCTACATTATCTATTACGTATCTTATGCTGATATCTAAACTTTAATCAGTTTGTGCCTGAAGTCTCTTATGCTGTTAGCTGCCTATTAATCTCTGTTATGCCGGATGTTTCCTGTATGTTAACACTGACTCTTTCTGCTGGTCTTGAATGTATGTACCTTGTAATCTTCCCCGGTCGCACCTGAAAATAGGCACTTGGCTGTCTAGTGTGCTTACCCAGTTAACAAAAGCAAATAAATATGTAACCCCCCTGCAAATGGGGGTTCCCAAAAGACTTCCAGGAGCTTGCTTGAATGCTCCAAGCCTGAATGGTGTTTGGCGTTTAAGCCATTTATCAGTGAGTGTTTTTAGAGCCTCTGGTACTGTCTCTTTAAGAGCTGTCTGCTTGCAGACATAATTAGTTTGTATGGGAGGACTGTGTGCTTCTCTGTTTGAGTACCACTCGAGCTGCTGCCAATTCACTCCATTTTTGCAGTCACTAGGAGTGCAACGGGAACCTATCTGAATGGTGTAACTGTTTGCCAGAAATCATTTAGAGTACTAATGAAATGACAGTTTGTCTAACCTGCTTTCTTTGCAGTCAGAACTGTGTCTGCCTAGTTCCCCATTCTGGTTTTGAACTGCTGAACTGGACCAATCAGTGTGGGGTAAGCTAGCTCTAAAATGGTGCCTTGGACGAATCAGAACTTGGACTCATAATCTGAGCCAGCCACAAGAGGATTGTATGGGCAGTGACTCTGGGAGATGTAGTTTAGACTTCGCCCTTTTTGGACCAACAGCAGCAGTCTATTGTGAGTGACAGCCAATCCAGTCAAGAACTGGGAGGAACTCAAAGGAAGTGCCCGGTTTTGTCTGTTGGAGTTTCAGTTTAGCTCTGGCAGTGAAGAGAAACCCTGTGCTCCTTCAGTGCACAGTTTCAGTCAAAACGTGTAAGGCCCAGAGTTCCGTCTGCAGCTTGTGTAACTGCTTGTTAGGACTGAATCCGTCCTGTGAAAAGAATCAAAGGATCTCTGAAGAGTAGAAACCAGGCTCACCCTGTAGAAGACTGGAGAAATTGTTGAATTGCACTCGGTCTGTCAGGAACTGAATCTGCTGTGTGTTCTCCGGGTATTGTGCAGTAATTGCGATCGGGATAGAGAAGCAGCCTGCCTGGTATAGTACTTTCTTTTTACCATATAAATGTGTGAAGAGTCTCGTGGAGCTCAAGAGTAGCCCTCTGCTGACGCTGGAAGGACCCTATCTTGTTTGGAGGTCGAGTACTAATTCAGGGTCGCCTCCCGTTGAATTGCCACATTAAATCCAAATGGAATCACTGTACTGCTGACTGTTTAAACTAATTTTTCTTTTCACTGTGTGAAAGGGCCCCTACCAGCTGCCACGGTTTGGACTAGCCACTAGGCTTGGGTACCCAGGACAGTAACTGGTAGGGATAGGCTCTGCACAGAGCCATAGGTAGATAGTAAAGTGATAAGCTAATTAACCTGATTTCCTGTCCTTGTTATATCCCCTAAATAAATCAGAGCTGCTTGTTTCAGCAAAGTTATACTGCCTGAGGTATTTGTCTATGTTAAAGTACTGTACTGTGATTGTTGCACTGTATCTTATTTCACAGGAGGTCCCAGTGCCGGAACTAGTCCTGGGGGTAAGTGTATACTGTGAAGGTAATTTTGATATATTGTGTGGGCCACTAGTGGGAAGAAAGGGGGGTTGCAGTGTCCCAGAGGGCTGTGACCAAGTAAGTTTAACTATTGCAAACCCTGACCTCTGGGTGGAGGCACCCGCCATTGGATCCAGGCCCCTCAACCTGTTAGTGGCAAATCAGGCAGGGGTAGTAGCCCCTGGGATAGCGCCATCTAGGGGTTACAAATAAATAATACATACCCTGGGAATCTCTAAACCCAAGGGAAATCAAGCATCCTACTCCCAGAGCCTGAGCACACTGCCTCTGAGACTCCACTGGACACAAGGGGAGGCAAGCATCGTACTCCAAGGGTCTGAGAATACTGCCCTTCAGCACCCTTGAAATTACACTAAACCCTGCCCCCCCCCCCCCCAAGGATGGGAGTTTACCTTACTGGCTCTACGGAACCTACTCCAAGGCTCCAGGCATCAGTATCGTTGCTTGCCAGCCTCCAGGGTTGCTGAAGGGATGAAGAGTGAAGACGATCCCAGGATTTCTTTGTCACTCTGCACCAGTATGAAGAACAGCCCTGCCTCACACATCACACGTAGTTCTGCTGTTACTGACGGACTGAGTGCACTGATGTTCATAGCAGACTGGGGATGCCCCCAGTCGTCACTAGCCAGCTGGACAAAAGGTGCAGCAGCGCAAGATAATGCAAGAACACAAGAAAGTCTGAGGGCAAAAGCTGTGTTAAAAAGTGACTACTCCAGGGCCAGTGCCCCACAACAGAACAGACACTGCCATCTTTGTTCACCCTGACCCCACTCAGAATGACAACAGGGTCAGGGGTTCACCACAATTACCCAAGGCTGCATAAACCTGCAAATGGAGACAGAAGGGCTCACGGGACACAGGATGACTAAATATCAGCGTGAGTTTCTGACCTATCATTCATCAAGTGACAGACCTCCAGCACTGCCCCAGAGTGAAACACAGAAAACATAGACTTTGATGGCAGATAAGGACCACTTGGCCCACCCAGTCTGCCCATTTCCCTACCTATTGGATAAGCTGCAGATCCTAGTTAACCTAGTCTGTCCCATGCATTCTTGAATTCCCCCATTGTTTCTGACCCCACAACCTCCTCAGGAAGGCCGTTCCATGCATCCACCACCCTCTCTGTGAAAAAAATACTTCTTCACATTGCCCCTTTTACCTATCCCCCCTCTATCTTCAAATTGTGTCCCCTTGTTCTTGCACATCTCTTTTTCTGAACAATGCCACCCTCTTGGACTTCATTGACTCCCTTGATGTGCTTAAAAGTTTCTATCATGTCCCCCCTCTCCCTCCTTTCCTCGAGGGTATACATATTAAGCTCCTTTAGCCTCTCTTCATATGGCTTCTCATGCAGACCCTGCACCATTGTAGTTGCCCTCCTCTGGACTCCCTCCATCCTGTCTATGTCCTTGCGGAGATGGGTCTCCAGAACTGCATGCAGTACTCCATATGGGGTCTCACCAACTGTCTGTACAAAGGGATAGCAACCTCCTGTTTTCTATTGGTGATGCCTCTCTCTATGCATCCCAATGTAACCCCCTTACCAAATCGGGGGCTTACCTGCAGCCCATCAGCTCTCGTTCCTGCTATCTTCCTAGAGCATCCCGATCTGCCTGAATTTTTCCACTAAATAATCTAACCAGGGTAGCCCTCCTGGCCCCTGGTGGAAGGCACTATCCCTTCATATAATTGTGCCAAGTGTTTCAAATCATATAAATCTACTGAGTGTTTCAAATTAAATAAATGTGCTGAGTGTTTCAAATCATATAAATGTACTGAGTGTTTCAAATCATATAAATGTACTGTTTCAAATCATATAAATGTGCTGAGTGTTTCAAATCAAATAAATGTGCTGAGCGTTTCAAATCAAATGTGCTGAGTGTTTCAAATTAAATAAATGTGCTGAGTGTTTCAAATCATATAAATGTGCTGAGTGTTTCAAATCATATACATGTACTGAGTGTTTCAAATCATATAAATGTACTGAGTGTTTCAAATCAAATAAATGTGCTGGATTCAGAACGGGATCAAACGGTGTGACCAACTGGTTACATCCAACCAACTGTTGTAACTGCCACATGCAGGGAAATCCCTGCACACCCCAAAAGGTCTGAGAATTGTTTGTCTGTTAAATTGTTCCAAGTTCAAGCACCATCTCTCCTCTTGAAATCAAGCCAGCCAATGCACATCTGCACTGTCCACCAGGCCTGCAACCATCGGGGGACTTTGGTATCTGGGTACCCAGGGTGATGTGTGAGACTGCAGGGGTTCATGCTGAGTCTGGGGAACTGGTATCAATGGTGGGAAAAAAATAATGAAATGTGTGCCGTCCGATTATATGCGGTTTAGATAGCCAGGGCTCTGGGTAACAAATGTTGGCCCAATGTGATTGCTTTTTCTAGATCTACCCAGCTGAAGGGTTTTCACCACCACCAAATCCAACCAATCAAATGTACATGTTGTAATTATTAATAATCATTGCATAACTTCTACTCCTTTTGTTTCCCCGTTCCTAATCCCCATGCCCCCAAATAAATATTGTTGTTACTGTTTTGCAATTATGTTGTTGTAAGCATATTATTAGAGAGAGTCTTTAATTACAGAAATGTCCGAAATGTGGTGAAATGCTACTGGGTCATGTGTCGGGGTGGCAAATGGTAACAGTGGGTGGTATAACATCCTTGGGGGTTGTACTAGGTTAACAGCTAGCCCACTTAAAAGGTAAACTCTGGGTGGAGGCACTGCGCAAATGCAACAGCATGGAAAAAAAAAAAACAGTTTGATGTAAGTTTTGGGACCCAGGCCCCTCAACCTTGTACGGGCCTATAAGGCAGTGGGTAGTAGCCCTTGGAGTAGCGCCGCCTAGGGGTTACACCAATATCCCCCAGCCCTCCTTACTATCTTCTCACATTGCTTGCCTACCTTTAGGTTTGATATGACCACCCCAGGTCCCTTTACATTTTATTTTGTTGTTAGTACCCCCCACCCCCACTGTGTACTCTTCCCCTGGGTTTTTGTTTCCCAGCTGCATTACTTTGTACTTCTTTCCATTGAATCTAAGCTGCCATTCTTTTGACCATTCCTCCAACCTTGCCAAATCCCCTCTCATACTTTCCACCCCACCTTGTGCATCGACTCTGTTGCAGATCTTTGTGTCGTCTGCAAAGAGGCATACTTTTCCTTCCAGTCCCTCCACAATGTCACTTATAAAGACATTAAAGAGGACTGGTCCCAGTACCGAACCCTGCTGTACCTCACTAGTAACCCCCATTTCTTCGGCGTGGACTCCGTTTACTTTTACCACAGGTCAGTGGACATTCCCAAATGCTCACTGACAGCTCAGTGGATCAATGGAGAGCTGGGATTCAACAGTGAATAGCAGCAACTGTTCCAGAACTGAGTTAGTCTGCCTGTGACTGGAGTGACGAGCAGACTGGAGAGAGCTGAAGTGGAGAATGAAGGAGACAGTCCACGCATCTGCAAGAGCCAAGCAGAATTCCAACACCAGTCCAAGTAAAGGTAATGTTAGGCTTGTGAGAGCTTAACGTGAAAATGCAGGACAGAAGTTAGCAAGGGAGCTGCCTGTATACACTCTCCTGGGACTCAGAAAGAGACTTTGTGCTGTCTGCAGTGCCTCAGCAAACTGTGTAAGAGTGCAGCTCTATATCTGGGAAGCTGCCCAGCCAGTACCACTGCTAGCTACTGGTCATCATAGCACACTAGTGACTTTTTGCCAGGAGTTGGTGTGCTGGTTTGACGTGGTTCATGTTTCAAAGGCTTAAGCTGCCCTGTGACGAGAGAGAAGATGATTATATGTTATACAAGGCAGTCAAGAGAGGAGGGACTGGACCAGTGGAAGACGGCTGTTCTTGCCATCTGACACATAGGCTTTAAGCGAAAGGGAAGCTGAACCCAACCAGAGGAGGAACTCGCTGTTCTGCCATTTCTCCTGCGCTCTGGGGGAGATCCTGCTGGACTCAGTAAAACGTGAGTAACTTAGGGTTTGTCCTTGCAGCACATCATTGAAGTTTGTTAATTTGGGAAATCTTTAAATGGACTAGGCCTTCTATCCTGGAATACAAATAGCTAATTAGGGTTGTATGTCTGGGGTTTCTTGCAAGTATTGCTTCATTCTGTTATGTGTACCAAGGCCAGTGAATCACATGCAATGTTTATTGGGCATACACCATTGGTATCTGGCAACTGGGATTCAATGCCAAAAAGTGTAACGTAATGCACTTTGGGGCGAAGAACCCAGAGGCCAAATACTGGCTGGGAAGTGTACAAGTTAATAAGTCAAAAGAGGAGAAGAACTTGGGGGGTGGGGATCAACCCTAGTGACCTAAAGCACTCAGCACACTGCAGGAGAGCAGCAGCCAAAGTAAATCGGACACTGGGCTGTATAGCCAGCGGTATAACTAGCAGGAAAGTGGACATCTTTTTGCCACTGTACAGATTGCTGGTTAAGCCAAATCTGGACTACAGTGTGCAGTATGAAAAAAATTACTCACCTTAGTAATTGTGTTTCTTCTAATGGAGTCTTGCTGTATTCTGACAATTGCAGTTAGCCCCAGCACTTGAACTGCCCCGGAGAGTATAGGGTTAAATTTCTATGCAGGGCATAGAACGTTGAGCTCGAGCTCGGTTGAAGACTCTGTCTGCAGTACTTTGAATCCAAACCGTCAGATTCTCACAAGCTAAAAACTCATTGACCTATCAGAATGTGGAAATTGTAAAATTTCTACTAACCAACTGGCAACTAACAGTCTAGGTTCCCAAAGGAAGACTCAAGTCAGAAAACCCAAAAAACAAACAAAAACCAGGTAATAAAGCATAACAAATTCTTAATAAGCAAACTAAAGCACCCAACAGGAAGTGTGCTGAAGACACCCCTGGGGTGCAACACTGCAGCTGCCCACCCACTTCCCCAAAACAGGTTCTGAGAGGGGAGGCAGGGAAGGTGTTCAGAATACAGCAAGACTCCATTAGAAGAAACACAATTACTAAGGTGAGTAATTTTTTCTTCAAACAACATGAAGTCTTGCTGTATTCTGACAATTACAGACTACCAAGCAGTACCTCCAAGGAGGAGGGACAGAACCTACTTTGGGAATAGGCTCTGAAGCACTGCTGTGTCAAATCTAGCATCACTCCAAGCCTGGATATCCAGGGAGTAATGCTTGGTGAAGGTATGGAGTGTTTTCCAGGTGGCTGCTTGGCAAATTTCTAACAAAGGAATATCCCTGGCTGCAGCCAGAGATACAGCTGTACCTCTAGTGGAATGAGCCCACAGGCCTGAGGGAGGAATTTTTCCCAGTTTCTCATAACAGAATTAGAAACAGGACACAATCCACCTGGCAATAGTTCTCTTGGTGGCAGGTCTGCCCTTATCTACTTCCCCATAAGTGAGGAACAACTGGAGGGAGTCAAGCCTGTGACCCTTTGTACATTCTATGTTGTAACTAAGGGCTCTTTTAACATCTAAACTGTGTAGTCTTCGCTCTCCTGAGGAAGCATGATCAGTGAAGAACACAGGAAGAGACATGGATTGGTTTAAGAGGAAATCAGAAACCACTTTGGGTAGGAACCTCCTATTGGTTCTAAGGACCACCTTGTCCCTATGGAATGAGATGAAGTCCGGTTCAACTGACAGAGCTTGCAATTCACTGATATGTCTGGCAGAGGTAACAGCAACCAAAAACACAGTTTTCCAAGTCAAGTACTTGAGCTCTGCTGAGGACATAGGCTCAAAAGGGGGTTGCATAAGCTGAGCAATGCAAACATTCAAATCCCAGGCAGGAGCAGGATCCCTAAAAGGAGGACTGGTATGAAGCAATCCTTTGAAAAATTTACAGAATACAGGATGAGATGACAAGAGAGGAAGGCTTTCCCACTGACAGAAAAGCAGAAACAGCTGGCAAATAAACCTTGAAAGTAGCTGGTCTGAGGCCTAGACCATTAAGATGAACCATATAATCTAGAACTGTAGACAATTCAGCAGTGTCTGGGGAAAAATGCTTCTTGGAACAACAAATGCTGAATTTTTTCCATTTGGAGTTGTAAGTTTTTCTGGTGGCAGGCTTTCGAGAGGCTTTGAGAATGTCCAGAACCCCTTGGGACAGATGCAAATCTGCATATTCTGACTCTTCAAGAGCCATGCCTTGAGATTGAGGGACCGAAGATTGGGGCACCAAATCCTCCCCTGAGATGAGGTTAACAGATTGCACTTCCTGGGAAGAGACAGAGGAAGATGGACTGCTAGGGACAGCAGCAGGGGATACCATGGCTGCCTGGCCCAGTCTGGAGCAATCAGAATTAGTTTGCAGGATTGTGACCTCATTTTGACCAGAACTTTGAACAACAGAGGAAAAGGAGGAAGGCATGAGGAATTTCCCTTCCCAGTTCAGAACCAGAGCATCCAGAGGGACTGATCCCAGTACTGGAGGTCTGCAACAAAACAGAGGAAGTTGGTGATTGTCCGGGGCTGCAAAGAGATCTATCTCTGGAGTGCCCCACCTGGAAAAAATCACTTCTAGCACCAGGGGATCCAGAGACCATTCGTGATGGCCCTGGGAGATTTTGCTCAGTGCATCTGCTAGCACATTGTCCTTTCCCGGAAGGTGGACTGCAACTAAAGATGTCTGCAGAGAGTAAACCACAGATCATAGTCTCATGGCTTCCATGCACAAGGCCGCGGACCGAGTGCCTCCCTGCTTGCTGATGTACCACATGGTGGTGGTGTTGTCTGTGCTGACCTGTACCACCTTGTTCTGCACTGACTGAGAGAAGGCCTGCAGAGCCAGGAACACTGCCCTAAGCTCCAAAAGACTGATATGCAGGAGGGGCTCTTGATGGGACCACTGTCCCTGGTCTGTGAGAGCCCCGAGATGGGCCCCCCCCAACAGAGAAGCATCTGTGGTAAGGACCACAGAGTGGGGCTGATTGACTAAAGGAACCCCTTGCCTGATACTGTCCTGATCCTTCCACCACTGAAGTGCCTGGATCAGAGTCTGAGTCACTGGAACTAGTTTGGAAGAGGATCCTTCTTTTGGGACCAAAAGCACCTTAGGTGGAACTGAATGTCCCTCATTTGAAACCTGGCTCCTTGGACCACTGCTGTAGAAGCTGCTATGTGACCCAGGAGCTGAAGGAAATGCCTTGCTGGTTGAGGAACCAGAAGGCAGAAAGAGGAGGCCAGCTCTGAAATGGCTGTAACCCTCTGCATAGGAAGAAAAGCTCTTGCCTTGACTGTATCCAGCTCTGCTCCTATAAAAGTGAGAAGCTGTACAGGTTCGAGAACTGACTTGGAAAGGTTGAAAAGAAACCCCAAGGAAGTGAGCACTTGCTGGGTCACTTGGAGGTCTGACCTGACTTGGTCTGGGGACCGTCCCACAATGAGCCAGTCGTCCAGATATGGAAACACTGAAATCTTCTTCCTTCTTAAAAAGGCCACCACTACAGCCAAGCACTTTGTGAACACCCTTGGAGATGATGTTAGGCCAAAGGGCATTGCTCTGAACTGATAATGGCCTGAAGGCAATTTGAACCTGAGGTACTTTCTGTGGGAGCACCTGATGGGAATGTGAACATAGGCATCCTTGAGGTCCAGGGAGGCTAGCCAGTCCCCCTGGCCTTAGAGAGGGAAGAATTATTCCCAGCCACCATTTTGAACTTTGGTTTTAACAGATGCTTGTTCAGATATCTTAAATCCAGGATGGGTCACCACTCCCGTCTTTTTTGGGGTAAGGAAGTACCTGGAGTACAGACCTTTACCCCTGTGTAGGTAAGGCACCCTCTCTATGGCCCTTAGAGCCAACAGAGATGAAACCTCTGCTTGCAAGGCAAGGGATTCGGAGGTGCTTGCAGGTGGAAAAGATCTGGGCCTCAGCTTTGGAACTCTTTTGAAGCTGAGGACCAGTCCCTGGCTTACCACTTCCAGGACCCATTTGTCTGAAGTAACAGACTTCCAGTCCTGGACGAAAGTAAGCCAGCCTGCCTCCGACTGGTATGGGGGAGTCGACCTGGGCTGACACCTCAGTGTGTCTGCTTGGCAGAAGCCTTAGGCTGAGGGGTGGATGCAGCCCTGCTCATCCCCTTCTGCCTCTCCCTCTCCCTCTAAAGAACCCCCTCTGGGAAAAGGGAGAAGAGGCCTGCGCTTGGTAGAAAGGCCTGTGAAAAGGCCTACCCCTGGCTTGCTGCCTTTGAGGAGTTGCCTGCCTTTCCTTGGCCTGTGCACTCCTGTAAGTGGTCCTGTATTCATCCATTTTCTTCATGTAATTCTCTGTCTGCTCCCCAAACAAAGAATTACCCACCACAGGGAAATCCATGGCCTTATGTAACCCCTAGATGGCGCTATCCCAGGGGCTACTACCCCTGCCTGATTTGCCACTAACAGGTTGAGGGGCCTGGATCCAATGGCGGGTGCCTCCACCCAGAGATCAGGGTTTGCAATAGTTAAACTAACTTGGTCACAGCCCTCTGGGACACTGCAACCCCTTTCTTCCCACTAGTGGCCCACACAATATATCAGAATTACCTCCACAGTATACACTTACCCCAGGACTGGTTCCGCACTGGGACCTCCTGTGAAATAAGATACAGTGCAACAATCACAGTACAGTACTTTAACATAGACAAATACCTCAGGCAGTATAACTTTGCTGAAACAAGCAGCTCTGATTTATTTAGGGGGATATAACAAGGACAGGGGGAAATCAGGTTAATTAGCTTATCACTCTACTCATCTACCTATGGCTCTGTGCACAGGCCTATCCCTATCAGTTACTGTCCCTGGGTACCCAAGCCCTAGTGGCTAGTCCAAACCGTGGCAGCTGGTAGGGGCCCTTTCACACAGAGAAAAGAAAAATTAGTTTAAACAGTCAGCAGTACAGTGATTCCATTTGGATTTAATGTGGCAATTCAACAGGGAGCGACCCTGAATTAGTACTCACGACCTCCAAACAAGATAGGGTCCTTCAACGTCAGCAGGGCTACTCTTGAGCTCCACGAGACTCGTCACACATTTATATGGTAAACAGTCACAGGCAAAAGTCACTTAATGGCAGCAGGATTCACTTGAGGTACACAAACCTCTTCACACATTTATATGGTAAAAAGAAAGCACTATACCAGGCAGGCTGCATCTGTATCCCGATCGCAATTACTGCACAATACCCGGGAGAACACACAGCAGATTCAGTTCCTGACAGACCGAGTGCAACTCAGCAATTTCTCCAGTCTTCTACAGGGTGAGCCTGGTTTCTACTCTTCAGATATCCTTTGATTCTCTTCACAGGACGGATTCAGTCCTAACAAGCAGTTACACAAGCTGCAGACCGGAACTCTGGGCCTTACACACGTTTCCCGACTAAAACTGCACACTGAAAAAGCACAGGGCTCCTTCCCTCTTCACTGACAGAGCTCAACTGAACTCCAACAGACAAAACTGGGCACTTCCTTTGAGTTCCTCCCAGTTCTTGACTGGATTGGCTCTCACTCACAATAGACTGCTGCTGTTGGTCCAAAAAGGCGCCGAAGTCTAAACTACATCTCCCAGAGTCACTGCCCATACAATCCTCCTGTGGCTGGCTCAGATTATGAGTCCAAGTTCTGATTCGTCCAAGGCACCATTTTAGAGCTAGCTTACCCCACACTGATTGGTCCAGTTCAGCAGTTCAAAACTAGAATGGGGAACTAGGCAAACACAGTTCTGACTGCAAAGAAAGCAAGTTAGACAAACTGTATTTTCATTATTACTCTAAATGATTTCTGGCAAACAGTTACACCATTCAGATAGGTTCCCTTTGCACTCCTAGTGACTGCAAAAATGGAGTGAATTGGCAGCAGTTCGAGTGGTACTCAAGCAGAGAAGCACACAGTCCCCCCATACAAACTAATTACGTCTGCAAGCAGACAGCTCTTAAAGAGACAGTACCAGAGGCTCTAAAAACACTCACTGATAAATGGCTTAAACGCCAAACACCATTCAGGCTTGGAGCATTCAAGCAAGCTCCTGGAAGTCTTTTGGGAACCCCCATTTGCAGGGGGGTTACACTTAGCCTGGGTGTCCTGTGAAAGGCTAGTACATCTGAGCCAAGCCATTCTCCGAAGAGCCACAGATGTAGCCATGACTCTTGATGACACATCATTGGAGTCCACAGCAGCATGAAACTGAACTTTGGATGCTTCAACCCCATCAGCAGCCACCCCCTCCAGCTCCTTGACCAGCTGGGGAGAAGCCTGCTTAGCCAGTGCCAGTACAGTGTCCCATCTGGACTTCTGGTACCTGGCTGTATAGGCCATATAATTAGCCTGCCTGAGTCCCAAAGAGGATGCCATGTACTGTTTCTTTGCCATGGCATCCAACTTCCTAGAGTCTTTATCTGGGGGGTGTGAAGCCAAGGGAATGCCTGGCCTGTCACAGGCTGCAGCCTGTACTACCCCAACATGGCTGCATTGCTGGTAAAGGAACTCCGTATCCGAGCCTGACAGAGTATACCTCTTGTCCATCCTTCTGTCCACAGGAGGTGTAGAGTTAGGAGACTTTAGAATGTTTCGAGTCTGCTTCCCAAAAGACTTATGAAGGGGAATAGACAGTCTCTTAAACTCTGGGATATCCATCATTTCAACGAAGTCAGGCTCTTCTTGGTCCTGCACAGCCTCTTCTATAGGAAGCTGGAGAGTTTCTGCCACTTTCCTGTAAAACAGAAAGTGGGAAGGGGACTCAGAGAGCCTAGGAGGGGAAACATCAGAAGGTCTGTCTGGGGAGATGTCTGGTTCTATAGGCACATCCAGACTTTCTAAGCACTCATCATCATAATCCTCACATTGTTCACAGTCCCCCTCCTCAAAATCCGGTTCATAAAAATCTTCAGGGGCAAAATCCTGAACCGGAGGAACCGACCGAACCCCTACCGACCGGGACCAGATCGGTCGGAACCGGACGAAGAGATTCCACAATCCGAATCGCTCGGGCAATTTCTTCCGCAGTCGGAACATGGAGATCTGGATCTGAACCAGCAGATTTTTCCTTTCTTTTCCACTGACCCCTCTGGATCAGCTCTCCTCTTGCCCGAAGAAGTATCGCCCAGGTCAGAGGGCACTCCTTCTGGTTCGGTGGTAACTGAACCAGGCTGGCCTTCCGGGTTAGCGGATTTCTCGGCCTCCTTCTCCCTAAGTCTACCAAATCTCTTATTCAGGGCAGACTGGGGAAAATTCTTACATATTTGGCAGTCTGAATCGAGGTGGTCAAACCCCAGACAGTAAACACAGGTGGTGTGGGGATCGGCCTTAGCAAAGACCTCCCCACACTCACTGCAGTGTTGAAACCCAGTGGGCCCGTTTTTTTTCTTGGGTTTCTCAGACATGGCCAACCTAACCAAACTTACCCTTTTTTCGGCAACCGCCAGGCAAGACTCTCTTATCGGTTTCTAACTGTGTTACGGGTGTTTAAAAAAAAACCGCTAAAAACATGTTTTTTTTAAAACCGATAAGAACAGGTAACCACACTCTAAAATAACTAAATCAAAAGACCTAAAAGATCGGTTCAGCCGAACCGATCGGGACTTTTACAATTTCCACAATCTATAAACACTAAGTACTTACTGTACCACAGACAGAGTGAACCAAATCGCGTTAAAATAATTAGGAAAACCCAGACTTGAACCGAGTCTTTGAACCGAGCAACAGGAGGAATCTCCGGAGCGACTGTTCAGTGAAGCAGAGTAAAGAATCTGACGGTTTGGATTCAAAGTACTGCAGACAGAGTCTTCAACCGAGCTCGAGCTCAATGTTCTATGCCCTGCATGGAAATTTAACCCTATACTCTCCGGGGCAGTTCAAGTGCTGGGGCTAGCTGCAATTGTCAGAATACAGCAAGACTTCATGTTGTCTGAATGGTGCCCTTACTCAAGGAAAGACATCAATCTGCTGGAAATGGTCCAGAAAAGGACAACCAAGATGATTTAGGGACATCAAGGCAGATCATATGAGGAGAGACTCGGAGATCTCAAAATGTACTCCCTGGAGGATACGAGAGAGGGGTGACATGATCGAAATCTAATACCTTTAATGTTTCAACAAAACAAGCTCCAAAGGTATCTTCAAGCTAAGTGGGAACAAGACCACTAGGGGGCACTGCCTCAATCTAGTGTTGGGGAGGGGATTCAAGAGGGAAATGAGAAGACACCTTTTCACTGGGGGGTGTTAATGAAACAAGCTGCTGGAGAAAGTTGTCTCCCTGAAAACTGCGGACAGCTTCAAGACAGGCTAGGACAGCGTAAAAATACAGGTTACTCACCTATAACAGGAGTTCTAGGAATGGTATATGTTGTTCATCCACATTGTCTGGCAGGTTCCTTGCTGCTTTAAATCTTGCCGGAAGGTCTTCAAGCCGGCTCCTCCCACCCACCCGGGTGGCAAAACTCTCGGCTCCGCCCCATGACACCAGATCTGGCCCGCTGGAAGCTCAGGTTGTGCGTCGAAGCCGTGGGGGTCGGGTGGGGTGTGTGGATGAACAACATATACCATTCCTAGAACTCCTGTTACAGGTGAGTAACCTATATTTCTAGGGACATGGATATGTTGTTCATCCACACTGTCTGGCAGACTCCTAGCAGTTCTCCGGGAGGAGGGAGGCAAGACGCACACCCCCTACTTAGGGAATACAGACTGGAGAACCGAGGCCCCAAAACCAGCATCCCGGCGTGACTCAAGGTCGATGTGGTAATGGGTAATGAAGGTGTGTGCTGACTTCCAGGTAGCAGCCCTGCAGATTTCCTGGATAGGGACATCCCTGGAAGCAGCCACCGATGCAGCAGTATGGCGGGTAGAATGAGCTCTTATCCCTCTGGGAGGCTCCATGCCCGCCAACTTGTAGCAGAGATCTATGCAGGTGACCCACCTGCTTATCGTCCACTTGGCTGCAGGTCTGCCAGGTGCAGCTTTAGCATAGGTGACAAACAGCTGGCGAACCTCTCCCCGAATTTCAGCCGTGCGCTCCATATAATAAGTGAGCGCCCCTCTAGGGTCCAAAGTATGGAGCCTGTATTCGGCCTCCGAGGTGTGATTGGGGTAGAACACCAGCAGAGTCAACACCTGGTTAAGGTGAAACTCCGACACCACCTTCGGAAGGAATTTCGGGTGGGGGCGCAGGACAACCTTGTCCCTGTGGAAGACCAGGTAAGGAGACTCGATGCAGAGCACCTGGAGTTCTCCCATCCTTCTGGCTGACGTGACAGCCACCAAGAAGGCGGTCTTCCACGACAGGTGAGAGAGTTCACACCTGTGCATTGGTTCGAATGGCTTGCCTATGAGCTTTGCCAGTACCAGCAGTAGATCCCACAGAGGTGGAGGTTCTTGCACCGGAGGGGAAATGTGATCAAGGCCTTTGAAAAAGCGCCAGACCACCTTCTCCTGCGCCACCGACTGCTCCGGCCAGCGCCAGTAAGCAGAGATAGCTGCCAGGTGCACCCTTAGAGTTAAATCGACCTAAGCCCTTGACTAGAAAGGGACCATAAATAGTCCAAGATGCTTGCCAAAGGACAGGAGGAAGGTCCAAGCCCTTGCCCTGACACCAAATGGAGAATCTCTTCCATTTGAAGGCATAGCATTTCTTGGTCGACTCCTTACGGGATGCCCCAACAACATTGAGGACCTTGTCGGAAAGACCCAAGGCCTGGAACTCTAGCCGCTCAGGAACCAGGCCGTCAGGTGCAGGGATTGAAGGTCCGGATGGAACACCTTCCCCTGATTGACTGAGAGCAGGTCTGGGTGAGCTGGAAGCTGCCTTGGGAGCCTGGAGCTGAGGCTGAGGAGATCTGGGTACCAGAACTGGCGGGGCCAGTCTGGGGCTATCAGAATCACCTGCGCCTTGTCCCTCCTTGCTTTGAAGCACCTTGTGAATCAAGGGAAATGGGGAAGCGGCGAAGAGGCCCGGGGCCCACAGCCTTGAGAGGCATCCCTGCAGCGAGCCCTGCTGAGGGGGGGCATGAAACAACCTCAGCTTCGCGTTCTCCCTGGAGGCAAACAGGTCCACCTGAGGTGTGCCCCAATGGGAGAACAGATCTTGTACTTCCTCTGGCAGGAGAGACCACTCGTGAGATGCAGCCCCTATCCGGCTCAGGGCATCGGCCAGGATGTTGGAGGCTCCTGCCACATGAATGGCTAGGAGATCCGTCTCCAGGCTGCGCACGAGTGACCAAATGCGGAGAGCTTCCTTGCATAGAAGCATGGAGCGCGTCCCGCCCTGGCGGTTTAGGTAGTACATGGTCATGGTATTGTCCGTCTGGACTCGGACCACTTGACCCCGGAGAAATGGAGCAAAGGCGGTGAGAGCTAGGTGGACCGCTCGGAGCTCCAGCAGGTTGATGTGGCATCGGGACTCCCTCGGGGACCAGAGACCATGCGCCCGGTGTTCCCCCAGATGGGCACCCCAACCCATCACAGAGGCATTGGTCGATAGAGAGACCGTCGGCTCGGGGCAGACAAACGGGATGCCCTCCTGCAGATGAGATAGAACGGTCCACCACCGGAGAGCATTCCACATCTCCTGGGTCACCATCACTAGCTGGTCCAATGGATCGCAGCGTCATGACCACTGGCTGGCCAGTCCCCACTGAAGGGGGCGCATGTGCCAGCATGCCCAACGGACCACGCTGGTACAGGCCGCCATGAGACCCAGGAGGCGCAGGAAGTCCCGGGCAGGGCGTGATTGCCCAACCAGAAATGATTGGGCAAAGGAGGTAAGAACCTCGGCCCTGTCCGCCGGGAGCCGTGCTCTGGCTCGAAGAGAGTCGAGCTCTGCCCCGATAAACAGAATCACCTGCTTCGGCTCGAGTTCACTCTGGCCTCATTGATGAGAAGGCCGATTTGAGAGCAAACCTGGACGGCCAGATCTCTGGACCGCTCCACCTCCTGTCTGGAGGGGGCTGCTATCAGCCAATCGTCCAGGTAAGAGTACACCCGGACCCCTCAGCGCCACAGGAAGCTGTCACCACTGCTATGCATTTGGTGAAGACCCTGGGAGCTGGAGACAGGCAAGGGCATGGCTCGGAACTCGAAAAGGGATCCCTCCGCTCGAAAGCGAAGGAATCTCCGATGTGACGGACGGATAGGGACGTGAAAGAACGCGTCCTGCAGGTCCAGAGAGCAGAACCACATGCCGTGTTCCAGGGATGGTATTATCTGAGCCAGAGTGACCATCCTGAAGGTTCGAGACCTTAGGAACTTGTTCAGGTCGTGTAGGTCGAGAATGGGGCGCCAGCCCCCCATCCGTTTCGGAACCAGGAAGTACCTGGACACAAACCCCGGGTCTGAGGGAGGGTCCGCCACCTCCCTGATCACCTCCTTTTGGAGGAGGAGAGCGATGTCGGCCCGACGAGCCGACAGTGAAGTCTGCGATCTGAGGCCCCCGAGGTGCAACGGCTCTGAAGGGCGGGCCTGCTCAGCCTAGAGGCAGGCCTTTTCCACCACCTCAGCACCCACCTGTCCGTGGTAATAACGGACCAGGCGGAAAGGAAGTGCCAGAGCCGTCCCCCCACGGGGGGAACCTGGGGTGAGGTGACAGGGTTGGGGGCGACACCCCTCAGCCCGTCATTGTGCAGGCTTGGAGGAGGGACCGGCCGAGGGACCTCCTGGGCCTTTACCTCCCTGCTTCCTGTTGGAGGAAGCCCCGGGCTTGGGTTTGGGATGCCAAGCCCGAGCCTGCTGGCCCTGACGTTGCTGGGCGGACGCACTCGCGGCGCGAGAAGGACGAAAGGGCTTAGGCTGTGGTTTGGCGGCCTTTGTCCTCTGAGCGGAAGAGACCGAGTCCAAGGTAGCATTGGACTTCTCGATCCTCTGCAGGTGACCTTCACCCCAGGGCTGAAGAGGTCAGTCCCAAAAAGGAACATCCGCCAACTTGTGCTGGGTATCCGAAGTAAAGGTGGATATCCTCAGCCAAGCCCGATGACGCATAGCCACTGCGGCCGCCACAGACCTGGCACATGAGTCCCCAATGTCTAAAGCAGTCTGGAGCTGCTGTTTGGCCACTGCCCTGCCCTGGTCCAGCACCTGCCTGACCGTGGTCTGCAGATCCGCGGGAAGATGAGGGACGACCTCATCTAGGGAGCCCAACAGGGCATGAGAGAAATGTGCCATGAGGACGGCCGAACTGGCCTGGCGAAGGCCGAGGGAGGACGCAGCATAGACTTTTCACCCGGCATAGTCCAATTTCTTGGACTCCTTGTCGGAGGTTTGTCCACATCCCTAGCGTTCCCGCACGCCGGAAAACGCTGTCGGTAACCAACCCCTCGGCCGAGGGGTGTTCCGAAAAACCGGACAGGGAACCGGTAGGGACCGCATACTTCCTGGCCATCCTGGCCGAAGGCGCAGGACAGGAAGCAGGGCGCTGCCAGAGCTCCAAGGCCAGGCCCACTATGGCCTCGGCCACCGGAAAGACCTCCGTAGGGGAATCCCCTCGATCCAGAATCTCCGTGAGGGGATACCTGGCCCACTTAGAAACGGGTTCGAGCTTCAACCCAGTGGACTCCGAGATGAGCCGAAGCAATCCCAGGAAGAACGAAGGGCTATCATCCACCGACTGTCCTCCTGAGGACTCCAAGTCCATTCGCTTGGAGAAAAGGGAGGAATCGTCTTCGGACTCGGAAGAGTCCTCAAAGAGCTGCCTCGGGCCTGAGCCACCCTCCACCTGCCGAGGTCGATCGGGAGTGAGGGTGACAGACAGCCTATGGGGCAGTCCCTGAGCCGACCGAGAATTTTTGGGGCAGCTGGTTTTGGCCGAACAACCGGCCTGGGAACAGGCTCCTCGGATAAAATGAGGGGTTGTTTCGGCCGCTCCGGTGACAGCCACTTAATGGCCGGGGAAGACAACGGCGTCGGCTTATTCCCAGTCAGAAGGAGCTGTTGCCACATGAGTGCCTCATATCTTCGACGCAACTTGCGTCGAAGCCTCCCTTCATCCGAGGAGGAGGAAGAGGACGAGTGGCGGCGCCGCTTGCTGCGACCGAGACCGCCTATGATGGCGAGATCGGCTGGACCGCAAAGAAGTCTGAGACCGAGAACCTTGGCTTTGCCGAGGACGGTGCGGGGAGGTGTCGCGGGGAACCGGCACTCCCCTCGGTTCGGAAGATTCAACCGAAGGCTCTGGAACCGGAGGCACAGACGAGCCAACGGGGTCCTCAACTCCCACCGGGGGAACCGGGGAGAGGGGATTCTCGGCTTCTCCAGCCGACAACCCGTCCAACGGGTCGAGAAAAATCTCGACCGCGTCGACGGGAGTCTCGGTCAACTGGCCTGACGGGGACACCGTGAGACCAGTGGCCGAAGCCGAGAAGTCGACCGAAGTCGACGGCCGACAACTCGGGGAGAGGGATCTTTCCCGCTCCCAAGAGCGTCGACGGTGAGACTTACCCTTGTCTCTCTTTTTGGACCGAGAAAATGGTCCAGAAGAAGTTGGACCCTCACCTTTAGTCGAAAGGGTCAGACAAAGCTCCTTAAAAGAAGCTGAATAAGAGGCACAGAGAGAGAGCGGGACAAATGCCGCAGCTGAGGTAGAAGCAGCCAGCGCCGCCTCCTCTTCGAGGGCGATCATCTGCTCGAGCTGATCCGCCAAGCCCACCGCTGCGGACACCGCCGACCGGGCCTCTTTTGACTTTACCAGAGGAAATCGCTTCTCGGGATACCCCAGTTGTAAATGGGCAGCACGGTCTTCAAGGACGTAGGCGGAAAAGGAAGAGCACAGGTAGCAGGCCTGCGGGTCGTGCTCAAGGCCTAAGCAGTAGGCGCCGTGGAGTGCGGATCAATCCGAGACATCTTCTGCCCGCAATGGGCATCTCCGAGGCACCGAGTCGATTTGTCCATCGCGAGCCTGCGAGGAGAGAAGATCAAGTCTTTTAGCAAAAACTTTTTAATTTCGAAAATTCAAAGAATTAGGAACCAGTCTCATACGCAGAGTGTTAAGGAGGGAACCTAAGCTTCCAAGCGGTAAGGAAGATCTGGCGTCATGGGGCAGTGCCGAGAGTTTTACCACCCGGGTGGGTGGGAGGAGCCAGCTTGAAGACCTTCCGGCAAGATTTAAAGCGGCAAGGAACCTGCCAGACAGTGTGGATGAACAACATATCCATGTCCCTAGAAGGGAAAGTTGCATACGAACATATGAACATGTCAGCAGATAAAGGTTTTACAATCTAGTCTGCTCAAGTGTGCAATTCCCAATGTGTTTACAGAGACAAATGCCCCCCTCTTCCCCATTTCCCTCCTGACCTCCCTCAATCCCTCTTGAAGCTGTCCATCGTTTTAGGGATACCACCTCCTCTGGCAGTTATTCCTCTTGGCCACTGCCCTCTTGGTGAAAAAGTGCATCCTCATCTCCCTCCTGAACCCCTGCCCCCATCAGCTTTAGGCTGTGCCCCCTAGTAGTCTTGTTCCTAGTAAGGCTGAAGAGGCCCTCAGTGCTCACCCTGTTTATATCTTTAAGGTACTTTAAGGCCTCAGTTATGTCTCCCCTCAGGAGTGTACATGTTGAGCTCCCTGGGCCCCTTCTCACAGGTGCTGCTCTGCTGACCCTGGATCCTCTTGGCTGCCCTTCTCTGGACCATCCCTAGCAAGTTGATAGATTTCTTAAGATATGGGCACCAATACTGCGCACTGTACTCCAGGTGCAGTCTTACCAATGACCTGTATGGCAGCAGAATGATCTCTACCTTCCTGGTGGTAATTTCCCTGGCTATGCAGCCCAGCATCTAATCTGCTTTTGCTGCAGCCTTCCTGCATTGTGCTGAGTATTTCAGCTGTCTTGCGATTATTACTGCCAGACTATTTTCTTTCTCTGACCTGGTTGCCTGCACACCAACCAATTTCTGGCCCCTGGATTCTTCACCCCCACGTGCATAACTTTACACTTTTTGGCACTGAATGCCAGCTGCCAAATGCCAGACCACATTTCTAGCCTAGCCAGATCTTCCCTGAGTGCCTGTCTTCCCTCCTCTGTGTCCACCCTTCGAAAGATCTTGGTGTTGTCTGCAAACAGGCAGATTTTACCCCTTATCCCATCCGCAATGTCACTTATGAAGATGTTAAACAACACTGGACCGAGCAGCGAGCCCTGTGAGACCCCAATGGTGACAGACCTAGCTTCTGAGAATCCCCCTCCCACTACCACATTTTGGCTTCTGTCCTGTACTGCAACCAGCTTCTGACCCATCCCACAAGCTTAGCTCCCAGTCCCAGGTCCTCCAGCTTCCTGAACAGTCTCCTCTGAGGCACCAGGTCGAAGGCCTTGCTGAAGTCCAGATACAGGAAATCAACTGCTGGGCTGCTGTCCTAGTGACCCAATTGAAGAAGTCAATTAGGTTAGTTTGGCAGGACCTCCATCAACGTAAACCCATGCTGCCTCATGTCCTGAAGCCCATTTCATCCAGAAAGCAGGCCAGTCTCTCTTTCAGGATGGTCTCCATCAGCTTACCCACTACTGAGGTCAGGCTGAGTGGCCTGTATTTCCCTGGTTAGTTCCTAGGCCCACTTTTATAGAGAGGCACTAAATGCACAGTTCTCCAGTCCTGGGGCATGTTTTCCAACTCCAAAGAGGTGTTAAACAGGTCTGCCAGGGAACCTGTCAGAACCTCTGCCAGTTTTCTTAGGACGATCGGGTGCATGCCACATCTGGCCCTGGTGATCTGTCCACCCTTAGGCCCTTGAGTACCCCATCAGCTTGTAGTACACCTTCTGTGACTTCCCCTTCCCAGTCGCTACCGCTCCCTTGTGGTACTGGTCCGTCCTTCTCCCTAGTGAAAACTGAACAGAAGTACTTGTTAAGTACCTCTGCTTTTTCTTCACCACCCTCTGCCCAACCCCTTCCTTGTTTAACCTGACCATCTTGTCTTTATGTTTCTTTTTTCACAGATATACTGGAAACAGGCCTTCTCACCTGCGTTTACCCCCTGTACTGTCTGCACTTGTCTTGTAGCCTTTGCCTCTCTTACCACTCTGCTTACCTCCCTCGAGTTAGTGAAGCAGTCCACCCTATCTTCCTCCTTCTGAGTATGCTTGTACTTTCTGAAGACAGCCCTCTTGTCACCTACCACTTCTGCTACCTCCTTGCTGAACCAGCTGGGCTTTTTTATTTTTATTTTAGTCTTTGGCAACCGGGTAAGGCCCACGTGACTAGGCACAAGTGCCTGTTTTCAGGGGTGACCTGGGAGCACTGGGAAGGTTAAGTGACTTACTCATTGATTTTGGCACACTCTCTAGTGGCCTCCATCAATCCCTTCTTTTTTTGGCCCATTTCTGTTTCACATCCATACCCATTTTGATTCCAGCAAGGTGCTTTTTCAGAACTTCTCCCATCCTACCAAAGTCATCTCTCCGAAAGTCCAATACCCTCGTCCTGGTCCTGACCGTCCCCTTGCCCATGTCCAAGTGGAACCAAATCACGTGGTGGCCACCACTTGAAAGTGGCACATCCACCTTCACATTCTGAACCTGTGCACAGTTGGACAGGACCAGGTCCAGGATGGCCCTCTCCCTAGTGGGCTCCATGACAACCACTGTGGAACACATCTGGCAGTACTTGTTCCCCAGTGCAGGAGGCAGCAGGGATTTTTCAGTCCACCCCATGCAGACTGAAATCCTCCATTATTACTACCCCCCCCCCTTCTGGACGTATCCATGATTTTGGACTCCAGTACCCTGTACAATTCTTCATCCTGGGAAGGTGGTCTGTAGACCACCTCCATCCTTAGTTTCCTCCCCTTAGTGGATTGTGCCTGTACCCACAATGCTTCCATCTTATCCTCTGCCTCTTCCTCTCTGGTACAAGTTATCCCTCCTTCACATACAGAGCCACTCCCCTCCCCCACTCTCGTCCCCTATCCCTTCTGTACATTTTATACCCAGAAACTGCTACGTCTCAGTCATGGTTTTGTGTGGCCCAAGTCTCTGTGATGGCTGCAATGTCCACCTCTCCCTAGACCAAAAATGACTGTAGTGCCATCATCTTGTTGGGGGTCGGCCAGGGGGAGAGGATCCAGCAACTGGAGGACTGCTCTCCTCTTCTAGGGAGGGGAGGTTCACAGCCCTGCTTTTGACTGCCAACAGTTGGAGGCTTGGTGGCAGTGGAAGTGAGGGCAACGTTGAAGGGAGGGAGCTGCTGGTTTGATGCAGGCCATGCGAGCCTCCATACATCATGTCTGTGCCAAGGTAGGGATCTATGGGGAGAAAAGGGAAAAGTGGTGCAGTCTTCATGAAACCCTACCTGCCTGCTCTGGGCTGCACCACCTCAAGAAACACTGACCTCAGCTTCTGAATGAAAGTTTTATAGAACAAAGAAAAAAATATGTCCCTATCATGTCCCCCCTCTCTCCCTCATCTCCTTGTATAAGGGTAATAGAAGTACAGCCAGGGCACTATCTACATAACTTCAGCCAGTGCCAGATGGACACCAAAAGACCAGCCTAATACTGTGCTGCTACCTCACTTTATTTTTTTTTTTCTATTTTTTTCTCCCTTTAATAGGTCCGCTGCCTGCCAGCACCTCCCAGCCCCACCACTGGCCCTCCCACAGACTTACCAGTTATCCACCACTTAGCCAGGAACACAACGTGGTGTGTGCTCAGCCGCATCGGTTTTGTGAAAGCCTGCAGGGGATGTCAGCATGAAATAGTCTTGTCATCTTCCTCCTCTTTCTCCCCAGGAGTGCCACATGTGGCAGCATAAGCGCACATGCTTGCTATGGCAAGCACAAGCACCAGAATGTCCTGCAGCAGCTCATTTCATTGTGTGTGCCCCTGCCGTGCTGCCACCTGGCCTCCACCAGTCGGCAGTCCAACAGTCGGAGTCTTTGCCCCCCCGAGAAAGGAGATCAGTCCAAGGGATGCTACATCCATCCTCCCCTGGCCAGCCCCCAATGATCCATGCTTCTTTCTGAGTGTGGGTCACTGCAGGCATCACAAGATGCAGTGCTACCACTGCGACAACGGGCAGATTATCTCATTTAACCCTACCCCCCAGAACCTTGTTTCTGATAGCTCTAATAAAGTCCTTATGTAAGCAATAAGACACGACGGGGTGTGCATTACGGTGTGATAACCGCACTCCTAGGGGCGCAGTTAGGCACGAGGCCGAAGGCTGAGTTCCGGTCGTCCCCAGGAGTGCAGTTATCACACCGTAATGCGCAACCCCGGAGTGTCTTATTGCACTTATAAAATGGCCCTTTATTTTTAGCAGCAGTTTGTTTATTTTGAAACACAATACGTAAAAATGTAAGTAATTCTGTGCTTTTAATGTAAAATAGTCCTTCTGCCTACTGGTGCTAGACTAAAGTAGTGTTATACAGTGTGTGCCTCCCTGCCCACTTAACCTTCATATTCCCCTGCCAGCCACGACAATTCACAAATGCTGTTTTCCTCATTCTAAGTATGACACATAGCCCTCTTACTTTATTTTTTTCTTCTCACTCTGTAGACAAAACTAAAAGGAAGCTGTAACAGAGGCTTCTCAGTTCCCTGATGCTGCAAGCATGAGCATGGTCCAAAACTGCCACACTCACTGACAGCATCATGGACTGCTCGCTCTGTCATAAAAGATAAACAGCAGGGTGAGTCATTTACCACTCTTTGTTTATATAGTATTATTGCTTATATAATGTATGGTAAGTGCTTATTAACCACCATAATCAGCAGTCACACAGCTTTGTTATGCACTGTTTAGAATTTTAAAAGTTGTTAACCACACTTCGGAACTTCCAAACAGTGGCATAAAAAAAAGAATGCACCAGATTTCCATAATTCTCACACATAGAATGCAAACAGTGTTTTTTTGACCATACACTATAAAAGATGATGGCTGGGGATCAGATGACAACCACGCTGAAATCACCTCTCGTGGTTGCTAGGGCTACAGTAAACCTCTCCAGCTGCGCTCTTGAGGTTTACCATGTTGCCCTAGCAACCACTCGAGGTGATTACAGCATGGTTATCACCCGATCCCCAGCCATTATCCTCCATTTTCTTCATTCCATTTTTTTTCCCTCTGTTTCCACACATACAAGAAATGGAATGTTTATCATGGAATGTTTACCATGGAATACAGGTATTCAAAATTCTGCTCAGTTCTACTAGCAGAATGTTTTTCTATTAACACTGTACACACAGACAACAAAGGCCTGTTTTAGAGCCAGAGACTCAATTATCTCACTGTCAGGGAAAGCAGAAGAGATTTTCCTGATGAGCAGGTAAAGACAGAAGGGGAATTTTTCACTGTTAGCAAATAAACAGCTGTAATGAAAACTGTAAACAATACTTAATGTTTCTAATTTGTTTATGTGTGTAAGGAGAGTGTGATGATCTAGTAAACATTTAATGAATTTGTTTTATTTCATATTTAAGGTAGTTTTATTTTTAGGGCCCAATTGAAGGTTTCCACAGTGTAAATATAGCAGCCATGTTTGTGGTGGAAGATCATTTCTGGTTATAGGGAGCTTGACGGAAGAGAGTTCTTGTTGTAGGAAGACTGATTTGCTCATTGTGTGATGGGGTTTAGTACCAGGATGACTGTGCGTATACAGTGACTTAATGTATGGTCAGCTGATGTCTCTTGGCCAATGAGATTTCTAGATTTTTTCTTGCCATTTTATAATTGTTCTTAGAAAATGGGCGAGTAAAACCTAGTGTCCTGATTGGCTAGGATGCTGAACTAAGCGGGTGGGTATTTCTTGATACAGCCTGCTAAAAAGCAAGTGCCAATTCGGGGTGCCCCGTTACTTAAAATATTATTGAGCACCCCGAACTTTCAAACTCCCTGACCGCTATGTTTCTCATCTTGCTTAGTGAGATTCATGTCAGCAAGTCGGCAGCCAGGCTCTGTATCCCCGCTCCCACAAAAACGGAAACAGTTTTCAGCCGCAAGAAATATATTTTTTTAGTTTGTTTTAAAATCAATAACGCTGGCACATCATGTGCTCTGCGCTAGTGGCAACAGCTTCTCCCAGATCACCTTGCCTTTAACTCCGCTAGACCCACCAAAAAAAAGCAAAACATACTAATATGTGTTTTTTGTTTTACTCTACACAACCTGGTACCTTAATTTGTTTTTTCCCCAGTCATTGCCTTCTGAAATGCTTCGATGCGTACATAATAGTTCAGAGCTGCATACATTTCCTCATAATGGGCCAGTCATGATGTAAATCCAGTATGAAAAACCTTGGGGAAAACCACCTTCATCGCAAAAATAAATAAAACAAATGGAGTTCTGGGGTTATGCTCTTGTTACCTCTGACCTAAAGTCACTATGGCAACATACAGAAATGCAGGGCTGAAACACAGAGTACTGCTTTTAAAACAATAGCTACAGTGCCCTCTAGTGTCAGTACTAGCAGTATACATACATCATTAAAGAAAATTCTAAGGTGGAGGAACTATTTTATAACAAAAGTTACTTTAAAATAATTTTTCCTTAACTTTTTTATTAAACTTATGTTTTTTCACAGTGATCATTTTGTAAGCGCAATAATACCCTCCAGGGTGGGCGGTATTGGGGAATACCGGACCTTCCAGGGGCTATAAGGCCCTCTGCCTGGAGCGTTGGGCCTCATTACACCCCCGGTGGTCCGGTATTCCCCAATATTGCCCACCCTGTCAGGTATTATTGCTTACATATTCATGGTCTGTGAGCATATTATTCAGGGCAAGTTCTGGCTTTTTGGATTGTTGTTCCAATATTATTGCCAAAATATATTTATTGCATTATATGATAGGCAGGACATATCTTCAAATCAATTTAATAGTGACAAACAGTTTTTACATTTGCCAATTAAAAAATAAAAACATTTTTTTGTGTCAATGGTGCATGGCAGAGCAAGTCCTGCTATTAGTAGTACTAATAACTGTTCTTGGGTTAACTAGTTATTGCTCTGTGTTAGTTCACAGGTGGAGAGATCCTTTGGGGAGGTCAGGAGGTACCACACCCTTGGAGCTAGTGCTAAACGTGACAACAGGCCCACTTTAAAGAAGCAGTGCCACAAAATCAGGCAACAAATAAGACCCTACATTTTTTTGATTATAAAAGGTTCCAGGCATTTTACAGTTTCAATTTGCTGTAAAATATTCTGTTTTCATAAAAATCTGTTTTCATTTCATTTTTTTCCTCAAGAAAAAAGATTTTATTTTATTTAAAGTTTGGTAACCAGGAGCGGCACACTGAGCTGAGGCTCGTTTCCAGGTGTGACCCGGAAGAGGGGGAAAAGGAGGTGAAAATACAGAAGTACATAGAGGCAGGCAATTTACAGGATAAACAAAACTACATAAGTACATACTGTCTGGCAGTTCACAAATAGTACATAGGTAAAGTACATAATTACATACCGACAGGTGGCTTACAACAGCTATCTGGGTAGAAGGCAAGCATAACTGGGTATAGAGTGTAAGACAGGTAGCAGGTAACCTTGGTAAGAGCAATTTCATGTACTGTACATAGACATGACAGGCATACAATGCTGGATGGAATAAGCATAACACAGCAGCAAAAATTAGACAAAGCAAGAGCAGAGTACATCAAATGTTGTGATGGGGCACTGGTGACTGGGGGGCAAGCAAGGAATTAGGCTAAGGACACGAGCAGGGCGGGATGAGTGGTAGAGGGCATGCTTGAACAGATTTAGCGAAGGCAGCATACAGAGTGGGGAGGGCAGGGAATTCCACAAGTGGGGGAAGTGGTAGGAGAAAGCAGCCTTTCCAGAGTTATAGTGAGAGCGGGGTAGGGTGAAGGAACAGGGGACTTGTGAGTGGAGACAATAGGAGGTGTGGGGGGAGGGGGACAGGAGGGAAGTGAAGTGGGGTGGGGGGAACCGAACCAGAATTTGGCAGAGATAATGGAGGTATGGAGGCTGCGGTGGGAGGAAAGTAAGGGGAGTGATAGAGATGAGTAGAGGTTGCAGTGATGGGTCCGGTTTAGGGAGAATCGACAAAAGGCATTGAAAAGGACGTCCAACCTGGAGAGGGTGATTGCAGAGACAGACCTGTACATGACGTCGATGTACTCAAAGAGTGGCAGGATAGTCTTAGTGAGGAGAATCAGGCGGCACAGGAGGAGAGACGCTGTTTCAGTAAGGCCCCCAAGTTTGGGGTGGAGCTGAGAATGAAGGTAGTTGACATGTGTTTTAAGTCCAGGCACTCCAGCCAAACTTCTAGGTATTTATAGGCTGGAATTATGTCCAAGGTTGCACCATCACAGGAGAAAGGGGGGAATTTAGCGAGTTTTTTTGGGGTGCTGAAATTCAAGGAGAGTGTTTTGCCAGTATTAACCTTTAGTTGATTGGCCTGTAACCAGTTAAGTACAAGACTGAAATCAGGCTGCAGCTGAGAGGACACTGCAGAGGCAGAGGGTCTGATACTGAAGAGGATGGTGTTGTCGATGTAAAGGTGAATGTAGGAGAAAGAGCAGATGAGGGGGAGGTCATTAAGAAAGATGGAAAAGAGGATGGAACCACTGACAGAGCCTTACAAAACTCCTGCAAGGATGGGGTTGGGGGTGGGGAGTAAATCACCAGCTTGGACACATTGAAAGCGACCAGAGAGGTAAGATCTGAACCATTTGACTGCAAGGAGGGAGAGGCCAGCCAGTCCAAGTTTGGTGAGTAGGAGAGGATGGGAGACAGAATCAAAGGCCTTAGCTAGGTCAGTAAGTATAGCTGAGGTAAGATGGCCTTGGCCCATGCTGGTGAGAATGGCATTGGTAACTCTGAGTAGGGAGGAGACAGTTGAGTGTTTTTTCCTGAAGCCCGATTGGTATGGGGACAAGAAATTTGTGGAGGTGAAGTCGTCAGTGAGTCTGGTTGGTAATAGGGATTCTTGGAGCTTGGCTAAAGTAGGGAGGAGGGAAATGGGGCGGGAATTACCAGATTGGGAGTGATCACTGCCTTTGTGAATGGGAATCACATTTGCAGATTTCCACACTTGCGGTGCTGTGCCAATGGAGAAAGATCGAGCAGGTGGGATAGGGGACGAGCAATGGCTGGGGCAGAGCACTTGGTATGAGAGGGTCGAGACCATCAGGGCTAGATTTGCATGGTAATTAGTTAAGGTAGAGGCAATGGTGTTGGGGTCAGAGACTAGGGAGCTGTCGATGAGGAGGGAGGGAGGGAGGCGGAGGAAGAGTTGGGTGGGGGTTTGAGGACAGAGAGGGTTTCCCAGAATTTATGAGGGGAGTTGAGGTTTTCCTGTAGCGTGATCTTGAAATAATGGGATTTGGCTTTCCTAATAGCTTTGGTACATGCGTTTCCAAGAGCTTGGAAGGTGGAGAGGTCATTGGGGGAGAGTGACACTTTACAGTGTGCCCATGTATGGTCACAAGAGTTGCAGAGCTTGGTGATGGCATCTGATGTCCAAGGATGGTGGAAATGTCTCATCCTACAGCGATGTGGGTGGGGTGGGGGTGGGTGTTCCAGACACTCATTGAATATGTGGCATGAGAGAGAGCAGCATTTACATCATTTGTGGAGTAGAAGAGGGACCAGTCGGAGGAAGCAAGATCATGCAAGAGACTAGACGTGTTTAGGGAGTGTAAAGAGTGAATCCAGTGATAGGTGGGGGGAGCATGGCAACTGAAGTTTGCGTGTGCAGTAGGTCATAAGATGGTTGCTGAAAATGTCTGGGAGGGTACTGGATGCAGAGATTCGATGAGGGTATGAAGCCAGGATCCAGTCCAGGAGGGTGTGGTTTTGGGCATGGGGTTTGGATCTGGTGAGTTCATTGATGAGCTGGTGCAGTTTTTTTTTTTCAACTCTCTTTATCTCCCACACTTACTGGACTCTCTCCGGCATGAATTCTCAGTGCGGCTCTGCTGTCCGCCTGACGCCTCCGACCTTCTGCCCTCCAGTGGCCTTCTTCCGCTCCTACCACCTCAGCTGCACAACCCCCCGGTTCTGAAATCCCCGGAGTGGGGCTGCCAACTCCTCTGGTGCTCTACCTATAATCCAGTCTAGCAACTGAGAGGAGGAGGAGGGAGACCAGAAGCAGGGACTGGGAAAGCCCAGCACCGGACATGAGGCTGACAACTGATCCTGCCTTTGCCTACTGGCAAGGTAGGGTCTTTTTTCTACAGTGGTGTTTTTTCCCCCTTGGGATGTGGTGTGCAATGGCTTCCTGCGTGGCCATACCTTGATGCCTCACACCGCTGGAACCTGCCATCATCCCACCCCCTTCTACGTCTCAATGCTAGTGCCATCCCCAGTCTTCACCAGGGGCTGCTACTGTGCCAGAAATCCCCATCAACCCACCCCCGGGAGAGGAGAGCATTCCTCCAGATCCTCAATCCTCTCCCTCCCCTGCCGACCCCCGACGACCCAGGTCCGATCCCGAACTCGGGTTGCTGGCGTGGCACGAGGTGTGAGCTGGTGCAGGTTTAGTGACTCTATTTATTGAGTGGCGGGTTTTAGGGCAGGGGAAGCCCGGTTCAAGTTAACATCGCCAAGAAGGATGGGTTCGCTGGAGCTAGCGAAGGATGAAAGATGGCCATTATATTTTGCTTAGAAACCGAATTGTACACCTGGCAAGGGCTGGGATCAAGAAAATAAAAATAAAACCATAGCTTGCAGCCTCGGAGGTACCTAGAAAAGTAGATTTGACAGGTATGCTAATACTTTTTAACTGTGGTTGAAACTTGTCTTTTGGAAAAACATTTTTCATTGCATTGCTGCTTTAAATTCTGTGTGAGTGAAGGCACCGCGCAACTGGATACAAACCCTTCATCAGGAATAAGCAACTCGGGCCCTTTAAGCTTATTTGAGCCCATAATGCAGGGGTAGTGAGCGACACTCATAGCGGCCTGTTAACACATGGGCTATCTCAATCTCTTAGATGTACACTGGGACATACTGGAGACCATGAGCCAAAAGAATCAGACGTTTGTGGATGTAGCACATGACTGCTTTGCCAACCAGTAGGTAAGGGAAGCACCAGGGAAGAATCACAGAGTGTCCAATCAGGACATTTTCAGTGATAGCAAGGTAGAGGCTCCTATAGGTCATAGTGATCTCAGCGATGCCTTTACTGGCCAGCACTCTTCCACCTGTATCTCTCCTCCCCCAGAATGCTCCAGGAAATGAGTTTCAGCTCAGTGTGCTTTACAAGTCAACATCCTTCCACTTGTATCTCCCTTCCCCTGGATCACTCCTGTAAACGAGTTTTGGCTCAGTGTGCCTTTAATGGGCAATATCCCCTGCCTTGGATCACTCCTGAAAACAAACTTCGGTTCAGTGTGCCTTTACTAGTCAATATCCTTCCACCTGTACTTCCCCACCCCTGGATCACTCCTGGAAACAAGTTTCGGTTCAGTGTGCCTTTAATGGTCAATATCCTTCCACTGGTATCTCTCCCCCTGGCTCACTCCTGGAAATGAACTTCAGCTCAGCATACCTTTACTGGTGACTATCCTTCCACCTGTATCTCCCCTCCCCCAGGTCACTCCTAGAAACAAAGTTTGGCTCAGTGTGCCTTTACTCGTAAATCTCTCTTCCATCCCCAAGTCACTTCTGGAAATTAGTTTTGATTCGCTGTGCCTTTATTAATCAACATCCTTCCATCCATGGGCCACTCCTGGAAACAAACTTTGGCTCAGTGTACCATTACTGGTCAATAACTCTCTTCTTCCCTGAGTCACTTCTGGAAATGAGTTTCTGCTCAGTGTGCCTTTACTAGTCAACATCCTTCCACCTGTATCTCCCCTTCTTGGATCGCTCCTGGAAATGAGTTTTTTGCTCAGTGTGCTTTTTACTAGTCAGCATGCTTCCACCTGTACCCTCTTCCCTGAGTCACACCTGGCAACGAACTTCAGCCTTTCCTTGTCAATAAATCATGACAAAACAACCCCCCCCAAAAAAAGTAACAAAACTAAAAAGCTGCATCAATATTCTATGACCCACACTATGACAAATTCAGCAGTAGCCATTATGACCTGGGTGGGGGCAGTACCACTGTCCCCTGAAAATGTAAAATACCAGTCTTCCTTTTAAAACTCAGACTAAAGCAGCAGTACTACGAAAAAATAAATTGTGCTTTTTTGACAGTTTATTACTGGTGCCCTGCTAATCATATACCTGGTACTCTTTCTAGCCGGCATTGCACTATTGCCGAGTAATTTGCTCAGTTATTCTCTGCTTTTTTTACATTTCTGCCACTAAGCATGTTGAACTGGAACCCCCTCTGCTGCCAACTGTACATGATCTGAATGACTTGCAGGGACATCTGGAATGGTCAGTAGAGGCTCCCTCTGCTGTTGTCAAAAGACGAGATGTGACCAGTAGAAAAAGCGCAGCTGAAAATTAGTCAGCCGCCATATTTGTTGTAGGGCTACAACAATTCAAATAAATTGCAAATATCTAAAAAACTAAAGATGACTGGAAAAATATTTTTACAGGTATGGAAACTGGAACTTTGACAGCATGCCTACAGCTGAAAAACAGAATTTTGATAGCTCACTTCCTGATTTTGTAGTACTGCTGCTATAAGCTACAACAACTCCTGTTCGCTGGCAGAGGAGGACATAAGGTGCTATTTTGCTACACAGCCTGATTTGATAGCACCTACACATCTTAAAAAGGGGAGCAAACTGGGTGTTTTGAAAATGCTTTAAGATCAATCCAGCAGTACAAATGAAGATGGTGCGGTATATGCACAAGGTGCAGGAGTGCCTTTAAGAAGTCGATTAACCTCTGGGTACAACTTATCAGCTGACATCTCAACACTAGCAGATGAAAAGAGAGAGAGAGAGGGAGAACAGGAATGTAACAGGAGAGCAGAGTGAAAATGGACAGCCTGGAGAAATTTGTCTCTAACCCATTAACCAAAGAAAATAATATCAAAGGAGCCCGGAGAGGACTCCCTTACACACCTGTCAGTGCCTACTCAGGCGCAACACTCACTTCGTGCTCTGCCTACCAATGTAAATAATTAAAAAAATGCATTAGCAGAAGGACAGATGAGCAGACAAGGTGGGGGTGGGGACACATGGAGAATATGGAGGGTTGCTGTTGGGAAAGGAGGGACAGAACTCAATCCAGTTTTGAAATGCATCCAGGAAATGTGAATTTTATTAACCAACCTGAGGCTGGCAAGTGGACATAGTGAAGTTTCTACAAGGACCGGGCTCGATTAAGAAATATCCTTTTCAGTGACATGACAGCATTCTATACCCCCCCCCCCGACCTTCACCTGTTGTAAAGGTCCTGAAACCCTCCTAAAGGCCACAAGTCAATAGCAGTTTATCGGTAAATCAGCAGCCTAATCCAAATACTTTGAAGTCCCCAAACACCCCAGGGCTCAGACCTTGGCCCCATTCTATTCTCCATTTTCCCAAATGACCTGCCCACCTGTCTGGATCTCCTCTCATATCCACATGTATGTGGACAATAAAGTGCTCTATATCAGTGCCTGACATCAGCTCTGTTAAACCCAGATCTTCAGTCCAACCTGTATGCCATTTCGCAGTGGTTCTGCTCAAACAAACAGACCCTGAACACAAACAAAACTGCGGCCATGATTGCGGGTTCCAAATCCATACGGTAAACCTGATTGATAACTGCAGATCAGTCAGACATAACCGGTGGTGCCTGGGAGTGTGACTTTCTAATTATACTTTGTTTGCTATTTCATATAGTTATAAATCTCTTTTGTTAGGCAAACTCCTAAAAACTATTTAATGTAAAGTTTTGTCCATCACTTTGGGCAAAGGGAAAACAAGAATAGCAGTGATGTTAAGTGTAGCTGCTGGGAAAAATATTTTCCATACCGTATGGCTTTTTGAAAATATGTAAAGAAAAAAAAAGGTTTGAGAGGAGCAAAAGAATGAGTTGGTCTCCCTTCACCACAATTTCTTCAGCATGGTTGCTGCAGTGGCACAGAGCCTCTGTGAAGGTGCCGAACTAGGGTAAAAGAGAACATGTTAACCATTTCCAGGCACACTCCTTCTATTCATAGAAGACTCTGATTTTATGTGCTATGACACATCTGGGCCCATTGCTCTTGAGTAATTAACATGTCAATTTCCTCGCCTCAAGTGTCAAACAATTTTAAAGGTGTTTCAGCTATTCTGTGTGTAACAGCTTTATACACTAGAAATGTAATGACTTGTTTGTGTCCACAAAAGATAGTGTGAATAATTTTATCAAGACCAGGGCATCAGTCAAAATGCATGTTGACCTATTTAAGCTGGTAAGATATTGCTGGACCTGAAAAAGATGATCAGTGGTGGACAGTTAAAACTGCCTCTGTGTCTGAAAATAAAACCACAGTCCCCACTGCGAAGAGCAGGTGGGTTAACTATGCTATTTCTAAAATCCTACATCTATCAAGAGGGACGAACCCAGAATGATGTATAAAAGGCGAAAACATGGGAAGGTATTGTTTTAGTTTATTGTGGACATAGAAACATAAAATCCTAGAAGTTGATGGCAGATATGGACCGCAAGGCCCCTCTAGTCTGCCCATCAAGGAAAATTGGACCAACACCCATCTCCATATCTTCAGGGAGGTAACCAGAAACGGGGATTCAGGCAGCCTTACTTGCATACTGGCTAGGGAGCCAACCACCACTTCCCCAAAGGGATGGGCTGGAGGCTTTCTCTATGCCAAATTTACCCAATGCGGCCAAGAGAACCCTTCTGGCAAGTTCAGAGGTCATAGCTGGGCTGCTCCATGATAAGTTTCCAAATGTGGAAGAGCCAGAACTCTATCTGGGTTTGCCCTGCATGAGGCAGAAAATTTCATTCTAAGGGCTTTACCCTGCCAACTATATAGTACCTAGATATTTTGTTCCAGTTGGATAGAACAGCTGTGTAAGAACTTACTGTAACAGCACATCTTCAATGGGATCTCAGTCAGCATGTCACACCACAGGAACGTTACTATCGGTGAAGCAGGTTCCACACAGAAGATTTTCAGCAGTACAACCCCACTCCCCCCTCAGTTCTTTCCTCTGGAGACTAAGGGAGCAAAGCTCATGCCATGGGGGGTCGAGGTGAGAGAGAGAGGTGCCCAGGCCCATAAGAAAGGCTCGATACACCAGACAGCCAGTTCCAGTACAACAGCCCCAAGAAGGGGGATGATGGGAGGGAAAGCAGGCCTGATGACCAGATCCCCTCTAGAATCTACTGTTACAGTAAGTTCTTACGTAACTGTTTTATCTTCTTCAGGGATATCTCAGTCATCAGGTCATACTGTAAGAATGAGTTCCACAGTTACAGGTGCTAACAGGCAGTCTGGGAGGAGGGTTCACCATAAACTAAAGACAGGAGGCCCTGCAGCACAGCCCTGTCCAAACCTACACAGGCTCTTGAGGAAATATCCAGACTGTAGTGCTTGTTGAAAGTATGGACGGTACTCCAGGTGGCAGCCGCACAGATATCAGTGCTGAGACCCCTAGGAAACAAGCCACAGAGGTAGCCATGCCTCTTGTGGAGTGAGCCATGACAGCTCCAGGTAATTATTTGCCGTACTTGCTGTAGCAGAACACAATGCAATTTTCCAACCATTTGGATAAACATAACATAGAAACTGAAGTACCCTCTCTATCTGGGGCGAACGAAATGAACAACTGCTTTGACTTTCTATATTCCTTTGGGCAAAGCAGGTAGTACTTTAGAGTTCTGTGCACATCTAATACATGGAGCAGTGCTTCCCCTGGACTGGCACACTCAGGAAAATAAACAGGAAGGTGGATAGACTAGTTTTGTAAACCTGGGGACCACCTTAGGGAGAATCTTAGGATTTCTGCACAAAGACACCCTGTCTTTGTGAAACAACAAATAAGACTCCTCACACCAGTGGCCTGAAGCTCTGAAATTCTTCAAGCAGAGGTAATGGCAACTAAAAATAATGCTTTCCTAGAGAGAAAGTGCAACTCGCAAGTCACGAGTGACTCAAAAAGAAACAGGGTCAACTTTTCCAAAACCACATTCAAATCCCAAGCTGGGACAGGAGAACAGATTGGGGGTTTCAGATGCAGGATGCCTCTTAAAAAGGTACATGAGATATCCAGCGGAGCAATCGTGCGGTCACCCGTGGGAAATGAAAGACAGAAACAGCCGAAAGGTGCACCTTGAAGGAGGAGTACTGGAGACCTGAGACAGGCAGGGAGATCAGATAGTCCAGGATCTGGCTCACCAGACAGGTGAAGCAGTCTAGATTATGTTTGTCAGCCCAGATGGCAAACCACTTCCACTTCATGGCATAAGTGGCTTGAGTGGAAGGCTTCCAGGTGGCCATTAGGATGTCGGCCACTCTGTTGGAGACCCCAAGTCTGGCGATGGACATGTCCTCAGGAGCCAAGCATGCAGATGGAGAGACCTGAGGTTGGGATGGACTAGGGTTCCCTGATCCTGGGTCAGCAGATTCCTGCAGAGGGGAAGAGGGACCTGAGGTTCCTCTGTCAGCTGTTACAGTAGAGGTAACCATATCTGCTGAGACCAGAATGGAGCTACCAGAATCATGTTAGCCTCCTCCATCTACAGTTTGATTAGCACCCTCTGAATCAGAGGAAATGGAGGGAAGGCATATAGGAACCTCCTGCTCCAGGATAGGGACAACGCGTCTTGCTAGAAAACTCCAGGCCCTGGATCTAGCGAGCAGAAATTGGGCAGTTATGCGTTGCGTGGGGATGCAAAAAGGTTCAACTCTGGATGACCCCATCTGTTAAACAAGTCTTCTGCGATAGATGACAGAAGCTCCCATTCATGCATGCTGGACTGAGTCCAGCTGAGGCTGTCCGCCAGAGTGTTTAACATGCCTGGCACGTGGACTGCCGAGAGTGACAGACCATGATCCAACGCACAGTACCACATTCTCATGGCCACCCTGCATAGGGGGTATGAATGAGTGTCCCCCCCCCCACCCACACACACACACTTGTTGATGTAGTACACTACACTGAGATTGTCTGACTGCACTAGCAGCTGACTGGGATCAAGGTGGTCCTGAAAGGCCAGCATGGCACAGAGCACCATCCTCATCCTGAGTTTGGAAGGCACCCAGGTGCGCTCCCCAGCCCAGACTGGATGCATCTGTGGTGAGGATCTGTTGTGAGGAGGAGATCTGGAAAGAGATGCCTTGCAAAAGACTCAAGGGGTCCATCCACCACTGCAGCACCTTGTGGACTGGGGAAGAGACCAGGACTGGATGATCTAACTCGTCAATGCACTGGTCCCACTGTACCCTGAGGGTCCACTGGAGAGTGTGCATATGGAGTCTGGCCAGTGGAACAGTGGGTATGGAAGCCACCATGAGGCCTGGCAATCCCAGGTACATCCTGGCAGGAACGCAGCAGCTTTGAGCAACTTCCTGCGCTTGGGCTATAAGGCACTCTACCCTGTTGTGGGGTAAGAAGGCCTTCCCCTGCACCGAGTCTAGAACTGCCCTTATATATTGTAGCATTTGGGACAACACTAGAACCGACTAGGGCAGATTGACAGTGATGCCCAGGGACAGAAATAACTGGAGAGATCTCTCCAGAGTCAGCAGGAGCTGATCCCTGGATGGGACCTTTAGGAGCCAGTCGTCCAGGTAGGGGAAGATGTACAGTCTCTCCCTTCCGAGAGCTGCAGCTATTGCTGCTAAGCACTTGGGAAAGACCTGCAGCACAGAGGACAAGTCAAAGGGCAGCACCTTGAATTGATAATGCTTGCCCTGGAACAGAAAACAGAGAAACCTCCTGTGAGGGCAGAAGACCAAAATGTGCAGGTAGGCATCCTGCATGTTCAGTGGGCAAAGCCAGTCGCCTGTCTTGAGAAGAGGCATCAGGCCTGGCAAAGTTACCATCCTGCACTTTCTGTACTGGATGTACAGATTGAGGTCCTTTAGCTCTAAAATGGGCCTCAGATCTCCAGTCTTTTTGGGGACCAGGAAAAACCTGAAACACAACTCCTTGTTTCTCTGGCACCTGTGTACTGGTTCAATGGCTTGCTTGTGCAGAAGAAACTGTACCTCCTCCTGGAGAACAGACAAGTGAGCGGGGGATAAGGATGGGGTTTCTGGAGGCTGCTCGATAAGCTCCAGGGTGTGACCCTTTCTATGATCTGCAAAATCCAGGCATCCTAAATTATGGTTCTCCATTGATTTAAATGGAAGGAGAACCAATCTTCGACCTCTTGGTTGGGGACCAGAAGAGAGGGGTCTGGCAAGAGTCAAACAGAGGTGGATCCAGCTGCGGGGCTGGTTCCTCACTTCTGGGATGCTTGGCTGCAGCTCCAGCATTGGGGAGATGGGCAGGCAGCAAGGGCTCTGCACTTCCCTTGGGGGTGAGAGGCTGCACCGGTTCTATTGGTTGCCTTGCAAAAGGGTGGGGGCTGTCTACCTCTCGGCTACATATGGGGGAGAGAGAGTGGACAGTCTTGATAGCCCTGCCTGAAGCCTGCAGATCGTTAATAATATCCTGGACATCAGAACCAAACAGCTTAGTGCCATTAAAAGGGCACTGAGCACCTTCTGCTGAGCATCATCAGCAAAACCTGAGACCCTCAACCAGGAGTGCCTACGTAGGCATATGCCCATGGCAGCAGCCCTGGCAATAGTGTCAGCCACATTATAGGGGGCCCTGAGGAGGTGTTTGCTAACATTCTCAGCTGTCTGTAGGCACTTAAGAAGCTTCTGCTTCTGTGTGCCATCTGGAAGAGCCTGGGCAGCTGCCTTGCTCTTCTTTCAGTTAGAATTCTGGTATTTAACCATTTGGGACAGGTAATTTGCAATACTCAACCCAAGGGTACAGGAGGCATAAACCCTCTTACCCCAGAGGTCAATTATGTGGGACTCACTGTCCTGGGGAGGAAGCTCAGGTGCTTGGGTGCCTTAGACCTGTTGTGGGCTGCCTTAATGACCACTGGGTCTGTCTCAGGTTGGGCAGCATAGCAGGGGAACCTCTGGGGGCATAGTAAAGTTTATCTGTCTTGCGGGGCATAGCTGGCACCATGTCTGGTCTGTGCCAGGCTGCCATGGCTGCATTCCTCAAGGCAGGCAAGACTGGAGGAATGATTCTGGGGGGAGACTCTGGGATCTCCAGGAAGTCCACCAGTTCATTTCTGGTGATATCGTCTTCCTCAGTGTGGAAGCCCATGGCTGCGGACAACTGTTTCATCATACTGAAAATTGTGGGATCCTCAAGAGGAGATCTAGGGCTATGCTTAACCAAATCCTCACTGACAGAGGAAGCTGTGGACCAGTCAGAGACCAGGATTTCTTCCTCTTCTTCCTCCTTATAGGGAAGAATGAGTTCTGGATGGTAGTCCTCCTCAATGCCAACTTTTTTCCAAATCTAGGTCTGGCGTTGGATGCACCGCTGATGGACTACGGGGAGCCTCCTGTGGCCGGTGAGTAGGAGTTGACGATGAAGCTGCCGTAGGCGGCACTGGCGAAGTGGGCCTGTACATGCCCAGCTGCTGCACAATCACCAAAGTTAATTTCGTCAAAATGTCATTTAGGTCGACATTTGTCGACGGGGGGGGGGGATAGCACAGGTATCGACGACCCATCTGATGGGCCCTGTGAGCCCGAAGACCCTGTGGCCCTGGAGGGAGAAGGGTCAGGCCTCAACGACGGGCCGGGGGGGCATCAAGACCGACCCTGTCATCGATGAAGGAGGGGCTGATGACCTGGAGGTCGACAGCAGGCCACCCTGAGAATTGGGCGGGGGTGCTGTCGGTATGGTTCTGGAGGGCACAGAGACCTGGACAGCGGTTCTGCATGTCGGTGCAACTGCAGTCAAAGAGGATCCCCCAGAGGAAGAAGAAGAAGCAGAAGAGGCCGTCGGGGAACAAGATCACCACTGGAGTGTGTGGTCGTGATCTTGGTCTTTTTTATGACTTTTCTGTGAGGACCTGTCTCAGGCTTTGGAGGCCTGGAGCTCAATGACCCTTTCGGTGACTGAGAAGCTGGGACCACGGAGGACCCCTGCCCGGAAGTGGCTACCTGTTGATTCATCAGGAAATTTTTAGCACCTTTCTGCATCGCCTGAGGGTTGTTTGGTTAAACTTCTGGGGGGGAAAGCAGAGCTCACAGTCAGAAACGTCATGGTCAGGCCCACGACAGCAAACACAGAGGGGATGTTCATCTGTGGAGGCAATCTTCTTTCCACAGTGGTAGCAACGGAAGAGAGAAGTCAAAGGATTAACTCTTGACATAAACAAGCTGAAGGAATCTCTTTAATAAAAGAAATTCTGAAAAATAACGGAGAAAAAGTCGTAGGCAAAAAAATGGCAAGAGTACTGCATCAGAGCTTCTGCAGAGACCCATGCGATCAAGTCAATGGCAGGAAAGAACTAAGGAGGGACCTTTATAGGGTTGGTGACACTGATGGACATAGACGGTGTGGGTGGCCTCAGTTGTACTGCTGAAAATCTTCCGTGTGGAACCTACTTCACCGACGGTGAAGTTCCTACAGTGTGACCTGATGACTGAGATACCCCCAAAGATCAACTTTTATTGGGTACTGACAATGATCATGATTGAAATAAATATAAAAATTTCTAGGGGACGATCATCTAGTTGGTAGTTGTAAGATGTAAAAATATAGGGAGCAATTAATGATACAAGTTCACCTAAATCTGTTTGACAAATGGGGTATAGGTAATATCCACCTGCTAAAAAAATTCCCTAAGCAACTTTACTATTAAGTACTAGGGAACTGCAGTGGTCTTTCGGATGAGATCTTAAACCGAGGTCCCTTCTACCCATCTCTTGTGCTGCCCTGGTGGGTGTCCAGGTGGAAATAAAAGAACCCAAGGCACTTTTTGCAAGAGTAGAGGAATTTTTTTATTGAAGTATGAATCATATATCACATAAGAACATCATACATACAGCAAGACAAAACATATACAAAACATAACTTCTTTCATGTCACCAGAATACACACTTTCACATCCTCCAGACACATTTTCACCCATTTTTTTTTTACCTTACCCAGTCCAAATTTTTTTTCACATAAATCATCATGATATTTCTTAGAAAATATCAATTTTTCCATTTTATATTGAGCAATCACTTGCTGTTTAATATAGACAAATAGCTTTTTGTGGCCAGTATTGCTGCTGAAATACATAGTCTGCATCTAGCTTGCCATACAAAATATTTCAATAGTCCACAAATAACCCTTAACGTGCCAGGTATCCAGCTCAATTTCCAGAATTCGCAAGAGTAGTGGATTATCTACCCAGTGCCAAGGCTAGGAGGGATGGTAAGTACATCTTGAGGATCGCTAGGACAGGAGGGAGAGCTGGATGTCATTGTCCATCTAGGGACTAATGTCCTGGCTAGGGGTGAGGTTAGGATAGTGCAGGCGGAGTTCAAGGAGTTGGGGAGGAGTCTTAGGCAGGTAGCATGCTCAGTGATCTTTTCTGAGGTACTACCTGTCTACAACAGGGGGGAGGATAGGGTACGCCATACCAGGTACTTCAACCATTGGATGAAGGACTGGTGCACAGGGAAGGGATTCGGCTACACTAGGGACTGGGGTCCAACCTGGAGGGATAAAGGCCTATACAGGTGAGATGACCTGCATCCATCCGTGAGGAGAATCCAGGTCCTCAGTGAGCAATTTAAATGTTACATTGGCAAGCATTTAAACTAGCCGAGGGGGGTGGCGGTAGAAAGCAGGGAGATATACTGTGCCCCCCCCCCACAAGCTAAAGTAGTTAGTAGAGTAAGGAGAACACAAATCCCCAAGGGTACCTGATTAAAAAACAAAACAGTAGAAATAAAGAGAGATAGGAATGAGGGCAGAGGGGGTAAGGAGAGAAGAGAGAAGGGAAAAGGGAGGACTGACAACAGCAGAATTTGAAAGGCCATGTGCACGAATGTTCGAAATCTGGGAAATAAAATCGTGGGCCTAGTGGCCATTATGGCAGAGGCTGATCTGGACACTGTTGCCATAACTGAGTCATGGTGCAATGAGAACCATGACTGGGACATAGCCATGCCAGGCTATACTTTGCTCAGGATGGACAGGGTGGATAAGAAGGGGGTGGGGGAGTGGCTCTTTACGTGAGGGATAGCATAAAAGCCATAGAGATACAGGGGAACACAGGGAGGGGCAGACATACTGTGGGTCACCCTAGAGCAGGGATGGAGCTGCTGTTCACACTGGCATGATCTACAGACCTCCAGCACGGGGGGTAGATGGATAAGGATCTAGTGGAAGTCATCCAAAAGAAGGGGGAGGTGCTGCTTGTGGGGGACTTCAGTCTGCTGAATGTAGACAGGCGCATCTCAGCTTCAGTTAGAAGCAAGTACATCCTGGACTCCCTGCAGGGGGCGTTCCTCAGACAACTAGTAAAGGAGCCCACTCATGAGGGAGCAATATTGGACCTTGTACTCACTAACGGAGACAGTGTTGCGGACACCACGGTGAGTGGTCACCAGGGGACCAGTGATCACTGTACATTGTGGTTCAATATAAGAAATGTCACAGACATTTCTGTGTGTGAACCACACAAAGGTGAGGGTCCTAGACTTCAGGAGGGCCGATTTTACTTCATTGAGGAAATGCCACAGAGATGCCCTGGCAGAGGGAGAGGACTTGAGTGGAGTGGAAGAACTGTGGGCAAAACTAAAAGCAGGGATAGTGAGGGCAACAAACCTGTGCAAGCAAAAGCAAGAGGAAAAAAGAGACCGCTACGGTTCTCAAAAGAGGTGGCTGGGAAGGTAAGGGCAAAAAAGTTAGCATTCAGGAGGTATAAGGAGACAGAGGAGGAGGATAGGGAGGTGTATCAGGAGAAGCAGAGGAAGGCAGGAAAAGCAGTCCAGAGCACAAAGGTGCTAACGGAGGAGAAAACAGCTCAGGCAGTAAAGAAAGGGGACAATTTCAGGTATGTAAGCGAAAGGAGAAAGACATGGATAGGGACTGTAAGACTAAGGAGGAAAGGGTGGCAGGGAGTGTACGAAGGGGACAAGGAAAAAGCACACATCCTGAACAAATACTTTTGTTCAGTGTTCTTGGAGGAAAAGTAAGGAGAGGGGCCACATATGAGTGTCAGGGGCATCGGAGGAAGGAAGGGAGATGGACACTAGTCCATTTACAGAGGACAGAGTCCTGAAGGCACTCACAAATCTGAAAGTGGACAAGGAAATGGGGCCTGATGGGATACACACAAGGATATTGCGGAAGCTCAGAGAGGTGCTGGCTGCATCACTGATAGTTCTATTCCACCACTCACTGGAGATTGAAGTGGTCCTGGAGGACTGGAGGAGGGCTGCTGTAGTCCCACTTCATAAACGTGGGAGCAGGGAGAAGGCTGGCAATTACAGGCTAGTCAGCCTGGCTTATTTTATTTATTAAATTTTGGTGACCGGGTAGGCCCACTGAGCCCCGAAGGTCCCTTTTTCAGGGGCAACCCGGGATAACAATACTAGACGTGATACAGAAAAAAGACAAAAAAGAACTTTTGAATACATTGTCCACTGTCCATTGACCACTTCGGTGGTGAGGAAATTAATGGAATCACTAGTGAAGGGAAAGGATAGTGGAATATCTTGAATCCAATGCCTTACAAGATCTGAGGCAGCATGGATTCAAACAAATCTGATAGACTTCTTTGACTGGGTGACCAGGGAATTAGATCAGGGTGGAGCAGTGGATGTGGCCTACCTAGATTTCAGCAAGGCCTTCAACACTATTCCATATAGGAGACTCATTAACAAGTTGGGCAGCTTCAGAGTGGGTCCAAAGGTGGCAAAATGGGTACAAAATTGGATGGGGGATAGGTGGCAGAGGGTGGTGGTAAATGGAGTTCACTCCGAGGAAGGAAGGGTGACCAGTGGGGGTGCCTTAAGGATCAGTACTAGGACTGGTCCTCTTTATTGTCTTTATTAGTGACATTGCAGAGGGGCTAAAATGGAAGGAATGCCTTGGAAAAAATGAACAGAACTCTGAGAAAGCTTGAGGAGTTGTCAAGAGTGTGGCAACTAAGTTTTAGTGCGAAGTGCTAGGATCATGCACTTGGGGCACAGAAACCCAGAGGCAAAGTACAAAATGGGGGGAGTGGTACTGGTGACTACCAAACAGGAGAAGGACCTTTGGTTAATCATATCTGATGACCTAAAGGTGCCAAACAGTGTGACAAGGCAGTGGGGTGAGCCAGTGGGATGCTAGAGTGCACAGAGAGGGGTATCACCAGCAGGAAGAGGGAAGTGGTGATACTGCTGTATAAATTACTGGTGAGACCGCACCTAGAGTACTGTGTCCAGTTCTGGAGACCACATCTCTGGAAGGACATAGGCAGAGTAGAGGCGATCCAGAGGAGGGCAACTAAAATGGTGCAGCGCCTGCATCAAAAGCCATATGAGGAGAGATTGAAGGACCTCAGTATGTACACCCTGGAGGAAAGAAGGGAAAGGGGGTGATATGATGGAGACTTTCAAATATCTCATGGGTATATGTAAGGTTCAAGACAGAAGTCTTTTTCAGAGAAAAAGATGCTCAAGAACAAGGGGTCATGCTATGAGCCTGTAGGGGGGTAGGCTCAGAGGAGATGTAAGGAATCCAATGGTAGAGTACAGGATGGGTGGGGAAATTCTGGCCACCACAAGGCAGGAGAGAGACCTGGGGGTTATCATATCTGATGACCGAAAGTGACCAAACAGTGTGAAAAGGCAGTGTGGGGAGAGCAAACAGAATGTTGGGGTGCACAACAAGCAGGAGGAAAGAGGTGGCAGTGCCACCGTACAGATCACTGGTGAGGCCTCAGCTGGAGTACTGTGTCCAGTTCTGAAGACTACATCTCCAGAAGGATATTGACAAAACACTGATAGCGCTATAGGGCCTCGAGGAATAAATGTACCTGGGACATATGTAAGGCCAAAGCTGACCACTTCAGGGCATCCCTCACCTCCTCCTGGGGTTCAGGCCGTAAGTTTTGGGATAATCTGAAAGAGCTCAATGGGAAAACTGTGTCCGTCGCCCCCAGCTCAATATCAATGGCAGTATTTCCACTGACCCCCAGCTTATCGCAGATACCCTCAACTCCTCCTTCTCCTGACCTCAGTAGGTGCTCCCCCTAATTTCTTTGATCCCCATACCCCGCCCACCCCCTTCATCTCAAAACCCTCATCTCGCATGAGGCAAAACCCTACCTCTTAAAAGCCTTAGGTAAGTCTTGGTATAGAAGTGATACTCTGGACCTCAGACTCCTCTACATGGCCCTGGATGAAGTCCTCTCCCCCCTAACTAACATCCTTAATCATTCCCCCTGTCTCAGTCAATTCTCTTCCACATGGAAAGTCCCTGTCATTACCCCTATCCTCAAAAGTGGTGACCGAACCACATCGGGGAATTACCACCACATCTCCATTCTTCCCCCCCTCTCAAAGGCTCTGGAAAAAATAATCTCAGACCAATTCACTGACCACCTCATTAAATATGACCTACTCTGCCGGGAACAACATGGATTTTGTAAAGGGCATAGCACAACCACTGCACTCCTAGAATTCACCAGCACTATCCACACTGCCCTTGATGGAGGGTGCCTGGCTGGGTCGGTCTATGTGGATCTGTCAAAACCCTTTGACACTGTAAACCACTCCCTCCTCCTGTCTGCCCTCTCCCACATAGGCCTGTCCCAGGATGTCACAAAGTGGTTTGCTGACTATTTAACCGGTAGGTCCCAGCAAGTCAAAATTAATGACACACTCTCCTCCTGCCTCCCGGTCAAGTCTAGGGTGCCCCAAGGTTCCATTTTGGGGCCCCTACTTTTTAGTCTATTTCTGAACACCCTACCTAAGGCCTGCTCTGGACAACTGCTCTTATATGTTAACGACGCAATACTCTTCTCCACCCATCCCGATCCTCTCGCTCTTCAACTGTCCCTCCAGAAATGCTTCAAAGAGGCAGAATCCTGGTTTGCTGATCACCGGTTGGTGCTAAACTACTAAAAAAAAAAAAGTTATGGTGTTTGCACACAACCAGAACATTCCCACTGCAAATCCTCAACTCCCAACTGTTACCCTGGAGCAGGTTAACACTTTTAAGTACCTCGGGGTTACCCTTGACTCTGCTCTCAACTACCATGAGCATATCCACCTCCTCAGCACCGCTGTCAATGCCTGAATTGGTTTACTCTACTGACACAAACAATGTCTCCCCCCCACCGAGGCCCTCCGTCTAGCTGTCTTGTTATCCATCCTGTCTCTGATCAACTATGGGATCTTGATCTACGGGGCAGCTGACAACTCTGCCCTTCGCAGAATCAAAGTATTTCTAAATAAAGCCTGCTGCCTTGTATAGGCAATGATAAGAGAACACAGACCTGCTCTCTGTATAGTCTTACCAACCGGCTCGATTTTGATGGGAGACTCAGGTACCAGACATGCCTCCTTGCCAAAAAGATTATCAACAGACTAGCCTGGTCTTACCAATCTTCTGCAACCCGCACCATCGGCGAAAGCCACCCACAGCTCCACCAAATCCTCCCTCCTGATTCCCCGCTGCAGAACTACCTTGGGTCAGAGATCCTTCTGCTACAGGGCTCCCCTCTGGATGAATGCTCTGCCCAGTGCCATCTCCTCTGAAAACAAAGTTCCCTTGTGCCTGTCCCGTGCCTTCCTGAAAACCGCTACAGTTTTGGCCCCCACCACCTCCGCTGGGAGGCTGTTCTAAGCATCCACCACTTTCTCTGTCAAGAAGTACTTAACATAGAAACCAATCTCAGGGAACACCTCTGGCACCTGCGACTGCTACTAGACTCCCCCATACGTCCCCCCCCCTTCTTTACACTCTGAAGGCAACTCTTGGAATGTGAATGTCCATACCCTACACCCCCTTCCCACCAACCCCCTGACAATGGATGCCTATCCTCCTAAAGCTATGACCTTCAATCCATGCTTTCTTGACAAGGGATCTCTATCCTGCCTATCTTGAGAACGTTGCTCTCCCACTGCATAGTTTCTACCTATTTTTTTGATTCCTGTTTGTAAAATTAATGTTTAACTCTATCTCTGGGTTTTGTAATTTCTCTGTATTATTATCACTGTTTGTTATCTGATGTGGAACCTTTGTAAAGGAGTCTCTGATTCAAAGGACTGTAATTCCAATATGTTTCTAAATAAATAAATAAAAAGGGAGGCAGTCCAGAGAAGGGCAATGAAGGTGGTACATGGACTGCACCAGAAGCCCTACGAGGAAAGACTTAAGGACCTTAATATCTATTCACTGGAAGAAAGAAGGGAGAGGGGAGATATGATAGAGACTTTCAAGTACCTTAGGGGAATAAACAGGCAGAAAACATATTTCAGAGAAAACTCTGTACAAGAACAAGGGGGCGTGATATGAGGCTGAAGGGTGGAAGGCTCAGGGGTACTGTTAGGAAGTACTTTTTAATTGAAAGGGTGGTGGAGCCATGGAACAGCCTTCCAGCAGAAGCGGTAGATACAAAAACAACACAGGGGTTCAAGAGTGCATGGGATAGACATAAGGGTACCCTGGAGATATGCAGAGCAGGAGAGCCACAGATCAAATAGGATCTGAGGCTGCAGCAGTAGTGAGTAGGGAAATGGGCAGACTACGTGGGCCGTATGGTCCTTATCTGCTGACAGATTCTATGTTTCTGTGTTAAGTACTTCTTCACAGAGAGCGTGGTGGATGCTTAGAACAGCCTCAAAGCGGAGGTGGTGGGGGCAAAAACTGTAGTGGTATTCAGGAAGGCACGGGACAGGCACAAGGGAACTTTAGTGATAAGGAAAGGTGGGGGGGTGGCCCTGAGATCAAGAAGGGTCTGCAGTGTTACAGTAGGCAGGGAAGATGGGCAGACTGGGTGGGCCAGGCGGTCCTTATCTGCCGTCAATCTCTATGTTCCTATGTTTCTCTGGTGTCCTGGCTAACATTCCCCTTCCCAAAAAACCTCTTTGTGCTCTGCCAATGCTGTGTGTGGGTGTTGATGTGTGAAATGGCTGCCACTACATGTCTTGCATTGCTCGTAAAGTATTCTATGATACAATGTGTGTAAAATGTTTACACAGATGCTGATTCTTTTCTTTTCAGATTGTCCCCAACACATACACACATACTGGGCATGGACAGGGGGAAGATCCTATGGAACTTAATGAAGTTTTGTCTGGAGGTGCATTCCCGGCAGGAAGGCTATTTTTTTTTAATTAATTTTTATTAAGCAACATGGGTGCACAGCTCATATCACACACTGGTTAAGAAATAGTACAATTCTACTGTGATCAGTAGTCGTCCTAAACTATATAGGATGTCTTTAGTTTGTCAGGTAATTGTTATACGTTTCATACAATATCCAATGTACTCCATGTGTTGTTGCTTGTAGTTTAATGCAATTGTATCCATATGCTGCTATTTGCCTCTGTTATTTGCTCAGTTGATAACCTGCGTGTTATCCAACCCCCTTGTACCCCCTCCCCACAGGTCGCACCAGGAGACAAGCATCTTGTTGCTCAGTGTGCCTTTCCTGGTGAAACTATTTCAATAAATAAATAAATTATGGGACGCACAATGAATAAGTATGGAAAAACAACCCAGTTTGTTCCAGAGGAGTGTTTCATAGCATCTGAATTGGGATTATTTTAAATGATCTTGCAGCCCTAGCTTCCTGATCATTTCAGACTGGTTCCTCCCCACCAGGGTTATTTTTGATGCATCTCCCCTACCCCACGGGACTCCGTATACATGGACATCAAGGGGCTGTGCGCATGCGAAGCGTGGCACTGCTCCAGTGCCTGTGGAGTGATGTCCTTCCCTCTGCCCACCTCATTGCACTGCCATCTGTGGTCACCGAGGCTACAGTACAGCAGTTGAGGATGGTACCCTCCCTTGGGGGAGTGCGCTCGATTCCCCCCCCCCCACCAGCCCCCAATGACTCAGACTCATTCCAGAACCCAGGGTGCCAGTGCTGTGAATGGTAGCATTACTGCTGTGCCAACTTCTGGCAAGGAGTTGCCTGCTCGAGGACCTAAATTATCCTGAATTGGAATTGTTTGGTAAGAGTTGTTTTAAGTTACTTTACTAGCCATTTTACTTACAAAGTTCACACTTGTACTTCTGAGTTTAGCTGAGCTGCCGAGCGCCTGTTGCATCCCCACCCCTCGAAAAGGTGTCTTAATGACATGAAGTAGGAAAGGGTTGGCAGTGCTATTAACAGGCATATAGTGTGATTAGAGGCAGTGCATGTTATACATACTGGCATTGTACTTTCCTGGCTACTGTACATGATAAGGGGAGTATATACATGTAATACTACCCCTTAATATGTACAACTGCCAGTACAGCAAAATAACAGCATATAAAGGCTGGCACTGCCCCCAATCACACTGTATGCTTATTAATAGCCCTGCAGCTCCTTCTGTACTTCACAGCATCACAAGGTTTTGGGGGCGGGGCTGTGGTTGACACATGGCAGCTCAGCTAATCTCGGAAGTACAATTGTGGACTTAGGTTAAATAACTAAAACAAACTTTGACCAAAAAATTCAAATTATGACTGATTTAGGTCCTAGGCCAGTCAGTTTCTTACCATGAGTTGCCAGCCCTGAGGACATTCTGTCTGCTGTTCTAACATTATCCAAAGTCACAGTCAGTCAGTGTTCGATAAAAGGGGTACCTGCATCAGTGGGGTGGGGGAGGGGAGAGTATACATTAGTTGAGGTGATGTCTACCCCATCAGTGACTGCTCTGCACCAAAAAATGGCACCACTTTTTTTTTTCTTTAATCACTTTTAGTTCTTCATATGGTAAATGGCATGACACCACAATCGCTGCTTCTCTCTTCTTACCAAGTGGATATGAGGAAGAATGCCCAAGGGAGTAACCATATTTAAGTAATTCGGAATTAAGTTAGATAAGGTATTAGTGGAAGATATTGACAAAATGGCAGAAAAGTGGGAGGTGCTGCTGGTGGGGGACTTCAGTCTGCTGTATGTAGATTGGAGCCTCCTAGCTGCGGCTTCAGCTAGAAGCAGGGAGATCCTGGACACCCTACAAGGGGCGTTCCTCAGACAAATAATCAGTGAACCCACTCATCATGGGGCAATACTGGGTCTGGTACTCACTAATAGGGACAGTGTTGCAGATTCAAGGTGGGAGGCCACCTGGGAACCAGTGATTACTGCACAGTGTGGTTCAGAATAAGGTTGGCTGTGGCATCGAACCACACACAGCATCAAACCATACAAGGGTGAGGGTCCTGCACTACAGGACAGCAGATTGTATAAAGGTGGGTGAATGCCCCAGGGATGACCTGGCTGGGGGATGACCGGGGGATGGGGGGTGGAGGAATGGGGCAAAACTAAAAAAGGGGAATAACTACGGCGACAGACCTCTGAATCAAGCAAGAGAGCAAAACAAGAGGGAAAAGAGACTGCTATGGTTCTCAAAAGAGATGCTGGAAAAGGTAAAGACTAAAAGGGTAGCATTCAGAAGGTATAAGGAGACGCCGAGGGAGGAAGATAGGGAGGTGTATCAGGGGAAACAGGGAAGCAAAGACAACAGTAGGCAGCACAAAGGTGCAAACTGAAGAAACAATAGCCAAGGCAATTAACAAAAGGAGACCAGACATTTTTTAGATTTGTAAGTGAAAAGAGGAAGACCGGGGAGGGATTGTAAGGTTAAAAAGGGAAAGGGTTGGGGGCTGTGTATAGGGCCATAGGTACTCGGAGCACTATAAAGACCAGAGTCCATTTGGCTCGCCTTGTTTATCTAGTAATACTCTGCTATATTTTTATCACAAAAATTACAATCCAGGGAATGCTTAAAGGCTTGCATTGTTTTACTTCCTACCACTTCGATAGGCAGTTCATTCCAGATACTAACCGCCCTTACTGAGAACCAATGTTTTCTTGCCCAGGTATTATAACGTGCTCCTTTTAGCTGTAAGGGATGAGCCCGCGTATTATATATCAGGTCTCTGAGTTCAAGGCCTAGTTATTCCCATAGCCCGTGATCTGACAGAGCCCGGTAAACCAGGCACGTCACCTCTTAATCTACAGTACTCCAAGGAAAAAAGGTCCAGCTCTCTCAGTCTCTCCTCGTATTTCATACCCTGTACTTCCCTCATTTTTCTAGTTGCTCTTCTCTGAATCTTCTCGAGGGCTTTTATGTTGCCTTTATTTCCTGGAGCCCAAACCTGCGCACAATATTCAGTATGTGACCGAACCAAGGAGGAGTAAAGAGGGAGCAGAACCTTTTTACTTCTACTCTTAATGTGTCTGTGAATACAGCTCAGGATACCCCCAGTCTTTTTCACCACTTGGTTACAATGAAAATTAAATTTTAGATTATTGCTGACACTAATTCCCAAATCTCGCTCTTCCTGTACCACCCTAAGCACCTGTTCTGCCAGTGTATACTCCACCCCTAAGTTTTTCTTACCCAAGTGCATTACTGTACACTTGTCTATGTTAAATGTTGCCCCATTATCCCGTGCCCAAGTCTCCAAATCTCTTAGTGCCTCTTGTAATAATAATGCTTCAGATTGGTTGCCCTCTGGAAAACCTATGCACGTGTCATCCGCAAATTTACAGAGCCAGATTTCCGTCTGTATTTTCATAGTTGAGATATACAGGTTGAACAAACATGGCCCCAACACGGAACCCTGTGGCACCCCACTAGTAACTCCCATCCACTCCGAGAGTTCACCCAATACACTCACCCTCTGCTTTCTATCGGCCAGCCAATCCTTAATCCAATATACTAGATTCGGTTAAACCCCTAGCTTGAAGAGTGTATAAATCAGTTGTTTATGAGGGACTTTATCAAAAGCCTTGGCGAAATCTAAGAATACCACATCCACAGATCTACCCTCATCTAGTGCTCTACTTACTTTCCCATAAAATTCCAGTAGGTCAGTCTGACACGATCGTCCCTTTGTAAACCCATGTTGCGTCTCATCGATAATTTCCTCAGAAACAGCTGTATTCATGATCAGATCTTTGATTATGCCCTCTAGTATCTTCCCCAAGACCGAGGTTAGGCTGATGGGTCTATAGTTAGCCACCTCCTGCTTAATCCCTTCTTATGGATTGGAATCACTACAGCCTGCTTCCACTCCTCAGTTACTGTACCTGCCCGGTTTTCAGGGATTGCTGGAACAATAGTGCTACAGGCCCTGCCAAACAATCAACCGGTTCCTTAAGCATTCTAGGGTGCACCCCGTCAGGCCCTTGAGCTTTGTTCTTATCTAGGTTACTTAACCTTTTCCTCACATCTTCAACCTCAATTTTAGGGCTTACTATCCCTTGTACAGTACTTTCTGGAAGTATGACCTTATGGCCTATATTAAATACTGTAGCAAAATAGGTATTAAACCTGTCTGCCATTTCCTTATTTTCTAATATAAGATTGTCACTGCTGTCTTTAAGGGGTCTGACCGACCTACCCATACCCTTATTGTTATTGATGTATGCGTAGAAGGAGTTATAATTATCCTGTACTTTTGTGACCAGCTCATACTCAAATTTCTTCTTGGCCTTAGAGATGGTTAACTTAGCCTTTTTTAACCAATATTTATAACTAGCCCATGAACTGGTCTACCCACTTTGTTTTGCCCTAGTATATGCCCTATTCTTTCTTTTGATTATTTTTTTAGTCGAGGGTGTCAACCAAGGGGGAGTAGCCTTTCTTGAATTGTGATATTTAGTTTTTACAGGAACATGCTTGTAAGTTAATTCTTTTAATAAGGTACTAAGCTTGTCCCCCATTTCACACACTGTTTTATTCTTGAATTCATGCTCCCAGTTCCATTTATTCAGTTCCTTCCTTATGGCACTGAAATTGGCTCTACTGTAGTCATGCACTACTGTACTTCCCACATATTTTCGCTATTTTATACTTAAAACCGACCATGGAGTGATCGTTGGTACCAAGGGGAGTTTCCTCTACACATTCATGGATGTTATCTACTATATTACTTAATACTAAGTCCAAAATATGATTTCCCCCTTGTATTTTCTAGAACAAACTGTTCCAGTCCAGCCACCAGAAAGGTCTCCAGGAAACTAGCCGGTCGTTTAAGCCAATTCCCAGTGGATACCAGGTAAATTAAAATCTCCCATTATGATGACCCTGTCCTCCTGTGTAATATGTTCAATAAAATCCAGTAAATGACTATAATTCAATATTGGGTTTGCTGGGGGTCTATAAACCACAGCTATATTAATCCTAGATGATCTTGGGGGGTTAATTTTTATCCATAATAACTCAGATGTTCCCCAGGCCGAACAGTCTATATTCTCAGATGTTATGTCATTTGAGACATATAGTGCCACTCCTCCTCCTCTGGTGTGTGACCTTTCCTTGTTATATAATGTGTACCCAGTTATTTGCTTATCCCAGGTATCTTCTGCCCTCCACCATGTCTCCGTAATAACACATAAATGGATGTCTGAGTCATGTAATTTTAATTTTAGTTCATCCATGTTATTAATAACACTTCTGGCATTTATAACCAGACAATTCCAATTAGGCTTTTGCTCAAGTATTACATCTTTTGTAATACCCCCCGTCCCCATATCTAGTTTAAATAATCATTTATGCACTGTCTAAACTTACTAGAAAAAACTCTTTTCCCTTGCCTATTTAAGTGCAATCTATTCTGTGAGAAGTATCGAAAAGCCTTGAAATCCTCCCAGTGATCTATATACAATAAACCTTCTCTATGGCACCACCTCTTTAGCCACACATTTAGACTTTTAATATTCTCGGCTAGAAGCCGTCCTGCCCTGGGTACTGGTAAAATACCTGATATAATCAAGTCACATCCCCTACTTATAAGTTCTTCCCCAACCTTCTCGAAATCCCATTAAATTATCAGTACTGTTTCTTTTATCCACATCACTTACTCCTATACGCAAAAGTGTCACTGGTGTATGTGTGTTATCTAGTAGACCCGGGAGTAACTTTCTTATGTACAAAATGCCAGCCCCTGGTAACGCAGAAACCATGGTATATTCCTTCCTATTCCTGCATATGATATGATCTGTGTATTTAAGCATGGAATCACCTATTACTAGTACATCCCTAGGTGGTCTTATAATGGGCTTTGACATGTCATGATTATCCGAAGTATGTGGACTCATGATATTACTGTTTGTAGTAGGGGCATCAAGAAATGTGGCCTCCCTTTCATTTCCAAGTTCTTGATCTGTTGCAAGAGCACTAAATCTGTTTGGGGTTAGGATGTTAGAGGATCCTCCTATATTCCTCCTGCCCTTTTTTCCCTCTTGGTGCTTTTTGTACAGTAAATCATTTATTTTCATTTTCAAAGTCCCAGGGATTGTTATATCAGATGGTAGCATATTGTCTGGTGGAAGGTGCTGTGATACAGAGTGTTCACTGACTGCTGAATCAATAAACTGCTCAAATACAGAGATCTCAGTCTGTATACTCACCCTGAGCCTTAGGGATGTGATCTTGGCCTGCAGTGCCTCAATTAAAATGCAGTTTCTACAAACAAACTCCTGACTCTCCTCCGTCTCATCAAACATACCACACATAGTGCACTTCTTCATTACTTACTCTTTTATTTAATCTTGTTATGAAACATATTATCCCCATTTCCCAGTGCCCCAGTGGCCACAGCCGACATGCGCTGACGCGTGTCTCTGTGCGCGTCTCCACACGCAGCGATGCGCACCCTGCCCTACGCTCACCCTGCTTGCTGCAGGGCCACTTTTTATAGGGCTGAGTGACCCAGAAGTGTCTGCTAAGGGTCATGAGGAGTTTAAAGTGCTATCTGCACAAATTATAATTAAATCTACCCTCCGTGCGTCTGCCTCTCATCCAAGGCACAGGCACAATGTAGAACTAGTAGTAAAAAGGCCCATATGTTAAAAATAGCACTACTGTAGTCCCGACTGAAATGTAGTAATGCACTACTGCGCTCTCTTCCTATGTCCTGTCAACACAAGAATAGGGCTCCTAGCGAATTGCACAGTCAAAAGGTTTAAAAAAGCACAAAACACACTCTCCCTTTCCCTCACAGCGTTTTTGCACCCAGCATATATTAAAATGCAGAGTTTACCTCTGTCGCTCGCTGCAGGGCTGCTTTTTATAGGGCCGAGTGATCCATAAGTGTCTGCTAGGGGTCGTGAGGAGTTTAAAGTGCTATTTGCACAGATTATAAATAAATCTACCCTCCGTGCGTCTGCCTCTCATCCGAGGCACAGGCACAATGTAGAACTGGTAGTAAAGAGGCCCATATGTTAAAAATAGCGCTCCTGTAGTCCCGACTGAAACGTCATAATGCACTACTGCACTCTCTTCCTATGTCCTGTCAACATAGGAATAGGGCTCCTAGTAAATCGCACAGTCAAAATGTTTAAAAAAGCACAAAACACACTCTCCCTTTCCCTCACAACATTTTTGCACCCAGCATATATTAAAATACAGAGTTTTTTGAGAGAGGGGGACCAATAAAAGGCAGACATCCTGAACTATTTATTTATTTAGTTTTTGTTGACCGGGTAAGTGCACTAGACAAATTCTGCCTATTTTCAGGCACGACCCGGGGGAGGAGGAATGCCAACTGACCTTGAACCAGATTAAGCTGTTGGTGGTAATTTTAGTGAATGGGGGGAAATTTGGCCAGGGCACCGGGGAAATTCCCCTACTCTTGCTTCCTGTGAGCAGGGGGGACCCTTTTGTCTGCGGGACCAAGATGGCGGCTCCCATGGATCCTGGTGTGGAAGTGTTGCAGACAGGAGAGCAGGCCTCCTCTCCTGGTCTGAATTCAACAAGGGCTGAAGATGAAATTTTGGGTGAAAGTACTACTATCCCTGAAGGAAATAGTATGGATATTTATATGTCTACAGAAGGATTATGTGTGGAATCTGGTTTGGATATTGAAAAAGATGCAGCAGGTAACTTGGAATCATGACAACAAAAACTTTTTCAGCTTGTATTAGTTGAAGAGGAGCGTCATTTGCTGGAAAAACAATGTTTGGAAGAAAAACTAAATATTTTACAGTCTGGAGTATCTTCTGTCAACCGAATTTCAGGCCTGTCAAACTAGCAGATGGCACAGCTGCTCCTGAATCTACTACAGCAGGGCTGGGTGAGTTTTCAAATTCTTTCTCTAAGGCTGGCAGTAAAAACACCTTTAGTGGTGAGTGCCAAAAGCCTAAAGTTTCTAGTCCACCTGTTCCCCTTTCTGTTTATGGTACAGTGCAGGAAAAAAATGTTCAAGGTTGTTTACAAGCTGAATCACGGCTACCGATTCAATCTAAACCACCGACTGCACCAGTAAATGCCTGCTCTGATGTGTCTATTTCCAAGGCTGGCAGTTACAACACCTTTAATGGTGTGTGCCAAAAGCCTGAAGACTTCGGTTTACTAGCTCCCCTTTCTGATCTTGGGACCATGTCTGGGTCTAAAATGCTCAAGTTAACTCACAGGCTGAAGCATGACTCGGTCTTTTCAAGCCGTTGATGGCTCAAGCACAGCTGTCAATAATGAGCCAGGAGGTTTCTGTAGCAGCCTGGTTGTCAAAGAAAACAAGCGAGGGCTTAGAGTCTGACTTGCAGCGAATACATCAGCTCACCCTGTGGAGCAAAAGTGCATGGCTCAGTAGTTGGGGTCCCACATGAAAAATCCTCTACAGTGGTTCCACGGTTACAACACTTTCAAAGACAGCAGGGTTTGTTTAGACAACCAAACCCTGCAGAACAGGGACGGCAACAATCTACCAAACCAGGTTAAACACACAAGAGAATGCTACAGACTTTTTCTTTGGGAACAAAAATCTGAGAGTGCTGTATTAGAGAAGAAGAATTTAAAATCCATTGATAAGGCTCACCAGGTCGCCTCCCTTTGATAAAAACACGATCTCTGGCCCTGGGGAGAATATTTCTGAGATGGCTTCATGGACACCAAAGCCCTTTCAGGGCAGGATGGACTAGATCCACAAAAGGGATATGGATTCTGGTAGGATATTTCTTTCTCCCAAGCCACAGCAGAATGGAAGCCTGGGGTTTCTTCCAGGCCTGTATTAAATACTCCTATTCATTCTGACTCCCATACTACAATTGTGTCCCCTGCCTCAGAACTGATTCAGGACAGCTCTAAAACAGTCTCTACTGACTCTTTTCCACCTTTGATACCTGGAGCACAGGGGGTTGGAGAGAAACCCCCTCCTTTGCTGTCAGACCAGTCACGAGAATCTAAACCCTTACTGTCTGAGTTTTTTTCTAATACTAAACAAGTGGCTGCTCCCCGAAGGAATGCAGTGCGGATAAGATATAAGGGGGGTTTGGAAAATCGACCTGATAGATATCATGTGGGGAAAATTTTATTAAAGGATTCTCTGCATTTCTCTCCAAAAGAAGTTTATGCTTTTATCAATATTTCAGGAGAGGATAATTATGACGTTAGTTTTCGAACATCTTATGCACTAGATTTGTTCTGGGAGAGGTATGGGCAAGTCAAGACATCTCCGACATGGACCCCTTTTGTAGTTATACCTCTGACTAAACTTTTAATTATTATGTGACCGTTATGTTTCGTATGGCGTTCATGTGAAGATATCACATACTGGTTATCACAGAAATGTGAAATACTCAGTTCACCAGAAGCCATTTTGGATGGAGAGCTTTTCTGGACTGGGGGGTGGAAGTACAAGGTAAAACTACGGCAGGGTGAAACAGGAATAGAGCATATTCCAAACTCTCTCCTTCTGGGCAGAGACCATGGGGTCTGTTTTTATGCAGGTCAACCCCGGGCCTGCTATAGGTGTGGTTCTCGCACTCATCTTTCAAGCACTTGTGACAAACCCCGTTGCAACAACTGTGGGGAAATTGGTCACAGCATTATGCAATGTGCTAACCATACTCGTTGTGACCTTTGTGAGGAATATGGGCATGTCTTCAGTGACTGCCCTTGGGCAGCCCGTAACAAAGCAAGCTGTATTAGCCCTGAGCTTCTCATCCAGCAAGCGCAAGATTTGGCGGACCCTGCTCAGCCTGGCCCCAGTACCTCAAATGATATTTCTCAAACCTCCCCCACCCCACCCCACCCTTTGGTCTCTCTAATCCCCACAAGGATCTTCCTGACTCCCCCCCTTCTTCTCTACATCCCCAAACTCCATCCATAGATCCCTTAGTGATTTCTATTGATTTAGAATCACAAGAGGTTTTGAACCAGGCTCCAGTACAACAAATCATGAAACCAGATATGCTTACTCCAGTTTGTTATTCAGATATGCCCATTCCTCCAAAAGATGGTACTAGTGTACCTTTTTCGGACCCCTTGCCTTGTAGAAGATCTTCTAGATTTTCTAAATCCATTCCCTCAGATCCCTCCACCCCAGCGGAATCTAAAAATTCATATGCTGCCTTGTTTACCCTTTGGGGAGACTCTGAAATGGAAGTGGGGGATTCGGATTCCCAAAAATCCTTTAATGACCAAGGTCAGAAAAAAAATGTAGATGGTGATTATAAAGGGAAAAAAAAAAAAAAGAGGAAAAAGACCTAGGTACTCTTTCTAATGGAATTTTGAATGACTGGTGGTTTAGTCTGCTCCTTCAATGTTCATAGTTTGTTAAATTATGAAAAACGAAGGGTTGTGTTTCAATTTTTACATGATAAAGCCATAGATGTTTGTTTAATTCAGGAAACCTGGATGCATGCTGCAGATCAGATTAATTCTTTTAAGAGGGAATGGGTCTGGGGTCCATCCTATTGGTCTTTCGGCCAGAATGTGGCTGATGGGATTGGGATCCTTTTTCATTCTTTCAATTTTTCTCTCCATAAATTATATGATTTGATACCAGGGAGAGCTTTGATTTTAGATGGTCTATGGAATAATATGGACTGTCGTTTTATTTCAGTTTATGCTGCCCAAATAAAGGCAGAAAGAGTAAATCTCATAAGAGCAATCCAACCTTTTTTAGTTACACACTATAAAATATTTCTGTGTGGTGATTTTAATTGTCCCTTGGTTATAGGGGACAAGCGAAAAAAAGTAGATACAAAAAAAATATATTGTGATTCCCATGCATTATCTCAGATGATTTCTTCGGCTGGGTTATTCAATTGTCATTTACGAAATACTAAAGGCCCTAAGTTTACTTATACAAGGAACAATTATTCCTCGACCATTGATTATATCTTCATATCAGCAAATGTTCCTAAAGGTTCTTTAACTATGATTCCAGTTACTTTTTCAGACCATTTGTTATTGTTATTTTCTATGCATCATTTTGTTCCAAAATCTACTCTTTATGGCAGATGGAAGCTTAATGACTCTATGTTAAATGATCCAGTGGTTATTCAGGAGGTAACAGTTTTGTTTCATGCTAGGTTGTCGGTTGAATGTCTACATACTGATAAAGGTGAATGGTGGATGGACACCAAAGCTGACATAAAAAAGTGGTTTTCTAAATATGGAAAAAAAAGAGGAAATGCCTCCTTTCTGCACTATTTATCCCTTAGGCAACAGTTGCATAAATTAATTACTTTATCAAATTCATCCAATTATGATTACTCTAGTCAGATTTCCACAGTAAAGGTCGCCATGAAAGTTTTTGAATCTACCAGAGCAAGATCAATTCAGTCTCTTCTGAATCACTGTACAACATCCTCGTCTATAGGTAATCCCTATGAAGCCTGTAAAGATTTAAAACATACAGGCTCTTTGGAGTCTCTAACTACCCCAGATGGCAGAACAGTTACTTCTTTAGTAGACATAGAGGCTGAAATTCAGAGACATTATGGCTCTCTTGAATCAGTCAGTAATATTTTATCCTCCGACATAAATAAGTTTTTAAGGTCAGTGGAGATCCCGATTTTCCCAATAGAAGTACAAAATTTACCATCTCCAATCACTAAAATAGAAATTACACATGCTATTAAAGCATTATGGCTTCATCCTGCTCCAGGTTTGGATGGTATCCCTCACTCTTTCTATAAACAATTTATTTTACAATTGGTAGACTGTTTATTTATTACTTACAATTATTGGTTTACTAATAACATTATACATTCCAAGTTTTCTGAAGGACTTCTATTTTATCTTTATAAAAAAGGGGACCGTACTCAAATAAATAATTGAGACCTATAGTTTTGATGAACACCGATTATAAAATATTGGCACATATGTTAAATACGCTTAAAAGCGTATGCCTCAGGGTGCTATCTCCAGTTCAGTATTGTGGTTTACCTGATAAAATATTCAACAAGCCTTTAGGGACCATAAGAGATATCATTTATCATTGTAATATTTCAGGAGTGTCTGGTTGTGTGGTAACAGTAGATCAGGAAAAAGCTTTTGATAGAGTTTTACATAAATATTTGTTTGCAGTATTAAAGGCGTACAAAATTCCATCACTTTTTATATCTCAATTACAGTTATTATATTCTTTTTTTACAGTCCGACCTCTTTTAAAAGGTGTGGTCGGACAAAAATTCACGGTACACTCTGGAGTCCGACAAGGATGCTCTTTGAGCCCTTTGCTGTATAGTTTTTCCCTTGATCCTTTACTCCATTTGGCTGTAGCATCTCTGAAATGGACTGGAATTACTGGGCTTGGCATCCCTCATGCCTTATGCATTCAAGCTTATGCTGATGATATCTGTGCTTTTTTTTCAGATCCTGGGCAAATTAATCTTTTTTTACAAGAAATTGCACTTTATCAGAAGGTTTCGAATGCCAAATTGAATATGGGGAAGAGTAAAGGTCTTTTTATTGGGCCTAATGTCCATCCTGATTCCATCTGGTATGGACTGTCTATGTCTTCCTCCTTTTAGAAATACTGGGGATCACTTTGGACCACATAATTTACCTGAACAAAATTGGGAAAAAGCTATTATCAAAGCAGAACAGAAGGTGAACAGATGGAGACAGTGGAAATATTCCAAAATTAAGCAAATTGCTATATTAAAAAAGTTTATTTTACCATTATTACAGTATGTAGCAGTATTATATCCATTACCCATCAAATTGGAAACAAGGATCTATAGGCTATGCTTTCAAATGTTATGGGGCTCAAAATTAAATCCTATTAAACACAATTATACCTATTTGGATCTCAAAAAGGGGGGTCTCAACATGATAGAACCGGTTGTTTCCTCCATGCTTTGTTTTTAAGCATTCGGTTGGCACTATACTACACAACAGGACAATATTTCAAAGGCTTGGATGACAAAGGCCTAGCTGTATATTTTAAGTCATGGCTACAAATAGCACCAAAATACACCCACATCTGAATATTCCCTATTTTTGCCAGCTGCTCAAAAATTATATAAATGGGGTACCATGAAAACGGTCCCATCACACTTTCCACAAAATCTCTATATCAAGATATCATTGATAGAAATTATCCTAAGGAACCCTGTTTTAAGAATTGTCCTCAGCAGATAACCATTACATTCTCCACCAGTTAACACTTTCAAGAATTCTCATAAAATGTGGGAGAACTTGTGGCTACAGTCTATGGGAGGTTGAATATAAGGGTAACGCTAAACATAAAAGCATTACAGAACTAAAACTGTCCCTATATGGAATGTATAGCTAGATGAAACTATGGAGCATTTCTTATTACACTGTTCTTATACAGTTGCTTTATGGAATTATTTAGCAATCAAATGGAAATTAAATTGGCTCCGTTTTCTGACATATGATATACTGGTGGTGGGGAAACATGGACCAGGATTATCTCAGTTCCATCCAGACTCTTTAATAGTGTTTTTCTGCTGCCTTAGATTTTATCTGTGGCAGGCTCATTGCCAATGGGTGCTACATCAGAATAGAATGTCTTTTGAATGTTTGAGCATATTAGTTTGTAAAGAACTTCAAGATATTTATAAATCAGATTGCTTAAAACACTCTGCACGTCAGGTGCTACAATGGTGGAAGGGTTTCACTTTTTTTATTAAATATAAATAAGAGATTATTTGCATAATTTGATCTGAATTTGTTTTGAGCTTTGTAAATTTCTTTTTCTGTTTTTTTTTCCCTTTTGATAAACATGTATCATTGTTGGTTTGTATTATCTTTGATGTGTTTCTGATGTATTTCAATAAAAATCTCCCCTACTCTGAGAGTAGGGGGAACCTCTGTCCCAATGTCAGAGATGGCCACTTTGCTGGAGCCAGAGCAGAAGATGGACACTTCTGAGGCAGGGGAGCAGGCCTCCTTCCCTGACCTGACTAGTCTTGAGGCCGTTGAACATGCAATTTTTTTTTTTTTTTTTTTTTTTAACTATTTTTCTGGTCCTCTGTCTCGGAACTCTCTTGGGCCACTGCACTCGCCTATTCGCTCTACTGCCCGCTGTGTTCCCCTACATCTTCAATTTCGTCATGGTTCCCCAGGACGGGAGTCAGCAACCCAGGGAAGCCGCAGGGGCAGTTATGGGGAACCAGCGTTGGGTGTGTGGAGGTGGCACTGACAGGGCCGTCACCTATCCGAGGCGGAGGGCATTTTCTGGATTTATGCCCTCGACGTTGGACGTGCAATGCCGCCCGGCCCGCAACGTGAGTGCTCCCACCCATGTCTGGAAGGCAGCTGCCAAGGTCTACCCCATGCTCGTGAGCCCCTGAGCATCGCAGCGCCACCGGTCTCCACTGGGGGCCGCTGCTGCGCCGGGCTTCCCCTGGATCCCTCCCCGAGAGAGGAGAGGAGGGCAGTCCTACGGACGCTCGATCCTCTCTCTCCCCTGCCGACCCACAGCAGCCCGGGCTCGCTCCTGAACCCAGGTCGCCAGTGCAACGCGAGGTGTGGCGTCCAGTGCCTCAACCTTCAGCGCCACCGGACCAGTCTTGAACATGCAATGTTAATGCAGGAATTCGATGAGATTGGGGCAGAGCAGGAGGTTTTTGTCTCCACAGAAGATTTAAGTACTCCAAAAGAGCTTGGAAGGAACACAGGTGAAAACTGCATTGAATCGATAAAGGGCTCTGAAGAGACAGAACCTGTACAGTAACTTATTCCTAAATCGATGGTTGGTATTCAAAAAGAAGACTGTGTTTTGCAGGAAAAGCCCCGTGCTGCGAAGCGGAGCTCTAGTGGAGTGTTGTCAACCTCAAAGGCAGCTACTGACAAACAGCTGGGAGAGCAATCAGGAACACCAGCTGTAAGCCCAGCGACTCATTTTGAAGCTATGTGAGTGTCCGACTCAGGTGGGGGATTTCGCTCTCAAAGAAAGCAGCTGCCATTGAAATTGGTGCTACAACTGAGTGCCAAGAGCCTCGCGGACTCCTCCAAAGAAACTTTCCTGTTGCTTCAATCTATCGCAGATTGGGTCCTATACTACAACAAAGCAAACAAACGCCAGAGGTAGGAGAGCCGGAGCCAGTTAAAGGCCTCACTGAGGTAAATTTTACAGTTCTCACTGAAATCTCAATTACAAGTGCAAAAACGAAAACTGTGTATTCTTTTCTGACCACAAGGCTGCTAAAAAGTACTCTGATTATCCTCACCCGAGTTGGTCCCTGGAGCGTGCTGTAGCGGGATGGTTACTTACACCAGAAGGGCAGTGGGTCCCTGATCCTAAGCATCCCACAGTGGAAAGGTACGATAATCTCAGCAAGCAACAAACTAGTATGGTGAATAACACACCCATTCTTGATAACGTTAATGACAATGAAAATACTGTTCCAGTTACTCCTAAACCTACAGAGATTGCTCTGCAAGATTTATCTCAGAAGCTTGTTCCCAGTATTCATCCTCAGGGTGCACCCTTATCCAATGAACAACTGAGTATGGGCCCAACTGAAACAGTCTTAAGAAATCCACAACAAAGAGCCTGGCCTACACCTATGTTTAAATTAGCAGACTTGTTTCAAAATACAGGGGAGCCAGCTCCCAGAAAAAATGCAGTACACCTCATCTACAAAGGAGGTTTGCAAGAGCCACCGGACAGACTATATATTGCCAAAATGCTTTTGAAAGGGTCTTTGAGTTTTTTTCCCCTCAGAAATCTTTGCTTTGATTCATGTGGGGAATGCTAATGTTGATGTTGGCTTTAAAAGTGTTACTAACTTGGACAGATTCTGGACACAGTATCACAAGTTAAAAAAATACTCCTTTGTGGCTCCCTTTTTTAGCAATACCCCTAACCAAACCAGCTGTTAAAGTTATTACTGTAAGGTTTAAAAACGAAGGTGTTAACACTGAAGACACACTATTTTGGCTCAGGCAGAGATGCGACATTTTGGATAGGCCCACCCCCATTCTTGATAGTGAACAGATCTGGAATGAGAGTTCGAAAATCAAGATTAAGCCGTTTTCCTCAAACAATGGACCAGTTCATTTGCCTAATTTCTTCTTTTTAGGGTAAGACAGAGGCTCCCTTTTCTATGTTGGTCAACCCAAAGCCTGTTTAAAAATGTGGGGCCCGCACCCGTTTGAGCTCGGCCTGTGACACCATTAGATGCAATCATTGTTTTGAATATGGACATGTGGCTGCCAATTGTTTAAACCTGTTTAAATGTAATCTGTGTGAGAAAACAGGGCATGCCTATGGTAGGGGTCCATGGGCTTCCCACGACAGAGAGGACTGCCTGTCTCATGAGGGTCTTATAACTCAGACACAGCAGGCTCAAGCCAAAAGAATAGCTAGACAGACAGGATGGGGAAGGTACTAGAAATCCTGAGGTGGGCATTACCCCTGAGCAGGACGTAGGGCCTACCACTAGCAATACAGCTAATCAACAGCCTACACAACCTCTTGACAGTGTAATGGAGGTATCCACAGATAAAGGAGGCAAGCTGAGAGATCCAAAAATCCTCAAACAACTACTGATACTGTGCTGAAGGGGGACATGCCCCCACAGACACCCCTTTCAAAACTGTTTCTTCAAAAAAAAGATCCAGACCTGGGGCAGCCTAAAAAGTAGGGACTTCTGAAGGGAAAGAAGGTAAGAAAGCGAAGGGAAAAGCCCCTCCACTATGGAAAACTGAGAATCGTTTTGCCCCCCTACCAGTAGAAAAACAGTGGGGAGATTCAGGGGAGGAGGATTCAGACACCCCTTCAGTTGCCTCTACAATAACTAATGATACTGGGGAAGGGGGGGAGGGGTAGATTCTATTGCTAAGAGTACTAGGCAAAGAAAGAGCTCTAAGACTTCTTAAGAAAAGATATTAGTGTTTTAACTCCTTGATAAACTTGTTTACCCTTACTTCCTCTCATGCATACTTTATCTATTACATCTATTAATGTTAATAGTATCAAAAATAGAAAAGAAGTGGGGTATTCCTTTCATCACAATAGTTCCCTAGTGATATCTGGTGTCTTCAGGACACCAGGCTCAAATCCCACCAGGAGCTGAGGCAAGCCACTAATAGTTGGACTACAGGGCTATCTTTTTGGTCAGTGGGTGAAGAGAGTTGTGATGGCGTAGGTATTCTCTTCTCTAAATCTGGGATTTCGGTGTCTAGATTGCTGGATATCTTTCCTGGCAGGGCCCTTATGCTCGATTTTAATTACTGTCAGGAAAGATTTTGATTAATCACAATTTATGCTCCACAAACCAGAGGGTTTCCCTTTTTAAAAACATACAACCCTATTTGCATACATCTAGGCTTATAGTGTGGGCAGGTAACTTTAATTGTGGTTTAGAACACGCAGCCAGAGGGCTTAGAACACACAAGTTATTTTGTGATACTCTGGCACTACGAAACATAATCCCATTGGCTGGTCTTTCAGATTCTTACAGATTGCGCCATCCTACAGGTGGGCACACCTTTTTTAAAGTCCAACTCTCGACAAGAATTGATTTCCTTTTTTTTAATCTCAGACTTTAGTATCTGATAAAGTTTTTACCACTGCCTGGGAATTTTCAGATCATAAATCCCTCACAGTCCATCTCAGTTGGGGTAGTACACCTAAGTGTAAAAAAAAAATAACTGGCGGTTAAATAAATCCCTTTTAGAGGACTCCTGCATCAAGAGGGCCTGGATAACGGATTGTTGAGGCAAGGCTGTCAGTCTCAGCCTGCTACGAGGACCTAATCAGCTCGTGGGAAGATACTAAACGTTCTCGGAAACATCTTTTTCAATTTAGATCTCAGGGTATTGCTAATAAAGAATGCATAAGTTATTTACAGTTGTGAGTGCAATTACAGGCCTTACTATCACTTTCAGAAACACAGACCATGGATTATAGCCCTCAGATGAGGGTTATTAAAGAGCAAATGAAAACCTGTCAATACAATAGGTCAAAATCATCAGATCAGGAATTAAGATTTAATACACACATAAAAAAGGTTCTCTTGATCCTTTTAAAGAACGTAGCGTAAGGGTAGGGCACAGAATAATTACCGGTTTAAAAAACTCAACAGGTCATTTATGCACCGCACCAGCTGAAATGTTAGGTTTGGTAGAAAAACATAAAGAAACAGCCTTTGGAAACTGTCCCATAGAGAGTACAGATACTGATTTTTTTTTACTTTCCCGAATCTACCCCAAGTCAAAGAGTCTGAAAAAGAAGAACTATCTAAAAATATTCCATTGGAGGAAGTACAACCAGCTATTAATAGCTTGTGTAAGGATGTGGCCCCAGAGACGGATGGGTTTGGAGCAAGTATATATAAAAACGTTTATAGAATTTTTATCTTCTGTGCTAGTAATTTTATTTAACCATATATTGACGCAAGGAAGCTTAACCTGCTCTATGAATGAGGCTATATTAACATTGTTATATAAAACAGGAGATAGAGAATTACTAGAAAACTGGAGACCCCTTAGCCTCTTAAATACTGATCTCAAATTGTTAAGCAAAAGTCTTTTGGCCAGACTTAATAAAGCGGTGGGGGGCTTAATTCACCCTGCTCAAACATGTGCGGTACCCAATAGACACCAACACGATAATCTAATTATTTTAAGGGAATTATTTCATAGGGGAACTAAAGGTACATGGGTTTATATTAAGACTAGACCAAGAAAAGGCCTTCGACAGGATAGCCCACTCCTTTTGTTTTTCCACCCTCCAAGCATATGGGATACCTGGAAAATTCATATCATGGTTAATAACATTATGCCATAATGTTACATTGGTTCCAAATTTAAATGGGTGGTGGGAAAGAAATTAGGGTCAAAGGGAGTTTATCAGGGTGCCCCTTAGCCCTTTGTTATACGTTTTTGGAATTGTTGTCTTACTTCACTATGTTATATCACAAGAGGACAACAGAGGTATACAACCCATACCTGACCTAGAAGCAGTAACAATTTTAACTTATGCGGATGAGTTAGTTTTACTCTTACATCCTGAAACATCAGAAACAGCCCTCTCCAACGTATTAGATATGTATGCAATTATGTCAGGAGTACAAATTAACTACGGTGAAAGCATAGGTACAGTCTTCGAAAGTACCCCATGTTTAGAACAGGAACATCTGCAGATTTCTCTATCTTCCAAACTCCCATTAAAATACTGGGGGTAGAATTTGGAGATGGTGACTTAGCTAAACAACATTGGGATATTTGTCTTGGTAGAGCAAACAGGCTGGTGTCTGGATGGAAAGGACAGCAAATCTCAAAAAATAAGAGGGTAACCCTTATTAATTCACTCCCGATTCCAGTTTTTTTTATATATTAGTTATATCCCCCCAAGTAGTGATGACATCCCTTTTAAGTATTTTTTTCCGGCATTCTGGGGGAGTAGGTTAAATCCTATTAAAAGAGAATTTACCTATAGACTTATTGCTGAAGGTGGAGTAAATATGGTGAACCCTGTAGCCTTTTTCTATAGTATTTTTATTGGTTATAATTTAGGGTGTGCATTGAAACCAGGGGAAAAGGTATGGAAACCATTAGTTTTAGAGTGGTTTGCCCCAAGCATTCCCTTCTGGTCTCAAAATAAAACGAGATTACTCCATACCATTGACTCTATATCTGCAGTTGGACTAGAACTTATTAAAAATCTTACTAAATGGAAACTTACTCCAGCTCAGATGCAAGCTCATAATAGGAAAAAGATCGATAGGGCCATGCTTCTGGCAGAGCAAAAAGAAGTTGTAGCATTTCCCAGCTGCCCAGAGAATAAATTGAACAGTACTTTGAGTTTCTTGGAAAATAAAAGACTCACAGAATATACCTGGGATTTAGTCTAGTTAAGCAATTACAGGAGATTGGGGGTCAAAAATAATAACAAGCTGGCTGGCCCGGTGGTGTTGAGGGTTGATGTGCTAGATACCTCACCTTGTGGCACGCCGGCGACCCGGGTTCGGGAACGAGCCAGGGTTGTCGGGGGTCAGCATGGGCGGGAAGGGATTGAGCGTCTGGTAGACTCTCCCCTATTGGCAGGAATAGAATAATAGACTGGAAAGTCAACCGGCTGGTTGAAGGTCAATTCTGAGACCACTTTTGGCAGGAACTTAGGATTTGTTCTGAGGGAGAACCTTTCCCTGTGAAAAATTATATAAGGCTCCTTGCACATCAGGGCCCGAAGCTTCGAAATCCTTCGAGCTGAGGTTAGAGCAACTAAAAAGGAAACCTTCCAGGAACGAAAACACAGTTCACAATCCGCTGCAGGTTCAAAGAGTGGGGGAGAGAGTGAGCTTCTCCAACACAAAGAGGAGATCCCAGGGAGGGATAGGATCCCTAATGGGAAGTCTCAAATGTAAAATACCCTGTAAAAAGGTGTGGGCCACGTCCAGCTGAGCTAGGGTCCTGTCCCCAAAAAGGACGTGATAAGCAGAGGTAGCCTACATGTGCACCTTTATGGAAGAGTAGCTCAAGCCTTGCTGATATAAGGAGAGGAGGTACTGTAACACTGAGTTCACTGGACAGGAAAGGGGGTCCAGATGGTGAGACGAAGCCCATAAACAAAAACGCTTCCACTTCATAGCGTAAGTGGAGTGTGTAAAGGGCTTCCTTGCTGAAACGAGGACGTCCGCCACCTCTTGAGAAACCCCATACCTGGATCTGACTACGTCTGCAGGAGCCATGCATGAAGGTGTAAGGACCTGAGATCTGGATGAACCAGCTTGCCCTGATCCTGGGACAGCAACTGTGAGCATATTGGCAGCGGGATTGGAGGTTCTGATGACAACCGCTGGAGTAGTGGGAACCAAATTTGCCGGGGCCATAGTGGGGCGATTAGAATCATTTGAGTCCCCTCGGCTTGTACTTTCAACAAGACTCTCTGGATGAGAGGAAAGGGAGGGAAGGCGTAAAGAAACCTCCCTGCCCAACAAAGGGACAACAAGTCCGGTCAAAAAACACAAGGTGTGTGCTCTCGCGATTAGAAAACTGGCAGTTTAGCCTTACGTGGAGACACCAAAGAGGTCCAGCTCTGGACGACGCCAAGTGCCGAAGAGCTGGTCCGCTACTGACGGGAGTAGCTCCCACTCGTGCGCCTTGGACTGAGACCTGCTTAAGCTGTCTGCCAAGTGGTTTTGGGCACCTGGAACATGGACAGCGGACAGAGAGATTTGTTGATTGTTGATATAAAAGACAACCACCATGCTGTACGTCTAAACAAGAAGAGACCCGGGGACCAGGTTCTCCTGAAAGGTTCTTAGAGCACTGAGGACTGCTCGCATTTCCAGAACACTGAGGTGGAGGCTGCGCTCCTCTGGGGACCAAACGCCCTGAGTCTGGCGGTCCACGAGATGCGCCCCCCAACCCAAATCGGACGCATCTGTCGTCAGAGTCCAGCTTGGGAACTCCTGTTGAAAAGGGACCCCAAAGCAGGGTCCTCCTGACTGGCTCTGAGATCCTGACCAGACAGTCCAGACTGATGGAGCTTTGGTCCCACTGCACCCTAAGCATCCACTGTGGGACCCTCATATGGAGGCACACCAAGGGAGTTACAGGGATGGCCGCCGCCATGTGCCCCAGAAGTCTAAGGAAGGTCCTGGCTTGGACCTGAGGTGTTATGAGGACTGTTCCAGCCACTTCTTGCAGGCGATCTCCCTGCTCCTGGGGGAGAAAAGCCATGCCCTGCACCAAATCCAGGACCGCACCTATAAAGACGAGTCATTGGCTGGACTCTGGGGATGATTTTGGCAGATTCAGGGTGATCCCCACCTCTCGGAATAGAGTATAAATATCTCTGAAAGCTTGAATGAGGCGAATCCTTGATGGGGCAGCTAAGAGCCAATCGTCGAGGTAAGGGAAGACATAATGCCCTTTGCGCCTTAGAGCCGCAGCTACCACCGCCAGGCATTTGGTGAAGACTCGAGGAGTGGAGGAGAGGGTGAACTCCAGAACCCAGAACTGGTACTGTTCCCCCCTGGAAGTGGAACCTCAAGTACTTCCTGTGAGGGGGAAAGACTCCTATATGCATGTATGCATTTTGCATGTCCAGGGAACACAGCCAGTCTCCCTGGTGCAGCAAAGGAATGAGATCTGGAAGGGTCACCATCCTGAACGTTCAGTATTCAATATAATTGTTTAAAGAGCTGAGGTCCAGGATGGGCCAAAGATCTTGAGTTTTCTTTGGAACCAGGAAGAAATGGGAGTAACACCTTTTTCCCTGCTGCTGTAGGGGGACTGGCTCTATTGCTCTTTTTCTCAAGAGGGTCTGGATGTCTCCTTCTATAACAGGAATGTGAGAAGGAGAATATCTTGAGGACCTTGGTGGAGTTTCTGGAGGGATCTGAATGAACTCCAGTGTATGTCCCCTCCTTACTATATCTAGGACCTACTGGTCCGCAGTAATTGTGCTCCATCCCTCCAGGTGGAGGGAGAAGTGATCCCCTACCGCCTTCCCTGGTGCCTCCTCCAGAGGAGGGGGTCAATAAGGAATCATTGGGCAGAGCCGGGAGTGGGGAGAGAGGTTTGGGAGGACTTTGGGCCTCGAAAAGGAGTGCTTCCAGGCTGCCTGTTGCTGGCCTTTCTTTTATAGTCGCCTCTCTGACCCTGCTCGTTTCCATGGGCTTGCTGGCCTGAGGGCTTATAAAAAGACCGTTTCCAAATGCACTTTATGGTCCCCCCTTATACATTTGTTGGATGGACCAGATAGATTTGCCAGACTCTTGGAGACGAGAGATAAGACCCTTGGTTACCTGCCCAATGAGAACGGAACCCTGGAACGGGAGGTCCCCGATTCCGGACTGCAGATCCTGGTGGAATCCTGAGACTCTAAGCCAGGCATGGCACCTTAGGCAGACACCTGATGCTGCCACCCTAGCTGCCGTACCTGGAGTATAGTACGAGGCACGTAGAACATGTGTGCCAACGTCTGAGCCCAATTTTAATATGTCCACAAGCTCTGTCTTCTGTGCAGAGTCTGGCAAGGCATTGGCTAACTCCTGCCCTTTTTCCCAAAGCGCATTCTGGTACTGGACCATATGCGTGACAAAATTAAGGGAGCGTATGGAGCAGGTGGATGCAGAATATACCTTCTTGCCCACCTGGTCCAAATAGCAGGATTCCTGATCAGGAGGCTGGGAGCTAAGATGTTTCGGCTGCTTAGATTTGTCATGAGCAGCCGCTGTCACTGTAGATTCCACCTGAGGGTTTTCCGCCAGGAAAGGCTCATCCCTCGGCACTCTATACAGCCTGTCCGACTTCTTTGGAACTGCCAGGACTGAGGCTGGATGCTTTCAATTTATCCTGGTAAGGTCTTGGAAAGTGTCGACCAGAGGAGGCACCACTAAGGGTTTTGGCTCCTTCTGTCTCAGGTAACGTGCCAGTCTCCGGTGTTCCGGATCCAGGTCCTCTGTCTCCCATTTGTTAGAGGCCTGGATGGGCCTCATGATGTCCATGAAAGTTGGGTCATCAGGAGGCGAGCAGGGTAGTTCCTTATCCCCAGGAGAACCCCTTACTCCTGAGAAAGATGAGGAAGACTGGCTCCTGGACCGTGAAGTGTCTGAGCTGTGTCTATAGGGACTACCCTCTCTCGAGTGTCGGTGACTGCCAGACCGACGATGGTCCTGGGATCGACGTCGGCTCCTGGATTGACGACGGAGCGGTGACTGACGTCTGTCCTTGGACCAGCGCCGGCTAGGGGAGTGAGCCCGCCTAGAGGCAGACCTACGGCGGTTGCGGTACTTGCTCCTGGGCATAGACTGATGATGGCTGTCCAGCCGAGAACGGCACCATCGACGGCCTCTGGACCAAGACTAGGAACATACTACTGAGGGAGAGCGGGACTTAGAGAGTTTGCACCACTCCTTGGGGGTCTTAACCGGTGATCCGGCGGGTGTACCCTTGGGACTTGGTTGTCCGGTTGGTCGGGAACGGGTGTTGGGTCCAGCTTTGGTGAGGTCTCGTCTTTTTTTTTACCTGGCTCCACCAGAAGGAGAAGGGTTCCTGCAACTCCTCCTTGTTGAATACAGATGCCGCGGTCCCCTTCAGGGGGATAGGAGAAGCCGGGGGGTCCGGTAGGGCTTTCGGGGAAGATCCTGAGGAAGAGCCCTCCAGAGTAGAGGACCTTGGGGCTGGCATCGGCACCTTGACCAGCGCAGGCTTACCAGTAGTCCCATCGGCCTTAGGCACTTTGACCGGCGCCAGTGACTTGGCTGGGACTGGTTCTGACTTGTCTGGTTTGGACGGGCGGGACCCCATAGGGGCCCAGCCTGGGAGTCCCGGGTCCTTGCTAGATGGCTTACCTGAGCCCGATAAAGCCGTAGCTGAGGCCTACTTTGGCAGGGCCAAGGCATGCGCCGATGTGGAGGACCTTGACTCCGCCGTGGAGGAAACACGCAACAGCGTGACCTTTGCCTTGGATGGCTTGCTGGAAGGAGCTCCCAATGAGACTGACGTCGGTATCTTGGAGGGAGCTTCTGGCCTCAACTTCTCCTCGTACCTGAAATGCTTCGATCTGTCGGACCAGCCCCAGCCGGAGGAGGAGGCCTTTTTGTAGGGAGAGCGAGATCTAGAGCAATGGTGGGATTGGCTACGGTCCTTGTCCCAGTGCTTGCCCTTTTCCCCTGGAGAAGTTCACAGGACATCAATTTTCTGCTCTAATAAGTGGGCTTTCAAGGCCTTCAGGCATCTGATGTGTGTCCTGCTGGTGAAGCCCTTGCAGATTTACCAGGATTGTAGGTCGTGGTCTGGCCCCAAGCAGAAGACGCATGCTTCGTGGCTGTCCTTAGATGGGATTTGGCGGCCACAGGCACACTACGTCTTCTTGGGACCAGAGGCAGAAACCGACGACGGTGAAGACATGCGACTATACGATGAGCAGAGAAGGGGAAAAACAAACTGGAGAATCGAGAAAAGCGGAGAAAAAATAGTCAAAAAAGCAACAAATCTGCTGGAACTGCTTGAAAAGGCACACTAAGGTCTTCCCAACGAGAGCGGGTCTGCGGCGGGAAAAGAACTGATGTGGAGCCAGGGTCCACCCCCTTATTTAGCGTGATCGACATCACGGCGGAGCGACGTTAAGGGCAGTCTCCGCTGGGTACTGCTAGCTAAGTTTTTCCGTGGGTCCTAAGGCCTGCGGCATAAGACCTAATAGTTATAGCCTGCTCTTGCAGCTCCCCCTCGAAGTAAGACCTGGAGACCAATTAGGGTCTGCTGTGATACTGTAGGTAAGGAAACATGGGCAGACTGGGTTGGCCAAGCGGGCCTTATTTGTAGTCAAATGTTATGTTTCTAGCATTAACTACAGCAATGCACTCCACAGACAGCTCATGTAAAACAATACATTCAGCATAAAGATGTTCAATAAAAGAATTAAAACCAGGATTTCAAAAACGACTTTAACCATGTTGAACTCCTGGCTGCCATTAAGGTGGTTTAAAAGTATGCATGCAATAATATCAGCTTTCATCTGGCAGGGGAAAACTCCACGTAGAGCTTATTATAGAATGGCTGCCCCCAGGGACAAGGCTGGACTAAGATTACCTCATATGGGATTATATTATTGGGCAAGTAATGCCAGTAAGTACCTAAGGTGGCTGGTAACTCCCACAGAGCATTCTTCATCCTTTTATGTCCCCTCATGGATCAAGTTAGAAGTGGATTTAATAAGGGAATCTGGGATTGATCCGATTGCCCTTCTTTACACTTCACTGAAGTCCCTTCCTGTGGATTTATTTCCCACCCCGATAAAAACATCTCTAAGAATTCATGCAAAGTTGTGCTCATTTTTAAAACATTCCCCCAGTAAGGATAGGCTCCAACCCCTGTGTCGGAATCCGAATTTAAAAATTGGGGGAAAAATGATTCAGGAATCTTGGCTTCCTGAGATAAATGGCTTGAGGGTCTCAGACCTCTTTCAGGAGGGGGAGTGTATCTCTGTTGTGGATTTAATTAATAAATATCACGTGGCCCCTGGTCATATCTTTAGAGTTTATCAGCTCCGACATTTAATGGTGCAATCCCTTAGGAAACTTGATGGGTCTCAGGCATGTGATGGTTTATTTGAAACCCTTGCCAGGACCGTACGGGAGCCACATGTAGTTTCCAGATTTTACAACTGTCTATTTAATCAAGCATATCAGCACCTTGACGGTATCCCCCGCTACTGGAACACTACTTTGGGAGACCTGGGTAGGGACTGGGGCACAATTTGGCAGCATAACTCAGGACAGACTGAGAGTTATGCAATTTCAGTTTTTAGATAACATGTTTTGGACTCCGTCAAAACTGCATAAGATTGGTCGTATTCCCGACTCAGACTGTAACTATTGTCGCCACCAGGAGGGGACATTACTCCACATTTTTTGGGAATGTCCCAGGGTTAAATCCCTGTGGGACACGATTAAGGAATGAGCAGATCCTCTGTTGGGACTCGATCTCCTCTTCAGTCCTGAGGTTTGCCTATTGGGGGATTACTCCAGGGTTAAGGTAAAAGCCAGAAGGTATTATATGGCCATTATATCAGCATCACTCAAAAAGGTAGTATTGAAACACTGGGTGGACGATGCCATAATCTCTTACACAGAGTGGTTACAGGAGTTGCTTTTTAATTTGAATATGGAGAAATTCAGCGCGAATAGAAGAAATTGTTTGTCAAGGTATCGCAAGGTATGGGAAAAATTACAAGAGTTGTACTTACTCCAGACAGGTGCTTATTCCCCATGAGTACACAGTTTAAACCAGAGGGTGTTTCAATGATTTGCACACTGTTACATGGTTCTGTCTGCTTGAGGAAGGGGTTGGGAGGAGGGAGGGAGGGAGGGGAGAAAGATGCTTCTGGACAATGTATCTGGGTATGTTTATATTGATATTAGAATGTATTGCAGGCTGGAATATCCTATGTACTTGCTTCTTGCTCTGTATTGGGAGAAAAGTTGAATGAACTTGAATTTAAAAAAAAATGACTGACAAGAAATTATAAACCATTGATATGGGATTCAATCAGTTAACACAGAGGATTTTAACTGTGTGTAGGGACCTCCTATAACTGTAAATGAAAATTACGTACCTACCATAATTCTTGATCTTCTTGTATATCTTCACCATTCATCACTCGTGGGTTATATGCTGGAGGCACTAGGATCCCACGGGAGCTTATAGCTTAGAAATTTTTCTAGGGGGAGGAGCTGGTGCCGGGGACAGCGCCACCCATGAGGGTGACGCACAGCGTGCTGCTCGAGCGATGGCCAGTAACTGATGCAGACTCCTTCCTCACCTCAGTTCTGTCTACCAGAGAGAGTGAAAAACAGATATAGCAGAAAGAGAGTGGGACAAGGGAGCAATTTGGTGCTAGAAAGAACACCACCCGCCTTCATTCTCCCTAGCCACCCCAGCAGGATTGGGGGGGGGGAGAGATCAGAACGGTCTCCCATTTGGGAAAATGTCAAGACACCTGAACATGGTAGGCACTTCAGGGAGAAGTTGAAGGCAGAGTCAATCTAGAGGCCTTACTCTTCCGACCCCTAGAGGGAGGGTGCCAGGGCCTCTCAAATCTGTCCCAAGGACATGTCGATGGAGACAGGCCCCAGGTGGGAATGGTTGATCAAGAGTTTCTTCTTGAGGAGATGAAGAGGGAAACTGCCCCAGGTTAACCAGCTAGGCTAACTAAAAAGCAGAAAGGAAGGGAGTCCCCGGAGCCCCAAAACTCCTCCACGATCCGCAAAGGTCCCAAGTCCAGGACACCGGTCTGGACTCTGCTCCCCCCCTCCCCATAAGGGGAAGCGGAGCCCTGAAGGGGTCTCATCTGGGTCATGCAGAAAGGGACCCAAGGAACCCACATCAGAAGAGGGCAAGCGGCCCCACTTGCCCTCCCCCAGGGAGAGTCATTTGACACCCAATCGAGGGACCAGTGAACCTGCGAGGCCAGCAAGACGCTGTCCACAACTGATCACAATTAGGGGGAAGCAAGTGGGGAGGAGGCACTGCCCAAAGGTTGAGGCCCAAGAGGGGAAGGTGGGTGGAAAGCAGTGATGAATGGTGAAGATATACAAGAAGATCAAGAATTACAGTAGATAAGTAATTTTCATATCTTCCCTGTATGTATCTTCACTATTCATCACTGGTGGGTGAGTAACAGGACCCCCGAAGGGGATCTGGCACCTGCCTGAGGGAAGAGCTTCCCTCAGCCTCCTGTGGGGGAGAATCACAGGGGGAAGAAGCACCCTACGGGCCTGGCGAGGCCCGCAACTGGTCAGGGCGAGATGAGGACTGCCAATGCCTGGGAGAAGGAAGACGCCCTGCTTAGTCCCGTCTCACCCTTCGGGAGAAAAACTAGGCTCCTTGAAAAGGGGAGGCAATCACCCTACGCCGGGCCAAGGGTGATAACTTGGAAAGATGAAGCCATGCCATCCCCCTTATTGAGATCGCAGTTCCTGCCAGCCTAGAAGCAACCTCATAAGCATCATATGACGCTCTTGACTGGTGCCTCGCTAGCTCTAGACCGCTAGCAGAAAGGCAGATGGCTTGTCTGGTTGCCTCTGAGTCAGAAAGGGTGGCTAGAAGCTGTCCTAGCACCATCCATAAGTGCCTAGCATAGGCAACCATATGGGCCTAATTAGCTGAGATACAGAGGAAGAGACACACTTCAGAGAAAATCCTCCTCCTCCAGCGGTCAAACTCGGTTGAGTCAGACTCTGGAGAGCGGTTGTGTCTTGGGCGACAATGCCCAGAGGGGGTATCCAGCAGCTCTATTCCAGAAGTGGGGTGAGGCATGGAACCTGGAGACCAGTGGAGTGCACGATATCTGCGTTGGAAGTCCCTCGGGGCAGGGGAGGGGCAGAGGGGTTCTGCCAGACTTGATGTGATGCCTCCAGAAATGGAACAGGCCACAAAGGAATAACAATATTCACCAAGGAGAACTCCCCAAGGAGACAACGCATCACATGAGCAGGATCGCAGCTTGCAAAGTGAAATATGTGGAGTTCTTCCAACAACCTTGACAAGAACTGCTGATAACTGGTGATATCAGCGTCTGAGGACAGATGGACCGATGAGCCTTCTTCCTCTGGGAAAGAAGGCAAGGAAGTTGAAGAGCTCGATTCAGACTCCAGCACAGCAGGGGCTTCTGGTCTGAAGATGACCTGGTCCAGAGCTCTTAAGTGGAGAGAAAAAGCTGCAGATGAGTCTCTGAATTGGTCCCAGGAAAAGGGCCCCGAAGTGCCCGAAGAGCAGGAGGGTGAGGCAGTGGATCTGAGGGTAGAGGAGAAGTCGAGAGAGCCAGAGGAGGATCCCTGCTAGGGCTTCAAGAATGCACAGGCGACCTCTCCTGAAGGGAGGGGCTGCGCAGAGTGCCCATTGTAGGTTGCCCAACCACAGAAGAGTGGCCCAAGTGGTGCCCTAAGGAAAAGGACCCACACTGAAGAGATCAGGGCTGGTCTGGTCCTTGTGGGCAACCCCTATTTCCACCTGATGCAGATCCCCTTCCCCCCCCACTGAGGAGAATGAAAATGTTATGGGTTGGCACTGTGGCTCCTCCCTGACCCACCAGCAGCTCCAGAAGTATGCCCCTGAACCACCTCAGGCCTTCTCAAACCCTCCCTCCCTCCCTTCAGAAAGGGATCTGCCCCTAGGCTGTCCCTGAGGTTCTGACAGAGGAAGCTCTGAAATGGTTCCAGATCCTAACAACCTGGTCAGAACCATCCCCAAACTCGCCCCTGTAACAGAGTCTGTATTGGTGCCACCCCCAGAGCCAATGCCAGACCTGGCACCAAAGGTTGTGTTGGCGCCTGACTCAGCTCCGGGCACGGCACCCTCCCCAGATCTGGCACTGTCTCCAGACCTGGCACTGCCCTTGGCACCACCCTCCTCCTTGCCGCTGAGGTCAGCGCTGTGAGAATCCCGAGCACTGCCAACAGCACTGGAAAGCTTGGAAGAGTCGATCCCAAGGGCAGACCTGGCCAGGGAGGCTGAAGATGAAGATACCTCTGGAACCTCACCACTAGGCCTAGGTAGGGGATGTGACTCCTCAGAATCGGGAGACTCCTCGGAGCTGGGTAACCATTCTGGGTCAATGACGTCATCCTCTTCCAAAGAGGAGCAGACCAGCAGAGTCAGCAGGTGGTACTGAGGGACACACCAGTTTGGGTCCAGCATATAGCTTCGACCATGACACTGGGGGTGGTTGCACCTCCGAGGAGGCTGACGACTGAAAGGGGTGCTCAACCGGCTCCCCCAAGAGGGGGCCGACTGTCCAGCCAACCCCTATGGCGGGTCATAGGTTCCAGCAAGGCCGGAATTGACCATGGCCTGCTCCCCACTGGTTCATACAGTATCAGGGGGTGACCTGGGGAAGGGTCCAAAGTTCTTGCCTTGGCGTCCCTGGACCGACGCCATCCTCCAAAGGTGTGAGGTTTGCAACCCACCTTCAGCATGTGTGTTTCGAGGACCCGCCGGTCCATGGAGAAGCACGTGTCACAGTTGTCCATGTCACATTGTGGGCTCAGGCAAGACAGACATCGATCATGGCGATCCTTTACGGAGATGGAATGGACTTGCTGCAGGAGCACATCTCGCCTTTGTTTTCGACTCAGGCCCCAGATCAGACATGATCGACTGCACACAAAATAAAACAGAACTAGTGAAAGACTCAGTGCCGTAGAAATAAGAAGGGCAGAGGAGGGAAGGCGTAGAAGAGGCCCGGGGTCCACGGCCTGGAGAAGGCATGCCCCTGCAGCGTGACCTGCTGAGGGGGGCAGGCATGGTACAGCCTCAACTTGGTGTTCTCCCTGGAGGCAAACAGGTCCACCTGAGGTATGCCCCAGTGGGAGAACAGGTCTTGTACTATCTCCAGCAGGAGAGACCACTCGTGAGATGCACTGCCTATCCGGCTGAGGGCATCGGACAGATTGTTCGAGGCTCCTGCCACATGAATGGCTAGGAGATCCGCCTCCAGGCTGAGCACGAGAGACCAAATGTGAAGAGCTTCCTTGCACAGAGGAAAGGAGTGCATCCTGCCCTGTCTGTTGAGATAGTACATGGTCGTGGTGTTGTTCATCTGGACCCGGACCACTTCACCCCGAAGAAACGGAGCGAAGGCGGTCAGGGCTAGCCGGACCACTCGGAGCTCCAGCAGGTTGATATGGCATCAGGACTCCTGAGGGGACCAGAGCCCGTGGGCTCTGTGCTCCCCCAGATGGGCACCCCAACCCATGAGAGAGGTGTCGGTCATCAGGATGACTGTCGGATCGGGGCGGACGAACGGAATTCCCCCTGCAGATGAGCTGGGATGAGCCACCACTGCAGGCCATCCCACATCTCCTGGGTCACAGAGACTGGCTGGTCTAGATGACCTGAGCGCTGAGACCACTGGCAGGCCAGCCCCAACTGCAGGGGGCACATATGCCAGCAGGCCCAATGAACTACGCTGGTGCAAGCTGCCATGAGACACAGAAGGTGCAGAAAGTCCTGGGCAGGGCGCAATTGCCCAACCAGAAATGATTGGGCAAAGGAGGAAAGGACCTCGGCCCTGTCCGCCGGAAGCCGGGCTCTGGCTCGGAGAGAGTCGAGCTCCATCCCGATGAACTGAATCACCTGCGAGGGCACAAGTTCCGACTTGGCCTCATAGATGAAGAGGCCAAGTTGAGAGCAAGTTTGGAGGGCCAGATCTCTGGACCGCTCCACCTCCAACCTGGAGGGACCTGCTATCAACTAGTCATCCAGGTAAGGGTAGACCCGGACCCCTCGGCACCGCAGGAATGCTGCCACGACTGTGATACATTTGGTGAAGACCCTGGGAACCGATGGGAGGCCGAAGGGCATGGCCCAGAACTCATAAAGGGTTCCCTCTGCCCAAAAGCGGAGGAACCGCTGATGAGATGGACGGATTGGGACATGAAAGAACGCGTCCTGAAGATCCAGGGAGCAGAACCACATGCCCTGCTTCAGGGATGGTATTATCTGAGCCAGGGTTACCATCCGAAAGGTGCGTGGCCTTAGGAACTTGTTCAGGTGGTGCAGGTCGAGAATGGGGCACCAGCCCCCCGTCCGTTTTGGAACCAGGAAGTACCAGGAAACAAACCCTGGGCACGGAGGAGGATCCGCAACCTTGCTGACTACCCCTTTTAGAGGAGCTGGTCGATGTCATCTTATAGAGCCGACTGGGAGGATGCGGACCCGGTAGCCAACCGCGGGGTGCAGGCTTGAAAGGGAGGGACCTGCTCAAACTCTAGAGGCAGGCCTCTGCCAACCACCTCCAGCACCCAGCGATCCATGGTGATAGTGGATCAGGTGGAAAGGAAGTGGCTGAGATGGCCCCCAAAGGGAGGACCCAGGAGAAGTGAGACGAGGTTGGGGGCGGCACCCCACAACCCGTCACTGGGCAGGCTTGGAGGAGGAGGGACCAGCCGAGGAGCCGCCGGGGCCCTTCCCCCCTGGCTTCTTGACCGAGGAAGTGATGGACTTGGCTCTAGGGTGCCAGGTTTGAACCTGCTGGCCCTGCTGCTGGTGCTGCTGGGCAGGTCATGCCACAGGAATGGAGGGACAAAAGGGTTTATGCTGCTGATGGCAGCCTTTGTCCTGTCCAGATGTGACCGAATCTAGGATGGCATTGAATTTTTCAATGCGCTGGAGGTGGCCCTCCACACCGGGCCCGAACAAGTCGGTGCCCAGAAAGGGAACATCTATGAGCTTATGCTGGGTGTCTGCCATGAAGGTCGAGATCCGCAACCAAGCCCTACGGTGCATGGCCACTGCGGCTGCTACCGAACAGACACAAGAGTCTCCAATGTCCAGAACCATCTGGAGCTGCTGCTTTGCCACCGCCCTTCCCTGATCCCAGACCTGCCTGACCATGGTCTGGAGGTCGGCTGGGAGATGAGGGAGCACCTCATCCAGGGAGCCCAACAGGGCATGAGAGAAGTTTGCCATCATAACAGCTGAGCTGGCCTGGCGAAGGCCTAAAGAGTAAGTAAGTAAAATTTTATTTATATCAAGCGCCCTTCCCAAGCTCAGGGCGCTTTTACAATAATTCAAATCACTTAAAATCACATTTTAAAACAATAAATCAAAAAGAGGCGGCAGCGTACACCTTTCTCCCTGAGTAGTCCAATTTCTTGGACTCCTTATCTAGGGGCTTGTCCATGTCCCTCGTGTTGCCGAGTGCCTGAAGACAGACTATGCCACCAACCCCTTGGCTGAGGGGTGCTCTGAGAAGCTGGAGAGAGAGCCAGTAGAGACCGCGTACTTGCGGGCCATCCTGGCCAATGGCACTGGGCAGGAGGCTGGGTGCTGCCAGAGTTCTAACGCCGGGCTCACAATGGCCTCGGCTACAGGGAAGGCCTCCGTGGGGGAGTTCCCCTTGCCAGAATGTCTGTAAGGGGGTATCTGGCCCATTTCTGCACAGGTTCAAGCGGCATCCCGGTGGACTCGGAAATGAGCCAAAGGATACTGAGCAATGAGGTGGGCTCTCGTCCACAGAAAGACCCCACAAGGATTCCAGGTCGAGTGGACGGGAATGCAACGAGGAGTCTTCAGACTCCTAAGAGTCCACGTATAGCTGGTTACCGCCTGAGCCACTCTCCAGTCACTGAGGGTGATCGGGGGTGAGAGTGATCGACAACTGATGGGGCAAACATTGAGCCGACTGAGAACCTTGGTTGGCACCCCATTCTATGGCTGGGGAGGTGGTAGTTCCACCACAATGGGTGGGGCAGACGGTTTTGGCTGAGCCGTCGGCCCCGGGACAGGTTCCTCGACCGGGAAACCGGCAGTGGGAGTCCGCTTCAGCTGTTCAGGTGACAGACACTTAATTGCTGGTGTGGAAGCAGGCGTAGACTTGCTGCCGGCCAAAAGGAGCTGTTGCCACATTAGATCCTCATAGCGCTGACGCAACTTGCGCCAGAGCCTCTCCTCAGTCAAGGAGGATGAGGAAGAAGAGCGGCAGCACCGCTTTCTGCGATGTCGGGACTGAAACTGCCGATGTTGGTGGGATTCCCCCAAAGCGGAGAAGGACAGAGACCGAGACTGTCAGCGGTGTCAGCGGCGGGCCGAGGAAGGAGCAGGGCAAACTCACTGCCCCTCTGGTTCAGGGTCCTGGGCCAGGGACTTAGGCTCAATGGTCTGAAGCAAATCCTCGGAAGGCACCGGAAGCACGGTGTCTGGGAGAGAGAGTTGTCGGCCTCCTTGGTCGACAACCTGTCGGTGGGCTCGAGAAAAATCTCGGCCGCGTCAACAGGCATCTCGGCCGGCTGGTCTGATGGGGACACCATGAAACCAGCGGCCCGGGCCACAACATCGACCGAAGTCAAGAGGAGACGGTCTGGAGAACAAGATCTCTCCCGCTCCCAAGAGCGTTGCTGGTGGGTCTTACCTTTTTTCAGATCCTTTGAGGGGTGTGAGACCCAGAAGGACCCTCCTCTTTAGTCAAGAGGGACTGGCACAGCTCCCAAGAGGAAGCCACATAAGAATAGCCCAGTTGGAGCGGAATAAAAGCCAAAACCAAAGAGGAGCTCACCACGGCCAGGGCTGCCTCCTCCTCGAGGACCGTGAGCTGTTCAAGCTGTTCCAGTTGTTCCGCAGAGCCTGCCGCTGCGGACACCACCCAATGGGCCTCCTTCGATTTGACTGGCGGGTACCATTTCTCCAGTCACCCCAGTTGGAGTCGGGCAGCATGGTCTTCAAGCACCGATGGAGAAAAGGACAGACACATCTCGTAAGCCTGCAGATCATGGTCGTGCCCGAGGCAATAAACGCACAAGGTGTTGGGGTCGGTGCGTGACAACTTCTGCCTGTAGGGGCACCAGCAGAACCCGGGGATGGTCTTGTCCTTCATTGCAGCTGCGAGGGAAGAGGGTGTAGACTGAACTCGAATGAGTTTCAAAGTAAGTTTAGGAAAAAACTCCGAAGTTTTTAGAGCCAGGGCCTGCAAAACGCTACAGCGCTAAGGAGGGAACCTGATGCTTCCAAGTGGTAAGGAAGCTCTGGCGTCATGGGGTGGAGCCGAGAGTTTCATCACCCAAGTGGGTGGAAGGAGCCAGCTTGAAGACTTTCCGGACCACCTTAAAGCAGCAAGGTACCTGCCAGACAGTGTGGATAGAACAATATATCCACGCCCCTAGAATTATTATATAATAACTGGTCAGCAATTTTTTCTATACGCTGACCCAGTTATAATTTGCCATTATAACTCGTGAATTACAACGTCGAGCACGCACCCAGTCAGTCAAAAACAGCTCCTCCCTCATTGGCTGTTCATCTCCTCCTGGGTGGGTTAACTGCATTTGGAAACATGTTGGCTCCTTATCTCGAGCAGCGAGGAGCCACCACACAGAGTCCTCGTTTTTTTTTTTTAAATAATCAGTTCCACCAGTTTAACATTTAAAAACCAAAAAAGAAATGTATCTGGTTGATTGTGCCGCTCGGCAGCCACCACGCACAAGAAACGCCACCAGAGAACGTCCCCGACCTGGTTGACTGGGGTAAGCAGTGATTGCAATCTAAACTCTAAAGTGTTCTGGAAAAAGAGCACGAGCTAAAATAAGATGCAAGTGAAAAAGCAGCTCTACAAAAAACAAACACCTGAAGCAGTGGAAAAAAAAGACTGTGTCAGAGTGTGTGCGTGTCTACATGAATGAGACACAGAGATACTAAATTTTGTTTGGAAAAAATTGCTGACCAGCAATTACACATAATAAAAGATGGGGGAGTGTCCTAAACTCGAATTTACTGGTCGCCCTCGGTGTGGGATGCTTTAATAAACCCCTCGGGGTTTATGTAACATCCCACACCTCAGGCGACCATTAAATTCTCGTTAAGCACACTTCCCCATCCATTATTGTATATGTTATATTATCCCTACTTTCCCACTCAACAAAAAGTAAATAAATATATGCAAACAAATGCTACATGTTGTATGACACTTTAAAGCATTTTGTGCAATAGTACTGAGGGTCAACTGATGAGCAGAAAAATCGACCAAGAGAGAGAAATATTCCAAAGCTTTATTTCCATACTTCATGTTTAACATACTGTAGGACTTTCCAATAAAAATGTTCAGAGACCATGGACCTCAAACTAAACAGTGACAGCCCATTAAAACTATTTATAAAATGGCAAGGAAAAATCCTGAAACCTCATTGGCTGAGAGATGTCACATGACCACGCATTAAAAAGCTAGCAATTCCATTTTTCTCCTTATTTTCGGTTCATACATATTATGGTATAGTCCTGATGAAAGCAGAACTGTTCCAGCACTGGGAATGCTAATGATCAACTTTCAGCACCTTGTGCTATCTAGCCACTTGACATTTTTTTTGTTTTGAAATCATGTTTAGCTTACATGATCTGGAATGTTTGTAAAGTTTCTGAAATTAATGCAACTTCTGGCACAAAAAGACCCTCAGTCGGTCCAAATTCTGCAGCTGCAACAATCACACTGTCGCGAGGAGGAAGGCAGCACAAGCTGGCAGGCTAGGCTGAACAGTCAGAACGGTTGGTTCCCAGGTATACAGTACATGGCCACCAGGTGCTCGCTGTGTCAGACTCAGCAGCAGCAGTACCAGCGCACAGCACCATCTGCTGTGCTGAAGCGGGCACGGACAGAGCCTGCCTGTCTCGCACCCCAGGACTACTCGGTGACATAACAAGGAGGAGAATTAACAATAAGGAATGAGCAGGGGTTACATTACTCATCTGTTAATCACCCCTTGGGGGCATAATGCAGCACAAGGTAATAAAGCAGAGTGCCACATGCCCCCAGAGGGTGAGTAACAGATAACTAATATAACCCCTGGGAGTACTTTACTGGTTTTATAGCAATGTAAAAAGAAACATTTGTAAGCTCTGGTGAACAGTTTTATTTTTACAGTCAAATGTACCTCATTTCAGTGACAAATAGTTGTTCCACATTTGTTTGGAATGTTTTGGCCAAAGTTCTTGGTCTGACGTTTTGATTAAAGATTTGGGCTTTTCACAGTATGTGGTGAAAGGTGTTTGTATAACTTGGCTAAGATAAACTTTTCATTTAGATGTACAATACTCATTAATTCATGTGTGTGTGTACAATACTTGTTATTTCCTGTGTGTTTTGATTTGTTGCTTTCCAGGAGTGACAATGTCTATAGCGTTGTTCCCATAGCCGCCTCTACTGCCTCTACGCTATTTCCGGTCCCAGAGTGCTGTTTGTGTGTGCTTTTTGCATTGTCTCCATATCAGTTGTCATGGCAGCAGCTGTGTGTTGTATATAAAAAAAGCTGTATTGCCATGACAACACAAACCTTGGGACCACAGATGAGCTTTGCGGTACATATCAGTTACAGGCACATTGAAGAATCAAACAAATAATTTAATAAAGATCTGTAAAACACAGATATCTGTTATTTATGCAATGTTGATTGGGAGTTACAATGCTGTGGCGCTGTGTCTGAATCATCTCTTGACTCCCTGATGTTCCCCAAAGGCACAAATACAGGTTCAGTGACAGCTGCAGCAATCCATTTTAAAAAGCAGCCTTTGTCTGCCTTACATTCCAGAGGGTAACCACAGGGTAACCAAAGAGTGAAAAAGTAAAATGTAAATGTGCCAGTAAACACACACGGCTGGTTGTCCTGGGTTACCCTGATCAGGTCCGCTCCCCGGTGCTCCAGGTTCAGTGACAGCTTACAGTTGATTCCGATTTAGGTAGCTGACTGGGTTAAACAATCAGTTTTTCAATCACACCTAAAATGCTGAGCTAGTTTTGGCAATATGTTCCCTTTTCAAAAACAAGGGTCTTTTCTGTTTGAAATCTCTGTCTGAAAAGTGAAACTGGCACTTTGCACACACACAGATTTAAAATGGAAATAAACCCTTGTTTAAAAAAAAAACATATTGCCGAAATTAGCTTCACTCATGGAATACATCAATATATGTTTAGCTGCTATGACTCCATAATCGCCGAACTGCATGATCAGTGTTACAGCACCATTGGGAACGTGCAGGAAGGAGGGGACGGCTCATGATAAGTTCAGGACTTTAATGTTATCATTTTGTGTCAGGTATTCTCTTAATAAATTTCAAGCATATGTTTCAGAAGAAACAAAATAGGGTAGAGAGCAAGAAAATAGTGCATTGGGGGAGAGGAAGCAACCGCACTGTACTGAATGGAAAGGATACAGTGAGATGTGATTCAAATCCACTCCAATGGAAGGAACACAGCTGTGGTGTATTTGCAATCATGTGGCACCACAACCCCCTTTTCAATTTAACTGTATTACGTCATGCATAGCTCTCTCGCTATGCAGTCTTAATGGTGGAATGAAAACCAAGCAAGAAAACGGAATTGATGTGAATGTGGTGCATGCTTTTAAGCAGCTTTTTTTTTGGGGGGGGGGGAGCACTGGTACTATTACTATTTGCTTTTGATTTTGGCCACACACCAGGTGCATCCCTGTAAACAGTCACAAAATTTAAGAAAGATGCACGACGAGAAATGTGATAAAATCTTTGTGTATTACCCAGGGCTGAGCTTGCTAGACCCTTTAACATTGCACTGCAAACAGGAGAGGTGGGGCCTTCTCCGATTTGTTGAGCTCCCCAATGATCACCTGTGAGCCTCTTATAGGCCAGAGCACTCTATATAAGACATGACGCCAGACAGTGGTTTCCCCACAAGAAAGACAGAAAGCAGGGGGCCCTCAGCTCATACTGCCATGGTAAAATCTAAAACTAAAAGATGAAGCCAGAGTGTGCTTTCCCCACAAGAAAGACAGAAAGCAGGGGGCCCTCAGCTCATACTGCCATGGTAAAATCTAAAACTAAAAGATGAAGCCAGAGTGTGCTTTCCCCACAAGAAAGACAGAAAGCAGGGGGCCCTCAGCTCATACTGCCATGGTAAAATCTAAAACTAAAAGATGAAGCCAGAGTGTGGTTTCCCCACAAGAAAGACAGAAAGCAGGGGGCCCTCAGCTCATACTGACATGGTAAAATCTAAAACTAAAAGATGAAGCCAGAGTGTGGTTTCCCCACAAGAAAGACAGAAAGCAGGGGGCCCTCAGCTCATACTGCCATGGTAAAATCTAAAACTAAAAGATGAAGCCAGAGAGTGGTTTCCCCACAAGAAAAAGAGGTAGCACTGGAACCTCAGCTCATACTGGCATGTTAAAATTTAGTGTCATTTCCTAACTGATGAGTGGGTTACCTTGCTGACGGTGGGTCAGGCTGATCACGATTCGGCTGAATGATGAGACCAAGAACTCCTCTAAATATTAAAATGATGGAATGAAAACCAAGTCAGAAAACTGAATTGATCTGAATGTACTGCAGGCTTTGAAGCAGCTTTTTTTTTGTGTGTGGGGGGCACTATTACTATTTGCTTTTGGCCACACACCTGGTGCACCCCTGTAAACAATTAAAAATATAACAAAGATGAATAAGAAATGTGATAAAATGTTTGTGTATTGGCCAGGGTTGAGTTTACTATACCTTTAACACTTCACTGAAACCCAGCTGCCACCCACTAGACCACTCCTCAAGTTTCCGCAGATCCCTTTGCATTCTTTCCACCCCTTCCTAGGTGTCCACTCTGTTGCATATTTTTGCATCATCTGCACCCCAGCAATGTCACTTACAAAGACACTGAAGAAGACAGGACCAAGTACTGATCCCTGTGATACTCCACTGGTCACTCTCCCATCCCCCAAGTGACTGTCATTTACCACTGACCTCTGCCTCCTATCCTTCAACAAGTTTAATACCTAGCTTACCACCTTCTCCCCAACACCCGGGTTGCTAAGTTTCTTAATTTGCTTCCTAATTAGTGATGCTAAAAGGTCCTCTTATAGATTTAGACTGTTGCTTTGCGCATTCTAAGCGCAAAAGAACTGCAAACCGAAGGTGGGCAGTTCTGGTGCCATAAGGATGCAAGAGCATCCCTATAAAATGATTATAAATAGTGCTCTAAATATTTTTTAAATTACCTTTTTTAGCTATAGTCCTGGACTGTGCGGTGAGAGCAAGAAGCTCGTATGGCACAGCGTGTGAGACATAATTACGGAAATAAAGAGTACCTCGCATGCAAACTGAAGTAAGCGCAGTGATTGGTTGGAAGCGTCACATGATGCTCCCGTGACCTATAATAATAAATCAAAGTCTACTTTATTTACACACTATATTAAGTATTGGCAAAAACGAAACCAAAAGGCCAACAGGCAAAAAAAAAAAAAAAAACACGCACAAGAAAAAAATTGCTAGGCACTATCTTAAGTGAGAAATAACAAATTATATCTTTCAGGACATTACCAGACAGACAGATCCTCTGTTTTTCAGAGCTTCTGAAGACAGAGTTTTACCCTACTGTCTGTCTTACGAACAGCCAGTTTGTGCCCTAAAGACAGGCCCCACCTCTCTCCCTCTCTCTGCTTTGACCCAGGCCCTACTAAACATAATTCTGGATCTGATTACACATGTTTTTTCAATCATATAGATTAACTGGTTCTCATAAAGAATTAGTTTTGCCTTTAATACACAAACAAAGACAGTTAGATAATCTATTTTTAAATAGAACCACAGCTTGCAATTGTTTGCAATTTGGCATCATAAAACACCCAAGAGATGAAACTTACATACTCATCGTAATTCTTAATCTTCTCGGAATATCTTCACCTTTGATTCACACTAGTGAGTCTGAGCCAGAGGTGCAAGAGCCTGCGAGAGACAGAACTTTTCAGTGGGTGGCGCTGAGGTAAATTGCATGCATGACTCCGTGAGTCTGAGTTCAAGGACACATGCTTACCTTGGCACCAGTTCCCAGCTGCCTCAGTACATTTTGTATCGAGGAGGAGCAGCATAACCTAACAAGCACTTTTGCATGTAACCTAAGGGCATAAGATAGCCCTGGTGGCCCGTATAAGAAGGGCCACTAAACCCAGTAACACAGTGTCTTCACAGTCCAAACCACGCATAAAGGGGTGAAGGCCAACACGACGTACTGGACTGAGTCTGGGGGATAGTGAGTGGGCGTGTTAATCAATAGTAAAGATATTCTTAGAAGATTAAGAGCTATGGTAAGTACATAATTTTCACATATTGCAGGAATCAATCTTCACTAACTGACTGCCACTAGTGGGTCAGAGTACCAAACTCTGACAAAGTCCCATGGACTAGGGCGGTAGGAGTAAAGAGTTCACTCAGGATAGTAATCCATTCAGGACTATCCTGCCAAAGATGACACACTGCCTGGCATGGACATCCAGGGCATAGTGCTTAGTAAACATGTGCACCGTGCACCAAGCTGCAGCTCTGCAAATACCTCCGATAGGCGCAGAGTGAATCTCTGCCAGGGATGTAGCAACCGCTCCAGTGGAGTGGGCACATACCTGGCCCTCAAGCTTAACCATAGCCATGGTACAGCAGTGGTGCAGGCAGTTCACTGTCCAAGTAGAAATGCACTTGACTGTAACGAGCGGTCCCTTCTGATTAGGATCGAAGGAGACAAAGAGCTGTTTGGACTGTCTGAAATCTTTGGTTCTATCCAAGTGGAATCTAAAGACCCTCTTAACATCCAGAGAATAGACAGTGCACTCTCTTTCATTTTGGAAGTTAGTAAAGTAGATAGGCAGGAGTAGTAGTTGATTAAGATAGAACTCCGACACCACTTTTAGTAAAAACTTGGGGGGGGTGGAGAACTACCTTTTCTTTATGGAAAACAGTATACATGGGATCTGTGATCAGGGCATAGACTTCAGAAACTGCGAGCAGAGGTGACGGACACTAGAAATGCTGCTTTCCAAGTTAAAAACTTTAAGTCACACATCACAAGGGGCTCAAGCTTTTCAAGTGAGCATATCCAAGACCAAGGTTGATATCCCAGGCAGCCACCAACTACCTGATGGGAGAAGGCCTTCTGTGTAGAATGCCCTTAAGGAACCTCTTGAACAGTGGCAACTGGGTCAGGTAGAGGATTACCTATGGGCTCATGTTATGCAGATATAGCACACAGATGGACCTTTGCTGTGGAATACCATAGGCCAGCATCAGAAAGGTCTAGCATATATTCCAGAACCATGGTCAGGCAGGCACTCAAAGGAGTCCATGTGGTTTACGAGCACCAGATGGAAAAACTTTTCCTTTTGGCTGTGTATGTTTTCATGGTGGAAAGCTTACATGTAGCCAAAACTATTTCAGAGATCCTCCAAGACACCTTGTACCTCTTCACTTCTATCTCTTCCAGAGTCTGGTCTGAAGGTGAAGAAGCACAGGTTGGGATGGACCAGGTTACCCTGAGTCAGTAAGTTCATCCTGAATGGCAGAATCCTCAAGTTTGCTGATGGTCTGCTCAACGCATGAAACCATATCTGTCGAAGCTAGCAAGGGGCCACCAGTATCATCTTGCTCCTGTTTGCCTCCAATTTGAGCAATATCCTCTGTATGAGAGGGATTGTGGGAATGTATACAGAAAGAGATTTTGCCATTGCAGTCTGAATGTATTCTGACAGAAAATACCATGTCCTGGATTTCTACAGCAGAAACAACGTAGCTTGGCATTGAATGGAGACACAAAAAGGTCCACATCTAGAGAACCCCACTTTTTGAACATTGATCTTATGAGATCTAGAGATAGTGACCACTTGTGAGAATCAACCTCTGTTTAGCTGAGCACATCTGCCAGGGTTCTGGACTCCTGGCAGATACTGCTTGAAGCAGGATCCCCTGCTCCAGGCACCACTCCCACACTCTCATTGCCTCCCTGCAGAGAGGGTAAGAGTGTGCTCCTCCTTGTTTGTTGATGTAGTACATGACAGACTTCTTATCTGTCTGGAGGAGGACTGTTTTGAAACTGACTAGGTCCACTAGGGCTCTGTGGCCATACAAAACAGCTTGCATCTCCAACACACTGATGTGGAGATGAGTCTCTGAGGAGTCTCAGATACCCTGTGTATGGAAGCCCTGGCAGTGGGCCCCCTACACCAACAGGGAAGCATCCATGGTGAGAATCACCTGAGGCTCTGTTTAGGAGAAGGGGAAACCCTGGAGGAGACTGTCCTCTATTGACCACAATGTGAGAGACCAAACCAGGGGCTTGGTCACCTTGAATGGGTTAAGTCTGAGAGTCTGGTGCATGCGAACACTGTGCACTGAGCATCCACCGAGTTGTTTTCTTGTGTAACCATGCCAGGGGACTGTGAACACTGAGGAGGCTCATAGACCCAGCATGTGCTGCATGAAGTGGGCTTGCAGAGTCTTGCACTCCATGATGTACACACAGTCCAACAAGGGAAGTCTGCAAAATCACAATAAGGAGGGGTGCACAAAGTAAAGGGGAACCACCCCTCTAATGAACTGCTACTACCAACATCACTCTGCACTCCAGGGAAATTATGTGAAACTTGCTTCAGAAAAGGCATCACTGCTCCGCTATGGAGTGCTGAATTCTAGTAAGCCATTTCAAATGAAACTGCAGCAAGCTCCAAATGCGGTGTGTGAAACAACTTTTATTGGGTTAAAATAAATAACACGTAGAAGCAAGCAGGGAACAGATCTGAGTCACTGACCACATTGCCCGGGCACTTTGAGTCCAAACCAACCCTTCCTCAGGGGGCATCCATTTTTTTATTTTAACCCAATAAAAGTTGTTTTGCACATCGTATTTTGAACTTGCTTGAACTGCTTTGCTGCCTCAGCACAATGAAGCAGAGGTATCAGTGGTGGTGTCTACCAGTATGTTCTGGTATGCATCCTGCATACCCAGGGATGCTAACTAATCCTGAGGCTTCAACAAGGGAAGCAGAAAGCTGAGAGAAATCATTTTGAACTTTTCTCAGTCCATGAATTTGTTCAGGTTTCTGAGGTCAAGAATGGGGCACATGCCCCCTGATTTCTTTGGTACCAGGAAGTAGTGGGAGTGGAAACTTGCATTTCATCCTGACTCTGGCACAATTTCCACTGCCCTATTATTCAGAAGGTCTGCTATCTTCTATGCCTGAAGCTCTGAAATGTGAGCAGATAAGAGGGACTGCCTTCTGGGAAGATAGTCTAGAGGGATCCCTCTTGGACGATCTTTTTTTTTTCCGATTCTTTTCCTTCCGGTCATGGATCCAGGAGCCTCTCTCAGGCATCCAACCTTTGTCCTGTCCTGCCTGAAGTCCCCCCGACCGAACCTTCCTCTCCTCCACCCCCATCTCACAGCTGGCACCCCCAGGTTAACCCCTCCGGGGTGGGGCTGCCCCTCCTACCTTGGGTGCTCTTCAATTTATAGAATCCAGCTGTGGACGTGGGCCTCTGGGCGGAGGGTCTGTGAAGGCCTGCCAAGTTGGGCCCGGTTGTGGACATGGGGATTGGTGCCGTCGCCTACCCCTGGAACAGGGGTTTTCCTATGTTCTGTTCCGCCTGCCCCTATCCCTGCATGTGCATCCCCCGACGCTATGGCGCACGGCAGCCCTGCCAGCATCAGGCATGCTATTACATGCAGCCCCATGCTACTGCAGCACCCCCCAGTCTCCACCATGGGCCGCCGGAGTGCCGAGCTCCCCAATGCCCTCCCCCCGGGACAGGAGAGCAGCCCAGCAGGTGCTCAATCCAGTCCCTCCCCTGCCGACCCCCGGCACCCAAGCTCGCTCCCGAACTCGGGTCGCTGGCGTGGCATGAGGTGTGGCGTCCAGCGCCTCAACCCTCAGCGCCACCGGGCCAGTTCTCCTGGATGATCTTGAGAACCCACTTGTCTGTCGTTGTGGCCCCCCACTGATGGTAAAACTGGGTCATGTGACCCCCCCCTCAGGGAGTAGAGGTCTGCCACAGGCAGCTGTGGGAAGACGAGGGCTGGAGCTTCAGATGGTAGCACCAGGTGCTTTCGGCACCAACGCCTTCAGCTGCAACTTCTTCTGAGGCTGGAGAGGCTGAGATTTGTTTTGGGCTCCCTGCAGATGTCACAAAAGGACTGCTTATTCTGGAAGGAACCACATCCTTTGCCCTTCTGAGGGTTAAAAGGAGCTGGCCTGGAAGTCTTAAGGGTCATTCTAGTTTTGTTGGATGCCTTAAGAGATTTCTTCAACTTCTGTCCGGACAGGTAAGTTCCATCTAACGGAACATTCATAACCTGTTATTGGACTTCTCGGGTGAAGCCAGAAGTCCATAGCCAGGAATGCCTCCTGTTGCAAGTGCCTGTAGCCACAGAGTGAGATGCAGTCAAAGGCATCAATGGAGGCTTTAAGTCAGTGACTACTGGACTCAGTACTTTGCTTAACAGAATATCCTGTTTAGCCTCCAACTCTGGCAGAGACTCTGCCAGAGATTTCACCTTGATCCAAAGGGTATATTCATACTTAGAAAAATGCCCTTGGTAGTTGGCAATCCTCATGCTCGAGGCAGCTGAAGCACAGGTGTGCTTACTGCACAACTCTCAATTAACTGGGTGTGCAGTGACCTCTTGGGACAGCTGCAAATGGAAGAAGTCCCAAAAAGAGCAACTAGGCTAATGTCAGGAATCAAATCACCTAGACTATGACAACAGGCTGATAAAACTGAATCTCATGCCACCTGAGTTAAGAAGGAAGAGGTGATCTTCTGCTCATGTGGGATATCATACAAATCCCTATTTATTCAATGAAATTGGATTCCTTTTCAAGCATAATGCTTTGGATACCAGAGGACATCCCTTGCAGTTGCAATGTACTATGTTTAACAGCAACAGAAGGACATTTTTCTTCTCCCAGTGAGTGGTAAACCTCTGGAATGCTCTTCCCCTCAATATTATATCAAGTGGAAACAAACCAATTTTTAAAAAACGCTCAGATGAATGGATTTTGACTGGAGAAGATATGAATTATTATGGGTTAAGAAACAGGTGCTTAATTTGGGCTAAATTGCCTTCTGCTCTTTGTCTATCTCAGTATGAAAGTCAGTATAACGGCCTTCACATTTTCGGCGAGACTAACAATGGCATTATCTGTAGGTTGAGAGACATACACTGGCTTGTCCTTGGGGGCAATGTATTTCTTGTCAGCCTGCTTAGAGACAGATACCACCGAAGCAGGCTTGCATCAGACAGAGTTTCAAATGCAGGAGAAATAGAAGGAACTAGGCTGACCAGTATATTGGAAACATTAAGCCACTCCAGTTGGAGACGTTTACCTTGGTAAATGGCTGTTGGTTCGAAATTAAGTGCAGAATGCATATTTATGAGCAAAGCCTGAAAAGTTAGATCCTACTGAGTAACAGACACAGGACCTGGGTCAGAAGTGTCTAGGCTAAGGAACGAGTCATTGTCGCTGCTCTCAAAAATGATCAGGTCGAGGTCAGACTTCTCCCCCTCTATACCCTCCTCGAAAGGGGAGTATGACAGGGCTGAATAAGACCTTGTCCCATTTGTTATGTAGAAAGAGCTAAACGCAAGCATCTATTCTATCCTCTTCTTTTCTGTCTCTTGTCTGACTGCACAGTCAAATTTTTCTCTGCCTTCACTTGCTGTTTCTAGCTTTTCTTCCCCGTGTGTATTTGCGTTTATAAAAATATATGTGAATTTTTGTGTGAAACTGTAAGTGATACTGGGATCCCTTAGTTTGAAACTGTATATAGTTATACTGTTGAAATGATTGCAAAAAGCTATTTGGAATTTAGGGGGTTAACCTTGCATGCTGCACAAACTCTTTTGCAGAGCTGTCAACAACAGGCCAGTTCTGGGACATTGTGTTCTATTTTGTTGTACCTGCAAGTAAAGAAACTTACAAAGTTCTGGTCTCTTAACGAGCTCATGATGCAGAAATAAGAGCAGCAATGCTTTTACGAGAGAGAGAGAGCTCGCAAGACTGCAATTTGGAATTAGAGATACCCTCAGATGAAAGACTTTGTTTTCTGTGTTTGTACTGCCTCTGTAAATAGTTATACTGAACAAATTTTTTTTTTTACTGTTATTGGAAAAAATTAAAACACTACTTGTGAATTTTATACCTGCTCCTAGTCTTCCTATGCTTCCTGACCTGTGCCTTGACAACAGATGGTGACAGAAGTGGGATTTACACTGTGCATACTCTAAGCCAGGAGTTTTGTGCGCGGGTACTGGACCTAGTACCAGGGAAGTATAGAAGAAAGGCATGGATCCTGCAACAGCAAGCCCAGGAGTGACTATCAGAAGAATGGCAGCCAAACTAGAAGCGGAAACAAAAGTCCAAACTGAGACTGTACAGTCAGAACCAGTGATGAAGAAAAGGAGGCGAGGACAGAACCTGAAAGCCTGTCTGTCTTCTTCAAATGGTGGCCTATACAAGAAAGAGCAGGTCTGACTGGCAGTAATGCACCTAACAGAGACACAATGGAGTAGCAGAGATATGACTTTTGAGCAGTAAAGGAAATGATGAAGATGGTGAAAACTTTAACAGAATTGAACTGGCTCATAGAATGATGGATGGAGACTGAGTAGAGATAAGGAGGGGTCGGAGTAATCCACCAGGGGCAGCACTGTGAGTCCACCAGGAAAGACAAACACCTGAACAAGGTGGACAAAGTTGAGAGGCAAGGAGAGACCCCATCTATTGCAGACAAAGGCAAGACAGAATCCAGTCGCAGTACAGAGAACCAGTTCACAGCCATGATACCCAAGATGGAGCATTTGGTGCTTCCTGTGTTTCCTGGGTACTCCTTGTTGATCCAGAATTGGAGCTGGAGGAATGCCTGGTTCTGGGTCCTGGAGGATCACATGTGAATGGTGCAGAGACTGCTAATGAAGAGGTCCTTGATCTTGGTGGAGAAGCAAGGACACCCCGAGATGGAGCTCATGTGATCTGAGATGGAGGCATGGCCCCTTTAGTAGAGCCGCTGACTGGTGAGGAAGAAGCCTGTGAGATGGCTGAAGGGACTGAACTTTTTGCTAAACCAGGGATTCCCTGGAGATTAAGAGACTGGGGTATGCTACAAAATGGGGATACTCTTGTTTGCAGGTTATACCAACATGTGAAAAGTACTGATGGTGTACTTATTGGCCCTGGGGTGGTGAACAGAGCCCATCCCTATTATATTGTCAAGAAAGGGGTATTATTCAGGTTACATCCTAACCCCAGGTTAAACAAGATGTAAGAGCAGATGGTTGTTCCCACCAAATGTCAGATGCCGGTGATGCAGTGGGCACATAGTAGGAGGCATCTAAGTAAGAGGCAAGCCTTGGCAAGCCTTCTGCAACATTTTTACTGGCCAGGAGTCTACAGGCAGGTAGCTACTTACTGTAGATCCTGAGTTGCCTGCCAGTTAATGTTGGCTGTATCCCCTGGAGAAAAGGGTGCCGTTACCCTGCAGAAAAAAGCCTTTACTTCCCAGAGACCAGGAGAAGCAGAAGGCCCAAAAAAAGACCACCTGGGGAAAGAGGTGGCATTCTGGAAAAATAGGTTTGCTTCCTCCAGGGCTGGGAGAGACATGAAGAAAAGAGCTAAACAGGTAACAGTATAATGCTTTTGCTGCAATGTTAATGTCTAAACGGATAAATTGGAAACACTAGAACTGAGAGTTCAGTAGGCTGAAAAATTGCACGGGTTTAAACTTAACTGTTTGCTGTACAAACATTAGAATTGAGAATTCAGAAGGTTGAAAAATATGTGTATTTAAACTTAACTCTTTGCTGTACTGGTTGTGGAACAAGGGATACTGCATATGTACAGAACTATAAAGATCATAAGGTAATGTTAATAGAAAGTTAAAAGAAAGTTTTGGAAACCAGTTCTTTCTTTAAACAGGTTCCCTCTTAAAAAGAGAGGGGGATATGTGACAGGGTTGAATAAGACACTGTTTAATTTGTTATGTAGAAAGAGCTAAATGCAAGCATCTGTTCTATCTCTTGTCTGACTGCACAGTCAAATTTTTCTCTGCCTTCACTTATATACATACATACAGATACAGGAGCCAGCAGAAGGCCATTTGGTCTATCAAGTCTATTATTATTGCAGGGTCCATAGCTTGAGCTAATGTCCCTGCCCTCCCTCCCCACTCCTCCCATCCTCCCTACCAATGATCCTTACCTTCCCCCTATGTCTAGCCCAGCCTCTCTTAAAGCTGCCCACTGTCTTCAACGAGATGATCTCTTCCGGCAGTGCATTCCAAGTGTCCACCACCCTCTCTGTGAAGAAGTGTTTCCTGACCTCCCTCCTTCCAGCTTAAGACTGTGCCCCCTTGTGTTATGGTTGCCACTCAGCTTAAAGAGACTCTCCTTATCAACCTTATTTATCCCTTTCAAGTACTTGAAGGTACCAGTCATGTCCCCTTCTCTCTCTCTCCTGTCTTTCAGGGAGGACATGTTCAGTGTCCTCAACCTCTCCTCATAAGCCTTACCATGCTGACCCGCTATCATCTTTGTAGCCCTCCTCTGGACCTTCTCCAGCAGGTTACTGTCCTTTTTGAGTTAAAACTGTTCACACAGAAAGACCTTTACAATGAGTATAGTCACCAAGCTGAACTCTGCATAGTTTTTAAAATATAGCCATATCTGCTTTTGTACTATAAAGCAGTGATTGTTGCTGAATCTATGGGCTTGGCTACATCACTGTCATATGAGACAGGATGCATTGTAGGTACAAGAAAAGCAATAAACTCAGCTGAGATGGAGATCCCCAGGGATCATAAAGCTAGCAGGCTAATTTAGGAAAAACCATAGCACTTCACATACAAATCAAAACATTCTGCACAACATGTTTTTAAATAATTCTAGGTGTACTACTCCTTTAATGAGCTCAGGATATAGAAATGAGAGCATCAATGCTTTTGCTACAGTGAGAGAGAGACAGAGAGAGAGAGCGAGCGAGAGAGAGCAAGACTGAAACTTGGAATTAGAATTATCCTCAGACGAAGGACTTTGTCTTCTGTGTCTGCACTGCCTTTGTAAACAGTTATACTGAACAATTTTATTTTTTATTTTACTGTTATTGGAAAAAAAAATGCTACTTTCAAATTTTATACCTGCTCCTGGTCTTCCTGTGCTTCCTGACCTGTGCCTCAACTACAGGGAGTCATAGAGGGGTTTGCCCTGCAGGTCCCCCAATACAGAACATGGCTGGAGTAACACCAGAGACACCGGTCCTGAATGACGAGGGGCCAGAGCCAGGGGCGGCACTGGCCGGGGGTACTCCTAGTTCTGGCAGTGGCAATGGAACTGGCACTGGCATTGGTGCCAGGGCAGGCCCCAAGCCCAGTGCTAGCACCAGAACCAAAACAGGCATCAATGACCAACTGGCACTGGAATTACCAGCAATGGCACTTTGGCTGGCCCCATCCCTACGTGGAATGGAAGGGTGGCCAGTGACACAGAAGTCAGCAGCACAGTCACCAGCAAGGACCCAAAGGCTGTTACTGGAGCCAAATGCATTACCTGGCCTGACGGCTTCACCTGTGGTTCCAGTTCCTCTGGCCCCAAGGGGCCAGGGACCAGTTCCACAGGCAGAGGCACATAGTCTGGATGCTGTATCCACTGCTCCTCAACAGCTGCCCAGTAGTGGAACTGCCCACCAGTGTCCCCACTAACAGGCTGAGTGGGACTCTGGGCCTGAGACGCCAACCTCCTGGAACCAGGGGCCTTCGGTAGCACCAAAGGTGACAGTGAGGGCCTCTGGTCCCTAGAAACCAGAGGTCTCATGGCCAACCTCAAAGGATGACCTTGACTGGTGCTATTTCTTCCCCTGCTGGCGGAAAGAATACAACGTCAAGGCCAAGTGGCACCAGGACCACCACTTCTTTTTGTGCTTTCCAGAGAACTGTCCTTTCTCCCAGGCACTGGACCATCCATGGTCAGAACCCTTCCCTGATGGGGAAAGTGGACCAGATACTGCCCCGCTGCTGCAGCAGCTTACCTCTATAGGCTCCCCACTGTCCTCCACGGCCTTCAACCATTGATGCTCGGTAGGGCTGAGAAAAAAACTGACAGAAAAAAAATTTGTGAGAAATACACTAAACTGACAGAAAAAATAAACTCTAGCTTTAAACACTAAAACTGAGAAGAACTGAACACTGTTGTCGTACAGATGTGAAGTTTTGACTCCTGGCCGGTGAGCGACATTGTCACTGATGCGGTCAGGGGCTGGTGCCGAGGTAAGCCTGTGCCTGCGAGCTCAGTCTTGTGGAGCCATGCATGCACCCAGCTTAACTCAGTGCAATCCCTCTGAAAAGTTCTGGTTCCCATGGTGTCCTACCACCTCTGGCTTAGACCCAGTAGTGGGACTCACTGGTGAAGACTGATTCCTGGAAGATCAAAAAAGTCTTTGTTTTCTTTCTTTCTTTCTTTTCATTTATTTTTCTTGGGCTTTCTCCGTACCCCACCCCCCCACCTGGGGCCCTGGCAGACGGGCATACGTGCACCTGGAGGCACCCAGGCACACCGGAAGCCAGCTCAGGCCTTTCCTCTCACCCGTACTTCTGCCCTTCCCACCTACGTTATCCCACCGAACCTCCACCCAGTGGGAAAGGGACTGCAGGAGGGTCGACAACTCATCCCCACCACCCCTGGGAGAGGAGAGCAGCCTGATGGCATGCTCAATCCCGTTCCTCCCAAACCCCCCATGCCGGCACCCTGACGTCCCAAGGTCATTCCTAATTCCAGGTCACCAGCGTAGTGTGAGGTGTGGCGTCCAGCGCCTCAACCTCAGCGCCACTGGGCCGGCAAAGTCTTTATTTTCTAAACAGTATGCAAATGTGCCAGCATTTAACATTTTGCCTCCTATATATGTGGATGCCAGCTAAGAAAGCCTAGCTTTTCCAAACCGCAAAAAAAAATTAAATACAAAATTCTACGTCTTTTTTTTCCATCAGACTCAACCTTCACTCAGGTGGGTTTTCAGCAGCAGGGTGGTGGTGGGTTTATGTATTTTTTTTTAAATAAAAAATGAAACCAAGTTTTTCTTGGGGGGGAGCAGAATTTTCTAGTTTACGTTTCAAATATATTACTTGTACTCTGCTGCATTGTTATTGAATATGTTATTCTTTTTTATCTGCTTTTCTAAAAATAAAAACTTTTGATTAAAAAAAAAAATGTTTTAAACCATACACTATAAAAGAAAACCTGGACAACCATGCACGACATGGCTGTATTTCATCTCAAGTTTCTGATAACCTCGGGGAACTCCAGCAATTCCGTATTTTCAACTCTCTCTCTTTTTTTTTTTTTAAGGCAGTTCTGTTGATAGCGGCAGGGCTGTTCATCCACCTAGCTGTCACTCTGAAGGTTACATGCCTAAAGCGTCAGAAAGTGATGTTGATGCCTGAGATGATGCTCTGGCATCTTTGGCGCATCTAGAATTCCTGTGAAGGGGTTTGGAATCTTAGCTGAGGAACTTAGTCTACAGTAAGACTGCCATGGACAGAACTGCTTTTTAAACGGAAGAGTCAAAATAAATGGAATATATTAATAAAGATTTGTCAACTCTGAAAACATTGTGTGGAGTGCTGGGTCTAAGAATGTCACCCGCAAAGGGTAGAAACTGCTGGCGGTGACACAAGCCCTCTTACAGAATGGGTGGACTTGGTCTTTTCTCCAGGGAAGGGAGGTGAGCACTGAAACTGTGTTTTCTTTGGTTTTGGGACATCAGTGTCGCTCTCGGGGTCCCTATGATGTCATCAGAACCTTTTTTTTTATTTTAAACTCAGCTTTATTGCATGTATTGATACAGCATCGTCATACAGGCATTCGAGGACAGCATTAATCTAACCACTAGTCTTAATAACATAATGATATAAGAAATGTACTGTTATTAAGACTAGTGGTTCAAGAATTGCTGTCCTCGAATGATTGATAATACCACTTGTCAGATCAAAGAAATTGAGATTCTGCCCTTTGATGAGGAGGAAAATGGGAAAAGAAGAGAGAGAAAAAGAAAAGAAAAAAGGGGGGGAGGCAGAATGCTATCAGATTAAAATAGTCATCGATAACCTGAAGTAGACTGGTATCGTTACTTTGACAAGAGGTCAGTCTGAGTTTACGCATGTTGGAAATAACTATTATAGATAATATAGGACTATGCCTAGGAATTATGCAAACGCTGAATCTTCTCTAGTGCTACTGAGAAGAATAGTGTAAAAAGATTCAACAAAAAAGGACCTAAAAAAAGCCCGACTTTTGGCTGCGTGTCCACCCCCACCCCCCATGTCCAATACTTCTTCAATCAATGTGTAGCTTCAGAATGCTGGCTACCTCAACCCCAATGCCTGCTAAGAGTCGTACTCGCTGCAACATATCTACTGGGTAAGGCACAGAGAAGAAGATTAACATCCCCTTCTTACCAGCTGTATGTGGCGAGGCAGGGATATAACATTCTTACCCACCATCGTGCAACAGTCCTAAGAGCTAGGAGTGATTGTTCTGCTCCCTCCTACCCAGCAACCAGGCCTCCCAACCCCTCCATCTCTCCTCGTGTTTCTCAAGCCATCAGAACCTCTTGATGGAAACACAGCCTTGCTATGTATGGTCACCCATGCATTATTCTTTATATATGGTGCTGGGGCTGTCTCTTATGACTGTAAAAGTATCAACTCTCAAATCTTTAGGGTGCCAGAGCGGCCCACATTCAATTTATGGTTCTCTCACCCAAACAACTTGAAAGGAGAACCTCTTAACCGTAAGAGAAAGTCCCAGTGCCCAGTTAATATATAAACTGACTTTCAGACTCAACAAAGTTCTATTTTAACAAACAAGATTTTTTTTTCCAATGTCCTCAAGAAGGATGCTTTGTCAGATACTTTAAGTCACATCAGTGAGCAATGGAACAGCACAGAAAAGCTGGCCAGTATTTATTGAGGTGGTATTCCATTTCCAGAGCTGCTAGCATTGGCAGCTCTTAATCAGCATCATGTCTTAGAACTGACTCCAGGGATAAACCAGCCTAACCGCATCCTTTTCCTAGTTAAAAAAGTGGCATCAGATCACAGACTATCCTGCAGCACAAACGCACTGTCTCAGTTTTTAATGAAACACTTTCGAGATGAGTCAGTTGCACATCAAGCAGTCTCTCAGCCTTTCATCATCCTCAGGTGGGGCACTGCTGCTGGAAATGCTTTCGAGTTTTTTTTGGAGGGGGCAAGATGCAATAAGGGAGATAATGAAAATAAAATACTCAGGAGACAGAAACAGCTGTATATAGAAGAGCTTTGATGCAAGTATGGCCTGACAGAAATGAAGACTCATGAATGAATTATGTTGCATATTTACGACTTCTACTGTATTTAGCCACTTAGGTACCAGGCTGAGAGGTGCAGGGACTGAAGGTCCAGATGCTGGACCGTTCCCCTGTTGCCTCATCAGCAGATTGGGGCAGGGCGGCAACCTCCATGGGGGACTGCTGCTAAAGCTGAGGAGATATAGGTACCAGAATTATCTGGGCCAGTCTGGAGCTATTAGGATCTTCTGTGCCTTGTCCTTCTGGGCCTTGATCACAACCTTGTGAACCAGAGGGAAGGAGTTCAGAAGGCTCATGGTCCAGGGCTGAGAAAAGTCACCAGAAAAATCTCGACTGGCTGATTGAGTGAAGCTGAACTGGAATGATCCTGTGATCCAGCGGGGTTGCCCCAGGAACCTCAACTTGCCCCACAACCAAAGGGAGCTGAAACAAGGCCAAACAGTTGCAGGCAGGGCTGTGACCAGGGAGTTGCAAGAGATGATGTTGTAGTAGGGCCCTGCACTGTCAGAAGGCCCACTGCCTCAGATGTCAGCATTAAGGAAAAAACTTTTATTGTCACAGACAAACTTGCAATTTTCTATTCATAAATTGCTTATCCATTTGAAACTGTGGCCATCAGCAGTGGCAGCAATGAAGTCTGTGCTGCAGATTTCCAACTCCAGTTTCAGAGTGTTGGGGGGGGGGCGATTATTCAAAATATCTGATCTTGGTGCTGGTGTCCCCAGGAGGAACAGGGACAAATTGCATTGCTCAGTTCCTTGATCCTGGTGCCAGCAAGGTGGAGGGAGAGTATCATGGAGAAACTACGGATGCTCAATGGGACTGATACAAAATAACCTACTCTATAAATATTTAATGTGCGCTAATGGTTATTTTACACTTTTTGGTGGGGAGGTAGGGCTCCACAAAATATTTTGCAGGGGGGCCCTTAAAGTTGTTGGCACAGCCCTGGTTGCAGGAACTGAGAGAGCTGGAAGAGTATGATCGTTCCTGGCCCCTCAACTGATGACAGTGCTCCTTTTACCATCTGCGGCAGGGTGGACTCTCCCTATAAGTCTGTAGGGCCAAGTACATTTTGCGAAATTCACCTGTGAATGGCCCTCCATTGCTGGGCCAAGCCATGACCAATGTCAAGATCGAGAATGAGCTGACCCTGGCTGCTGCCACCTCATCTTCTAAGGCTGCGAGCTGAGCCACTGCCCTGGCTGCCACCAAGAGCGGTTTGCAAACCTTAGGCCTACTGAGGAGCAGACAAACCTTCCTTTCCTCCAATGATGATGGAAGCATGGTCAAACAGCAAGGACAACTGTTGAATGTTGTAGTGTTCTCCCAGGCAGTAGACACATGTGTTGTGGGTGTCTGTGAGTGACATTTCCTGGTAGCAGCACATGCAGCACTTAAAAGTTTGGTTTCTGCCATTCCACATTCAAAGAATGACAGAGCAAAACCAAAACACACAGTAGCTGATATTAGCTGAAAACTTTTGAATAAAGTTGAAGTTCACCAAATAAATAGTGCTCAAGTTGGAATTCCTTCTACAAATGCTGAGCTGCAAAGGAGCAGACTTGTCCCTTCCAACGGGAAGAATGTTCGGGCATCACAGGAAGGAGCTGGAGGATATACCGTGTGGGTGGTGGGAGGAGCTCAGCTTGAAGATGTCCGGTGACTCAGCTGTCTCCAGCAGAACTGCCACAGTGTGGATACTGAACTGTATCTGTACTGGTAGAGACCCTTACTCAATTCCATTTTATTTAACCAGGAAATACACCATTGAGTAGAACTCATTTACAAAGTGGCTCTGGAGGGACAATGAGTACAACAGCAACTGATGTGGAAGTCCTGTGCATGAGCAGGCTACACTGTGCGTTTTGCTAGCAATACTGTTTTATGATTACATGGTCTCTAGGTGTACGGGGGATTGAATGATCAGAATAGTACTCTGGGGATAGCAGGCAGTTGGGCAGCACCTCAGATTAGTAGCGAGTGAGTAGGTCGAATAGCCTTACTTGCTCATACCTCCTACTGTGATTGTACTATTACTATAATTTCTAGCCCTTTGCTCCCTATTGTACAACTAGGGGGTTTATAGTTTACATTTAATGACTATTTGCTCTGTCAGGAGACTGGTCACATGACCCGGTATTAACTTCCAGGTCTTGTGACTAGTATATTTGACATTTAATGATTATTTGATCTGTTGGGAGACTGGGCACGTGACCCGGTACACACTTCCAGGTCTCACGACTATTTAAACACTCGCCCGAGCAACTGGGGTGCGTGTGTGCGGGTCTTGTGTGCAAGGGGCACGCATGTCAAGCAAGGGAAAAAGAAGTAAAAGGCCAGAATCTTACAGAACAGTAAGTAACCCTCTAATAAACTAAATTGTAAGGTGAACTCATAAGACAACAGTGGGTATAGGAAAATACTAGGAGCAGCTATAGTCAATCAGGCTTCAGAGAGGGAGGTTTGGAGATACTTCAGACGTGTAGGTAAAAGTGTAGTCAAGACAAAAAATGGATGATATCGACCGAGTGTGGATAAGTATGGATAGGAAACTGGCTCCAGGACCGGACCCAGAGGATCGTGGTTGGCGGGATAGTCTCATCCCCAAGGAGGGTCATTAGTGGGATCCCTCAGGGATCGGTCCTTGGGTCCCTCCTGTTCAATGCCTACGTCTCTGACATAAGGAAGGGTATCAGGAATGAGATGAGTCTCTTTGCAGATGACTCAAAACTGGGGGTGGTGGTGGTGGATGGGGAGGAGGGGAGGGTGGCCCTACAGGGGGACCTAGAGGCTCTGGAAAAGTGGTCTAGAAAGTGGAAACTGAGGTTCAGTGCAGGGAAATGCAAGGTACTGCACCTGGGAGCCAGAAATCTGGGCCAAGTGTACACCTGGGGGGGGGATGCTACAAGTCTCAATGGCTGAGAGGGACCGGAGGGTGGTGGTGGATGTCAAGATGAACAACTCTGAGACTTGTAGGAGGGCAGCGGCCAAGGCCAACAGAATGCTGGGATGCATCGCTAGGGGGATCACCTCCAGAAGGAGGGACGTGATACTCCCTCTGTACAACTGCTTGGTGAGGCCACACCTCGAGTACTGTGTGCAGTTTTGGAGGCCACACTTAAAGAGGGATATCAAACTCCTGGAGAGGGTCCAGAGGAGGGCAACCAAAATGATCTGAGGCTCGGGGGACAGCACCTATGGGGAGAGGCTCGAAGAGCTAAATACATACACATTGGAAGAGAGAAGGGACCGGGGGGACATGATAGAGGTCTTCAGGTACATGAAGGGGGTAAATAGGGGAGGAGCAGTCAGGGTGATCTGAAAGAAGGAGGGGGGCAACTAGAGGGCATGGGTGGAAGCTGGAGGGGGGGATCCAAGGGAGAAAGGAGGAGGTGCTACTTCACTAAGAGGGTGGTGGAGCCATGGAATGCGCTGCCCAGGAGGCTGGTGGAGGCAGAGACGGTGGAGGGGTTCAAGAGGGGGTGGGACAGGTACAGGGGAAAGATTCTGGAAGCAAAGTCCTGTGCAGCAAGTATATCTGGGACAGGGAAGGGAGAAACCAGAAGGGCGAGGGGGGCAGCAAGGTCAGCTCCCAGGGTGGGGGCTGACCAAACAAGCAGACATGAAAGACCATTAGGCCTATTCTGCTGGTATGTTAGTAAGTGCTTGTAAGACTGTGTGAGGCTGGCAAATTGCTAAAATGTTCAAAATGCTCAGTGTTTATTGTTACACCAACTCACACTCATAGCATGTTCGAATGTGACCAATGTATTCAATATACCATGCAACACAAATAAAAAATCTTACATCCCAACTTACAAATCTTAAAAGAGATAATGAACACTGAACAAGAATGTGGCTTACACAATAATGAGCTTACTGTGACACCCCTGTACCCTGAAACAAATCTCCCCCATCCACCGCTCACCAGGAAGAGACTTGGGGAGGAGCAGGACTTAGAATGTGAATTGCCAGGTACATCAGGTGGTATACAGACCCCCAAAAAATCAAAACACACTGGAATAGAGAGCAGTGCTGAGTGGTACACTGTTAGCACCCAAAGTAAATTGAAAAAAGGTAGAAGGGCTCTCTCATCTCGTGATATACTGTAAATGTAAACAGATTTAGTGTACTAATGGAGAACAATAAAAAGATACTACCAGGCACTAGGCCTACTCCTGAAAAAAAATTCATTGTTATGGGTGATTCCATCATAAGGAAATGCAACAGTATAATCTGCCCTGGAAAGGAAATCAGATGGTACTGTGCTCCCCGGGGCAAAAGTAACTGATCTTCAAAAAAACAGGTTACTTACCTGTAACAGTAGTTCTAGGAGTGGTATATGTTGTTCATCCACACTCTTTGGCATGTCCCTTTCCCCTTTAAATCTTGCCGGAAGTCTTTAAGCTGGCTCCTCCCACCCACCCAGGTGGTATATACCTCGGCTCTGCCCCATGACGCCAGATCTTAGCCCGCTGGAAGCAAGGTGATGCGCCGGAAGCCGGGCCGGTCGGGTGGGTGCGTGTGGATGAACAACATATACCACTCCCAGAACTACTGTTAGAGGTGAGTAACCTGTTTTTCTAGGAGCGTGGATATGTTGTTCATCCACACTCTTTGGCAGACTCCTAGCAGTTCTCTGGGAGGAGGGAGGCAAGGCGCACACCCCCTACTTAGGAAACAGAGATTGGAGAACCAAGGCCCCAAAACCAGCATCCCGACGTGACTCAAGGTCGATATGGTAATGGGTAATGAAGGTGTTTGCTGACTTCCAGGTAGCAGCCCGACAGATTTCCAGGATAGGGATGTCCCTGAAAGCAGCCACCGATGCAGCAGTATGGCGGGTAGAATGAGCTCTTATCCCTCTGGGAGGCTCCTTGCCCGCCAACTCATAGCACAGACCTATACATGATGTAATCCATCTTGCAATAGTCCATTTGGCTGCAGGCTTGCCAGAAGCGGCTTCAGCGTAGGTGACAAACAGCTGGCGAACCTCTCCCCAGATTTCTGCCATTCTCTCCTTGTAGTAGGACAGAGTACGTCTAAGGTCCAGGGTCTGGAACCTGTATTTGGCGTCCGAGGAGTAGTTAAGGTAATATACCGGCAGAGTCAACACCTGGTTAAGGTGAAACTCTGACACCACCTTCGGAAGGAATTTCAGGTGGAGGCACAGGACAACTTTGTCCCTGTGAAAGACCAGATAAGGGGAGTCCACCGAAAGCGCCTGGAGCTCCCCTGTCCTTCTGGCTGACATGCTAGCCACCAGGAAGGCAGTCTTCCATGATAAGTGTGAGAGCTCACACTTGTGCATGGGTTTGAATGGCTTGCCCATGAGCTTTACCAAAACCAGCAAAAGATCCCACGGAGGTGGAGGTTCATGCACCGGAGGGGATATGTGATTCACACCTTGGAAAAAGCGCCCGACCACTGTCTCCTGTGCCAATGTCGACTGACCGGCCCGCGACCGGTAAGTGGAAATGGCTGCCAGGTGCACCCTAGGGTCGATGACCTGTAGACCCCTTTGGAGAGAGACTAAGGTAGTCTAAAATGTTAGTTACAGAGCAGGATAAGAGGTCCAGACTTCATTTCCCTGACACCAAATGGAAAACCTTTTCCATTTGAAGGCATAACATTTCCTGGTCGATTCCTTACGAGATGCCTCCACCACAGTGTAGACATCCTAGGAAAGACCCAGAGCCTGGAACTGTAGCCGCTCAGGTACCAGGCTGTGAAGTGCAGGGATTGAAGGTCCGGATGGAATACCTTCCCCTGGTTCAATGATATCAGGTCCGGGTGTGTACAAAGCCGCTCCGGGGCCCTGCAGCTGAGGCTGAGGAAATCTGGATACCAGAACTGGTGGGGCCAATCTGGGGCTACCAGGATCACTTTTGCCTTGTCCCTCCTCACCTTGAGAAACACCTTGTGGATCAAGGGAAATGAGGAAGGTGTAGAGGAGGCCTGGGGTCCACGGCCTTGAGAAGGCATCCCCCTGCAGTGAGCCCTGCTGAGGGGGGCGGGCATTGTACAGCCTCAGCTTGGTGTTCTCCTTGGAGGCAAACAGGTCCACCAATGGTTTGCCCCAACAGGAGAACAGATTGTAAGCTACCTCTGGATGGAGAGACCACTCGTGGGATGTCTGGCCTATGTGGCTGAGAGCATCCGCCAGTTGGTTCGAGACTCCTGCCACATGGATGGCAAGGAGATCCGCCTCCAGCCGGCTGACGAGGGTCCAGATCCAGAGCACCTCCTTGCATAGCAGACGGGAGTGTGTGCCACCCTGTTTGTTGAGGTAGTACATGGTTGTGGTATTGTCCGTCTGGACTTGAACCACTTGACCCCGGAGTTGAGGAGCGAAAGCTGACAGTGCCAGTCTGACTGCTCTGAGCTCCAGCAGGTTGATGTGACATCGGGACTCCTCGGGGGTCCAGAACCCATGGGCTCTGTGTTCCCCCTTGTGGGCTCCCCAGCCCATGAGAGAGGCATCAGTCATGAGAACGACTGTTGGCTCGGGCCGGACAAATGGGATCCCTTCCTGCAGATGACTTGGGACGGTCCACCATTGGAGAGCGTCCCACATCTTTTGGGTGACAGTGACCAGCTGGTCGAAAAGACCCTGACGCTGAGTCCACTGAGAGGCCAGCTTCCACTGGAGGGGGCGCATGTGCAATCTGGCCCAATAGACCACGGAGGTGCACATCGCCATGTAACCCAGAAGGCGCAGTAAGTCCCAGGCAGGGCGCAAGTGCCCAACCAGAAATGATTGGGCAAAGGAGGAAAGAACCTCCACCCTGTCTGCCGGGAGCCGGGCTCTGGCTTGACGAGAGTCGAGCTCTGCCCCAATAAAGCCCATCACCTGAGAGGGCATGAGTTCCAACTTGGCCTCGTTGATCAGGAGGCCTAATTGGGAACAGGTTCGGAGGGCCAGGTCCCTGAACCTCTCCACCTCCTGCAGGGAGGAACCCGCCAGGAGCCAATCGTTGAGGTAGGGGTACATCCGAACCCCTTGATGCCGTAAATGGGATGCCACCACTGCAATGCATTTGGTGAAGACCCGAGGGGCCGGTGACAGGCCGAACGGCATGGCTCGGAACTCATACAGGGTCCCTTCGACCCTGAAGCGGAGGAACCGCTGGTGGGACGGACGGATTGGGACATGAAAGAACGCGTCCTGTAGATCCAGTGAACAGAACCACATGTTTCGCTCCAGAGGTGGTATGATCTGGTTCAGAATTACCATCCAGAAGGTGCGAGACCTGAGATATTGATTCAGGTTGTGGAGATCTAAGATGGGGCGCCAACCCCCCATCTGCTTGGGCACCAGGAAGTACCTGGACATGAAGCCTGGGCCTGTAGCAGAATCTGGCACTGGAGCTACCACCTCCTTGCGGAGGAGCTGAGCAACGTCATCCCGAAGGGCCGACTGAGTGCCAACTGAGATCCTTTCCTCCCACGGGGCACGGGCTCAGGAAGGAGGGTACTGCTCGAACTCTAGAGGCAGTCCCCGACCGACCACTTCCAGGACTCACCTGTCTGACGTGATACCGGACCAGGTGGAAAGAAAATGGCGGAGCCGGCCCCCCACGGGAGGACCCAGAACTGGCGTGACGGGAGTAGGGGTGGCCACCTCCAACCCGTCACTGCGCAGGCTTAGAGGAGGAGGAGGCTCCTAGACCAGCACCTTGGCCTCCTTTGCGAGGCTGCTGGGGACCCTGCTTGGGCCTAAGGCGCCAAGCTTGAGCCTGCTGTTGCTGCTGATGCTGCTGACCTCCCTGGAAGAGGGGCTGTCTAACCGCAGGAGAAGAGTGCCGAAAAGGCTTCTTCTTGTGCTTCTGCTGGTTCTTGTCCGAAGAACCCTTTGCAGAAGTGGCATCCAAGGTGGCATTGGACTGCTCTATGCACTGGAGGTGACCTGCCACTCCTGGACCAAAGAGGTTGGTGCCAAGGAAGGGCACGTCAGCTAACTTGTGCTGAGTATCCACCAGAAAAGAGGATAATCCTAGCCAGGCCCTGTGGCGAGTGGCCACTGCGGCTGCTAGTGAACGGGCGCAGGAATCTCCAATGTCCAAAGCCATCTGGAGCTGCTGTTTGGCAACAGCATGGCCCTGGTCACGGACTTGCTTAACCGTGGTCTGCATGTCCGCTGGGAGATGAGGGAGAACTTCATCTAGCGATCCCAAGAGGGTACGAGAGAAGTGTGCCATGATCACTGCCGAGCTGGCCTCACGAAGGCCCAAGGATGAGGCCGCATATACCTTCCGGGCAGAGTGGTCCATATTTTTGGACTCCTTGTCTGGAAGGTGGTCAGTATCTGCTGAGCTACCTGTGCGTCTAAACACTGAAGCAGTCACAAGGCTCTCGGCCGAGGGATGCTCAGTGAAGCCCGCCAAGGACCCCATGGGTACAGTGTACTTGCAAGCCATGCGGGCAGATGGAGCCCGGCAAGAGGCAGGGCGCTGCCATAGCTCAAGGGCCGGGCCAACAATGGCTTCGGCCACTGGGAAGGCCTCCGTCGGGGTATCCCCCCTCTTAAGGATATCCGTGAGAGGATATTCCGCCTCCTTTTGAATAGGCTCCAAGGGCATACCGGTGGACTCAGAAATAAGTTGAAGGATGCCCTGGAAAGAGGAAGGACCTTCCTCCAGGCCTGTCACTGACAACTCATCAACAGGGTGTGAGTGAAGACCAGTGGTATCTGAGTCTGAGGAGTCAGGATACAGGGGTCTCCCGCCTATGTCCCCTTCAATACGCCAAGGGCGATCAGGGACAACAGTGATGGACAGACGACGGGGCAGGCCCGTATCTGTCCGATCCTCCTTCGAGGGGGCCCCTCCCTGAGGCTGCTTAGGCAGTTGATCCACCAAAATTGGTGGGGAGACCGGAACAGGCCGAACCAGAATGCGTGCCGGTCCTACTGGAGGAAGAACCGGAGTCTTTGGTGCCAGAGGAGTCGGCGTCGGCCTAAGAGGCTGGGGCTAAGTAATGGCCGGTGTAGCCAGTGGAGTCGGCTTTTGACTGGTCAGAATTAGCTGTTGCCACATGAGGTCCTCATAACGTCGACGGAGCTTCCGTCGAAGTCTCTCCTCGTCCGAAGAGGATGAGGATCGGTGGCAGCGCCTCTTCCGGGAGTGTTTGTGACCCTTTTTTGGTTTTTCGACCAACGGGGTCCTAGTCCTCGATCGAGACTGACGGTGTCGGCTCTGTCAATCGGGAGAGGCCGGATTCGGTGAAAACAGAGGTTCCGGCTCCTGTCCCTCGATCGGGATACGCGAAGGATGGGTCTCCTCGTCGGGGAAAGAGAGGATGGGTGTCCTCTCCAATGAGTCGTCGAGCGGGGTCGGTGACAACGGCTCAATGGGTCGAGAGAAATCTCAGCCGGTTCTGCCGTATCCTCGACCTTGGTCTGAGATGTCGGCGGCCAAGGAAGCAATCTCGACCGAGGTCGAGACCGCCAGGTCCTGAGACTCAGACCGCTCTCAGTCCCAGGAACATCTTCTTCGGACAGAAGAAGATTTAGGGTCCTTGTCCCTTTTCTTATGGCGGGAGGAGTGCGAGCCTGAGGGCGCCTCACCCTTAGTAGGGAGAGACCGGCACAGCTCCCGAAAGGACCCAGTGAAGGTGGAGCCCAGGTTAAGCGGCACAAAAAAACTTCGGCTGGCCGAAGCTTGAGCAGCTTCCTCTTCGAAAGCCGCCATCTGGTAGAGCCACTCGGCAGATCCCGCTGCCGCAGAAACCGCCCACCTGGCCTCCTTCGATTTCACCGTTGGATTGCGAAGCTCCGGTCTCCCTAGCTTTAGGCACGCCATGCAGTTGTCCAGGACGTTGGGATGGAAGGCCAGACAGATGGTGCAAGCGGTGGTGTCATGCACGACACCCAAGCAATAAACGCAAGAGAGGTGGGGATCGGTGCGAGACATTTTCTGTCCGCAAGGACACCGGTGAAACCCAGGGGATGACTTGTCCTCCATGTCTGATGCGCCCGGATTGGAATCATAAACTCTTACGAGTTTCAAAGAAAGCAAATGCGGCGAAAACCAGCGATTAGAATCCAGGGCCTATGGTACTTGTAGAAGTAGCATGAGGGAACCTGAATCTTCCAGCGGAAAGGAAGATCTGGCGTCATGGGGTGCAGCCGAGGTATATACCACCCGGGTGGGTGGAAGGAGCCAGCTTGAAGACTTCCGGCAAGATTTAAAGGGGAAAAGGACATGCCAAAGAGTGTGGATGAACAACATATCCACGCTCCTAGAACAGATACTGTACCTAAGGTCTTCAAAGCGACAACTTGCAAAAAACAAATTGTTACAATTCATGTGGGAATAAGTGCTGTCAGAACAAATCATGGGTAAGACATCTGTCATGAATTAAAAGAGACTGCTAATAATTTGAAAGACAAAGGTGCTCATGTCATCATTTCCGGTTTGTTACCTGATCAGAACGCACCACATGGGAAAAACCTTACAATACAGAGAATACATATGACACTGCATAACTGGTACGTCAATAGTGATATTGAGTTTTTAGATTCTTGGAAATATTTTTATGGTAAAACTTCCCTATATAATTAAGACGGCTTGCATCTCAGTGTAGAAGGGGCAAAAACTTTAGGAACCTTAATTAAAGAAAAAATGGAAAGAGTTCATTTAAACTGATTATGGTGGGGGGAGGGAAAAAAATCAGAAGAATGAGATAGTCCCAAAACAGATTAGGAAACATAAAAATATAAACAAAAATCAAACACTACAATGCCTTTTAAGTATTGTACGAAGTCTGAATAATAAATTCTCAGAACTTCAAGTGACACTAAAAACATATAATATAGATATTGTCCTGATTACGGAAACATGGCTCGATAGCAAAGATAGTTGGAATAAAGATATATTGGGTTATCACACAATTAGGGCTGACCGAACAAACAAAAAAGGAGGTGGACTAGCAATCTACTTAACCAATAATGCACGACAGGGTGTGGTATATCATGAGCTATCATCACGCCTCGGGTGGTTGGGCACGAGACCACAGGCTGAGTGCGTCCAACTGCCAAAGAAGTGACCATATCTCATGATATACCACACCCTGGAGTGCATTACTGCTATTATGAACTGGATTACAAAATTGGTGTAAATAATAAACTGGCAAAAAAATAAAATATATCAAAAAAAGGCTTTCTAAGGAGTAGTGTAGGAGTACTGTTTAACAAAATAGTACTATTAAGGCTGCTGTCAGCAGGTGGTGCTATTATGTAAAGCTGGTAGTAGGTAGGGATGTCTTCCTGGGTGTTCTGCTGCCTCCCTCTCCTACATGCAGCCTAAAAGAAAAACAAAATAGTATGCTTCTGGGGGTCTGCTCTTTAGTTTATGCTGTGTTCTCCATTTTTGTTTTTAAACTGCTACTGAACTGTACCGCGATTGTTTTAATGGGAGACTGCCCACCAACACGGACCACGGCTGCTCAAGGTGACGGAAGATTTTTTCTCCTGATGTCTGTGTTAGTCAGATTTAATCCAAGAGAGACGGTAAGCCATCATGGTTTATATTTGTGATCTTGAAGATTCTCGAAGAGCGGGTTGCAGATTTCTGTTAACTGCTGTTTGGCGCGAGGCAGCATGTTGTGGTGGGGAAATGCGTTTTTATGGAGTGAAACACCGATGTCAGGAGTACTGCAGTAGTTGATGCTCTGAAAGCAAGCAGGGTGAAAGATGTTTTTTTTTCTCTTTAGAGAGTGGGCGACATGTCAGGGGGGACAGTTGTGAGGATTTCAGTTTCTTTTTTAATAGCAGCCGATTAGAGGTTTGACTCGCTTCGGGACATGGACAGCATTAAGCTGGGAGTAAGGAGGCTGGTGGCTGGAGGTTTTCTGAAGCTGTGATGATGTAGCCCGATATCACCACGGCTTCAAAAACCTCTTGGCTAATCAGCTTCCTCCATTTACGATCCATAGTTCATAATATAAAACATAGTGATACTACGTCACAAATAAAAATGCAATCAAGTAAAACAGAGACCATGTGGCTTAAACCTAATACTAGTCAAACGAATTAATATATATTGGGTATATGTTACAGGTCCCATGACTCTACAAGAGAAATGGATGAATTATTTCAGGAAATACAAAAAGCTGTAGACATGGGCAATCTAATATTAGCAGGAGATTTTAACTTCCCAGACGCTGACTGGAAAAACAACATTTGTCAATCAAAACCCGGTAGACAATTCCTAGACCTGTGTCAGGAAAATAATTTAATTCAACATGTACAGTATTCTACTAGACAAAATAATATATTCGACCTAGTTATCACCAACGAAGACATTGATATCCCAAACTGTGAGATACATTCTCCCATTGGAAACAGTGATCATGCTACCGTCATATTTATTGTGGAAAACACATTGAGTCATGTCAAAGGGAGCACAGAAATATATCTATATAAAATGGCTAACATTACAGCAATTAATAATGAACTACTGGTTATTACCTGGCAACAACTTTTGGAAAACAAACCAGTGGATGAATGTTGGGAATGTATAAAATCTACAATACACAATAGAAACATAGACTTTGACGGCAGATAAGGACCACCCTGGCCCACCTAGTCTGCCCATTTCCCTACCTACAGGATAAGCTGCAGATCCTAGTTAACCAACAGCCTATTTCTTCCTACCCCCCACAAGAATTGCCTTATGTCTGTCCCATGCATTCTTTTTTTTTAATATTCTTTATTTTTTATTGTTGTTTTTTATAGTTATATATATATGACAGCAGGAGTTCATCTATACAGTATTGCTCTTTTGTCTTACAATACACAGAATGTTTTTCGGGATGGCAATTCATGTTTCTGCATCATTCTGTTATATATAAAATGACACTAGATCAAAATTCATATCCTACAAAAATTGGTTACTTTCAAATAGCTCTATCAGGGAACAAATGCTTCATCCAGAGGCGAGATATAAAAAACCCATGGCCTCCATTGGAGCTCAAATTGTGATATCCTTCCGGCTCTAGAAGCTACTATTCTCTCTAGATAATATATCTCGGTCATCAATGAATGCCAATGAGAGAGGATGGGTACTTTAGCTGTTCGCCATAGGCAAGTTATAACCTTTTTAGCTGCTGCCAGGTACAGGTATAACTTACTTCTACTTGGTGGAACATTTCCATCTTCCCCAATATAAAGCAGAATCATCTGATTGGATAACTGAATTTCTGGTCCCACAATATTCTGTATGCTCTTTTCTGTATCTAACCAGTACTGGGTAACTTTCGGACAGGCACAAAAAATATGTTATATTTGCTATTTTTTCTCCACACTCTCTCCAACAAAGGCCATGCCTCATAGATACAAATTTAGCAATTTTGTCAGGGGTATAAAAATATCTACTACGACATTTCCATATATATTCTGACCAGTATGATGACTGTGATACTCTCATCGAGTGAGGAAGAGGTTCCAACCATTTCTCATAAGCTATCTGAGTCCCTAATTCTCTATTCCATCTCCCCAAGATATCCTCAGTGGCTTCCTTCCAAAAGTCTCTTATTGCTTTATATATTTGTCCAATTAAATGAATTTGTTCCCTGCCTTCTATGGCATCCCTTAAAAGGGACATCAACACAGGTATGAGAGAGGGCAGAGTATTTAATGCTAATTCTTTCTGTATAAATGTCCAAATCTGTAAATATCTATAATGTTGTGTATGGGGGAACTGATAATTTGCCTGTAGTGTGGCAAAAGACAGTACTCCAATTACATCCAGATATTGTTATAACAAAAGCAAACCTTTTTTCTGCCATTCTTGATGGACTCAAACTGCACCCATATGCAAAGATACACTTTCTGTACCGATTAGTTTAAAATAACTAAAAACTTCAGTTAATATAGTAGACACCCTTAGCTCATACCAAGCCCTTAATGTATAAAGGGTTCCAAATGTGAAGTTTTGTAACTGTGGATAAGAATGTTGGGGGGCAAATATAATAGGGATAATGTTTACAAGACCATTTAGTATAAATTCAATAAATTTCCATGGTTTCTGTACCTGAGGGTTCAGCCATGTCATCACCATTTTACATGTTACTGCCTTATGGTAATCTCTAAGGTTTGGAAGATTACAACCCCCCTTTGCCACTGGTAACTGTAACAGAGACCATCTGACCCTTGGCTGCTGCCCAGCCCATACAAACCTCGAAAAAATTCTACCCAGGATACGAAGTAGAATTGTGATGGAATAATCAGTAAAGTCTGGAAATGACATAATATCTTAGGAAACAAGGTCATCCGAATAGCTTGTATTCGAGCTGAAAAAGATAATACCTGGTGTGTCCAATTCCCAACTAAATTCTCTATCTCTGTTGATAGGGGCTGTAAATTAAACAGTTCCAAATGTTCCAGTTTCTGGGGAATATTTACACCCAAATATTTAATCTCATTATTTCTCCGTTTCAGAGGGATCTGGTTCTTCAGAGACTGAGAGGGGGTGGCATTTAAAGATAACAACTCTGTTTTTTGTATATTTATTTTGTATCCGGCTATTTCTGAAAACTTATCTATCACTTGTAGGGTAGCAGGAATGGACTTATTCAGGTTCTAAGTGTGTTACTAATACATCATCTGCATATAATGATATGGTAAATCCCTCCCTCCTAAAGGGACCCGCTGAATATTAGGATGTTGCCTTATGGCTTCAGCCAATGGCTCAATGTATATGGCAAACATGAAGGGGGAAGTGGGCAGCCCTGCCTAGTTCCCCTTCCCAGCTGTAACATAGAAGATAACTGTCCATTCACTTTAACACATGCCTTCGAAGAGGCATACATTCTCTGTATCATGCTAGAGAATTCCCCAGGGAATCCAAACTTGCCTAAAGTTTCCCATAAAAAAGGCCAACTGACGCGATCAAAAGCCTTGTCTGCGTCAAGGCTGAGCAACGCTGCCTGTATCTGTCTCTGATTTAAGTGGTCCAACAAATGGATCATTCTTCGTATATTATCTGTGGTTTCTCTGGCTCGAATGAACCCAGATTGATCTGAATTAATCAAATATGGTAACATTTCCTCTAGTCTATGTGCCCACATGGACATAAATAACTTGTAGTCCATGTTTAATATGGATATTGGCCTATATGAGGTACAGTCATGGCCAAAAATATTGGCGCCCTTGCACTTTTTCAAATAACTTACAATTTCCTCTAAACATAAGTTGAAATTAACAACAGTACAGTATTTGGTCTCCACAATTCTTTATTTCTCTGTTAATATTACAGAACCTTTGTTTTTGATTCAGAATTTAATATATATTTTTAAATCAGAAAATGAAAAGAAATGGCATTGACAAAATTATTGACACCCTATACATAATATTTGGTAGCACAGCCTTTGGTCAAAATAACTGCAATCAACTCTACTGGCAGTTTGGCCCACTCTTCTTGTGCAAACTGCTCCAGTTCTCCCAGATTTGAAGGGTGCCTTCTCCCAACTGCTGTTTTCAGACCTCTCCACAGATTTTCAATGGGATTTAGATCTGGACTCATTGCTGGCCACTTCAGAACAGTCCAGCGCCTTGTCTTGAACCATTCCTGGGTGCTTTTGAAGTGTGTTTGGGGTCACTGTCCTGCTGGAAGACCCATGACCTTCGACGGAGACCCAGCTTTCTGACAATGGGTTCAACATTGCGCTCCAAAATGACCTGGTAATCTCCAGATTTCATGATGCCATGCACACGTTCAAGGCACCCAGTGCCAGAGGCAGCACAGCAACCCCAAAACATCACTGAACCTCCTCCATGTTTGACTGTGGGGAAGGTGTTCTTTTCTTTGAAGGCTTCATTTTGTGTTCTGCAAACATAGAGATGATGTGCTTTACCAAAAAGCTCTAATTTGGTCTCATCTGTCCACAGGACATTCTCACAGAAGGATTTTGGCTTGTTCAGGTGTGTTTCGGCAACCTCCAGTCGGGCTTTCTTATGTCTCTCTCTCTCTCACAGCGTGGGGTCTTCCTGGGACTCCTACCATATAACCCCCTTTCATTGAGTTGGCGACGGATGGTGCGAGTTGAAACTGTCGTACCTTGTGTCTGAAGGTCAGCTTGAATCTGTTTGGCAGTTGATCGAGGTGCTTTCTCCACCATTCAAACAATCCTGCGCTGCAAACTTCGATCAAGTTTTCTCTTGCGGCCATCTCCAGGGAGGTTGGCTACAGTGCCTTGGCCCTTAAACATCCTGATAACATTACATACGGTGGAAACAGGAACATCAAGGTCTCTGGAGATTGATTTGTAGCCTTGAGATTGTCCATGCTTGGCTACAATCTTCTGTCTGACCTCCTCAGACAATTCTCTGGCTGTCTTTCTTTTCTCCATGCTCATTGCGGTACACACAGTGACACAAAACAGGAGAATGAGACCTTTACTCTATTCAAACTGGTTGAATGAGTGATTTTTATATTGCAGGCACCTGCAACTCACCACAGGTGAGTTCAATTCCAAAGTGAAGGAGAATCACCTGCTTGAAATCTAATTATTTCTAACTACTTCTAAAAGGTGCCAATAAATTTGTCCGGGCCATTTAAGGATTTCTGTGTGGAATAAGCTAAGACTTAGTAAATTTTTCTGCTTTTTGTGTTTTATTCCACTGCAAACCAAAGAAATACATATGTAGATACCAAAATATTTTTTAATTTCAACAATTTTCTGGAAGGAATGGTGCATTATTAGAAAAAACTGCAAGGGCGCCAATATTTTTGACAACAACTGTAGTTAAATTTGCTGGTTTGACTACTTTTAAGATAGGTGAAATATTAGTGTAATCCTGTGATTAAAAAGGTGCTTAGTAGTAAAGGAGTCAGTTGTTTACTAAAAGTCTTGTACCACTCGGACGGAAATCCATCTGGGCCAGGGGTTTTTAATGATTTACTTTCTTTTATGGCACGTCTGACTTCCTCTGATCTGATCGGGACTTTTAATCTGGATTCCATTTCCTTAGCTAGCTTTCTTAATGAAAGGGTGTAAAAAAATTCCTCAACTTTGTTAAAATCTGGACCTTGTGGTTCCTCATATGGCTGCCTATAATATTTCTGGACCAGTTGCAGTATCTGCTGTGAGTTAAGAGCTCTTGTTTTTCTCTCCGGATCCACTAAATGTGTTATGATTGTGGCTATCCTATGTCCCCTAAGCCTCCGGGCTAAAGTTCTTGCCCCTTTTGGCCCTCCCTCATACCTATGTGTTTTCAAGTAAAATAGCGCCTGTTGTGTTTTTTCGTCTTAAAGTTTGTGGAGCTCAGCCTTTGTCTGATTAATCTGGGTTTGGGCCTCTGTGGTAATAGGAATAAACTTTGTTTGCATTTCCCTTAGTTTCTCATGTAGTTTACCATATCGTGTTTCCCAATATCTCTTCTTGTATGCTGAATACGCAGTTATCTCCCCCTGATCACAACTTTCACAGTATCCCAAACTATTGCGTTGGATGTCTCCTGGGATGAATTCTCTGCAATAACCTGAGCTATTTTTGAGTTAAAGCTGTCCCTAAAAGCTTTATCCTTAAGAAAAGATGTATTCATGCACCACCCAGTGGATTTCCTTGGTATTTTAAAATCTAACCTCAAAAATACGGGAGAATGATCAGAAATAAATCTAGGTCCTATAGTTAAATCCTGTAAGCAGTCCAAATGTTCTTTTGGAACGAAAAAGTAGTCCAGTCTTGAGTAACAGTTGTGTCTAGGGGAGAAAAACGTATATCCCACAGAAAGAGGATAAAAATGTCTCCATACATCGATTAGACTCAATGCTCCAAGTTGAGAGATAAATAATATTTGAGCTGATGTTAGCCTATATGTGGAAGGTGCAGAGGAGTCCAACCGAGGTGTCAAAGTTAAATTGATATCTCCCCCATAATAAGATATCCGTGCATAGTGTCTAGGAGCTTTGCAAAAAATCTTTTAAAAAGACAAACAGATGTAAGAGGGGGAAAATACACGTTCACTAACGTGACCTTCATCCCATAAAGGGTACCTTTTAAGATTACATACCTTCCCTCTGAATCTACGCACTGTGTTTCTAAATGAAAAGGAGAGGTCCTAGGTATTAAAATGGCTACTCCTCATCATTTCCTTTTAGGAAAGGACAACACATATACCAAAACCTCCCCAAGTTCAATTTTGCATGCTCGGTGTCTGTTAAATGTGTTTCCTGGAGATAATAAAAATCACTGGGGTGTTTCTTGATATATTGGAACAGTCTGGCCCTTTTAATGGGTTGTTAAGCCCATTCATATTACGCAAGAGTGCTTTTACTATCTGAGTAGCCATCTTATTCCCTTATGGAAACATATTCTCTCCTGTTATCCTTAATAATCTAATTCCTGGGGGATCACCATAATGAGGTTCCCCCCAGAGCCATCCTTCTGATCGTCACTTTTTTTGAAACATTTTATGCCTTTCCCATCTAATTTATTCTAAAACATCTCCTGCTGCGATCTTATCAAACCTTTTTAAATCTGAAACAAATTATCAGTATATGTTTGACCTTTGACTTGAAAACTATGTACATACACTGTATTCCAAATAAAACTGACTTCCAAGACAGGAAAGTTTAAAAAAAATACTCCCTAAGTGTGCCTCCTGATAGTCTGAGATAACTGGAGGATATCTGGTAACAACAAATGCCCAGGCCTCCTGGGGATATCCTGCTCCCCAAATGAAAAATAAAGAGAAATATGCAGACAAGCTAAATAAAAAATCCAAATGTTAACTCAAAATACCCTGCCTGTCTGTCTTTGGTTTGAAATGGGCTTCCCTGTAATGTCTGGAGATGCTCCCCCCCCCAACCCCGCAGTTTATCCCTAAAACAAATCAAGCAGAGCACTATAATCTGCTCTTTAAAGTTATATTCATTGTCCCCTTCAAAGCAATCGTCAGGGCCAGTTCAAACAGCTAAACCAAATGTTTTACATGTTTCTTTGTTATAGCAAAATTTTCTGCAGGTAAAATTATTAAGCGTTCCTTTTCTCTGTCCAACCTCGTGAGAGAAAGTCGTCGTCTTATAAAGATCCCAGTTCAGACAACTGAATTCCCAGTCCCTCTCATCAGTCATAAGCTTTCAGGGACCTCTAGCCAGAGGACTATCGAAAATCACAAGCCAAGCGTCAGCTTCTGTCAGTCAGGTTCTTCCTCTTGCCGACTGGTGAAAAGTTGCCAAACGATTAGAAATGTTTCCCCTCTTTGTTACTTCTCTGCCATTTTGTGTGCTGCCCAGATTCACCGTATGCCAGTGCGGTAGGTCAGTTTTCTGTAATCCTAGTATGGATTTTGTTTTTATTTGAATTCCCACTTTAAGGAGAGCCTCTCTGGCCTCCTCCGCAGTATCAAATTCCTTCCTTCCCGATGAAAGTTGCACCACAAGTCTAGCTGGGTACGGTGTTGTGAATCTAATGGCTGCCTCCTTCAAAGCTGGTAAAATGCCCGCATATGCTCTGCGATTAAGCATAGTTTGTGGAGCATAGTCATTATCAACATAGAAACGAGTTTGCCCATAAAAGACCTTGCCCTTTCGCTATGCTGCTGTTAATACTGACTCCTTGACTGCGTAGCTAAGAAAGTGCATAATAATAGACCGAGGCCTAGCATTCAGATCTGTAGGCCATGGGCCCAGTGCACAGTGAACTCTCTCTAAAGTTAATTGAATATCTGAGGGCAATTCAAGAGCTGTTTTGAGCAAAGCAATAGTAAACTCAGTAATGTCCTGACCTTCTGAGCCTTCAGGGATGCAGTATAATCTTAGGTTCTTTCTGTGAGCTCTGTGTTCCATATCTTCTTGTTTTTCTTGCAATTGTACACATTGATCTTGTAAGAGTTGAATTGTATTCTCCATGTCATCTACTCTGTTCTCCACTGCTGTTATCTGTCTCTCCGATGCATCAGCTCGTTACTCCAGGCTCACTACATCTCTGCGAAGCTCTCCGTAAAGATCTTTAATTTCTGCACAAAATGATAATAGCTCCTTGTATACGGTATCTAACTTTATGCGTTTGTTTCTTGCTTTATTATTTGGTGTGGTCGTTTGGTCCTGCCGTTCTGCTGGCGCTTGAGAGTGTTCCAAGTCGGAGGGCTCCTGGCCCGACATTGCTGCTTGATTTAATTCTGCTCACTGCTTCCCATAGTTGTTCAATTTCTTATATTTTTCTTCTTTGCAATGCTCCTTACGTATGTCCCGATATTTAGTTCTTGTTTATTTTAAATTGCTTGTCACTGAAAGTGTCAAATTGGGAAGATTAGCGAGGTGTGTAGCGGAGCTCTGCTTTTACACCGCCATGCTGCTTGGAAGCCCGACCGGAAGTCTGTCCCATGCATTCTTGAATTCTCCCACAGTTTTAGACCCCACATCCTCCTCAGGAAGGCTGTTCCATGCATCCACCACCCTCTCTGTGAAAAAATACTTCTTCACATTACCCTTGAGCCGTCCCCCCTCTATCTTCAAATTGTGTCCCCTTGTTCTTGCACATCTCATTTTCTGAAAGATGATACCCTCTTGGACTTTGTTGATTCCATTGAGGTACTTAAAAGTTTCTATCATGTCCCTCCTCTCCCTCTTTTCCTCAAGGGTATACACAATAAGCTCCTTTAGTCTCTCCTCGTATGGCTTCTCTTGCAGACCCTGCACCATTTTAGTTGCCCTCCTCTGGACTTTCTTCATCCTGTCTATGTCCTTGCGGAGATGGGGTCTCCAGAACTGGACGCAGTACTCCAGATGGGGTCTCACCAACTGTCTGTACAGAGGGATAACAACTTCCTGTTTTCTGCTAGTGATGCCTCTCCTGTGCATCCCACCCCAGCCCTCCCTACTGCCTTCTCACATTGCTTGCCAACCTTAAGGTCATCTGATATGATTACCTCAGGTCCCTTTCCATTTTTGTTGTTGTTACTATCTCCCCCCACTGTGTACTCTTCCCTGGGTTTTGTTTCCCAGGTGCATTATTTTGCACTTCTTTGCATTGAATCTTACCTGCCATACTTCTGACCATTCCTCCAACCTTGCTGAGTCCCTTCTCATCCTTTCCACACCTCCTTGTGTATCAACCCTGTTGCAGATCTTTGTGTCATCTGCAAAGAGGCATACTTTTCCTTCCAGTCCCTCTGCAAGTCACTTATAAAGGCATTAAAAAGGACTGGACCCAGTACTGAACCCTGTGGTACCCCACTAGTAACCTCCCTTTCTTTACAGTGGACTCCATTTACAGTTACCTTCTGTGTCCTGTAGTCCAGCCAATGATTTACTCAGGCTACCACCCTGGGACCCACTCCCAGGCTGGTTAATTTGATTATTAATCTTTTGTGTGGGACTGTGTCAAATGCCTTGCTAAAGTCTAGGTAGGCAATGTTGTCCACAGGCCATCCCTGGTCTACTACTTTGGTCACCCAGTCAAAGAAATCAATTAGATTCATCTGACATGACCTTCCTGCTGTGAACCCATGCTGCCTTGGGTCCTGTGCCTGACTGGCCTCTAGGTACTCAACAATTCTTTCCTTCAGAAGTGATTCCATCACTTTCCCTACCACAGAGGTCAAACTGACAGGTCTGAAGTTTTCTGCCTCTGTCTTGCTCCCGCTTTTGTGAAGGGGAATCACATCTGCCTTCCTCCAGTCCTCAGGTACCACACCATCCTCCCATGATTTGTTAAAAAGGGTAGTCAGTGGTGTCACTAGTTCTCCCCTTAATTATTTTAGAATTCTGGTGTGAATTCCATCAGGCCCCATTGCTTTGTCCACCTTCAGTTTTAGGAGTTCTTTCAGAACCCTTTCTTCTGTGAAAGGACTGAGATCGACCCCCCTATCCAGAGTGCTTCTTTTAATTGGATTAGGCACCTCCCCCATCATGAATAGATACTGTACATAAAAAAGGTTAAAAAATATAATAACAACAGAAAATCAACAAAATGGTTTACAAAAAATATTCAAAAGACAATAAAAAAAGAAAAATAAGGCTTATGGATTACATAAAGTACATAATACAGAAGCAACATGGAGTGTTTTTAAAAACATACAAAGAAAATGTAAAAACCAAATAAATTAAGCAAAGAAAAATGTTGAATTTAAATTGGCAAAACAGGCAAAAAAAATCTAATAGCAAACAATCTGACGGTTATATTAACTCAATGAAAAAAAATTAAACGAAGAATTAACATCAATTATAAAGGATGGGAAAAATGTCACTGATCCAGTAGACATAGCCGATACATTTAATGAGTATTTTTTTTCAGCATATAATAAATCAATAAAACAGCCCTATGTAAACACAACAGTAGTTTGGGAAAGAGAGAGACTTATGAAGTGACAACAGAAGAAATAACAGAGTTAATCATAAAATTAAAATATCATATCTCACCAGGACCTGACAACATAACAACTGAAATGCTAAAAATCATGAAAAATCATATATGTGTCCCATTGAAAATATTATATGAAAAGTCACTAAATACAGAACAAATTCCTACAGATTGGAAACTCTCTAATATCATCCCCATCTAAAAAAACAAAAAAAAAAAGCCAAAAACGTGTACATCCAACTACAGACCCATCAGTTTAACTTCTGTTGTAGGTAAAATGTTTGAAACTATAATTAAGAATAAAATTCTGGATAAACTTAATAACACAGATGCATTTGATCCTAATCGGCATGGTTTTAAAAGGGTCATTTTGCATTACACATTTAGTTAGTTTTTACGAAAACATAAGTGAAAAACTGGACAATAAAATATCTATGGACATAATGATGTTTGATTTTAGTAAAACCTTCTATATGGTCCCCCACTGGGCAATAACTGAAAAGTTACTTAAATATGGAAAAGACAAGGGCATTATTGTCTGGATAAATAATTGGCTGCCAAATAGAAAACAAAGAGCATTAGTTAGGGGTCACCTGTCCAGACAGGGTGAGGTGTCAAGTGGAGTACCCAAGGGATCAGTGCTGGGTCTAATAACATCACTGTGGCTGGGTAATGTGGGTAGGGTAACTGAGAGACACAATCCAATATGATTTAAAAAGCACTTTCTTCTCGTGTGATTTTTATTGTCCAAAGGACTATTTTTTTGAAGTAAAACTCAAAATAAATCAAACCATAAAATAAACAAATCTTAAACTTCAGACTGTTAGAAAATAACAAAAATAAATAGCTCTCCTCGAGCTCCAGAACTACTCTACCTTAGTAGTTCTGCCACAGAGTAGTTAACTTTAGGAAACAATATAACTACGATTTTCGGTGCTCTACTAGACACCCATACAGGACACTCTCCTGGGCTGATCTGCCTAAACTGAGCAACAAGTCAGGTTTTATACAATTCCTTGCAGCATCATCAGGTCAGCTGATCCGCCCCTTTTCTAATCAACAGTCATTCCTACTCTAATACAGACATTTTGGTAGATCAGTATGACTGCATATATAGACCCGAGATACCAAACAATAATAAATCATTCCTTTATTCCAAATAAACACTGTAGAAGAAGGTATTCACTAAAACACCTTAATTATCTCTTAGGCATGAAACTCCGCCCCTTTTCTAGTTGACTGACAGCTGGGGAGTTTCTATAAAATAGCCTCCTCATGGGGCTGCTGGCTCCTAAGAGTCCATTTTACAGGACAACTGTGTTTAGGTAAGAGCTTATTCTTTTATAAGACTAAAGGAAAAAACAACCGTACTCCCTAGGTTTACTCTGCAAGGGTTTTATTCTTAATTCATAAGTCCTTTTTAAAATCGCTATACAGAACAGCAGTAAGCGGCTGAAAAACCTGACGGCTGAAATTTCTAGCCGTCGGGGAATATTTCCTTTCAAGGCATTTATTTGTTTTAACCATCTGAGCCTTTATGTTGTTTACAGTGCCATAATTTAAACATACTAGAAAGGTTGCAGTCCTTTTCGGAGGGGTTTCTTATCTGGCTTAAGTGTTTAACAACCAGAGGGTGCTAGTCAGTGAAAGTGACAACTTTCACTTTCCCGGCTAGCTGCGCCTCGTGGTACACCCCTCAAGTGCACAGTCCTGCTCTGTTTTAATCATACTGCTAGACAGCATCTCCTGTTTCTGTAAACCCTACAAATGAAACGAGCGACTGCAGGAAAATAACTTTGATGAAGCTGAGGACAAATTCTTACAGTAGGCAGTTGCTCTGTATTTTTTCATTATACGCTAGTGCTAGCGAGCACTTCGGGGCATATTGTAAATTATAGCTTGCACAGCAGAGCAACAATACATTGGCCTGTCTCTTCTCATGCCAGCATACTACATGTTTTCTGCACAGGGAAACTATGCCATTAAAATAATAGGCAAAAGGCAGGGGATAGAAAGGAATTTAAAGTGGGAACAGCACAAGAGAGTCAAAGATACTATCATGGGAGGCCTGACCATGATAACAGAATATGATATAAAAAGAAGTACAGAAAATAGAGTGTGCTACTGCAGCAGACTTAAGAAGGGTAAAAGTAGATGCCTTTCATAGCCTGATCGGGGTGGGGTGGGGGGTTCAATCTATCACAATCATCAAATATGCAGATGACACTAAACTCAGCAGCCCATGTGAAACAGTACAAGAGATGTCATCATTACAAAATGATATAACCGCCATCGCCACATGGACAGCACAATGGGGGATGCAATTAAATATCGAAAAATGTTGTGTAATAACATGGGAAAAAAGAATCAAAAACGCAAGTATATATTAAACAACAAAAATATACAGAACAAACTATCTGAGAAGGATTTGGTCATATTAATAGATGAAAAGCTTGAGTTTAAACAACAGTGTACAAATACTATCTCAAAAGCAAATAGAACTATTAGAGCAATAAATAAAAACATAAAAAAAGGTCTAATACCGTACTTCTCCTACTATATCTTTCATATGTTAGGCCACACCTGGACTACAGAAGCCAGTTTTGGAACCCTTATAAGAAAGGAGATATAAACAGAATTGAGAAAGTCCAACACCGGTTTACTAAATCTATTAAAAATCTGAAAGAAAAAAACGTATGAAGAACGGCTAAACTCTAGGCCTTCACAGCTTAGAACTGTGTACAAAGTGGTGAGATATGTTATTTTATTTTGACCTAATGAATGACCCCGAGTTAATGACAGAATTAAATATACAGTATAAACCTGACAGATTTGAAGTAAGAGGTCACCCATTACAGGTCAAATCTGAAAAGTATAAATCAAATAAAAGAAAACACTTTTACACAACCAGAGCAGCTAACCTATGGAATAGATTACATGAAAGATCATGTGCAACGGTTTTTACATATTTTTAAGAAAAGCTTGAAAAGCTGAAATTCAAGTCCCTGTGTCATGATTAGTGTTTCCTGAAAAGTTCACGCTGTTTGGTTTTGTGGTTTTCTTTAAATCAGCATTTGTTAACTTGCACTACAGTGACTGAAAACAGAGGATTTTTTTCAGTCCTCTCAGCCAAGCTTAGAGAGCGATGACATCATTTTGGAGTAGATTACTGTTTCTGATTCCCAATCAGAGCAGCACTCTGTAGAGTTAATGGTTTGCTGAACTCTCTAGGTTTCTTAAAAACCCAGTGAAACCCCTAGGTGGTGCTATCCCAAGGGCTACTACCCCTACCTGCTTGGCTAGTAGCAGGTTAAGGAGCCTGAGTTCGGAAATGGGTGCCTCCACCTGGAGGTCAGGGTTGGTAGTGGTCAAGCTAACCTGAGCACAGCCCTCCGGGACACACTAACCCCCCTCTTTGCTTACTAGTGGCCGGAACAATACATAATAATCACTTTCACAATACCCCTGCTACACCACACAAGTACCCACACTGTTTGCACTTACCACCAGGGCTTTCCTCTGGCCCGGCCCTGGGGACCCCCTGTAAAACAAATCAAATCAAATCAAACTTTATTTATAAAAGGTGCCTTTGCAAAACCAAGGCACCTGTACATAACATAATAAAATCAATAAATAATTAAAACAATATTAAAATTAATCCAAGGCAGCTACATTTAAAAATCATTGTATGCAAGGCTAAAAATATGTGTTTTTAATGCCCTCTTAAAGCTTTGGACAGTCGGGCAATCCCGCACCTGACGAGGTAGAGAATTTCACAGGGTTGGGACCATAAAACTAAAAGATCTGGCCCCAGAGGTCTTTAAGCGAACCCTGGGAATCTCTAGCAATCCCTCGTTAGTGGATCGGAGAGAGCGGAAGGGACAGTAAGGACAAAGGAGATCGTTCAGGTAGCCAGGTCCCTGATTGTGAAGGGCCTTATAGGTCAGCAAACCGAACTTGAAGGTGATTCGCCAGCATATTGACAGCCAGTGCAGTCCATGGAGCACAGGCATTATATGACTGGACCTAGAGGAACCAGTCAATAGCCTGGCTGCCACATTCTGCATCACCTGCTGCTGCAAGCGCCGAAAATCAACCCCCGGTAGCCCAAGATAAAGGGCGTTGCAGTAGTCAAGGCAAGAGGTAATGAAGGCATGGACCAAAGTAGGAAGATCGTCAGGAGGAACCAGGTGCTTCACCTGGGCGATGTTCCTCAGATGGTAAAAAGAGGCTTTGACAACTGCCGACACCTGAGATCTAAGTGTCAAACAGTCATCAAACACAATGCCCAGGTTCCGCACCCAGTCTGAGGTAGTTAGCTGAACACCCCCAAGCCATAAACCCGAGGGTGATCCTGCCAACAAACCTGCCTCCCGGCGACCTAGGTCCAGAACCAACACCTCAGTTTTCTCTGGATTCAACCACAGCCAACTCACATTCATCCAGTCCTGGATTTCAGCCAGACAGTTAAGGACCGAAAAGGCAGCATCTTGGCTGGGCACAGAGGACATGTACAGTTGAGTATCATCTGCATAGCAGTAAAAACTCAAACCATACCACCTAATAATCGCTCCTAACGGCAGCATGTACACCGCAAACAACATGGGTGCCAAAACTGAGCCCTGCGGCACCCCACAGGATAGGGGGAATGATGCAGAGGAAAAAATCCCAGACACCACCCTCTGAGTCCTACCCTTGAGGAAAGATCGAAACCAACTGAGGACTGTACCAGACAGCCCACAGATAAACCGCAAGCGCTCCAATAGCACACCATGGTCCACGGTGTCAAATGCTGCAGAGAGATCAAGAAGGACCAAGATGGAATGAATCCTTTGATCTCTTGATATTAGGAGGTCATTTAGTACCCGGACAAGAGCTGTCTCAGTACTGTGTCTCTTCCTAAATCTGGACTGGAGAGAATCATAGACATTGTGGCTGGTCAAATGATCATCCAGCTGCGAAGCGACCACCTTCTCAATAACCTTACCCACAAAAGGCAGGTTAGAGACAGGTCTGTAGTTAGCCAGACAATCCGGGTCTAAGGAGGATTTCTTAAGAAGGGGCTGAACCACAGCCTCCTTCAGAGGATTTGAAAAAAACAAGGTTATACACAGCAAATAACACCAGTACAGTACTCCTGCACAAACTGGAACCACAGTCAGGGTAAATGCAAAAAAAGAGTTAGATCAGATTTATTTAAGGGGCTTGAACAAGGGAGGGACGTAATCAGGTTAATTTGCTTAAAGGCTCTATCAATCAAACAGTTATGCATGCACTTTAGGGTCCATAAACAGTCACACACTCTGGGTACCCAGATGGAGAATGGTGGGCTAGCCAGGAATGTTGCAGCTGGTTGGGGCCCTGCGATGGAAGAAAACAACATGCACAACACACACTATTTGTAATCTGGAGCCGGAGGGCTCAGTTTGTGAAAAGAAAACAATGAGACAATGAGATGACACACTTTTAGATTAGGCTGTTGTTGCAGGGAGCTACCCTGATGATTACTCACTATACCCAAGACTGGACACAGGCTGGACAAAAATCGAGACAGCAGGTGGTTAATCTGGAGTGCCAGGAGAAGCAGGGCCCACACGAATCGTCGAGGCGTCGTTCCTGTTTAAGTGTGGAGCACAGGGCTAATTCCCAGACAGGTCTCTCGTCGATGGCTTTCTCTGTGCAGTGGGGAGTCTGGCTGGGCCAGTGTGGCGAGGCCCAGGCCAAATGGAGACAAATTCGGATATAGTCTGTTTTGGGCTGGATACAGCTTCCAGCAAGCAGAACACAGTTCACACAGTGGGGGACCAAATCACGACCCACTTTCCATATATAGCACATTTACATGTAAGGAAATTCTACTGTACCAGGCAAACCACTCTCTGGTCATGATCGCAATGTCTCTGCACAAACCGAGGATTCGAAAGCAGCTGGAAATCCTGACAGGCCGATCGCATTCAGCAAAATCTTCGATCTTCTTCAGGTAAGAGCTTGGTAAAAAAAATCAGTAGCTTACTTCGTTCTCATAAACTTGGATTTAGTCCAAAATAATTCTCTTCTCTCCCTCTCAGGGGCAGCAGGCAGACATGTAGACATAAGGGGTGCTAGCTGCACATTCGAGCAGACTTGATAGACCTCTAGGCCTTTATCTGCTGGCAAATTTCATATGTTCGTATGCAGGCCAAAACTTAGCCATTTCACAGTTCTCCCGTACAAAACTACTGCCAAAATCATTTGAGCTGTTCTCATTTCATGTCCCAGCTCAGAACTGACTGAAACATCAGGCAGCTTGGGGATTTCCCTCAGATCCAAAAGATTTGGTTGGCTGATCTGTCAGTCACAACAAAGGCTCCCCCTTCAGGTGCAAAAAGGCGCCAAAAGCCCAAAACTACAATTCCTACAGATTTTGACTCCAGACAGCTCTTGTAGTCCAGCTTCATTTTAAGTCCCACCAGACTGATTGGTCCAATTCGGCAGTTCAATGCCAAAATGATGGGGATAAACAAAACAGTCCTTGCTGCAAAGAAGGCAGGTTAGACAAACTACATTATTATTACTACTCTAATGAATGATCAGCAAACAGTTACATCTATTAACAGGGCTCCCTCAGCACAATTAGCGATGGCAGAAATGGAGTGATTACCTGGCAGCCCGGGTGGGACTCGAGCATGACAACACTCAGCCCCCTCCCAGATTAATTATTACTGCAATCTAGGCAGCTCTTAAAGTGACAGTACCTAGAGGCTACACAGGCACTCTTTGGCACTAACAATTAACTGCTAAATGCAGGACACCAATCTGGCAGTGAGCATTTAGGCAAGCTCATGGAAGGCTTTTTGGGAACCCCCATTTGTAGGGGGTTACACCCTTCCCTGCTGGGAAAACTTGGCATCCGTGTCAAGTCTGTACCATCATAACTTTGAAAATGCAACATATACAAGACATTTATACCATTAGCATGCTATACAAGCACTATCTGATTCATCAATTGGCATAACTTGTCACTTTACTATACATTTCAATGTACTCCACTATATCATTTCCATTATAACAATACACTATGCATATTTCACACAGGTAAACTGAACATTACTATACAGAATCATGTAATAACTTCTTGTACTCTAAACAATGCAAGAGGGGTCCCTTCCCTATCAGCTAACTTGGGGCTGGATGGGGCAGGGGCACCATGGTGAGAGGGCAGAACAAGTAACCTGGAATGGGCCTTCAAGCTCAATTTGGGCAGTGAGCTCTGAAAGACAAACACCTTTGTGGACTACACTGAGAGGCAAATCCACTGGCCTACCGGGGAAATCGTAACTGAAGCGCACCACTGGCTTGACAGCTCAGCCAGTCTTTCTGGGGTGAACAATCACAGTCTCTGTACTTTCAGCAATGGTCTTGGAGCTGAGGGGTGCCTTTGCATGAAGGGGAATGTCCAAGCTGGGAGCACTGTCAGCTCCTTGTTCTGTAGGCTCTGGTTCCTCAACACTTGGCTCATTTTGTGAATGTTCAGGCACAATCAAACTTTGAGGCACTGAAAGGGGTCTGTCAATACTCTCATACTGTTCCTCAGGTTCTGGTGTGTCACCATAGAGACTCAAACCATCGGCCCCTTCTTCGGGCAATTCACACTGATCCACAACACACAGTGAGTCCACGTCCTCAGACGTAAGGCTTGGCACTTCACTTTCAGGGAGCACTGGCTCCAAGGACAAAGCTGGGGGTGGTTAGACAGTCTAGAAGGCCCAGCTTCATCCCCACAACTAGTTATAGGATTTCCTCGAAACAGCTAACTCAGTTCATAAGACGGCTAATAGGCATAGTCGCACTCACTTTCTTCAGAAGTGGACTGACAGTCACTATCATTATGGGCCTGCTGCGGAGGAAACCTTAAATCTGTGACCACTGGGGTAGGTTGACTCTGTCTCTTTCTTGTAGCAGCACGAGTCACCGGCCCAGGGAGCTAAATTTCTGGAGGTTCAGCCTCAATCATGACTTGGCCGAAAGGAAGCAAGTGGTTACGGTGCATGGTCTTGACAGCTTTGGAGTTGTTCTCTGGGCACACATTGTACACAGGTAAATCATCCAACTTTCCAACTACTAAATGGGGAAGATGGTGCCACTGATCAGCAATTTTGTGTTTACCATGCAGTCCCAAATTGCGTAACAACACACGGTCTCCAGGTCGAAGCTCTTGAGCCTTTACTTTTTTACCATGCCTCTCTTTGTTGGCTAGATTTCTCTTGGCGGCCATTGTCTGGGCCAGTTGATCGGCATAGTTCAATTGAGCTTTCAGTTTTTGTACATATTGCAAGTAGTTTTTGGCTCAGACCCCATCTGGAGAGAGACCCCAAAACAGACATCAACTGTCAGCCAGGCTTCTCTGTCCCGAACATGAGGCAGCAGGGGGAGAACCCAGTAGCATTTTTTTCATGCAATTATATGAGTGTACCAAGGTGCTAATCTGCTGGCTCCATTTATGCTTGTCTTTTGGGTGGAGGATGCCCAGCATGCCTAGAAGGGTGCGGTTAAAACATTCTGGTTGAGGGTCTCCCTGCAGGTGATGGGGGTGGTTCTTGACTTTCGCACCCCCCATAGAGACAGCATTTCTTTGATTAGTTGACTCTCAAAGTCTCTGCCCTGGTCAGAGTGGATCCGCTGGGAGGAGCACCATAGTGGATGAAGAAATTTTCCACTAGCACCTTGGCCATGGTAGATGCCTTTTGATCTTCGGTGAGAAAAGTTTGTGCATACCGCATGAAATGATCTGTAACCACCAACACATTGCCAATGTTCTGCTGATCAGGTTCTAAACACAAGAAATCTATGCAGGCTAGTTCCATGGGTGTACTGGTAGTAATATTAACAAGAGGGGGGGCAGCCCTCTGAGGCAGGGCTTTTCATTGCAGGCAGTGACTACAAGTCTCTACATGGTGCTCAGCATCGGCCCCCATTTTGGGCCAGTAGAAGCGAGATTGTACCAGGTCAAGGGTTCTGTCAATACCGAGGTGTACCATGTGATTGAGGAGGGACCTCAGTACCAAATCTTTAAAGGCCATGGGCAGGACCAATTGTTGCTTGTCTACTTTGCAACTATGATCTACTGTCTCTCTATACAACAACTGATTGAGCAACTTCAATCTGGGGCCTTTGTTAAACAAAGCAGTTTGCAAGTCAGTGGAACATAACTTAGACACATCTTTCCCCACACGCAGGGCATCGAGGGCTGGCTGAATCACAGGATCTTGGGATTGAGCCCACTGAATGCTGCCATTGTCAAATTGAGGTAGTGCACTAATATCTAGAGCAGAGAAGTGGCAATAAGCAGCTGGTATGCAGGTGTCAGAAGGGCCCAAGCAATCTACTAAACAGTTCACTGTGTCCGCAGACATCTGTTCATCTCTATCAAACTTTTGGCACAATGCTCGAATGTCAGGTTCAGACAGCCTGACACAATCACTCTTGGAAGTGGGCCTTCATGTTAGGGCATCAGCATTAATATGGTTCAGGCCCGGTCTGTATTCGACAGCATAATCATAGGTTGATAATGCAGAAAGCCACTGGTGCCCAGTGGCGTCTAACTTAGCTGAAGTCTGTACATAGATCAACGGGTTATCAGTCTTCACCAATATCTTTGCCCCATAGAGGTATTCATGAAACTGGTCAGCTATGGCCCATTTTAGCACAAGGAACTCCAACTTATGCACAGGGTAGTTTCATTCGGACGGGGTCAAGCTCCTACTCGCGAAAGCTACGGGTCTCAGGCCATCATCATGGTCTTGATACAGCATCGCTCCTAGACCTTGCAGACTAACGTCTGTATGCAGCACACAGGGTTTGGCGGGGTCAGCATAGGTGAGGATGGGCGCGTGGGTGAGCTGGTATATGATCTCATGGAAGGCTGCTTCACAGTGAGGCATCCAGCGGGGCCCAAAGAGTTCACGTGGGCAGAAGTATACTTTTTCTGGTTCTTTAATGGCCTCTTTTTTGTATTTATGATTGGTAGAAGTGTAACCCTGGGTGAGGTTCAAGAGTAGGTGAATCACCTTGTAATAGTCTTTTATGAACCTGTGGTAGTAGCCATAGAACCCCAGAAAACGTTGTAGTTCTTTCAGATTATGGGGTTGGGGCCAAGTAGTCAGTGCTTCAACCTTACTGGGATCAGTCTCTATCCCTTTTGTAGATACTATGTGCCCCACATACTTCACAGAGGTTTGGAAAAACTGGCACTTGTCAATGGACAGCTTGAGGCCGAAGTCTTCCAGTCGGTCTAGGACTTTAAACAGTCAGTTCTCATGCTGCTCTAAGGTGCTTCCAAACACAATGACATCGTCCAAGTACACCAGGCATTCCAGCAAATTCATATCTCCCACTGCACGTTCCATCAGTCCCTGAAAGGTGGCCGGGGCACCCGATATCCCCTGTGGCATCCTCAGAAACTCGTAGAACCCCAATGGACAGATGAAGGCTGTTTTTCACAGTCTTCTGGGGCCATCGGGATCTGGTAGTATCCGCTGCGAAGATCCAACACCGAGAACCATTTGCTTTCATTCAAGCAGTCCAGGGCATCTTGTATACGAGGCATTGTGTATTGGTCTGGGATGGTCCACCGGTTCAGGGTTCAATAATCAACACACATCCTCACATACCCATTCTTCTTATGCACAACTACAATGGGAGAGGCGTATGGGCTCCTGGATTCTTGTATCACGCCAGCAGCAAGTATTTCCTGCAGGTGTCTTCTCACATCATCTATGTCTGCTGGGACTAGGCGTCGGGACCTCTCTCGAAATGGCCATTCATCGTGCAGGCATATGTGATGCTCCACACCCTGGACACATCCCACATCCCATTCCTTCAATGAAAACACTTGGTCTCTCTGGGCAGGTCTCTTGCTAATTCTAGCCTTCCATTCAGCTGGCAACGGGGAGTCACCAAAGTCAAACAAGTCTGTGGTCACTCTCTCCTCACCAGGGTGCTTGTTGCTGGGCAATACTGCAGTGTCTGCGCAGTGTACCGTAGCTAGGGTGCACTCTCTGTTCACCCGGATCTCCCTATCTGACACATTGTGAATCTGGACCATCACTCATCATGCACAGGCATGGGCATGAACAGGCAAGATGCTGGACCTGACCAATAATCCTTCTGGCAATTTTTCAACGCCGGGTGCATCCAACATCAGTATTTTGTTCTTGACATCTTCCTGGAGGCGGACCTCCCCTTGAATGGTATACTGGGCGTTAGGGGCCAGTACCATTGAATCGGGATCCTTCTTCCACACAGTCTCCACCGGTTCATCCTGGTCTACTTCCTCGTATTTCTGCTGCAAATCATAGGCCCTCTTGATCAGAGCTGGAATTCTCAGGGCCCTCCCAGTCCGTCACCCTTGTTTCTCGTGACAGAGTTGCGCCAGTCTCCAAAACATATGGGCGTTTGTCCCAATTAACAGGGGAACCCCATCATACAATCCGGTGGGGGGACACACTAGGGTCAGTGTCTCTACTTGCTCCTCTATGTCAGTGACAGCTGCGGGAAAAGACAACCAGAGGCAGGCATATCCTAGATATGGATAAGACTTGTCGCTCAGCCCCCACACATGTAGGCCTTCCAGGGACTGTAAGGGCACATCTGTTAAGTGTTTGTCATACCAGTCCTGAAACACAACGGTCACTTGCAACCCACTGTCAAGCACAGCCCAAGTAGGAATATCATTCACAGCCACATTAGTCTCCATTGAAGGGCCCACTATCTTGCACCAGTCTGGAGGGACAACAGCAGGGGCCTGGACAGACGATTTAGCCACAGAGGGGTTTGAGTTAGGATGGTCGAAGCGTTTACTGTGGTCGTTTCGTGCACCCCTTGACCACTGACTTGTTTTCCCAAGCTCTCCTTGAAGCTGGTTCACCACTTTCTCTAAGTCCTTCTGAGACTGGCATTCCCTCTTCATATGGCCATCCTTGCCACAGTTGTGACAAATGACATGCTCTCAGGGCATCCTTGGGGAAAACATAGCAGGGGATGCGGCAGCATCGACGGGAGATTGTGATCTGACTTCTTCGGGTAGTGTTCCATGTCTCAAAAGTTCCTTTAGGGTGGCAGTCCATTCCTTGAGCTCAGCCGAAAAGCCACCCTCAGTAGCGGATGCCTAAGGATGCACCTCCACCCCCATGGCAGTCACATCCTGACAGGGGACAGGGACTTTGTCAACAGCGGATACCTCAGTGAGAACATCTAGTTGTACCTTTCTGACTTCCTTCAGCAACTCCTCTCCCCACGGTTTAGCCCACGGCGGGACACCCTTAGTGGTCTCCATTTCGGAAGGGCCTTCCGGTGCCATTATCACTTGAGCTGCACTCACCCCATAATAACAATCTCCCTCTTCCCCTTCAACCTCCCGGAGTTCTTTTATCAAATCAGAGTAGTCAGGTGGGTTACCTCTCTTATCATGGAGCCTTAACTGGAGGATCTGCAATTTAGAATGCTTTGCATGTTGCAGTGTGTGCCCCAATTTCACACAGTTCAAGTCACTGACGGCTACCCCACCTTTCCAGTAAGCTTTCTGCAAAGCTCTTTCTAGACGAGTAACACATGCAGACAAACTTTCCCCTTTCCATTGTTTGGTACCTCAGAATTGCCACATCAAATTCTCCCTTGACTCAATGCTCCCAAAACTGCCTTTGAGTGCAGATACTGTAGGTACTTCTGAGCAGATGCATCAGGGTTTGTGGACCTTAAAAATTAAATGGCTTAGAGGGTGGGACCCCTCAAACTTTCTATGATTCTTTTCTGCTTCTCAGCCTCTGCACACTGCCACTCGGGTACCAAGGAGGCAACATAGTCTATCCAGGTCTCCCAGTCATCCTCCCAGGGGTGGGGAGGGTGCCCAAGAAGATTCTCAGCCTTCGGTAGGAGTCATAACTGATGGCAGGTACAGATATAGGGTCCGGCATTGGCATGGGCACAGAAGGCGTGGCAGTAACTGGTGCTGGAGTGGAGGGGTGTTGGGGAAGGAACACCCCCAGGTGGCAGGAATAGTTTCTTAAAGTTCTCTATGGTTTTCACTTCCTCCAGCAACAACTTAGCAAATTTCTCCTCAAACGTCTCAGATAATGGTGGGTGCTCATCCTCCCCCAGGTCTTTACTGTCTTTTGTTATCACTCTCCACGCAACTGGAACCCCTTCTGGGGCAATAGTCTGTGGCACTTTACAGCTGTCCATGAGGTCACTACATTCTACTAAGGCTATGAAAGTTTGGGTGATCAAATCAGCCTGTCAACCCACCAGCACAGGGTTTTTTTTAAACATTCAACTTTGGAGAGTGCTCCCTCTACAGTGTCCTTACTGGTACCCAGGGGAATATCCAGTATAAGCAGAGCATTTTGGGGGTCAATCTCCTGCCCAGTAAACCACCCCACCAACTGGTGTACAACCATTTCTACTGGGGTAGCCATTAACCTTTAACAATAATCCTCAATTTTTGGCCACTAGAAGCCACAAAATCCCAGCGGTGCTTCCAAGATGTAACCCCTAGGTGGCGCTATCCCAAGGGCTACTACCCCTGCCTACTTGGCTAGTAGCAGGTTAAGGGGCCCGAGTTCTGAAATGGATGCCTCCACCTGGAGGTCAGGGTTGGTAGTGGTCAAGCTAACCTGGGCACAGCCCTCCGGGACACTGTAACCCCCCCCTCTTTCCTTACTAGTGGCAGGAACAATACACAATAATCAATTTCACCATATCCCTGATACACCACACCAGTACCCACACTGTTTGCACTTACCTCCAGGGCTTTCCTCTGGCCCGGCCCTGGGGACCCCCTGTAAAACAAGGTTATACACAGCAAATAACACCAGTACAGTACTCCTGCACAAACTGGAACCACAGTCAAGGTAAATGCAAAAAAGAGTTAGATCGGATTTATTTAAGGGGCTTGAACAAGGGAGGAGCGTAATCAGGTTAATTTGCTTAAAGGCTCTATAAATCAAACAGTTATGCATGCACTTTAGGGTCCATAAACAGTCACACACTCTGGGTACCCAGATGGAGAATGGTGGGCTAGCCAGGAACGTTGCAGCTGGTTGGGGCCCTGTGATGGAAGAAAACAACATGCACAACACACACTATTTATAATCCGGAGCTGGAAGGCTCAGTTTGTGAAAGGAAAACAACAAGAATCAGATGAGACACTTTTAGATTAGGCTGTTGTTGCTGGGAACTACCCCAATGATTACTCATGATACCCAAGAATGAACACAGGCTGGATGAAAATCAAGACAGCATGTGGTTAATCTGGAGTGCCAGGAGAAGCAGGGCCCACACAAATCGCTGCGGCGTCGTTCCTATTCAAGCGTGGAGCAGGGGGCTGATCCCCAGGCAGGTGTCTCGTTGATGGCTTTCTCTATGCAGCAGGTAGTCTGGCTGGACCAGTGTGGCAAGGCACAGGCCAAATGGAAACAAAGTCGGATACAGTCCGTTTTGGGCTGGATACAGCTTCCAGCAAGCAGAACACAGTTCACACAGTGAGGGACCACATCATGACCCACTTTCCATATACAGCACATTTACATGTAAGGAAATTCTTCTGTACCAGGCAAACCGCTCTGTGGTCACGATCGCAAAATCTCTGCACAAACCGGGGATTCAAAAGCAGCCGGAAATCCTGACAGGCCAATCGCATTCAGCAAAATCTTCGGTCTTCTTCAGGTATGAGCTTGGTAAAAAAAATCAGTGGCTTACTTCGTTCTCACAAACTTGGATTTAGTCCAAAATAATTCTCTTCTCTTCTCTCCCTCTCAGGGGCAGCAGGCAGACATGCAGGCCAAAAACTCAGCCCTTTCACAGTTCTCCCATACAAAACTACTGCCCAAATCATTTGAGCTGTTCTCATTTCACTTCCCAGCTCAGAACTGGCTGAAACAGCAGGCAGCTTGGGGATTTCCCTCAGATCCAAAAGATTCGGTTGGCTGATCTGTCTGTCAGTCACAACAAAGGCGCCCCCTTCAGGTGCAAAAAGGCGCCAAAAGCCCAAAACTACAATTCCTACAGATTTTGACTCCAGACAGCTCCTGTAGTCCGGATCCATTTTAGGTCCCACCAGACTGATTGGTCCAATTCGTCAGTTCCGGGCCAAAATGGTGGGGATAAACAAAACAGTCCTTGCTGCAAAGAAGGCAGGTTAGACAAACTACATTATTATTACTACTCTAATGAATGATCAGCAAACAGTTACATCTATTAACAGGGCTCCCTCTGCGCAATCAGCGATGGCAGAAACGAAGCGATTACCTGGCAGCCTGGGCGGACTCGAGCATGACAACACCCGGCCCCCTCCCAGATTAATTATTACTGCAAATCTAGGCAGCTCTTAAAGCAACAGTACATAGAGGCTACACAGATACTCTTTGGCAATAACGATTAACTGCTAAACACAGGACACCAGCCTGGCAGTGAACATTTAGACAAGCTCATGGAAGACTGTTCGGGAAACCCCCATTTGTAGGGAGGTTATTCCAGTCTCTGGTTTGTGTTTAGATAGATCAGCTTAAAATACAGGTTACTCACCTGTAACAGGAGTTCTAGGAATGGTATATGTTGTTCATCCACACTGTCTGGCAGGTTCCTTGCCACTTTAAATCTTGCCGGAAGGTCTTCAAGCTGGCTCCTCCCACCCACCTGGGTGGTAAAACTCTCGGCTCCGCCCCATGATGACAGATCTAGCCCGCTGGAAGCCAGGTTGTGCGTCGAAGCTGGGGAGGTCGGGTGGGTCGTGTGGATGAACAACATATACCATTCCTAGAACTCCTGTTACAGGTGAGTAAGCTGTATTTCTAGGGACATGGATATGCTGTTCATCCACACTGTCTGGCAGACTCCTAGCAGTTCTCCGGGAGGAGGGAGGCAAGGCACACACCCCCTACTTGGGAAATAAAGAATGGAGAACCGAGGCCCCCAAACCAGCATCCCGGTGTGACTCAAGGTCGATGTGGTAGTGGGTGATGAAGGTGTGTGCTGACTTCCAGGTAGCAGCCCTGCAGATTTCCTGGATAGGGACGTCCCTGGAATCAGCTACCGATGCAGTGGTATAGCGGGTAGAATGAGCTCTTATCCCTCTGGGAGGCTCCATGCCCGCCAACCTATAGCAGAGATCTATGCAGGAGGTGACCCATCTGCCTATCGTCTGCTTGGCTGCAGGTCTGCCAGGTGTGGCTTCAGCGTAGGTGACAAACAGCTGGCGAATCTCTCCCTGAACTTCAGCCATCTGCTCCTTGTAGTAAGCGAGCGCTCTTCTAGGATCCAAAGTATGGAAGCCTATATACGGCCTCTGAGGTGTGATTGGGGTAGAACACTGGCAGAGTCAACACCTGGTTAAGGTGAAACTCCAATACCACCTTTGGAAGGAATTTCGGTTGGGGGCGCAGGACAACCTTGTCCCTGTGGAAGATCAGATAAGAAGACTCGATGGAAAGCACCTGGAGCTCTCCCATCCTTCTGGCTGACATGATAGCCACCAAGAAGTCGGTCTTCCACGACAGGTGAGAGATGTCACACCTGTGCATCGGTTCGAATGGCTTGCCCATGAGCTTAGCCAATACCAGTAGTAGATCCCATGGAGGTAGAGGGTCTCGCACCGGAGGGGATATGTGATCAAGGCCTTTGAAAAAGTGCCCAACCACCTTCTCCTGCGCCACCGACTGCTTCCCGGCCCGCGCCTGGTAAGCAGAGATGGCTGCCAGGTGCACCTTAAGGGTCGTCGACTAAAGCCCTTGCTGTGAAAGGGACCACAGGTAGTCCAGAATGCTTGCCAAGGAACAGGAGAAAGGGTCCAGGCCCTTGCCCTGACACCAAATGGAGAATCTCTTCCATTTGAAGGCGTAGCATTTTCTGGTCGACGCCTACGGGACGCCTCAATGACGTTGAGGACCTCGTCGGAAAGACCCAAGGCCTGGAACTCTAGCCACTCAGGAACCAGGCCGTCAGGTGTAGGGATTGAAGGTCTGGAAGGAATACCTTCTCCTGATTGACTGAGATCAGGTCCAGGTGGGCTGGAAGCCGCCTTGGGAGCCTGGAGCTGAGACTGAGGAGATCTGGATACCAGAACTGGCGGGGACAGTCTGGGGCTACCAGAATCACCTGCGCCTTGTCCCTCCTCGCCTTGAGAAGCACCTTGTGGATCAAGGGAAATGGGGGAAAGGCGTAGAAGAGGCCCGGGGTCCACGGCCTCGAAAAGGCATCCCCCTGCAGCGAGCCCTGCTGAGGGGGGGGCATGAAACAGTCTCAGCTTTGCATTCTCCCTGAAGGCAAACAGGTCCACCTGAGGCGTGCCCCAGTGGGAGAACAGATCTTGTACTACCTCCGGCAGGAGAGACCACTCGTGGGACGCAGCCCCTATCCGGCTTAGGGCATCGGCCAGGGTGTTGGAGGCTCCTGCCACGTGAATGGCAAGGAGATCCGCCTCCAGGCTGCACACGAGTGACCAAATGTGAAGAGCTTCCCTGCACAGAGGCATGGAGCGCCTCCCACCCTGGCGGTTTAGGTAGTACATGGTCGTGGTGTTGTCCATCTGGACCTGAACCACTTGACCCCGTAGAAATGGAGCGAAGGCGGTGAGGGCAAGACAAACCGCTCGAAGCTCCAGCAGGTTGATGTGGCATCGGGACTCCCGAGGGGACCAGAGGCCGTGCACTCTGTGCTCCCCCAGATGGGCACCCCAACCTATCAGAGAGGCATTGGTCGATAGAGAGACCGTCGGCTCGGGGCAGACAAATGGGATGCCCTCCTGCAGATGTACTGGAACGGTCCACCACTGGAGAGCGTTCCACATCCCCTGGGTCACTGTCACTAGCTGATCCGGAGGATCGAAGTGCGGTGACCATTGGCTGGCCAGCCCCCATTGAAAGGGATGCATGTACCAGCGGGCCCAATGGACCATGCTGGTGCAGGCCGCCATGAGGCCCAGGAGGCACAGGAAGTCCCGGGCAGGGCGCGATTGCCCAAGCTGAAATGACTGGGCAAAGGAGGAAAGAACCTCGGCCCTGTCTGCCGGGAGCCGTGCTCTGGCTCGTAGAGAGTCGAGCTCTGCCCCGATGAATTGTATCACCTGCTTTGGCATGAGTTCCGACTTTGCCTCACTGATGAGGAAGCCAACCTGAGAGCAAACCTGGAGGACCAGATCTCTGGACCGCTCCACCTCCGCTCTGGAGGGGGCTGCAATCAGCCAGTCGTCCAGGTAGGGATACACCCGGACCCTTCGGCGCCGCAGGAATGCTGTCACCACTGCCTTGCATTTGGTGAAGACCCTGGGAGCTAGGGAAAGGCCGAAGGGGATGGCCCGGAACTCGTAGAGGGATCCCTCCGCCCTGAAGTGGAGGAATCTCTGGTGGGACGGACGGATAGGGACGTGAAAGAACACGTCCTGAAGGTCCAGAGAACAGAACCACATGCCTCGTTCCAAGGATGGGATTATCTGAGCCAGAGTGACCATCCTGAAGGTCCGAGACCTTAGGAACCTGTTCAGGTCGTGCAGGTCGAGAATGGGGCGCTAGCCCCCTGTCCGTTTTGGGACCAGGAAGTACCTGAACACAAACCCCGGGTCTGGAGGAGGATCTGCCACCTTCCTGATCACCTCTTTTTCGAGGAGCAGGGCGATATTGGCTTGGCGAGCCGACAAAGAGGCTGCGGACCCCGTAGCCCCCGAGGGGCGACGGCTCGGAAGGGCGGGGCCTGCTCGAACTCCAGGGGCAGGCCCTTTCCTACCACCTCCAACACACAACGGTCCGTGGTGATAACGGACCAAGCAGAAAGGAAGTGGTGGAGCCATCTCCCCATGGGGGAACCCAGGGGGGAGTGACGAGGCTGGAGGCGACACCCCTCAACCTGTCACTGGGCAGGCTTAGAGGAGGGACCAGCCGAGGGACCTCCTGAGCCTTTACCTCCCTGCTTCCTGTTGGAGGAAGCCGCGGGCTTGGGTTTGGGTTGCTAAGCGCGAGCCTGCAGGCCCTGGTGCTGGTGCTGTTGGGCTGGACGTGTCACAGGCGCAGAAGGATGAAAGGACTTGTGCTGCTGCTGTTGGCGGCCTTTGTCCTTCTGAGCGGAGGTGACAGAGTCCAGAGTGGCATTGGACTTTTCGATCCACTGGAGGTGACCTTCCACCCAGGGCCGAAGAGGTCGGTCCCCAGGAAGGGGACATCCGCCAGTTTGTGCTGGGTATCCGCAGTGAAGGTGGCTATCCTCAACCATGCTCTGCAGCGCATGGCCACCGCAGCAGCAACCGATCTGGCACAGGAGTCTCCAATGTCCAGAGCTGTTTGGAGCTGCTGTTTAGCCACCGCCCTACCCTGGTCCCGTACCTGCAGGACTGTGGTCTGCAGGTCAGCCGGGAATTGAGGGATCACCTCATCCAGGGAGCCCATGAGGGCGTGGGAGAAGTGTGCCATCAGCATGGCCGAGCTGGCCTGGCGGAGGCCAAGGGAGGATGCAGCGTACACCTTGCGCCTGGCATAGTCCAGCTTTTTGGACTCCTTTTTGGGGGGCGTGTCCACATCCCTAGTGTTCCCGGAACGCCGGAAAACGCTGTCGGTGACCAACCCCTCGGTAGAGGGCTGTTCCGAAAAACCGGGCAAAGAGCCGGTAGGGACCGCATACTTCCTGGCCATCTTGGCCAAAGGCGCAGGACAGGAAGCAGTCCGCTGCCAGAGCTCCAAGGCTGGGCCAACAATGGCTTCAGCCACCGGAAAGGCCTTCATGGGTGAATCCCCACAGTCCAATATCTCCGTCAGGGGATACTTGGCCCGCTTGGATACGGGCTCGAGCTGCATCCTGGTGGACTCCGAGATGAGCCGAAGCAAACCCATGAAGGACAATGGGCTTTCGTCCATCGACTGGCCCCCAAAGGACTCCAGGTCAATGGGCCTGGAGAACAGGGAGAAGTCGTCATCGGACTCCGAGGAGTCCGCGAAGAGCTGCCTGGGGCCTGAGCCACCCTCCACCTGCCGAGGACAGTCGGGAGTGAGGGTGACCAACAACCTGTGGGGCAGGCCCTGACCCGACCAAGAGTCCTTTGTCGGTAGCCCCGATTTCGGCTGTGGAGGCGGAGGTTCTACCACAATCGGTGGGGCAGCTGGTTTCGGCTGAACAACCGGCCCAGGCTTGGGCACCTCGGCTACAGCAAGGGGTTGTTTCGGCCGCTCGGGTGACAGCCACTTGATGGCCGGGTAAGGCGATGGCGTCTGCTTGTTCCCGGACAGAAGTAACTGCTGCCACATCAGGTCCTCGTAGCGTCAATGCAACTTGCACTGAAGCCTCTCCTCTTCCGAGAAGGAAGATGAGGACGAGCAGCGGCGCCGCTTACTTCGGTGCCGAGACCGCCGATGCCGGCGGGATCGGCCGGACCGAGACAATGTCCGAGACAGAGACCAAGATCCTCGGCGTTTCCAAGGACGGGTCTGGTAAGGGGCAGGGGACACACACTCTTCCCTCGGCTCAGAAGCCTTAACTGGGGACTGCGGAACTGGAGGCACAGGCAAGTCCTCGGTCTCCACCGGGGGAACCGGTGAAGAAGGGTTGTCGGCTTCACCAGTTGACAACCCGTCCAACGGGTCGCGAAAAATCTCGACCGCGTCGACGGGTGTCTTGGCCGGCTGATCTGACGGGGACACCATGAAGCCAGCGGCCTTAGCCGCAACCTCGACCGAAGTCGAGTGTCGACTGTCCGGGGTAGGGGACCTCACCTGCTCCCACGAACGCCGACAATGGGACTTACCTTTTGAGTCCTTCTTTCTGGACCGAGAGGAATATCCCGATGGCCCTTCTCCCTTCATGGAAAGGGACTGGCAAAGCTCCTTGAAAGAAGCTGAATATGAGGTACCCAGAGAGAGTGGGATAAATGCCGCGACCGAGAAAGAGGATGCTGCGGCATGTGCCACCTCCTCCTCAAGGGCGATCATCTGCTCGAGTTGCTCAGCTGAGCCAGCCGCTGCGGTAACCGCCCAACGGGCCTCCATTGACTTCACCAGTGGGTAGTGCTTCTCGGGGCGCCCAAGCTGTAACCAGGCAGCGCGGTCTTCCAGGACGTTGGCCGAAAACGAACGGCATAACTCACAAGCCTGCGGGTGATGTTCTAGGCAGAGGCAGTAGACGCACGTGGAGTGTGGGTCCGTTTTGGACATTTTCTGCCCACAAGGGCACTGCTGAAATCTGGGAGTCAATTTGTCCATCGCAGCCGCGAGGGAGAAACTTGACCGAAGTCTTGAAAATTTTAAAATAAGTTTCGGGCGAACCGAAGAATTAGGATCCAGTCTACATGCAGAGCGTTAAGGAGGGAACCTGAGCTTCCAAACGGTAAGGAAGATCTGGCGTCATGGGGCGGAGATGAGAGTTCTACCACCCGGGTGGGTGGGAGGAGCTAGCTTGAAGACCTTCTGGCAAGATTTAAAGCAGCAAGGAACCTGCTAGACAGTGTGGATGAACAACATATCCATGTCCCTAGAAATATATAATTCTCTTCCTTTAAAAAGCTAATCATTTGAGTTTCAATGCTGAATTGAAGTAGTGGAAATCTTTCTCTGTGAAAAATCATCTTGTATGTATCACAGCTCTTAGTTCTTTCAAATCTAAACTGATTTTTTCCCCTAACTATATAACACAGGGCTGTTTCATGAATATAAAATAAATCTAAATTTTGTTCATTCACAGAAACCGATTGTCTTGGATGTAGCCTTCATAAATACATTTATGTAAGAACATTTTGTTTTCATGTCAGATTGACAAAAAGGTGCCTGTTACACTCTGCTACAGTATTTCAAGCACATGTACTGTATGAACTCAAAAAGTTTAGTTCTTTGGTGATTTCTGTGTGAAAATACATCATGTACGTGTATAACCAGAAACACGATATGGCATCCCGATGCACCATGTTTCTGCCCCACAGCTGAGGCAACTGCACTCTACTGCCACCTGTCCAATGCCCCACATGCCCCCTGCCTTCTGCTTGACATTTCAGGCTGCTGCACCCTGCTGCCCACTGTCTTCTCCCACTCGGTCAGGGATTGTGCACCCTGCTGCCTCTATCCCCTGCCTAAAGAATCAGGGCTGCTGCACCCTGCCGTCCCCTGCCCAAACAGTTGGGGTTGCTGCACCCTGCTGCCCTCTCACCCCGGCCCTCACAGTTAGGGACGCTATACCTGTTTCCCCTGTTCCTGTCTCCACAGTCAGGGCTGCTGTGCTGTGCTAAGCCCTAGAGTGTCGATGTAACCCCCTTAAAAATGAGGGTTCCCAAAAAGTCTTCCTTGAACTTGCCTAAATGCTCACTGCCAGGCTGGTGTCCTGCGTTTTAGCAGTTTAAATGTGATTACCAAAGCCTGTATAGCCTCTGTGTACTGTCTCTTTAAGAGCTGCCTGATTTCAGCTTAAGTAATCTGAGAGGGAGCTCTGTTGAAAGATGTAACTATTTACTGAAAATCATTTAGAGTGATAGTGATAATGATAATGTAGTTTGTCTAACCTGCTTTCTTTGCAGCAAGGACTGTTTTGTTTGTCTCCACTATCTTGGTCCTGGACTGCAAATTGGACCAATCAGTACTGGTGGGACCTAAAATGTAGCTGGACTACAGGAGCTGTCTGAATTCAAAATCTGTAGGAACTGTAGTTTGAACTTTTTGCGCCTTTTTTGCAACTGAAGGGGGAGCTCTTGCTTTCACTGACAGACAAATCAGCCAACCAAATCTTTTGGATCTTGGGGAAGTCCCGGGCTGCTTGCAGTTTTCAGTTAGATCTAAGCTGGAAGCTGAACAAGAAGGAGCTGAAGTGATTCTGAGCAGCAATCCTAAGGGGATTCGCATGGGAGAACTCTGAAAAGGATAAGTTTTTGGCCTGCGTGTTGGTGTGCTGCTCCTGAGAGGGAGAAAAGAGGATAATTTTGGACTAAATCCAAGTTTGTGTGACTAAAGTAAGCTACTGAAGTAGGCCAGACTCAACCTGAGGAAGACCGAAGATTTTGCTGAATGCGATCGGCCTGTCAGGAGTTCCAGCTACCCCTAAGCTCCTGTGAGGGAATTTTTATATATGCCTTGAAGCTATGCTTGCTTTGAAAGTCATGCTGTAACAAAGTCATAATGAATGTAGTAGAAATTTTTGAGTTCATGTTTTCTTTTTTACAGGGTTATAGAATGATACTGAGGTTACTTGAGGTATATTTGTAAAAACAGAAAGCTAGATAAAACTGAGCAGAACTGGTTGTACCAGCCTGTATAACAGGCTCGGACAAAATATAAAGATAACAGCACGTAGAGACATTGCTATGGTGTGAGTGAAACTCATTGTCTCTCTCAGGTCAGTTTGACCCAGGCATATGTATTAAGCAGTGTTGGGAAAGAAATGGAATAAGTAGTGGAAAAGTACCTCATATATAAACTTGTTTTCCTTTTTTCTGTTACATTGCTGAAAACTTGTTATGCTGTCTTATGACTGGCTTATACTGAAATGTTGGTATTTTTCAAGATAAGAAGTGCAAAATCTAGCTTATAAAAAGCTGCTGTAAATTGTAATCGGAGAACTTCTCCGTTGTAGAAGTCCCACATGCATTTGTAAGGTTTGATCAAATAAAGCGACGTTAAGACAAAACCCAGTGGTGGGGTTTTTGCCCCGTGACGACGGGAGTGGTTGCTCAGGTAATACTTACAGTGAAAAAATTTGCGATCACAGTTTTGGCGTAGTCGGCAGGATGAGTTCTTCGGTCCGTGTCACCTCATGATCGGGTTGTTTCCCTTGGACAAAAAAAAGGACATTTTTGTGGAACCCCATCAGGATGTGACGCCAAGGGGCTGGTGACACTCATCATCACTGTAAGTACAAAAATACCTTGGAGCGAGTGTGCACTATAAAGGACAGGCCTAGATAATATAAAAAACAAGGGAAAAAAAATAGCTGGGTCCAGAGTTAGTATTATCTGGACCGGCAAAATGTATGTTTGACAAGTTTAACCAAACAAATTACAAGGGCAACTGCACTGCCCTTTGTACTTGTAATTTGTGCTTGCTGCAAGTATATACTGTTAGAGCCAATGATGGCTTTCACAGTTCAGGCTGCTTTTAGGAGAAAAGCAGCGGCTGATTAAGTAAAGTTAGATAAGCAACATCTAGAGAAAAAAAATAAACTACTGTGAATGTACGACAGTAGGTGATTACAGACGGATGATTTAAAACTCCATGTTGCCTATCTGTGTAGTTTCAAGTTTTCTGTATCAATTTCAAGTTCTCTTGCCTCCTATAGAGGCTAAAACATTTAATCCCAAACCCAAGTACTGGGGACCTCTACCAGATGGATCTCAACCTAGTACTGTTAGAGATTTTTTTTTGTTTTTAAACTGCAAACCAGAGCTCTAAAAAAAGACTTGGTTTGGCAGGTTACTAAAACGGCCAAAAGAAAAACCTTTAAAAGGGTTAATAGCTGCAGCGTTTAAAAATTATCATAAAGGTCCTGCAGTCAGTTTTCTTACTCAGACTAGTGTATCAAAAAAAAAAAAATAAATACCTTGGCACCGGGTAAGTCTAAATTTTTTAAAGTTGTTTTATGTCTGTCTGTTTTATTTCTGTAATACATATACTAAACAAGGTAATGCTCCGTCTTTCTTGTGCATATTTTCTAGCTTATATCTGTGTTCTGTAATTATGTTCTGTTGTCAAGGTTGCGAGATAGGATTGACTGCCTTCAGTGCACATGTTACAGTAAAAAAAAAAAAAAAGCTTCTTTGCCTCATAGCTGACTGTTTTAATTGGCTTTATTTTTAATGAAACATTTGTGCTGCCTAGATAGGGTCAGTGAAAAACTTTTGTTTGTAGTTGTTGGTTAAAGCAGGTAGTGTTGATGGTAAAGAGTTATGACGTCATATAGATTGCAATGTGCAAAAAGATTTGTAGTTTGCAAGCAATGTGCCAAGCCACTGCTAGGTAAAAATGTAATGTGTTAACAGCTATAAATGGCTTTATCATACTTCTAGTTATAACCAAAAACTTTTTACAAAATGGCAGGGTGCCATATTTTGGCTATGCGCCAAAAGGTGCAACCATGTTATACAAGATGTGTTCACTTACAAATAATATGTTGTGCTGCGTTTTAACGAAGTTAAAATCTGTTTAAAAAGTGTTTTGTTCTAAAAAAATTTGGCATGGCAATATGTATAAATGTGTTGATTTAAAAATTGTCAGTGTTACAAGACAGGGGAAGGCAGCACATATATCTAAAACACGTACAGTTTTCTAATAAAACTATGGGCATTACCTCAGCAAACTGGTGTGAAACAACGTCAGTCTTATTTTGTGTTAAGTATCTCTTTTTGTGTATGTGTATGTGTGTGTACTGTCTTGGCCAGCAGTTTTATTGTATGCTTTATTATTATTTAAAAATATTTAATATCAGTAGTGTTCGAGGACACTAAAAAAAAAAAAAAAAATAACTGGGTTTAAACGACCCTTGCATGCACACTGTAACCTTTTGCACGTTATTTGACCTTCTTGTGTTTCAACATTTTATGTTACTACCAGTTCAAACTTAATGTGTATTCCATATCTAAAGCACAACTTTTCACACAAAATGTATGTTTTCATAAAAGCACACCAAGAGTGAACCATGTAATTTGACTTTTTATTGCAAAACTAGTATTCTAAGTAAAGAGGAACAAACTTTTCTTCTCGTCTCACTGCTTCTGACTTGCAGCCAACACAGGCAATACTCCAGCTAAAAGGGGTAAATTATTCATCATCTCCCCATATTTTTATTATATATATATATAGTACGCTTTTGAAAAAAGGACTACTATAGCTGTTTTTAAAAGTTTACCATCTACAGTTAAAAACAATGGCTTTTGTTTTTATGTGTGACCATGGTGTAATCATTTTTTTGTCTTTTTAAAATGCATTCTAAGAGATACGTACATACGGTATTACCATCAATCTGGATTTTTATAAACTCAGCTGACATTTTGTCATGCTTAGGATAAGGAACCCAGGGACGCTTTCTTTTTATCCTATAAAATAATCTTGTTTTATTTTTAAACTGGTGTGTGTTTGTTTTTTGTTGTTTGTCTGTGTTTTCTCTTTTTTTCTAAAGAAAAGAAGTTCCCCATCTTTATAGTAAGGTATAAAACTTACTAAACTAATTGTAATATTATCTTGTTATAATTTAAAGTGTAATAGGTGGGGATCATGTCACCATCCACAGCTAACTTTTTTATTGCTACAGTATTCAAGCTGTCTCTTTCACTTCAAGCTGTCTCTTCCACAAGTAGGAGCTTGGGGGGAGGGGGTAAGCTACCCTTCCTCTATCCCTTCCAGTGTAGTACCCACAAAGGTTGCAAGGTACATCACTGTTCCCCCAAAGGGGTAAATAAAAAAAATGTATATTTGCCAATAATTGTTTCTTATTTACAGGTTTTAAAAAAGACCCAAGGTATTTTAACAGCATAACCCAGCTCAAGCCCTTCTGTTTTTTCTAGTGCAAACAGTTAAATCTCACACCTATTATTGGTACAAGGGTTTCTGCCCTCAGCAAAGTAATCAGTTACGCTGGAGGGTGAAGTTGTGCATGTATGTCCACACATATTCATTCTTTTGATTGTCTTTTCAGCTTTCTTATCCTGTTAAAACAAATGCAAAACAACTTTTGTCATTGCCTTACAGCAATGAATGCATTTTTTTACAACCAGTAAACTCACAGTACTCTAACATTTCTGGACTCTAAGCTAAGTTTACAGTCTATATGTGTTGTTTAAAATGTATTTTATGCATTATGCTCAATACTAAAATTGTTCTATTACAAACATGCTTATGTTTCATGTTTATGTTATAATGTTTTAATATACATCTTGCTACACTGTATCATGTGTGTATTCAGAAAAGTGCTCCACATGTATAACGTTTTTAATGCTCATAACCAAACCTAAATACTGGGACCAGCATTGCTGACCCACCCCTACAATATGTTCCAAAGCAAAACCAAAAGTAAAATTAATGCTCCGTTTGTCTTATTGCTCACAGGTACCCTAAAGAATGAGTGTACTCTATGCAGGTTTTGTCATTTTAAATTTAACAATTATAATATGCAAAATTTAAATTGTACTCAAACCTATGCTTCAAGCCTTACCCCACTCAGTACTTTGGAGTATTTCACTATACAGGGTAAAAAAGGTAGACCTTTTCACTTGTCACAGGTGCAATAGGCACTGTTATTAAATTGGCATAGGCCAACAAATATATGTATCTGTCCCACTAATTGCATTGTGTAAAGGCATATTGTTATAAACAATATGTTTAAAGCGTGTAACTGCATTAAGCAGGTTAGCAAGAGGAAAAGAAAGAGGAGACCATTATGGTTTTCCAAAGAGGTAGCAAAGAAAGTAAAAGCCAAAAAGATAGCATTCAGGCAATACAAAAAGACACAGGCAAAAGGGGATAGGGAGAAGTACCAGGAGAAACAAAGGGAGGCAGGAAAGTCAGTAAGGAAAGCCAAAGCTCAGACAAAAAAACACATTACAAAATCAGTGGTTAAAGGGGACAAAACCTTTTACAGGTACATAAGTAAAAAAAAAAGACAAAGGGAGGGATAGTGAGACTAAAGGGGGAGGATGGGAGTCGCGTAGAGGATAACAACAGTAAAGCTGACATATTAAACAGGTATTTCTGCTCAGTCTTTACTAAAAAAGAGGGGGGTAATGAGTCTAAAGGGAGTACAAGGGTTAAAAATGGTGCAAAAATGGATTGCATCACAAGTCCTATAAAGACAAGTTAAAGAAACTAAACATGTACTCCCTGGAGGAGAGGAGGGAGAGAAGGGATATGATAAGAGACATACAAGTATCTTACAGGAAAAAACAGAGTGCAAAAAAACACTATTTTTAAGCGAAAAAGATGTTCCAAGACTAGAGGGCATGGGATAAAGTTGAAGGGAGGACAATTCAGAGAAAACATGAGAACAAATTTCTTCACAGAACGGGTGGTGGACAAGTTAAACACCCTGCCAGAGAAATTGGTGGGGGCTAAAACAATCACGGAATTTAAAAATGCATGGGATAGACATAAAGGAATTCTAGAGGTCAGAGGTAAGGGAAAACAGACTTCTAGGAAAACAAACTAAACTTACAAGCTCAAATGGGCAGACTGGGTGGGCCATAGGCCCTTATCTGCCAACACTGTCTATGTATCTATGTATCGTAACATTACAAAATTTTATAACTCAGGTCTCAGTCAGGCCTGCTTGCAACAGACAGGAAAATAATGTTCATCACTGTCATAACTGCTTCTATAATTTAAAAGCAGGAGGTAACCATAACATTGTCATGATTTACAAATGGTCAAATGGTATAATTAAACCTCGGCCTGCACCCCCAGGTGTGCGGTTAATGTCCCATTTTTCTTTTTTCTTTTTCTAATTGCCAGAATTTAGGCTCTGTCACACCACTCTTTACAAAACAAAAAGTAAATGGTTTAAAAAATTGTTATTTATGTGTTTTAACTCAGTGTCTAACACACTTTGCAAGTTTGCAGGTTTCCACGGTGTGGCACACATAAAATCTCCACGTTCAACAGCAGTAATACTTTTATCTAAGTTGCCAAAACCTTCATCTTTTTCCTTAAAAAAGAAAAACAACTGCCACAGTTTTAATGTTATCACCATCTTTGTGCCTGACTGGTTCCTTCTAAGGACTATTGCATAAATCCAGTTATTATTACCTCTGCAAGTGTAATGTTTTCAGCAAAATTACACCTATTTGTAAAACTTTAAATCAACTAAAAAAGGTCCAGTCAGTCCAGACTCTGCAATCAAGCTTATTGTTTCTGCTTACTATAAAGTTAAGTCTGAAAAAGGGGCATTCCCCTAACTCCAGCAAAAAAATTCTGCTTCAATTAACCTTCAAGCAATACATCCATTTTCTTCACTGCCGCTTGTTCCAAACATGGCTGGTACTTTTTACAACCCTATTGCCCTGTTATGAACTGTGTTCTTAATGGTTTATTGTCAATTGTTACCTTTTTATGGACTGCTAATCTTTATGCCGGGGTGTAATCAACTACAACAAAACAAATGCAATGCCAGTGTGTGTGTGTGTGGCTACTCCATTAAAAGGACTCAATGCACCCCTGGTCAGTGTGTCTACTAATCAGCCATCCAGCAGCCATCCAGCAAAATAAACACTGACTTTTCTACTATGCTGGTGTTTTGTTTTTAAATTACTGTCTGCATTGCCCCATATGCCTTGTGGGGTTACCACCATTCTGCAAATGACATTTCATCTGTACTGTAACTACATCAACCTGTGGATACTTATATAAACTTATGAGCTGTTCATTTCATGGACTGTTATGTTTTATAAGGACTTATCTGTCAAGAGACATTATCAATAAATTCTTCAATCAAGCTCCAAGGGTGTGCCACACCTCAACACAAGGTAGCATCTACTTTATTCACTCTCAAAGTAAATTCCATAAACTCTTTTTCATCAACAAAATTGTTATGTTATATTGTGTTATATGTGGTGTCACATGTTAGCATTTTTTCACATATTTCAATTGTGGTGTTGACATCCCTCAATTCTGTATTATGTTTTACAAACTCACGATTTGTGTTCCGTCTGTAACCACCCCTGTACCTACTCCAGAACAGGATGCTTTTTATAAATGCCTTGACTATCTGTATGCTGGCAACCAGTTTTAAATCATATACCTATTCACCTAGTCTAACAGTCTAAAAGTAAAAATGTTTAGTTTTTTTTTTAACCTTCAGTTATTAACTAATATCTTTACATTTATGTTCAATTTTTGGAATGTTCGAGTCCCTCAGGGGCCTCCTATCTTCAGGGTGGAAATTATTAACAGTGGTCAGTGGCCAAGGTTTTAGTAATCAGTGACCAAACTTTTATCAACAATGTGTAGTTGGCTAACCATAAAACTGAAAAAATAAAAAGGTGTAAAATGGTTAGTGTAAATTGCTAAAGGGCTAGTAAAAGGTAAAAATGGTTAGTAAATGACTAAATGATGCCAACATGTAAATTAGTATATCTAGTAGCAAAAGGCTGCAAGTAAACAATACCACTATGTCACTTAAAATGTGTGCGTGTAAGACTTTAAAAGGGATCGGTTAGTTGATACATAGTATCAAAAGGGGGGAGAGTGTGAGGGAATTTTTATATATGCCTTGAAGCTATGCTTGCTTTGAAAGTCATGCTGTAACAAAGTCATAATGAATGTAGTAGAAATTTCTGAGTTCATGTTTTCTTTTTTACAGGGTTATAGAATGATACTGAGGTTACTTGAGGTATATTTGTAAAAACAGAAAGCTAGATAAAACTGAGCAGAACTGGTTGTACCAGCCTGTATAACAGGCTCGGACAAAATATAAAGATAACAGCACGTAGAGACATTGCTATGGTGTGAGTGAAACTCATTGTCTCTCTCAGGTCAGCTTGACCCAGGCATATGTATCAAGCAGTGTTGGGAAAGAAATGGAATAAGTAGTGAAAAGTACCTCATACATAAACTTGTTTTCTTTTTCTGTTACATTGCTGAAAACTTGTTATGCTGTCTTATGATTGGCTTATACTGAAATGTTGGTATTTTTCAAGATAAGAAGTGCAAAATCTAGCTTATAAAAGCTGCTGTAAATTGTAATGGAGAACTTCTCCGTTGCTAGAAGTCACGTGCATGTGTAAGGTTTGATCAAATAAAAGCAACGTTAAAGACAAAACCCAGTGTTGTGGTTTTGCCCGGTGTGACGGGAGTAGTTTCTCAGGTAATACTACAGTGAAAAAATTTGCGATCACACTCGGGTGTGCAGAGACTTTCGCGATTGTGACGGGGGCTTTTGCCTGGTACAGTAGATTCCTACATGTAAATGTGCTATGAGCTGCGAGTGGGTCGGAGTTAGTCCCCACTGTGAACTGTGTTCTGCTTGCTGGAAGCTGTATCCAGCCAAAGCGGACTGCATTCAGATTTGTCTCCATGCGGTCTGGACCTTGCCAGACTGGTCCCGCTAGACTACCCACTGTACAGAGAAGCCATCGACGAGAGACCTGCCTGGGGATCAGCACCCTGCTCCACGCTTGAACAGGAACGACGCCTCTGCAACTCATGTGGGCCCTGCTTCTCCTGACATTCCAGATCAACCACCTGCAGTCTCGATTTTCGTCCAGCCTGTGTCCAGTCTTGGGTATCGTGAGTAAATACCAGGGTAGCTCCCTGCAACAACAGCTTAATCTGAGTGTGTCATCTGATTGTCTTGTTGTTTCGTTTCCTTTACGAACTGAGCCCTCTGGCTCCGGATTACAAATATTTTGTACAGAGCATGTTGTATTTTCCATCACAGGGCCCCAACCAGCTGCAACCCCGTTGCAACGGTCCTGGATAGCCCATCTCTTCTCCACCTGGGTACCCAGCGGTGGACTGTGTGGGGGGACTCAAAGCGCATGCATAACTGCTTGATTGATATAACCTTTAAGCTAATTAACCTGACTTTGCCCCTCCCTTGTTCAAGTCCCCTGAATAAATCAGATCTAACTTTTCTGCATGTAATCTGTGGTTCCAGTTTGTGCTCAAAGTACTGTACTGTTGCTATTTGTTGTGCATAACCTGTTTTTACAGGGGGTCCCCAGGGTCGAGCCAGAGGAACCAGCCCTGGTGGTAAGTGCAAACATTGTGGGTACTTGTGTGGTGTACCAGGGGTATTGTGAAAGTGATTACTGTACAGTGTTCAGGCCACTAGAGGGGAAAGAGGGGGGTCCCGGAGGGCTGTGCCCAGGTTAGCTGGATCACTACCAACCCTGATCTCCTGGTGGAGGCACCCGTTTCAGAACTCAGGCCCTTTAACCTGCTACTAGCCAAGCAGGCAGGGGTAGTAGCCCTTGGGATAGCCCCACCTAGGGGTTACATCAGGTTCCCTGCTTCCACAGCTAGGGCTGCTGCACCATGCTGCCCTAGCCACCAGATGTGGAGCTTTTGCTGCACCCTGCTACCCCTTCCATTGCCCCAATTGGGCAGGGCTGCTGCACCACATGTACCCCATCTCACAGTGAGGGCTGCTGTACACTGATTCCCCCTGTGTCCTGCACTATAGTTGAGACTTCTGCAACATGCTGTCCTATATCCCCTATCACCACAGACAGGGCTGCTGCACCCTGCTCCTTTCTGCACAGTTGGGGTTGCTGTGGCCTGCTGTGCCCTAGAGCCCCATGCTTCTGCAGTTAGGGCTGCTGCACCATGCTGCCACTTGCCGTAAGAGTCAGGGCATTTGCTGCACCCTGTTCTCTGCCTGTGGGCAATTGTGTTAGTTTTAGGGAGGCTTGAAGGGTATTCCACATAGAAGGAAGTGTGTGGCTTAGGGATGCAGTTCCATAGCGGGATCTAATTCTGGGTATGTCCAGGTAGCATATAAATGTGCCACCTGAGGGGAACTACATGAGGGGGTGAATTTAGCGTTATAAGATGTTGCACGCTCTTAAAGATGGCCTCTAGGCCCAGAGGGAAGCATGTCGCCGCCTCCTGGTTGATAAAGATGCCCAGCCTAATTGTGCATAAAGGGTGCAGTGGTGAGTGTTGAATGGGGCACTGGTACATAGATACATAGACAGTGTCGGCAGATAAGGGTCTACGGCCCACCAAGTCTGCCCATTTGAGCTTGTAAGTTCACTTTATGTTTTCCTAGAAGTCTGTTGCCCCTTAATCCTGACCTCCAGAATTTCTTTATGTCTATCCCATGCATTCTTAAATCCCATGATTGTTTGAGCCCCCACCACTTCCTCTGGCAGGGTGTTCCACTTGTCCACCACCCGTTCTGTGAAGAAATTCTTCCTCACATTTCCTCTGAATCGTCCTCCAACTTCATCCCATGTCCTCTAGTCCTGGAACATCTTTTTCGCTTAAAAATAGTGTATTCCTGCACCCTGTTCCTCCCTGTAAGATACTTGTATGTCTCTATCATATCCCCTCTCTCCCTCCTCTCCTCCAGGGAGTACATATTCAATTCCTTGATAAACCTTATTGCCCTATGGTAGAGGGTATCCAGTTTTGCTAGAACTGTTTTAGGGCTATGGCAGTAGATGATGTCAGTGTAGTCTACAAAGGGTAAAAAGGTTGTCTGGACAAGTCTTTGCTGAGCTTCAAAAGTAAGCAGTTCGCTAATTCGGTAGAACAGGTCAAGCCATTTTCTGAGGTTTTTGAGAGTTCTTCAGTGTGTGTCAGGAAGGATAATTTATGATCAAGCCAGAATCATAAGTATTTGATTTTTTCTACTGGCTTGATTGTTTCTCCCAATATGGTAGTATTGTGAAGATTTTGTGGGGCGGAGTATAGGGCTGACTGGTTTGGTTTGGGGGGAGAGGCATAGGCGCAGGAAGTCGGGGTGCCGGGGGTGTGGCAGCACCCCCTGGAATATTTGAGAGCCAAATAAACACAGAATCACAGCTGCTTCCTTTTTAAAAACGGTGCTTTTTTTTTAATCCAGCAGAGGGCGTCCGCACCTGGCATCCGCGGCAGTGCAGAATGGGGGGGGGGTGGTGAGGTCACATGATGTGCTGGCAGGCTAAGGAATGAGGTCAGGTGGTAGGCTCGAGGGGAATTAGGCACTGTTTCCTTTGTAGCATTAGCGCGTAGTGTAGAGTGTGACATGGAGTGAGAGGTTACTTGTGTTTGAACAGAGAGAGATAGCCGCGAGTGGGAGCCGGGAGCCGATTGAGCAGTTAGGTGGACTGGACTGTCGGGTGGTGGCCAGGTATAAATCTATCCATCCATTCGTCCCTCCAGCCTGGATCAAAATTAAATATATATATTTTTTTTACTCATTCCCACTTCCTCACGATGTGAAGCTCACTGACAGAGCCTGGGAGCTGCCTGAGACCCAACCAATGTGACCAGACTCATCCGATTCGAGATTCAGTGTAGTAGTGAGAGGCTGAGAGCAGCACTGAGCAGTTAGGGCAGGGGTGGACTGTCTCCAGCCTCCAGGCATCCACTCCAGTCTAGATCAAAATATATATATATATTTTTTTTTACTACGCGATTGCAACCGCACAACGTGAAGCTCACTCACTGAGCTGCCTGACTGACCCCTGATTCCGATCCAATGTCACTTATCATGTCGTCGACGATGATCATCAATTTGGTTCCCTGTCTGTGTGTGTGAGTTCAGCAACACAGAAATGCAGCAGAGCAAGAGGTGCAGAGAACTAATGTCACGACTACTGGGAAAGGTTTACTGGAGCAGTGCATCAACCCCGTTAACAAATAAAAGAAATAAAAAATGCATGAGAATACCCTCCATATTTAAATGACATTGAGCAGACTATCTTTGACTATGAACCGCACAGCACTGTAATTTAATCATGTTTGATCTTTCAAGTAAATCAGAGCCAGATCCAGCACAGCACAGCCTGCCTGCCTTATTTGAAACAGTAATAAACTAAAATCAGGGAGCAGTCTGTTTCTCTGCTATTCAAACCAAATAAATTAATGTCAATTAGATAGGACTCACACACCCATTTATTATAAATACATGCACTGAGGCACTGGAAGGTGGTCCAGGAGGACAGCAAAGCATTTTATTTAAGAGTTAGAAATTCACATTTAAGGGATTAGAACCAAAAGGGCTCATTTGAAATAACCTGTCCACCCTAGCAAAGGTGTATGTCACCCCGGAATGTTGGTGGATCATCAGGTTATTGCTGAATTCTCTGAAATCAAACATTTGCAGTTATGTTTAATAACTGGATGAGTGAGTCCTATTTCCAGTGCCTGCATCTTTCAAGTAAGTCCATGTTAGATGCACAACTGTTGCCTTTCTTCTATTACTTCATACATACTCGCTAAACACATCTATTTTTTTAGTCGTCAGCTCTGTGCCAGTGAATGTGCTGATGACCGAACCAAATCAATTTTCATATTGTACTGTTTCATACTCATCCCTTCCATTTGTACTGTACCTTTGCACACTGTTTTGAGCTAGAGGTACCAGTCATATAAGCAAGTGTTTACTACTCAGGATACACATATGTTGTTCTTGCTTCTATACAAACAACATTGCACAGCACAGAAATGCCCAAATGTGTTATCTTATAATTCTTCAGATTTTATATAAAGTAGTATGCTGCCTTCTAAGCTAACTTAGCTTAGAAAGGCTTAATAGCACCCCCCCTCCAAATAACTTTATATAGAATCACAGAGAAACAATCAGTTATCTGTTGTGGCTGTAATTCAAAAGTCTTCTGTACCCAACCATTTGCCTTCAAGTCTGTGAAGTCCACGCTGTGAATGTAACCATTTCCAAAGTTTGTAGGTCCCCCCCCCCTGGTTTTAATGAAGTAACTGCTTGCCATTCCACGAAGGCTACATGTATATTACTTTAAAACTGGGGATAGGGGCCATAATCATCTCATTAGGGTGACCTTGGCCTGTCACTGGGGAGGTGACACAGATCATGAGATGGAGAAGGCTGTTGCCTGTTAAATATTTTCGCAGACTCTTCATTCTTCCTCTCTTGCTCATTTACAAGGTTCTGATGTCAGCTGGGGTCAAGTCCCTTTCAAATGGAATATTTGCACAAAGCTGCTGAAGGGGCTCTTAATCACCCCTTCTATCGGCCTCAAGCTGGGAGCGGCCAGGCCATGCTGGACTCCATGGTCCACACACACAGCTCCGCTCATCTTTCTTCCCCTCCCCCTTGTGTTGATAAAAGCACTTAGCTCACTTTTCAGAAAGAAAAAAGTTTGGCAAGAAGAGAAAGTTTTGAAACTTTTTTTATAATGCTAGGCGGGGGAGGGGTAAGGGTCTATGATTTCTTGGAGGGGCCGTGTGGAATGGTTTAACATGTTGGGGGTAGGGGGTTGTTTTCTTCTAGACGTCAGCTAGATGGAAGAGAGTTTGGGGAAGATAGAGAGAAACAATTTTTTTGGGTGACTGAGCTGACTCCCACATGAGTGCTGAGCTAGGAAGTGAAAGGTCAAAACAACATGATGCACATCCTTCAAATAACATGATAAGTACACTATGTCATGTAAAGTATTTATGGCATAACAACAATAGTTGGCCACAACAGCTAGCTTTATCAAGGGGTTTATGTCCCTGTAAATTATGACAAGTTCAGATTTGTATTAGATGTGGATGTTAAGGTAAACATGTTCAAAAGTCATTCAGTTTCATGCTCACCATGTAAGATGATAGTTATAGTTCTGTAATCTCTGTGCTGTCTCTGCAGCAAGTTCAAGCAGGGCATCTGACTGCTTGCTGAAACTTCTGTAACAAATACCATTTAGCACGTCTAAATTGGTGATCACCATCCTTTTGCTTTCCTGCACTGCCACAAGGATATAACATGGTGACATGAGATACAAGGCACTGGCGTGTCTGACGTCATCCAGGTCCAGGTGGCACAAAGTGCTTTCAGTTGAGTGCTGAGTGCTGTGGGTGGCAATGGCAGTATGCTGCAATCCCCCAGATCATTTTGTAGTTTCTAAAAATAATTAGTTATCTTCCAGATCTTCAAAATATATATATAACATTACATTAATAAAAAATCCAAAAGCCACAGTATTCTACATTGCCCTTTACAATTTACAAAAAGAGCATGGTTTGAAAAAAAATGTTTAAGCGAAGACCATAGGGGTGCTGGGAGAGCAGCAAAAAGGGATTACGTCAGAAAAAAACAATTTAACCAATTAAGTGTGCCATTTTGATAGCTGGCTTGACACAAGTGCACAATTTATCTGTGCTACACATTATTATTTTTGCAGTATGCCAAATGTAAACAAATGAAATATAGATAATCGTATATTTAAAAGCAAAACCACTAAATATAATAATAATCATCAGTTATTTAGTATGTCCAGTCTCTCACTACTGTGAGATGCGTCGAGAGTTGAGGAATGGAGGGAAGGGGATTGGGGTGTGTGCATTTAGGCGGTTTGCGGGTGATGGGGGGGGAGGGGGTAGCATGTGGATAAAGGGAATACAAAGGGAGGGAAGGGAAAATCAAGGCAGCAAACCTTAGGGCGGCTCAGCACCTTGCATCTGACGTCACTGGGCCACATCCTAGTAGAAAACCTTTGCTTACAGTTCTCTTACCCAAAGAACTTGACAATGCACTCTTATAACCATAGAGGCACAGTACCGGTATATAAAACATACAGTATAGAAGGGCATGAGGACGGTGAATGCCACTTCACGTGTGCTGAATGGTGTTGCTACAGAGCGCTGGCAAGCAGTCAGATGCCCTGCTGTGATTTGCTGCAGAGACAGTACAGAGATTGAAAAACTGTAACTATCATGTTGCATGGTGAGCATGAAACTGAATGACATTCGAAAATGCTTAACTTAAAGGAAAGCAGTGGATAAGTGCAGGCCACTCACTGATGTGATCAGTGCCCCATCCACTGTTAAGTTGCTGGATGTGTGTCATTTCTGTTTTTTTTTTTTGTATCATTGCATTTATTTCTGTTTATTTAAGTTGTACTACCCTTTCCACATTCTCTGTCGCCACATCTCTCCTTAGCAGTAGCAGTAAAGGTCAGAGCCAAAAGGCTGGCCTTCAGGAAATATAAGGGAAAGCAGCGGGATGAAGATAGGGAGGCATACCAAATTTCCCTAAGGGAAGCAGGGAAGGCAGTAAGGCAGGTAAAGGCCCAAACCGAGGAAACACTAGCACAGACAGTAAAAGAAGGTGACAAGACATTCTATAGATACATTAGTGAAAGAAGAAAGTACAGAGGAGGTATTGCTAAGATCAAAGGAGATAAGGGGGCGTGTGAGGAGGAGGGAGGACCATGTAAAAGCATCTATCCTAAATAGATACTTCTACTCAGTATTTACTGAAGAGAAGGTAGGGCAGGGCCCACAGCTCAGCACCATGAACACAGGGGGGGGAGGGAAGTGAGCACGAGTCCCTTCACAAAATAAAGGGTTCTACAAGAGCTCGATAAGCTCAGGGTGGACAAGGCAATGAGACCTGATGGCATACATCCCAGGGTACTAAAGGAGCTAAGGGAGGAACTAGCAGAGCCATTATCAGAACTGTTTAGTGAGTCTCTGAGCACAAGAGAGGTCCCAGAAGACTGGAGAAGGGCTCATGTGATCCCGCTCCACAAGAGTGGTAGCAGGGAGGAGGCAGGGAACTATAGACCAGTCAGTCTCAACTCAGTAGTGGGCAAGATTATGGAGGCACTCCTTAAGGAAAGGATCATGCAACACCTGGAATCCATAGGAGCACAGGATCCAAGGCAGCATGGGTTTACAAAAGGAAGGTCCTGTCAAACTAATCTCATAGATTTCTTTGACTGGGTAACCACAGTAGTGGACCAAGGGGGAGCAGTTGATGTTGCCTACCTTCAATAGTGAACAAGGGTGAGTGGTTGATGCTATTGATTGTCAGCCAATTGCACACCACATTAGCAGCTGTGGACTCAAAAGGCCAGCTGCAGTGTCCCACCACCCAGAATACAGGAAAAAAAAATGTTTCCATTTAAATCAGGGGTAGTGAAGACATAACAAAAGTGAGCTTTTCCTTCAGTAAAAGCCTCAAAACTCACGACAGAGCATCTAAACACCTAGAGCTTTTGGGGGCTGCCAGGCCCACAGACCTTCAGCATTTTTTTTGTGTTTTCAGTGAAATTGCTCTTAGCACCCCCAATATAAAAATAGTTCCAGTGCCTATAGCGAGAGGAGCATGACTTTAGTCTAGCACTGAGTAGTAGTCTTAAGTAAATAAGGTTTTGCTGTAACAAACTGAATTCCTTTTGCAGTTCAAGACTAGCTGTTTTAAGGCACGTTTTAAGGCTGTTTGATGGTCGCACAACGTAAAGCACAGTATTGTTGGCAAAAAGGTGGGCACTTGCTTTAGTTATTCTATGATCAATGTTGTTGATATACTGTATATAACAAAGAGAAGAGGCACAAAGATTTAACCTTGAGGGACACCTCTCTAGGGGCTTTGGGAGGGGATACATTGCCTTGTGCTAAGACTTGTTGTTGCCTGCCAATGAGGTAGCTATTTGAGGGCAGTGCCATTAAGTCCAGTGTTGTTTAACAAAGACAGTAGGAGGTCGTGGTCTACTGTATCAAACACCTTGCTTAAATCTAGAAAGAGCACACAGATATAATTTTTGGCACCTAGGGCAGAGTGCCAGTCATTTGTGACCTTGGATAGTGCAGAGACAGTACTGTGTCTGGGTCTGAACCCTGACTGAAGTGGATTAAGCAGGTTTGAATTTTCTAGGTGTTCTCTTAGCGGAGTGTTGACTAGTTTTTCCAGCAATTTAGAGAGGGTAGGGAGCAAAGAGATTGGGCAGGAGTTGTTTAGGTCAGTTGGTCACCAGTTTTAAGGAGGGGAATGATGTGCGCTAACTTCCATGTGAAGGGGAGCTCACCATGAGAGAGGGATAGATTAAAAAGATGTGTAATTTGGTGGTGCCAGCACGTGGTAGCCTAGTCTTAGGAAGAAGGGGTTGAGGCGGTCAGCACCTGCGCTTTTTTTTATGTTTAAAAAAACTAAAAGTTCTTCCACCTGTTTAAGGCGATAGGACTGAAACTAAATTTATTGGTGTGAGGAGGGGCAGTCATGTAGGGGGTGGTCTTCAGCTGGGGAGCAAATTTGCTTATGTGGGAAGTGTCGAAAGCCAAACCTGCAGTAGCAAAGTGGTTGTTCAGCTGTTCTAGGATGGTTATCTTGTTTGTGTAAGTGTTGCCACCAGCGCAAATCTTTCAAGGCAGGGCCGACGTGGGACTGTGACCTTCGATTTCTCTTAAGACATGCCAGAATTTGGCTGCGTTATTCTTGGAGGTATCGAGAGCAGCTTGGATGTACTGGGTTTTTTCAGATCTAATTAGCTTGGTACACTGGTTTCTGGTGGTTCTGAAGGCTATCCAGTCTGAGGGTGATTTGATTTTCCATAGTATGCCTCTACTATGCAAGGATGTTTTTAGGGCAGGAGTAAACCAGGGGCAGGATCTTTTTCGTGTTCTGATTTTCACATAAGGAGCATGTTTGTCTATCACTTTAAGGACAAGATCGTGGAACAGGGTGTAGGCCTCCCGAGACCCGAGGAAACTAGATAAAAGCCCCGTGATCTAATATTGCTCAGATCAGCTAAGAAGTCTGTGCTGTTAAAGTTTCAGCGGTTTCTTTTGTAGATAAGGTTTGAGGAGACCATGGGTTTAGGTGTGAACCTTATGCAGGCAATAGCACTGTGGTCGCTAATATCATTATCAAAAACTCCAACGTGGGAAATTTTATAGGGCTTGTTGACCAAGATAATGTCAAGTAGAGTGCTGTGGGTTGGATTTTTTGATGTTGGTGCTGGTAGCGTCAGTAATGAGCTGTGAAAGGCTGTGATCATCACACAGGTCTTTTAATGCTTTAGAGCATGAGGAATGCCAATCAAGGTTTACGTCTCCTATTATGATGGATTCCAAGTCATTGTCTTGTAGAATTTTGTGTAGGTGACTTAGTATCTCAGTACCCCGAGAAGGGGGTCTGTCAGGAAGATGGATTCATTTGAAGATAGGAGGATTTTTAAAGTAAGACTTTCAAATTCTTTGTGAACTGATGTGGAATTTGTGACCGAGGTCGAGAGTTTGCTCGCTACGTAAATTGCTACTCCCCAGGTTTGCCTGTTGGTCCTGTACACATTGTATGATGGGAAGCTGATGTCATAGTCAGGTGTAGAGTTACGTAGCCAAGTCTCTGATATCACCAGCACATCTGGTGCAGTGTGAAGAAGCCATGCCTGAATCAAATCCTGTATTTTTAAGTAAATCGCAGGCACTGATGTGTAAGAAGGTAATTCCTTTGGGTTGGGGCAGGTCAGAAGGGGATGCAATGGGTGTAGGGGGACAAGGGTTCAGCTCTGTTTCCAGAGCAGCAGAAGTAGGAAGTGCTTCTCGAATCCACATATTACTACTTTAAGTAGCGTAGATTTTGTTCGTTTTGAGAGGATAGCATTTTGTGGCACAGGAATAGGATAAGTCTAGTGGCTGGTATGTGATAACGCATAAACTGCTATATAGGAGGCTAACAATGTTGGGATGCGTTTGTAGGACAAAGGCATGAGGTGTGGGAAAGGTTGTGCATAGCCTAGGGTTTCCAGAGTCAGTGTAGCGGTAGAACTGAGGTATAGGTTGCATACCTATAGTAAGGAGGATGGGATCAAGGAGGATTTGTGGGGGGGGCCGGTAGCAGGACAATCACTACAGGATCCTCTGATGGTGTCGGGGTCGAATTTGAGACACAGGATACTTGTGAGGATTAGATAGCTCAACACAACGTAGTTTGTAGCACAATGGCTCATGTTGTTCTCAGGCCCAGACATGGCAGAGTGTGTAGGGTTTATTAACGGGACAGTGAGAATAAAAAAGAAATGTCCAAGAACGATACAGTCCTCAAAAGGATGTTGCACAAGAGGCACGAGTACCCTCTAGTGGCACTGTAGTATAAACAGGTAACTGAGTTTTTGGCACTTAAATAAGAAATTGACCGGATAGGGCGGGCAGGAGGGGTGTGGGTGGGATGGCTTGTGGACGGGTGGGTCTGCAAACCAGGGTCACCGGAGGAGAAGCGACTCCCAGGGGGAGATCAGAGGCAGAGCACCCAGTCAGGGGCTGACTGTCTGCCTGTGGGGAAAGAGGGAAGGTAGATTAAATAATGGGCTGAACAGAAGAGACACAAAGGAGCTGTAATCACTCAGTGGGAGGGAGGGGTTTGCTTTACTGCTGACTAAGGGGAGAAGGGTTTGGGAAGATAAGGAGAAGGCACAGAGACAAAATAATTGGCAGGCAATGAAATAAGGTAACAAGTCTAGGGCTCAGTAAATCATGATAATACAATTCAGCAATCTCAATTAAAGAAAAGGAAAAAAAAATATAAGGCATAACATAATCTTCACAGTCTAAGTTAAGCCAGCTCTAAAAAAAAAAAAAAAAAAAAAAAAAAAAGTAGAGGCAATTTTAACAGTCCATGGTCTGTGCTCAAAATGGTGCCAATTTTAAAATTAATTAGATGAATGCTGGCGTTACGCAGAGCCGTACCTACGGGAACTTCAAGGCAGCTTGTGGGCTGGGGAGTCTGCAAGCCGGGGCCACCGGAGAAGTGACTCCCAGTGGGAGATCAGAGGTGGAGCACCCGGTCAGGGGCAGACTGTCTGCCTACAAGAGCTTCAGGACAGCTTGTGGGCAGGTCTGCAAGCTGGGGCTGCCAGAGAAGTGACTCCCAGTGGTAGATCAGAGTCGGAGCTCCTGGTCAGGGGCTGACTGTCTGCCTATGGAAGCTTCGGGGGCAGCTTGTGGGTGGGTGGTCTGCAAGCTGTGGCCGCCGGAGGAAAAGTGACTCCCAGCGGGAGATCAGAGGTGGAGCGCCCGGTCAGGGGCTCCGTCTCAGTGTGCAGACTCATTCCAGGTAGGCTACAAAAAGTCTGCAAAGGAATTCTTTTAGCTGCTAGGCTACATGGCCTTGACCACAACAGTGGTGCCCTGGGCAAGGTTAAAAATGAGAGATGGGATTCTCCACCCCCCAATAAAGAGCTATAGCACCTTGGTACACTGGGAAATTGGTGTAGGATTCGTGTTGGGTTTGGTTCCTTGTGAGTCCGGTCAGGTATCAGTGCAGGCTATATGCCTATTTTTCTTTGTGTCTGTAACACTATGGTTTAAGTGTACTATGTATTGAGTACTGTGTTTTCTCCATTTTATTTTGTTCAGCTCATAGAGCTGTAACTGAACTGCCTGCACTAGTCACTTTTCTGTCTGGTATTGCATAATGTGCAGGTTTTAACAAAGTTCTTGTAATTAACAAAGCTTCAGAACAGAGTTGTTCATGTGTGCATCTTTCTTTTTTGATTAAAAAAATGCAAACGAGAGATGGGGTATATCTTCAAGGAGAGGGGAGGTGATCCTGCTGTTGTATAGGTCACTGGTCAGGCCACAGCTGGAGTACTCTGGCACCCATACCTGAAGAAGGACATTAAGTTACTGGAGGTGGTGCAGCGCAGGGCAACAAAGATGATCCAGGGACTAGGGGACATACCCTATGTGAGCAGGCAGAGGGAGTTGAACATGAACTCACTGGAGAAGAGTAGAGACAGGAAGATATAACTGAAACCTTCAAGTACATGAAGGGAATAAACAAGACAGGTACGGAGGGACTATTCAAGTTAAGGGGGTGTAGGGACACTAGAGGTCACGATCTCAGATTGGAGGGGGAGAAGGTTCAGGAGGGAAATGAGAAGGCACTTTTTTATGGAGAGAGTGGTGTCTGGGTGGAATGTGTTGCCTGCAGAAGTGGTATCCTGTAGAATAGTGGACTGCTTCAAAAAGGGATGGGATCGGGTAAGAGTGGCTATGGCTGGTAGTATAGCCTAGAGGTTAGAGGAACGAGGTGTGAACGAGCTTGGTACATCCAGCAGACCAGACAACTCACAACCTCCACTTGCATACTGTGTGACTCTGAGCAAGTCACTTAACCGCCCAGTGCTCTCAGGTCGCCCCTGAAAACAGACACTTGTGCCTAGCGGGCCTTACCTGGTTCCCAAAGACTAAAATAAAAAAAAATAAAAAATAAAGAGGGAGGGTCAGGGAAGGGAGGGGCAGCTGCAGTATAAGGGTTGCTAGCTGCACATTCGAGCAGACTCGATAGACCATAAGGCCTTTATCTGCTGGCAAATTCATATGTTCATATGTCCAGTACCATCTAAGAAAGTACTGGCACCAAAGAAGCACACCACTGGAGCAACCAGTACCAGTAACTCAGTCCATCGTACGTGCATTACATTGATGGAAGGAGGTAAGCAACCTCAGAGAGTATTCTTTTCCTTCAGTCCTCACCAACAACACTTCTTACAACAGATGCCTCCCTCCTGGGATGGGGAGGACATCTGGAGGACCAACCGGTAAATGGAGTCTGGGACTCACGGGAAGGCCAGGAGCACATAAACCTGTAGGAACACAAGGCAGTGCCTCTGTTGATGAACTCTTTCTTCTCCGTTACAATAACAGAACTGAACTGTTTTAATAAAGTGACAATAAAACTACATCAACAAGGGGTACCAGACCCTCAAAACTTGGTACAGAGGCTATGAAGATATGGAACCTCTCTCTGAATTCAAGTGTTTCTGCAGTAGCAGGCAGGGATGGGTCTGGTGACCCACGAATGGTCCCTGAACCAACAAGCGCTCAACTCAGTGTTTCAGAGATGGGGACTTCCAGAGGAGGATCAGTTTTCTTCCTCGGAGAACAGAAAGCTCACCCATTTTTGTTGCTGACCACCCTCAGTGGGGATGGTCCTGTGGGGTGCCCTATCCCTTGTGTGGACAGGCAGGTTCCTCTATGTATTCCTTTCACTATAATTTGTTCTAGAGGGCCCAGCTGAAGTAGAGAAGAGGGTCAGCAACAATGACTCTGATGGTACCAGCCCGACCTGGAACTCCCAGCTGTTGACACTGTCACAGAGAACTCCTACAACTCTGCCTCTGAGGCATGATCTCTTTACTGACTGACTCATTCAGATCTCATAGAGAATAATGTATGGCCAACAATGCACAACAAGGCTGTGTTTCCACTGAGGAGCTGAGACGACAGCATATGAACCACGAGAGCAAAGCTCGAGAGGTCCATGCTGTCATCTCAGCCTCGAGATGGAAACACATGCCGAGTTGTGTGTGGTTGCCCATATTTTATTTTTTTATAATATATGGTCTTTTTTACACCAGAGTGACAGACCCCCACTGAAGTGAAAACAAAAAATCTTGCCATTTCTTTGTTCTGTTCTATGACCAAAATAAATTTTATAGACTTTCGAAAGTTAAAAGGTACAACTTTGGGCACTGGGTGGTTAGTAAGTAGCTAGGTGTGCAATAAATGAGAAATGTAAAATTGTATGCCTTTGAACTGTGCAGAACATATAGAATAGTGGATGGGAGACCATCCACAACAAGGCTGTATTTCCATCGAGGAGCTGATGACATCATAGAGACCTCGGGAAAGCTAGAAGGTCTTTGATGTCATCAACTCCCGAGATGGAAATACAGTTTTGTTGTGGATGGTCTCCTCATCCACCGTTTTGTATAGTAGGCGGTTCTTGTGTATTTTTACGCCTTCAGATCCTTTACCTTGCTGTTTGCTACTGCTCTCACTCCCGCTCGACTACGTGCTGCTTCCACTCTCTGTGGTGCCGCTCGCTCACTCTCTAACTGCCCTCAACTGTGACCGCAACATTTTTTTTTTTAATTTTGGGGAAAAAAATTGCCACACAGAGATGTGTGTGGCTATTCAAGTCCCGACTTCCCAAAAAAAATGGTGGTGCCGCTACTGCTCACTCCGGAGGGTCCGTTGCTGGCTCTCGCTAAATCCTATCGCCATGTTTACGCTGCTTTTCTGGGACGTCCCACTGTGTCAGCCAATCTGGTGGCAGGTAAAGGCTAAAAAGCTGTTGTACTATCGATGTGATGTCAGAACAATAGTACAACAGCTTTTTTGACCTTTGAACTGCCCTACAACTTTGTGAGAGCCTCTGATTTCGGTGCACAATAAGAGGCAACCATATACTATAATTGTTTGGAATATGCACAGCAACACTTTGGAATCCGCACAACGGTTTAGAATGTGCACAAGGTTTTTGAGAAGTGTTTTTTTTTTTTTTTTTATATATGCAGAACAAAGGCTACCCATATACTATAAAATGCTTTACTTGAGAGCATGGTTTTTGGCCAGTTAGAGTACCCCAACTTAAATATGTCTAATCAGGTGCTGAAAGTTTTAAAAGTTGCCAGGAAACCAGAAAAACAGATGTCAAAGTGTAACGGCTGATATCTGGTGACAAGCTCAGCAAATACTGAATCAATGTCTGCAGACCAGTCAGTGGTCTGGGTTTACCTGGTCGAATTATGGTCTCAAGTCTCAAGGCCTTCCCCTTTAAAAAGAGCAGTCATGTTTCAAATCTTCTGGGGCCCAGGCATTTATGCATGCGGCCCCATCCCTTTGGAATTCTCTACCCCACCAGTTACGTGAGAGCGCGACCATGGAGGGATTTAAACGAGCTTTGAAAACCCATCTCTGGCACCAAGCATTTGGTGACTAATGTATCTATTTAAATGTTGATGTTTACTGTCTTATTTAAATTAAGTTGATGTGAGATCTGATATGTTTTTAAAATTGTTAGGCACCTTGGTTTTGGAGAGGAGCCATAAAAATAAAGTTTTATTATTATTATTTATTTAAGAACTTACCATAATAGTAGCTCTTCGAGAGAATGTCTTCCATCAGATCACATCTATAAAACTAATACCACGTCAGCGCTAGGACCTCAAAGAAACCTTGCCAACTGAGGCTGCCCACGGTGATATCATACATCAGTGTCTGTATAAGGGAGTGGGCAGCCCCCATTCTCCTCAGGCCCCCAAAGAGATGAAACTCAGAGGACCAAAGTCCAGGAAGCCAGGAGATCATGCCTGCACACAGCATACCAGGCATTTGAAGGTGCCCAAAAGAAAAGAGGGAAGCAGAAACAGAGGAGAACAGAGGCCAAGTCCAAAGGGGGCCAGAGAGCAGGATGGCATGACCTGATGAAGGAGATTCTCTCAATGCTCTACTGATATGGGAAGTTCCTATGTAACTTCTATCTTCTTCGAGGGTATCTCTCATCAGGTCACATCCATAGAACGAGTCCCAAGCAGTACTAATAAGAGTGAATCTAGGCAGATGGAAGAGAGTTTGCCAGAAGGAAAAGCCCCCAAGACAGAGGCAAAGAAGGTCCAGCTCCCAAAGAGAGGGAACAGCCAGACCAAGAGCTAGAGCAAGAGGCAGAATCCAATCATCAGCTGCAGATATAAAAACATGTCCCTCCAAAAGAAGGATATCTAGAAGTAACGTGACACCAACCATCGCAGGGAGGACCAGGCTGTGTAATTGGTGGTAGTGGGGGGTAAGTACGGGCAGATGCTAAGCAAGCCAAAAGGGCACCCTATGCGTACCAAGGTACCCATATTTAGGAACAGAAGGCTTCCTGTAAAAATTATATACATATTTTTTTTGCAGGCAACAAACAAAGCAGCCAGCTAATACAGGAAATAAAGGAGTCCCAAAGGCCACTATTTATTTATTTGAAATCTGATAACCGGGAAAGGCACCATGAGCAACAGCTCATTTCAAGGTGCGACCCGGGGAAGGGGGTACAAATACAACAGAGGGCAAGACAAAATAATTTTTTTTTTTTTTTTAACCGAGAGAGAGACTTTAAGCTGAAGTTTGTTCACAGGTGCGACCTGTGAGCACAAGGAAGTTAAGTGACTTGCTCATGATCACACAGTATGCAAGTGAGGGCTGAGGGATTCAAACCCAGCTCTCCACGTTTCCAGCCCAGAGCCTTCAACCACTGCACTATACTACCTCCATAGTTATACAGGTGTAACCCCCCTGTAAATGGGGGTTCCCAAAAGACTTCCAGGAGCTTGCTTGAATGCTCCAAGCCTGAATGGTGTTTGGCATTTAAGCCATTTATCAGTGAGTGTTTTTAGAGCCTCTGGTACTGTCTCTTTAAGAGCTGTCTGCTTGCAGACATAATTAGTTTGTATGGGGGGACTGTGTGCTTCTCTGTTTGAGTACCACTCAAGCTGCTGCCAATTCACTCCATTTTTGCAGTCACTAGGAGTGCAAAGGGAACCTATCTGAAAGATGTAACTGTTTGCCAGAAACCATTTAGAGTAATAATGATGTAACCCCCCTGCAAATGGGGGTTCCCAAAAGACTTCCAGGAGCTTGCTTGAATGCTCCAAGCCTGAATGGTGTTTGGCGTTTAAGCCATTTATCAATGAGTGTTTTTAGAACCTCTGGTACTGTCTCTTTAAGAGCTGTCTGCTTGCAGACATAATTAGTTTGTATGGGGGACTGTGTGTTTCTTTGATTGAGTACCACTCTGCTGCTGCCAATTCACTCCATTTTGCAGTCACTAGGAGTGCAAAGGGAACCTATCTGAAAGATGTAACTGTTTGCCAGAAATCATTTAGAGTAATAATGAAATTACAGTTTGTCTAACCTGCTTTTTGCAGTCAGAACAGTGTCTGCCTAGTTCCCCATTCTGGTTTTGAACTGCTGAACTGGACCAATCAGTGTGGGGTAAGCTAGCTCTAAAATGGTGCCTTGACGAATCAGAACTTGACTCATAATCTGAGCCAGCCACAAGAGGATTGTATGGGCAGTGACTCTGGGAGATGTAGTTTAGACTTCAGTGCCTTTTGGACCAACAGCAGCAGTCTATTGTGAGTGACAGCCAATCCAGTCAAGAACTGGGAGGAACTCAAAGGAAGTGCCCGGTTTTGTCGGTTGGAGTTTCAGTTGAGCTTTGGCAGTGAAGAAGGAAGGAGCCCTGTGCTTTTTCAGTGTGCAGTTTTAGTCAAAACGGTGTAAGGCCCAGAGTTCCGGTCTGCAGCTTGTGTAACTGCTTGTTAGGACTGAATCCGCTCCTGTGAAAAGAATCAAAGGATCTCTGAAGAGTAGAAACCAGGCTCACCCTGTAGAAGACTGGAGAAATTATTGAATTGCACTCGGTCTGTCAGGAACTGAATCTGCTGTGTGTTCTCCCGGTATTGTGCAGTAATTGCGATCGGGATAGAGAAGCAGCCTGCCTGGTATAGTACTCTTTTTTTACCATATAAATGTGTGAAGAGTCTCTTTGAGCTCAAGAGTAGCCCTGCTGATATTGAAGGACCCTATCTTATTTGGAGGTCGTGAGTACTAATTCAGGGTCGCTCCTGTTGAATTGCCACATTAAATCCAAATGGAATTACTGTACTGCTGACTGTTTAATTTTCCTTTCTCTGTGTGAAAGGGCCCCTACCAGCTGCCACGTTTGACTAGCCACTAGGGCTTGGGTACCCAGGGACAGTAACTGATAGGGATAGGCCTGCACAGAGCCATAGGTAGATTATTAGAGTGATAAGCTAATTAACCTGATTTCCCTGTCCTTGTTATATCCCCTAAATAAATCAGAGCTGCTTGTTTCAGCAAAGTTATACTGCCTGGAGGTATTTGTCTATGTTAAAGTACTGTACTGTGATTGTTGCACTGTATCTCATTTCACAGGAGGTCCCAGTGCCGGAACCAATCCTGGGGGTAAGTGTATACTGTGAAGGTAATTCTGATATATTGTGTGGGCCACTAGTGGGAAGAAAGGGGGGTTGCAGTGTCCCAGAGGGCTGTGACCAAGTTAGTTTAACTATTGCAAACCCTGACCTCTGGGTGGAGGCACCCGCCATTGGATCCAGGCCCTCAACCTGTTAGTGGCAAATCAGGCAGGGGTAGTAGCCCCTGGGATAGCGCCATCTAGGGGTTACATCTTGGAGGCCACCGCTGGGATTGTGTGTCCTCTAGTGGCCATATTTACGAACCACTGTTAAGAAAAAAATGGGTACCCCAACAGAAGTGGCTGTGCACCAGCTGGTGGAGTGGTGTACTGGGGAGGAGATCGACCCCCAAAATGCTATGCTTATCCTGGACATCCCCCTGGGTATCAATACGGACACTGTGCAGGAGTACTTTCCAAGGTGGAAGGTTTACAAAACCTGTGTGGTGGTGGGTCGGCATGCTAATCTGCTCACCCACACTTTCCTGGCCCTAGTAGAGTTTAGGATCCCATAGATAGCTCCAAAGTGCCACAGACCATTACCCCAGAGGGAGCCCTCACTGCTTGGAGAGTGATAACTAAGGACAGTAAGACCTGAGGGGAAATCAGCCCCCACCACTATCTGAAACTTTGAGGAGAAATTTGCTAAATGGTTGCTGGGAGAGGGAAAACTGTGGAGGACTTGAAGAAACTATTCTTGCCACCTGGGGTGTTCCTCCCAACACCCTCTCCTGCTCCAGTACCGTAATGGTGGCTGAACCAATGCAGACTCTATTTCTGCACCTGCCATTAGTCACGACTCTCCAGAAGGTTGAGGATCTTCTCTGGCACCCTCCCCACCCCCAAGGGAGGATGACTGGGAGACCTGGATAGACTATGTTGCTCCCCAAGTGCTAGAATGGCAATGCTCGGGCGAAGCGAAGAGGGTTAGTGAGAGCCTCGAGGTCCTGCCCTGGCTACCATCCGTGCTAACGGGCCAGTAACCCTGAAGCGACTGCACAGGCCTATCTTGAGGCCTTGGAGAATGTGTATGGGAGCCCAGATTCTGATGAGGACCTATGGTGGAGAGTAAGAAATGCACAACAGTACCAAGGAGTTGTTGTCTGTGTATGTCTCTCGCTGGAAAAATTGTTGCAAGAATGCCTCAGAAAGGGTAGTTTGCCAGCGATTGAACTGGACCGAACCAGACTGGACAGAATCCTTAAGTCTGCCCCTTCTCAGAACTGCTGTTGCTTCAGTTACGCCTGGCAAATCGACTGAATCCCACCCTCCTATGATGAGTTAATGAGAGAAATTCGAGGAGTTGAGAAAAGGCGACCTCGGAGGGACCTGCACCAACAGCTGTGGCTACGACCCAGTGACTGAGGGTGACCCATCAAGGAAGTTCAGGGCAGAGGTTGACAGTCAATGAGTGCTCTGACAAGGAAAAAGATATGCCACAATGGGGCGAACTGTTGAGAGAGATCCGGAATTCAAAACAGTCCCTTTATGAAGGCCACGCCTGCAAGTATGGGCCCTGACCTATATCCGACTGCTATCTATAGGGGGTGGGGTACCCACCATGTATCTCCTGTTGATAACAGCTCCAAACTCAATTCCTTGACCATGGAAGTGGAAAACTGACGAGATGTCTCCAAATGCTTATCACGCCCGCAGACAGAGATGGCACCCAGGTTTCCAGTTAGTAATACCCCCCCTGGCTCCCAGTGTGGCGCCTCGGCCAGCTCAAACTCCAGAAAGTATGTTTTGCTATAATTGGGGAAAGATGGGCACATGAAAAGGGAATGCCAGTCCCCAAAAGACACTGACAAAGTTGCATATAGGCTACAAGGAGAGCTCGGAGAACAAATCAGTGGTTAAGAGGTGCACGACATGATCCCAGTGAGGGCACCAAAATGCTAATCTCATGTCCTTTGTGGCAAGGTCAGTTGCCCAGGCCCACCACCGCCTCCAGACTGGTCCAGAATAGTGGGTCCCTCCATGGAGACCACTGTAAAGGTGAATGGAGTGTCTACAAGAGCTGTATTAGACAGTGGCTCCCAAGTGACAATTATGTTCCAGGATTGGTATCAGAAGCATTTGTCAGACGTACCTCACAACCATTAGAAGGACTGCATGTATGGGGTTAAGTGAGAAGGCCTACCCTATTCCGGTATATCCGAATTTGGCTGTCTTTCCCACCTCCGTGGCTGGAGTGGCGAACAAGTAGAGACCCTAGCCTTAGTGTGTCCCCCACTGGACTGTATGATGGTGTCCTTTGTTGATTGGAACAAATGCTCATATGTTCGGAAGGCTGGCACAGTTGTGTTATGAAAACAGGGTCAAAGACTAGTAGAGCTTTAAGAGTTCCGCTTTAATTAAGAAGGCCTATGAGGCACAGAGAGATGCTGAAAAACAGAACCAGAGGAACCGGTCGGAATTGTATGGAAGAAGGATCCTGAGTCTCTGATCCTGGCGCCAAATGCCCAGTGTACCTTACAGGGAGAGGTCCGTATCAGAAAGGATGTTAAGAATAAAATATTAATGTTGGATGCACCAGGCGATGGAAAATTGCCAGAGGGACTGCTGGTCAAGCTTCAGTATTTTGCCCGCTAGAGCCCATGCTTATGCCAGAAGAGTAATGGTCCAAGTTCATAATGTGTCTGAAAGAGACATTCGAGTAAACAGAGGTTGCATCCTGGCTAATGTGCATTGTGCAGACACTGCAGTGCTACCCAGCAGCAAGAGTTCAAGGAAGAATGACAGAGTAACGCCTGACTTGTTTGATTTCGCGACTCCCCTGCCAGCTGAATGGAAAGTGAGGATCAGTGAGAAGCTTGCCCAGAGACCAGGTGTTTTCTTTAAAGGAATGGCATGTAGGATGCGGCAAGGAGCTGAGCACAATATCCGCTGCATGACGAAAAGACCATTTCGTGAGAGGTCTCGCCTGGCACCTGCTGACATAGATGATGTGAGACGGCATCTGCAAGAGATGTTAGCTGCTGGTGTAATACAAGAATCCAGAAGCCTTATGCTTCCCCATTGTGGTAGTGAGGAAAAGAATGGAACAGTAAGGATGTGTGGATTATCGCACTTAAACCGGGGGACTATCCCTGATCAGTACACAATGCCCCGCATTCAGGATGCTTTGGACTGCCTAAACGGGAGCAAGTGGTCTCTGTGCTGGATCTCCGCAGTGGGTACTACCAGATCCCGATGGCCCCAGAGGACCGTGAGAAGACGGCTTTATCTGTGCTTGGCTTCTATGATTCATGAGGATGCCTCAAGGGATTTCAGGTGCCCCAGCCACTTATCAACGATTGATGGAGCGTGCAGTGGGGGACATGAACTTACTAGAGTGCCTGGTATACCTAGATGATGTTATTGTGTTTGGCAGCTCACTGGAGGAACATGAGAGCAGATTATTTAAGGTATTGGACCGACTGGAGGACTTTGGCCTTAAACTGTCCATTGATAGCGTCCCTCAAGACTGAAAGAGTGTATTTTCATCCAAGTGAAGTATTTGGGGCCCGCTGGACTCCTGACTGTGAGACTGCTTTTCATGAGATCATATATCAACTTACCCATGCTCCAGTGCTGGCCTATGCCGATCCAAGAAAACCTTACGTCCTGCACACTGATGCTAGCTTGCAAGGGTTGGGGCTGTGTTGTACCAAGAGCACGAGAATGGCCTGAGACCAGTGGCCTTTGCCAGTAGAAGCCTGACCCCATCCGAAAAGAACTATCCTGTACATAAGTTAGAGTTCCTAGCTTTGAAGTGGGCTATTGTTGACCAATTCCATGAGTACTTGTATGGGGCAAAATACTAGTAAAACTGACAATAATCCTTTGACCTATGTGCAGACCTCAGCTAAGTTGGATGCCACTGGCCATAGGTGGCTTTCTGCATTATCTACATATGACTATGCTCTAATACCGAGCAGGTCTGAACCACATAGATGCTGATGCTCTCTCCGGAGGCCTGTTCCCCAGAATGATTGGGTCCGATTGCAGAACCTGACATTCGGGCACTCTGCCGGAAGTTTGACAGGGAGGAACAAATGTTCATGGACGCAGTGGACTGCATGGTGGATTGCTTGGGACCCTCTGAGAATTGCATACCTGCTGCTTATTGCCACTTTTCTGCAATAGACATTGGTGCACTGCCTCAGCTGGACAATGACAGTATTCAAGCGGCTCAATCCCGCGATCCCATGATCAAAGCAGCTTTAGAAGCCCTCTATGCAGGAAAAGATGTGTCCAAATTACGCCCACTGATTTGAGAACTGCACTGTTATACAAAGAAGGTCCTAAGTTGAAACTGATCAATAAACTGTTATACAGAGAAACAGTAGACAGAGGGGGCAAGTAGACAAACAACAACTAGTGCTGCCCACTGCCTTCGAGACTCAGTACTGATGTCCTTGCACAACCACATGGGGCACCTTGTATAGACAGAACACTTGACTTGGTGAGATCCAGATTCTATTGGCCTAAGATGGGGCTGATGTGGAGCACCACATTCGAACTTGTAGTCGCTGCTACAGAGGAAAGCTTTGCCCCAGAGGGCTGCCCCTTGTTAACATCACCACCAGTGCACCCATGGAGCTGGTCTGTATTGATTTTCTGAGTTTGGAGTCAGATCAAAGAAATATCAGTAATGTGCTGGTGGTCACTGACCATTTCACTAGATATGCCCAAGCTTTCCCCACCAAAGACCAGAAAGCATCCACTGTGGCCAAAGTACTTGTAGAAAACTTTTTGTTCACTATGGGGCTCCACAAAGAATCCATTCTGATCAAGGGAGAGACTTTGAGAGTCGTTTGATCAAAGAGATGCTTTCTGTGGGGAGTGCGAAGTCCAGAACCACTCCTTACCACCCCAGGGGACCCACAGCCTGAACGCTTCAACCACACTTTGCTAGATATGCTAGGCACCCTGCACCCAAAGGATGCTTAGATGGAGCCAACAAATTAGCACCCTGGTACATGCTTATAACTGCACCAAAAGTGATGCCACTGGATTCTCCCCACCGCTGATGTTTGGAAGAGAAGCTCACTACCAGTAGATGTGTGTTTTGGGGTCTCTCCTGATGGGGTTCAAGCTGACAACTATTTACAGTATGTGCAAAGTTAAAGGCCCAGCTAACTCATGCATACCAACTGGCTCAAACCATGGCTGCCAAAAGAAATCTGGCCAACAAAGAAAGGTATGATAAAAGGTGAAAGCACAGGAACTCCAGGAGGGAGATCGGGTATTGCTAAGAAATCTGGGACTGCATGGCAAGCACAAGATTGCTGACAGATGGCACCATCTCCTCACATTGTAGTGGGCAAACTAGATGATCTGCCAGTGTACAAAGTAAGGCCTGAGAATAATTCAAAAGATGTAAAACAATGCATAGAAATCATTTACTGCCCATTGGACAAATCTTAATTGAGTCTGAGCCCCTAGAAGATGCCCCTCTGGACCAGTGACTAGAGCTGCTGCTAAGAAAAGATCAAGAAAGTCTGCACCACAGAAGCAAAGTTAAAGTGTTCCCTCCACAAGTCCCAGTTGAGCATGACTGTCAGTCCATATCGGAAGAAAGTGAGAGTGACTTTGAATACTATCCTTCTTACGAACTGAGTCAATTGTTCGGGCAATCCCCTAGTTAATACTGGAGATGAAGGCCTTCTGGACTGTCTAAGCCCCAGCTTCATCCCTGGAGCCAATGCTCCCAGAAAGTGAAGTGCAAAGCATCAGATCAGATGAAATGGAATCATTGTGCATGGTTGAACTGTTTGAGCTTCAGGGAGGAAAATGATAGATTGGGTCAGACTGGTGATACACCAGAACAAGAAGAGTATTTTGAGTGCCCTGACAGTCCACTGCCAGTGTCCGAAAGCTCTCCTGCGAGCCAAATGTTGTGGACTCAGAAACTGTAACTCCTGAGCTGAAAGTGCCCCAAGTTCTAGCCTCTACCCCATGGAGACTCCCTGACAAGTGAGGACAATGCTGAAAATGAGGCTCAGAGTGCAGAGACTGTAACAGTTCCCCCTAGAAAGACTGGTCGAGCTGTAAAGCCTGTGGTGCACCTCAGTTATGATTCCCTTGGGAGGCCTGTGGATTTGCCTCTCAATGTTGTCCATAAAGGAGTGTATGTGTCCCCGAGCTCATTGCCCAAACTGAGCATCTGTGCTAACTCCAAGTTACTTGTGTTGCCCTCTAAGTATGGTGCCCTTGCCCCGTCCAGCCCCAAGGTAACTGATAGGGAAGGGCCCCCTCTCTTCAGGTTTCATGTACAAGAGGTAATAACTTGAGTTATGGTACAATGTGTATGTAATACTGTGTAAAGAGTGACATACTGCAATATTTCAGAAATGTGTTCTTGGTAAAATGATATATTGACTGATGATTACACGTGCGAGCCTAATGCAAATGTATATGGTTGCAGTTGAAACTTATGGGGGTACTTGCTTGACGCGGACGTCAAGCTTTCCCAGGCCAGGAAGGGTGTAACCCCCCTGCAAATGGGGGTTCCCAAAAGACTTCCAGGAGCTTGCTTGAATGCTCCAAGCCTGAATGGTGTTTGGCGTTTAAGCCATTTATCAATGAGTGTTTTTAGAACCTCTGGTACTGTCTCTTTAAGAGATGTCTGCTTGCAGACATAATTAGTTTGTATGGGGACTGTGTGTTTCTTTGATTGAGTACCACTCAAGCGGCTGCCAATTCACTCCATTTTTGCAGTCACTAGGAGTGCAAAGGGAACCTATCTGAAAGATGTAACTGTTTGCCAGAAACCATTTAGCGTGATAATGAAATTACAGTTTGTCTAACACTTTCTTTTGCAGTCAGAACAGTGTCTGCCTAGTTCCCCATTCTGGTTTTGAACTGCTGAACTGGACCAATCAGTGTGGGGTAAGCTAGCTCTAAAATGGTGCCTTGGACGAATCAGAACTTGGACTCATAATCTGAGCCAGCCACAAGAGGATTGTATGGGCAGTGACTCTGGGAGATGTAGTTTAGACTTCAGTGCCTTTGGACCAACAGCAGCAGTCTATTGTGAGTGACAGCCAATCCAGTCAAGAACTGGGAGGAACTCAAAGGAAGTGCCTGGTTTTGTCGGTTGGAGTTTCAGTTGAGCTTTGGCAGTGAAGAAGGAAGAAGCCCTGTGCTTTTCAGTGTGCAGTTTTAGTCAAAACGTGTGTAAGGCCCAGAGTTCCGGTCTGCAGCTTGTGTAACAGCTTGTTAGGACTGAATCCGTCCTGTGAAAAGAATCAAAGGATCTCTGAAGGTAGAAACCAGGCTCACCCTGTAGAAGACTGGAGAAATTATTGAATTGCACTCGGTCTGTCAGGAACTGAATCTGCTGTGTGTTCTCCCGGATTGTGCAGTAATTGCGATCGGATAGAGAAGCAGCCTGCCTGGTATAGTACTCTTTTTTTTACCATATAAATGTGTGAAGAGTCTCTTTGAGCTCAAGAGTAGCCCTGCTGATATTGAAGGACCCTATCTTATTTGGAGGTCGTGAGTACTAATTCAGGGTCGCTTCCCTGTTGAATTGCCACATTAAATCCAAATGGAATTACTGTACTGCTGACTGTTTAATTTTCCTTTCTCTGTGTGAAAGGGCCCTACCAGCTGCCACGGTTTGGACTAGCCACTAGGGCTTGGGTACCCAGGGACAGTAACTGATAGGGATAGGCCTGTGCACAGAGCCATAGGTAGATTATTAGAGTGATAAGCTAATTAACCTGATTTCCCTGTCCTTGTTATATCCCCAATAAATCCGAGCTGCTTGTTTCAGCAAAGTTATACTGCCTGAGGTATTTGTCTATGTTAAAGTACTGTACTGTGATTGTTGCACTGTATCTCATTTCACAGGAGGTCCCAGTGCCGGAACCAACCTGGGGTAAGTGTATACTGTGAAGGTAATTTGATATATTGTGTGGGCCACTAGTGGGAAGAAAGGGGTTGCAGTGTCCCAGAGGGCTGTGACCAAGTTAGTTTAACTATTGCAAACCCTGATCTCTGGGTGGAGGCACCCCATTGATCCAGGCCCCTCAACCTGTTAGTGGCAAATCAGGCAGAGGTAGTAGCCCCTGGGATAGCGCCATCTAGGGGTTACAATGAAATTACAGTTTGTCTAACCTGCTTTCTTTGCAGTCAGAACTGTGTCTGCCTAGTTCCCCATTCTGGTTTTGAACTGCTGAACTGGACCAATCAGTGTGGGGTAAGCTAGCTCTAAAATGGTGCCTTGGACGAATCAGAACTTGCACTCATAATCTGAGCCAGCCACAAGAGGATTGTATGGGCAGTGACTCTGGAGATGTAGTTTAGACTTCGCGCCTTTTGGACCAACAGCAGCAGTCTATTGTGAGTGACAGCCAATCCAGTCAAGAACTGGGAGGAACTCAAAGGAAGTGCCCGGTTTTGTCTGTTGGAGTTTCAGTTTAGCTCTGGAGTGAAGGGAAAGAAACCTGTGTTCCTTCAGGGCACAGTTTCAGTCAAAAACGTGTAAGGCCCAGAGTTCCGTCTGCAGCTTGTGTAACTGCTTGTTAGGACTGAACTGCCCTGTGAAAAGAATCAAAGGATCTCTGAAGAGTAGAAACCAGGCTCACCCTGTAGAAGACTGGAGAAATTGTTGAATTGCACTCGGTCTGTCAGGAACTGAATCTGCTGTGTGTTCTCCCGGTACTGTGCAGTAATTGCGATCGGGATAGAGAAGCAGCCTGCCTGGTATAGTACTTTTTTTTTTTACCATAAATGTGTGAAGAGTCTCGTGGAGCTCAAGAGTAGCCCTGCTGACGTTGAAGGACCCTATCTTGTTTGGAGGTCGGAGTACTAATTCAGGGCGCCCCTGTTGAATTGCCACATTAAATCCAAATGGAATCACTGTACTGCTGACTGTTTGCTAATTTTTCTTTCACGTGTGAAAGGGCCCTCACCAGCTGCCACGGTTTGACTAGCCACTAGGGCTTGGGTACCCAGGGACAGTAACTGGTAGGGATAGGCCTGTGCACAGAGCCATAGGTAGATGAATAAAGTGATAAGCTAATTAACCTGATTTCCTGTCCTTGTTATATCCCCCTAAATAAATCAGAGCGGCTTGTTTCAGCAAAGTTATACTGCCTGAGGTATTTGTCTATGTTAAAGTACTGTACTGTGATTGTTGCACTGTATCTCATTTCACAGGAGGTCCCAGTGCCGGAACCAGACCTGGGGGTAAGTGTATACTGTGAAGGTAATTCTGATATATTGTGTGGGCCACTAGTGGGAAGAAAGGGGGGTTGCAGTGTCCCAGAGGGCTGTGACCAAGTTAGTTTAACTATTGCAAACCCTGACCTCTGGGTGGAGGCACCCGCCATTGGATCCAGGCCCCTCAACCTGTTAGTGGCAAATCAGGCAGGGGTAGTAGCCCCTGGGATAACGCCATCTAGGGGTTACACAGTAATGCAGTGTACATAAAAGAGCTAATTGCATATTGATATTTCCATATATAAAACAGTGAGTATTTACATATATTTTTAGTATTGGGGTGCATACATAAACAGTAGATAACAGCTGTGCGGATCAACTCCCAGAAAAAGCCTGCTGACTCAGGTCTGGAGTAGGGAGACAAGTCAGGGGCAGGAAAGGCAGTAAGTCTAGGGAGGAGAACAGGTGCAGGATGTTGTAGGGGTTGGTCTGAGTAAGCACTTAAGGTCAGGAAAGGAGGGGGTGAGGAGAGTTTTTGGAGAGGGGGGGTGCTGTTCCAGAGGGAAGGGAGCCTATAGGAGAAGGCCAGTTTGCTGGCTGAGGTGCAAACTCTTGGGAGGGCAAAGGAAAGGGCGCTGATTGGAAGGGGGTGGCAGGATTGAGCAGAGAAGCAAGGTATGATGGGAGAGTCCCAAACCAGAATTTAGATATGAAGGTGGAGCAGCGGGATGAGCGTCTCTGGGAGAGGGACTGGAGGGATAGGGAGAAGTAGAGGTTACAGTGGTGAGTCAAACGGGGGAGTTTGAGGCGAACCAACAGAAGGTGTGGTAGAGGATGTCAAGTTTGGAGAGGGAGGTAGCAGGAGCAGCACTGAAAACTACATCTGCACAGTCGAAGGCAGGAAGGATCTATTTAACCACTAAATCACATCTAACAGGAAGGGGAAGACTAGCCTCGTGGTGGTATAGCAACCCTAGTTTAGGGAGCATTTTGGAGTGGAGGGCATTAAAGTGGAAAGAGAAGTCAAGTGAGGGATCGAGCCAAACTCCAAGGTACTTGTAGGCAGGGACATTGCCAAGGGGAAACATAGAATTTGACGGCAGATAAGGACCGCTTGGCCCACCCAGTCTGCCCATTTCTCTACCTGATGGATAAGCTGCAGGTCCTAGTTAACCAGCAGCCTACTTCTTCCAACCCCCACCCCCTAGAATTGCCTTATGACTGTCCCATGCATGCTTGAATTCCACCACTGTTTTTGACTCCACAACCTCCTCTGGAAGGCCGTTCCATACATCCACAACCCTCTCTGTGAAAAAATACTTCCTTAAATTACCACTGAGCCGCCCCCTTCTATCTTCAAATTGTGCCCCCTTGTTCTTGCACACCTCTTTTTTTGAAAGATGCTACCCTCTTGGACTTTGTTGATTCCCTTGAGGTACTTGAAAGTTTCTATCATGTCTCCCCTCTCCCTCCTTTCCTCGAGGCTATACCTATATAAGCTCCTTAAGTCTCTCTTCATATGTCTTCCGTGCAGACCCCGCACCATTTTAGTTGCCCTCCTCTGACAGCTTCCATCCTGTCTATGTCTTTATGGAGATTGGTCTCCAGAACTGCACGAGTACTCCAGATGGGGTCTCACTAGCTGTCTGTACAGAGGAATAATAACTTCCTGTTTTCTACTGGTGATGCCTCTTCCTATGCATCCCAGTATCCCCAGCCCTCCTTGCTGCCCTCTCACATTGCTTTCCACCTTTAGGTCATCTGATATAACTACCCCAGGTCCCTTTCCATTTTGTTGTTGTTAGTATCTCACCCCCATGTGTACTCTTCCCTGGTTTTTGTTTCCCAGGTGCATTACCTTGCACTTCTTAGCATTGAATCTAAGCTGCCATACATTTGACCATTCCTCTAACCTTGCCAAGTCCCTTCTCATCCTTTCCACTCCACTCCACCTTGTGCATCAACTCTGTTGCAGATCTTTGTGTCATCTGCAAAGAGACATACTTTTCCTTCCAGTCCCTCTGCAATGTCGCTTATAAAGACATTGAAGAGGATCGGTCCTAATACTGAACCCTGCGGTACCCCACTACTAACCCCCCTTTTTTCAGAGTGACTCCATTTACTATTACTCTCTGTGTCCTATTCTCCAGCCAATTCTTTACTGAGGCTGTCATCTTGGGACCCACCCCAGGCTGGCTAACTTGTTATTAATCTTTTGTGTGGGACTGTGTCAAATGCCTTGCTAAAGTCTAGGTAGGCCATGTCCACAGCCCCTCCCTGATCAACTACTTTGGTCACCCAGTCAAAGAAATCTATCAGATTTGTCTGGTATGACCTTCCCGCTGTGAATCCATGCTGCCTTGGGTCCTGTGCCCCTCTGGCCTCTAGATACTCAACAATTGTTTCCTTCAGAAGTGATTCCATCATTTTCCCTACCACTGAGGTTAAACTAACAGGTCTGTAGTTTTCTGCTTCTGCCTTGCTCCCACTTTTGTGAAGGGGAATCACATCTGCCCTTCTCCAGTCCTCGGGTACCACCCCATCCTCCCATGATTTGTTAAACAGGGTAGTCAGTGGTGTCACTAGTTCTACCCTTAGTTCTTTTAGAATTCTGGGATGAATCCCATCAGGCCCCATTGCTTTGTCCACCTTCAGTTTTAAGAGTTCTTTCAGAACCCTTTCTTCTGTAAATGGGCTGGTATCAACTTCTGTATCCAGAGTGTTTCTACTGTTTGTTTTAGGTAACGCCCCTCTTCCTTTGTAAATACTGAGCAAAATATTTGTTTAGTATCTCTGCCTTTTCACAGTCACCCTCTGCCCACCCTCCCTCCCTTTACTAAGCCTCACTATCCCTCCTTGGTCTTACTTCAGCTCCCTGATGTACCTATAAAAGGTTTTATCTCCCTTCTTAACTGAGTTGGCTATCTTTCCACAGTTTGGGCCTTTGCTGTTCTGACTGCCTTCCCAGCTTCCTTTGCTTTAACTGATACAGTTCTCTGTCCTGTTCCTTCTGTGATTCCTTGTACTTCCTGAATGCTTTCTTTTCTCTTGAACCTTCACTGCCACTTCTTTTGAGAACCATAGTGGTTTCTTACCTGCTTCATTTTGTTTATTTGCTTTACACAAAGGCTTGTTACTCTGTGATGGCAGTTTTATTATTCCCCATTGTTCTTCCACCCTCCTTCCTGCCCATTTGCTAGTGCATTCCTTAGGCACTCACCCATTTTGACAAAGTTAGCCTCCTAAAATCCAGTACCTTTGTCTTTGTATGGCTTGACTCTATTGCTGTGTTTATTGTAACCATACTGTTCGATGGTCGCTAGTTCCAGATGGCTACCCACTTCACATCTGTGATCCTCTTCATCTCCATTTGAGAGAACCAGGTCTAAGATTGTTCCCTCTCGAGTGGGCTCCAATACTAGTTGTCTAAGGCATGCCCCTGTAGGGCATCTAGAATAACCCCACTCTTAGAAGTGGCTGCTGCAACTGCACTCCAGTTAACATCTGGCATATTCAGATCACCCATCAGCAATATCTCCTTTTTCTGCCATACTAGTATACTTTCTATCATTTCCTTGTCCATTTCTCCCCTGAGAAGGGGTCTGTATACAACCCTAGCGGATTGTGGTGCCATTGCCGTCTCCAAATTTACAAACAGTGCTTCTTCTCCTCCCTGTTTACCCTTTTGTTCTGTTGCTTTGATTCCTTCCCTTATGTAAAGAGCTACCTCCTCTCTTTACCCTCCCTGTCCCTCCTAGATAGTGTATCCTGGTATGTTTACATCCCAGTCATGGTTTTGTGTGTACCATGTTTCTGTGACTGCCACGATATCCAGATGTTCCTCCACCATCAAGGCCACTAATTCAGGAAGCTTGTTACTCAGACTACGGGCATTGGTACTCATTGCTCTCCATTTTTTGATGGCTTTACTTTCTGTTGCAGCATCCCCCACTGACCTTTCTACTTCTGTCTTTTTCCCATTTAGTACCCTGTTTTGTAGGGAGAGGCTGGGATTTTTCTGCTGCTTATCAGTGCCTCCCCCCTTGACTAGTTTAAAAGCTTGCCAATGAAGCATTTAAACCGATTGCTCAAAAGACTTGTTCCCTTCCTGGACAGATGCAGACCATCCTGCCAGTATAGGCTGGTGTCCCTCCAGGTGGAACCCCAGTCCCCAATGAAGCCAAACCCCAGTGCTCCACACCATTTTTCAACCACTCATTAAACTGCATGATGCAAAGTACCTTGCCTCACTCATGCCATTTACAGGCAGCACCTCTGAGAAGGATACTGTGTGTGCTACTTGTCTTAGGCCTCTCCCCAGTTCTACAAAGTCCTTCTGCACTGCTCTAAGCTCATGTTGAGCCAAGTCATTTGTCCCTAGGTGGACAATGACATCCAGCTCAGACTCCGTGCAGCTGTTCTCGTGATCCTGAGGATCCGCTTCCTGTCCCTACAAGCCATGGCACCAGGCAGGCACTTTACTTCAGTTTTCCTCTGCCCCCAGTTCTATCCCCTAATAATTGAGTCCCCACCAGGAGCTGCTTCCTTTCCTTGTGGCATCCTCTGCCTCCTTCCTGTGGGCCTCCCTTGTGACAGGTGTCCTCAGCCTCCTTAATCTCCTCCGTGGACGATCCATAGGGGAGCTGTGCCCCCAGAATGGTGGGATTGTGGAGGGAACAACTGACTGGGTGTGCCTCTGTTCCACCCTCCTCACCCTCCATGAGCCCACAGTGGTCCAACTGCTGTGCTTCTTTGCAACCTCTGAGGTAGTGGTGGTGGCTTGGTGCTCCTGGATGGGGGTTCCTTCCACCATCCAGTCTGGACTGAGGGAAGGTTTTCTTACTGCTGTCCAGTGTGGCCTGAAGACGGGCAACTTCCTCCCTCAGGGCAGAGAGTTGTCTGCAAATAGGGCAGCATCTCAGCCTCCAGAAAGACTCCCGGAAGACTGCTGCCCCACAGCCATTACATTGCACTACTCCTCACATGACTATGTACTTTTTTTTTTTTTTTGTGTGTGCTTGTGTGAGTGATTGGTTTGTAATATAGAAATATATATATATATATATATATATATATATATATTATACAATGTGTATGATATTTTCAGTGCTGTGTGCTAGAGAGGATATGACATTGATATGCACCTTGCACTTTGAGGAAATGATGTCAGAACCCCAGGTATAAAGGAATTATTTCCGGGAGGGGTAGGAGGGTGGAAGGGTTGAGCCTAAACTGTGCCCTCACAAAATAATCAGCTAAGAGCTCTGACCCACCGCTGCGATGAGTGCCTTCCTGTCTGCAAGATACTATACCCAACAATTTGACAGAGAAAATCCCCTGCTAATCAAACAGATAAAAATCCAGACATTCAAGTCAGACACAGGTAAACCTCCCCAGCCCCAAAACAGCCTGGTGGTTTGTGCTCTGAAAGCAGTCAGCCCCAAAATAAGTGAGCTGTGCTTTGAACTCTTCCTGCACTGAAAATCTTAAGAATTGTAACAAGACTGTCTTTTCCTGATAATTGTAAATTCCTTATTTCACCTTTCAGTTAGAAGCAGCCTCCACCTGCAGTATATCTGCTACAAAGCAAAGACAATTGAAAGGTTCCCTTCCCTCTGTTGTGAGCACAACTCGCTTTCTTGCAAATCCTATGTTCAGTATTGCAGTTCCCAACAAGAGATAGTTTGACTAGGAAAAGTTGCTCAGTACTGCTCAGTTATTACTGCACTGTAATAGCCGGTCCCAGTACTATAGTCATACTTCCACACAATCATAATGGTACAGTGATCAGCTCATTACCCTAACGGAGGTTGCAGTGGGGGGGGGGAGAGCATGCATGGCACTACTGCATTTTCAGCTGGACTTGCATACATTTCTGGGACACATCAATAAGGGGATTGTTTACTTCCTCAATGTGCAGTGAACAGGGAACACAAAAAAAAAAGGCACGCAGAGAAAACAAAACTGCACAGAAAGTGCTGAAAAGAATGCATGGGTATGTTTCAGGGAAAAGTCAGTGTGATGCAATCGGGATTACAAAGAAAATAAATAATTATAAGTGTCGGTCAGTTATTTGTAGTCTGGGGAAAGACAAGCAGCAGACCGGGACAATGCAACTGGAAAACTGGCAAGAGTACCAAAGTGAGCTGAGCTCTACGAACACAACAGGTAAAAATATAACGAACAGAGTAGTCAACAGGGTACAAAAATGAAAAGATGGTCATGTGTGCCAGTTACCGGCTGGCAGCGAGGGGGCAGGGGCACTTTTGGGAAGAGGGTGTACAAAGGTTTTAAAAGTAACACAACAGGGAAGGCTACAATCTGTAGAAGTGTAGCATCAATCAGTTTACCAGTCTGTATTTTCAACATGGCGGATATTTCGATATGGAGGTTGCCAAACAGTATCATCCTCGATCTCCAAGGAATTGCTAGATCCACTGGTACTGTAAGTGACATATGGGTCATCACGGTACAGATCCATAACGTTCATCGATTCAAATTCGACCACATCTGAAAAATCAGATTCACCGATAGCCTCGGAGTGGCTATCTGAAGACACGGAGGAATCAGATCTGCCATCCACCATCTTTGTTTCCCTGTGATGATGTGTTAGGCTCACAGCTACAACTGAAAATTAAAATCATTAAAAAATATATTTTTATCAAACTTTTCAGTGGTTTCACTCACATACCACTGCTTAGGACCACAGAAAGGTTTAGAATCTGAATTGCATATCCCTTTCACCACAAAATCACTTTAAATTCCCTATCACTCTCCCAGGTGGAGCAGTAACAGAATGCATCCCTATAGCAGAAATCTCCCTAAAAGCCTCTCAGGACTTAAAACAGGAAAGTACCCTGGCATGGATGAACTGTGTGGGGAATTCTAGGAATAATTCAAGGATACTGTATCCCATCTTTTAAAACGAGCCATTACAGCTGCACTGGGTGCGGACTGGGCAATGGTTCCTTTTTGGTCCCAGGCTATCATTTCTGTGATTCCTAAGCCTGGCAAGGGCCCTACCAACTGCGCCTCTTACAGTCCCATTTTGATCTCAGATATAGACTATAAGCTCCTGACAGCCGTCTTAACCGAGATTGGAACACATTGCGCCGGTTTTTCAAAGGGCCCTTAGAATGACACATGGTGTGTCAAACAACTACCTTGCGTCAAATCCAGGTGCGCCAAAGGCTGTGCACCCTATTTTGCAAGAAACACGTTCTCTGTGGCAAAGTACCCCAAAATGATGCAAGAGGTCTGTTGCATCAAACATATGACATGTGGGGTGAGAATGATGCAAGCTGAGAATGAGGCAAAGATGAGGCAAAAATAGGATGTACGGAGTGAGATGGAGCAAAAATGATGGCAGGTTGAGTCAAAAATATGATTCAGAGTGAAAATGATGCAAGTTGAGTCCAAAAACCTAAGCAAGTTGAGTAAAAACAAATGATGCAAGCTGAGTCAAAAACCGCATGCATGGAGAAAAGTGAGGCAAAGCAGAGTCTAAAAATGGCGCAAGTTGAGTCAACAAAATGAAGCAAGTTGAGTGAATGGCCAAGACAATGGCATATTAGGCTCCCAAAACACTGTCAACTAGACCCGCAAGCGAATATTAGCTCTATAACCAACCCACTACCTAATCTACCCTCACCGTTATGTGCTTCAGTGTGAGACCAGCTCTAGCTGGTCTAACAGTGGCATGCATCTTTGGTGCGGTGTCAACAGCCTCCAGCTTTGAAAAGCCAAATAAACGGGATGGTGCATCGTTTTTATGGTGCAAGCCCCTCTGCAACATGGTGCACCCATTTTTTGGGCACAGGCAGTTCAGCTTTTGTTGCAAGCAGCATTAGAAAATCAGAACTGACACAAGTTTTGATGCAGCTTGCTCCTTGCGTCATTCTCTTCTGGTGCAAACACCTTGCGTCATTCTCTGACCTTTGAAAATTGAGCCCAATATTCCTAAACTAGTACATCTAGATCAAATGGGCTTTGTCCCCAGATGCTAGGTACACATACGAAGGACAGTACATTTAGTAGACCACCTAAATCAGTCCAAGCATTCAGCCTTTCTCATGAGTTTAGAGGCAGAGAAAACGTTTGATAGGGTTCCTGGAGGTTCCTATGGGGGGGGGGGGTCCTTGCTGGGTTTGGCTTTTCAGACTACTATTTACACAGCCCCATCAGAATACATCAGAGCTTCTGATCAGATTTAGGAAGGTTTTTCATTGGGGAGAGGAACTCGCCAGGGGTGCCCTCTATCCCTGATACTATTTGCATTATATATTGAGCCTCTTGCTCAGAGTATACAGTTGAAGTCCAGGGATAGCAGGTATTCAGCTTGGGGATGTAGAGCATAAACGTGTTCTTTATGCTGACGACAACCTACTCTATCTTGGAAACCCAGAGGCCTCTTTGGACATTGTAATGCAGGAAATAAACCTTTTCCAGATTTTCTAGTTATACGCTTAAAACATCCATAACAGAAGTCCTGGTCTTCTCTCATCAAACCTCTCCCAATCAAAAAAATGCATATCCAATGAAATGGGATCTCACTAAACTGAAATATCTTGGAATTTACATAGCCACGAACTCGGGGTCATTGTTTCAAGATAACTATAGTCCACTTGTGAAGGCCCTTATAGCTAACTCCAAACTGTGGACAGTGCTCTCCTCCCTTTTCACTGTAAAATACAATCAATTATAATGAATGCCTTGCCCAGGCATTATTGCAAAGTGCCCCGTTTACAGTATCGCTTAACACTCGGGCAACCTGGCAAAAACAAATACAGCATATAAGGCAGGGAGCCAAACTTCACATTAGGCAAGCCATGCTCCTTCTCCCCAGACAAACAGGGGGCTTGGCTATACTTTTCTGCTTATTTGGTGGACTTCCAAATGAGAGTTGGATTACTTTGGGGTAATTCACAATATGTGGCACACTGAAGAACCACTGATCTAGCTGAAGACATGCCCACTACCCTATCAGCATTACTTTCTCAGCTGGACCTTCATAGAAATAAGACCTTAATGGCCCTTGGAGAATAACTACAACACTGGCAGGGTGGAGGAAAAGAATACAAGGCAGACAAACACACATGACTCTCTTTGGTTATATTGATGGTGGACATGGGACCCATCCTTCGCTCAAGCCAGGATGGATACCTGGTTTTGTAGGTAAACGATGGGGGGGGGCCTCTGGGTGCCATGACAGCTGCTCCAAAATGGAGTGGTTCTAACATCTGAGGAATGTGTTCAAAGGTTTGGACGGAGGAGGGCAGATAGGGTCAAGTATTTTCAACTTCGAGACTACATCTATACTCAAATTAGAGCTCTCCTGAGGGGTTCAAAGGGCTTCAATTGGAGCTCAGTGTTTCATACAATTTGGCAAATCACCACTGCAAAGGGAGGGCTTTCTCTGTTCTTTACACAGCATTATTACAGGACCAAGGCCACTTCACAGAATATTTGCATCTTAAATGGGAACAAAACGTGTATATCACCTCAACAGAACAACAATGGGAAGTGTTTGGGGCACCTCCTGATCTCCAGGATGGTGGGAGTTTGTGTGGAAGATGAGGGTTAGATATTTTTTGGTTCCCCCAAGTGGATGGGGGAGCACATCAGAATGTTGGAGGAGCTGTGAAAAGCTCAGTGCTATGCATTAGCACACTTTCTGGCACTGTTCCAAATTACTGAACTATTGGTCAGCTGTTGGGAGGGCAATCTCACTTATACTTAACATACAGACCCCATTTACCTGGGAACACTTAGTCCTATGTATTAAACTACCTTCACTGATAACGCAACACTTTTCCACCCCCTGCCGCTATGCAATCAACCTAAAATGGGACTCCCATAAGTGCACCCTATATAACCTAGGTTGGCTTAACCTCAATTTCCGGCTGCACTATATCACCCTCGTTACTGGTAAAAAAAAAAAAAAGGCCCTGCTTGGATTACTGTCCCCAGGGGTCCTGTCACTGCTGAGTCCAGTGGCCTCCAGGTACCAGACTAGAGGTGTAATTCACAACTCCATGGTGCTCCCACATAGAAAAACCACCCTGGGTCAGACCTGCTTCTCTTTCAGTTTCCCAAAACTATGGAACTCCCTTACCCCATCACTCAAAGTCACGGACTCTCTAATCAGCTTTAAGTCCCAGCTCCTAGCCTCTCTCCACCCTCCAAACCCGTGTGGCTGCTATCGCTGACCGGTCTACCAGACCCCTGAACACTCCCTTATCCCTATCCTTTCTCTTTCCTCCACTTTTGCTCTGTTGCCACCCACTTGTATCATGTTATCCAGATCACAATTGCATTGCAGCTCTTCTCACTGTATCTGTAATGCTTCCTATTGTATTATGTATGTTGTACCTCTGTCATTCTCAACTGTAAATATGTACTGCACCTTACTGATGCTATACTATTTCAACTGTAAATATGTAATATACCTTACTGATATTATGCTGTCTCAACTGTAAATATGTACTACACCTTACACTGATGCTATGCCATCTGAACTGTATATATATATATATATATATATATATATAAACATACTACACCTTACTGATGCTGTGCTATCAACTGTAAATGTGTAATACGCCTACTGGTGTCGTGCTATCTCAACTGTAAATATACAGTTGAGATAGACGTGACTTAGTAAGCATATTATTATTTACAGTTGAGATATGACGACACCAGTAAGCGATGATTATTTCTGTTGCTGAGATAGCACAGCATCAAAAGCTATATTACAAATATGTAATACGCCTACTGGTGTCGTGCTATCTCAACTGTAAATATGTAATACGCCTTACTGGTGTCGTGCTATCTCAACTGTAAATATGTAATATGCCTTACTGATGCCGTGCTATCTCAACTGTAAATATGTAATATGCCTTACTGATGCTGTGCTATCTCAGCTGTAAATAGGTAATAAACCTTACTGATGTTATGCTATCTCAAGTCTAATTTGTGCTATCTCAACTGTAAATATGTAATATACCTTACTGATGTTGTGCTATCTCAACTGTAAATATGTAATATACCTTACTGATGTTGTGCTATCTCAACTGTAAATATGTAATATACCTTACTGATGTGCTATCTCAGCTGTAAATATGTAATACACCTTACTGATGCTATGCTGTTGTATATGCACCCTAGAACCTGCCTTAAGATCTGGGGTGGGATATTCAAAGGAGTTGTGCATGGCACAACAGGGTTGCGCCATGCGCAACCCACCAATGTGTCCCAGCGTGATATTCAAAGGGGCAGGTTGCGCTGCGCAACCCCCGATGTGCCGTGGCGCACCAGTAATGTATGTGGCACAAGTGTGTGGGGCGTGCTCATGCATATGCGGCACATCCAGATAGTCAGCTCCGGGATGTGAGGCGATGCTGGCACATACCCGCCTTGCGCCTGCTCAGGGGGCGAGTTGAGCTGCCGACAAGGCGCAATACGGCAGCCGCTTGTTGTGGCCACCCACCACCCAGGGACACAGTCCACATGCCCCCTGCCCAGGGAACGTCGTGCCTTCCCCTCGCCCAATCGCAGGCATGTGTAAAAGTAATCCCTGGTGGTCCGGTGGACTGCTATCCACTGCCCGATCGTGGGCATATGTTCGGATAATACCTGGTGGTCCACAGAACTGATCCGCAATGCCCGATCACGGGCATATGTTTGATCCATCCCTGGTGGTCCAGTGGACCGAACCCCATTGCCCGATCGCGAGCATACGTAAGAATTCCCTGTGGTCCAGTGGAACCCCCCCCCATGCCTGATCATGGGTGGAAAGAACAATGAACATCATGATGGTCCAGTGATATCCCCTCCCCACCCGCCCACTGAGTCCCCCACCTCCCTGCACCCCCATCAGCGACAGGCAGCAGCACCCCGCCCGCGGTTGACAGCATAGATCAGCGATGGGGCAGCACCCGCCATAAGCCGCCCTGACGACAGCATACAGTGGCATATACATCTATTGGTCCACTGCATGGGCCAATGGGTGTGCAGACTATACTGTACTACACAGTCCCGAACTGTGAATGAGCGTTCAAAAGTAAGTAAGGTTAGGTTCTGGGGGCGGGGGTGATCTGGACAATTTGTTATTACGACAGGAAAGTAAATGGCAATACTGTATATGTTAGGAGCTCACTTAGAGGGTGGCTTAAATGAATACTTTAGTTCCATTTTTGAAACAAAAAGGTAAATAAATTAGGGTGTTTATAATAGGTATGTGAACAAACATACTCTTAGGAATACTTATGTTTATGATGTTGTTTTTATCTCTCTCGTCTTTTAAAATTCTTTGTATGATATATGTTTTTTCTGTATGTTTTGTTTTGCACATGTATTATATGATGTTATTATTTAAAGCAGGTCCCTTATGTACTCATACTTGATAAACAAAGACACTGATCTTTGCTGGTTGATGCAGGTATTGCACCCAAACATTCAATGTTTTTAATGGATCACCTGGGATTGGTCGATTTAAATGGAACGCATGACCTTCCTGGTACATAAAAACACTAATAGCAGAGCCTGCATTATACCTTGATAAAGCATTGGAAAACGTGAAACGTTGGTGTGTGTGTGTGCATCAATCTTGGCATTGTTTGGACAGTGGTAACATTTTTGCTGCTACCATCATAGTTATGTGTCTATAACAAATTTTGATAATTTCAGTTTAATTATAAGTGGATGTGGTCCTTTGAGTTGCCAGACTTTCTTTTTCTCAGTATGTAACTATATGTCTGAGCACCACTGATTCCAGTAGCCACCTTTCTTGTTTTTGCTTGTTTAATACAGTGTTTGTGTGGGACCTTCCTCCGGAGGAGGTTGCAGTGCTTGGAGGTGCAGTGAGGGGCAGACACAGGGCTGATACACTCTCGTGTGAGTTGAGTGAGGGCCCTAATCCCACCCTCCTCCACCCCTCCCTCCCAAGAGCACAGCTCATTTATAGGGGAACACCTGCCCTGTAATTGGAGGAAGAGGCTTCAGGTGCAGCTCATGTAGTTCTATCCAATAATGCAGCCACAGGGTAGGGAAAAAGCATAGGTAGGTCTCAAATAGGAATGCAACATCCACAATGAATTGCTGAGTAGCGTGATAGTTGGATATTGTGGAGGGCCTTCAACTGGAATATATCAGGTAAACTTTCTGTTAGAGGTTGGGCTAGGATTAGGTGGTTATTTGGCCTAGAAAAGACTCCTGTGATGATGAGGAAGGGACCTCATACCACTAGAGCAGGTATCTTTGGGAGGGTGGTTGGGTGCACAGGGTGTGGTGCGGCCATGATACTGGACTGGGCTTGGAAGTTTGGGGGATGCCCAGTGTGCTACCAGCTGGCACAGCTTAAGGAGGAGGCAGAGGTGATCTGAAGGCAGCTGGGGGTGCAGGGGGGGAGGATTGGAGAGGTAGGAGGCAAGTGGTCACCTACATGGAAGCACTAGGTGCTGGGGCCCCCCAAGCTGGGGGAGGAGTGAAGAGAAGTGCTCACACTAGGAAAGGAGGGAAGCGGGGTACACAGGGGGCTCTAGGGGACCCTGGCAGGCGGGGCCCAAAAGGTGGAAATTTCCACAGCAGTAGGCAAGAGTCTCGGGGTGTCCAAAGGAAACCCAGAGGGGCAGTAATACACTGGAGGATGGGCCAAGGCTTGAAAATTGTTTTAACACTCTACACCCATTGGTAGAAGAGGGGCGTGTGGGGTGTTGGAGGGGAGGAGGAGGATGATGATGATTATGATGATGCTGCTGCTGCTGCTGGTGAAGCTGGGGCAGGGACGGATAGAAAGGGTGAAGGGGGCAAGAGGCAAGGGCGCAGTAGAGGTGTCCCGGACAGGATGGGGTAAGAGGGGTAGGGGGGAGAAGAAAAAGGAAGATCAGGGGAACAAGAAGGAGGCTGATGGTATGGAACAGGGGAGCACGACAGGCAGGAAGGAGCAGGATGTAAATGGGATGATAGTGAGCAGAAAGCCAAGTAGGCAAATGGATAGGACGGATGGATTAGTAAGGAGTGGGGAAAGAGATACAGAGAAAGATACTTGGGTGGGGGGATAAAGAATGCCAGGACATGGGTAGAGGAGGTGACCAGGGACAATAGTGAAGGGGCTACCTTCAACACCCAGATTGTGGGAGGTGCGAATAGCTGGTTGAGGGGAGAATCCGGACGAAGGGATTAGGTGGTGCATGATAGAAGGGGGAACCCGAGGGGTGAACAGAGAGGCAAGGGGGAGGTTAGAGTACTGCTATTGGGGGACTCCAAGATCAGAGGGATCCAGTGGGAGGGGCAGGAGGAGGGTAAAACCTGTCTGATCTGAACCAAATGTTACCCAGGCCTGACGGTGCACAAGGCCAAGCATGAGTCGTATTCATTAGCAAGGGAATGTGGGGGTAGCCCAGACATTCCAGTACACCTGCGGACAAATGACATAAACGGTAATAGTGAACTAGAAATTCAGGCAAGGTTCCGGGAGTTGGCCAGGGTATGCCTTTCCATAGGCTGTAAGATCTCTTCTTCGGAAATCCTGCCGGTGCCAAGGGCTAGCGGGGAAAACAAGATGACGATTAGGGAAATAAATCAGTGGTTTAGGGAGTGGTGTGGGGAATTGGGGTACGGCCTGGTGGGGGACTGGGGGGAGCCCTGGGAGGATAAGGGGCTGTATGCTAGGGACAGGCTCCACCTTAATTTGGAGGAGAAGGAAATCCTTAAGCTCAAACCAGCTGGGTTCATCAGTGAAAGGTGGGGTTTAAACTTGTGAAGGGGGAGGGATCACAAAAGGGGCATTGCCAGCAGGTACAATAATTGAGGGACAGGGTCTCTGCTCCTCTAGGCGGCTAGGGAGAGATGGAAATGGGTCACCAGGTGGGGTGCAGGAGCTGAGAAATGAGAGCTCAATGGGGGAGAAAGGAGAGGAGGGAAGAGGGGTGGAGAGCAGTCCTGATAAATGCCAGAAGCTTAGGAAATAAAATGTCTGAACTCTTGGCGATGCTAGTTGAGGGGGGGAGGTAGATGTGGCAGCAGTCACTGAGACCTGGGCCACTCAAGGGCACAAGTGGGACCTAAATCTGGAGGGCTACACTATGTTCAGAAAAGATAGGGGGAGGGAAGGGGGATGGTGTAGCACTGTTAGTCAGAAATGGCATGGGTATTGGAGAGGTAGTGGAGGCAGAGGGGAATGTGGAGGCTATTTGCGTCACCTTGCTGACGCAGGAGGGTAAGAGAGTAAAGGCTGGCGTGGTATACAGACCACCAGCACTGGCGGAGTTCCTGGAAGAAAGTTTGGTGGCAAATCTTGAGGGACACTGTAGAATGGGAAAGGGAAGGGTAGTGGCAATGGGGGACCCTCAACATGCCAGGAACGGACTGGGGGACTATGACGTCACCAGTGGCCAGAGAGCAGAGGCTGCTGGATGTCTTCCAGGATGCGTTTCTGACACAACAGGTGGGTGAGCCAACTAGGGAGGCCCGGACACTGGACGTGGTCCTGGCGGACAGTGATCAGATTAGGGGCCTAGAGGTGAGGGACCCATTGGTGGGGAGTGATCACACCACAGTCTGGTACTTCCTGGACCTGGGGGGGGGGGAAGGAAAGCCAAACAGGGGTGCAGACTTCAGGGATATGGGAAGGATCCTTAAAGATTGTCTGGACAGGATAAGGCCAGATATGGATGCTGACAGCAGGTGGGGGATCATTAGAAGGGAATACAGGAGGTTACCAGATCCTGTGCAAGGGAAAGGCATAAGTTCGGTAAGGTCAGAAAACCCTGCTGGTGGACCCGGGAGGTACAGGAGGTGGTGAGGGAAAAGAAGGCAACCTATAGGCGCTTCAAGTGCTCAAGGAGTGAAAGGGATTAGGAGGACTAAGAGCTGACAGCCAAGAGAGTCACCAGGGTGGTGAGAGCAGCTAAGGCAAAAAAGGAGCAGTCCTTGGCCAGTGGGATCCGGAGGGGGAACAAGGGGTTCTTTAGATACTTAGGGGAAAAAAGGAAAGTAAGGGGGCAGATCAGCAAGACAAGGATAGAAGGTTGGGCACAGGAGGCAGGGGAACAGGCAGAAGTCCTAAATGAGTACTCTGCCTCAGTTTTAACCGGGGGATGGAGGGGCTATGTCTTGTGAGGGGAGCTGGGGTAAACCGGAGCAAGGGGTGGGACCGGTAGAGACCAGGGGCCCTGATGGGTCTGGGGAAAGGGAGTGGCCACCACAGACAGGTGGGGGCCCAGCAGTGCAGGGTTAAAAGGGGAGGATGTGGAGGCTGAAATCCCAGTAGAGAAAGTAAGGGAAGCCCTCAGGTCCCTTCAGATGGAGAAAGCACCTGGGCCAGATGAGATACATCCCAGGGTGCTGAGGGAACCGGCAGATGTCCTGGCAGTCCCTCTAGCAGAGCTTTTCGTCATCTCTCTGAGGACTGGGTGGGTGCCCCAAGACTGGAAGGTAGCCCATGTCATGCTGATCCACAAGGGGGGGATCAAGAGAGGAGGCAGAAAATTACAGGCCCATTAGCCTGACATCGGTGGTCGGCAAAGTGATGGAGAGTATTGTCAAGGAAAGGCTAGGGGGTTACTGGAGCAAACTGGGTACTTGGATGATAGGCAGCATGGCTTTGTCATGGGAAGATTGTGCCAGACAAACCTTGTTGAGTTCTATGACTGGGTGATGAGGGCCCTGGACCAGGGTAGGCTAGTGGACGTCTTCTTTCTGGACTTTAGCAAGGCATTTGATTCAGTACCCCACATTAGCCTGTTGGCTAAACTGAAGGAAATGGGGGTAGGGAGACAGTTGTTAAGATGGATAGGAAATTGACTCTGAGCGTACTCAGAGGGTGGTGGTTGGAGGGTTAGCCTCATCCCCAAGGTGGGTTACTAGTGGGGTTCCCCAAGGGTCAGTGCTGGGGCCACTCCTGTTCAACGCCTATATCTCAGACATCAGGAGGGGGATCAGGAGTGAGACGAGTCTCTTTGCAGACAATTCAAAGCTGGGTGCAGTGGTGGATGGCGAGGAGGGGAGGGTGGCCTTGCAGGAGGACCTGGAGGCTCTGGAAAGGTGGTCGGGAAAATGGAAACTAAAAATCAATGCAGGGATGTGCAAGGTTTTGCACCTTGGAGTCAGAAATCCAGGCCAGGGATATACCCTGGGAGGAGACATGATTCAAGTCACGGAGGGTGAGAGGGACCTGGGGGTAGTGGTAGAAGTCAAAATGAACAACTCGGAGACCTGCAGGAGGGCAGCGGCAAGGACAAACAGGATGCTGGGTTGTATCGCCAGGGGTATTACCTCCAGAAAGGTGGAAGTGATCCTTCCACTGTACAACTGCTTGCTTAGGCCACACTTCAAGTATTGTGTACAGTTTTGGAGACCACATTTAAAGAGGGACATTACACTCCTAGAGCGGGTCCAAAGGAGGGCAACCAAATGATCTGGAGCCTGGGGAGAGGACCTATGAGGAGAGGCTCAAGGAGCTCGACATGTACACCCTGGAGGAGAGGAGGGACAGGGGGACATGATAGAGGTCTTTAAGTACATGAAAGGGATCAATGAAAGAGCCCCAGTTAGGGTACGCCAAAGGAAGGAGAGTGGGGCAACAAGAGGTCATGGGTGTAAGCTGTAAGGGAGCAGGCTCAGAGGGGAGAGGAGGAGATGTTATTTCACCGAAAGGGTGGTGGAGCCATGAAATGCACTGCCCAGGGAGCTGGTAAAGGAAGAGACTGTGGACGAGTTTAAGAGGGGATGGGACAGGTACAAGGGGAGGGTAAATCTGACCAGGCCCAATACAGGTGGAACATCTGGGACTGGGGACAGAATAACCCAAGGGGGAGGAGGGGACACCAAAATCGGCCCTCAGTGCAGGTGCTGAAAATTGAGCAGACTCGAGAGATCATTACACCTATTCTGCTGGCATTTTAGTACAGTATGTTAGTATTACAATTTGCACTGTTTTTTTTTATATATCTTAGTACTCACTTTAAAACTTGTGCTTTGGACGAGGTAGACGCTTTCGTGTTACTCTTGTGTTTATACTAATTCAGCAGCACCAAGGGCGCCGAGGCTTTTCCTCTTATGCCCGTGAGGAAGTCATGTGACTATGCTGTAACGTGGTCACGCACTGTAAACAGTGCTGTTGCCTTGGCAAACCATGGTTTTCCTTATGGACACATTTCAGTTTAAACACTGCTTCGTTCTAACTTAGTAAATGAATGAATAATGGCATGACTATTTCTTCACCTAATTATATTGTAACAGGAAAATACATAGAATAATGAGAAGTCTGTATAAGAAACGATGCGGGGAAGCAAGAAAATGGCTGTAATACCATCATCTTACCAAAAACACTGCGCTCCGAGGAGGACCTCTGACAATACAAGATGGAATAATCTGTACAAAATGTTTCCATGGGATGTGTAACATAGCAGAAGAAAATTATGAATTATTGGCAACTAAAAAGGTAATTTAATCATAACTGAACTGAATTTCAAATCAAAAGAAATATGTAAAAACAACAGTGGAAAAATAAAAAAGAGGTAATAAATAAGTGCTTAACTAGAAATATAGAGCTCTAAGAGACCTATGATAAAATGAGACATAATAGAATGGTAATAAGTAACTGAAACAATCTATAGGGAATATGCAATAAAACAGAAGACGGTAGTAGATTGTAATTAATTCAGTAAGAAGAAAGAGAACAGCATTAATTTCAGTAGGGTGATTGGATAAGAAATGAAAAAGGAAAAATCAAGAAGTAGAGGTACTTATAAAACTTAACAATAGCAAATTCGCTAAGTCATATTAGGAGGTAAAGAAATAGTCATGCCATGATTCATTCATTTACTAAGTTAGAACAAAGCAGTGTTTAAACTGAGAAAGAACACAGACAGCAGTCTTTTTAAGATAAATAATAGCTTCATAGATAAACATGGAAAACCTCACTTTGGAAGCCTGTAAATCCAAAAGAAAACAGCCCAAAATATGTCCATGAAGAAAACCATGGTTGTCAAGGCAACAGCACCGTTTACAGTGCATGACCGCGTTACAGCGTGGTTAGATGACTGCCTCACGGGCATAAGAGGAACAGCCTCGGCACCCTTGGTGCTGCTAAATTAGTACAAACACAAGAGTAACACGAAAGTGTCTACCAATCCAAAGCATGAGTTTTAAAGTGAGTACTAAGATATACAAAAAAACAGTGCAAATTGTAATACTAAATGAAATATGATGAGTTGGGAAATAAGAGAGAGATAATTAGTAAATGTCACCGTAGCGCCAGACCGAAAAGAAATGTTAATGTAAAAGTCTCTCATGGAAAATAAATGAAAGGAAAATTAGATAAACAGATCTATATTATTGAAATAGGAGGACACTGCAGTGTGAATCCACAAGTTTAAGGAGACCTTTTGTGCGAGAACGGCTTGAGAACTAGAAAGAAAAGCAGACTGAACTGCAAGTGCATCTGACGTCGAAAATGAGAAGCTGTAACGAGACTTAAGATATTAAAGAGAGTACTTTGATAAAGATTTTATATATGCAAGTAGACTTTTAAGTGAAAAAGGCATGAAAACTGTGTAAACAAGAGATATCGTACGGAGAAAATGTGAATTTTGGAAAGATTTAAAGGTACATACAAAGGCTATATTTATAAAACTTGTTACTCAGATTATGGAAGTTTGAAAAAGGTTTGATTAAGAATATTAAAGTAGAAAGGAAACATTTATTCCATAGACGTTGGCTTTCAATGCTGAGGGATATCTGTGGAAAATGCTTTAGATAACAGTCATGCTTTTTAAGGTTAAAAAAAAAAAAAAGACAATACTTTAAATATTCACACTTCTTGACCAAAATATCTTAAAGTGGTGAAATGGAGATCTAATGAATGTTTTGTATTTGAAATTAGAACGTGAGCAACATAAACGGATGAACACATTTTTCAGCAGCCAGGGAGCTGGTTGGCCATGATAAAAGGCAGCTAGTGCTTATGTGTGGCGCTATAAATAATAATAATAATGGTGGCTGATTTAATGGTGATACTCTATTATACATATACATGAACTATGTAATAGGATGAATTATAATACAATAGAAAAATGTGATGATGAATATAAAAGGGAAAGTCTGACATGAGGTTATTTTGGTATAGTAAAGCTATATTATACTATATGAGTACATATGTTAAAAAACATGTTTTTTAATTATTTCTAGAATTCCACAGATGAAGCCTAATTGCTAGGCAAAATGGTGGGACTTGCATAAATAAAAAATTAAAAAAAGAAATAATTCATGTGTATGGAGCATTTTGTTGCTAGAGCAGGCCACACAGCAGACGTTTCCTGATTTACCCATCTGTCCCACATAATTTAGAATTCTGAGATGCATGTTGCCCACCTGGAATATCTTCTTCCCAAGGTAATCAAGACAGTGGGATTTCTTAACAGGGGGTAATAAGCTAATGTGTTTTGAGTCGTTTGGTACGATCATGAGCCGCCGTGATTACTACCAAATCTGCCTCGGGGTAGTGGAAAGAAAAGATGGTCAAGAGGAGCCTCATAAAGGCGATCCTCCTTTCTAGGAATGGCTATGGGTTGGTTCCAAGTCACCAGTACAGCATTTTGGTAAGTTTGCATAAGTGGGGGTACCACTACTACAGGCTCTTCAGGCAGGTCGAGATAATCTGCCATATCCTTTCCTTGTTTATTATGTTCCATAGTTGAGAATCTCATGATTTGGACCATCATCTCATAAAAGGATGGGTCATCAGGAGGAGAGGCAGCTGCGTGTCGGGAAGCATCCTCATGCAAGGAGAAAATACTGGAAAGAGAGAACGAAGGACGGGAGTCCAAGTCCTGAAGCTCAATGTCTTCCAGATCTCCTGGAAAACCTTCCGGAAATTTTGCCTCTTCTGAAAAATACTTTTCTTCATACGAAGGAGGGGACCAGGGTGGAGAAGGTTCCCTGTCACCTTGGAAGCATTTAGGTGGGGGGGTGGGAGAACGGGAAGGGTGACCTGCCTCTCCTGGAGTGGGAGGTTGAGAATGCCTCATCATATCCAAAACCTGTTTTTGCAGCTATGTCCAATGAGGCAGTAGTAGTAGAGAGTGGGGTAGGTGTTTTCTGAGAAATCAGAGTATTAATGGAGGAAATTGGACGTAAGATATAAACAAGTCTGGCCCCTGGGTGGTAAAGACCAGGGTCTCGGTCCCTATCTAGTTGGTCCCTGTGAGAGAATGGTTGTGAAGGAGGAGGGGCCGTGGAAATGGCAAAACCAGTAGTTCTCCCCATGAAACTCTGGCCCGTCATTGACGGGGCAATAAAGTGGGAGGCAGCAGAATGTTTAAAAGGAGACATTGTCGATGGGAAACGAACCGCCATCAACGGGGAGTCATGAGAACTCACTAAAGGTTCCATAGAAACTGCTAAAAGAGCACCAGAAAGCACCGCCGACTAAAGGGTGTGAACCCCTGTCGACGAGGAAGTAGTTCTGGAGGGCATCATTGGTGGTGGAGCACCAACAACAGTGGCTGTCGACGAGTGTCTGCCTGAGGATGATGAGGATGATTTATACTTATCACATTTATGCTTCTTGTGTGAAGCTGCAGTAAGGGGCTCCTTGGGACGGGACCCCTTCTCTAAAAGAGACAATTTCTGCTCCATTAGGTGAGCTTCAATCTTCTGAAGCCATCGTCAACAGGTTGCCTGGTTGAATTCCTGGCAGTGTTTGCATGAGATGGTGTTGTGTATGGGACCCAGACACCTAACACAAATGGTGTGGTTGTCGTAATGGTAGATCCTCCTCGATGAAGATCAGAAATGGAGGGAAAATCCGTTCCCAGCTCAAGTTCTCGTCGATAACTGCTGCAAGCGCTAGCTGCTGTGTGCGAGCTGAAGATGGTGGGAAAAATGAACTGAGGATACCAGGGACCACCCACTCTTATGTAGGAGCAGGATGACAATGTCATGTGTGGGCGGCCCCTGGAAAAAGACTGCTAGAAAAGAGCTGTCATGCACAAGAGCACCCTCGGGGTGACGATCCAAGTGTATTACCTGCTGCAAGAGATTATCCCCATGGAAGATCTACGGTTATAGGTGAGTAACTTATTTTTCTAGCGGCATGGATATAGTTCACTTATCCACACTAACAGACTTCCAGCAGTTCTCCAGGAGGTGGCAGCAAGGCGCACACCCCTATCTGGCACACAGAGACTGCAGAACCGAGGCTCCATATGCAGCATCCTGGCGAGACTCTAGGTCAGTGCTCTAATAGGAGATGAAGGTCTGTGCTGACTTTCAGGTGGCAGCCCTGCAGATCTCCTGAATAGGGATGTCCCTGAAAGCAGCCACTGAAGCAGCAGTACGTCTGGTGGAATGAGCCCAGAGTCCTATAGGAGGCTCCCTGCCAGCCAACCTATAATAGAGGTCAATGCAGGAAGTGATCCATCTGCCAACTGTCCTCTCAGGTACTGGTCTGCCAGGCGCAGCTTCACAATACATAACAAAAAGCTGGTGAGCCTAACCCCAAACTCCAGTCATGAGCTCCACGTATTAGGAGAGCACCCGGAATGAAGCCTGTGTTCGGCTTCTGAAGATGGGTTAGTAAAGTAGACTGGAGGTTCATCACCTGGTTAAGGTGGAACTCTAAGACAACCTTTGGGAGGAAATTCAGGTGGGGGTGAAGGACTACCGAATCCCTGTGGAAGACGAGAGATGGAAATTATGTACCTACCGTAATTCTTGGTCTTCTTGGATGAAGTCTCCACCACTCATTCACACTGATGGGATCTATGCTGGAGGCGCTAGGACACAGTGGGAGCAAACTTTTTTGTAAGAAGGCCGGAGCCAGAGAAGGAGCCATGAGGAGCGGTGCCACGAGCCTCGGCTCGTGCGGCAATGACTATCTCGGGGTCGACCCTCCAACCGCCTCAGTACCTTTTTTTCCGAGGAGGTACAGCGTAACTAACCTAGAAGGATAGCCTAACAAAAACTGGACTTGAAATAGTCCGAACGACCCGTATAAGAAGGGTCAACAAAGAAGTCTTCACAGCCTAAACATTGAGGGAGTGAAGACCAACAACAAAGATGAGCTCGGGGGATGGTGGGTGGGCGTGTGAATGAGTAGTGGAGACTTCATCCAAGAAGATCAAGAATTACGGTAGGTACATAATTTCCATATCTTCCTGGACATAAAGTCTCCACCACTCATTTACACTGATGAGAGAGTACCGAGCTAATAATCCCCCGAGAGGGCGGCAGGAGAAACCAAGAGCTCACAAATTTAGGATAAAAGTCCGTTAAGGATAGTCCTGCCAAACTAAAGATGTCGCCTAGCATGGACATCCAGGACACAGTGCTTGACGAAAGTATGCACTGAGCTCCAGGTAGCTGCATTGCAAATGTCTGCAATGGGTACGTTGCGGATTTCCGCCAGGGATGCCGCGACTGCTCTAGTAGAGTGAGCGTACACTCTGCCCTCCAGCTTCACTTGCGCCATGGAATAACATTGGCGAAGGCATGCCACCAGCCATGCCGAAATGCATCTGATAGCGACAGGTTGACCCAGCTGGGTCTTGCTGAAGGAAACAAACAGTTGTTGAGCTTTGCAAATTTCTTTTGTTCTATCCAAATAGAAACACAGAGCTCTTTTGACATCTAAAGAATGAAGGGTACGGTCTCCTTCATTTTGGAAGTTCGCAAAGTAAGTAGGTAGGACCAAAGGTTGGTTTAGATAGAATTCTGAAATAACCTTAGGGAGAAACTTAGGATGGATCTAAGAACTACTTTATCCTTATGAAATACAGTATACGGAGGGTCTGTGACCAAAGCATGTATTTCATAAACCCTGCGGGACGAGGTAATGGCCACCAGGAAGACCATTTTCCAAGAGAGAAATTTCAGTTCACAGGTAGCTAGAGGCTCAAAAGGCTTCCGAATAAGCATGTTTAGCACCAGATTAATGTCCCAGGTTGCGACTGGATGTCTGATAGGAGGTCTGGTATGCAGAATACCCTTAAGAAACCTCTTAACTACAGGTAACTGAGCCAGTGACAAGGAAAGTACTGGCTCATGATAAGCTGAAATGGCACAAAGGTGAACTTTGACTGTAGATTATTGAAGACCTGAATTTGAGAGGTCTAAGAGGTACTCTAGATCTTTATTTGGTGGGCAGGAAAAAGGATTCAAAAGAGGATTTTGCACACCAGAGAGAAAAACGCTTCCATTTGGCTGTGTAAGTTTTTTTGGTGGTTGGCTTGCACGCAGCCAGAAGAATATCTGAAACTCTCCGAGACATTGAACCTGTTCACCTCTATCTCCTCAGGAGCCGAAGGTGAAACAACCTCAGAATGGGATGGACCACAGGACCCTGGGTCAGAAGGTTCATCTGAAGGGGAAGCGCCTTTGGAGAGGTTACATACAAACATAGACTTTGACGGCAGATAAGGACCACTTGGCCCACCCAGTCTGACCATTTCCCTACCTATTGGATAAGCTGCAGATTCTAGTTAACCAACAGCCTACTTCCTGCAACCCCCCACTATAATTGCCTTATGTCTGTCCCATGCATGTTTGAATTCCCCCACTGTTTTAGACCCCACAACCTCTCCAGGAAGGCGGTTCCATGCATCTACCACTCTCTCCATGAAAAGAATTTCCTCACATTACCCCTGAGCCGTCCCCCCTCTAACTTTAAATTGTGCCCCCTTGTTCTTACACATCTCTTTTTCTGAAAGATGCTACCCTCCTGGACTTTGTTGATTGCCTTGAGGTACTTAAAAGTTTCTATCATGTCCCCTGTCCTTCCTTTCATCAAGGGTATACATATTAAGCTCTCTCAGTCTCTCTTCATATGGTTTCTGATGTAGACCCTGCACCATTTTAGTTGCCCTCCTCTGGACTGCTTCCATCCTGTCTATGTCCTTGCATAGATGAGGTCTCCAAACTGCCGCAGTACTCCAGATGGGGTCTCACCAACTGTCTGTATAGAGGATAACCACTTCCCTTTTTCTACTTGTGATGCCTCCCTATGCATCCCAGTATCCCCTGCTCTCCTTACTGACTTCTCACATTGCTTACCCACCTTTAGGTCATCTGATATGACTACACCCAGATCCTTTCCAATACTGTTGTCGATTAGTACCTCCTCCTGCTATTGTACTCTTCTCCTGGATTTTTATTTCCCAGGTGCATTACTTTGCATCTTTGCATTGAATCTAAGTTGCCATATGTCTGACCATTCCTCCAACCTTGCCAAGTCCCTTCTCATCCTTTCTACCCGCCTTGTGTATCAACTCTGTTACAGATCTTTGTGTCATCTGCAAAGAGGCATACCTTTCCTTCAGACCCTCTGCAGTGTCACCTATAAAGGCGTTAAAGAGAACTGGACCCAGTACTGAGCCCTGAGGTACTCCACTAGTAACCCCTTTCTTCAGAATGTGTTCCATTCACTATTATCTCTGTGTCCTGTTGTGCAGCAGTTTGCCCAGGCTACCACCAGGGGACCCACTCCCAGGCTGGCTAACTTGATTATTCATTTTTTGTGTGGGACTGCATCAAATGCCTTGCTAAAGTCTAGGTAGGCTATATCCACAGCCCCTCCCTGGTCTATTACTTTGGTCACCCAGTCAAAAAAATCGATTAGATTCGTCTGACATGACCTCCCTGCTGTGAATCCATGCTGCTTTGGGTCCTGTGCCCCGCTGGCCTCTAGGTACTCAACATTTCTTTCTTTCAGAAGTGATTCCATCATTTTCCCCCCCACTGAGGTCAAACTAACAGGCCTATAGTTTCCTGCTTCTGCCTTGCTCCCACTTTTGTGAAGGGGAATCACATCTGCCCTCCTCCAGTCCTCAGGTACCACCCCATCTTCCCATGATTTGTTAAAAAGTGTGGTTAGTGGTGCCACTAGGTCCTCTCTTAGCTCTTTTAGGATTCTAGGGTGAATCCCGTCAGGCCCCACTGCTTTGTCCACCTTGAGTTTTAGGAGTTCTTTCAGTACTCTTTCTTCTGTAAATGGACTGGCGTCAACCCCACTATCCAGAGTGCTTCTACTGTTTGGTTTAGGTAACTCCTCCTCTTCTTCTTTTTGTGAATGCTGAGCAAAAGTATTCATTCAGTATCTCTGCCTTTTCACTGTCTCCTCTGCCCACCTCCCTCTCCTTTATTAATCTTCACTATCCTCCCTTAACCTTTCTATGCTCCCTAATGTACCTATAAAAGGTTTTATCCCCCTTCTTAACTGAGTTGGCTATCTTTTCCTCGGTTTGGGCCTTTGCTTTTCTGACCGCCTTTCCCACTTCTTTCTGCTTTAATTGATACAGTTCCCTGTCATGCTCCGTCTGTGATTCCTTATACTTTCTGAATGCAGTCTTTTTCTCCTTAACCTTCCCTGACACCTCTTTTGAGAACCATAGTGGTTTTTCATTCCACTATATTTTGTTTCACACGGGTTGCCGACATACTGTTGAGTAACGGAAACCATATCTGTCGAGGCCAGAAGGGAGCAATGAAGATCATTTTGTCCCCCTGGGACTCGAATTTGAGAAGTACTCTCTGAATTAGTGGAAGAGGAGGAAAGGCATATAGAAAGCGTTTTGTCCACTGCAGCCTGAATGCAACCTGACAGAAAATGCCAGGTCCTGGGTTTCTGGAGCAGAAGAGAGGCAGTTTTGTGTTGAGTGGGGATGCAAAAAGGTCCAGGTTTGGAGTTCCCCACTCTGCAAATAGTGACTGAACTACGGTTGAGTCAAGAGACCACTCGTGAGGATCTGTCTCCGTTCTGCTGAGACAGTCTGCCAGTTTGTTCTGCACTCTTGGCAGGTAGATCACCTGAATTAGAGCCTTGTGCTCTAGGCACCATTCCTACACTCATCGCTTCCCTACATAAAGGGTAAGAGTGTGCACTGCCCTGCTTGTTGATGCAATACATCACTGCTTTGTTGTCTGTTTGAAGGAGAATGTTCTTGTGACAGAGAATGCCCTTCAAAGCCCAGACTGCTGGGACTCGTACCTTGGGTGTGGAGAGTCTGACAGTGAGCTCCCCACCCTGTCAGGGACACATCCATGGTAATGGAAATCTGATGATCCAGAGTGCAAAGGGATACCCTCCCAGAAGGTTGTCCTCTTGCAACCACCAGGTGAGTGACCTCTTCAGAGGTTCTGTCGCCTTGATGAGAAAGGACTGAGGGTGAGTGGTTGGGGACCACTGAGTACTGAGCATCCACTGAGAGGTTCTCATGTGGAGACTTGCTAGGGGTACAGTGAACACCGATGATGCCATGAGACCCAGCATCCGTTGCATCGAGATAGCTCGAACTGAGCTGTTCTCTCTGATGTATCGGGCTATCTGTAGGATATCGCTCCTTCTGTCCTCTGGAAGAAAAGCTTTCGCACAGGAGGTGTCCAGAAGAGTTCCTATAAAAAGGAGTTTCTGGGAGGGCTGCAACTGAGATTTCTTGAGATTTAGCAGGACTCCCACGGACGTGATAAAGTCTGAGGCCGTGGCTACAGTGTCGAAAGTTCCTTGTCTGGAAGGACTTGCTAGAAGCCAGTCGTCCAGATATGGGAACACTTGTATTCCAATTTTTCTGAGATGCGCTGCAAGAATTGCACAACACTTTGTAAAAACTCGTGGCACCGAGGATAGCCCAAAGGGTAGGATTCTGAACTGATAATGTTGGCCCAGTGCCACAAATCTTAGGTATTTGTGGTGTTTTGGGTGTATAGGAATATGCTGGTAAGCATCCTGCATGTCCAGGGAAGCTAGCCAATCGTGTTGATGAAGCAAGGATAAGAGAGTCCCTAGCGATATCATCTTTAACTTTTCCTTGAGAAGAAACTTGTTTAACTTTCTGAGGTCCAGAATGGGGCGCATGCCACCAGTCTTTTTCGGGACCAGGAAGTAATGGGAGTAGAAACCTGTGTTTCGTTGATCCATCGGAACTATTTCTACTGCCCTGTTGTTCAGAAGGTCTTGTATCTCGGAGGCAAGACAGTTTGACTGTATAGTTGACAGACTGGGCTGTCGTTTGGGAGGACGATCTGGAGAGGTTTCTGAAAGGTTGAGGGAGTACCCCTCACGGATTATCCAGAGGACCCATTTGTCTGATGTTATGGACTTCCACTGGTTGTAGAACTGAGTCAGACATCCTCCCATCGCTGAGGAAGAGTCCCCCTCAGGCAGTTGAGGTGGGACCTGGGCCAGAAACTCAGAAGGTGGCACTAGGTGCTTTGGGCCCTTGTGCCTTCTGTTGCATTTTCTTTTGAGGCTGGGGGGCTTGGTTTTTGTTAAAACCTCCCCTGCTCTTGCCCCGAAAGGACTGATGATTGTGAAACTGATGCTTGTTAACACCCCCGCCCCGAAAAGGGGTGGGAGAGGGTCGAGCCGTTTTAATGGCCGACCTAGTCTTCTGTGTGGCCTCCAGAGCTTGCTCTACTTGAGGTCTGAACAGATACCTACTGTCAAAGGGTAATGCCATGACCTGCTGTTGGGCATCATTCGTGAAGCCCGAAGTGCGTAGCCAGGAGTGATGACGGGTACAAATGCCCGCCACCGCCGCTCAGGATGTAGTATCGAAACTGTCCATAGCTGCTTTAACCTGCTGGTTGTTGGACTCGATACCCCTGGTTGTGGTCTGAAGTAGCTCTGAACTAGTGTCCGACTCGGGCAGAGCTTCCACCATCTGTTTGAGCGAATGCCAAAGAACATACTCATATTGAGAGAAATAGCCCCGGGTAGCTGGCAATACACATACCCAAGGTGGAGGCAGCAAAGACTCTCTTACCTAAGTTGTCTATCTTACGAGATTCTTTGTTTATAGGCCGGGCTGTAGATGCCTGAGGAAGAAAGGCCTTATCAATCTCTGCCAAGACTACAATAAGGTCTGCAAAGGCCTGGGAGGCCAAAATGGGTCGATCCTTGGGAGCAGCATACTTCCAGTCTATGGACTTAGCCACAGAAGGAATGAGAGAGGGATTATTTCATACCATCTGAGAGAGCGTCTCAAAGGATGGTTGTACTGGAGGAGTTAAATCCATAGGGATCTCCGGGACATGTAGGTACTGGAGTCTCTAAAGCTTCCCAGGATTGATATCTGTAGTCTGGAGAGAAAGAGCAGAATTTAAAATTTTCAGCAGAGACTTAAATGACAGGTCTTCAACCACAGGCTCTGCGGCAGGATTGATCCCTGCTCCTTCAACATCATCATCCAGTCGAAGATCTAGGTCAGGCTCAATATCATCTCCTGATAGCCCCGGAGGGACTGTATGGACAGGAAAGGAGTGAAAATCAGTAGGAAAAGAAGAAGAAGAGTAAGGATCTGGAGTTGAGAACCCCCTGAAGGCTGGACAGCACTGCACCAAGCCTCGGCGCTGAAGAGGAATGCGGCGCCGATGGCAAGGGAGAAGGCGCTGTCAGAAACAACCCAACACAAGGTGCTGATAAAGACCACAGCGCCGAGGACGGTGCCGACAACCCCAGCAGCGCTGAGGGCACCGCCAACAACCCCAGCGGCACCGAGGACAGCGCAGACAGGCACATCGGCGCAGTCCACACATCGACACCGAGAGCTCCCAGACTCCGCCGAAAGCAATCCAGGGCCCCAAAGACTTCGATTTGAAGAAAAAGAAGGAAGAATACCGGGAGATAAAGGCATCAGTGTGGCCCCCTGCGCCGCAGCCATGTGGGGGACACCTGAGCATGGAGTCAACGGCACCGAAGATGGCGCTCCGTGACTAGGAAGGTCCAACCGCCCTACCTGCTCTCCCGAAGGGCCCGAAGGCCTTGGAGTGACTGGGCCAGGCAGCTGGACCAATCTCCGAGCCCATTGCTCCATAAGAGCAGCCCACTGATGAAACTGCTCATCGGAAGCCCATTCAATAGGCAGGGAAGGGCTCCAATGTCGAAGAGGTCAGTCACCAGAGACAGAAACTGGCGACTCCGGGGCAGGAGACTGGCATCTGACCTCAACAACTGACCGTCGATGCGCAGACATACCAGAAGGCGACCTCGAGTGATGCTTTCTCTTATTTGACCTGTGGGCCGAAGAAGAGCTTGAGGCCGAACAATGCAGGGAATGAGACCGTTTTCTTTTATGCTTCTGGGGTGGCGCCCATCCCCCCCGGGCATCGGACTGTCCATTGTCAGACCCTGCCTCCGGAGAGGGTGGCAGACCGGACCCAGCCCAGCTGACTGAACAGCTTTCATATGAAGTCTCCCTACCGTCACCTGACCCGCTCATGGTCGACTCCGTCAATGGAGGGCTGAAGACTTCTTTTTCTTAATAAGTAAAGTTTAAAAATAAGTGGTACTTATTTCGAGATAAACTACAAAACAATAAATTGAAAACTATGCTGCTAGTTTGAAGTTTGACTCCTGGCGGGTGAGCGTCGTCGTCACTGAAGCGCACTTGACAGCGGGAAAAAGCAACTGAGGGCAGTTGGAGGTTGACGCCGAGACAGTCATTGCCGTGACAAGCCGGTACGTGGCGTCAGCCTCACGGCTCCATCTCTGACGCCGCCCTTGCAAAGTTTGCCCGCTGGTCCAGCGCCTCCGGAGTAGATCCCATCAGTGTGAATGAGTGGTGGAGACTTTATGTCCAGGAAGATAAGGAGGCTTCATTGAGAGTGCCTGGAGCTCTCTAATGCTCCTGGCTAACGTGATGACCCAAGAAGGCCATCTTCCACGACAGGTGTGACATTTCACACCTGTGCATAGGCTCTAAAGGCTTGCCCATTTGCACTGCTAATACCAGCAATAGGTCCCAAAGGTGGTCGTGGCTCATGCATTGGCGGAGACAAGTGGTCAAGGCCCTCAAAGAAGCACCCAACCACCTTCTTCTGCATTACCATCGGCATAACAGCCTATGCCCAGTATGTAGAGATGGATGTCAAGTGCACCTTAAGGGTCATCGACTGCAGTCCCAGCTGGGACAGATGCCAGAGGTATTACAAGATGCTGGGTACAGGGCAGGCAAGGGTATTAAGCTCCTTGTCCAGACACTAAATGGAAAACCTTTTCCATTTGAAGAAATAACACAGGCAAGTTGATTCTTTTAGAGGTGTCCTCAACGTGGAGAACATTCTCCAAAAGACCCAGAGCTCAGAACTCTAGAACCAGGCTGTGATATGCAGGGACCGAAGGTCCGGGTGCAGGACCGTCGCATTGTCAGGTCAGCAGACCCAGGCAAAGAGGCAACTGCCACAGTGGTCTGCTGCTGAGGCTGAGGAGATCCGGGTACCAAAACTGGCAATGCCAGTCCACAGTTATGAGGATCACCCTTGCCTAGTCCCTCCGAACCTTTACCATCACCTTGTGGATCCGAGGAAAGGGAGAAAAGGTGTACAGGAGGTCTGGGATTCAGGGTGTCATGAAGGCATTCCCCACTTCAGCTTTTTGTTCTCACAGGAGGCACACAGGTCCACCAGAAGGGTGCCCTACAAGAAGAACAGGTGGCTCATCACCTCCTGATGCAGAAACTACTCATGTGACATCTCACCCACCCAAGAGTGCCTGCTAGCTGATTGTCTACTCTTGTAACATGAACCACCAGGCTATGCACGAGGGTCCAGGGACAGAGAACCTCCCGACACAATGGAAGGGAGTTGTTCCGCCCTGCCTGTTTTGGTAGAACATGGTTGTGGCGTTCCCCATCTGAACTTGCATGACCTGACCCTAACTTGTGGAGCAAATTCTGTCAGAGCTAGCCACACTGCATGGAGCTCCAGCAGGCTTATGTTGTGATGGGACTGCCTTGGTGATCAGAACCTGTCGGTCCTGTGACCCTTCAGGTGCGCTCCCAACCCCACCAGAGATACATCCATCGTGAGAGTGATGATCGGTTCTGGGTGGATAAATGTGGCTCCTTCCTGCAGATGTTCTGGGATCAGCCACCACTGGATAGTGTCCCACATCGGCTGGGTCACCGTGACTGGCTGGTTCAGGTGTCCTAGGTGTTGAGACCACTGGCAGCCCAACTCCCACTGCAGGTGCTCCATCCACCAGAGAGCCCACTGGACCATGCTGATGCAAGATGCCATGTACCCCAGCAACCTCAGGAAGTCCTGGACAGGGCGTGAGCACCCAACCTGAAAAGATCAGGCCAAGGAGATAAGATCCAGTGCCCAGTCTGCAGGGAGGTGGGCCTTGGCCCATAGGGAGTCTAGCTCTGCCCCAAAGGAATGAATCACCTGCAAGGAGACCAGTTCGGACTTGACCAGGTTGACTAAGAGGCCCAAATCTCTGCAGGACTGGAGAGCTAGGTTCCTGGACTGCTCCACTGCCTCCTTGGACAGCCCAGCTATCAGCCAGTCATCCAGGCAGGGATAAACCTTGACACTGCAGGAAGGCTGCCACCACTTCCATGCACTTGAAGACCCTGAGCACCAAGGAGAGACCAAATGGCATGACCTGGAACTGATAAAACACCCCTTCTGTGCAGAACTGGAGGTACCATCAGTGAGATGGATGGACTGGGATGTGGAAGAACGTGTCCTGGAGGTCCAGGGAGCAGAACCGCATGCCCTGCTCCAGAGACAGTATGATCTGGTTCAGCATGACCATCCTGAACTTGCGCTTCCTCAGAAACTGATTCAGAGTGTGAAGATCCAGTATGGGGCACCAGCCCCTCTCATCAGTTTCGGGTCAAGAAAGTATCTGGACATGTATTCCTGACTTGCCAGGGTGTCTGAGATACAGGCTATGGCTCTTTTTGTGTGGAGCTGAGCAACATCCTCCCTGAGGGCACAGAGTGTGTCCTGTGACACTGGAGACTCCATTGGAGCATGGGATCTGTAAGGCAAAAGAGCCTAGAAATCGAGAGGCAACTCTCTGCCGACCACTTTGAGAACCCACTTGCCCGTAGTAATGAAGGACCAGTGAGGCCAGAAGTGGCATAGCTGACCCCCCAACGGGAGCTGAGTCAGAGACTGGACAGGCGGGAGGTAAGCACCCCCTGACCTGTCACTGGGCAGCTTTGGAGGGGGCACCAGCCACTGAGGTTGGAGGGGCACCATTTCCCCATCCCCTGCCCTTTTTGGGCACCTTGCCTGAGAACGTGGCCTCTGGGCACCAGATTTGGAATTGCCCTGGCTGGGGCTTTTGCTGCCGAGACTGCTGTAGCTGAAAGGGCCAAAACTGAAAGGCTTTCTTCTGTTTTTGGCCTTTCTGGTCCTTCTAGGGCAAAGCCATAGAATCTAGGGTGGCACTGGACTTCTCAGTCCTTGAGAGATGCCCATCCACTCCCTGGAGCCAAAAGGTCGGTGTTCAAGAAGGGGACATTGGCCTACTTGTGCTGAATGTCCACCATGAAGGTGGAGATCCTCAGCCAGGCCCTGCAATGCATCATGACAAATGCTGCCATAGCATGGCGCAAGAGTCGCCAATGTCCAGAGTTGGTGTTTAGCCAGTGCTTGACCTCGACTTTAGATGATCTTGGTCGGCAACTGCCTGTCAGCAGGCAGATAAGGAAGGATGTTACCAAGCATGCCCAGAATGTAGTGACCGAAGTGTGCCATCATCAAGGCGTAGCTCACCTGGTGGAGACCAAAGGAGGACACGGCATAAACTTTCTTCACCACTTGGTCAAGCGTTCTTCAGCTCCTTGTGGGGGAGGGGGCTTATCCACGTCTCCAGTATTGCCAGATTTCCAGAAAACAGAGTCAGAGACCAGGCCATCAGATGACTGGTGGTCACAGAATCCAGGCAAAGAGCTCGTAGGGACCACATATTTGTGGACCATATAGGTGGATGGTGCCGGGCACGAAGCTGGATGCTGCCAAAGCTCCACAGCTAGTCCTATACTAGCTTTGGCCACGGGAAAGGCAACCCCCAGATATTCGTTCTTATCCAGGATGTCAGTAAAAGGATATTTAGCCCTTTTTTGAACTGGCTGCATAGAAACATTCATGGAGTCTAACATGAGCTGAAGGAGAGCCCCAAATGACACCGGCCCGTGGTTGGTGGTCAGTTCCTCGACTGATTCCTGGTTGAATGTATGCATTCTCAAGGATTGCACAGAAGACCCACTCATAAAAGATGGCCCTCAACCTTTTTCCTACCATGAACTACTCTGGAGTTGTCCGAGTTGGAAATTTCCACAGACAACCGGCCGGGATATGAGTCCTTGGAAGGAGCTCCCAACATGGCTGCAGTGGAGGGGGTTCCACCAGCAAGGATAGACAGACATGCACTAGAAAGAGCTGTCTCAGGTGGATTGCCGTGGGCTTGATTAGCACCAGCCAGTTGACCACAGGGTCAGGGGTAGAGCCCTACCCTGTCCCACCAAGGTCCATCATTGCCAGAGAAACTCCTCGCAGTGCCACCACATCCTGCAGTGCAGCCTCTCCTCATCTGAAGATGGAGAGGACAGGAAGCACCAACAGCGATGCCTCCCAGTTGAGCGGGATCAAGAACTTGAGGAGCCCCGCGACCTCAACCTGTACATTGACCTGTACCTCAACCGTCAACCCAGAGGCCAATGTCAAGGAGACGCAGGTGACGATGCACTGCATAACCTCCAGTGGAGACTGATCCTAATCACGAACAGCCAAGGATACCGACTGTTCCATGTCCTCCTGAGTGAGGACCATAATGATCGGGGTCTTGGAGATAACTCGTTGTCGATCCCCTGTGACCACAGGTTGACAGTGTCAAGAAAAATCCCAACTGCCTGACTGACCAGTGTCGAGATCAGCAAGCCTGATGGGGTACCATGGAGCTAGTGCCCCACCCCTTGACCAATTGGGGCTAGGCCAAAGCTGAAAACGTGACAGTTTTCAAGTGGTCAAGGGAGCAGGAGGAGTATGATCTCTCCCAGTCCCACAACTGAAGGTAGTGCTTCTCGCTTTTTACTGCAGTGGGTAGGGCCATCTCCGAAGGTCTGGATGGTCCAATACATATCACGGGATTTCTACATGAGGAATGTGCCGACACTGGTCCCTGTCGGAAGCAGTGCTAGGTCTGATGAGGTGCCTGCCGCAGCCTTTGCTGCGGCTTCTTCCATAGCTGTTAGTGGGTCTGCAAACCCCGCTGCAGTGGAGGCCACCCTGGGACTGCCCTTGTACTGCAACTTAAGATCCCAATCCACTGGCTGGAGGAGGAGGAGAAGGCGAGCCTTTCTATCTTTGAGAGAAGACGGAAATGTAGCTTGGCAACCAGCGACATCAAGTGCCATCCCAAGGCAATACAAGCATGACATATGGGGGTCCTTCTGCGACGTCTGTTGTCACCACATGGCACACTGTCTGAAGCCAGGAATGGGCTTTGCTTCCTCGTGTTCCACTTTTAGAATGAGTGCTGAAAGCAAGACCAAGGAATGCACTAGAAATCGAAAGAGTAGATATAGCACTAAGTTTGCTGACAGTGCACTTAATAGGCCCTAAAATGCACAGAGCTGTGAAGGAAGAGATCAAACTCTTCTAGCAGAAAGGAAGATCTGACATCACAGGGTGGAGCCAAAGGATGTACCACCTGGGTGGTGGGAGAAGCTTTACTTAAAAATGTTCCCGTGAATCAGCTCTTAAGGAAGAACTGCCAATTTGTGGATAAGTGAACCATATCCATGCCTTCAGAATGGGAGTTTTTACCAAAATTAAATGTTTCAGGTTCAGACTTGAGCACCTCAAAAACAGTGCCCAAATAAACAATACGAAAACATTAAGAAAAGCATACTTTTGAAGGCTAAGAGGAATGGACAACTGCAGCTACAAGACAGATCAACATTTTATCTCTTTCTTTGATCCAAGTGTTTCCATCGGGCACATGTGCAAATGTTTTGAGGTAGCGAGGGCAGGGATGTGGACCCTGTGAGCCTTGCACTCCCTTCAATTCTCCACCCACCTTCGCATCATATATGGTGGCAAGATTTACCTATGGCAAGTGAAAGGTTATATGTTACAAAACAAGATGTCTGACGAGAACAAGATGTCTCTGGGGGAGATTACGTTTAAGTGGGAGAATGAAAATGACATTCTCTAATTTTTTACTGTGTTATTTTACAAAACTGAATATTGCAGTGTCTTCTCTGTTAAGTCTATATACAGGTGCACTAGGGTATTTGCTACAAATCCGTGCTGGGAAGCACTTCAGGATGTCAGGAAAGGTGTGCCACAATATTGCTTAATAAAATGCTTTAATTCATTCGGCTTTGCCAAGTAGAAGTAATTTGATCTGCAAGGCAAGCTGAGCAGGTTAACATGGCCACCGCCATGTGGCAATGTGAAAAACATGCTACATGCATGTACAGCTAACTCCTTGATATATAGTAGTTTGAAGCATATTACCTGAACAGGCCTTTGGAGATTACGATATATTTTGCCATTGTACACAATTGCCAAGAGGTTAATAAGGTAAAAAAATAACAGGACATGCATTTGAAGTTTTTTAATCCTTGAACATATACAATAGTTAGTAAATCTGAATTGATCTGCAGTTAACTGTCTGATGACATATCTCTCAAATGTTTGAGATAGGAACACCCGTTATTTGAGTGTTTCATATTTCTGCTTAAATGTTTTCTGCATTTTATTTGGCCCCAAAACGTCATGAATGTGATGTCAATGCATGGAAAAGCATGATATGAACTTTACGGAAAATGTATGGACTTGGGACCACATCTCTGCTGCAATAGCTTATTTAGATCATATTTCGGTACTGTACTGTATAATCTCGCTTTACCCACAGCTGTGGTACAGTAACTTGGATACTTGGAACCAATCTTTATTTACGTATTTTTATATGTCTGAAAAATAAATAAAAATAATTAAAAAAAATGTCATATTTTCTCTCAGCAAAGCTTTAACTTACCCGGTTTTGTGCTCCATGCACTAAAGGACTGCAAACATAGTTTGCTCTCTTGTTCTACCTAGCAACTTAACTTGTGCTGCCTTGTATTACCGTGACTAACACATACATTCTGTTTGATTATTCCTAGTTGCAGGCGATGTAATATCAGACAAAGGAAGTGTGTCTGGGAACCCCAGGTCCAACAATGTGAGCCTGTAGTTCAGGGGTTAGAGCACTGGGATGGTATTCTGGGAGCTTGGGTTCAATTCCCAGTACAGTACATTACTTCTTTCTCACAACAATTTGTTTTTTAAATTGCTTAGCAGAGACTCGTACTTGTACCAAAAAACATCTGTTTGGCACTTTGTAAAAGCAAGCAATATATGGTCCCAGTGCCCTACTACACCTTCTTGTATTGCCAGAGGCATATCCTCCAGGAGGGGGGAGGTGATCTAGCCGCTGTATAGGTCACTGATAGTACCACACCTGGAGTACTGCATGCAGTTCTGGCAGCCGTACCTGAGGAAGGACATTAGGTTACTGGAGGCGGTGCAGTGCAGGGCAACAAAAATGATCCAGGGGCTAGGGGACTTGCCCTATGAGAAAAGGCTAAGGGAGTTGAACATGTACTCCCTGGAGGAGAGGAGGGAAAGGGGAGACATGATTGAAACCTTCAGGTACATGAAGGGAATTAAGATGGACACAGAGGGGCTTTTCCAGTTAAGGAGAGGGAGGAACACCCAAGGGCACAAGCTGAGATTGGATTTGGGGAGTTCAGGAGGGAATGAGGAGACACTTTTACAGAGAGGGTGGTGTCAGGGTGAAACGCATTGACAGAGGAAGCGGTAGCCTATAATACAGTGAGCTGCTTCAAAGGGGTTGGGACAGGGTAAGGGAGGGTCATTGGAAGGGGGGGGGAGAGAGGGTCCGCTGCACAATAAGGGTTGCTAGCTGCACAATCGAGCAGACTTGATAGACTGAAAGGCCTTTATCTGCTGGCAAGTTCACATGTATGTTCGTATGTGTTCACAAAATGTAACATGTACCTTGAAAGTCTGTTGCAGTTTATACATTGACTGCAAGGCTAAACATACAGTAGGAAATACTTCCTAGCAGTATAGTGCAGTGAGATAAGGCTCTGAGCTGCAAATTTGGAGACCTGGGTTTGAATCCCACAGCAGCCTAGGTGCATACTGTGTGATCCTGAGCAAGTCACCTAACTTCCTTGTGTTCCCAGGTCGCATCTGGAAACAAGCTTCAGCTTAGTGGGCTACTCCTGGTTAAACAATGTTCCCTTCCCTTCCCAGACAGCACAAAAAAATACATAAAACTGTGTTTTACAAAATATCATAAATGTATTGCATTTTAGTTGGACTGTCCACAGACTAGTAGGAGATTCACTTGTCTCTCACTGGTAACTTGTCACCTTTGTAACTCTTTCACAGATACAAACCTAGCATACTTACAAAATTTAGTGACTGGCTAAGCAAGAGTTTGTATGTTACACACCCAGAGTCTCTTCCAGCAATGTCTAGAGTAGGTCACCTTACCTTCCACGTTCAACGATCTGTCCGTCCCGCAGTACCAGTATCTGATCCGCATTAATTACTGTTGACAGTCTGTGGGGTAGAAGACAAAAGAAAAATTAAAAGAAATATGTGATATATGAATGAAGTATTGGAAAGAACAGACAGACAGACAGACACACACACCCCGAAGTGCAACAAAGAAGATATTAATTTCATACTTACCATAATTTCCTTTTCTGTTAGCTCCAGCCTTGTCAATGGTAAATCATTACAACTGGGTATAGTGCACCCCTACCAGGGGAATGGCACACTCCAAGCTTTAGAATGCTGGGCACATGAGATTCCAAGCAGCAGCAACTCCCCAGTCACTGCTGACCTCGCAGTGCCACAATAATTTAAACTACTATAATGTCCATTTATACATAATACAACACAACACATAACTACTGAAAAACTCTGCCTTCTAAGGATAATACAAACTGTTTTACCTTGATGATGGAAAAAAGAAACATGATGTATCTGATTATTGGTTTGTTCAGACTGAGGTACTTTTTGACGACACAATGTACAGCCCACTTGTCTTCCATCAAAGAAATCTCTAAAACTTAGAAAATGGATAAAAAACACAGGGATAAACTGTGTTAAACAATCTAAATGCTGTGAGAACTATCTGTAACAAGGAGACACCAAAAGGCATACAACTGTACCTGTTGAGATGCGTGGTTGCAGTCTGATTAAAAAACGTTTTTTTTTTCTTCCTAAAAACAGTGCAGCAGCATAAAATAGAAGGATGCCCAAGACCAAGGGATTTAAATAAACTAATGGGCATCCTCACTGGCATACCAGATAATATTCTCCCTCAGGAGCCAAGCTCCTGGGTGGGTCCCATTAACAATGCTGGAGCTAACAGAGAAGGAAATTACAGTAAGCATGAAGTTAATTTCTTCTTTCTGTAGCACTCCACATTGTCAATGGGAAGTCATTACAACTGGGTTCTATAAAGCAGTACCCAGACTAAATGGGAGAGGGGGAGAATAATATCCCATATGCCAGGAAGACTATATGGTAACAGATCAGTTACGAACTGCTGCCTGTAAAACTCTGTGACCAATAGCTACATCAGTAGAACTCTGAACATCCAATTGTAATGTTAGTGAAAGTGTGGATGGAGGACCATGTGGTTGTTTTGCATAGCTCTAAAACCAAAGCTTCGCCCCTCTCCACCCTGAAAGTTGCCATAGCCCTGGTGGAGCAAGCTTTAATAAAGGGTTGGAGGCCTCTTCTTTACTCTATACTTTCTCTGATCCACATCAGCCCATTCTTTACAGTGAATAAAACTCGGAAAAAAAAAATTTGGAGCGGGGGGGGGGGGGCCAGACAGGATCGGATTAGCATCCACTGTCTCTACAGACTGCTTCCCCCTGAGCTGTAAGGATCTACATGCTTCTGCTGTCAGAAAAGACAATGATTTATTGTCAAACAGAGGAGGTATTGGAATCCTTGATCTAGGATCCGTCCACTCTCCTCCCCCTAAGAGAGGAGGTCCTCTTCATATGTAAGTTGTTTTTGAAGGTCAGGAGTTTCCCCAAGATCCTCGAAATCCTCATCCTGATCCACCAAGTGTCCAGGGTCGGGGATCTGCCAGCACATCTGTTTCCACAGCCTCTACTCACTGTGACGCACCTGGATGTGCCTGAATGGGCCCCCCCTGACCTGAAGGCCTGGTCTGAGGCCAGGTGTATCTGCTATGATGTCCTACGGGACACTGGGGCTCAAAGGCTCACTCAGGAGCAATAACAGAGATTTACACAGTTCTGCTTTGCCACTGCCAACTGAAGAACCAGGTGCCCCCCTCCCCAGCTCGGAGGACTGGCTGGAAAGAACCATTACAGAAATATTGTGCTGGGCAACACAATGAGGACAATAAGTACCCATGGGGGAGAGCCTCATCACCCTCTTGCAGGTTTTGCACCTTTTCACAATTAATGGTCTCTGATAATCCATGGTGCCAAAAGATAATTTTGTGTGTAAATATTTTTCTTTATAAAGGCAGAAAAACTGTTTTGATTGTACTTGAGATTCGTTTGAGCGTTTTGGGAACTACACACCCGTGTGCGCGACCTGCAAAAATAATGCAGTTGCAGTAAAAAGCACTTGTGTGAGATTCTTCATGCAATTTGCATACGCTTTTTTACTCAGTTGCATTACTTATTACGCAGCTGAGTAAATTACGCAGTTGAGCCAAAAAATTACAGCACTTGCAGAAAAAACACACTGCGCGGCGGGAAAACAATTGGGAGAAAGAAGCGCACACCCAACTGCCGCAAAACCAAATAGCAGTAGCGCAAGTGATAAGAAGACTGAGAGGAAAAACACGGAAGCCTTCTGAGCTGGCGAATGTTCTTAAAAAACTAAAATAATACAGTTTATTGCTCCCCCCCCCTTAACACACAGAAAAAATGCTGTAACCTGGTATGGGTTGGGGGAAAAGAACTGACGCAAAAGATGAGGAAATCCCCCAGGAAACCTATGCTACCCCAAACAATAAAAAATGTACCTACATGTGGCATCCTTCTTTTTTTTAGTTAATCAGAGACCATTTGACATTCTAAAGCAAGGCAGTTATGGCCCCCACTCCACACATGGAAATGGGTAAGGCTGGTTAGTCAATTGGAAAGCTGCAGCTTAACAGGCACATTTTTAATTTAGGGGTGCTCCCTGAAAAACAGGAAGGCCCAACCTGCTATGAAGAATTGCAGCATCAACTGAAGAATCCTGAAAAACTTGAGAGAAGGTAGACAAGCCATTTCCCCTGTCAATGGCACAGCTGAACTAGGGAGTTGCTGCTGCTTGGAATCATCATGTGCCCAGCATTCTAAAGCTTGAGCTGAGCCATTCCCCTGGTAGGGGTGCACTATACCCAGTTGTAATGATATCCCATTGACAACGTGGAGTGCTACAGAAAGAGTGTTTTTCCAGTAATGTGGTGGGGAGATATTCATTATTTGTATGTTAATGCCACTGCTGCGACTAGTCTTACAATTGTAAACATGAACATATAGAAACATAGAAGTTGACAGCAGATAAGGACCGCAAGGCCCATCCAGCCTGTCCATTTTTCTACCTTATAAATGTGCCATCGGCCTCTGCTCTGTCAATGGCCTATCTATTCATACTCATCTGTATTGCTCCCTTATGCCTATCCCATGCCTGTTTGAAGCCCTGCACTGTATTCATATCCACCACTTCCTGAGGTAGGCCGTTCCATGCATCCACCAACCTTTTTGTGAAAAAAACTTCCTTACATTACCCCTTAATCGGCCTCCCTCTAATCTCATGCTGTGTCCCTCTTGTCCTGCTATTTTTCTTATATTGAAACATGTTAAGACTCTTTCACCTTGTTAATGCCCTTAAGATGTTTGAATGTTTTGATCATATCACCTCTCTCCCTCCTTTGCTCTAGGGTATACATATTGAGCTCCGTTAATCTGTTCTCATATGTTTTCTGATACAGTCCCTGAACCATTTTGGTTGCCCTTGTCTGGACTGCCTCAGTTTGGTTAATGTCCTCGTGAAGGTGCGGCCTCCAGTACTGCATGCTGTACTCCAGATGGGGCCGAACCAGTGTCTTGTAAAGAGGGATTATTACCTCCCTCTTCCGACTTGTGATGACCCTACTAATACACCCCAACATCCCCCTAGCCTTACCTACTGCTTTAGTGGTCTGCTTGGATGATTTCAGGTCATCTGTGATGATGATGCTCAAGTCTCTTTCTTCCCTTGTGACTGCCAGCAACTCCCCTCCCAGCCTATAGGTGGCTTCAGGATTCCTCTTCCCTATGTGCATGATCTTGCACTTCTCTGCATTAAACCCCAGTTGCCACTCTTCTGATCATTTTGCTAGTTTATCCAGATCTCTTCTCATTCTGCCCACCCCATCTGGATCATCTACTCTGTTGCAGATCTTGGTGTCATCTGCAAACAGACAAACCTTACCCTCCAGTCCATCTGCAATGTCACTGATGAAGATGTTGAAGAGGACTGGCCCCAGGACTGATCCCTGAGGTACCCCACTTGTGACTTGCATCTCTTCTGACTGTATACCATTTACCACCACTCTTTGTTTTCTGCCCGTCAAGCAGTCTGCCACCCAGTTGACCAACTTCTGGCCCACCCTGAGCCTACCCAGCTTATTAATCAATCTTCTACGTAGAACAGTATCGAAAGCTTTGCTGAAGTCAAGGTAGGTGACATCAACTGCTCCCCCTTGGTACACCACTTTGGTTACCCAGTCAAAGAAATCTATGAGATTAGTTTGACAGGATCTTCCTTTTGTAAACCCGTGCTGGCTTGGATCCTGTGCTCCTATGGATTCCAGGTGCTGCACTATCCTTTCCTTAAGGAGTGCCTCCATAATCTTGCCCACTACTGAGGTAAGACTGACTAGTCTGTAGTTCCCTGCCTCCTCCCTGCTACCACTCTTGTGGAGCAGGATCACATGAGCCCTTCTCCAGTCTTCTGGGACCTGTGCTCAGAGACTCACTAAACAGTCCTGCTAATGGCTCTGCTAGTTCCACCCTTAGCTCCTTTAGTACCCTGGGATGTATGCCATCAGGTCCCATTGTCTTGTCCACCCTGAGCTTATCGAGCTCTTGTAGGACCCTTTCTTTTGTGAAGGGACTAGTGCACACCTCCCTCCCCCCTGTGTCCATGTTGCTGAGCTGTGGGCCCTGCCCTACCTTCTCCTCAGTAAATACTGAACAGAAGTATCTATTCAGGATAGATGCTTTTATATGGTCCTCCTCCTCACACGCTCCCTCATCTCCTTTGATCTTAGCAGTACCCCCTCTGGACTTTCTCCTTTCACTAATGCATCTATAGAAAGTCTTGTCACCTTCTTTTACTGTTTGTGCTAGTGTTTCCTCGGTTTGGGCCTTTGCCTGCCTTTCTGCCTTCCCTTAGGGAAGTTTGGTATGCCTCCCTGTCTTCATCCCGCTGTGTTCCCTTTTATTTCCTGAAGGCCAGCCTTTTGGCTCTGACCTCTTCTGTTTTTGAGAACCAAAGTGGTTTCCTTCTTTTTTTGCACTTCTTTTTCTCTCTAACACAATGGGATGTTGCTTCAAATATTGTGTAACCCCCCCTGCAAATGGGGGTTCTCAAAAGACTTCCAGGAGCTTGCTTGAATGCTCCAAGCCTGAATGGTGTTTGGCATTTAAGCCATTTATCAGTGAGTGTTTTTAGAGCCTCTGGTACTGTCTCTTTAAGAGCTGTCTGCTTGCAGACATAATTAGTTTGTATGGGGGGACTGTGTGCTTCTCTGTTTGAGTACCACTCAAGCTGCTGCCAATTCACTCCATTTTTGCAGTCACTAGGGTGCAAAGGGAACCTATCTGAAGAGGTGTAACTGTTTGCCAGAAATCTTTTAGAGTAATAATGAAATTACAGTTTGTCTAACCTGCTTTCTTTGCAGTCAGAACTGTGTTTGCCTAGTTCCCATTCTAGTTTTGAACTGCTGAACTGGACCAATCAGTGTGGGGTAAGCTAGCTCTAAAATGGTGCCTTGGACGAATCAGAACTTGGACTCATAATCTGAGCCAGCCACAAGAGGATTGTATGGGCAGTGACTCTGGGAGATGTAGTTTAGACTTCGGCGCCTTTTTGGACCAACAGCAGCAGTCTATTGTGAGTGACAGCCAATCCAGTCAAGAACTGGGAGGAACTCAAAGGAAGTGCCCGGTTTTGTCTGTTGGAGTTTCAGTTTTAGCTCTGGAGTGAAGGGAAAGAAACCCTGTGCTCCTTCAGTGCACAGTTTCAGTCAAAAAATGTGTAGGCCCAGAGTTCGGTCTGCAGCTTGTGTAACTGCTTGTTAGGACTGAATCCGTCCTGTGAAAGAATCAAAGGATCTCTGAAGAGTAGAAACCAGGCTCACCCTCAGAAGACTGGAGAAATTGTGATTGCACTCGGTCTGTCAGGAACTGAATCTGCTGTGTGTTCTCCCGGGTATTGTGCAGTAATTGCGATCGGGATAGAGAAGCAGCCTGCCTGGTATAGTACTTTTTTTTTTTACCATATAAATGTGTGAAGAGTCTCGTGGAGCTCAAAAGTAGCCCTGCTGACGTTGAAGGACCCTATCTTGTTTGGAGGTCGTGAGTACTAATTCAGGGTCGCTCCCTGTTGAATTGCCACTTTAAATCCAAATGGAATCACTGTACTGCTGACTGTTTAAGCTAATTTTCTTTTCACTGTGTGAAAGGGCCCCTACCAGCTGCCACGGTTTGGACTAGCCACTAGGGCTTGGGTACCCAGGGACAGTAACTGGTAGGGATGAGCCTGTGCACAGAGCCATAGCTAGATAGTAAAGTGATAAGCTAATTAACCTGATTTCCCCTGTCCTTGTTATATCCCCTAAATAAATCAGAGCTGCTTGTTTCAAGCAAAGTTATACTGCCTGAGGTATTTGTCTATGTCAAAGTACTGTACTGTGATTGTTGCACTGTATCTTATTTCTCAGGAGGTCCTAGTGCCGGAACCAGACCTGGGGGTAAGTGTATACTGTGAAGGTAATTCTGATATATTGTGTGGGCCACTAGTGGGAAGAAAGGGGGGTTGCAGTGTCCCAGAGGGCTGTGACCAAGTTAGTTTAACTATTGCAAACCCTGACCTCTGGGTGGAGGCACCCGCCATTGGATCCAGGCCCCTCAACCTGTTAGTGGCAAATCAGGCAGGGGTAGTAGCCCCTGGGATAACGCCATCTAGGGGTTACATATTGCATCCTTAATGCTTGCCCACTTTGCCTGTACCCCCTCACCTGTATTTCTTTTTGCCAGGGCTAGCTTAACTTTGTTGGCCATCTCATCAAAGTCAGCTCCTCTGAAGTCCCATATTTTTGCCTTGGAATGGGATGATTTAGTTCTAGTGGCCAAATTGAACCATACCATGTGACTGTCACTGGCCCCCAGGTGACCTTCTACCTGGAAATCTGTGATCCCTTCCCTGTTAGTCAGTACTAGATCTAGGCTAGCCCTGTTTCTTGTGGGTTGTTGTACCAGTTTGATTCTCTCCCCCTGCAGGGAATCCACCACGTGTCTAGTTCTGGCAGATGTTCCTGCTGGTATTGACCAATCTGTATCTGGCATGTTGAAATCTCCCATTATCAGAACCTCCCCTTTAGCTGTCATGTTTTGTATATCCTCTAACAGTAATGTGTTTATGTTCTCCCCCTGGTCTGGGGACCTGTAGACAACCCCAGTTCTTATGGCTGTCCCATTTCCTGTTTCCTGGGTGACCCACAGTTCTTCTGGCTCCTTATGTGTATTCTGAATTTCTGTAGCTTTGATATTTTCATTGACATAGAGGCCCTCCAGCCCCCCCCCCCTTTTTTGCACCTCGGTCTCTTCTGAACAGTACATAGCTAGGTACTGAAGTCTCCCAAGTGTGGTCACTGGTAAACCACGTCTCGCTAATTGCTACTATGTCCAGTTTAGCCTCTATCATTATTGCCTGTAGGTCTGGGATCTTGTTTCCCAGACTGCGAGCATTTGTGCACATGATTTTCCATTGGCCAGATTTCAGTGTGTTAGTTGTTGGGCGAGGTCTGGCGTTTCCGATGTGCGTCATATGGGGAGCCGGACCTTTTTCTTTACCTGGTGATGCAAATGAACTGCAAACATGCTGAACTCCTGTTTGACCACTAGCTGAGGGGGGAGGGGTGTTCTTCCCATTCAACGTATGGGGTGCTGTACCCCTCTCCCCATTTGTTAGTTTAAGTATTCTGCAAAGACATCAAACTTCTGCCCCAATGCACTGACTCCCTCCTTAGTCAGATGCAATCCATCAAATTTAAAGAACTCTCACTCCCCAAACTGTTGCCAGTTCCCTACAAATTTGTGTCCTTTCTCCTGGCACCAGCCCTTGGGCCACATATGGGTATAGGACCTGTGAACCAAAGGTTAGCGGTTCTGATACCTTAAAAATATCACAGAGATCACTCTTACAACTTATATTGTGTGATCCTGAGCAAGTCACTTAACTTCCTTGTGCTTCCAGGTTGCATCTGGAAACTAGCTTTGGCTTAGAGTGCTACTCCTGGTTAAACAATGTTCCCTTTCCCTAGAGTGGTCTCAGTGGTGGTATTACTATATTATTGATTGAGACTGATCAATAATATATCACAATTAAAAAACAAAACTTTCTCAAAGTGTCCATTTCCAGGTCAGCTGCACGTGAGATGCGCTTTACAGAATAAGTGTGTCTCATGTACAGGGAGCAAGAAGCACTCTGATTGGTCAGGGGCATTCCCTTGATCTACAGTATTTTTTTATCAGTCAGTTTGTCTGTCTGTCTGTCCTCTTGCTTAGGGCTGCACAAATCTAAACCTTTACAACTATGACTAAAGCTGAATTTGTACTTGCCGCTAATCCTCTGCAGTAAAAGTCAGCTCTGTTTTTTTACTTGTCCTTTAGTAAAATGTCCTTGTCCTGGGCAGGGGGCAGTAGGAACTGTGCAATGCTGCTCTAGGTTCTCCTGTCTCCTGCCCAACCCCTGGCATTAGACATGGCCGTACCTTCCCTTCCCTTCAGTCCGGAGGATGCAGGGAGCAGCTGGCTGTCCAGTCAATATCAACGTGGTTCCAAGGTTGGCCTACAAGGGGTTAAGGAATAACTACTGCCCTGCTGTGCCCTTCCCACATGTGAACCCCAGTGTCCCACATAATTAACTTTCCATTTGTGATTTTTTATGTAGAGTATCATTTTTTTTCCAAGGTCTGCGGTGCAGCTGTTTAGCACATACGAACATATGAATGTGCCAGCAGAAACAGACCACCCGGTCTATCTAAGTCTGCTCAAGTGTGCAGCCAACACCCCTAGTTTGAAGCTGCCCCAGCCCCCTACCTTTTGTCATCCCACTGCCATCCCCCACCCTCACTCTCCCCTGTTCCCTGTCCCATGCCCTTTTGAAGCTGTTCACAGATTTACATTATACCACCCATTCTGGTAGGGCATTCCATTTTGCTACCACCCTCTCTGTGAAATAGTGTCTCCTCATTTCCTTCCTAAATCTTTCCCCCTCCATTCTTAGCTCGTGCCCCCTGGCGACCCTCCCCTCACATGACCTGGTGGCCAACTGTGTTAGCATCTGTTGTGAAGCCAACGGCTCAACAACTGTCCTGGTCAAATGTGCAGGTGTGTCTGTGGCTACCTAGACAGGCAGGCTGGCTGCTTGGGTAGACAGTGGCAGAAAGGGAGAAACAGGCCCAGAAAACAACAAAGTAAGTTTCTGAAGAGCATCTTGCCAGAGTGTCTAAGTATATACTGAATGTATTTAAGTATCACCCCACTCTTACACCCCAAAAAGTAAGCAGCGCACCTTTAATATGTTCAGCCACCTAAGAGAAATCACAGTAATAAAAACTTGTCAAGATCCCATGACCCCCACCCTGATGGCTATCTCTGACCAGATCTTCCACAGCACCTAAGCGCAGACTTTTATGCACACGGTAATTAGTCTGTGTAATAAAACTATAATGAAATCCATTCAGCGGTTTAGGAGGTTTAGTGATAGCAAGTGTTTTCTGGCTACATAAATGTGAGGAAGGTATATTGGGTAGGATGTGAAGCTAAAGGTCACATACAATAAATTCCACATCAGCCTACAAAACTACATCCTGATGCAATAAATAAATTAATTACTCAGTGAATGAATGAATTAGTGAATATATAATAAGTAACCAAAAGTGTATTTATGGGGCATCCATTTCCTGGGGCTCAGGGTGTTGTACAGAGGTCAGGACAATACAAACATTTTCAGATATAAAACTCTTGCATAACTGTCAGCTCATTGTAAATAAAATAGATAAAAGATAAATTCAATTAATGGCGTGAATGAATGAGTAAATGTGTATAATACAGTGTGTCTCACACAACTGACCAGATCTGCAAAGCAGCAAATATAAGCTCTGCCAATATCTGCATCTGCAAACTTGCACCTGACCTCCCATGCTGCTGTTTTCAAAATTATCTGTTTATGACAAAACAGATTTGCATAAAAAAAAAAAGGGAAACCTACTGTGCCAAAAACTCTTGATTTTATTGGGCGTCTCTTTCATACAGCCAGTGTTTGGTTTTCCGCCAGAGGCATTAGGACCCCATAGAGAGTGAGACCCATAATGATTCGGGCCTGATGGCACCAATGTTTGGCATTCATGCAAGGTGAAGTGCAACACTGGCATGTATACAACATCCTCGGCACCACCCACCTCGCTTCTTTTTACCCAGGAGAAGAAAGAAAAATCTTCACGAACGGAAAAAAAGGACACTGCACATTTGGAAATGTTTTAATGTTTTTGTATAATAAGAAGGGTGTAAGATAGACCTATAATCCCTGTGAAGACTAAAGGGATGGAAACACATTTCTTTGTGGCCCAATACAGCTACTGACATGAGAATGCACACATGCACACACGCATGTACGTACGCACGCACGTACACAGACACACACACGTGCGCACACACACTTTTGAGTTTGAGCCTGGGGGATTGTATGTGGGTCAAGTGTGGCTCTACTACGGAGGTCCTCAAAAAGAGTTATTGTTAGTTCTTTCTTAGAACTTTCTTTGGTTGAAGGAGTTAAGCAATAAGGCGTGATCAGTGGTTAAGTTAACTGTCTGTTAATCACCCTCTAGGGGGTGTAATGTTGCATTAGGCATAGCCGAGTGCCACATGCCCGTACAGGGTAATTAACTGACCATTAATATAACCCTGGTTATTGCTACTGTAAGAAGAATACTTTTTTTTAAATAACCTTGTTCAGCATATGATTATTTTTCAAATGTAATTTAATAAAAGGAGTAACATCAGATGGTCATATATGGACAATCCATTGGGTAGTACCCCTCTAAGGATGTATAGTATTGACACAGCTAGCATTGTTCATTTATATTTTACAATGCACGTATTAAGAGGAGTGACATCCTCAATGGTTTTATTCTCATCCTCATGTGCTATGTCTAGGATTTTGCTGTATATGTTTACAGATACTCTAATAAACAAAAGTATAAAAAAAAAAATAAATAAAAAAGTAACAGAAGGCTGATAGAATGTTTAAAGCCAATCAGAAAGCTCTATATCTCACACCTTTTTTATAATAAGCCATAATACACACCAGGGTGGGTGGTGTTGGAGTATAGCTGCCCCCCAGGGGTGTTGTGAGGTAGAGCCTTATAGCCCCTGAAAAGGCAGGAATAGCCCAACAACCCCACCCTAGAGTGTATTACTGTGCTTAGAAAATAGGTTATACATTACATTTTAAATAAAATGTTTAAAAAACAAAAAAAATGTACACAGTAAATAGAAAAGAATAAAAACATCTGAATGCAATATAGGACACGGCGCATTCAGAAGAGAACGTGTTTGGGACACACCTGCATCATGATTGTTATGTTATGTGAGAGGTAAGGAGTAGGATCGTGATGTAGGAGGGGTCTCATCATGTTACTGGGAATGACTCCGGAACCAGCACTTGGCAGACGGTAACAAGAGGTCTAGTCATATAACTCTGGTGCTGCACCAACCGCACTGGCTGCCAATGAGGTGGCGTACAGCCTTCAAGGTTGGTCTGAAGAGGAATTAGTGTTTATGTATGTATTTGGATTAAAACCTTTGAGCAAAAAGCTCGTTTACAGAGGTTCCACGTCATCAGAATACAAATACAGACAGTGAAGAGATTAAACAACATTGCAAAAATAATACACAGAGGGATAACACATTCAAATTTTTATTTGCTTTCCAGACAGGGTTATGTAATAATAGTAACAGGATTACTAGGGTAAAGGGAGGTGTCTCTGAAAGAGAGGTAGGAAGTGCGAAGAGGCCAGGATGGTTATGGCGGGTATTAGAACTGCTAGCAGGGGCGGGGAGAGGTTAAGAGAGGACTGGAGGGAAAGTAGGGAGGCGGGGGTGAAGGGACATGGGGAGGCGGAGGAGCAGCCATAAGCAGGCCTAGTCAGCTTAATGGAAGACAGTAGGAGTATCCAAGAGGTGGGCAGGGGAAGGGGTAAAAGGGGTGGGATTAACAGACTGGCCACAGAGGGGGGTAGTAGGCTAATTAGCGAAGAGGGGGTGATGATGGGGGGGGCAGGAGGGAAAACGGTTGGGAATAGGAAGATGGAGACTAAGGATAAGTGCTGCTGTTGGACGTTTCATACACACTGTATCCCAAAGCACTTTACAAGCAATGCTAGATTGGTAATGAAGTGACTGGATGTGTAGTGGCAGCCATTTCACACATCAACACCCACACACAGCCTTGGACAACTGCATGAACCAGTTTTATGGGAAGGGGAATATTGGCCAGGACACTGGGGAAAGTCCCCTACTCTTTGTGAAAAGTGCCTTGGGTTCTTTTACTTCCACCTGGACACAACCAGGACAGCACCAGAATGGGTAGAAGGGACCTTGGTTTAATGTCTCATCCAAATGATAGCACGCCACGACAGCACAGCACCCCCCTAATATTTGAGGATCAACGTTTAGGTATGAGCCCACTCCCGGTGTGGGACTAGAACCCACAACCTTCTGGCCCAGAAGTGGATGGGCTGCCAACTGAGCCATGCTGATACCTAGGTTTACTAGCCTATAAAGCGATACACAGTCTGAGCCTGGGCTAGCTGGTTGAACTCCTGTCTCCTTATTCCTCAAGTTGCCCCCTCCACTCCAAGATGAGGAATTATTTGTTGTCCTGAGGGCCAAATTAAAAACATCTGGGGACCAGGTGTTCACTGTTGTGGCCCCAATTATCTAGAACTCACTTCCAGTGACCTGAAAGTTGGAGGCCTTTAAAAGGGGCCTTTCTGGTGCTCACTCCAGAAACAATGAATCGATTACTGTATAAAGCAGAATTTTCTTTCGCCTCCATTTAGGAAGAGAAGGGATTGTATTTGGGCTCCATGGAACTGACCTGCTGATCTCTTCCACTTTGTTGTCCTGAACGCTGCCTCGTGCTAGCATGTTTTGTTCCAAATGGGCATCGAAAATATAAAAAACTAAGTTACAATAAACTGTCCCATTACTGTCTATGGAGCGCACCCCTGTGCTCTCCATATAACAGAAACATAGAATTTGATGGCAGATAAGGACTGCTTGGCCCACCTAGTCTGCCCATTTCCCTACCTAATGGATAAGCTGCAGATCCTAGTTAACCAATAGCTTACTTCCTCCTACCCTCCACTAGAATTGCCTTATGTCTATCCCACGCATTCTTGAATTCCTCCACTGTTTTTGATTCCACGACCTCCTCAGGAAGGATGTTCCATGCATCTACAACCCTCTCCATGAAAAAATACTTCCTCACATTACCTCTGAGCCATCCCCCCTCTATCTTCAAATTGTGTCCTCTTGTTCTTGCACATCTCTTTTTCTGAAAGATGCTACCCTCTTGGACTTTGTTGATTCCCTTGAGGTACTTGAACGTTTCTATCATGTCCCCCTCTCCCTCCTTTCCTCGAGGCTATACATGTTAAGCTCCTTTAGTCTTTCTTCATATGTCTTCTGGTGCAGACCCTGCACCACTCTGGTTGCACTCCTCTGGATAGCCTCCACCCTGTCTAAGTCTTTGCGGAGATGGGGTCTCCAGAACTGCACGCAGTACTTCAGATTTCGTCTCACCAACTGTCTGTACAGAGGGATAACAAATACAGGTTACTCACCTGTAACAGGAGTTCTAGGAATGGTATATGTTGTTCATCCACACTCATTGGCAGGTATCCTTGCCGCTTTAAATCTTGCCGGAAGGTCTTCAAGCTTGCTCCTCCCACCCACCCGGGTGGTATAACTCTCGGCTCCGCCCCATGACGCCAGATCTGGCCCGCTGGAAGCTCAGGTTGTGCGTCGAAGCCGGGGAGGTCGGGTGGGTCGTGTGGATGAACAACATATACCATTCCTAGAACTCCTGTTACAGGTGAGTAACCTGTATTTCTAGGGACATGGATATGTTGTTCATCCACACTCATTGGCAGACTCCTAGCAGTTCTCCGGGAGGAGGGAGGCAAGACGACACCCCAATACTTACTTGGGAAAGAGAGACTGGAGAACCGAGGCCCCAAACCAGCATCCCGTGACTCAAGGTCGATGTGGTAATGGGTAATAAAGGTGTTTGCTGACTTCCAGGTAGCAGCCCTGCAGATTTCCTGGATAGGGCGTCCCTGGAAGCAGCCACCGTTGCAGCAGTATGGTGGGTAGAATGAGCTCTTATCCCTCTGGGAGGCTCCATGCCCGCCAACTTATAGCAGAGATCTATGCAGGAAGTGACCCACCTGCCTATCGTCCGGCGCTGCAGGTCTGCCAGGTGCTGACTTCAGCGTGGTGACAAACAGCTGGCGAACCTCTCCCCGAATTTCAGCCGTGCGCTCCTTATAATAAGCGAGCGCCCTTCTAGGGTCCAGAGTATGGAGCCTATATTCGGCCTCCGAGGTGTGATTGGGGTAGAACACCGGCAGAGTCAACACCTGGTTAAGGTGAAACTCCGACACCACCTTCGGAAGGAATTTCGGGGGGGAGCAGGACAACTCTGTCCCTGGGAAGACCAGGTAAGGAGACTCGATGGAAAGCGCCTGGAGCTCTCCCATCCTTCTGGCTGACGTGATAGCCACCAAGAAGCGGTCTTCCACGACAGGTGAGAGAGCACACCTGTGCATGGTTCGAATAAGCTGCCCATGAGCTTTGCCAGTACCAGCAGTAGATCCCACGGAGGTGGGGTTCTCCCGCACTGGAGGAAATGTGATCAAGGCCTTTGAAAAGCCAGACCACTTTCTCCTGCGCTACTCGACTGCTTCCCGCCCGCCTAAGCAGAGATGGCTGCCAGGTGCACCCTTAGGGTCACCGACCTAAGCCCTTGACTAGAAAGGGACCATAAATAGTCCAAGATGCTTGCAAGGAACAGGAGGAAGGGTCCAAGCCCTGCCCTGACACCAAATAGAAAACCTTTTCCATTTGAAGGCATAGCATTTTCTGGTGCGACTCCTTACGGGGCGCCTCAACTACATTGAGGACCTCGTCGGAAGACCCAAGGCCTGGAACTCTAGCCGCTCAGGAACCAGGCCGTCAGGTGCAGGATTGAAGGTCCAGATGGAACACCTTCCCCTGATTGACTGTGAGCAGGTCCGGGCGAGCTGGAAGCTGCCGCGGAGTCCTGGAGCTGAGACTGAGGAGATCTGGGTACCAGAACTTGGGAGGCCAGTCTGGGGCTATCAGAATCACCTGCGCCTTGTCCCTCCTCGCCTTGAGAAGCACCTTGTGGATCAAGGGAAATGGGGGAAAGGCGTAAAAGAGGCCCGGGGTCCACTGCCTCGAGAAGGCATCTCCCTGCAGTGAGCCCTGCTGAGGGGGGCGGGCATGGAACAGACTCAGCTTCGCGTTCTCCCTGGAGGCAAACAGGTCCACCTGAGGTGTGCCCCAATGGGAGAACAGATGCTGTACTACCTCCGGCAGGAGAGACCACTCGTGGGATGCAGCCCCTATCCGGCTCAGGGCATCGGCCAGGGTGTTGGAGGCTCCTGCCACGTGAATGGCTAGGAGATCCGCCTCCAGGCTGCGCACGAGTGACCAAATGCGGAGAGCTTCCTTGCATAGAAGCATGGAGCGCGTCCCGCCCTGGCGGTTTAGATAGTACATGGTCGTGGTATTGTCCGTCTGGACTCGGACCACTTGACCCCGGAGGAACGGACAAGGCGGTGAGAGCTAGGCGGACCGCTCGGAGCTCCAGCAGGTTGTATGTAGCGGGACTCCCAGCAGGGACCAGAGCCATGAGCCCGTGTTCCCCAGATGGGCACCCCAACCCATCAGAGAGGCATCGGTCGATAGAGACCGTCGGCTCGGGCGGACAAACAGGATGCCCTCCTGCAAATGATCTGGAACGGTCCACCACTGGAGGCGTTCCACATCCCCTGTGTCACCGACACAAGCTGGTCAAGGATCGCAGCGTTATGACCACTGGCTGGCCAGTCCCCATTGAAGGACGCATGTTCCAGCGGGCCCAACGGACCACGCTGGCAGGCCGCCATGAGACCCAGGAGGCCAGGAAGTCCGGGCAGGCGCAATTGCCCAACCAGAAATGATCGGGCAAAGGAGGAAAGAACCTCGGCCCTGTCCGCTGGGAGCAGCGCTCTGGCTAGAGAGGAGTCGAGCTGCGCCCGATGAATAGAATCACCTGCTCGGCTCGAGTTCCGACTTGGCCTCGTTGATAAGGAGGCCCAGTTGAGAGCAGACCTGGAGGGCCAGATCTCTGGACCACTCCGCCTCCTTCCTGGAGGGAGCTGCTATCGACCAGTCATCAGGTAAGGGTACACCCGGACCCGGCGCCCCGCGGAAATGCTGTCACCACTGCCATGCATTTGGTGAAGACCCTGGGAGCTGGAGACAAGCGAAGGGCATGGCTTGGAACTCGAAGGATCCTTCCTCGGCGAAGGAATCTCAGGTGAGGCAGGACGGATAGGGGCGTGACTGCGTCCTGCAAGTCCAGAAGCAGAACCACACACGTTCCAAGGATGGTATTATCTGAGCCAGAGTGACCATCCTGAAGGTTCGAGACCTTAGGAACTTGTGTAGGTCGAGAATGGGCGCAGCCCCGTCGGCTTCGGAACCAGGAAGTACCTGGACACAAACCCTGGGTCTGAAGGAGGTCGCCACCTCTTATCCCTCCTTCTGGAGGAGGGAGGCGTGTTGGCTCGACGGAGCCGCCAGTGAGGCTGGGACTGACCCCCGAGGGGCGCGGCTCTGAAGGGTGGTGCCTGCTCAATTCCAGAGGCAGGCCTCTTCCCACCACCTCAAGACCCACCTGTCCGTGGCCAACAGCGGACCAGGCGAGCGGAAGTGCGGGCCGTCCCCAAGAGGACGGGGTGGGTAGCGGGAATGGGGGACACCCCTCAGCCCGTCACTGGGCAGGCTTGGAGGAGGGACCGGCGAGGGACCTCCTGGGCCTTTCCTCCCTGCCTCCTGTTAGAGGAAGCCGGCGGCTTGGGTTTGGGATGCAAGGCCGAGCCTGCTGGCCCTGACGTTGCTGGGCGGGCGCGAGGCACAGAAGGACGAAAGAGGCTAGGCTGTGGCTCAGGCCTTTGTCCTTCTGAGCGGAAAGAGACCGAGTCAAGGTAGCATTGGACTTCTCGATCCTCTGCAGGTGACCTTCCACCCCAGGGCGAAGAGGTCAGTCCCAAAAGGGAACATCCGCCAACTTGTGCTGGGTATCCAGTAAAGGTGGATATCCTCAGCCAAGCCGCCGATACAGCCACTGCGGCCACACCGATCTGGCACATGAGTCCCCTATATCCAAAGCAGTCTGGAGCTGCTGTTTGGCCACTACCCTGCCCTGGTCCCGCACCTGCTTAACCGTAGTCTGCAGATCGGCGGAAGATGAGGATGACCTCATCCAGGGAGCCCAACAGGGCATGAGAAAAATGTGCCATGAGGGCGGCGAACTGGCCTGGCGAAGAGAGGCGCTGAGCGTAGACTTTTAAGCCCGACATAGTCCAATTTCTTGGACTCCTTGTCAGGAGGTTTGTCCACATCCCTGGCGTTACTTGTGCGCCGGGCGCCTTCAACGTGTCTCAACCACCTTCAGCAGAGGGTGTTCCAAAAACGGACAAGGAACCGGTGGACCGATACTTCCTGGCCATCCTGGCCGGGCGCAGGGCAGGAAGCAGGGCGCTGAAAGCTCCAGCGCGGACCCACTATGGCCTCGGCCACGGAAAACCTCCGTCGGCGGAGAATCCCTCGGTCCAGAATCTCCGTGAGGGATACCTGGCCCGTTTGGAAGCGGGTTGAGCCTCCATCCGGTGGACTCCGAGATGAGCGAGCAGTCCTAGGAGAGACTGACGGGCTATCGTCCATTGACTGACCTCCTGAAGACTCCAAGTCCAGTCGGCTTGGAGAAAAGGAGGACATCTTCGGACTCGGAAGAGTCCTAGAAGAACTGCCTCTGGCCTGAGCCACCCTTCACCTGCCGAGGTCGGGTGGGAGTGAGGGAACTAACCGGCAGGGTGAACCCTTAGCCGACCCGAGAGTCCTTGGTGACCCAATAGGTGGCTGTGGGCGGAGGTTCCACGAATCGGTGGAGCAGCTGGTTTGGCGAACAACAGCCTGGTATAGGCTCCTGGATAAGTCGAGGGGTTGTGTCGGCGCTCGGTGACAACCACTTAATAGCCGGGAAGGCGGCGGGGTCGGCACACTCCCGGCCAGGAGCTGTTGCAACATGAGTCCTCGTACCGTTGGCGTAATTGCTGAAGCCTCCCCTCGTCCGAGGAGGAGGGCCGAGACGGCGATGGCCGCCAGCTTACAGCGATGCCGAGACGGGGCCCGCCTGTCAGCGGTGGGATGGCTGGACATGAAAGTCCGGACCGAGTCCCCGGAATTTCCGAGGTCAGTGCGGGGAGGTGTCGGCGAACCAGCACTCCGCCAGCTCGGATGGTCCATCCGAGGGGCTCAGAACCGGAGCTGGGCGAGCCCACGGGATCCCCAACTCCTCCCGGGGGAACCGGGGAGAGGGGAATCTCGGCTGCTAAAGGCGACAGCCCGTCCAACGGGTCGAGAAAAATCTCGACTTCGTCGGTGGGAGTCTCGGTCAACTGACCTGACGGGGACACCGTGAGGCCAGTGGCCGAAGCCGAGCGGTCGACCGAAGCCGACGGTCGACGACTCGGGGAGAGGGACCTTTCCCGCTCCCAAGAGCGTCGACGGAGGGACTTACCCCTGTCCTTCTTTTTGGACCGAGAATAAGGTCCAGCAGGCGTAGCCCTTCTCCCTTAGTGGAGAGGGACAGACAAAGCTCCTTAAAAGAAGCCGTGTAGGAAGAACCCAGAAGGCGGGATAAATGCGCGGCCGAGGAAGATACGGCCAGCGCCGCCTCCTCCCTCGGCACCATCCGCTCGAGCTGATCCGCCCAGCCGCGCGCGGACACGCCAACGACCTCCTTGGACTTCACCGGAGGGAAACGCTTCGGGACGGCCCAGTTGCAATCGGGCAGCACGGTCTTCGAGGGCGTAGGCCGAAAGATGAGCACAGGTCGCAAGCCTGCGGTGCTGCTCAAGGCCTAAGCAGTAGACACACGTGGAGTGTGGATCCGTCCGAGACATCTTCTGCCCATGGGCATCTCCGAAATCGGGTCGATTTGTCCGCGCACGCGAGGGATCGAAGACTGAAGTCTTTTGCAAAATTTATTTTAAATCCATGAAAGCGGAGAATAAGGAACCAGTCTCAACATGAGAGCGTTAAAGAGGGAACCTGAGCTTCCAAGCGGTAAGGAAGATCTGCGCCATGGGGGGAGCGAGTTATACCACCCGGGTGGGTGGGAGGAGCAAGCTTGAAGACCTTCCGGCAAGATTTAAAGCGGCAAGGATACCTGCCAATGAGTGTGGATGAACAACATATCCATGTCCCTAGAACTTCTGTTTTCTACTGGTGATGCCTCTCCCTATGCATCCCAGTATCCCCCAGCCCTCCTTACTGCCTTCTCACATTACTTTCCCACATTTAGGTCATCTGATATAACTACCCCAGGTCCCTTTCCATTTTTATTGTCAGTATCTCACCCCCTATTGTGTACTCTTCCCCTGGGTATTTGTTCCCCAGGTGCATTACTTTGCACTTCTTTGCGTTGAATCTAAGCTGCCATATATTTGACCATTCCTCCAACCTTGCCAAGTCCCTTCTCCTCCTTTCCACCCCACCTGTTGCAGATCTTTGTGTCATCTGCAGAGAGACATGCTTTTCCTTCCAGTCCCTCTGCAATGTCACTTATAAAGAGACATTAAAAATGACCGGACCCAGTACTGAACCCTGCGGTACCCCACTAGTAACCCCCCTTTCTTCACTGTGGACTCCATTTACTATTACCCTCTGTGTCCTGTTGTCCAGCCAATGTTTTACCCAGGCTCCCACCCTGGGACCCACTCTCAGGCTGGCTAATTTGTTTATTAATCTTTTGTGCGGGACTGTGTCAAATGCCTTGCTGAAGTCTAGGTAGGCCATGTCCACAGCCCCTCCCTGGTCTACTACTTTGGTCACCCAGTCAAAGAAATCGATTAGATTCATCTGGCATGACCTTCCTGCTGTAAATCCATGCTGCCTTGGGTCCTGTGCACCACTGGCCTCTAGGTACTCAACAATTCTTTCCTTCAGAAGTGATTCCATCATTTTCCCTATCACAGAGGTCAAACTGACAGGTCTGTAGTTTCCTGCCTCTGTCTTGCTCCCACTTTTGTGAAGGGGAATCACATCCACCCTCCTCCAGTCTTCAGGTACCACACCATCCTCCCATGAGTTGTTAAAAAGTGTAGTCAGTGGTGTTACTTGTTCTCCCCTTAGTTCTTATAGAATTCTGGGGTGAATCCCATCAGGCCCCACTGCTTTATCCACCTTCAGTTTTAGGAGTTCTTTCAGAACCCTTTCTTCTGTGAAAGGACTGATATCAACCTCCCTATCCAGAATGCTTCTATTGACTGGATTAGGTACCTCCCCCTCCTCTTCCTTTGTGACTACTGAGCAGAAGTATTTTTTCAGTATCCCTGCTTTTTCACTGTCCCTCTCTGCCCAACCACCCTCCTCTTTATTCAGCCTCAGTATCCCTGCCTTAGCTTTTTTTCACTCCCTAATGTACCTATAAAAGGTTTTATCTCCTTCTTAACCGAGTTGGCTATCTTTTCCTCAGTCTGGGCCTTTGCTATTCTGACTGCCTTCTCCGCTTCCTTCTGCTTCATACAAAGGCTTGTTGCCTCTGTGATGGCAGTTTTTATGTTTCTCCATTGTTGCTCCACCCCACCTTCTTGCCGGTTTGCTAGTGCTTTTCTTGAGGCACTCTCCCGTTTTGACAAAATCAGCCCTCCTGAAGTCCAGTACCTTCACTTTTGTATGGCTTGACTCTACAGCTAAGTTTATCGTGAACCACACTGTTTGGTGGTCAGTTGTTCCCAGATGGCTACCCACTTCTAGATCTGAGATCCTCTCTCCATCCCCATTTGAGAGTACCAGGCCTAAGACTGCTCCCTCCCAAGTAGGTTCCAACACTAGCTGTGTGAGGCATGCCCCCTGTAGGGCATCGATAATGGCCCTGCTCTTGGATGTGGCTGCAGCAAAGGTGCTCCAGTTAACATTTGGCATATTCAGGTCCCCCATCAGTAATATCTCCCCTTTCTCTGCCATCCTAAAGATGCCTTCTATCATTTCCTTGTACATTTCCTTCCCCTGAGACGTAAGTCTGCATATATCCCCTCTGCGGATTGTGGTGCCATTTCCAGTCTTCAGGATGACCCACAGTGCCTCCTCTCCTCCCTGTTTACCCTTTAGTTCCGTAGCTTTGATCCCTTCCCTTACATAGAGAGCTACTCCTCCTCCTCTTCTACCCTCCCTGTCCCTCCTGTAGATTGTGTACCCTGGTATGTTGACATCCCAGTCATGGTTCTTTGTGTACCATGTTTCTGTGACTGCCACGATATCCAGGCATCCCTCTTCCATCAAGGCCACCAGTTCAGGGAGCTTGTTACCTAGACTACAGGCATTGGTACTCATTACCCTCCATTTTTTGATGGCCTTATCCCTTTTTGCCCCATCCCTGTCCTTACTGCCTTTATCTTTTTCTCCATTTACCCCTGTCCTTCTCCCTATCGACTTCTCTATCTTGGTGTTTACCTCACTAACTACCCCGATTTTTTTTTTTGGGGGGGGGCTAGGATTTCCCTTCTTTTCAGTGCCTCTCCCCTTGGCTAGTTTAAATGCTTGCCAATGAAGCATTTAAACTTATTACCTAGGATCCTGGTTCCCCTCCTGGACAGATGCAGACCATTGCGCCACTATACCCCGGTATCCCTCCAGGTGAAGCCGAAACCCTGAGCTCTGCACCAGTTTTTCAACCACTGACTGAATCCCATGGTATGGAGTATGCACCACAAAACATGCTATGCTTAGGAAGGGATCAGTGGCTCATCTCGACAGAGCCAAGATACAATCTCTTCCCTTTCTAAATTGAGGCAACAGAAAATTCTGCTTTATGCAGCAACTGATTTGGAAGCATGCAAGGGTCCTTCACGGTTTCTTTGGGGGGGCGGTGACACAGAAAAATCCAGGAGAGGTGCTCTTTAAACCAGTAGTAATTGTTACTCACCATGTAGTCCTCCACTCTCTGTCGCCCCGAGTAGGTCATTGTGTACCCTGACTAAAACAGAGTGGAGGGGCTCAAAGTGCAGGTCCTTGATGAGAGACCCCCCCAGTCTTGCACTGCAGTGTTAGTCTTTGGTTTTCAACCCAGACCTTTGATATGGGACCGCCCCCCCAGTACTGTACTACTGTCTCACTCTGTGAATGAGCCCAGATCCTTTAGGTGGGTCCCTGCCCCATACTGTACTGCAGTGTTAGCACTGGGAATGAGACCAGATCCTTTAGGTGGTCCCCTGCCCTGTACTGTACTGCAGTGTTAGCATTGGGAATGACCCAGGTCCTTTAGGTGGTCCCCTGCCCCGTACTGTACTGCAGTGTTAGCACTGGGAATGAACCCGATCCTTAGGTAACCCCCTACCCTGTACGGTACTGCAGTGTTAGCACTGGGAATGACCCAGATCCTTTAGGTGACCCCCTGCCCTGTACTGTACTGTACTGCAGTGTTAGCACTGGGAATGACCCAGGTCCTTTAGGTGGTCCCCTGCCCTGTACTGTACTGCAGTATTAGCACTGGGAATGACCCAGGTCCTTTAGGTGGTCCCCTGCCCCGTACTGTACTGCAGTGTTAGCAATGGGAATGACCCAGGTCCTTTAGGTGACCCTCTGCCCTGTACTGTACTGTACTGTACTGCAGTGTTAGCACTGGGAATGACCCAGGTCCTTTAGGTGGTCCTCTGCCCCGTACTGTACTGCAGTGTTAGCAATGGGAATGACCCAGGTCCTTTAGGTGGCCCCCTGCCCTGTACTGTACTGCAGTGTTAGCACTGGGAATGAGTCCAGATCCTTTAGGTGGTCCCCTGCCTCATACTGTACTACAGTGTTAGCACTGGGAATGAGCCCAGATCCTTTAGGTGGTCCCCTGCCCTGTACTGCAGTGTTAGCACTGGGAATGACCCAGGTCCTTTAGGTGGTCCTCTGCCCTGTACTGTACTGCAGTGTTAGCAATGGGAATGAGCCAAGACCCTTTAGGTGACACTCTGCCCCATACTGTACTGCAGTGTTAGCACTGGGAATGACCCAGGTCCTTTAGGTGGTCCCCTGCCCCATACTGTACTGCAGTGTTAGCACTATGAATGACCCAGATCCTTTAGGTGACCCTCTGCCCCATACTGTACTGCAGTGTTAGCACTGGGAATGACCCAGATCCTTTAGGTGGTCCCCTGCCCCGTACTGTACTGCAATGTTAGCACTGGGAATGAGCCAGATCCTTTAAGTGACCCCCTCCCCAGTACTGTATGGAAGTGTTAGCACTGGGAATGACCCAGATCATTTAGGTGGTTGTCTGCCCCGTACTGTACTGCAATGTTAGCACTGGGAATGACCCAGGTCCTTTAGGTGGTCCCCTGCCCCGTACTGTACTGCAGTGTTAGCACTGGGAATGAGCCAAGACCCCTTAGGTGGTCCCCTGCCCCATACTGTACTGCAGTGTTAGCACTGGGAATGACCCAGATCCATTAGGTGACCCCCTGCCCTGTACTGTACTGCAGTGTTAGCACTGGAAATGACCCAGGTCCTTTAGGTGGTCCCTTGCCCCGTACTGTACTGCAGTGTTAGCACTGGGAATGAGCCCAGATCCTTTAGGTGGTCCCCTGCCCTGTACTCTACTGCAGTGTTAGCACTGGGAATGACCCAGGTCCTTTAGGTGGTCCCCTGCCCCGTACTGTACTGCTGTGTTAGCACTGGGAATGAGCCAAGACCCTTTAGGTGACCCTCTGCTCCATACTGTACAGCAGTGTTAGCACTGGAAATGACCCAGGTCCTTTAGGTGGTCCCCTGCCCCGTACTGTACTGCAGTGTTAGCACTGGGAATGACCCAGATCCTTTAGGTGACCCCCTGCCCTGTACTGTACTGCAGTCTTAGCACAGAGAATGACCCAGGTCCTTTAGGTGGTCCCCTGCCCTGTACTGTACTGCAGTGTTAGCACTGGTAATGACCCAGGACCTTTAGGTGGTCTCCTCCCCCGTACTGTACTACAGTGTTAGCACTGGGAATGAGCCCAGATCCTTTAGGTGACCCCCTGCCTGGTATTGTACTGCAGTGTTAGCACTGGGAATGACCCAGATCCTTTAGGTGGTCCCCTGCCCTGTACTGCAGTGTTAGCACTGGGAATGATCTAGGTCCTTTAGGTGGTCCTCTGCCCCATACTGTATTGCATTGTTAGCACTAGGAATGAGCCAAGACCCTTTAGGTGACCCTCTGCCCCGTACTGTACTGCAGTGTTAGCACTGGGAATGACCCAGATCCTTTAGGTGGTCCCCTGCCCTGTACTGTACTGCAGTGTTAGCACTGGGAATGACCCAGGTCCTTTAGGTGGTTCCCTGCCCCGTACTGTACTGCAGTGTTAGCATTATGAATGATCCAGATCTTTTAGGTGACCCCCCGCCCCGTATTGTACTGCAGTGTTAGCACTATGAATGACCCAGATCTTTTAGGTGATCCCCCTGCCCCGTACTGTACTGCAGTGTTAGCACTGGGAATGACCCAGGTCCTTTAGGTGACCCCCTGCCCTGTACTGTACTGCAGTGTTAGCACTGGGAATTACCCAGATATTTTAGGTGACCCCCTGCCCCGTACTGTACTGCAGTGTTAGCACTGGGAATGACCGAGGTCCTTTTGGTGGTCCTCTGCCCCGTACACTGTACTGCACTGTTAGCACTGGGAATGACCCAGATCCTTTAGGTGGTCCCCTGCCCCATACTGTACTGCAGTGTTAGCACTGGGAATGACCCAGATCCTTTAGGTGGTCCCCTGCCCTGTACTGTAGTGCAGTGTTAGCACTGGGAATGACCCAGGTCCTTTAGGTGGTCCCCTGCCCCGTACTGTACTACAGTGTTAGCACTGGGAATCAGCCCAGATCCTTTAGCTGGTCTCCTCCCCCACTACTGTACTACAGTGTTAGCACTGAGAATGAGCCCAGCTCCTTTAGGTGACCCCCTCCCCAGTACTGTACTGCAGTGTTAGCACTGGGAATGACACAGATCCTTTAGGTGGTCGCCTGCCCCGTACTGTACTGCAGTGTTAGCAGTGGGAATGACTCAGGTCCTTTAGGTGGTCACCTGCCCCGTACTGTACTGCAGTGTTAACAGCGGGAATGACCCAAGTCCTTTAGGTGGTCCCCTCCCCCATACTGTACTACAGTGTTAACACTGGGAATGACCCAGGTCCTTTAGGTGGTCCCCTGCCCCATACTGTACTGCAGAGTTAGCACTGGGAATGACCCAGATCCTTTAGGTGACCCCCTGCCCTGTACTGTACTGCAGTGTTAGCACTGCGAATGACCTAGGTCCTTTAGGTGGTCCCCTGCCCCGTACTGTACTGCAGTGTTAGCACTGGGAATGACCCAGATCCTTTAGGTGGTCCCCTGCCCCGTACTGTACTGCAGTGTTAGCACTGGGAATGACCCAGATCCTTTAGGTGGTCCCCTGCACGGTACTGTACTGCAGTGTTAGCACTGGGAATGAGCCCAGATCCTTTAGGTGGTCCCCTCCCCTGTACTGTACTTCAGTGTTAGCACTGGGAATGAGCCCAGATCCTTTAGGTGGTCCCCTGCCCCATACTGTACTGCAGAGTTAGCACTGGGAATGACCCAGATCCTTTAGGTGACCCCCTGCCCTGTACTGTACTGCAGTGTTAGCACTGGGAATGACACGGGTCCTTTAGGTGGTCACCTGCCCCATACTGTACTGCAGTGTTAGCAGTGGGAATGACCCAAGTCCTTTAGGTAGTCCCTTCCCCAGTACTGTACTACAGTGTTAGCACTGGGAATGAGATCAGATCCTTTAGGTGGTTCTCTGTCCAGTACTGCACTGCAGTGTTAGCATTGGGAATGACCCAGATCCTTTAGGTGGTCCCCTGCCCTGTACTGTACTGCAGTGTTAGCACTGGGTTTCCGTCCCCTGCCCTGTACTGTACTGCAGTGTTAGCACTGGGAATGAGCCCAGATCCTTTAGGTGGTCCCCTGCCCTGTACTGTACTGCAGTGTTAGCACTGGGAATGACCCAGGTTCTTTAGGTGGTGCCCTGCCCTGTACTGTACTGAAGTGTTAGCACTGGCAACGAGCCCAGGCTCTTGTTGTGCCCCTCGCCACAGTACTGCACTGCAAAGTCTGCTCTAGGTATGAGCCCAAGTCTTTGATGTCAGGGCACCCCCCCCAGTACTGCACTAAAATGTCAATTCTGGGTATGAACAGACCCCCCCCCCCAAACACTGCACTGCAGCTTCAGTGCTTGAAATGATCCAGGTCTTTGATGTCCCCCCCACCACCACCACCAAGTACAGCACTACAGTATCAGCACTGGAAATGAGCACGTCTTTGATGTGTCCCTCCCTAGTACTTCACTGCAGTGCCAACACTGGGAATGAGACCAGGTCCTTGATGGCCCCAAAGGCACAGCACTTCAGTGTCAGTGCTGGGAAGAGCCCAGGTCTGGCTCTGCTCTGGGAATTGAACTCATGACCTTGTAAATCAGAGGTAAAGAGACTTGCAATGGGGCACCACTGACACAGCATCAGTCCAAAAGGTACAAGCAAGTCATTCTGCTGTGAATGCGGAAGTACCTCTGATTCACGGCTTCCACGGGATGTATAAAAAAAACCTTAAAGCAGCACATCATCAGTCCTGTTCAGACTGCAACTTCTGCCCACTGTAAGAGAGATGCCAGGCTTCTGCACTTGTGGCTCTCATCAGAAACGTTGAGCAATTTGGGATGGGATGAGGTGCGACTCTGCTTGCAACACATCATGAAAGTCTTAAAAGAACTGCACTTCTCAGATCTTGTGAGTTCTGAGAAGCTCCGGCCGCTGTTTTATGCTGGGGCCCATCAAACTTCCCAGCCAGAGTTCAGGAAAGCCTGCTGTGCCAAAAAAGTGTCTACAGCTGTTCCTCTGCTTTAATTTTGTTCTTAAAGTGATTCAGCTGGAGAGAGAGTGTGTGTGTGTGTGTGTGTGTGTGTGTGTGTGTGTGTGTGTGAATGCGTAAGACTGTGTGCATGTGTGTGTGCACGCCTGCACGCAGACGTGTGTTGTGTGTGTACCAATGCAAGCGTTGTCGTTTATTTGGCTACTTATGGGCAGAGGACATATGTCAACTGTTTGTTTTTTTTTAACAATTATGTTTATCCTCCTTGGCAGGCCACCAGCCTGTCTGCCAGCTGTACAGGTCTTGGGGTCATTCGCAAACGTATTGCACTATGCACGTCTCGGCAGAACCCCAGAGCCAGCCCGGAGGCTTCATCCTAGGTGGCCCCCTGATTTTTCCTCCGGTTTCACCCCATTCATTCGTGTCTTACCTGAGGCCCCAGAAGCGGAGATGCATGCATGTGGAGGCACAAATACGCATCGCAGCTCCAGTCAACAGCCCCTTCCGCCCTCCCTTGGCCTAGTGCCGCTGCTCCTCGGAAGCGGCGCAGCCACTTGGCCTCCACGAGGGGGCAGCCAAACTCCAAGGAGACCCTATCCACCCTCCCAAGGCAGAAGGCTGCCAGCCGGCAGCTGATCAACGTCCTCATCCCCCCCCCCACCGACCTCCAATGACCTGGGCTCGGTCCCGAACCTGGGTCACCGGCATGGCGTGAGGTGTGGTGTCCAGCACCTCAATCCTCAGTGCCACTGGGCCGGCCATATGTCAACTGTTGTGACCGTATACAAACGTTTATGGTGTCAGAACTGTCTTTTTATCCCCAGTAAGTGGCTTCTACGATGCAGGTCATGGTTACATTTAAAGCAATTATCCAGGTTCCAGCAACAGTTACAGTTGCCATTGGCAGGACTCAAGTCTCATAACACTCTAACATGCCAAAAGATTTTGAATTTTGGGGCATTTCATTTTTTTATTACCAAAGACATTTGTAAGAAAACCTGCTGTTTGCCCCTTAGTCTTCATCTGTTCCTGCTTCTATTTTAGCTCGGAAGTCAATATACTCTTAGATTGTGTCAACAGAAATTTCCATGGTAACAGGCTGTGATGCCATGCATGATCAGAGGATTATGACCTCTGGGCAGGTATCAACAATGAGAAAAGATGATGTTAGAGGGAAAAAAGTTCCTGTTTGGCTGAAAATGTCCTCGGTTAATGTTCACCCAATGGCGCAGTGCGTCACACTGCTATGCACACGACCCAGGATTGGAAGTGGACTTGAGTTGCGGTGTTGGGAGGTAGGCCAGGCTGAGGTAGCTACCAGGCAGCAGTTCACCTCAGCTGAGGATGTGATGGCGCAAGGTTCTCTCTCCACAGCAAACTCTGCGCTGGGCCAGGGAGTTTGCTCTCACCATAGGGATGGGATGTACGTGTGAGGCTGACAGAGGCCATGCTCGTGCCATGGGGGTGGAGGGAGGGATGCTGGGTTGAGGGGAAAAAGTCATGTGTGTCACAAACCCACTCCTGGGGTCAGGCCCTCTACTCCCACAGTGCCCAACCTCGAAGTGCAATTTGTGAACAAGGGACAAACAGGGACACCTTTCTGTTTGTTTTGGGTCCGAGCAACTACCCGTCTTGAGTCCTGGGGTCAAATAGGGACCTTTTTTAGCTAGCTTGCCCAGGTATGTAGGTCCAAATAGCACACTCTCTTCGGGGAAAGCAGCGCAGTACTTGACCCAGTTGGCATACAACCAACCTGGTTCACAATCCCCCTGCTGACTCAATTGAGACTTGGGTATTTCCTTACCTTGCTGGATCTTTACACAGATCCTTGTTAGAGAGGCTGCATATGGTGACACACTAAGCACTCTAAAAGTGATAGGAAATGATTTGGTAACATTTTTGACTGTTAAATAATCCAGAAGCAAAGAGCAGTGGCCTGTGTGTGTGTGTCTTTTTTATTGTTAATGTGCCCAGTGCATTTTTATATTTTCTTTATATTGTCAAAGCCGCCACCAGCTTCAAAGATTGTTTTTAAGTATCAGGAGTCAGCGCGAGTCTGGTTTTGAAATGCTGACATCACTCACGATTCAGCATGGCGATAACCAGTCGCAACTTAACTCCTTTGTTTCATCTGTAACTGTAAACACACGTATGCTCTGACTCCCCATACAAGATGCTAGATTCAAAAAAATAATAAAGACTATTCAGAGATTGGCTTCAGTTTAGTTCAGCAACTTCATCCTTGGCCGGTCGCCTTACAAACTCTTGAGAAGTCAGTAGCACAGTACATTTTTTAGTGGTGAAAGGAAACCTTTCATTTTCAGACTGCAATCACTCAACACTGCACAAATGCTGACTGACTTACCATGATGTAAGTAAATGATGCTTGACTATATTTGGGAACCGGTGACTGACTTTAGCTCCGCTAAGACTTCATTTATTTCCCAGCTGCCAGTCACCTATATATTCACCCCCAGCCAGGAGCGTAAAAAAAAATCAACAGATGCCTCACTCCACCAATTTCACCTGTGGTGTGTGAGCCCTTCAAGGAATCTCCCCAACACCCCCCCAAAAATCGGAAAATTGTACATAGGAAAGAAAGCAGTATACTGGCTTTTCTCTCCGCCATGGGGTAACGGGGTTGGGGAGAGCGGCAGAGGTTGGTGGTACTGCTGGGCCAAATGAACAAGACGAAGGTAAGCTAAGCTTCCCGGGGGGGTGGACTGATGGGGGGAGTTAACTAAACAAGAAGGCTGGATGTGGACTGATGGGACAACGGGGATAAAGTAAGGTTACCTTTTACTACTAAAAAATACACTGTGCTAACAGCGTCTCAGGAACTTGGGGGCCGGGGCTGGTTGCCAAATGTAGTCGGGCATCTGGGGAAGGGGGCTGAGCTGAAGCCAGTTCCTAAATATAGTCGGGCATCTTTTACTTACATCACGGTAAGTCAGTATTTGTGCAGTGCTGAGCAGTTGTGATCTGAAAATGAAAGGTTTTCTTTCACCACTAAAAAATGTACTGTGCTACCGACTTCACAAGAGTTTGTAAGGTGACCGGCCAAGGATGAAGGGGCTGAACTAAATTGAAGCCGATCGCCGAATAGTCTTATTATTTTTTTAACCCGGCATCTTGTATGGGGAGTCAGTGAGCATGTGCATGGTATTGAGCAGTTGCTATATGAAACAGAGGAGTTCAGCGCTCTGGCTATCGTCATGCAGAAACAGAGTTAGTGACGTCAGCATTTCAAAACCAGACACGCGCTGACTCCCGATACTTAAAAACAATCTTTGAAGCTGGTGGTGGCTTCAACAATATAAAGAACATATAAAAATGCACTGGGCACATTAACAATAAAAAGACACACACACACAGGCCATTGCCTTTTGCTTCTGGATTATTTAACAGTCAAAAATGTTACTAAATCATTTCCTATCTCCTTTAACAGCTCTGTCAGAATTTTCAATACTGTTCCAGTATTCACACTCAAAGTGAGAAAATGTCTCAGGCAGGATGAAGGAAAACAAAAAGTTTACTAAAATTAAAAATAGTAAATAAATACAGTACATAAAACAAAACATATTATAGTGGCACGGTAGTGCCACTATAGTTAAGGTTGAATAGCCACTTTAAGGTTAAATCTCAAGTTTTGCACCTTAATAACTTTACAACCGTATGACTGATTTGCCTGAAATGTTGCATGCGCAGTCTGGTACAATAGATGTCTGGATCTGGCAAGTTGTGTTATGGTCGGATGTACGGTTGTGGAGCTGCAGAGCACCAAAAAACACAAAAAAACAGACTTTTGTGCATTTCTTTGCTTGTGCCTACGGCCCGCACGGTTTGCATGTTTGGTCTAAAAACTTCAGGGATCATGCAGCCGGGGTCACCGATGTGCCTTTCAAAGATTTCGTGAAAACATATTAAACGGTTCAAAAGTTATTCAAAAAACAAGGTTCCCCCATTATAGTCAATGGGAAAAGTTAAAAATAGATGCAAAAGTTTCGCAAATGGCCATTTTTACTGTCTCAAATGACCTCTTTCGTGAGTCGGCCATTTTCTTTTCAGTTACAGCTCATAAAAATGCCTGGCATTTAAAACTGGGTGTCTCTAGGAACACAATTCTTGTTGTGTTCACCTAGTTGAGTCCTAAGGATGCTCGGGCATACCTTTTTTGGGGGTTAAACCCCAAAGAAATATGTTTTTAAAATTTTTTGGAAAAGTACTTTCGCAAATGCGAAAGTTTCGTGTTTTTTAGAAACTTTCGTGATTTGCGAAAGTAATTTTCGAAAGTATGTCCAAAACAACAGGAAATCTTTGCCACCCTCCTGCAAAACAACGGTTTGGTCTTTTGGGCTGAAATTTGCAAGGAAGAAAGCCAAGATCCCACAGATGTGCCTTTTGGTGGTTTGATGCCAAAATATTATAGGGCTCCACATTTATGGCACTCCAAACTTGATGATTTTTCCCTTAGGATAACATTATGGCGTCCGCGGCCCCTTTCGGGTCCCGTATCTCAAAAACGGTTCGAGATACAGACTTTTCGTCACAAAAATTCTTAGCCCCCCCAAATTGCAAAACTAGCCTGGAAAGTCATAAATAATATAACATTTTAATTTTATTTCTACCTCGTACGGTTCTCGGGATATCAGCAATTTAGTATTCCAAGTGCTCATTTTCCTGTCCGAGGGCCACTATTATGCCCACATACCTTTGTATTCACTGTGTTTCTTGATGCACCTGTTTCAGACACAATGTGTTTGCATTAGCGTTTCGCTTTGCGTCAACGTTAGCGTTACCGTTTACGTTTCCATTTGCGTCACTGTTAGCATTACCGTTGCGTTTGTATTACCGTTTGCGTTTGCACTTATGTTTGCGTCACCGTTAGCGTTACCGTTAGCATTTGCATTTATGTTACCATTACGTTTGCTTTTGCGACTGCATCACCGTTACCATTAGTTTGCATTTGCATTACCGTAACTGTTAGCGGTCGCGTTTGCGCGCTGACGTTTGCATTGGCATTACTGTTATCATTAGTGTTTGAGTCTGCATCACTGTTAGCGTTACCATTAGCATTACTGTTTGTGTTACCATTTGCATTACCGTCACTATTAGCGGTTGCGTTGGCGTTACCATTACCATTGCTGTTTGCTTCACCATTACTGTTACTATTTGCATTTCTGCTACCATTGCTGTTAGCGTTTGCATTTCTGTTTGTGTCTGCACTTCTGTTTCCGTTATCATTTGCATTACCATTTCCGTTTGCGTTACTGTCGGCATCACCGTTAACGTTTCCATTTGTATTTGCATTATCATTTTGCGTTTCCGTTTGCGTTTGCATTACTGTAACTGTTAGCGTTTGTGTTGACATTTGCGTTACCATTAATGTTTCCATTTGTATCACCGTTAGCGTTTACATTTGTGCTACTGTTAGCGTTCGCTATAGTGTTTGCGTTTGTTACCGTTACAGTTAGCATTACTGTTAGCATTACTGTTAGCGTGTGCATTACCGTTAGTGTTAGCATGTGCATTACCGTTAGCGTTTGTGTTTGCATTTACATTATCATTTTTGTAACCGTTTGCATTACTGTTTCTGCTTGCATTTACATTATTGTTTTTTGTTACTGTTTGCGCTTGCATTTGCGTTTGTGTTACTGTTACCGTTAATGGTAGCGTTTGTGTTTGCATTACCATTTACGTTACCGATAGCATTAGCGTTACCATTACTATTTGCGTTTTTGGTACCATTACTGCTACCGTTAGCGTTACCTTTACGGGTACGATTTGTGTTTCCATTTGCGTTAGTGTGTCCGTTACTGTTCGTGTTTTCGTTACCATTCATGTTACCAGTTGCATTTCCATTTCCGCTTGCATTTGCGTTACTATTTGCATTACCCTTAGCGTTTGCGTTACTGTTTGCATTTCCATTTACATTACCAGTGCCATTAGCGTTACCATTACCGTTACCATTAGCGTGAGCACTACCATAACAGTCTGCGTTACCGTTACTGTCACAAGATTTTCTTACACTACAGGGCTGCACTATGGCATCCTGCTTCGACACGTGAGCGAGGGCCTGAGGCCCAGACTCCCACAAACGCAAGTGTTCTACCAAGACATACCATTCATTATTTATAGTTCACATTCTCAAAAAGAAGGGAAATTCATGACAAAAAAACTCCATTAATGCATCAGTTAAGGTTGTTACACAGCAACAAAAGCAGGGAAATTTGGTGTTAGGGTTCAAAACCCTAACTCTGCATTCCCCGCCAACCCCACCACCACCACCACCACACATACACACACATACATGCATGCACGTAGGGGAAGGACCAAGGCAACAGAACCAATCACAGACAACCAGAAGCAGGTAACAAAAATAACATACAACTCTCTAAACCACAACACCCAACCCCCATGCTGCCATCTTCTATGCAGCAACAGATGTCGGGGTTTTGCATGGGGTCATCAGTCTTAACTCTCATCCCGGAAGTTTCACGCTATGCCAAACACATATGATTATGGACAACTGGGCAGCTTGGGCCCCACGCTGCCACTAACACACAACACAGACTATATATATGCTTTTTGGGGGGTTAGAAGCCTCAAAACAGTATTTTGGCCATTTTCTGAAAATAGTTTCGCAAAACACTTTTGCAAATGCGACAGTTTCGTGCTTTACATTTGTAAAACTTTCGTGTTTGCAAAACTATTTTGCGAAACCACTTTTCATACTTTTGCAAATGCGAAAGTGTCGTGCTTTCCATTTGCGACACTTTCGTGTTTGCGATAGTATTTTGTGAAACTATGCTCAAGATAACTGCACATTTCTGCCATCCTCCTGCAAGCAAATGGTTGTGTCCTTTGGGTTGAAATTTGCAGGGTGGCAAGCCCTCATAATACAGATGTGCCTTTTGCTGGTTTGGTGCAAAAATAGTTAAGGCTCACAAAGTTATAGTGTTTCAAAACTGAGCAATCTGCCATAGGCTAACATTGCGGTGCCCATCACACCTTTCGACATCCATATGTCGAAAACGAAGAGAGGTACAGAGTTTTCGATACTAGCAGCTTGCTTCACCTTTAGGTGAACTAACCTGCTAGAACAAGTTAGGAAATACTGTATGATACCTGAAGTAGAATTTTTCCCCTACTTGCTACAGTAACAGAGGTATACACCTCCTGCTGGTTGTCTGTGATGGGTTGTGTTGCCTTGGTCCTTCCCCTACTTGCATGTATGTGTGTGTGTGGTGGTGGGGAATGCAGAGTTGGGATTTTGAACCCTAACACCGAATTTCTCTGCTTTTGTCGCAGAGTTTTTTGCCATGAATATACATAATGATCACAGTCAGAAAGAAATGGAAATTATAAAATAAAACGCGTTGTAACTGAATTACTAGTTCTAACTCAGTTTTCAGTTGTGTGTTACCTATCTTGACAGAAGTGCCTCTATAAGTCCAGAACACAAGTATGTCAGTTCTTTCAAAGTTCAGAACAAGAGTGAGCCACAGTCCCTTCAGCCAGCTTGGCTATCTCAAAGTTAAAGTCCCAACCTCCCTGTGATAGAAACATAGAATTTGACGGCAGATAAGGACCGCATGGCCCACCTAGTCTGCCCATTTTCCCACCTAGCCGATAAGCTGCAGATCCTAGTTAACCAACAGCCTACTTCCTCCTACCACCCACTAGAATTGCCTTATGTCTGTCCCATGAATGTCACAGCACATGAGGTCACTTTTAGTCCTGTAATTAACTTGTAACCTGATCAAGTATAACCAACATGGTTTCATCTTACTGTTTGCTTGAAATCTGCAAAGATAGCAATATCAAATTATACAGACAGTCTCTCTTCATCAAAGCATAAGTTATGACAGCATTCCCCTTTGATTTCTCTGCAGAACATCCTAACAACACTTCTCTTAGGTGGGTGAATTTTCACAGGTAGCTATCAGAACTTGCTTTCCTCCTGATGTGTCGTAAAATGTAACCTTTTATGACCAGTTTCCTAGGTTCAAAGCAGTGGCTTGTTATAACCTGTTTTTTGTAACAGTTACAGAAGTTTAGCAGATAAATGTTAACACAAAAAGGGAAACTCTAGCCAGCTCATTCTGTAGGTCAGAGAGAGGGCAGACCACTTTTTCTCTCTTTTAAAATCCAATGACCCATGAGGCTCTGCTGCTTGGCCTGTTTCCTAAGCAAGGCTACCATGTTTTCACAAGCAGAATTCTAAAACATATATTTATATCAAAATTATATACACATAACTAGCAGATGGCTATTGCATTACATTGTGCACTCAGCCATCTGAATGATGGTCGCTGACACCCTTGGGCTCTGTTCAGTGGGATCCCCTCTGCTATGATGGTGGGCAAGTGGCAGAAGAGGGTAAGGGGTCACTGGCAGTGCAAGACCCAATCAGGCAGGAGTAGCTGGTGGCTTGGGGACCAGAAAGCTATATGAAAAGAAAAACATGTCTTAACTTATTAAAACAAAAAAAAATGGAAGGTCCCAAAATTCATATTTTGGGGTAATTCTGTAGTTTAATTTTTTTTTTAAGTTCAGCAGATGCTGGAAACCAAAACAATTATTCAAAAATACAAGACTTTTTTTAATGAACCATGACATTAGTTCAAAACAAAGGCTCACATTTCAGCAGATCCCCTTCCCCCATTCCAGCAATGTGCTCTAGGGCAGTACTGAAACACAGGAAGAGGGAGCAGTGCCCACATGGGCCATTTAGTACTTGGCAGCTCCTTGAAAACTCCTGACTGACCCCCTGGACCCAAACATCATACATGAGTACAAAGTGGTTTCCCATGCTGCTGTGCAACTGCCAAGCACGAGGATGTCTGGGTCCAGTTACTGCATCTCCAGTGCCGTTGATCTCTACTCTTTCTCCTGCACTAAACAATCCACTGTGGGTCAATTCACACCAAACTACACAGGGCTTCAGTCGCACGTGACATTAACAGGGAAGGCAGCATGGTCCAGTGGGTTCCCAGGTCTGAATCCTACCACCACCACGAGCTAACAGAATAACATTAAGCAAGTCACGTGACCTCCCTTTGTGGTTCACTCTCACTCAGCTGCAAAACTGGGTGGATGCAGGCCCCACTGCAAATGAGATGCTGCATTTCACCTGAGCTATCCCGGTTAAATAACAGGCTGAGGACAGATATAAAAAGGCGGCGTTAACTTCTGCCTCAAATTAGGAGTGCTTTAGTTCACAAACTAAAGCCAGCAGATGAGACGTTGTGACCGTGTCCATTTATTTCAACTCAGACTAGTGCCGAAAATCAGTCCGACACCTCAGTGCTTCCCCTGCAATGACACTTCAATACAGAATGACATGTACCACATAAACCAGTTTATAATCCATGGTTTAATAAGGAATCAACTTCAATGTTGGCTACAAAAAATATCCATGTTCAGGTAGCAATGATAAATACAGTATAAGAAAACACTTAAAGTTTAAGCAGGCCACTAGGAGGGTGAAATACAAATACTGTATAAAAATACATTTGGCAACAAATAAGCAAAATCCAAAAGCTTTTTACAGTTACATCAGTTAAAAAAAACAACTTGTTGGACCACTACTTATGGATGGAAAAAATAGTTACTTACCGTAACAAGAGATCTTCAAGAGAATGTCCTCCACTGAGCCACATCATGGAACTGCAAGCCATCAGCATCAGGACCACCCAGAAAATTGTTGTAGCTAGGGACGCTCATGTTGATGTGCATCGTAGGCCCCTATATAACGTGGGTGGCCCCATCATGTCTCAGTTCCCCACCGGAGACAAGTTTATAGGATCACTGGACCAGCAAGGACCGAATCAACTTGGATCAAACCTAGCACACAGGAGAGGATATGAAAACCAGAGTAAATATACCAAATTGAGGCATAAGAGAAGAACCTGCATGCGAGAACAGACAGAAGAACCACCCATCATGCAAAAAGTGGGGGAAGGAGGGAGGGAGAGCTGTAGCTAAATGGAGCAGATTCTCTCAAAGACCTACTGTTATCGTAACGGTTTTATCTTCTTCAAAGATATCTCCCTGAGATTCCCAAGCAGTACCAAAGTGCCGAGGGAGGAAGGAAGGAAGGGTCCAAGAACCCTGAGTAAGAAGGACTTGCAGGACGGTAAGGCAAAATCTGACATGTCTGTGAGAGCTAATGTCCAGACTGAAGTGCTTAGTGACAGTATGCACAGTGCTCCAAGTAGCAGCAGCACATATGTCAGTGGTGGACACACTGTGAATATAAGCTACAGAAATAGCCGCCCCATGAGTGGAGTGAGCACGGACAGGGCCAGGAAGCTGCTTACTGCGCTTCTGTTAAAGAAATGCAGCAGGCCAACTACTTGGAAAGGCCCTGCTTTGAAACAGGGGAGCCCACCATCCTGGAGGTGAAAGCTACAAAGAGCTGAGAGGATTTTCTGCAATCCTTAGTATGACCAAGGTACCAACACAAACTTCAATGGATGTCAAGCGTGTGTAGATGATGTTCCATACTATCTGCAGGAGTCGAAAAATAATCTGGAAGATCAACAGTTTGATTTAGTGTTCACTCAGAAATGACTGCAAGGTAATGTTATCCTCGTGCAAAACAAGAAAAGTAGGCTTCGCAACCAGGGCTTGCAATTCTGAAATACGCCTAGCTGACATCATAGCCACGAGAAACACTGTGTTCCACAAAAGGAAGTGCAGCTCACAAGTAGCAGCAGGCTCAAAGGAAGGCACAGTAAGGGTTTTCAAAACCAAGTTAATGTTCCACACTGGAACTGGATCACAGAGGGGGGTGTGCAGAAGCAGAATACTTCTGAGGAACCTGCAAGAAATCTCAAGCTGGGCCACTGTTTTGCCATCAGTGAGGGTATGGAAAGTTGACACCACAGCCAACTGGACCTTAACAGAGGAACACCCAAGGCCCAAGTCCAGGAGGTAGCCCATTACCAGTTCAACTGGACACATAAAGAGATCCATCTGACAGGCAGTACACCAAACTGAAAAACACTTGCATTTTTATGAGTAGGTGTACATAGCAAATGGCTTTCAGGCTGCCAATAGAACAGCTGCATCCACTAGGGAAGCCCCAAAACAGCAAAGCTCTATGTTCTCAGGTGTCTGTCATCATTACCAGAAGAGAAGACAGACAAGAGAAAAGTGGATCCTCTTTCAAGGTTGGAGCGATCCAACAACCAGAGTAAGGAGGGATGGAGCGGAGGGGTCACTTCTATGAGACACTCCAGCTCATCAGAATACTGAGCTCATAGTCACAAAGAACCATTGTGGAATCCTCATATGCAGATGCACCAGTCGGAAAGTCAGAATGGCAGCAGCCATGAAGCCTATCAGTCGTAGCTGACATCTGGCTGAGACATAATCGCTGGAAGAGACCAGCTAAGCCTGGGCAATCAGTGCCATAGTGTGGTCCAACGGAAGTAAAGCCTGACTCAACACCGTCTCCAAAACAGCTCCTATGTTGACTAAGCTCCATTGACTAAGATGGTGGCCACACTAGGCTAGCTGTCTGGGAGCTATAGAGCAGAGCAGCTTTTTTAATTTTTATTTATTTGTTTTATTTTTTGTTTGTTATTTCAATTCGTTATCTAGAAAGTGAGAGATTTTAGAACAGTTAGATAGGTACCACTGAAGTGAAGAAGTAAGGTTAGGTGCTCCTTTTGGGTGTGAGATAGGTTAGGAGTATAAGAGTGCATTGGAGTCACCAATTTTTACAGAAATGGTTATCAGTAACTGAATGACTCCACTATTTTGAGTTAATGTTGTGGAATGTTTTGGACCATTTTTGATTTTTTGAGTTGGTCATAATTTGCCCGTTTCAGTTTAAATTTTGGTGTACCACTCACCGGATTGTTGGTCATTCAGGAGAGAGATGAGTCAGTGGAGGTCTTGTTGGTGATCCGGGGCGAGGAGCCAGTGGGATGAATCTGTCTGAGGAACCAGTGTGCTGTGCTGTGAGTCAGATCTTCTGACGGACTGTTGCCAGAAAATCTGCTGGTGTACCTTCGGGTGAGGGACTGGAAGTTGATCTGGTCCCAGAATTTCAGGACTTGCTATTTTTGGGGGTTTGCTGCTGGCTTGGGGGGGGTCATCTGACTTGACCCTTGCGGTGGTCAAACTGCCAGATCTGTGGCTGTGGGGGAGGCCGGGGACTAGGACAGCTGGAGAGTGGGCAAACGGTCTCTGGAAACTCCTAGGCCATTAGGGGGGTCGGCTGGTGGGCCAACGCCAACGGAGGGCCGAAGTCATGGTCACAGAGATTTCTGGCGGCGGCCTCCCAGGGTAGAATTGTTTAGGCCCCCTTTCCACCATTAGTAAGCTCTGAGTCCTGGAGAGAAGACCATCATTCTGAAGGAAGCATTTGGATATTCAAGAGGTGTTTTTATCCAGGACACGGTCAGACTTCTCTTTTTTACATATCTTTACGTCCAACTCTTATTTTATAGGCAGCGAGAGTGCCGGACAAACTACTTATACAGAAAAATTTAGCTGATCTGTTTAACCTATGTGAGAGGCAATGCTAACAGAGACTGTATTGGACAATTTACTCACGGGGGGTGGGAGCTCTACAAGCTCATTATTTCCATATTTGAGACATTTGGTGACTGCTCCTTACAGTTGAAACACTGTTCTATCTGCTGCTATAAAACTCATTATTTTTACATTGTTAATTTTGAGTGTGGGGGGAAATTATTGGAAATACATTAGTTGTATTTTGGGAGAGAGTAGAAGGCTCGAAGGGTGTTGGGTGTTATTAGTTGGAATTCGGTGTATGTGTGAGTTTGTTTGGATGTGGTTGAATTTTTAAGGTTAGACAGAGAGGTTGAGTGGGACAGTGAGTGTTATAGGTGTTTTGGAATATTGTTTAACTGTGTGTCATTGGACAGATGTGTGACTAGATTTTTGTTATTAATTGGGTTGTGTTGTGGTCTCTGATTTTTAGAATGTGTTGGGAGGGCAGAAAGACAGTCAGTCGCTATTCCCCCTCAAGGTTTAGGGACCTTTGCCCCTTTGAATGTCCCCCTTTGCCAGCTGGGGCAAATAACAGATATCGTAACCTAGGGATAGCTAGGAGAAGGAAAAGGGGGGCTGGGCCGGGGGGGGTTGAAGAGGAGTGGTCAGACTGAGGTAGTGGAGACAAGGAGATGCCCTGGGGTAAAATGGAATCAGAATAGGGGTCCTCCCTGTCTGATTTCCATACCCAAGGGCTCCGCAGTACGCAGGCAGGTGATGCGGTCTTCCTCGACTACTCATCCTACTCGGACGATGTTATGCAATGCCAGGTCTATCAAAAACAAGACTGCTATTATAGCAGATCTTGTTGGGACATCTGAGCTGGCGTGCATCACCGAGACCTGTCTGGACGAGAATGTGGGCCCAGTTTGGGCCTCAGCTGTTCCAGCGGGGTACTTAGTGATACACCGTCTGAGGCTGGATCATAGGGGCGGGGGTGTAACCATCTGTTTCAGATCAGTACTGGGCCTTATGGAGGTACTGGTGGGGTCCACCAGATCCCTTGAGTGTATTGTGGGTGTGGGTGTGGGGTGCAGGATACTGCTCATTTACCATCCACCCAGAGATGGGAAAGAATTCCTCCAGGAAGTCGCCGTTGGTATTGGGATCCCCCAGATGGTTGATTCTGGGGGATTTCAATGCCTGGGTCAATGATGAACTCTCGCAATTTGGTTGTGGCTTCCCCCAACTAATGACTTCGCTGGGCCTTACACAGGTTGTTACCACCACAACCCACACTGGAGGCCACTCACTGGATCTGGTGTTCCTCCTGGGGATGGAGATATCTAGCTGAACCAGTCAGATGGTCTGACCATCACACCATAGGGTTCAGTTTTGTGGCTCCCCCCAATAGGCCTGCCCATATAGAAATGGTTCAGTACGGCCCCTTGCAGGGTGTGACCCCAGATGGCCTAATGGCGGTGCCTATAATACAGTGGTAACAGAGGCCCTGGTTTCTATTGCTCCTGTTCGTGTTTGCCCCCTCACTCTGTGCCCAAGGTCCCCATGGTTTGATGGAACCTTGAAGGAGTTGAGGAGAGTGGGACGAAGGTTTGAGAGGGCCTGGTGGAAATCAGGCCTGGAGGGCAACAGGCTTAGACTGATGGAACATTACACAATCTATCAATCGACAATCACCCGCAAGAAGGCAGAATTCCTGTCCACGGAGATTGCCACTGCACATAATCGACCAGCTCAGCTCTTCCAGACTGTGGACAGATTGTGCAATCCAATCTGTCTTCAGTCTGGTCGAGCTTTTTCAAAAGAGAAGTGTAACGAGTTTGCTCGATTTTTTGCAGATAAGGTTGCCGCCATCAAGTCCGAGGTTGGCCAGATCCCCTCTAGGGGTGCTGCGGTGGTCGGTCGCAAATGCCCAGTTTGTTTGGACAGCCTTTAGCTAGCTGAAATTCACTGACATTGTGAGAGTCTTCCAGACTCTGTGGCCAACCAGCTGTAGTTTGGATCTGGGCCCCTCGCAACTCCTTGTGGGTTGCGTGAATGAGATCGAACTGATCCTTACCGAGATAGTCTGGAGTTCATTGGAGAGGGGGATCTTTTCCAGTCCCCTAAAGGAGGCGGTCATGCGACTGCTCCTGAAAAAAAACTCCCTTGACCCAGACTGTCCGGGCAACTAAAGACCTGTCTCTAACCTGCCTTCTGTGGCCAAGGTTATTGAGAAGGAGGATGCGCTGCAGCTGGATGACCATCTTACCACCCATGATGTTTAAGATTCTCTCCAGTCCGGATTTAGAAAGACACATAGTACTGAGACAGCCCTTGTCCAGGTACTCAGTGATCTCCTAAATGCAAGAGATCAGAGGACTCATTCAGTGTTGGTCCTCCTTGATCTCTCTGTGGCATTTGACACTGTGGACCATGGTGTGCTATTGGAGCACCTGTGGTTCATCTGTGGACTATCTGGTACAGTCCTCAGATGGTTCAGATCTTTCCCCAAGGGTAGAACTCAGAGAGTTGTTACTGGGATTTATTCCTCTGATGCTCTCCCTCTATCCTGTGGGGTGTTGCAGGGCTCCATTCTGTTATCCATGTTGTTCACAGTGTATATGCTGCCAATGGGAGACACTGTCAGGCAGTACGGTTCGAGTTTACACTGCTATGCAGATGATACTCAACTGTACCTGTCCTTTGTGCCCAGGCAGGAAGATGCAGTCTCAGTATTTAACAACTGTCTCTCCGAGATCCAGGACTGGATGAGATCCAGCTGGCTGAAGCTGAATCTGGAAAAGACTGAGGTGGTGGTGGTGGACCCAGATCGTCAGGCGGTGGGTGTGTTAGCTGGACAGTCATCTGGGCTTTGGCTCAGGGATACTCAGCTGACCGCCTCACATCAGGTGCGTAACCTGGGTGTTATTTTTGACAATGAGCGGACTCTGAAATCTCAGGTGTCAGCTGTTGTCAAGACCTCATTTTACCTTCTGAGGAATATCTCCCGGGTGAAACACCTGGTTCCTCCTAATGATCTTTCTACCCTGATCCATGCCTTTGTGACCACCCACCTTGACTACTGCAATGCCCTGTACCTAGGGCTACCGGGGATTGATATCTGCTGCATGCGGCTAGTGCAGAATGCAGTGGCCAGGCTTGTGACTGGTACTTCTAGGGCCAGTCACATTACACCTGTGCTCCACGGACTGCACTGGCTGCCTGTACAATAGCGGATCACCTTCAAGATAAGCCGCTTGCTGACCAACAAAGCCCTACACGAGCAAGGACCCACCTACCTGAAAGATCTCCTTTGTCTCTACTGCCCCTTCCGACCACTTCGATCCACCAATGAGGGATTGCTAGAGATTCCCAGGGTGCTTTTGAAAGCATTTGGAGTCCGTTCTTTTGCATTTGCATCTTTGTGGAATTCTCTACCTCGTTGGGGGAGGGAGTGCCTGATTGTTCAGAGTTTTAAGTCAGCCCTCAAGACACACTTATTTAGTTTAGCTTTCCCTGATATTCCCAGCCGATAAAACTGTTAATACTGCTGTTGATTATTCATAGATTGAATTGTTTGATTGGCTTCAATGCCAAGAATTGCAAAGTTATGCATATTGAAGCCAAGAATCCTAGGACAGAGTACTACCTGGGTGGAGTCTGAGTATCTACATCAGAGGAGGAGAAGGACCTGGAAGTGATGATCACTACTGACCTGAAGCACTCCAGGCAGTGCAAGAAAGCAGCAGCAAAGGCACACAAGATGCTGGGATGCATATCTAGGGGGATCAGCAGTAGGAAAGAGGAGGTTACACTGCCCTTGTACAGGTCACTGGTTAAGGCCACATCTAGAGTCTGGAGTTCAGTACTGGTGCCTACACCTCAAAAAGGACATTAACCTGCTGGAGAAGGTCCAAAGAAGGGCTACAAAGATGATAGCTTGTCAGCAAGGTAAGGCATACGAGGAGAGGTTGAGGGCACTGAACATGTACTCCCTGGAAGACATCAGAGAGAGAGGGACATGACTGGGGCCTTCAAGTACTTAAAAGGGATGAATAAGTTTGATGAGGAGAGTCTCTTTAAGCTGAGTGTCAACCATAACACAAGGGGGTACAGTCTTTAGCTGGAGGGTGGGAGGTTTAGGAGGGAGGTCAGGAAGCACTTCTTTACAGAGAGGGTGGTGGACACTTGGAATGCTCTGCCAGAAGAGGTAATCTCGCTGAAGACAATGGGCAGCTTTAAGAGAGGCTGGGACAGGTATAGGGGAAGTGTAAGGGTCATGGGTAGGGAATATGGGAGGAGTGGGGAGAGGGTCCGGGATAGTAGCTCAAACTATGGACCCTGCAACACGAGCAGACTTGATAGACCAAATGACCTTCATCTGCTGGCTTCTTCATATGTATTTTATTTATCTGATTTTATGAAATAATTTGTAGATGTTTTTATTCATATGTGTTCTACTGAAATCTTGTTCAGTGCTTTTATCTTGGGAAAGGCGCTTAATAAATAAAGCTTATTATTAATATTATGTATTGGAGACATTGGCAAGGAGTAAGAACCAACTCTGGCTCGTTCACCAGAATTTCCAACTGCTCAAATACTTGTCTGGTGTAGAACAGTGTATAAACAACAGCCTTCCTCAACAGGGCGTTCAGAAGCCAATCATCCATGTATGGGATGACATGGAGGCCCTCCCTCCCTTCTGAGGTCAGCTGCAACCATTGCAAAACATTTGGTAAAGATGCACTGTGCAGGCAATAAACCAAAGGGAAAGAGATGAAACTGATAGTGGAAGCCCTGGAGCATACACCGTAGGTGCTATCTGTGTGACCTGTGGATTCTGATATGGTGGTAGCATCCTTCATATCCAAGGCAACCCTTAAATCCCCTTGCAGGTGCAGGGGGAGGAGGGACTGCAGAGAGACCATTCTAAACCACCTCAGTCTATAAACAGGCTGAAGCCTTGGAGGTCTAAGATGGGCCTTAAATCTCTGGTCCATTTTGGTACCAAGAAGTATCAGGAATAATAGCCCAGGCTCGTTTAGGCAACCAGAATGGGCTATATGGCCCTCTTGGTGAGGAGGGTTTTAACCTCCTCCAGCAGGAGGGCAAGATGCCCCAAAGGATAACGCTTTAGTAAGGAAGGGTGCACCAGAGGGTCAGAGAGGAGTTCTAGGTCATACCCTTGCTGAACCACCTCCAGCACCTAATTGTCCAATGTGATATCCTTGCACTTTGGTAGGAAGAGGGCGAGACACACGAGGATGCCCTGATATACAGGGGCCCATGGAAGGAAGTCAGAAGGCACTGGGGGTGCCGCCAATATCTGTACCGCTGGTGAGCCTGGCATGGACGCCAGGAAGCAAACTGGCCTGAGGGGAGGCCTGGGGTCGCTGACAGCCAAAGCCAGGACCCCTAGAGTAATCCCTACCAGAGTAGCGACAGGGCCTAGGAAAGGAACCCTGACCCCTGCACCGGGGCTTAGGATTCAGAGTATCCAGGGACCATGCAGTCATTTTCGATGTCTGAAGGTCCCTCAGGCAGACTCAGCATCGGTGCTGAAGAGTTGCTTACCAATAAAGGGAGCATTAAGGACCCATTGTTGTACATCAGAGGCAAAGTCAGCAACATGCAATCAGGAGTAGCGTTGCAGGCAAATGAGAGGAACAGATGCACGAGCAGCCACATCCGAGGCATAATAAGTGGATCATACATGGTGCTTATCAGCTTCCAAGCCATTGGTAGAGACCCATGTTTTTCTTTTTCTTTTGTTTTATCTGTTTTTCCTCTACGTGCTCTGGGCACAACCACTCCTTCTGGTTGTCAAGGATTCCCACACTCCTCCGATCCCCCCCCCAAGCCTCCTTACCTCACATAGCAGCCATCAGGGTAACCCAGTGTATCCCTTTGCTGGACGGGTCCGTCTCTTCCGAGGGGTAAGGCACCGGGGAGGGGGCCAGCACACTCTCAATCGGCCCCATGCTGCTGAGGTGGACATGGCTCGCAGGAGGTCTGAAGGAAGTGCGGGCAGTCTAGCAACCGTCATCTGACTGAGCCCTGAGCATTTTTCCCATTTTTCTGGTCTCACAGCTATTGACGTCCACTTGCAGTGCTCCTGGTCTCCACCAGGGGCTGCTGCAAAGCAAAGCGCGCCCAGTACCAACCCCAGGAGGTACAGCAGACCAGCGGACGCTCAATCCTCATCCTCCCCTACCGCGCCTACAGCAACCCGAAAGTGCTGCCCCTGAACTCGGCCGCGTGACGTGAGGTGTGGCATCCAGCGCTTCAACCCTCTACCCCACCGGGCCGGCTCCCATGTTTTTCTTAAATAAGAAATTCAAAGTATAAAAAGAAATAAAATGAAAACAAACATGAAAGAAGTAAAAAAAAAAAAAAAAAATGATGTTTTTTTTTTATTTTGTCAAAAACTAAATAAATGCTTGCAGCAGCTGTTGTTTAGGCTCCGCTGTTACCACAGAGACGGTCCACAAGTAAGTGGCAGCAGAATTGTCTCATTCCTGTCACGACCGTTCCCTGGTGTGGCATACCCTCTTTTCAAGTAAGCAATAAGACACAACAAAGTGTGTGTTAGACACTTTAACACATGGCTAGGAGGCGTAGTGAGGCACGAGGCCACCAGCTGAGTGCGTCCAGCCTCCTAGCTGTGTGTTAAAGTGTCTAATACACAGACCCTGGAGTGGCTTATTGCATTTACGAAATGGGCATCTAAACTATAGATGCAAGTGAAAGTAAAAAAAATCCTTTAATAAGTAGGGAAAAACTTAAAAGTTTGTCTTAATTTTTAATAAAATAGTTCCTCCACCTACAGTATTTTTTTTTTTTTTTTTTTTTTTTTGAGTTGAGGACTTTTGAGCTGTTTAGGCATCTGCATCCGTATTTTTTTCCCCCCATCATGGAGTTGTCACGCACCACCATTACATCCACCCCCAATACACAACTACCAGCACTCCTAAGTTTGTTGTTCTGTTATTTTTTTTTACATATCTGGCTGATTCTACCTTACTTTAACAACAACAACAAATATCTGGTTGATCCTGCTGTTTGCCAGCGTCAGGCAATACCGCAGTCCGAGAGGGAACAGTAAGTCCATGGTAGAACGGCTTCAGACCTTTTAAACTCAGTTAAAATTCAACGCTCCCTCTTTGGCTCCAGTAGTGTGAGTAGGTGGGATCAACAGTTCCGATGAGCTGGGAATAGGGGGGAGGGCTCAAGTGCCGTTGGTGTCGTGCTCGGGGCTAGCGGCATTTACATTCTCTGTCTGGGGACTCGGTTAGTGGGAGAATAAAGATGGCTGCTTTTTTTTCCCTCAGTGTTCTAAGTGGGCATAGTTCTACGATCAGTGCCCAGCTGGCATAGCCTGATCTTCTTTGTATGTGTTAGACACATTAATACATTGTTATGAGCCAATCAAAGTGCTCGAAATTAACCAGTCATTTCATAATTTGCATTATTGTCTACTGACTGCATTGGTTTGCTTAAGAAAAAGGCCTTCCCTACAAACTCCAACCACCTGGTATTTGTGCTCCTGTTTTCTGTGGAAATATTCATGGTTATACCACTGCAAGTGCAGCACAGCCAGGACACACGCTCTTTAAAACAACTCGTTTTAAGAAACACAGCTAGTGTTACCAGTTACTGAACATTTTAAATGATGCCAGTGAAATTTTACGAAGTACACATAACGCCAAACAGGCATTCACTCAGTTTGAAAAAACAGCATTCAAATTAAAGAGACTTCAGTGGGAAGAAATTAGTTTCAAGGCCTACCCTGAAGTTGAGAGGGTACCAAGGGGGCTTTGTGTATTAAAGAAACCAAATTGTGGAGCAAGTCATGAAGGATTCCAGACTAAGTGGGACAAATAAGTGCTAAAGCTGGAAAGGAATATATTGAGTTAATTTTGGATGAGAATGCTGTAATGCAAAAGGAAGTTGAAATAGAACTCAATAGTAAAGAAGAAGTCTTACAAACTTTCTCAAAAAAACCTCAGTTTGACCAATTAACTGATAATGTTACTGAAAATCTGAGAAGATACAATGAAAAAACAAAAAATATAAAGAAAACTAAATTCGAAAGGGATGAGAAAGATTATATGGAAGGAAGAATTCACAACTGGACTACAGTAAAAATAGATACAGCAGAAGGAGCTGTAGCAACTGGCACTAGCTCTACAGAAGTGAATTTGGAAATACAAAGTGATAATACTGAAAATAATGCGGATTTGTTGTAGGAGAAGAGGAGGAAGAACTAACATGCGTTTCCCCAGTGTAACCCCGACCTCCATTTGTGCTTTGGCGCAGTCAGTGCCCACAAATCCTGGCCAACTCAGCCTGGAGATGAGCAACCTCCTCCCTCAGCCCAGAGAAGTGCCTGCAGATGGGACAACACCGCATCCTCCAGAACGTCTCCCGGAAGACTGCTGCTCCACAGCCACTGCACTGCACCACTCCATCATGTCTTATTTCTGGCCCCTTAACTGTTTGCAATCCTTATTCTTTCCTCTGTTTTTGTTCTCTCTCTCTCCTTACTTTCTGCCTGTGTGCCCTTTAAGCTCCTGATTGTCCTGTTCTGAGACAAGAATATCCTATATTTCTCAGTAGACCCCTTACTTGCTCAGAGGCAGACCTCCAGCAGCTACAGGGGGCCGGAGAGCTACTCTTGCCCTTCTAGGATGGTGGGTCTTTGGTGACTCTGTGACCACTCACTTCCTGCTCCCAAACAGGAAGTTCCTGTTGTCAGTCAAATCCTGTGCCTATAAAAATAGAACTAGCTTTGGTTGTGGGGTGGAGGGGAGGGAAGGAGAGCAATATAGTCCCAGCAGAGAAGTCCAGTCACACAGCAGTCCTTTCTCCTGGTGTCTTCTGCCAAGCTATTAGCAGAATCTTTCTAAGGCAGTCTTTAAATGTAGCTTCCTTCTAGCTAAGCCACTCCCCTACTTACTAGATCTTTCTACAAGTAATTTAAACCTCACAGCTATTAAGTCCTTTCAATCACCTGAGATTTACACCTAGATAACTGTTCAGATAACCATTCAGTTCAGTTAACTCAGACAAACACACACTTTTTTTTTGTTTTGTTTGTTAGTTTTTTTTTACCCTAAATTAAAGGTCCAAGTACAAAAGTTCTTCTTCTTTAGTCCCAGCAGATAAGTCCAGTCACACAGCAGTCCTTTCTCCTGGTGTCTTTGGGCCTCTTCCTGATTACTATGGGCAATTTCAACATATTTTGCCAGTTTCTTTCTTAGAGCACACATATAAGACATTATAGATTGTTTCTGAATAGGGTTATCTTCCCATGTTTCTTTTATCACATCCAGTGGCCTCTTGACTGCCTACCATACAGCATTTCAAAAGGTGAAAACCCTGTTAATGCCTGTGGCACTTCTCTGTAAGCAAAAAGTAGGTAAGGTAAGTATTGGTCCCAATCTTTCCCTTCCCCTTTTACAAACTTTTCTAACGTGTTTTAGGGTTTGGTTAAAACACTCAACAAGATGGTCTATCTGAGGGTGACAGGAGGAGGTTCTTATGGCAGTGATACCTAGTAGTCTGTACAGCTCCTTAAGTAATGCAACACCAAAATTACTACCCTGATCAGTAATAATTTCTTTAGGTATGCCCACCCTGCTGAAAATTTTTTCAAGCTCTGCTGCCACTTTTTAAGCTGTGACAGTACACATTGGAACTGCTTCTGGGTATCAAGTAGCATAGTCACATTATACCAGGATAAATCTATTACCCTTTTTACTTTTGTCCAAAGGGCCAATCACATCCACTGCAATTCTTTCAAAAGACACATCTATCAAGGGTAGGGGCAACAGGGGCACCTTGTCTTTTCTAGTGACTGGGGCTACTTTCTGACACTCAGCACAGGAATTACAATAGGTAGCAACATCTTCATGAATTCCAGGCCAGTAAAATCTATACAGCAATCTGGCAAAGGTGCGGTCCCTCCCTGAGTGACCAGCCATAAGACTATCATGTGCTATCTGTAACAACTGTTCTATACTTCTGTGGTATAAACAACTGTTCTCTCTGTTCCTGTGTCTGAAGTTTAACCAAAACTCTGTACAGTAACCCATTACATTTTTTTTAAAAATTGGTCCTCCCTGTTTTGGTTTCACCCCCAGCTGCTTAAAATAACCCTGGAGAGAAACATTGTTAGCTTGCTCTGGAACAAAATCACAATCGGTTATCAGTTTAGCTTCAACATTTTCATATTTTAACCCTTTATGTCCATCAGTCTTTTGTTGCCACTGTTGTTTCAGATGTCTTCTTTCTTCCCTGGACTTCCGGATCTTGGAGCTGTTCTCAAACAAGTCTGAATCAAAGACACTGAAAGGAAAAGTGTCCCCACCGTTTGAGACTGTCTTTGCCTGAGCTCTTGTTACCACTGCTGTTGAAACTGCAGAGTTCAGTTCCTCTGAAGTTAACTCAGTAAATCCTGGACAGTCATTTTCAATAATCACAGGTACAGGTAACTTAGGTACTACCCCCATTTTAATTTGGTGCAACACACCCTTAATGGTCAGAGTCACTTGGGTGGTGGGATAGTATCGAGTGTCCCCGTGGATGCAGATGACACCAGTTCCTGGTCCTTTTGCGCAGTGTTTTCCCAGCACTTCAACATGCACTAGGGTCTGTATACTTCCCGAATCAGTGAGTCCTTTTACAGTCTTATCCCCCACCATCAAATCTGTTAAATACTTGCCCCAACTTGCCAAGGACAAATCTGCTCCAGAGCCACTCTTATTATGGCAATTTCTTGTAATATGACCTGGCTCATTGCAGTTATAGCAAATAACATCTTTGGGCACAGATTTGTTACCCCCACCAGAGTTCTTATCAGACTTGGGCCCAGATATTCAAACTGCGCCATTCTGAGACGCAAGCCCCTGCGCTGCTCAAAATAGTTGCGCAGGGGTGTGGCCGGGGCGATATTCAAAGGAGTTACGCTATTGAGCAACTCCGCGAATATCACCCCAACCACAACCACTGCGGAACTTCAGCCACCAAGTTGCCAGAGTTGAGCATTAAACTTTGCGGTGGCGCAAGTACCATTGCGCCACTTATCCCGATATTCAAAAGGTGACATGCAAATGGGGCCATAATTTATGCAAGGCGCAGGGGGGGCCATTTGCATCTATTTATGGCCCCATTTGCATGCCATCAGCATGTAGGTGCGCCGATCCCCGAGGACTTGCGCCTGGCCGCCCTGCCAGGCAGCAGCAGTCGGGGACCGGCGCTGCCTCGCTCGATCGCAGGCAGTATCTGTATACATTCCCCCCACACAGCTCCGATGCCGATCGCGGGCGAAAGTAACATGAACCCCGCTACATCATCTCCGATGCCCGATCGCAGGCAGAAAGTAACATGAACCCCCACATCTCCGATGCCTGATCGCGGGCAGAATCTCACCCTCAGTGCCGATCGCGGCAGAAGTGTATCAACCCCCACCAGTGCCCGATCACGGGCAGAATAAAAGCCCCCAACCCGAATATCTCCTGGTGGTCCAGTGACCGATGCCGATCGCTGGGCAGAATGTCAGAGTTACAACCTTCAAACATCTCCCTGGTGTTCAGTGTCCCCCCCCACCCACGAAGCCCCCTCCACCCGCTCCCCGGCGGCGGTGGGGGCAGCATCCACCCGCCTGCCGACTGACTGTCGGTAGGGCTGCATGCCATTGGCTGTAGCTCTGCACCAATGGGCGTGCAGCCTCACGGACAATCAGTCGGCCAGCGGCAAAGCAGAATGGGATACTGCCGCCGGCACTGGGGCGGGTGGAGGGGCCGGGTGGGTGGGGGGGACACTAGACACCAGGGAGATGTTTGGGGGTTGTAACTTGACATTCTGCCGCATGATCGGGTATTGCGTCCACTGGACCACCAGGAGATATTCGGGTGGGGGGCTTTTACATTCTGCCCACTATCGGGCACTGGGGGGTTGATACACGTTCTGCCCGCGATCGGGCATCGGGAGATGTGTGGGCGGGGGTTCATGTTACTTTCTGCCCGCGATCAGCATTGGGAGATGTGGGGGGTTCATGTTACTTTCTGCCCGCGATCGGGCATTGGGAGATGTGGGGGTTGTTTTTACGTTCTGCCCGCGATCGGGCTGGTGGGGGCACAAGGACTGAGTCGGGGCCAGCCACGGGTGGCAGCTGCTGTGTTGCGCCTGCATTACAGCAGCTCACCTGTGGTGGCCCTCAACTGATCCTTTTTTGGCTCAAGGTTGTGCAGGCGCAGGTTTAGTTGCGATGACAATCCCGCGCCAACCCTACTGACTATCAAGGCGCAGTTTATGCATGGTTCCTCCTCCCGTTGAGCATGCATTCATTTGCATTCGCTGTTGCGCAACCTGTTGTCAGTGGCGTAACTGCCTCCTGCTGAATATCGCAGAATGGCGCAATGTAGGACTTGCGCATGCACAACCCTGTTGCGCATGGCGCAACCCTTTTGAATATCTGGGCCTTGGAGTTTAAATGGGAAAAAGAGTGTCTTACAGGCGCTTGGCTGTTACCTCACTGCGGTGGCGTCTGTCTGGCCATTTGGTAGTCTTCGGCCAAAGAAACAGCCTTTTCCCCACTTTCTGGTCGATGTTCTGTCAGCCAAAGCTGCACATCTGTAGGCAGGATGTTGATGAATTGCTCCATGGCAAATGTGTCGATCTGTGGGACTGTTTTGCCCTCTGGTTGGAGCCATTTTATCGGGAGTTCTCCGAGTCAGCTGAAGGCTTCTCGAGGATTGTCGACTGAGTTGTACTTCAGATATCAAAATCTCTGACTGTAGTTCTCTCTTGAGATGTTATACCTTTTCAGGATTTCGCTTTTCAACAGGTCATAGTTTTCTGACTGTGCAGTGTCCATATTGCTGTAGGCAAGTTGAGCTTTACCTGTCAGGTAGGGTACCAGTCTGATTGTCCATTGCTGCTTTGGCCATTGGCAGACTGTGGCAACTCTCTCAAAAGTTGTCAGGTATGCCTCGATATCATCCGGAGACACAACTTTGTAAGTTTAATGACTTTTAAGTTGCTTGTGTTTTGTTACTCATCTGGATCTGTGCCAGATCCTCTCTGCCTTTGAGAGCTTGCAAGGCATCCAGCCATCGCTGCTCCTGTCGCTGCATCTCTTCTCTCATCTGCTGTTTCTAAACATTGAATCTCTTTTTCTCTCTGCCTCTCCATCTCTTTTTGTTGTATAGCCCACCATTTGAAAAAGTCCATCAGACTTTCAGGTTCTGTCACTGCCTGTTCTTTTTCCATATCTTGTGCTGGCTGTACAATCTCAGCTTGGACTTCTGTCTCTGCTAGTTTGACTGCCATTTTCCTGGTAACCACTCCTGGACTTGCTGCTGCAGAATGCATACCTTTCTCTATGCTTCCCTGGTACTAGGTCCAGCAGCCACGCACAAAACTCCTGAATCCCACTGCTAATACCATCTGTCGTCGAGGCACAGGTCAGGAAGCATAGGAAAAACCAGGAGCAGTTGTAGAATTCGCAAAAAGCGTTTATTAGTACTAGCAGTAACATAAAAAAATAAACTTGTTCAGTACACCTATTTACAAAGGCAGAATAAACAGAGAAGATCCATCTGAGTTTTCCTTCAATCTCTGTGTGTCCCAAAACATTGCAGTTCTCTGTCTTATAAGTCCTTGCAATCCCCCTCCTTAACAAGCATCCTGTTTTTTCCAAAATGCTCTTGTATGTTTCAGGCAGGTGCCACAAGAACACAATGTCCCAGAACTGAGGCCCCTTCTCCACAGCTTCTGAAAAAGGGTTTAAAAACTGCTCTCAGGTTAACCCCTTGAGTTCCCAATGGCTGTCTGCAATCATCTCAAACTATAATTATTTACATTTCAACAGTAACACTACATAATTTCTAAACAAAGGGATCCCAATGTCAGTTACATTTCCACATAATGATTTACATATATTTTTATACCAGCAGATATGCAGGGGAGGAAAAAAACAGAAACAGCAAGGGAAGACTGAGAGACAGTGACAGAGGCAAAGAATTGTGAGACTGTCGGGGTGATCAAATCCTAGGTCTCACAGGAAAATTTGGTTGCGCAACCAGACAGACAAGAGACAGGAAAGGAAAGAACAGAACAGATTCCTGCATTCAAACTCTCCATAACAACTGGGACAGGGTCATATTCATCCCTGTCACGGGGGTTGCAAAGAGTTAAATTAGAAAGCTGCAATGTTTTGAAAGACACACAGAGATTGAAGGAAAACTCAGATGGATCTTCTCTGTATATTCTGCTTTTGTAAATTGTTATACTGAACAAGTTTATTTTTTTATGTTACTGCTAGTACTAACAAACACTTTTTGCAAATTCTATAACTGCTCCTGGTTTTTCCTATGCTTCCTGACCTGTGCCTTAATGACAGAGCTCACTGATCCTTCTGGCTGACATGACAGCCACCAGGAAGGCGGTCTTCCACAAGCTTTGAGCTTTGCCAAAATGAGCAGTAGATCCCATGGAGGTGGTGGTTCACGGACCGGAGGGGATATGTGATCTAGGCCCTTGAAAAAGGGTCAGACCACCTTCTCTTGCGCCACTGACTGCTGACCAGCCCATGCCCGGTAAGCAGAGATGGCTGCCAGATGCACCCTAAGGTTCATTGACCAAAGTCCCCCTTGGGAGAGGGACCAAAGGTAGTCCAAAATGCTAGCCACTGGACAGGTCAAAGAGTCCAACCCTTTGCCCTGACAGCAAATGGAGAATCTCTTCCATTTGAAGGCATAGCATTTTCTGGTCGATTCCTTATGGGATCCCTCAACAACCATGAGGACCTCATCAGAGAGACCCAAAGCCTGGAACTCTAGCCGCTCAGGAACCAGACTGTCAGGTGCAGGGATTGAAGGTCCGGATGGAGTACCTTCCCCTGATTGATGGAGAACAGGTCCGGACATGCTGGAAGATGCCTGAGGAGCCTGTTGCTGAGGCTGAGGAGACTGGGGTACCAATACTGGAGGGGCCAGTCCGGAGTCACCAGGATCACCTGTACCTTGTCCCTCCTGACCTTGAGGAGCACTTTGTGAATCAAGGGAAGTGGAGGGAAGGCATAAAATAGGCCTGGGGTCCACGGCCTCGAGTAGGCATTCCCTCTGCAGCGAGCCCTGCTGAGGGGGCGGACACAAAACAGCCTCAGCTTTGTGTTCTCCCTAGAGGTGAACAGGTCCACCTGAGGGGTGCCCCACTGGGAGAACAGACTGTGTACTACCTCTAGATGGAGAGACCACTCGTGAGATGCCTCGCCCACTCGGCTGAGGGCATCCACCAGCTGATTCGAGGCTTCTGCCACATGGATGGCAAGGAGATCTGCCTCCAGGCTGTGCACGAGGGTCCTGCTTGTTGAGATAGTACATGGTTATGGTGTTGTCCATCTGGACCTGGACCACTTGACCCCGAATGAACAGAGTGAATGCAGGCAGGCCTAACTGAACCGCTCGGAGCTCCAGCAGGATGATGTGACATCGAGACTCTTGAGACCAGAGCCCGTCGAATCTGTGCTTCCCCAGGTGGGCACCCCAGCCCGTCAGAGAGGCGTCAGTCATCAAGATGACTGTCGGCTTGGGGCGGACAAACAGGATCCCTTCCTGCAGATGCTCTGGGACGAGCCACCACTGGAGGGCATTCCACATACTCTGGATCATGGTGACCAGCTGGTCGAAGTGACCTTTGTGCTGAGACCACTGGCTGGCCAGCTCCCACTGGAGAGAGAGCGCATATGCCAGCGGGCCCATTGGACCACGCTGGTGCAGGCCACCATCTAACCCAAAAGGCGCAGGAAGTCCCAGGCAGGGTGCAATTGCCCAACCAGAAATGATCGGGCAAAGGAGGAGAGGACCTCTGTCTTGTCCACCAGGAGCTGGGCTCTGACTCGGAAAGAGTCGAACTCTGCCCCGATGAAACTGACCACCTGCGAGGGCACGAATTCCAACTTGGCTTCGTTGACTAGGAGGCCAAGCTCGAAGCAAGTCTGGAGGGCCAGGCCTCTGGACCGCTCCACCTCCTACCTGGAGGGACCTACTATGAGTCAGTTGTCCAGGCAGGGGTACACCCAGACCCCTCGGTGCCTCATGTAAGCTGCCACCACTGCAACGCATTTGGTGAAGACCCTGGGGGCCGAGGAGAGGCCGAAGGGCATGGCTCGGAACTTGTAATGGATTCCCTCCGTCTGAAAATAAAAGGAACCTTCGCTGGGATGGACGGATTGGGACGTGAAAGAACACGTCCTGAACATCCAGGGAGCAAAACCATATGCCTTGCTCCAGAGATGGTATGATCTGTGCCACAGTTACCATCCAGAAGGTGCGAGACCTGAGAAATTTGTTCAGGTCATGCAGATCTAGAATGGAGCACCAGCCCCCGTCCATTTTGGCACCAGGAAATACCTGGAGACAAACCCTGGGTGTTCTGGAGGATCCATAACTCTGACCACGACCTCCTTGCAGAGGAGCTGGGCTATGTCATCTCGAAGAGCTGACTGAGTGACTGCGGAAACCAAGTCCTCCCGTGGGGCATGGGCTTGGCTTGGAGGGTACTGCTTGAATTCCAGAGGCAGACCCCAGCCAATCACTTCCAGAACCCACCTGTCTGTGGTGACAACAGACCAGGCGGAAGGGAAGTGGTGGAGCCAGTCCCCCTCGGGAGGACCCAGGGGAGGTGCAACGGGTATGAGGGTGGCGACATCATCCGGTCACTGAGCAGGCTTGGAGGAGGAGGATCTGGCTGGGGGGCTGCCCGGTCCCTCCCTTCCAGACTTTCGGACCGATAAGGCCACTGACTTGGTCCAAGGTTGCCAAGACTGAGCCTGCTGGCCCTGCTGGTGCTGGGCTGGTTTGGCCGCAGGAGTGGAGGACTGAAAGGGCTTGCATTTCTGGTGCTTAGGGCCCTTGTCCTTCTGGGAAGATGTCACAGAGTCCAAGGCAGCACTGGACTTTTCAATGAGCTGGAGGTGATCCTCCACACTGGGCCCGAACAGGTCGGTGCTCAAAAAGGGGACATTCGCCAGCTTGTGTTGGGTATCCGCCGTGAAGGTCGAGATCCTCAACCAAGCCCTACAGCGCATGGCTACTGCAGCTGTGACTGAGCGGGCACAAGATTCGCCAATATCCAGAGCCATCTGGAGTTGCTGCTTCACCACTGCCCTCCCCTAGTCTCGGACCTGCTTGACCAGGGTCTGGAGGTCCACCGGAAGGTGAGGAATCACCTCATCCAGGGAGCCCATCAGGGCGTGAGAGAAGTGTGCCATCAGCACAGCCAAGCTAGCCTGGCGAAGGCTAAGCAAAGAGGCAGCATGGACTTTCTTAGCCGAATGGTCCAGCTTCTTGGACTCTTGGTCTGGCGGTCAATCGACATCCTCTGTATTATCCGAGCACCAGAAGACAAAGTCAACCACCAAACCCTTGGCCAAGGGATGCTCCAAAAACTCCGAAAGGGAGCTGGTTGATACTGCATACTTGCAGGCCAACCGGGCCGAAGGCGCCGGGTAAGAGGTGGGACACTGCCAAAGCTCCAGGGCTGGACCGACAATGGTCTCGGCCACCAGGAAGGCCTCTGTGGGAGAATCCCCTTTGTCCAGAATCTCTGGGAGGGGATATTAAGCCCATTTCTGGACAGGCTTGAGTTCCATTCCCATGGACTCGGAGATGAGCCGAAGAATGCCCATGAACGAGGAAGGACCTTCGTCCGTGGAGATGCCCCCCACTGACTCGGTGTTGATGGGACGTGAGTGTAGGGAAGAATCCTTGGACTCCAAGGAGTCCGCATAAAGTGGGCGGCCACCAGTGTCACCCTCCACCCGCCAAGGATGGTCGGGAGTGAGGGTGACAGACAGCCGACAGGGACGCCCCTTGGCCAGCCGTGCCTCTTTAGATGGAGCCCCGGCTGTCAGCTGTTTAGGTGGTGGCTCCACTACAATGGATGAAGAGGCCTGCCTTGGCCGAGCCAACGTGGTCTGCACCGGCTCCGCTGGGGGAGGAATGGTGACGACCAACCCGGACGGGGGGAGTCGATGTCAGCCATTTGGGTGACAGCCACTTAATGGCCATGGTAGAATCCGACGTCGGCTTTGCCCCGGACAAAACCAGCTGCTGCCACATCAAATCTTCGTAGCATCAACACAACTAGCGTTGAAGCCTCTCCTCATTCGAGGAGGACGAAGAAGAGTAGTGGCGGTGCCGCTTTCCGTGGTGCTGGGAGCGAGATCACCAATAATGGTGAGACCTGCCCGACTTAGAGGAGGAAGACTGAGACCTCAACCATCAGTGGTACTGAACCCTACGGCTCCTCCTGATCAGGGTCTGGGACTGGCAGGTTCAGCTCAGTGAGCTGGGCCGACCCATCAGTGGTCAACAGAAGGACCGGAGTCCTAAAGAGAGAGTTCAGCCTCTTCAGATGACAACTGGCCAACTGGGTCGAGAAAAATCTCGTCCACATTGTCGGTCAGCATCTCAGCCAACTGGCCTGACGGGGACACCGTGAAACCAGCAGCCAGGGTTGCGGTTTCGACCGAAGTCAAAATCAGAGTCTTCTGAGAACAGGAACGTTCCTGATCCCAGGAACGTCGATGATGAGTCTTCTCCTTGTCTTTCTTTGACTCCTTCTTGCGAGAGTGCAAACTGTGCGATCCCGAAGGATCCTCTCCTTTAGTTGAGAGGGATTGGCACAGCTCCTTGAAGGAAGCCGAGTAAGTGGAGCCCAATTGGAGCAGAACAAAGGCCGAAGCTGAAGAGGATTGAGCGGCGGCCTGGGCCGCCTCCTCCTCGAAGGCCTTGAGCCGTTTAAGCTGCTTGGAGGACCCCGCAGCCACAGAGACCCCCAAAAGACATACTTGGACTTGACCGTCGGGTAACAGTCCCGCACAAAAGATTAATAAATAAATTAGCCAGCCTGGGAGTGGGTCCCAGGGTGGTAGCCTGGTTAAAACACTGGCTGGACAACAAGACACAGCGGATAATAGTAAATGGAGTCCACAGTGAAGAAAGGAAGGTTGCTAGTGGGGTACCACAGGGTTCAGTACTGGGGCCGGTCCTTTTTAATATCTTTATAAGTGACATTGCAGAGGGACTGGAGGGGAAGGTATGTCTCTTTGCAGATGACACAAAGATCTGCAACAGGGTTGATACACAAGGTGGGGTGGAAAGGATGAAAAGGGACCTGGCAAGGTTGAAGGAATGGTCAAATGTATGGCAGCTTAGATTCAACGCAAAGAAGTGCAAAGTAAGGCACCTGGGAAACAAAAACCCAGGGCAAAGAGTACATAGTGGGGGGTGAGATACTGACAACAACAAAAATGGAAAGGAACCTGGAGGTAGTCATATCAGATGACCTAAAGGTGGGTCAGCAATGTGAGAAGGCAGTAAGGAGGGCTGGGGGATACTGGGATGCATAGGGAGAGGCATCACCAGTAGAAAACAGGAAGTTGTTGGCCCTCTGTGCAGACAGTTGGTAAGACCACATCTGGAGTACTGTGTACAGTTCTGGAGACCCCAACTCTGCAAAGACATAGACAGGGTGGAGGCTGTCCAGAGGAGGGCAACCAAAATGGTGCAGGGGCTGCATCAGAAGACATATGAAGAAGGACTAAAGGAGCTTAAGATGTATAGCCTCGAGGAAAGGAGGGAGAGGGGGGACATGACAGAAACTTTCAAATACTTCAAGGGAATCAACAAAGTCCAAGAGGGTAGCATCTTTCAAAAAAAGAGATGTGCAAGAACAAGGGGGCACAATTTGAAGATAGAGGGGGGATGGGTCAGAGGTAATATGAGGAAGTATTTCTTCACAGAGAGGGTTGTAGATGCATGGAACAGCCTTCCTGAGGAGGTCATAGAGTCAAAAACAGTGGGGGAATATCAAAATACATGGGACAGACATAAGGCAATTCTAGTGGGGGGTAGCAGGAAGTAGGCTGTTGGTTAACTAGGAACTGCAGCTTATCTGTTAGGTAGGGAAATGGGCAGACTAGGTGGGCCAAGCGATCCTTATCTGCCGTCAAATTCTATGTTTCTATGTGTCTATGTAACGCTTCTCCAGTTGCCTCAACTGAAGACAGGCAGCACAGTCATCCAACACATTCGGATGGAAGGACCAACAGATATCACAGGCCGGTGGATTGTGATCATGTCCTAAGCAGTACATGCATGTGGCGTGAGGGTCAGTCCACATCATCTTCTGCCTGCAGGGGCACCGGTGAAACCCGGGAGTGGTCTTGTCTTCCATCGCAGGAGTGATTGAAGAAAAAGCTGAAGTCGTAACTCGTACAAGTTTTAAAGTAAGTTTAGGAAGCAAATCTGAAGATTCGAGCACTGGGGCCTACTACATGTGGGAGCGGTAAGGAGGGAACCTGAACCTTCCAAGTGGAAAGGAAGATCTGACGTCTAGGGGGCGGAGCTGAGGGTTTTACCACCCAGATGGGTGGGAGCAGCCAGCTTGAAGATGTTCTGGCAGGAATTAAAGGGGAAAGGCATCTACTAGATAGTGTGGCTAGAACATCATATTCACGTCCCTAGAAAAGGTTATTTTGAAGTATTAAATGAATGTAAATGGGATAATAAGAAATAAACCTACATTTTCAATGAATAAAAAGAAATAACAAGAAGTTCCAGAAAAATAAAAATAAAAATTATAAAAAATAAAAATAATTTCACAGGGCTCTAGCCATTGGCAACAGTCTGCTGAACCAATGTTTTGTTAGGGCCATCTGGCAGCTTGCCAGCCATTGTAGCGGTACACTCCCACATTTGATTCTGATATTAAATCATATGAGCCTGGTAGGCGGCAATACGGAGCTGAGGGACGCGAAAGCATATGTCCTATTACCCATGACATCAAGCCTCCTAGAATCATGATCAGGAGGAAGAGAGCTTCTATGTTTTGGAACTTTAGACCAGTCATAACGGAGCAGTCATTATAGTCACAGAATCCATCTCTGGCTGAGAGGAATAACATAGTTTTCAGAAGGTGCAGGATATTTTTTTTATCCACCCTCCTGGGTACAGCTAGCAAAGCATAAGGCCTGTACCAGTTAACTAGGGTGGCATCCTCCAGAGCCAAATGGACAGGAGGTACAAGCACAACAGACACCTCCAAGAGCTCAGAGATTTCTCTTAAGAGGAATCCTCCTCCACCACAAATCCCAGCTTAGACTGGACCTGTGGAAAGCCTGAAAGAAGGCATCCTCAGGAGCGGACCGAGGAGTGTTCTGTACACTCTCCTAAATGCAAGAGCAAAATGTGGAAATGGAGCCCATAACATCAAGTGATTCAGACCTTCCTCCACCTCTTCATACTCCTCCTCCATACACTCAGGATTGTATTCTAACTCATACTTGTAGTAGACGGTCATAGGCAGTGGGTCAATGGTCAGAGGAGGCTTTGAAGGAGGAGGATGCATTAAGCCTCAGCTGAGGATGGACCATGCTCAGTACAGCCACCGACAGAGGGAACTCGTGAGTCAGCAACAAGGTCAACGTCGGCACCCCAGATGGCATTGATGGTGTTGGCATCGATGACTGTGTCAGGGGCAGAAGCTTTTGGAAAAGCACAAACATTGTTCGAAAAAGCATCTACCTGTCGATGGACCCTGACGGGGTTGTTGATGACTGAAACGTTGATGGGACAGTGCCCAACAGTGGAATCAGCGGCGACTTCAATGATGGGGGATTACAGCCTCTGCCAGACCGTGACCTTGGTGACTGAGAGACAGTCAGAGGCAGCAGCAGAACCTGAGGCACTGATCTGGGATCTGTCTTTGTCAGAGAACTTACCTCTGTTAAGAGGAGAGTGGGATTGTTCAGCAGAGGCCCTATTTTCCCTGTGCCTCTGCTTGTCCTTTTCTGCATGACTGTGCTAGTCCACCAGTTTAGCAGATTTACCCTTCTTCTTGGTAAAGTCTGTGGCCAGTGCTGTTGACTGCAGAGAATGGGGAGTTGATGGCAAGCCCTGGAGAGAAGGAGCGGAGACAACAGTGAAGCCACCTGTGATGCGCACTGTTTATCCTCAATAGACTTGATTTTTAAATAAAGTTCCAAGGCCTTCCTGAGATATCTCAGAGTATCCTAGTTAAAGCCATGGCAAATGCTGCAGGCCTTTACGTCGTGAGCAAGGCCTAAGCAGCAAATGCACACAGTGTGGTAGTGATCTTTATAGATCTTAACTTTATCATGACAATAAAGGAACAGTGGCTCCTTTTCTTTCATCAGTGGCATAAATGATTAAGTAATTTAAAACAAGAAACAGAGAAGTACAAGAGTTATCAATATTTTCAAAGTTTGACAGCATTCTTCAGCAGTGGTAGACTGACGAGCGCTTGATGGCAGAAGAAAGAGCTGAGGCATGATGGGGCCGCCCATGTTATGTAGGTGGTGACCACACATGTTGACGTGGGCGGCCCAAGCTAGCAAAATTTTCCAGGTGATCCTGATGACAATGGTTTACAATTCCATGATGTGGCTCAACAGAGAGAGAGATCATCGAAAAAGGTAGGTTATTCCATGCCAGAGGGAGTAGGTAACTGAAGGCAAGCTGCCCAGAAATAAGTTTCCAACGTGGGACAATGAATCTATTTGCCAGAGTGGGAGGGAGGCTATTGTGCGGGCAGAACAGCAGAGATAAGGAGGCAACACAGATAATTTGGGAGCTTGCCAAGCCAGTATTTCAGAAAGTCAGTATTTAAATGCAAAGAGAGCTAGGTCTTGTACACATCTGTCAGGTAGAGACGGCCAGTCCAGATGGTCAAATAATGTGCAGTGATGCGTCCATATAAAGACTCGAAAGGTGAACCTACAGAGGGCACTGAGTAGGGTATCTAGTTTCATTAAATGGCATTTAGGAGCCATATCACAGACCATGTCCTCAAAGTCAATGACTGGAAGGATTAAACATTCAACCAGGCATTTACGCAGAACCAGTGAGAGGCTGTTACTCACCTGATAGAGGTCACCAAGTTTCCTGTGTGATTTTAAAACAAGTGTCTGGGTATGTGAAGAAAAGTGCAGAGAATTATCCAGGATGACACTTGTACTTATAATGTGCCACGGAGGATAAGGAGGCCCCATCCAAGGTCATAATAGTCAAATTGGGGGCAGCAGCAAGACATTTTGGTGCCAAGGAGCATAGAGACTGCCTTGAATTGGCTGAGGGCTAGGTGAGTTGCAGTGAACCAACATGATAGGGTGTTTAAGTCTGACTGTAGGGCAACAGAAATCTCATCAGGGCAATGGGTATGACTAGAGAGGTAAGCCGAGAAGCAAGAACGGGAAGAGCAGGTGAAGCCAAAAATAGTACGTTTGTTTAGGAAAAGAGAATGCTCCATGGTGTCAAATGCTTTGGCCAAATCAAAGAAAATTACACCGGTCTAAAGGCCCATATCCCTGTTAGACAGAAAGAAATCAGCGAGTCTGAACAGAGAGGCAGACGCAGAATGAGTTGCATGAAACTCGGACTGGTATTCAGGGAAGGAAGATGTACTAGACAGGTAGGAAGAAAGTTGTTCAGCAACGAGCCTCTAACAGTTTGGAGCGGATGGGGAGTTGGGAGCTAGGCCGATAATTTGCAGAGGAGTCAGAGGGACCACCTTTACGCAGGGAGGTAACTGTGGCATGCTTCCAGAGCGAGGGAAAGATACTTGTGGGAAGGGGGCAGCCATACCCAGGGGTTGGGGGAGGCCATCAGGACCAGAGAGGGACCTTGGCTTGCTGTGGAAGAGCTCCCAGAAAATGTCCGAAGAAGTAATGCTGGAGATGGCAAATTCGACACCAGCACTGTAGGGGAAGTTGTGAGGGGGACAAGAGCTGGAGCCAGGAGGAGGGGGGAAATAATAAGGTGCCCTTCAGCAAATAGGTTATTTAAGATATGAACAATGGTAAATTTAGATGATGCTGGCAATTCCCTAATAAACCTGGAATGGAAGAAAGAGGTTTTGGCTCTCCGGACAGTTGTGATGCACAGGTTCCTGAGCCTACAGCACCGTTGATGGTTGGCAAGGGTGTCAGAAACCTTATGGGCTGACCAAGCAGCATTCTCTTAATTTAGCAAGTACAATATAACCAGCAGACACACAGGGGAGATCAGCCCCCCCACTTTAACTTTGGTTGACCTGACTGGAGCACGGGAGTCACAAATGGTTAAGAATAAGGTGAACAAAGCCAGCACCCGAGCTGGGCCAAGGGATTTACATACTGGGCTCCAATCAGCAATCAAGAGATCAAACAAGAAATCAGGCGATGAGAATTTACGTAAAGGAACGCCCTGTAATAATTTTAGGAGGAACTTTGCTCATCTTGATTTTACGGATGCACTGCAGACGGTGACACTGCGATCACACAACAAATCAGGAAGCATGCCGGCCGCAACAGTAGAGTGAATGGAGAGGACCCAATCTAACAGGGAGTGGCTGGAGGACTGACTATTAAATTGGGTAGGGAATAAGGACACTGGTCTGTTAATAAACCAGCTGTAATGCTTTCATTACTATTTTAATTCTGTTGGGGAGAGTGTGACCTTCTGCTGACAGCGAAAAGGAAGTGAGAACAGTGTGCCAACAGAAGGGGGGGGCGACCTGTTGCTTGCTGGCTTGGACCTCCTTTGTCAAGGTGTGCTACTTGATACCCCATTTAACGTACCAACCTTCCTTTGTGACCTGTCCACACTGATGCTGTGCTAGCTGGCTTAGACACCCTTCATCGTGGTGTGCTAGTTGATACTCCATTTAACACACCTAACTTCCTTTGTGACCTGTCCACACCGATGCAGTGCTTACTATCTTGGACTCCCCCCCTCCACAACGTGGTTTGCTACTCGATACCCCTTTTAACACACCCACCTTCCTTTGTAACCTGTCCACGCTGATGCCGTGCTTGCTGGCTTAGACCCCCTTCATCATGATGTGCTACTTGATACCCAATTTGACACAAATACCTTCCTTCGTGACCTGTCCACGTGGATGTCGTCCTTGTTGGCTTGGACCCCCTTAGTTGTGTTGTGCTACTCAATACCCCATTTAACACACCTACGTTCCTTTGTGACCTGTCCGCATTGACATCATGCTTGCTGGCTCGAACCCCCTTAGTCGTGCTGTGCTACTTGATACCCTATTTAACACATGTTCCTTTGTGACCTGTCCACGCTGATGTCATGCTTGCTGGCTTGTCACCCTTAGTCAAGTCGCATTACGTGATATCCCATTTAACACACCTACCTTCCTTTGTAAGCTGTCTGCACTGATGCCATGCTTGATGGCTTGGACCCCCTTCATCGTGGTTTGCTACATGATACCCCATTTAACACACCTACCTTCCTTTGTGACCTGTCCCCAGTGATGTCGTGCTTACTGGCTTGGACCCCCTTCGTGTTGTGCTACTCGATACCCCATTTAACACACCTACCTTCCTTTGTGATCTGTCCATGCTGATGTCGTGCTTGCTGGCTTGGACCCCCTTCGTCGTGGTTTGCTACTCGATATCCCATTTAACACACCGACTGAGACAGGGTGGAATAAGATCCTGTCCCATTTGTTATGTGGAAAGATTCGTTATGTAGAAAGAGTTAAATGCAAGGATCTGTTTTATCCTCTTCTGTTCTGTCTCTTGTCTGTCTGACTGTGCAGTCAAATTTTCTTGTGAGACCTAGGAACTGGCCACTCTGACAGTCTTGCTATGCCCCCCACCCACCCACCGCAATCTCTCTGCCTTCACTTGCTGGTTCTATCTTTTCTTTCTCCCTCGCATATCTGAAGTTATAAAATATGTGTGACTCTTCATGTGAAAGTAGGATCCCTTGGTTTGAAAATGTATATAGTTATACTGTTAAAATTATTGCAAAAGGCTTTTTGGAACATAGGGAGATAACCTAGAATGCAACACTAGCTCTTTTGCAGAGCTGTTAATAGGAGGTCAGTTCTGGGACACCATGTACTGTTTTGTTGCACCTGCAAGGAAAGAAGGAAGTAAACAGATAAGAACATTTTCTGAAAAACAGGATGCCTTCTTAACAAGTTTCCAGACAAAGACATAAAAAGAGCAGCAATACTTCTGTTAGAGAGAGAGAGACAGAGAGAGAAAGACTGAAACTAGAAATTAGAGATATCGTCAGATGAAGGACTTTGTTTTCTGTGTCGTACTGCCTTTGCAAATAATTATACTGAACAATTTTATTTTTTATTTTACTGTTATTGGAAAAAATAAATTGCTACTTATGAATTTTATACCTGCTCCTGATCTTCCTATGCTTCCTGACCTGTGCCTCGACACCTAATTGCCCTTGTGACCTGTCCACACTGATGCCGTGCTTGCTGGCTTAAAGCCCCTTCATCATGGTTTGCTACTCGATACCCCATTTAACACACCTACTTTCCTTTGTGACCTGCCCGCGCTGATTCCCTGCTCGCTGGCTTGGACCCCTTCATTGTGGTTTGCTACTCGATACCCAATTTAACACACCTACCTTTCTTTGTGACCTACCCACGCTGATGCTGTGCTTACTGGCTCAGGGGGAGCACAACATAGCCGTGGCTGATGCCTGGTGGGGTAAGTGCTGGCTAGTGCTTACATCACACCAACATTGCTGACACCATGAGTACCCTTGTCTGAGGGAGAAAACTGGAAAAAGAGGGTGGAAACAGAAGCAGGTAACTGGTACCACCATATCTTCTTTCGGACAGGTGAAATCACTCCAGACTAGAACTGGGCTTAATGCTGAATAACAACAGCAGAATTAAGACAGAATGGCAATTCCACTTTCGAAATCTTTTTCATAATTATCTGAAACATTCTGTGCAATTCTGACTGTTTAAGTAAGCCACAGGTTCATTTCCCACACCCGTAAAGAGACTTGTAAAAAAAAGCAGAATCACCAACCAAAAAGCCAGTTAATTTACTGAAGTCGCATACACACTGCAGGGAAACAGGTCACTGACCACAGAGTTGCTCTGGCAATTTAATAGTAGTCTTCATCGGGGGCAGTGTCTAAGTGGTAAAAGGACCCCCCTCCCCAAGTACCTGAATTTTCCTCATTGCAGCCAATCCTGTGTGGGTTGCTGCTTACATATTCAGTAGAGAAAAGGTACAGGTGTGTGAGGAGAGCATAAATATAAGCAAAGCATCCTACGGGTTGAACTTACCTTTTTTTTTTATACTTATATTTTATTGTTTTACTTAAAAAAAACAACATACAGCATTCTCATGCAAGAGATCACATTACAGTAGGAAGCATCCAATGTATCAGTATTGTTTCTATCTCTACAATCTATTTTATGGATAATGGGGGTATTCCAAAAAAATAATAAAGTTCATAAATAATAGTCCGAAAATTGCTGCACCCTGCAGGACTTTGGGTGGTCACCTGGAAAAAAGAGACAATAACATTCCAAACACAGTATACTCAACAACCATGTTGATATGACCCCCTTCCACCATAAAGTCCATTACGTTGGTAGCATTTGTGAGAAGTTCTGCCATGTAACCAAAATTCAGGTAACAACGCATCTGACAGAGTTTTAACCAGCAGAATTTGAGGAACTGGCCTTTTAAATTGAGAAAGACATCAGACAGCATTTATGGGATAAAACTGAACTGCAACTCTCCCATAATTGTGTAACTAGTAAGGCATGGCACACTTCTGTGCCACAAGGCCCCAGCCACTAGGGAAAACATTTTTCATTTCAATTTAAAGCTAAATATTGGAGTCCATCAAAGCACCAAGAGCTGGAGAAACATCCCCGATGAGCGACCCATCTCTATAGGTCGAACAAATAGAGCGATATTTTGAAATCCGAGAGAAACCTTGCCAAATTTAAACAGTACTTGCCAGATACTTTTCCCTTCAGGTTTCCTCCATATCTGAAGAGTCCAGCACTCGAGCTGAATCAAACTTTCTGGCTATGGCCTCTGCTTTCTTCCCCGCTTCATCTGGGTTGGTGTATTGGAAGGTATGCCCCCGTAATGGATCCTCAAATGGGCAGGCATAAGCAAGGAGTGGGCCACCCCGGGACTTCTTAACTTCGCCGGACTGCATCAAACTTTTTCCTCCTCGCTCGTGTAGCGTAAGAGAAGTCCGGAAAAATGTGAATAGTTGTACCTTGGAAGTTCAAAGCTTCTGACTCCCCAGCTGCTTGCAGAATTCGGTCGCAGACCATAGCACTCACAGTCACCAGGAGAACATTATGGGGCCAGCTGCCATTGCTCACGGAGGTCCTCAGAGAGATACAATAGGCCTTAACAAGGCTATGCAGCAGGTCTTCAGGATCAATCTTTAAAGCTCCTGGGAGCCAATAAATTATCTCCCTCGCAATTCTCCGGTAAGCCCACCAATCTTACATTGGAGGCCTGTTGCGCATTTTTCAGGGCCGCCAGGCAATATCTCAGCCGTGAGTTTTCCTGGGCCATTTTGCTTGCAGTTGAAAGTGCCTTCATCATGGTGGACTCTGCCGATGTTGCTGTTTTAGATATGGCTTCGATTTTAACCTCCTGTTCTGTCATTTGTAGAAGGATGGATTCAACTTTCTTGTCAATGGCTTATATTGATAATTGGAAGGCTTTCCATGGCAGCTCCGTCCCCTGCAAATAGTTGCGCTTCAGCTGCGAGTTGTGGGTCTGCTGGCATCGGAGCTTTAGAGCCACTTCCAGTGCCTTTGTTGGAGCGGCCTATGGTCAAAAACGGTATGGACAGATTCAGCTCGATAAGGAGATTTCAATGCTGTCCTCAGCAATTCAGTTCAAGTTTTTAGAAATGTGTTTTTCTGTTGTAAATATGTCTACTATGCAGAATTCTCTCCAAATGTGTCTTGTCGGCAGGTGTGCTCCACAGCGCCGCCTCACTTTACATGTTATACAATGAATTCAAACTCTTTTTAATCACAAATTGTGAAAAACTACACTTGTACAGCTATAAAAGATCATATAGCAATACAACACACTAATTATATGGGGTGGGGTGTTTGGGAAGCGAATGAAAGAACTTAACACCCAAAAAATATATAAAAAAATAGTGAAGCATTAGTACAAACTAGCAAAAAATTGAATTAACAATACAAAGTCGGCTGGCCCGGTGGCGCTGAGGGATGAGGCGCTGGACGCCACACCTCACGCCACGCAGGTGACCCGGGTTTGGAAGCGAGCTCAGGCCACCGAGGTCTGGGCAGGGAGGAGAGGTCGAGCATCCCACAGACTGCTCTCCTCTCTTAGGGTGGGCTCTGGGGATTTCCCTGCCTGGTAGCGGCTTCTAGTGGAGGCAGGAGGCACCACATATCGGACAAGGAACAGCCAATGGGGGTATGGTGTTGGTGGGCGTCTGCAGGAGAGGTTGGGAGTGTCCCCTCTGTGCACTGACACCATTGCACGTCTGCACCAATGGGCAGGACAAAGGAAAATCCCTGGCTCCTGGTAGGAGAAGGCAGGTCCAGTGGTTAACCCCCATGCTCAATGCCGGGCCTTCCATCCCTGCATCCGATACTCCCTCTAAATCCATGGTCGCTCTACTAGATTATAAGCTAGAGCGCCAGGAGGAGTCAGCGGTCCCACCTGGGGGGCTCAGAGCCGGGGGGGGGGGTCAGGCGACTAGGAGAGGTGGTGGGAAATGGGCCCATATTGGAATGCAGTGAGCTGGAGGCTTCAGGTGGGTGGGAACAGGTCACACTGTGCAACCACATTGGACAGAGTCTGGGTAAGCCAGAGAGGTGGGGGCATAAAGAAAGTAAAAAACAAAAAAAAAAACAATGGGGGCGCTATTGAGCAGTCCACCGACGAGACGCACTCAGCGATAGCTCCATCTCTAATCCCACTAAAAAGAGCTGAAATCACAAGAAAACTTGGAAAAAGGGCTGATTTGACTCAAAAACTGTGTTCAGTGGATCGAGCTGCGTATAGCGATACCTTTTTTTGCCATGGGACGGACTAACAAAGCGCCAGCAAGTAACCCTAAGAACCCACCTGCCCAAACTTCACTAGTGGAGGCTTCGGGGCCTACTTCTCCAGACTCTGAACCACCATGGCGAGCTCTCCAAAAGTCCATGCAAGCGATTGACTCTAAAGTAGAGTCGATCCTGACAAAATTCGAAGAACAGGATGCAAAAATAGCAGCCGCATCTCATACAGCAACTACTGCAGAATCTCTGGCAATAAAAGCCACAAATAAAATACATCAAGAAAATGCTCAGCTGAAATATAGATTGGAAGCTTTAGAGAACTCCCAAAGGGCTTCTAACACTTGGATCGTGGGCCTACCTGAAAATATCGAGGGGGACAGCTTGCTTTATTTCCTTAAAGAGTGGCTGCCAGGAGCCCTACAACCTGATGCCCAAATCACCGCTCAATTTGTTTGGGCTTACCGGATATCTCACTGAGGGGCATCGGGTCAGAATGAGCTACCCAGAACGGCCCTCCTGGTTACAACAAGCCCAGTGATCCGGGACACTATTCTGCAAGCCGCCGGAAACACAGAACGGCTTAACTACCAGGGCTCCACCGTCCACATGTTTCCGGACTTATCATTTGCTACTAGACTGAGGAGGAAAAAGGTTTGACAGTGTATGAACCAAGTTGCGAAGTCTGAGTGTAACGCACTCGCTTTTGATGCCCGCTCGATTGAGGATCCAATATGGAGGCCATGTATATCAGTACACTGACCCCGAAGAAGCTGGGAGGAAGGTGGAGGCCCTTGCAGGGGAGTTCGATCGGTCCAGAAAAACGGCGGAGACTGATTCTGAATCGGAGACTGAAACATGAAGAGCCACAGGTTTTTGCTAAAATAAACTGTGCTCAAGTCATATTTATAAAGGGACTGTCTCTTTTCCTACAAAAATTTGTGGCCGTTACGTTTATTGGGATGGGAGCTACAGTTTTATTATACTGTCAATTTAAAATCACTGTACACTGTTGATGAAGAAATCAGCTTTGTTTGTAACATAGCCATAATTATTTTTCCCATGTTGTTGTTTTGGGATTCTAAGAGTGGCTAGTTTTGTTGCAATAAGAGACTACCTTTTACATTTAGGTGCTGTATTGGGGGGATTGGAGGGGCTGTATTGCTGCTTGCTACCATATGTTGGACCTTAAGTTTGGTAGATGGTCATAACAACACTGGATGTTGTTAATAAATGTTTGGAAACACTATTATTTTCTTTCAAGATGACTGCTCAAAGTCTTGTGGGGTGTAGCTTTTCTTGGGATTTATCATGGACTGAATAATGAAAGAAATACCCTTCTATCCATAAATAAGAATGCCTAGACTAACAAAACCTTTTACACTGAATGTATCCTATGTATTATACTTTTTTGATATGAGATCTCTGACATGAGATGATTTGAATGTAATTGTTTTTTATCTGAAAACAATAAAATATAAATTAAAAAAAAAAAAAAAATACAAAGTCAACATAGAGAAGAAAGAAATACTGGCCCATACACTCTTACAGGACCTTGTCTTGGCTACTGAAATCAATACTGCACCTAGAATAACGTACTCTAGGTCTGAAAATTTTAGAGACAAATTGGCCCATAGCCGTTACACCCCTAGTCAGCCACAAGTTACCCCTGTCTCTACAAGCAGTGGTTGACTGGAATGCATAAGTGTGGCCATTCTAATATATACATTTTTTGCCATCAAGGAAAAACATTCAGACTAGAAGGATATAACAGGAGCATGGAAATTTGCAGTTTCCTTAACTGCAGTAATGAATTTGTGGTATATGCCATCTGGCACTCCTGTCCCTTATTATACACTGGTTGCACAGTAAGACCACTAAAACGGTGCATGCAGGAGCATATTAGAAGCACCCACTCGGGGATGGTTGACACACCAGTAGGGAGACATTTTCATGAAAAACATAATGATTCTCCCTTGGGTGTTCAATTCATGGGTTGAGAAACAATAGCTAGAAATCCAAGGGAGGGCCGGGTGGGGTGGCAGCAACAGGGTAAGGACTCTATTACAGAGGGAGAGTTGTTGGATTTTCTTTTGGGGTCAAACAACCACAAGAGCTCAATAATGAGTGAGATTTGAAACCATACTTATACAAATCTGTTCAAAATCCTTGCATGAAATTTGAATGACTTGGTTAATTTCCTTGCCATTTCTTTCCTTTTCTTTCTCTCTTTTTGTGTTTCCTTGTGCATGCGCAAGAAACATTTTGCTGTGCTTCAGAGAACGGCAGTTGAGAGGTGTGTCACGGACTAGCCCAATGCAGAGCAATCTACATTGGGCTCGTCCCTGACAGGATCAATGACCACGCAAGTAGAGTATGAAGGTGGTCACAGTTTCACAGGTGTAAACACTGTGTACTTGAAAGAACTGAAGGGTTCCAATGACAAAGTGCTTCAGTACTTTCATTTGCAAAAAGCCGTCCGGTTCCCCTATCTTAGCGAGTAAACCATTCATTAGTAAAAAGACCTCCACGAAACATACTTGGCACTTTCTTTGTACAGCATATACAAACCCAATACACATCTGAGTGTTCAAATTTAAAACAAAACGTATTTACAGTCTTGTCCTGTTCTTTAGCGGACACTTTCTGTTGCTCTCCCCGCCTCTGCCCACCACTCACTTGCTCGATCATTTGCATGATTACTCGCTCACTCACTCACTCAGCTGCTCCAAGTCAAAGAACAAAAATCATACCTTTAATGTAGAAATCGTACATTGAAATGTATTTATCATCTTATCCCTCCTGTTCCGCGAGCTGACGGTTTGCCTCACCCCCCCCCCCCGTTGCTCACTCAGATTATGTTGGTTTCTCTGACTCGCTGTAACAACAAACAGAAGTATAAAGAGTCTCATTACAAAACTATTGAAACTCTCCATTTCTGCTCACTAACCTTTACAAACTCAGAGACATCAGTTTACCACACAAATCACCTTGATGATTCGGTAAAGCATGTAAACGACCTGGAGGATAGCCTGCAAGATCTGATTAAAAACCAGGCAGAGCTGAAAGAAAGGGGTGACCGGCTCAGCACTGAGCACCACAGCTAAATGACCAGGAGAACTGGGCCCGTAGATATTCAGCTGATTGGGTTACCCGGATTTCAGAAGGAAGCATGCGGATTCACAGACTGAAGTTCTCTGTGAAAACGAAGTTGTATGGGAGGTGCTGGGATTCTGCTGTACTGTATCCTGCATGACTGAGGGGTGTTCACAGCAGCACGGGGTGACACTGGTACAATCACTGCATATACATGCACGCTGGTGTTACTGGGTAAGTGGTTACCGGCTAACAACTGACTTAACCGATAACTCCCAGCCGCCTGTATACATGCTGTGCGTCTTTATCGGATTCGTCTTCATCTATGTATGTTCATGTCATACCGATGTGCTGTAGTTGTTCAGTTCAACGGAGCATGGACTTGTGAAGGATTCAGCACACAGAACTAGAAGAGACTTTGTAACTGCAGACCCACCAGCCCCTACTAATTTAGCTTAATAGTCCATCATTTTTGGAAACGTTTGGCATGGGTGGCTCCAGGACAGGGCCAGACATGGCACAATCCCCAGTGAAACTTTGCTGTGCCACATTAGTGAACAAATGTACATGGGCCACTCGGAAAGCGAAGGCTGAGCACTATCAAGCCTCCCTCGCTTCCTCATGGGGGAATGCTAGGACTTTCTGGGACAACATTAAGCAGCTGAATGGTGTCACGCGCTCCCCCCACCTTCGCTTATCAACATTAATGGTTCGGTCTCCTCAGACCCTGTCTTTATTGCCAACCACCTCAACAATTCTTTCACAGACCTTAGCCCGTGCTCCCTGATAATTTCTTCGCTCCTCCCTCCAGGTCTGTCCCTATTCTCCACACCCTTTGTTCTACTTGCGCTTGAGTCACTGCCCAGGAAGTCAGACCTACTTACTCAAAGCCTTAAAGAGTAACACAATTGGCAATGACTCCTTGATCCCAGTCTTCTCGTCAGGTTCTGGATCTGGTTATCTCACCAATCACCAGCCTCTTTAACAAATCCCTCTGCCTAGGGCAATTCCCTCTGCCTGGAAGATAGCTACTGTCACCCCAATACACAAGGGTGGTGATAGGACCCTCCTCAGCAATTATCGACCTATCTCAATCCTCTCTCCTCTCTCTAAGGCCTTAGAAAAATTGTGGCCACCCAAATCTCTGAATACCTCAATAAATATAGCATCCTCTGCCCAGAACAACATGGTTTCAGAGCAGGCCACAGCACCAATACTGCCCTCCTGGAGTTCTCTAACTTTCTTCACACCTCACTGGACTCTGGGCCTCAGCAGGTGCAGCGCTCATTGACTTATCAAAAGCCTTTGATACTGTCTCCACCCCTCCTGCTAGCTACCTCTTAGTCACTTAGGCTTTGACACTGGGCCTGTTTCCTGGTGCTCCAGCTACTTGTCGGCCCGCCACAATGTGAAAATCAGCGGAAACTTTCCAGCACCTGCCCTATCCGCCTCCGGAGTCCCCAGGGCTCTATTCTTGGGCCCTTGCTCTTTTCCCTTTTTCTCAACTCCCTGCCCAGTGTATGCACTGGAAAAATCCTTCTTCACGCAGATGATGCTGTACTCTTTGCCTCCAACCGTAATCCCATCTCACTTCAGGATTCTCTGCAGGAACCCTACAATGACGCAGAAGCATGGTTTACTGAGCACAGGCTCGTAATTAATCTAAAGAAAACCAAAACCATGCTCTTTGCCCACCCCCAAAATAAATCCAGTAACTATCCTCTCTCAGTCCACTCCACTCCACTATACTCCCTATTGAGCTAGTTCACTCTTATAAATACCTAGGTATAACCTTTGACCCTGCCCTCTCTTTTCATGCCCACATCTCTGCCCTTGCCTCAGCCTCTAACTCTCGGCCGGGTATCCTCTATCGTCACAAAAACTGCCTCCCCACGGATGCCCTCCGACTTGCAGTCACATCCTCTGTTCCATCTCTGGTAGACTATGGCTCGCCTGTGTATGGTGCAGCAGACCAGACTGCCCTGAACAAGATCCGCCTCACCTTAAACAAGGCCTGCAGGCTCATAACTGGGGCTCCTAGTCTAACCCACACTTGCCATTTTTACACCATGGCTAATTTACTCAACCTAGATGAGCGCCTCAAATACCAAACCTGCCTCCTAACAAAAAAATCTCTCCTTGGGCTATCCCCACCGGGTCTGTCTACCACTAGCCACCGTGCTAACCCTACAGTGCATACCTGCATATCCCGCAAAACTGCACTGGTTATACCAAGGGCGAGAACCTCGCAAGGTCAAAGGGCTTACCCCTACAGAGCCCCCTGTTGGTATAACGCCCTCCCTGCTGGAGTCACTGATGCCGCCTCGTTATCGTACTTCAAAACTAGTCTTAGAAATTACCTGCTCTCAACACGCGGCTGTACCTGCCTCTAAGCCTACTCCTATCCTCCCAGACAAGGCTCACTGAGCCTCTCTGACCTTCTGTCCAGCTTCTACCTTTACTTGCTACTATCTTCCCACACTCCTCTTCTGATGTCTTCCACCCAGCCTTACCTTTATCTGCCCACTGAATCAATCTCCATGTAACTACTGTATATTGTCTACTCTGTAAATTGCATGTAAGCCTGTTTTATACTGTGTTTGACAAATGCCTGCATTTTCTGGCTGCTTCTAATTGTTCTCAGATGTTTTGTCTGCTTTGTTGTTTGTTTTCCTGCACTGTTTTGTCCTCACTGTGACAAGGTACCTTTGTAAATGAGCCTCTGGCTCAAAGGTTGTTAAACTGATGTTCCAATAAATAAATAAATAAATAAAATGTATAGAGATTTGGTAACATAGAAACACAGAATTTGATGGCAGATAAGGACCGCTTGGCCCACCCAGTCTGCCCTTTTCCCTACCTAATGGATATGCTGCAGATCCTAGTTAACCAGCAGCCTACTTCTTTCTACCCCCACCCCCTAGAATTGCCTTATGACTGTCCCATGCATGCTTGAATTCAACCACTGTTTTGACTCCACAACCTCCTCCAGAAGGCCGTCCATGCATTCACAACCCTCTGTGAAAAAATACTCTTAAATTACCTCTGAGCCCCTTCATCTTCAAATTGTGCCCCTTGTTCTTGCACACCTCTTTTTGAAAGATGCTACCCTCTTGGACTTTGTTGATTCCCTTGAGGCACTTGAAGGTTTCTATTATGTCCCCCCTTTCCCTCCTTTCCTCAAGGCTATACATATTAAGCTCCTTTAGTCTCTCTTCATATGTCTTCCGGTGTAGACCCTGCACCATTTTAGTTGCCCTCCTCTGGACATCTTCCATCCCATCTATGTCCTTGGGGAGATTGAGTCTCCAGAACTGCACACAGTACTCCAGATGGGGTCTCGCCAGCTGTCTGTACAGAGGGATAACAACTTCCTGTTTTCTACTGGTGATGCCTCTCCCTATGCATCCCAGTATCCCCCCAGCCCTCCTTACTGCCCTCTCACATTGGTTGCCCACCTTTAAGTCATCTGATATGACTACCCCCAGTTCCCTTTCCATTTTTGTTGTTGTTAGTATCTCCCCCCCCATTGTATACTCTTCTCCTGGGTTTTTGTTTCCCAGGTGCATTACCTTGCACTTTTTAGCACTGAATCTAAGCTGCCATACATTTGACCATTCCTCTAACCTTGCCAAGTCCCTTCTCATCCTTTCCACACTACCTTGTGCATCAACTCTGTTGCAGATCTTTGTGTCATCTGCAAAGAGACATACTTTTCTTTCAGTCCCTCTGCAATGTCGCTTATAAAGACATTGAAGAGGACCGGTCCTAATACTGAACCCTGCGGTACCCCACTAGTAACCCCCCTTTCTTCAGAGTGGACTCCAGTTACTATTACCCTCTGTGTCCTATTCTCCAGGCAATCCCACCAGTCCTTCTGTCCCACTGCTCTATAGGACATTCTTTCCACATCTGACTGGTACCCCACTACCTGTAGCCATCCCACTGAGGAGGGGATTGTAGTAGAACTACCACTGTATAAACAGCAGTCTCTTAGCAGTAGTACAGACTTCGATAACCAATTTTAAAGCAGCAGTATTTGTTAGTTGACAGGAAAAAATTCATCATAGCCAGTCCATCGGTGCATCGCCCTCTCGCGACGCCGAATTCCTGGGTTTGGAAGCGAGCCTGAGTTATCGAGGGCCAGCCGGAGGGGGGGGGACAGAACAGAGTGTCCCAAGGACTGCTCTCCTCCTCCAGGGAAAGGGTGGGACAGCGACCAGTGCTTGACTGGCCCCTTGCAGAGTCAAGGGATCTGGCAACCGGAGCTTGGCAGTTCCAGGAGGCGGGGGCAGACGTAGGCATGCACTACGCAACGTCATTGCATGCTGTACCTCCCAGGGGAGAAAACAGGAAAATACTGCAACTGCGCAGGATGCCACCCACCGCTCCATTACGGGTACTGCACCGCCACGCCACCTGGACTACTTCTCCCAACCAACATTCAACTCCACTCAGAGGGTAAGGGGGACTGGCCTTCGGACGGGGAGGGGTCATCCAGAGGGGAACACGGGAGAAGAAAAGTTCCAGGAGGGGCAGATGATAGGGCTTTTTTTTTTTTTTTTTTTTTTTAAAGCAAAATGTATTTCTGACATCCTAAGATTCACGCTTATATATTTTGTTTTCAAATATTGCTAAAACAGCTTTTACAACTGATTTTTTAATTATATCATTAAAGATCGCCGTTATGTGCCATTTTTTAAAAATCTCTTCCCCTGAAGTTACCTGTCAAATGTGCATGCTAGACTCGTAATGTTGGTGTGTTAAGATGGTGCTACCACATGCTACTGATGGTAAATAGAACACCACTGTACCAACAGATTTTATTTTTTCCATGATACACATGGCAGGGGTGTGGAAACTTTTAAAAACTTAAATATACCATTATCTTGGGTCGGAATGTAAAGAAAATGTGTATCTTTATATTTTTTTCCAGACTAACCTTATTGCTGAAAAAACTATATGGTTACTAACCACTACGGCTGCTTTAATTAGTGGGAGCTTTTAGAATATGGGAAGGATGGGAGACCAATAAGAATGAGTGAAAAGTATACTACAGCTTTTGCAGACAGATACTACAGCTTTTTGGCGCACATACTACGGCTTTTGGGGACTGCTGTAGTAATTAAAGTTCACTGGCCATTACTAGTAAACTTTGTTAAAAGGACTCCATGGCTTGGAACAGCAAGTAGTAGCAAGATGAATAATGGACTGCTTGGCGGATAGGTGGGACACAACATAATAGTAAAATTTGAATATTCATTTCTTTCTATACTGCTTTTGATTTTGGTGGATTTCTTTGGGTACTACATCATCAACTATGGTCTACTGTGGAATTAGACCATGGTTGCTGATGTACCACTTGTTGTACTCTATCTACACCAATGAAAATACTTCTTTTGTGTGCCATGTTACCAATCATATTAAACTGCATGGAACAACCAACCCTGTCTCCCCCCCCCCCCAGACAACAAAGTCCAAGAGGGTAGCATCTTTCAGAAAAAGAGATGTGCAAGAACAAGGGGGCACAATTTAAAGATAGAAGGGGGATGGCTCAGAGGTAATGTGAGGAAGTATTTTTTCACGGAGAGGGTTGTGGATGCATGGAACAGCCTCCCTGAGGAGGCTGTGGAGTCAAGAACAGTGGGGGAATTCAAGAATGCATGGGACAGACATAAGACAGTCCTAGTGGGGGGTAGAAGGAAGTAAGCTGTTGGTTAACTAGGATCTGCAGCTTATCTGTTTGGTAGGAAAATAGGCAGACTAGGTGGGCTAAGCGGTCCTTATCTGCCGTCAAATTATATGTTTCTACACAACAGAACTCTTGCTAACAAACAGTTCTTTACTTTCCACCTTGTTTATGCTACACAGAAACTTGTATGTCACTGTCATGTCCCCTCTCTTGCATCTGGTGGCCAGCAAGTATACATTTAGGGCCACCAGCCATTCCTCATAGGATCTGCTTTATTGGCCCTGGATTATTTTGGTGCTCCTCCTCTGCACCAACTCCAGCCTATCTATATAGTGTTGGCAGAGCACATACCACAGTACAGCAACACCACTGTGTGTGGCCCAGTGCAGTGCCACCGTAGCACAGTGCAACATGTACTGCTGCCAGCGTGGTGTCAGAGGACACGTGGCACAGCGTGGTGTCAGAGTACACGTGGCAGAGCGTGGTGTCAGAATTGCAGAGTGCATAGCCCCTTGAGGTATGTGCTTAGAAACACAGGAATGTAGAAGCAATGTGTGCACATGGGTGGTAGGTGGGGAGGTGGGGTACGTGAGTGATATTAGGGTAGGTATGGGGGTGAGGGTATGTGGAGACATCGTTCTGTGGTAGATGGGATGGTGGAGGTTCAAGTGTGGTCCTGGGTATCTGGACACGCTGTGACATCGTAGGTGATGTGGGTGGAGTTAAATATTCAGTTCAGGATATGCCAGAGGATGGGGAGGTGGGGGTACATGGTGCTCCCATGTATATGGGAGTGGGGATGGAGGGTAAATAGATGGTCCCAGGTATGTGGTGATACCGGGCTGGGGTAGGTGGGGACAGGGAGTGGTTGCATGGGTGGTCTCGGGTGCTGACGGGAATGGAGACGATCGGGGGCCTCTGCCCCCCCCCCACAACACACACAGCGGATTGTTTTGCTTCCAAGGGAAGCTCCGCTGAGCACCCCTTCCCACTCCTTCTACTAGTACTGTATTACTACTACAGCAAATACTGTTAATAGTTGTGTAGTGCCCCAAGTTAGGCAAAACAAAGAACCAGAAGTTTCACTTTTTCTCGGCTCCATTTTTCTGTCCCCCCCTCCTGCTCGGTCCCCTCATACTTACTAAGAACTCTAAGTAAATCCTAACATTTACCAATATTGTCATTCCTTCTCTCCTTTTACTTCAACTAACACAGTACACCCCTGCCACATACACCATGCAAGGAAACATTCGGCACTGACAAATGTTTGTTGCAGCTCCTTTCAATCAAGCTGACCACTGGCATGGCTGATCCCCAACCCTCAGTAAAGGAATTCAGTTGATTTTGCAGGGGAGATAGCAGCTCCTTTGGAAGTATGGTTCATCTCTTCCTAGCTCTTTCCCTGAAATGGAGTATAAGCTATTATTTATTACCTGAATTTATTACGAATTGCTCTGAATTGTACAATGTTGACTCTGTATTATTAATTCCACTTGTTGCTAGTTTGTACTGATGGTGCACTATTTTTTTGTACATTTTTGGTGTCAAGTTCTTTCACGCACTTCCTAACCCCCCCCCATATAATTAGCGTGTTGTGTCACTGTATGGTCTCCTGTAGCAGTACAAGTGTAGCATTTTACAGTTTGTGATTAAAGAGTTTGAATTCATTGAATAACATGTAAAGTTGTTCAAACCATAAAATACATTGCTTGTTTTACTCCCCCGCACCTTTTCCTACTGAATATGCAAGCAGCAACCTGCTGCAGTGAGGAAAATTCAGGTTCTTAAGGGGGGGGGAGGGTCCTTTTACCACTTAGACACTGCCCCCTGACGAAGACTATGGTTGAAGCACTAGGGCATCTCTGTGGTCACTGACCCGTTTCCCTCCAGTGTGTATGCTACTTCAGTAAATGGATTCATTGGCTTTTTGGCTGGTGATTCTGCTTTTTCTGCAAGTCTCTCTACAAGTGTGGAAAGCCCTGTGATTTCCCGAATTGTATTGGGGGTTAGCTAGTCCCACCCGGCTACGGACAGCCCTCCTCCGCCTGTGCACACCTTTTTCATGTTGTTTTTGTTTTTTCCATTCCACTGCCGATGGAATTCCATGGGATTAGAAAAATCCATAATTCTACAGAATTCCATTTTTCTGGAATTTGACAATGTCACACGGGACCACTGCCGACATGGTCCATGGGTCTGTTTCCACTCACAGGATCCTGTTTCTTGGCAGTAGTTGTCAGCAACAGAATAATTTACTGGCCCTACCTTGTCACTGGCCCAGTGAATAAGACAGGGCTTCAGTTCTGGGACTGTTCTGTCCTGTTCTGTCAGTCCCCTTCCTTTTACCAGCACTGAATCCCATACAGTATGGGGGAAGTCTGCACTGTACCTGTACACACTATATCCAGCCCAGTGGCTCCCCAGAGGCCCCTGGTCTCCAGTACTGACAGCTCCTCACCAGCAATAAATCCACCACAGTGAGGGGAAAGCCTGTGCCTGGCACTGTGGATAAACAAACTGCTTCAGTCTAGAGTACTGTCTGCCTCTCACCTTTCACCAATAACACATTCAGGGCAGTTTCAGCAAGTCCAGTTGAGCAAAACCATTAATGGGAATCAAGCACTGCTGGGACAGAGTAAAATGCTTAACAGTTACTCGGGGGTTAAAGTAAGGCAGGAAGTGAGGCCAAAACCCCATGTAGACAACAGGTCATAGGGTAGTGTAGGGTGAAACTGAGCAGACTGGATGGACCAATTGTTTTCTTCTGCCAACACTGTGTATGTTTCTGTTAAATCTACTCTGTATCTGCCCCACAGTGCACCCCCAACCCCCACACACACACACACTCTGTACCAGGTCTGAGGATAAACAGAAGGATTCATCCTCCAGTACCAGCAATCCCTCACTCCTCGCTTTCACCAGCATTATATTCAGACATAGGGGAAACAAAAGTCTGCATTAAATTATATCACAGGAACATTAAATTAAAAAAGCTAATACTGGGTATTAATGAACCTAAGCCTTTTTCCTAGTTTCAGACTCTTCTTTTTTCATTCTAGGTCTCCAAGATTAAGTGGAGCACTTTTTCAACATAGACTGAAAGGAAAAAGAATAAACTGAATGACAGCAGGAATTTACTGCAGGCTTCAAAAAAACATCTAATCCGGCTAGATTAAACATTAAAGAACACTTTCGGTTTTATCTTGTATCAGAGGGCAGTACAAGGCAGTTCTCCAAAAGGAAATCAGATTCAGGCAGAGGAAGTCCTGAGGCAGAGACTTCACTCTAACCTTCAGCACCCCCATCCCCTTTTGCTTCTGAAGTCTCTTCTTTTTAGTGATCACTGCACCTCCAGCTCATTCCCGCAGTTTCCCCCTCCTTGAGTCGGAACAGAATTTCATTTTATATCATGCCTCTCCTAAGCAGTGAATCTCCAAGCCATTCACATATACATTTTTTATTTAGTATGCTTTTTCTGCCGTTGGCAAGCCCAGTTTCTCCAGCCGGTCATGGACTCCTGCTTCTGCTCCCACATCGGTCGCGCCTCGTCGATGCCCCCTGGCTTACCCCCCAGGGTGGGGTTGTGGCACCGGCTCTAGAGTGCCACAACATCAGGATAGGTCAACAGGCAGGCCTGGGAGCTACCGAAGCTGAGGGCGGGCTTCATTCGGGGTGGCTGGTGGCATTTTTTCCTCAGTGTGTGGGGGCGGGGAAGTGCAATGATGACCAGCGTCCGCCCGGCCCCCTGAACAATTGGCATCGGCATGCTCGGTACACCCAGCTTCCGCTAGGTGTCCGTGTTGCACCAAACACTCTACCCCCGGAGAAAGAGAGCAGTCCTCGGACACTCAGTCCTTTTCCCCCAGTCGGCCCTCCGACGTCCCGGGTCTGTTCACGAACATGGGTCATTGGCGTCGCAGGTAGGCAACCTGCCCCTGGTGCCAGCAGGCCAGCCATCATTCACATATTTTATTTGTTTTTATAATTTACTATTTGTACCACATGTGATTCAGCTTCTATTTCTCTCTGTCAGGGTGCTCTTGCTCCATATTTTGTATCCATCAGGGCACCACTCCTAGCCCAGTCCTTACCTCAGACAATCAAACATGGGTCTGCAGACATGTCCCTCCATGGTAGGGTCCTGACCAGCACCCAGTTACTGGCCCAAAACAATCATCTGTGTGTGCCGGTATGGGGGGAGGGACAAAAGCAGAGAGTGGGGCCCAGCAATGTACATGCCAGGTCATTATGATAACTAATGGGATTATTCTCCACTGTAGATGTCCTTGCACCCCTCCCGTGATGTGTCAGCTGCCACGCTTGTGCCAGCCTATTAGGGAAAACCCGACATCCTGTGGCCAACTATGATGTCAAGGTTCCCCACAATCCACAAGAGGCACTACAGAGCAGACAATCAAAACCTTGCCTCCTCAGGGCCTGTGCACTCTGCCTCCACAGGTCCCACTAGGGGTCAGGAGGACCGCTGGTTTGAAGGTCACAGGACAGAAGGAGGGTCTGGTGCCCAGGCAAGGTGCAGTGATGGGAAGTGGCCTGGACCAGCAGGACTGAAGATACAGAGCAAGTGAATACAACTTGGAATAAACTGTAGATCTAAAAAAGGAAAAGTGGCCAATACTGTCAGCCCAGCAGTACAGTGGAAGAAAAGCCAGCCATTCCCCGATTACTGATCTGCTGCTAGTCAAAAGCAGGTGTGAGTAGTGGCCCAACAGGAAGGGGGGGGGGGGCAGGATGATTTGCTGCTGCGGGCTAGGGTGTGCAGAGTAGTGAGGATTCATTTTGCAATCATAGACCATGGCTGGAACACAACTTACCATAGTGATCCACAGTGGCATGGAGCTGGAATAGTAAATCATGCCAAGAAATGAACTCCAACAGAAAAGGTGTGCTGACGTAGCTCTGGTGCAGTTGGTAGCAAAGAACAGCCATGAGCGGGAAACAAGTTGCTGTTTTAAGCTAAAAGGAGGAATGAATAGTGTTCTAGTGCCTCTGGCGTAGTCCCAATAGTGTGAATGAATGGTTAAGACTTTAGTACAGGAAGATCCAGATATTGCACTTGGGTGGGGGGTAGCCGTAGAATACCTTACAAATCTACAGGAAACCTCCATCTGAGCCACTGTCTTGCTCTCTGACGGCATTAAAAGTCAACACAGTGGCAAGGTGAACCTTAACAGATGAATATCCTAGTACCACACCCTTAAAGGACAAGAGGTAGTCCAGCACTTTAGGAACTGAACATGTAAAGGGATCCAGGGTATGCCGAGTGCACCTAACCATAAAACATTTCCATTTCTGCAAGTAGGTGTAGGGCGCAGATGACTTTCTTGCTGCCAGAACATCAGCAACTGCTGGGGAAACCCTTAAGTGGGAAAGCTCTATGTCCTCAGAAGCCAGGCATGGAGGTGTAAGGATCAAATATTTGGGTGCACCAGAGCACTCTGCTCCTGTATCAGAAGTCTTGCTTGCAAGGGAAATGGGACAGGAGGTTCCACTGCCTGTTGCTGAAGTAGAGGGAGCCAAATGTGTCTGGGTCAGCAAGGGGCTACCAGAATCAGTGTGGCAGATTCAGCCTGTAGCTTGACCAAAACCCTCTGTATCAGAGGGAATGAGGGAAAAGCATACAGAAACCTCCCTTTCCAGGAGAGGGACAATATGTCTTGCCAGAAAACTCCAGACCCTGGAGCAAACGAGCTGAAATGTGGCAGTTTTGCACTTTATGGGGACACAAACAGGTCTATGTCTGTTCAACCTAATTTTTCTTTTTTTTTTAATTCAAGTTTATTGACAACAATCAGGTACATATTTGTACACTCAGTTTAAATCCATGTAAAAAGCATATAAGAAAACAGCTATGCTACTAAATTATACATTTAGTCACATTACTTCTTAATTCATTAGAAGACAATGTCTTATATTAAGCAGTCAAAATTCCCTCAATGTTATGCCTCCAGTTGATATATGTTTGCCTCTTAGAATCATATCACCTCCTGCAAATCTTCTCCCTCCCACCCGCCCCCCACCCCATATTAGGGATTACCTTTGTAGCAGGTAAAATCCCTGTTTGTGGTGTAAGGTAGTTAAGGGGTTATTCATTAGGTTCACTGTTGGAGCCATGCCAGATCTCCCACCTAGTCCACCTTCTTAAGTATAAAGCGGTTCTGTTATTGATTTTGTAGGGGAGTTCCTTTAATTCAGATATGCTAGTCACTACTTTTATCCAATCTTGTTTGTAGGGGGATTAGGGTTTAGCCATCTTTTCGTGATGGCCTTATGTACAGTGGTTATTAGGATGGCCCAGAGGTACAGTGAGTCTGCATCTCTCAGCCCCATAGGGGACTCACCCAAGATTACTGAGGGCCACATTAGCGGCAGTTGCAGAGAAAAAATGTCTTCAAGAGCCCCAGAAACCTCTCTCCAGAAGCCTTGGAGGCTACTGCAGGTCCAAAAGATATGTAGATGGCCAGCTTCCAGTGTTCCACAACCCCTCCAGCATTCTGATGTGTTGTTTGGATTTCTTTTGCTTATTATTTGGGGGGTGAGGAAAAAGCGGACCCTGACCCTCCACGTAAACTCTTGCCAATGGGGGGACTGTGTTGTCCTTTTAGCAATGCAGAAGATGTGATCCCAGTTGGGTTCCACAGGGTCATGGGCTGCCTCCTCCCTCCATTTTGTTTTGATTTTAGCTAGTGGGTCCCCTTTTAAAGTAGATAAAGCTTTAGATAAGTGGGAAATCATTCCCCTTTGGTCACTAGTTTTCTTGTTTTCCTGTGTGGCCAGGAGCATGGGCATGGCCCTCACTGGATCAGTCTCCTTTTTTGTAACCCAGAGATATAGGACCTGGCCTGTAGATACCTAAAGTGATCTGAATTTTGTAGCCCATATCTGTTTTTAAGGGAGCCAAAGTCCAGGAGCGTATCGCCTTGCCAGAACTGAGACAGATATCTCAGTCCTGCCCTATCCCATGTTCGGAAGGTACAGTCTAGAAGGCCCAATTGGAAGTCTGGATCCCACGCCAGTCTCTTCAGAGGCCACACAGAGGTTTTTAGTTTGTACTTCTGCCATATTCTATGGACCGACCGGGTTGTATCTCTGACCGAAGTGAGGCCTGGGTAAGGGAGTCTATGTGTGTTGGTGATAGTCATTAGTCTAGTTTCAAGTGGCAGGGACCCCTCTCCCTCCTCCTCCTCCCTAATCTGCCATCCCGATCGGGAGTTAGAGCTGGACCATAATAGGGCATTTTTTAGTTGTACTGCGAGAAAATAGTCCTCTAAATCTGGGAGGGACTGCCCTCCTTTGTCTCGGTGGGTTTGCAAAATGTTTAAGTTTATTCGGGGTCTTTTGTTATTCCAAATAAACTTGGAAAGCAGTTTATTCCGTGTCTAAAAAAACGACTTATGGATATATGATGGTAGGCACTGGAATAGGTAAAGAAACCTAGGAAGCACATTCATTCTCAATGTGTGTATCCTGGAATGTATGGGTAGGTTTATCAGGGACCACCTTTCAAAGTCTTTTTTCAGGTTATTAGGGGGATATAATTTGCAGTAAAGAGCTGCGGATATTGCTTTGTGATGTAAGCCCCTAGGTATTTCATCTTGTGTGCTTTCCAGTTCAGGGGGAGGAGGGAGCATACTTCCTCAGTTGGTTTATAGAAGAAGATAAGCACCTCAGTCTTATTTTTGTTTAAGGAATATCCCGCATGTCTCCCAAACTCTTCCAGGATGGCCCAGACCTGTTCCATGGATTGGTGAGGGCGGGTGAGGCTCAGCAACATGTCATCCGCGTATAAAAATATTTTTTTGTGCAGTTCCCCTACTGTCATCCCTCTCACCCCCTCCGTTCTCCGAACAGCTTCAGCCAGTGGTTCAATGTAAAGGGCAAACAAAAGAGGTGACGGGGCAACCTTGACGAGTGCCCCTGCCCAGGTTAAATCTCTCAGAGATTCCCCCGTTCACCCGGACGTAGGCCTGGGGTCTAGTGTAGAGTGTCTGAATGGCATTTATAAAGAGGAGGGGGAATCCCTTATGTTCTAGGACTGCAAACAGGAAACCCTATCAAAAGCCTTTTCGGCATCTAAGCTCATCAGACATGTCGGGGCGCTGGATTTTTGAATTATATCCACTAAGTTTACAGTGGACCCAACACTGTCAGGAGCCTGGCGACCAGTAATAAAGCCAGTCTGGTTCATATGTATGAAGTCCGGTAAAATGGGATTTAGCCTAGAGGCTATTACGGAGGTGAATATTTTATAATCCAAGTTGAGTAGGGATATGGGGCGGTAAGACTCACAAAGTGTAGGGTCCTTTCCTTCCTTATGTATGACAGAAATAGTGGCATATTGCCACGAAGGGGGGATTGGATTGGCCCCCTCCCAGATGCTTGTATACACATCCAGGAGGATAGGGGAGGTCTCTGATTCGAAGGTTTTATAAAATTCTGCACCAAAACCGTCTGGTACCGGGCATTTTGCAGTTTTTAAATTCCTTATTGTGTCTGATCTCTTGTCGAGTGATGGGCCTGGATAGGAGCTTAGCGGCGTCTGGGGAAAGGGAGGGTAGAGGCAGGGAATCCAGGTATCTTTTCTTCTCCCAGGGCAGGGATTCCTCTTGGGGCAAGTACAGTTTGGTGTAATAGGCCACGAATGCTTCCGCAATTTGAGTGGCTTGGGTGACTCCCCGGCCATGGTAGGCAGATACTATTTTGGTGATCGTTGCTCTGGCTGCGTATTGCCTAAGTCTATAGGCTAGTAGTTTGGTGCCTCTGGGACCACCCTCGTAGTATTTCTGTTTCAGGAAAAATAAGGCTTTCTCTATTTCTAGTTTTTGTAATTTTTGTAGTTGAGTTTTACTTTCAGATAGCTTCTTGTCCCTTTCTGGGTCCCACTTAATTTTCTGGGCATCTTCCAATTCTTTAATCTGGGAAGCAAGTTCCTGTTGCTTCTGTCTCATCAGCTTCTTCCTATAAGTGGCTATGGCAATTAGTTTGCCTCTAACAGTGGCCTTGAGGGTGTCCCATAAAATCTGCGGGGTGATTCCTGGTGTGTTGTTGTCACTTAGGGTTCTTTTAAAGTGTTGTCTGAGTTCCTCAACAATCTCTTTGTCCTGCAGAAGGGAGGTATTCAGCCTCCAATGGGATTTTCTTTTGGGCAGCCCCAAGTCTATCTCCAGGAAAAGCGGGCTATGGTCTGATAAGATAGAGGTTTCCACCCACATAGAGGAGAAGTAGGGGAGGTCCCTTGAAAAGGTGAAGAACATATCTAGCCTAGAAAAAATATGGAATCTCGGGGAGTAACAAGTAAATTCTTTGCTGTTGGGGTACCTCTCCTGCCATATATCCACTATACCCACTGATCCAGTAGCAGCTTGAAAGCCCGAGTTCTATTGAGCTCAGGTTTGGATATTTGGGATGTGGTATCCAGCTCCCTGTTTAGGACTATATTCCAGTCACATCCCATTACCAAAACTCCTTTAGCCTTTTCAACAATCAGTTGTAACAGTGCCGCATAGAATGAGGTCGGGGACCCCGGAGGGGCGTACACATTTACCAGGGTGACCTGTTGGTCTTGGACTATCCCTATTACTATAAGGTATCTTGCTCCGCGGTCCTCAACCACCTCCTGTAGTTGAAAGGGTAGGGCAGCCGACAACAGAATTGCTACCCCTCTCTTTCTGCCCCCAGGAAGGGACGAGTGAAACAACTGGGGAAATGCTCTAGACTTTAGCTTTTGGGTTTCAGAAGGGGTTAGATGGGTTTCCTGCAGGAAGACTGCTTCGCATCTTTGGGTAGCCAGGTACCGCTGGAGTCGTTTCCTCTTAATAGGACTCGAACATCCATTTATGTTAAAAGAAACGACTTTGGATAAGTGGCTAGCCATTTGCAGGTCTTCTCATTTTAACTGCTGGCTTCCAAATTGAGCTACCACCATTGTAACATGACTGAAAATCATATGTACCCTGAAATGATTCAAACATTATAACAAGATAACAGTTCAACCATCTTCCTATGTCTAACAAAGATTTAAACAAGTAACTAAACTGGTGCTCTGGCCTCTTCCAATGTCGAGCCTTGAGCAGAGTAAGTGATCGGTTCATCATGGCTGAGGAACCTCGAAGCCATGATTTCTGATGTTCTATGGATTGACTTCCAAGGTGTGGCTGAGTGGTGTGCCTCAGCGGAGGAACATCCGTCCTTGCTGGACCGATAAGGGAGCTCGGGAGTGCAATGAGGACTCCCTGTGGCCTCCAGACATAGTCTTTGGTGTGGCCGTCCTCTCGTTTGTCAGGATTCCTTTGTGGTGTCATCCGTTGCACAGACCCCTCCTCCCCATCCAGTTTATCCCCTTTAAGTTGAAATCGCCCTCATCCTAAAGATCAAAATAGTTAGGCCTAGACAGGGCTCATCTACAGCCTTTTCGATTTGCCCCAGATCTCCCTCCCCCCCGATCTCCCGTGTCTCACCCCTCCCCGCCCAAGGACTCCCCATGCATCGTGTGATGTGGCCAGACTGCGTGGGTTCTCTGTTTTTAGGCAGGGCCCCATTCCCACCGCAATACCTCTGAGGGAGAAGGGCCCGACTTCACCGAGGAGGGTAAGGATCCCCTGATGCTGGTTAGCCGGACTGCTGGTTCTCCCTACAGGTAGCCCCTTCCCCAACCCCCCTGAAGCAAAGCACAGCAAAGCACCAGAATTTGTAAAAACGCTGGTTGTCCTTAAAAGATCTTACAGTTTAGAAGTTTAGTTCACAAGCAGGTGCAGTCAATAGTTCGTTTTACTGTTGTCGCAGTTCCATAGGAGAAGAGTTAAAAATACTCACTGCGGGTTCTCTTGGTAATACCTTTGCCGGGTTACTGGGGTCCGGATATTCTTTCTGGGGGCTCGGTATCAAGGGTAATAGTAGGGTGGGGCAGAGACATGGCTATGGGTTTTCAAAACCTGGTGATGCGTTCAAGTCATCTGAGGCTTCGATTCCTTTCAGTAATTAATCCTGGAACAGGAGGGGGATCGTCTCCATCTTCTGACATGTCTGGTTCCTGGAGGTGTTTCGCTCCTCTATTTACTGCAGTCGGGTCTCCGTATTTTCAGATCATGGTGGAAATGGCGCGTAGAGTTGTCTGGGGTATCTGTTGTGTGGATCCTTTCTTTATGGTTCCTTTCTGCGCGATTGACCAGGCTGAGGAAAGGAGATCTCTCTCTAGCTTCTCTTTCACCATCGGTGGGGCTGTAACGCCAAGACCTTCGAGGAAAGGTGCTGCTGCCAGGAGGTCTTTGAAATTCTGTTTCCTTGTGGGGTAACAATCTTGATTCTGGCTGGGTATAAGACCTGCACTTCAAAATTCTTAGCCCTCAGTTATTTAATTATGGGCCATAGGGTTCTGCAAGCTTCCTGTACTCCTGACGTGTGGTCATTGTCGAGGGCGATCCTGTGGCCTTTGTATGTGAGAGAGCTTTGCTGCCAGGCCTGTCTAAGTAGGTTTTCTTTACTTTTAAATGAGGTTAGACGGGCGATGAAGAACCGGGGCCTTGCATCAGGGTTTCATGGCCGCGGGCCTAGGGATCGATGTGCTCGGTCCATTTCAAGATCCAGATCCTCTGGCAGCTTAAGTGTTTCTCTAAGAAGGGCCTGAAGAAAGTTGATGGTGTCTGTGGCTTTATCTAATCCCTCTGGGACCCCGTAAATCCAAATATTCTGCCTTCTACTCCTCCCTTCTAAGTCATCAATGCGTCGGGTAAGTTCCTGGTCCCGGGCCAGCAAGTAAAGGATGAGACGGTCGTGTCTATCCGTTTGCTCTAGCACCTGACCAAGCCCCAGCTCCAACTGTTCCATTTTATTATCGATCTGATTTAGATCTGATCGCAGCTCCGAAAGGGGTATGGTCTATTTTTGTGACCGCACGTGCTGTCTGCTTGATCATCTCGACTAGGTCTTCTTGTGGTGGGTCATGGTGAGGCGAAGCCTGTTGTAGATCAGACTGCGGATCTCGAGTCTCTGGAATTGCATCAATGTCAGCTTGGAGCATTTCTCTGAGCTTCTGCACTGGGGTTCCTGGCGGTCTCCCAGGTTTGTTTCTCTTCTGTTTGGCTGGGGATGCCATTTCTAGAGCGGCGATTTATTTAGATTGTTGTCGATGGGGAAGAGGAGCTCTAAGGTTAAACCGCCATTTCAGATGATGACGTCACCGGAAGTCCCAACCTCATTTTTCAAAGAGGTCACCCACAACAGAGTCTGACAGTTCCCATTCAAGGCACAGCGCATGGCATCGACTGAGGTGATCTGCCGACGCATTCAGGATACTGGGCAGGAACACTGCTGAAAGAAATATGTTATGTTCCACCACCCAGTGTCAAACTCTCATGGCCTCTCTGCAGAGAGTATACAACTCTACTCCACCTTGCCAGTTGATGTCGTGTACCACCTTATCTTGTCTGTATAAATCAGCAACTTATTCCCCGGAAGGAGGATAATGACGGCTTGCAGGCCACACAAAACAAGCCTCATTTCCAAAGTGTTGCTGTGCAGAATTGTACCCAGAAGGGTCCACTAGCTCTGAGTTCTAAAGGGACCCAGATGAGCATTCAGTGCTGAACCCAAGGCATCCATGGTAATCACCAGACGTAGTGATGGCCTAAGGAACGGGGACCCCATCTCTAGGTTGCAGCGGTCCAACCACCAGAGCAGGGAGCAACAAAGAGGAGAAGTCACTTTTATGAGACACTCCAACTCATTTGAATGCTGTGTCACTGTGCCCTGAGGAACCCTTGAGGGATCCTCATGTGAAGGCGAGCTAGCGGGACAGTAAGTATGGCTACCGCCATCAAGCCAATTAAGATTAAAAGGCATCTGGCTGAGACATAGTCGCTGGGTAATATCAGCTGTGCCTGTGCCACCAGTGCTGTAGCATGGTCGGAGGTCAGAAATGCTTTAAATGAATTGCCTTGTAACCTGACAAAGTAAGCCTGTTTATTGCACCCCTCAAAATGGATTGCTTTGTTATAAATTTAATTGTGAAATCCTTGCACGCTGTTGCTCAAACTGTATGTCCACTGCGGTAATGTCTATCAGTGACTGTATGTATTGATGTTGTCCCTGACTCTGAACCCTTTGAAAATAGGCACCTGCTTAAAGGATTCTTTGTGAAATAAAAATAAATAAATAAACAAATAAAGGATTTTTTTTCAATTTAATACCGTTAGTGATTTATAATAAGTTTATGGGTCCATTCGGTGGGTACGTAATAATGAGTAATAAACAGACAATAAGAAATAACAAATAAATAACACAGATAACTAAGCAAAGGCCAGATTCTTTATGGTAATTAAATACTGATTTGATTCACAAGCAGCCTGTGTAGGCTAAATGAAGCAGATGAAACGTCAATCACCTTTTAAATGCTTCTACTAAAGAAGATACTTGCAGGTGGCCAAAGAGAATTCCAAATCACTGACGTGGCCACCGTGAAAGCCATGTCCCCAAACTGCTTTAAACAGCATTGGGGTACTACCAGAAAACCAACATTGATGGAACTGTGACAGCAGTCAGCAGCACACAAGTTAAAGAGAGTCCGACATCGATGGAACTGTGACAGCAGTCTGCGGCATATAAGTTGAGGAGATTCCAATATCGATGTTTGGCGTTGATGTGTGTCTATCACGTATACTTTAGAAGTTTTTGGCATTTGGTTATGGTATGGTGTGTATGGCTGACATTTGTCTCTCAAGCCTCACCTAAGCACCTTGAATAAATCTGAAAAAAAAAAACCACAGTTGTTTGGTATTTCAGCTAGTATAAAATAAAAAATCAAATTGATTACAACGGATTGCATAGCACCAACTTTGTCACTCATACTTTGTGAGTAACACTTACGGTTCAAGAGGTATTCACATCTGCTGGTGGCATGCTGATTATGACTTGCTTTTGTTTAGAAAGGCCCTGCAGTGCTAAGAGTATACAGGACACAAGTGGTGGAAGTCTCAAAGAGCTCTTGTGATGTGAATGAGTTAAGGAGATTCCAACATCGATGGAAATGTGACAGAGGTCTGAGGCATACAAGTTAACGAGATTCCAGCATCGATGGAACTATGACAATGGTCTGCGGCATATAAGGTAAAGAAATTTCAAAATCAATGGAACCGCGACAGCGGTCTGCGGCATACAAGGTAAGGAGATTCCAACACTGATAGAACAGCGAAAGTGATCTGCGGCATACAAAGCAAGGAGATTCCAACATTGATGGAACTGAGAAAATGATCTGCGGTATACATGGTAAGGAGATTCCAACATTGATGGAACTGTGACAGCGGTCTGCAGCATACAAGTTAAGGTGATTTCAGCATCGATGGAACTGCGACAGCGGTCTGCAGCATACAAGTTAAGGAGATTCCAAAATCTATGGAACTGTGACAGCAGTCTGCGGCATACAAGTTAAGGATATTCCAATATTGATGGAACTGTGACAGCGGTCTGCAGCATATAAGGTAAGGAGATTCCAACATCGATGGAACTGTGACAGCGGTCAGTGGCATACAAGGTACGGAGCATACTAGGAGATTTTATTTTTTTAGGTAGCCAAGGCCCAAACTGTGCTGGGCCTTATACGTTAACAAGGCTATCTTGAAGGGCACATGCCACCGCACTGACAGCCAGTGCAGTTTATGCAGCACCACGTGGCATGCTCAGAAACCCTTGTTCCGGCTATCAGTCGGGATGCAGAGTTCTGGATCAGCTGCAGGTGGCATATCAACCCCCCAGCTCCATCCGATAACCCTAGGTAAAGAGTGTTGTGGCAGTTCAGGCTAGATGCAAAAAAAGCGTACACCAACATGACTCAGTCACCATGGACCAGATAGAGTTTGATCCTGGCAACGTTTCAAAGATGGAAAGAAGACACTGCAGACAACAGACAACAACTGATATTCCAGTGTCAGCTTGCTATCCAGGACTCCCAGATTCTTCTCCCTGTCTGCAGCTCTGAGCTGGGTGCCATTTAAAGATGATAACGTGGCAGCTCTACACATCAAACCTGACCAATGGGAACAAGTGTCAGTCAGCAGCAGCAGCTCCGTATTACCTTGGCTGAAGCCATCTGGTCTGTTATTTTTCTGAGGCACTGTCCAGCACAGGCACTGCATTTCCCACGCTGGGTGCAAATGACAGGTACAACTGGGTATCATCTGCCTAACAGTGTGTAACCCCTAGGTGGTGCTATCCCAAGGGCTACTACCCCTGCCTGCTTGGCTAGTAGCAGGTTAAGGGGCCTGAGTTCTGAAACGGGTGCCTCCACCTGGAAGTCAGGGTAGGTATTGGTCAAGCTAACCTGGGCACAGCCCTCCGGGACACTGTAACCCCCCCTCTTTCCCCTCTAGTGGCCTGAACACTGTACAATAATCACTTTCACAATACCCCTGGTACACCACACAAGTACCCACTCTGTTTGCACTTACCACCAGGGCTGGTTCCTCTGGCTCGACCCTGGGGACCACCTGTAAAACGAGGTTATGCACATCAAATAACAGTGCAGTACTTTGAGCACAAACTGGAACCATAGTCAGATTGCATGCAGAAAAAGTTAGATCGGATTTATTCAGGGGACTTGAACAATGGAGGGGCAAAATCAGGTTAATTAGCTTAAAGGTTATACCAATCAAGCAGTTATGCATACGTTTTGAGTCCCCCCCCACACAGTCACACCTCTGGGTACCCAGGTGGAGAAGAGATGGGCTAGCCAGGACTGTTGCCCAGGGTTGGCCAGCATCGCAGCTGGTTGGGGCCCTGTGATGGAAAACACAATACACAATATTTGTAATCCGGAGCCAGAGGGCTCAGTTCGTAAAGGAAATGAAACTACAAGCCAATCAGATGACACACTCAGATTAAGCTGTTGTTGCAGGGAGCTACCCTGGTATTTACTTACGATACCCAAGACTGGACACAGGCTGGATGAAAATTGAGACTGCAGGTGGCTGATCTGGAATACCAGGAGAAGCAGGGCCCACAAGAGTCGCAGAGGCATTGTTCCTGTTCAAGCGTGGAGCAGGGGGCTGATCCCCAAGCAGGTCTCTCGTCGATGGCTTATCTGAGCAGTGGGTAGTCTGGCTGGGCCAGTCTGGCAAGGCCCAGACCGCATGCAGAAAAATTCGGATGTAGTCCGTTTTGGGCTGGATACAGCTTCCAGCAAGCAGAACACAGTTCACACAGTGGGGATCTAACTCACGACCCACTAGCAGCTCATAACACATTTACTTGTAAGGGAATTCTACTGTACTAGGCAAAGTGCTCCCCGGTCACAATCGCAAAGTCTCTGCACACACCGGGAGCTTAGGGGTAGCAGGAAAGTACAGTTACGTAAGAACTTACCATAACAGTAGATCTTCGAGAGAGGCTCTTGCAGTAGGTAATTACATATAGGACTGATGCCGGCCGGCGGCAGGACCCCACGGAAAAATTTCTAGCTAGCAGTCCCTGGCGGGAACCGCCCCCACATCAGGTGACCGGCGTCAGACGATGTCGGTATAAAGGGGCGGTCCCATACGCCCGCCTTCCAGTTCTTTCCCGCCACAGGCCCGGAAGGCCCAGACGAGAGAGAAGCAGATATTTCCCTCAATGGAAAAGGAGCTGAAAAAGCCTAGGGGGATGGAGGGCGGGAAGGTATTACCTACTGCAAGAGCCTCTCTCGAAGATCTACTGTTACGGTAAGTTCTTACATAACTGTACTATCTTACTTCGAGAGGGCTCTTGCAGTGAGTAATTATATAGGACAGAATCCCAAGCAGTCTGGAACAAATGAAAGGCACCAGGAGGAGAAACTACTCCAAGAAGTAGCAAAAGAAGCCTTGCAAGCCTCAAGAAAGGAGGCCTTGCAAGACCGCTAACCCGAAGCCTGCTCTCCGGCGAGAGGCAATGTCCAAACTGTAATGTTTAGTAAAGGTATTGACAGAAGTCCAAGTGGCGGCAGCACAGATGTCTGCCGCAGACATGTTCTTGAAACAAGCCGCAGAGGCTGCTACTCCACGAGTGGAATGACCTCTGACTTGACCCGGAAGGGTCTTGTTGTACTTGTCATAACAGAAAGTGATGCAATGGGCCAACCATTTTGATAGGCATTGCTTAGAAACAGCATTGTCTTCTCTTTTGTGAGCAAAAGAGACGAACACCTGATCAGTCTTTCTGAGATCCTTCGTCCTATTGGTATAGTATCTCAGAATTCTGTGAACATCCATGGTATGGAGCAAGTATTCTCCTTGGTTGGAGTACTGTATGAAAAAGGCAGGTAATTCAGTAGACTGATTTAAGGTAGATTCCGCTACCACCTACGGGAGGAACTTAGGATTCGTGCGGAAGGCTACTCGTTCTTTGTGAAAAATCAGATAAGGGATTTTGCACATCAGGGCCTGGAGCTCGGAAATTCTGCGAGCAGAAGTAATGGCCACCAAGAAGAGCGTCTTCCACGATAAAAACTTCAAGTCTGCGGAAGCCGCAGGCTCAAAGGGAGGAAGGGTAAGTTTCTCGAGGACAAAGTTTAAGTCCCAAGGGGGAGCTGGAGTCCGGACAGGGGGCCTGAGATGAAGGACCCCTCTGAGAAGGTTTGGATACCTCCAGTTGGGCAAATGCCTTACCAGTGAAAGGGACATGGTAGGCTGAAATAGCCGCCATATGGACTTTCAAAGAGGAGTGACTGATACCCAGGTCGAAAAGATGACGCAGGTAATCAAGCAGAACGGTCACCGGACAGGAAAAGGGCTCCACGTTCCTGGATGCAGCCCAGATGGAAAACCTTTTCCATTTCATGGCGTAGGTGGACCTAGTGGAGGGTTTTCTAGCCTCCACCAGAATCTCGGCCACCTTAGGAGAGACGCCAAAGCGAGATTGGGCTAGGTCTGCAGGAGCCATGCATGAAGTTGAAGGGACTTGAGTCCCGGATGGACCAGGGTCCCCTGATCCTGGGTCAGCAATCCTCGAGATAAAGGAAGAGGAAGAGGAGGAACCTCTGAGTATTGTTGTAGAAGAGAGAACCAGATTTGCCTGGGCCAGAAAGGAGCGATCAGAATCATTCTCGCTCCTTCCAAAGCAAGTTTCTGCAACACATGAGGGACCAGAGGAACTGGGGGAAAAGTATAGACGAATCTGTCCTGCCAGTTTAGAGATAGAGCGTCGCTCCAGAAAGTGCCTCACTCTGGAGCGAGTGAGCAAAAGGTTGGAAGCTTTGCGTTTTGGGAGGAAGCGAACAGGTCTATCTGAGGAGTCCCCCAAATCTGGAAGATGCTTTTTATAACTTTTACGTCCAGTTCCCACTCATGTGGCAGAGCCGACGAACAACTTAGCCTGTCTGCCAGGACATTGTCGACTCCTGGAACATGGATCGCCGTGAGGTGAAGGTTGTGAAGCATTACCCGTTCCCAAACCCTCATCGCTTCCCTGCACAATGGGTAGGACCGAGTCCCTCCCTGCTTGTTGATGTACCATACCACGCACATGTTGTCTGTTTGGACAGCTAGGTGACTGGGAAGGATGTATTGGTGAAGGGCCTGGAGAGCATACAGCACTGCTTGAAGCTCGAGCACGTTGATGTGGAGAACTAACTCCAATTTTGACCAGAAGCCCTGGGTTCGGTGAGGACCCAGATGGGCTCCCCAACCTTCGCCTGAAGCGTCCGTGGTCAGAGTCTGATCGGGGGGAGGATGAAAAAAGGGGACCCCCCGGAATAGGTTCTCTCGAACCATTCACCACTGCAAGTCTCTTATCATCGGCGAGGAGATCAGTACCAGATGATCTAGGTCGTCTACCAGTTGATCCCACTGAGAGCGGAGAGTCCACTGAGAGATTCTCATGTGGAGGCGCACACGTGGAACCGTCGGGATGGCGGCCGCCATAAGCCCCAGGAGATGGAGCACCGACCTCACCGGGACCCTCCTGTATTCTGATAGAAGGGAAATCTGGGACTGGAGGGAGGCCCCCCTGTCCGGAGGCAGGAAGGCCCTGCACATTGTCGTATCGAGGATTGCCCCGATGAACTGGAGTCTCTGAGAAGGATCCAGGTGAGACTTGGAATGGTTGATGGTGATACCCAGGCCAGTGAAAACCTGCTGGGTGAGGGAGAGAAATCAGGAGTTCCTCCCTGGGCAGGGCATAGGGAGCCAGTCGTCCAGGTAGGGAAAAACCTGAACTCCCAAAGTATGCAGGTGGGCCTACCACCACCAGGCATTTGGTAAAGACTCGGGGCGAGGAAAGACCAAAGGGAGTGCCCGAGGTGGTAGTGGTCCCCTGGAATCAAATCTGAGGTACTTTGGTGCAAAGGCGAATGGGGATGTGCAGGTACGCATCCTGCATATCCAGTGCACAAAGCCATTGGCCAGGCGAAGCAGGGCAAAGGGTCTGAAGGGAGAGCATCCTGAACCTCTTGTATTCCACATATAGGTTCAGGGAGCTGAGATCGAGAATGGGTCTGAGATCTCCCGTCTTCTTTGGTACAAGGAAGAAATGGGAATAGTAACCCGTCCCGTGAAGGTGAGGGGGGACGGGCTCTATAGCCTGCTTCGCAAGGAGAGCAGAGATTTCTTCCTTGACCAAAGGAAGATGGTCCCTTGAGTAAGAGGAGTTCAGAGGGGGGTGATGTGGAGGTTTTTGCAGAAACTCTATGGAGTGCCCCTCTGCTATGATCTGAAGCACCCATGAATCCGATGTTATCCTCTCCCAGCCCGGAAGGTGGAGGGGAGAATCTCCCTCCTACTGGTTCCTCCGGGGTGTCCGGAGGCGGTGGGAGAGGGAAGGAGTCAGGTGGTGTGAGGCAGTGTCGCAGCTGGGGCACCCGCTTCTTTTTTGGGCGGCGGGTGCCTGGCAGCTGTGGGGGCCCGACGTTTAGTGGCCCGCCTTCCCTGAGGTTTCGCTTGAGGCTGGCTGCGTCTGCGAAAGGGACGGCGCTGTGGGGGATGGGGACGGTACACTGAATCAACAGATTTAAGGGCCGTCCCCTTCTCCTGCAAGTCAGTGATGATGTCCTTGACATCACCACCGAAAGCACAGAACCTCTGAAAGGTGCTTCTTGAATTGCTGACTGCACCTCCGGGACCAGACCTGATACACAGAGCCATGCACGACGCCGAAGACTTACAGGCGAATGCAGAGCTCCGTCCTGCAGTGTCCACTGCATCGTAGGTCGTCCTCAGAATATGACGACTGGCCGAACGAGCAGAACGGACCAGGTCGGCTAACTCCTGCTTGACTTGGGAGTCAGGCAAGGAGTCAATCTTAGATTCCGCCTGGGTAAGGACAGCCTTCTGGTAATCCCCCATATGTGCTACATAATTTAGGGCCCTAATCCCCAGTGTGGAAGAAGCATAGATCTTCCTTCCATACTGATCCAGAAGGCGAGATTCCTTATCCGGGGGAGACGAGCTCAAATGTTTCGGGTGTGCTGACCGGCCGTGAGCGGCGCTAATCACAACCAAGTCTGCACGGGGGTGAGAGTCTAAAAAGTCTACACCTTCCGGAGCTTGGAATAGCCTGTTAGACTTCCAAGGAAGTGGGGCTAAAGCCGATGGTTGTTTCCAAATAGTGGAAGCAAGGTGGGTGTGGGGCTCGATCCAGGGTGGCACTAGAGTAGGAGCCGTAAGGGGCAAGTCCAGATGTTCGTCGAGTTTAACCCGCTGAGGATCTGGCTGTAAGGAATGCCAATGATGGACTTCCTGGATCTTCCTGAGCAACTCCGTGAAGGAAAGATCCTCCGGAGGAGACTTCGGAGGAGTCCTCAGCCGGGGCTTGGACGAAGAGCGCGGCTCGTCGTCTTTCGGAACAGCCATCGGAGGCATCCGAGGAGTCGAGAGAGAGAAGAAGAATTTGAAGCAGAGTAAGACTCCTGGCTCGTCTGGGGAGAGCGGTTCCTTAGGGGGATCCCTGGCCGCGTGTCCTGCCCTCTGGATCCGAGGCAGAGCCGGGAATCCGAGGCGGAGAGGAGTGTGCCGTCTGGGCGTACAGGAGCCGGGGTGGCACCATCGCTGTAAGATGGCTCTCAACTCCTGGTGAGCTGAGCCTTGGCCTCAGCCCACCAGGAGCCAAGTCTCCTGGAAGATCCACCGGTGGCCTAGGGGCGGTGGAGCAGGAGGGGATAGTTGTATGGATGAAATCCGTAAGGAGAGTATCCGTAACCCGGCTGCGGGAATACCGGAGCTGGGTATTGCGGCGTCTGGTACTGCGGCGTCGGAGGAGTTGGCGCCGGGTACTGCGGCGCAGGATACTGTGGACTTGGGAAAACCGGCGTCGGATAAGACGGCGGATACCCAGGCACTGGAGGAGCTGCCGGAGCAGACGGCCCAGTCAGGAACTCCACGGGCGGATCGACCGTGATAGGCACGTGGGGTGGAGGGCCTGATGGAAGAGGAATATCCCCCGCCGGCGTCGGGGGGGGCAGCGTCGGAGCTGGCATCTGGGAAGCCGACGTCAGATACGGCTCTGTAGGAAGAGGATCAGACGGTGGCCCAGGATCCCGAGCCTCGCCCAGGGATGGAGGGGAAAAATCCCCGGGGTCAGGCGGGGGGACCGGGCTCCTGGGCCGGCAGCGAGGGCTGGGGGAACCTGGAGCGACAGGCGGAGCAGGGTCTGCCGTGAGCTCAGAGGCCGGCACATCGGAGGAGCCGGCGTGCGACGGGCCAAGTCCCAGCGGGCGCCAGAGGAGCCGGTGTCCGACTTCAGGGGTCCCTCGTCGGAGACGGGCAGAGGATGTGAAGAGGCCTGGTCCGATGGGGACGCTGCCGTGCGCTGCCCCGAAGGGTTGGGCGTCTTAGCGGCCTTCTCCCGGCGGACGTCGGAGGATCCGACATCTGGCTTATGGGAGGCGCCCGCACCAGTAGGCCGCAAGCCTGCTTTTGCCTCGAGGCACCCAGCGGGCTCGAACGCGAACCCGACGGGCGGGCCGACGCCTCCTCCAAAGCCTTGGAGGCTGCCGTCGGGCGATCCCCCGGAGGAGACATTACCTTGGCCGCGGCTCCGGCCGGAGTCGCAGAGGAGGAGACCTTCTCCTGGTGCCTTTCTTTGTCACTTCTTGTGTCCTTCAGGGAGGTCGGCGCCTGCAGAGCTTCTTCAACTCCTTCTTCCATCGCGGACATCTTCTTCTTGAGGAGATGGGCTAGAACTGCTGGCGTCGTCTCACGGGTGGCCTCATTGAAATGAAGGCAGTGCGGACACTTATGTCGACCCGCGTGGTGGGGCCTAAACAGAAAAGGCAGAGGAGTGACCATCTTTGTGAGGCAGTTGGGCGCCCGCCACGAGTCGCACTTATTTTTTTGAAGGGACTGACATATGCCGACATTCACCTGGCGAAGAAATACAAAATACTGATACTTTTCGGAAAAACCGACGAAGCAACAGGACTGAGCGTTATGAACTTCACCTCGAGGCGCTGCACAAGCTGACGGCGGGAAAGAACTGGAAGGCGGGCGTATGGGACTGCCCCTTTATACCGACGCCGCCTGACGCCGGGTCACCTGATTTGGGGCAGTCCCCACTCAGGGACTGCTTAGCTAGAAATTTTTCCGTGGGGTCCTGCCGCCAGCCGGCGTCAGTCCTATATGTAATTACCTACTGCAAGAGCCCTCTCAAAGTAAGGTCTCCTGATAGGCCGATCGCATTCAGCAAAATCTTCCGTCTTCTTCAGGTTGAGCCTGGCCCACTTCAGTAGCTTACTTTAGTCACACAAACTTGGATTTAGTCCAAAATAATTCTCTTCTCTCCCTCTCAGGAGCAGGAGGCAGACATGCAGGCCAAAGACTTAGCCTTTTCACAGTTCTCCCATGCAAATCTACTCAGGACTGCTGCTCAGAATCACTTCAGCTCCTTACTCTTCAGCTTCCAGCTTAGATCTAACTGAAAACTGTAAGCAGCCCATCACTTCCCCAAGATCCAAAAGGTTTGGTTGGCTGATTTGGCTGTCAGTCAAAGCAAGAGCTTCCCCTTCAGTTGCAAAAAAGGCGCAAAAAGTTCAAAACTACAATTCCTACAGATTTTTACTTCAGACAGCTCCTGTAGTCCGGCTGCTTTTTAGGTCCCACCAGAACTGACTGGTCCAATTTGCAGTCCAGGACCAAGATACTGGAGACAAACAAAACAGTCCTTGCTGCAAAGAAAACTGGTTAGACAAACTACATTATCATTAGCAGTCTAAATGATTTTCAGCAAATAGTTAACATCTTTCAACAGAGCTCCCTCAGAGATTACTTGTCAGGCAGCTCTTAAAGAGACAATACACAGAGGCTATACAGGCTCTGGTAATCACATTTAAACTGCTAAAATACAGGACACCAGCCTGGCAGTGAGCATTTAGGGAAACTTTTTGGGAACCCCCATTTGTAGGGTGAAACTCCAAGCCATACAATCCAGTGACCTCACTCAAAGGCAACACATACACCGCAAATAACATGGGGGACAGACTCAAACCTTGAGGTACTCCACAGTCAAGCACAGCAGGGAGGAAGGAAACATTTTCCACTGTACCTGCTGTGACCTGTCACAAAGAAAAGACCTAAAGAATCCCAAAGCTATTCTAGTGAGTCCTCCAGCATGCCTTGGCGATCTATCAAGACTCCACAGCGCACAGTGTCGAATGCTTATGAGAGCGTATGGAGAACCAGTCCAGCGCATTCTCCCCTGTCCCTCACCATGAGGAGGTCATTCAGCATCCCGACAAGAGCGGTGTCCATACTGAGCCAGGGTCTGAAGCCCCACTGGAATGGCTTATGGTCGTCATATTTCTCCAGGTGCACCTCAAGTTGCATTCAAGATAGGTCCATCATTTGCACATCTTTCCAGGTCTGAAGATGGTTTCTGGAAGAGAGGCTTCACAATAATAGTGATTTCCCTTCTGTTGTCTGTTGTTTTCTCACTATGAAAATCTTTAAACAACTGTGCTTTGAACATTAATTTGCTATACGAACTAGCACTATAATCAGTGAATGCATGTTGTACGTTGTGCTGTATAATGGGTCTCTATTGCCATACTCAGTGTAATGCAATGTGATTATTACACTGAAGAGACATCAGAATTTATATAGTGCTTTTCATGCACACTGTATCCCAAAGCGCTATACAAGCAATTAGACACTGGTAGTGAAATGACTATAAATGTGTAGTGGCAGCCATTTCACACATCAACACGCATCCACAGACTTGGATGATTGCATGAACCGGTTTTATAGGAAGGGGATTGTTGGACAGGGCACCGAGGCAAATCCCTTACTCTTGCAAAAAGTGCATTGGATTCTTTTACTTCCACATGAACACCCACCAGGACAGCACCAGAGATGGGTAGAAGTGACCTTGGTTTGACATCTCATCCAAGGGACAGTATACCCCAACAGTATAGCACCCCTTCACATTGTACTTGCGTGCCAGTGTTTATAGCATGAGCTCAATCCTTACCTGGCAGACTGTTCCACAGCCTGATAATACTGCTAAAAAAGAAGAATTTCCTCAATTCCAGCCCAAAAACTCTGTTATCAGCTTCATCGTATGCCCTCTTGTTCTCATTATAACCCACGGCTGGTCGGGCACTCACTGTAAACAAGATGTCCAGCTTATCTGGGATAGCTTGTCAAAAGATCTTTTAATTAACATACATTTTAAATGAAAAAAGCCTGTGACAAAGTGTTATACATCTGGATGAACATTAGACAAATCAAGGTATCTTTTTTTTAAGGATAGACCCCAGTGCTGTTTTGTGAGGTTTCAAACCATGAAACCAAAGATCACAGATATAGTGGTGGGGGAGAGTGGGGGGGATGGACAACCAAAAATTCATCCCGAGAACCTGCCCCCCCACCACCTCCTTCAGTAGCAGTCTCTTTATTCAAACACATCACTTCAAAAATTCAACTTCAGTCATCCAACCCTTTTATCCTCATCAAGGCCAGTAGTAGCTATGCTTTGCTTTTTAATTAAAAAAGAAAAAAACACAACAGGGTTCAAAGAAAGGGAAAAAAAGGACAGATGTAACATGTTGTACACATTAGACACTGTCCTAATTGCACGCAGTATTTCAGACATTAAATAATTACAAGACTTGTAAGTATTTAGCAATAAGCAGGGACCGCTTCCCTTTGTAAGCAGTGCCAAACAGTCATGTACAAATCAAAGCTGGATTTTTCGGGGGGCATATAAATAAATAAATAAAAAGATTCCACAGTCGAAAATTACATGCAAAAGATGAAATAGTTTCAACTTGAAATGGATTTATGAAAGGTACTTTGATTTGATTCAGTCGTTGGAGGACGACAGCTGATGGTAGGATTTATAAGGGTGTTACTATTAACTGACTACATCAAAAAAAGGTTTTAACAGGCTCTGGCTTTGTAGCTGACTTGCTCCAGGAAGAATAGTTTCCTGCTCTCCTGTCTCCCCCTAAAAAAATAAACAAAACAAAACAAAAAAAAGCCGTCAACACTCAGGAACAGAAGTCTGGCTCGGTGGGAGTGCACTGCACAGTCAATGGTGGGACCTCAGCTCAGAAAACTCACTTGGTTTCTCTCACTGACTAGGCCAAAGATGGACAGGTGTCTGCAAAGATGATAGGCATATCATTCTCAAAAATGGGGAGGAGGAGGAAGAAGTAAAACAAACATGTAGCAATAAGATTTCGTACTATTAAGGCACAACCAAGGGATGGGAATAGATACCAATCGTTAATCTGAAATAAAACAAACAAACAAATAAAATAAACCTAGCATGGGAGAGGGGAAACATGAGGTAAGGATGACTGCCTTAGTTTTGTTTTTTTTTGTGGTAACTACACTATACGATTAAGTGGCCATTTTGGTCAGTTCTTATTCTCCTTGCTCTCTCCTCAGCATCCGACACTGCGAACCACGGGCAGCTACTGGACTGGCTCAGGGAGTATGAGAGACTCATGGCAAAGTCATCTGCTGGTTCAAGTCCTACCTCAGTAACAGGACCCAGACAATAGTGCTGGGAAGGTTTTCCTCACTCCTGAAGGAAGGTTCTGTCCTGTGGTGTGCCTCAGGGCTCGGTTCTTTTTCCCATGCTGTTTGCGGTGTATATGCAACCCTTAGATAAGCTCAATAGGCAGTATGGGCTGAGGTTCACTGCTATGCAGGTACTACACAGCTCTACGGGTTTTTTTGTACCTGGGACACCAGGTGTGGTTGATGTGCTTAACAGGTGTCTGGCTAAAACCTAGGAATGGATGTCATCGAGCTGGTTGAGACTTAACCCAGCGAAGACAGAAGTACTGGTGGTTGAGCTGGGACGTGGGGGTGGTGGTGGTGGCAACTAAGATGGGGCTTCAGCTCAGTTCCCTGGGCCTCTTGGCTGTCATGAAGCTGAAACATCTGGGAGCTGCTCTGGATGAGGGGCTGACATTTGAGGCTCAGGTGTTGGTAGTAGTCTGGTTCGGCTTTTACCATCTGCAGAACATCAGCCAGATTAAATCCCTTATTTCCTCCGGAGATCTGGTCACACTGGTGCATGCATTTGTGACTTCAAGAACTGACTACTGTAATGCTCTGTACCTTGGGGTTCATGGAGGCACAGAACGCAGCTGCTAGGTTGCTGACTGCCCTTTCAAGGGTGTGTCATGTCTCCCTGGTCATGCATGACCTACAATGGCTGTTGGTTAAGTGGCATATCTCCTTTAAAACTGGGCTTCAAACTTATAAGGCCCGTGCAGGCTGGGCCCGGGCTTGCACCCTCACATACCCTGACAATCCCTCCACTCCGCTGAGGAGGGCCTCCTGGTACAGTAGTTCCAAAGTCGAGATTAAAAACCTCTGGGGACCTGGCATTTGAAGTTGTGGGCTGGTCCTCTGGAACTCCCTTGCAAGAACTTTTAGGAAGGCCCCCTCTGTGGAGGCCTTCCAGATGGGTCTACAAACCTTTTTGTTTATTCAGGCATTTGGAGACGAACATCTACGCTACTGCATATGGTTATGTCCTAGCTAATATTTGTAAATAATTATTTATGACATTAATTATCACAGTCTTTTAACTGATATTGATGTTGGCCAAGTTTAGGCAAATGTTTTTACTATTTATAGGGATTGTTTTATTTAATTTATCTGTACCATACTAGGCTGTAATGGTGCCCTGAGCCGGCGGAAAAGGGCACCAGATATAAATACAGACAACTACAATAACAAAAAATACAAAACACAGTACATTTAACAGCTACGTGTAAATTCAGTTGCAGTACAATAAGAGGGCAGGCAGAACAATAAATAAATGATTTAGAGTAAATGCATCTACAGTAAATTTAGAATGACGATACAGGAACCAGGTACAGCAACAATACAGGAACCAGGTAAGGTAACAATACAGGAACCAGGTAAGGTAACGATACAGGAAGTTAGGTATAAGAGTAAAATGTACAACATGCATAACCACTCCAGTGGCATAGCAGGATAAGGCCCAACACCACCAATGGAGCAGCCAGGTGCAAGTACTTCCAGAAGAAATAACATTTAGTACAACTGCAGGCAGATGAAACAAGGATGTGGTGGGCATGGCTAGCCAGCATGCTGAGCAGCTGTATTTCTGAAGAGCTACTGCAAAGGGAATTAATATTCTTTAACTTCAAGCCATAAACCACAGCTAACTGAAAAAACAATTAACAACTTTTGAGTGCTTGCATCTTAGTGGTCATTTTGGTGCCAAACTTGTATGTTTTTGAGCATGGGAAACCACAGGGCTCAGCAGCAGGGAGCTCAGAATTTCTTCCAGCCACGTGAAGGTGACTTGGCTACTGTCAAGGCCTTAGGCTCAGCTGCAACAGAGGACTGAACTAGCAATGCTCTGGAGGAGTTTGAAAAAAAACAGTAGCACGTGTACCCCCCCCCCTCGCAAATGGGGGTTTCCAAAAGTCTTCCAGGAGCATGCCTGAATGCTCCAAGTCTGGGCGGTGTTCGGCGTTTAACCTGTTTAAATGTGGTTCCAAGTGAATGCTATTTGAGCCTCCACGTACTGTCTCTTTAAGAGCTGTCTGCTTGCAGACTTAATTAGTTTGTATGGGGGGGGGAGTGTGTATTTAATGCTCGAATCCTGCCCGAGCTGCTGTCAATTCGCTCAGTTTCTGCCATCGCTACATGTGCAGAGGGAGCCTTGTTGAAAGATATAACTATTTGCCAGAAATCATTTGGAGTGACTGAGAAATACAGGTTACTCACCTGTAACAGGAGTTCTAGGAATGGTATATGTTGTTCATCCACACTTACTGGCAGGTTCCTTGCTGCTTTAAATCTTGCCGGAAGGTCTTCAAGCTGGCTCCTCCCACCCACCCGGGTGGTAAAACTCTCGGCTCCGCCCCATGATGCCAGATCTAGCCCGCTGGAAGGCAGGTTGTGCGTCAAGCTGGGGAGGCCAGGTGGGTCGTGTGGATGAACAACATATACCATTCCTAGAACTCCTGTTACAGGTGAGTAACCTTTATTTCTAGGGACATGGATATGTTGTTCAATCCACACTTACTGGCAGACTCCTAGCAGTTCTCCGTGAGGAGGAAGGCAAGGCGCACACCCCCTACTTAGGGAATAAGGACTGGAGAATCAAGGTCCCAAAACCAGAGTCACGGCGTGACTCTAGGTCGATGTGGTAGTGGGTGATGAAAGTGTTTGCTGACTTCCAGGTAGCAGCCCAGCAGATTTCCTGGATAGGGACGTCCCTGGAAGCAGCCACCGAAGCAGCGGTATGGTGGGTAGAATGAGCTCTTCTTCCTCTGGGAGGCTCCATGCCCGCCAACCTATAGCAGAGATCTATGCAGGAGGTGACCCACCTGCCTATCATCTGCTTGGCTGCAGGTCTGCAAGGTGCGGCTTCAACGTAGGTGACAAACAGCTGGCGAACCTCTCCCCAAACTTCAGCTGTCCGCTCCTTATAATAAGCGATCGCTCTTGTAGGGTCCAAAGTGTGGAGCCTATATTCGGCCTCCGAGGTGTGATTGGGGTAGAACACCGGCAGAGTCAACACCTGGTTAAGGTGAAACTCAGACACCACCTTCGGAAGGAATTTCGGGAGGGGGCGCAGGACAACCTTGTCCCTGTGGAAGACCAGATAAGGAGACTCGATGGAAAGTGCCTGGAGCTCTCCCATCCTTCTGGCTGACATGATAGCCACCAAGAAGGCGGTCTTCCATGACAGGTGAGAGATGTCACACCTGTGCATCGGTTCAAATGGCTTGCCCATGAGCTTAGCCAATACCAGCAATAGATCCCATGGAAGTGGAGGTTCTCGCACCGGAGGGGATATGTGATCAAGGCCTTTGAAAAAGCATCCAACCACCTTCTCCTGCGCCACCGACCGCTTCCCGGCCCACGCCCGGTAAGCAGAGATGGCTGCCAGGTGCACCTTAAGGGTCATCGACCCAAGCCCTAGCTGAGAAAGGGACCACAGGTAGTCCAGAATGCTTGCCAAGGAACAGGAGGAAGGGTCCAACCCCTTGCCCTGACACCAAATGGAGAATCTCTTCCATTTGAAGGCATAGCATTTCCTGGTTGACTCCTTAAGGGAAGCCTCAACGTTGAGGACCTCGTCGGAAAGACCCAAGGCCTGGAACTCTAGCCACTCAGGAACCAGGCCGTCAGGTGCAGAGATTGAAGGTCCGGATGGAATACCTTCCCCTGACTGACTAAGATCAGGTCCGGGCGGGCTGGAAGCCACCTCGGGAGCCTGGAGCAGAGGCTGAGGAGATCTGGATACCAGAACTGGCGGGGCCAGTCTGGGGCTACAAGAATCACCTGCGCCTTGTCCCTCCTCGCCTTGAGAAGCACCTTGTGGATCAATGGAAATGGGGGAAAGGCGTAGAAGAGGCCTGGGGTCCACGGCCTCGAGAAGGCATCCCCCTGCAGCGAGCCCTGCTGAGGGGGGCGGGCATGAAACAGCCTCAGCTTCGCATTCTCCCTGGAGGCAAACAGGTCCACCTGTGGCATGCCCCAGTGGGAGAACAGATCATGTACTACCTTCAGAAGGAGAGACCACTCGTGGGACACAGCTCCTACCCGGCTTAGGGCATCGGCCAGAATGTTGGAGGCTCCTGCCACATGGATGGCAAGGAGATCCGCCCCCAGGCTGTGCACGAGGGACCAAGTGCGGAGAGCTTTCCTGCACAGAGGCATGGAGCGCGTCCCACCCTGGCGGTTTAGATAGTACATGGTCGTGGTATTGTCCATCTGGACTTGGACCACTTGACTCCGTACAAATGGAGCGAAGGCGGTGAGGGCTAAACGAACCGCTCGAAGCTCCAGCAGTGTTGATGTGGCATCAGGACTCCCAAGGGGACCAGAGGCTGTACGCTCTGTGTTCCCCCAGATGGGCACCCCAACCCATCAGAGAGGCATCGGTCGAAAGAGAGACAGTCGGCTCGGGGCGGACAAACGGGATGCCCTCCTGCAGATGAGCTGGAACGATCCACCACTGGAGAGCATTCCACATCTCCTGGGTCACTGTCACTGGCTGATCCAAAGGACCGGAGCGCTGTGACCATTGGCTGGCCAGTCCCCATTGTAAGGGACGCATGTGCCAACAGGCCCAATGGACCACGCTGGTGCAGGCCGCCATGAGTCCCAGGAAGTCCCGAGCAGGGCGCAATTGCCCAACCTGAAATGATTGGGCAAAGGAGGAAAGAACCTCGTCCCTGTCCGCCGGGAGCCGTGCTCTGGCTCGCAGAGAGTTGAGTTCTGCCCCAATGAATTGGATCACCTGCTTTGGCACGAGTTCCGACTTGGCCTTGTTGATGAGGAGGCCAACCTGAGAGCAAACCTGAACAGCCAGATCCCTGGACCGCTCCACCTCCGGTCTGAAGGAGGCGGCAATCAGCCAGTCGTCCAGGTAGGGGTACACCCGGACCCTTCAGCGCCGCAGGAATGCTGTCACCACTGCCATGCATTTGGTGAAGACCCTGGGAGCTACAGAAAGGCCGAAGGGCATGGCCTGGAACTCGTAGAGGGACCCCTCTGCTCTGAAGCGGAGGAATCGCTGGTGGGACAGACAGATTGGGACATGAAAGAACGCGTCCTGGAGGGCCAGAGAACAGAACCACATGCCTTGTTCCAAGGATGGAATGATCTGAGCCAGAGTGACCATCCTGAAGGTTCGAGACCTTAGGAACCTGTTCAGGTCATGCAGGTCTACAATGGGGCACCAGCCCCCGTCCGTTTCGGGACCAGGAAGTACCTGGACACAAACCCTGGGTCTGGTGGAGGATCTGCCACCTTCCTGATCACCTCCTTTTGGAGGAGCAGGGCAATGTCGGCTCGATGGGCCGACAGAGAGGCTGCGGACCTCATAACCCCCTGTGGGGTGACAGCTCGGAAGGCCGGGGCCTGCTCGAACTTCAGAGGCAGACCCTTTCCTACCACCTCCAACACCCAACGGTCCGTGATGATAGCGGACCAGGCGGAAAAAGTGGTGGAGCTGTTCCCCATGGGGGAACCAGAGGAGTTACGCAGCTGGGGACACCTCAACCCGTCACTGGGCAGGCTTGGAGAAGGACTGGCCGAGGGACCTCCTGAGCCTTTTCCTCCCGGCTTCCTGTTGGAGGAAGCTGCAGGCTTGGCTTTGGGGTGCCGAGTGCGAGCCTACTGGCCCTGATGCTGATGTTGCTGGGCCAGACGTGCCGCAGGGGCAGAAGGGCGAAAGGACTTATGCTGCTGTCGGCAGCCTTTGTCCTTCTGGGCAGACATGACCGAGTCCAAGGTGGCATTGGACTTTTAAATTCTCTGGAGGCGGCCTTCCACCCCAGGCCCGAACAAGTCGGTACCCAAGAAGGGGACGTCTGCCAACTTGTGCTGAGTATCTGCCGTAAAGGTGGAGATCCGCAGCCAAGCTCTGCGGTGCATGGCCACTGCGGCCACTACTGACCGGGCACAGGAGTCTCCAATATCGAGAGCCGTTTGGAGCTGCTGTTTCGCCACTGCCCTACCCTGATCCCGCACCTGCTTGACTGTAGTCTGCAGATCAGCCGGGAGATGAGGGATCACCTCATCCAGGAAGCCCATGAGGGCGTGGGAGAAGTGTGCCATCAGTACGGCCGAACTGGCCTGACGGAGACCGAGGGAGGACACAGCATATACTTTACGTCCGGCATAGTCCAGCTTTTTGGACTCTTTGTCGGGGGCTTGTCCCTAGCATTTCTGGAATGCCAGAAAACACTGTCGGTAACCAACCCCTCCGCAGAGGGGTGTTCCGAGAAACCAGACAGAGACCCGGTAGGGACCGCATACTTCCTGGCCATCCTGGCTGAAGGAGCAGGACAAGAAGCCGGCCGCTGACATAACTCCAAGGCTGGGCCAACAATGGCTTCAGCCACCAGAAAGGCCTCCGTGGGAGAATCCCCTCGGTCCAGTATCTCCAAGAGGGGATACTTGGCCCGCTTGGATAAGGGCTCGAGCTGCATCCCGGTGGACTCCGAGGTGAGCCGAAGCAGACCCATGAACGATGATGGGCTCTCGTCCATCGACTGTCCCTGGAGAACTCCAGGTCAAGGGGCTTGGAGAACAGGGAGGAGTTGTCGTCAGACTCTGAGGAGTCTGCGAACAGCTGCCTAGGGCCTGAGCCACCCTCCACCTGCCGAGGACGGTCGGGAGTGAGGGTGACCGACAACCGGTGGGGCAGTCCCTAACCCGACCGAGAATCCTTGGTCGGAGCCTCGGATTTCGGTTGTGGAGGCGGGGGTTCCGCCACAATCGGTGGGGCAGCTGGTTTTGGTTGAACAACCGGCCCAGGTGTGGGCACCTCGACCACTGTGAGGGGTTGTTTCGGCCTTTCGGGTGACAGCCACTTAATGGCTGGGGAAGGCGACGGCGTCGGCTTGTTCCTGGTCAGAAGGAGCTGCTGTCACATTAAGTCCCCGTAGCGTCAACGCAATTTGCACCGAAGCCTCCTCCTCCTCCTCCTCAGAGGAAGACGAGGACGAGCGGTGCCGCCGCTTTCCTCTGTGCCGAGATGAGGTCAGAGACCGAGACTGTCGGTGTTTCAGAGGGTGGGTCTGGGAGGGAGCGGGGGAAACCCGTTCCTCCCTCGGCTCGAGCCTTGACCAGGGACTCTGCACAGAAGGCCGAGGCAAGTCTCGGTTTCCACCGGGGAACCGTGAAGAAGGGTTGTGGTTTCTCCAGTCGACAGCCGTCCGATGGGTCGAGAAAAATCTCGACCACGCCGACAGGAGTCTCGCTGGCTGACCTGACAGGGACACCGTGGAAGCCGCTGCCTTAGCCGCAACCCTCGACCGGCGGAGGTCGACTGTCCGAGTCCTTCGTCTTTGACCGAGAGGAGTCTCCCGATGGCACCTCGCCTTTCGTGGAGAGGGATTGGCAAAGCTCCTTAAAAGAAGCTGTGTAGGAGGATCCCAAGGAGAGCGGGATAAATGCCGTGACTGAGGATGATGAATATGCGGCCTGGGCCGCCGCCTCCTCCTCAAGGGCGATCATCTGCTCGAGTTGCTCAGCTGAGCCAGCCACCATGTAAACTGCCCAACGGGCCTCCTTGGACTTCACCAGCGGATAACGTTTCTCGGGGTGCCCAAGTTGGAGCCAGGCAGCACGGTCTTCGAGGACGTTTGCCAAAAAAGACCTGCACAACTCGCAGGCCTGTGGGTCGTGGTCAAGCCCGAGGCAGTAGACGCACGTGGAGTGCAGATCGGTCTTAGACATCTTCTGCCCACATGGGCACAGCTGAAAACCGGGAGTCGATTTGTCCATCGCAGCCGCGAAGGAAGAAGTAGACTGAAGTCTAGAAAACTTTAAAATTATTTTCGGGTGAACCGAAGAGTTTGGATCCAGTCTAAACGCAGAGCACTAAGGGGGGAACCTGAGCTTCCAAGCGGTAAGGAAGATTTGGTGTCATGGGGCGGAGCTGAGAGTTTTACCACCCGGGTGGGTGGGAGGAGCCAGCTTGAAGACCTTCCGGCAAGATTTAAAGTGGCAAGGAACCTGCCAGTAACTGTGGATTGAACAACACATCCATGTCCCTAGAAAATGTAGTTTGTCTAACCTGTCTTCATTTCAGCACGAACTGTTTCAGTGTAGCTCTTTCATTTTGGTCCTGAACTGCTAAATGGACCAACCAATGGGGAGGGGTTCCTTAAAATGGAGCCTGTGGACGAATCGGAACTTAGACTCTCAATTTTGAGCCAGCCACAAGGGGATTGTATGGGCAGTGACTCTGGGAAATGTAGTTTTGACCTTGGCACCTTTTTTCACCAACAGAGGGAGTATCATTGTGAGTGACAGCCGAACCAGCCAACAGAATGGTGTGGAGCTAAAGGAAATGTCCTGCTCTGTGACTGGAAAGATCAGATCAGTTGTGACAGTAAAGAGAGGAGGAGCTCTGTGCTTCTTCGGTGTATAGTTTCACGCGGGAAGAGCGTGAGGCCCTGAGGTTCGGCCTGCAGCTGTTGTAAGTGCCAGTTTGGACTGAATCCGATTTGTGAGGAGAAAGAAGGAAATCTGAAGAGTGGAAACCAGGCTCACCCTGTAGAAGACTGGAGAAATTGCTGAATCGCGCTCGATCTGTCAGGAACTGAAGCTGCTGTGTGTTCTCCCGGGTATTTTGCAGTAATTGTGATCGGGATCGAGGAGCAGCCTGCCTGGTATAGTACTTTCCTTTTACATATGAATGTGCGTAGTGCTTGTGGGAAATCGCTATTTCCAATCCCCTGTACTGTGTGCTGTGTGTTGAAGCTGGAAGCAAACCCCAGCTTGTCTCGGACTAAATCCATTTTCTATAAACTGCAGTGGGGTCTGGTCGCAAGGACCTTGTCTCCATGCCCTGCTGTTCTGGCAATCCAGAAGAATATCCACCATCCGGTCCTCAGCTTGGGTATTGTGAGAACAAATCGGGGTATTCCCCTGCAGCCTGTTTTCAATCACAAGTGTGTCATCTAATTCTTGTTGTTTCACTGCTTCATGGACTGAGCCATCTGGCTCCGGATTACAACTGGGAGTTGTGCATATGTTTTCTTCTACAGGACCCTATCCATCTGCACCTGCCGGCCAACCCCGGGCAACGGACCTGGCTAGCCCCCCCCCCCAACCTGGGTACCCAGAGTGTGACTTTTCAGACCCTGTATGTGTGCACAGTACTGTGATTTAATGCCACTAAATAACTTGATTCCCCCTCCTGTGTTACTGTCCCCTAAATAAATCAGATTTGTTGTTGTTATACTATATACTGTATATACTATATAAGTTGGTACTTATGAAAACAGTATTGTGTTTTGCTGTGTATGTTGTTTAACCTTACTTTACAGGGGGTCCTCAGAGACGTGCTGCAGAATCAGTCTCGAGGGTAAGTGGTATCTATATGAGTGAACAGTGGGTATATGTGGGGTATTGGGGCTGTAACTCCAGTGTGCGGTGTGAGCCACTGGAGGGAATAAAAGGGGGTCTCAGTGTCCCAGAGGGCTGTGACCAAGCTAGTCTAACCACTACAAACCCTGACCTCTGGGTGGAGGCACCCGCCATAGGACCTAGGCCCCTCAACCTGTCCGTAGTCAAACAGGCAGGGGTAGTAGCCCTTGGGATAGCGCCACCTAGGTGTTACACACAGTTACGCTCGATCACTACAACGGATAAAAAAACTTACCACCACGAGACTCACTACCATGGAGCAGATTACGGACTCCATAAAACTTAATACAGCACATGACAATAAACAAGTAGACAAGGCCCTCCCAGTGGTGAATACCCTGGTGAAGGAGAACATACATCTAAGGATACAACTAGACAATTCTGAAAATCTATTAAGAACAAGAAATACAGGGAGGGTGATAGAGTGTCCATGCAGACACACTCCTCCTGGGGGAAGGGTGCTATGGAGCACTGCTCAGAGAGGGACACTGGATGGTGTGCGGAGCCTTGCTGGCATGGATGAGCACACATCGTCTAGCTCCACCTCTGGGGTGTCACCATGGTGGACGACGCTGGGGTGAGAGGAGGGACCCAGAAAATGGGAAACCGCACCCGTCTCAGTCAGCCAGATGATGGCTGCCTAGTCTCCCCACACCAACAGTTCCTCTAGGGCACCACCACCCCCAAGCCCTTCATACCTTGGAGAACCCTCCCAAGAAAAAGTCACCTCCCCCCCAGTAGGGATAAGCCAGACCCTCTGAGGACACAGGGATACCCAGGAAGCTAGGTGGCAGGCAGCAGCAGCGAAGGGTGAGACTGGTGGGTAGAATGGGATGCTGAGCAAGCCAGAAGGAGTAGCAGGTCAGGGGGTGCAGGTGGCGCAAAAAAATATAAGAATCTTGGACTTACCAGAGGGGCTTGAGGCAACATTACCCTGGGACATATGGAGAACTGGTTGCATATGGACTTGAACCTCCCAGAACCCCTTCAGCTGAAGTGAGCTCACAGGGCGGCGACTAGGTTGGAGCACCACAGAGCTGTCCTGGTCTTTCTGCCAGTCTGGGAAAAGGACAAAGTCTTTCTGGTGGCAAAGAGGGTTTCGATCACTTTGGATGGCCAGAAAGTTTTTTTTTTCCCCTGGACTGGTCATACAAACACAGCAGAAGTGTAAGGCATTTGATGGTGTTAAAAAAGAACTATACCATGCAATTCCATAATTGCCTTCTGCCTGCCTACACCTCACAATTCAGAATACGCCCTTTTCTTTTTAGGAACCAAAAGAGGTCCATCAAGCTTCCAGAAAGACTGGAAACATCAGGAGTTACTTCAAGGAAGCCAGTGACTGAAACAGTGGAGGAGAGTGGCACAAGGTGAAAAAGCCTCGTAACTGGACCTCTAATATAAAAACAAACTTGGTTCAAATGCTTGCTCCACCGTTTTTCCCCGATTTCTTCCACCTCTTATGGCCAAGTCTGTACCTTTGCCAGGTCCACCTATAAATGTGTAAAAATGCCTGTATTACTACAGTCTGGGGGTGAGTACCTGATTAGAATTGTTGCTTTTCCCTTTTCTATTTTAGCTACATTAAGCTGCAATGTACAACTGAAATAGCATTTGCACATCAACTGTACTGTAATAACTAGGTTCAGTTTTTTCCTCATGGGAAAATCCAGATATAATTTGACATACTGTATAATCATAGATAGACAGACACTGTCGGCAGATAATGGCCTATGGCCCACCCAGTCAGTCCATTTAAACTTGTAAGTTCAATTGTCTGTTGCCCCTTACCCCTGACTGCAAGAATTCTCATATGTCTATCCCATGATTGTTTCAGCCTCCACCACTTCCTCTGGCAGGGTGTTCCACTTATCCACCACCAGCTCTGTGAAAAAATTCTTCCTCACGTTTCCTCTGAATTGCCCTCCCTCCAACTTCATCCCATGCCCGCTAGTCCTGGAACATCTTTTTCGCTGAAAAATAGTGTATCCCTGAACCCTGTGCCTGCTTGTAAGGTACCTGAATGTCTCTATAGTGTACAGTGAACTGTCATTCTGTATAGAATTCCATCCCTTTCAAAATGCTGTTGTACCACAGTTCAAAGGTCATAGAATGTGATTCTACCCTACTGTGGTGTTGTGCATAGTTGCCCATCCAGTATTCTCTATATCACATGCTCTCTCCCTCCTCTCCTCCAGGGAGTACATATTCACGTCCTTCTGCCTGCCCTCATAGGACTTGTGGTGCAATCCCTGTATAATTTTTTTTTTAAAACTTCAAGTTTATTCAGTTAATATTACAACTGCAGTGCTGTACAGCGTTGCAGTATTCTTAAAGTTAAAACAATGTCCTTATTACATTGCCTTCTTAAGTTGACTAAGTAGTCCAACTGTTACAGTTTACACATTTTGTTTAAAACACAAACCATAACATCTTAACAAATAATAATCAAAAAAAAAAATTACATAAGGCCAACATATAATTCTATTCAGTCTTCCAATGTATTACTCCAGCCAATACCTCTGTGCTACTTTCTTGAATTTTCTAGCTCTCGATATCAAGGGGACCATATTTGGCAGAAATGGAAATTACATACTTATCGTAATTATTGATCTTCTTGGACAGTCTCCATCACTCATTCACACTAGTGGGATAGCGCCTCTGGCACTAGGACCAAGCGGGAGCCAAAAGTACACACCTCTGAAGATTGGCCGAGGTAGGGACCACGCGTCGCAGCGTGCCATAGAGACTGACTCACGCCTGTGTAGGCTATCTCAGCGTCGACCCTCCAACCACCTCAGTACCTTTTCGACCAAGGAGGTGCAGCGTAACTAATGAGAATAACTCATTCTGAGTTTCTGGGCCTGAGAGGGCCCAGATGGCCTTTGTAAGAAAGGTCAAAGAACAATGTCTTCACAGTCCGAACCATAGGCCATGAAGGCCAGGAAAGAAAAACGAGTGAACCCAGGGGATGGTGGGTGGGCGTGTGAATTAGTGATGGAGACTGTCCAAGAAGATCAATAATTATGGTAAGTACGTAATTTCCATATCTTCCTGGACTAAGTCTCCATCACTCATTCACACTAGTGGGAGAGTACCAAGCTAAAACCCACAACCCTGAGTAGGGTGGTAGGTGATAGGGTTCACACAGAAAGGACGGCCAAGGACTGTCCTGCTAATAAAAAGAGCCATCTTGTAAACAGCATCCAGAACATGATGCTTACAAGATAAGCGCTTGAGTTGTAACGCACCACTTCGCAGATGACTGCAATGGGCACAAAATGAAACTCTGCCAGGAAGCCGCAACCACTCAGAGAGAGGTGAAAACCTGGACTCACAATTTGGTATGTGACCAAAACTAATAGTCTCAAAGACATGTACTAATCTAATGTAAAGGACCTCCAGGAACTGCAAGAGCGGAGGTAAAGTCTACAAGTTCAGGGTAGACCGAAAGCGGAGCCAGACCCCCACTACCAAGTATGGCTGACCTGCAAACAACAGGTCCAGTAGCATGAACCCCTTACTTGGTGAGCAAAGAAGGTCCAGGTGGGGTTAGCTCATCAAGGAAAATGGTTTTCACCAAGTCACTGAAAACTTCCTGATGGAAGGCGAAGCACAACTTAGAAGCCTATTGTGGTGGTCTAGTAGAATCAAATCCTAGTCACTGCATATTCCAAAAGGGGAATCATCCTGCCCCTGTGTGTATAACTGTAGCAGCAGTCTCTGAACTCAGGGAAGAAAGGAGAAGTGTACAGGAGGACGTGTCCACTGTGGAAAAAAAACATTTCTACAGAAAAAACAGGGGCTGGATTTGTAAGGCAAATAGAGGCAGATGTACATCAAGGAGGGACACAGCAGGACCAAGTTAGGGCTAACCCATTCGTTGAAGTGACTGAAAGCGACAGAAGTGGCTCGGTGCGGTGAGACACTACTTACTCCGGCCTCCCTGAAGGGAGTAGGAAGGACTCTAGTTTCCTTTGTTGAAAAAAACAAACATCACCGCTCCATCACGCAGTTGGAAAGGATAGCTTCGAGTGCTACTGGCACGGAACCAGTGCACAGGAACTGAAGGTGTGAATATTTGAGAAGCTACCTCAGAAAAAAGATCTACTTGACCTATGGTCAAGAAAAGAGCATGTCATCTGTTAAGTTGAAGCAAGCATGGAAGTAGGAATCTAAGTTCCGACTCGCTGAAGAGTCACTTCTGCTGCTGCGAGGCTCTGATCAAGAGAAGAAAGCCTGATTAAAAACAAAAGGGACTAACAGACTGGTTAGACGCCTAGGTTTTGGAAATATCTCGGAATAAGAGAAAATTCTCTAGAGAAAAGAGGTGAACTATACCACCTGGATCCGGACTGCCCTAGGGGTAGAAGAAATCAGGTACTCCTTACTGAAGTTTAGAGACGACCGCCTCAGGGTTGAGGCGGAACCTGACCAGATCCAAAGTGTGGTATCGGGAAATTCCAACTAGGCCCTGTGCTGTGATAATTCTGACCCCCCCCCCTTTTTTTTTTTATATTAATTATCATTAGTCCGAGCCAGACAAGGTTGCTGGCTGCTATTTGGCAAGGATTGCCTGATACAGAAATGACAAGGATGTCATCCCTAGGAGGAGCCTGAGGATCCATAACTGAACTCTTGACTGGACTAACAATAGCTAGACAGATGTTAACCACCTGTGCCGAAACAGTCACCAGAGGGGCAGCATCAAAAGAGGGCTGTATACCCTTATCAAAGCAGCGGAACAGTCTGTGCGGCTCCCGACCATTGAATTAGAATGTTCCACAGAGTGTAATTGTCTTGATGACTGAAAGAGTCTAGACGCAGAGGTATATGGTCCACAGATCCAGTCTGAACACTATGGTGGACCCCATAAATGAGGAACTACTGAAAAGAGCTTCCATCACAGACTCTGATGACAGAGAGGGCGTGTCTTTCAGTATATAAAATGAGTCATCCGCTGTATCACTGACCAGAAGGACAGGAAGAGACTCATCTAGATGCCCTTCTACTGCAGAAGGACCCCAAAAAGAGGTCTAGGTTAGAGCCACTAGAGACTCCGCCACCAGGAAGGGTGTCGAGAAGCTTGGCACCACGTAGGGAGCTAAGAAAGTGCTGAGCGGAATGAAAGATTCCGCTGACAGAACAGAACAGCACAGAAGAGTCCCATCAGTGGAAAACCGCTAGATGATGAGACCCGATGCAGACCGCCACCCACTAAGATGTGTGGAAAAATAATCCGCAGAATAGGACTTAATTCCGCGGAAACATCCCGCCACAAGTCCTGCGGAAGAGAGGTCTGCAAACGGAGATCTTTCCTTAGTTCTGTCAGACAGCACCAACTGGCACCCCTGCGGCACCAGCGTCACTCGTGGCACAGGAGGGCACCAAGCAGTACTAAGCCAACAGGAGACACCGAGGCTTACGGTGAACCATGGTATCCTCAGCACCAATGGCACGCAAGGACACCCCCGACGCCCATGGCACCCATGGTACCATGGCACCCAAGAAACCCATGGCACCCAAGAAACCCATGGTACCCATGCCACCCGTGGGTGCCAGGCGGCACCCGCAGGTGCCCGGTGCCACCCACAGCACCACGGTGCCTGGCGCTGCCCGCGGCACCCGCGGGTGCCCCGGTGCCACCTGCGGGTTCCCGGCACCACCCGCCACCCATGGCGCTACCCGTGGGTGCCCGGCACCACCTGTGGCACCTGCGGGTGCCCGGCACTGCCCACAACACCCAAGAGCACCCGCGGGCATCTGTGGCACCGTGAGACACCCACAGCACCGCTAGTGGTGCTGGCAATGAAGGCAACAATGACGGCGCCGAGTGCAGTGCCGATCCATGGCGCCGAGTCCCGGCGCCGACCCAAACACCAGTGGCGCCGCCTATGGCACCAATGCCAAATCAGTGGCACAGCGCCGGACCTGCGGTGCCACCAAGGTGTCGGACACAGTGCCAGGAAAAACACAGTGGAAAAGCCAATGGAAAAGATGGGGGAGAAGGAGAAAGGTGGTGCCCGTGCTGGCCCCAGCGTGGAAAAGGAAGAGGGGGGTAGGCACGAGGGGCTGACATGATGGTGAAGGCACCAAGAGGGCACCGCGCTAATTCTGATCCAACTGACCCAGCTCCGGTCCAACGGCTCCGAGGCCCGGAGGCCCCAAAAACAGGAACACAACCAGGAAAAAAGGAAAATCAAACCCCCTGCTCCACAGGAGCGGCCCAGAGGTGAAACTGCTCACCAGAACTCCAACGAGGACAGAGATGGAGTCCAGAGTCGAGTATGCGGCCGTTAGGAGCGGGGCCAAGGGGAACCCATGAAAGTCGGTTCAAGCCTATCGCCCCTAACAATGAACAATCCTCATGCAGACATACCAACGGGCAACCTCGAGCAGCACCGATTCTTCTTCCCCAAACGAAGAAGAAGAGCTCGAGACTAAGCAAGCTGGATCCCGACACAGCCAGATTAGGTGCTGGTGGACTGTCCTCCCCCAAGCACAGGACTGTCCGTGAGTCAGACCCTCCCCGTTACTTAATGGTGGCGGACGGGCACAGCCCTCTGCCATAACAACTTTCAAACGAGTCTTCCTACCGTCACCGCTACCGTCTAAGGACGACTCCGTTGATCGAGAAAAGAATGTCTTTTTCTTCTACTACTAAATAGTTAAATTAAACACTAAAAGCTGCTGTTGTATAGTCGAAAACTTTAACTCCGGCAGGCGAGCGGCGCGACATCCAGCGCACTTTCGGACGGAGGAGAAAGGAACTGAAGGCGGTTGGAGGTCGGCGCGAGATAGCCTTCACAGGTGCGAGTCAGTCTCATGGTGCCGCGCATGCGCAGTCCTACCTCGGCACTGACCCTTCAGAAATTTTTGGCTCCCGCTTCTTCCTAGCTCCTCCGACGCTATCCCACTAGTGTAAATGAGTGAAGGAGTCTTAGTCTAGGAAGAACTTCTCTTCCTGTAATCTAAACTTGCTGGTAATTTGCTCCATTCTCTCTAATTCCATTACCCTTTAGTACCACTCCTTTATCGTAGGGGGATTTGGGACAGCCATCTTGCAGTGATACACTTGAGGGCTGCTACTCTCAATATCTGCCCCAGTTTGGTTATTTCTCGGTTTCCGGCCAGCAGGATAGGAAGGCCCAGTACCAGATCCTCTCCCATGAATGGTAATTGTATATTGGTCATTCGCTGGATTCTTAAGTGCACTTGCTGCTAGAACCCTTGAATCACAGGGCATGAACAGAAAATATGGGTCTGAGTGCCCCTTCCCCCACACTCCCTCCAGCACCTGTCTGACCCAGAGGTGTTATAATGCCGTGTGGCTGATGGAGTTAACCCTGTACCATTTTTGTTGCACTCCTCTGAACCTTCTCCACCCTGTCTAAGTCCTTACGTAGGTAAATTCTCCAGAACTGTACCCTGTACTCCAGGTGGGGCCTCACAAGTGTCTTGTATAGTGGAATTATGACCTCCCTTTTCCTGTTGGTGATGCCCCTGCCTATGCATCCCAGCATCTTATTTGCTTTACCTGATGCCTTGCTGCATTGTTTCCCTACCTTGAGGTCGTCAGAGATAACCCCAAGGTCCCTTTCCTGCTTGGTGCATGCTATATTCTCACCCCCAACCGATATGTTGTTCCAGGGGTTTTGTGCCCCATATGCATTATCTTGCACTTCTTTGCATTGAATTTCAACTGCCAAACCCTTGACCATTCTTCAAGCTTCTGCAGGTCCCTCCTCATTCTGTTTACACCCTCTGGCGTGTCCACTCTGTTACAGAGCTTTGTGTCATCAGTGAACAGGGAAAGTCTGCCTTCTAGGTCCTTCGCAATGTTGTTGATGAAATCGTTGAACAGGACTGGTCCCAATACTGATCCCTGTGGTACCCCACTTGTCACTCATCCCTCTGTAGAGTGACAGCCATTTACCACCACCCTCTGTGTCCTGCCGCCCAGACAATTACCTACCCACTGCACTACTGTCCTGCCCACTCCCATATTCCCTCGTTTGTTTAATAGCCTTCTGTGTGGCACAGTGCCAAAGGCCTTGCTAAAGTCCAGACAGGCCACGTCCACTGCCCTCCCCGATCCACCTCCCTTGTCAGCAAGTCGAAAAATTCAAAGAGGTTGGTCTGGCATGACCTCCCCCCAGTGAAACCATGCTGCCTTGGGTCCTGTAGTCTGTTGGCAACCAGATGCTCCACCAATCTCTCCTTCAGTAGTGCTTCCATGATCTTCCCCACTACCGAGGTCAGGCTGACTGGTCTGTAGTTCCCCGCTTGCTCTTTGTTCCCACTTTTGTACAAGGGGGCTACATCTGCCATCCTCCAGTCTTTGGGTACCTCCCCTGTTTCTAGTGATCGGCTAAACAGGATTGCCAGAGGTTCAGCCACCACCTCTTTTAGTTCCTTTAGGACCCTGGGGTGCACTCCATCTGGCCCCAATGCTTTAGTGACTCTTATTCCTTCCAGTTCCTTTAGGACCCTTTCCTGTGTAAAGGGACTTGTGTCCATTTCTGCGCCATTCCCACCCCTTGTACTCCCTTCAGGCTCATTACCCTCCTCTTCCTCAGTAAAGACTGAGCAGAAGTATCTGTTCAGTATGTCAGCTTTACTGTTGTCATCTTCCACGTGGCCCCCATTCTCCCCCTTCAGCCTCACTATCCCTCCCTTAGCCTTTCTTTTTTCATTTATGTACTTGTAAAAGGTTTCGCCCCCTCTACCACTGATTTTGCGATGCGCTCTTCTGTCTGAGCTTTGGCTTCCCTTACTGACCTCCCTGCCTCCCTTTGCTTCTCCTGGTACTTCTCCCTATCCCTTTCTGCCTGTGTCTTTTTGTATTGCCTGAATGCGATCTTTTTGGCTTTCACTTTCTCTGCTACCTCATTGGAAAACCATAATGGCCTCCTCTTCCTTTTTCCTTTGCTAACCTGCTTAATTCATAATCCTGTTGCTCTTGTAATCCCTGTTTTAAATATTGCCCACTGTTCCACAACCTGATTCCCTCCCCATTCCCATTAATGCCTCTTTCAAGCATCTCCCCATTTACCCCAAATTCTGCCCCCCTAAAATCCAGGATGCGTGTTTTTGTGCAATTTGGTTCTGCTCCTTCTGTGATTTCAAACCACAGTGACCAGTGGGCACTGTTCCCCAGGTGCTCCACCACTGTTACCCCCATCACACTGTCTCCATTTGTTAGCACAAGGTCCAGTATTGCCTTCTTCCAAGTTGGTTCCATGACCAGTTGGTTGAGGAAGGCACTGTGAAGGAAGTCCAGGATAAATCTGCTCCTGGCTGCTGCTGCTGCTGCTGGGAGGCTCCAGTCCATGTCTGGAATACTGAAGTCTCCAACCAGCACCACCTCACCCTTGTCTGCCATCCTTTGGATGGCTAGCATCAGCTCCCTATCTGTTTCTTCCTCCTGGGCTGGTGATCTGTAGACCATGCCTGTATGGATGGCTGACCCCATTTTACTTTCCAGCTTAACCCACAGTATCTCTCACCCATTTTGTTCTTCCTGGATCTCTGTGGCCTTTATGCCATCTTTCACATAAAGTGCCACTCCTTCTCCCTCCCTGCCTGCCCTGTCTCTTCTAAATATGTTGTAGCAGGGTGTGGCCATCTTCCAGTCGTGGTTCTCATTACACCAGGTCTCTGTGATGGCTACAATATCCGCACTATGGCAGCCTCCAGATCCTCCATCTTGTTGCTAAGGCTCCTGACATTGGCAGACGTGGCTTTCCATGATGTGAACTCCCTGGACTGTTTAGCTGTTCTACTCAGACCCCTCCTTGGTTGTCCTTTATAACTGGTTCTCCTTGCTGTCTGCCCTTCTGTTGAATTTTGCCCCCTTTCTGTCTATCCACCCCTTGGGTGCTTACCTCCATCTTTTGCACACTGCTTTGTAGAGATATCCACTCCTCCTGTTCACTGGGTTCCACTGCTAGCTGTGGAGGGTGGGCAATTAGGTACCCTCCTTGCTGGCCTGCCACCCCCCGTGTCTAGTTTTACTGCTTGTCCATGTAGCCTTTAAATTTATTGAGTGCTTGAATTCCCCTCCAGGATGGATGCAGGCCATCAGGCTTGAACACCCCCATCCCTCCAGGTGGGTCCCCAGTCACCAATGAATCCAAACCCTTCCTCACAGCACCAGTTCTTCAACCATGCGTTACAAGTTCCTGGGGCATGCACCCCTTCGCTTTCCCATGCCTCTCACAGGTAGTACTTCCGAGAAGGTGGCAGAAGTAGCTACTTGCTTGAGACCCCTCCCCAATATCCTAAACTCTTCCTGAAGTTCCTTAGGCTCTCCGTTTGCCAGGTCATTAGTACCTAGATGGATAATAACATCCAGCTCACCCAAATGTCTTGACTTCCCGGTGATGCCCAGGATCTTCTTCCCATCCCTCCATGCCGTAGCACCTGGTATTTATTTATTTAGCTTTTGTTGGCATCTCACCTCCCTGTCCTCCCCCTCCTGTGTTCCTAGCTGGATCCCTCTTATGATAGAGTCCCCCACCAGGATTCGCTTCCTCCTCCTCTGGGGTCCATTGCTCTCCCCACTGAGATCACCTCCTTGGCTGACCTCCACATCCTTCCCTTCCACTTCTCTGGGTACCCCCGAGTTCTTTTTCTTGCACTTCACCTCACGGAACTCTCTCCAGCAACCTCTGCCACCGGTCTCTACCTACCACCTGAGACACTTCTTCTGATCTCCTCCACCTCGCCCGACACATCCCCTGGATCTGTGCCCCCTGGGGAAGGGCCACACTATCTGCACAGGGTGCTCTATCTACAGTATAGAGTGCCGGGCTAAGTGGGGAGGGACATGACAGGAGAGCTCCCGATATTGGGAGTGTGGTCCAGGGCAGTGCACTTGCCTATCTCGAGGAGGGATTTTTCACGTAAGTCATCCAGCCTGCTACATGAGCACTCCGCCCATGTCCAGAAGATGGCCGCGTTCCCCTTCCAAGCGTGGTCTCTGCGACTGCAGTGCACCGTCCCTCACGGTGCCAGTGTCTCAGTGCAGACAGTTCCCCTTCCCTTCCAAGAGAGGAGAGCAGTCCTACGGACGCTCCATGCTCTCCTCCTCACCCGACACCCGGTATTCCGAGCTCACTCCCGAATCCAGGATGCCAGTGTGGCACGAGGTGTGGCATCCAGCACCTCAACCCTCAGTGCCACCTGGCCGGCATTTCTCTGGGTACCTCTGTTTGGTTGTCCCCATTTGCCAGTGCGGCATAGGAGTTCTGGAGTGGAATAGGATTTGGGATGTGCCTCTGCCTAACCACCCTAACCCTTCCCAAGCCCACTGTCATCCAAGTGCTCCTTGTTCTTGGCATCCTTTGAGGCAGTGGCGTTGGACTGGGTGGTCTCTGGATAGGGGCAAAGGTACTTCTGACCCAGTTTTCTTCTGCTCTGAGTCTGACTACCTTATCCCGCAGTCCAGAGAGATGCCTGCAGACAGGGCAGCACCACAGCATCCAGAAGGTCTGCCTGAATACGGCTGTCCTGCATCCACTGCATTGCACCACTCCCCACATTATACTGCACTTATACTGCTATTCCAGTACTTGTCTGTTACTGAAGCTCTCCTTGTAGTTCCCTCTTTGTTAATTTACTGCCCTGAAAATCCTGCCACCAATCCTCAGACACTTTATTTAAAGAAGGAAAACAAAAAAACAAAAGAGTCAAAACACTTGTGCTGAGGGTGGGCTTCCTCCCCTTTATGTCCCTCCTACTCCACAACCCCTGCTATTCCCTGTGCTTGGCTCCTGTCAATCAGATTTAACAGGGTATATAATTAAGAGTGGGGGGCAGAGGAGGTCGGCAGGGTGGGTGAAAATTTGCAGCAAGTAAAGACAGCAAAGGAAAACAGCACCACTACAAGCACACCAAACTAGGTTTTAAATTTTCAACCAGCTGGTTATAACGCCATTCATGTGCCAGGTTTCCCTAAAAGCCAACGTGTGCACTTACTGCTGCAACGTACATGGTTGGAAAATGAAAGAGCCAATTATTGTGCCCTGTTCTGTGCAGGTGGGAGAAGGGGCCTGCAGCGAAAGAAACCATCCCAGCAATTATATAAAACAAAGCATGGGGGACTATGTAAAATTCAAATTTTATACACACCCCCAGTGTGAGATGCTATTATAAATCCCTCGAGCTTCGCTCTTGGGGTTTATGTAGCATTTCACACCTTGGGTGTGTACAAAATTCTCGTTATACACCATTCCCCAGGCATTATTCTATATACAAGTAATGCTGGAGTATTTGTAATTGATAAACTACTACATTATGTAACCTAAGTGTATCTATGTTAAATGTTCCTTTTACTGCACCTGTAATGTTATCCTCTGTTTTAATCCGCACTGTAATAACTGTCTTGATGTCTGCCCCCCACCCCCGCGACGAGGTGCCTTTGTGAATGAGTCTCTGACTCAAAGGTTGTAAACCCAATTTGTAATGAATAAATAATGGTGCTGGTGGAGAGTGCTATTTCGTGCCTTTTCCCTGCAAACTAGAGAACTGTTCTTGGCGCATACCAGCATGGAGGCCTCATGGCATACTTTTAATGAAGAACCCTGGACTGTGGGTGAGTCGCTGCTTTTTATTTACCTTCTTATCATGACTTGTGATCTTGGGACTGTAAGGTGGTATGCAATACCCTGGACTACTTCTGGACATTGGGGAAGGTTAAATGGTTCGTATTTAATGTTCATATTTTTTTTTTAATAGAGCTTTTTCTGCCATCGGGGATCCAGGCAGGCAGGGCTGTGGTCTTCTCTCAGAGGATCTCAATCCACCTTGGTAGCTTCAAGGCTTCATTTAACCTGCCTCGGTGCCCCATTTTCCATTTTCTCTCATTAATCCCTGGACCCCAGAACACGGTCGCACATGCACATTGAGGCATGCACGTGCTCCATGGCTCCAGTGATGGCCCATTCCTTCCACCTGGCTGTGACAGGGAGCTCCTGCCACTCTTGAGGACCGACCTTTTCTTCTATTTCTTCACCTAATCTATCCTTTACAATTTCTAGTCCATAAGGTTGGCCACCTATGGGCACCCCCCTTTTTTGACTATGCTGTAGTGTCCTTTTTAATTTTCCTTTTCCCTCTCAGGTCCTCGTACAGGGAGGTTATTGTTGTGACCCTCCAAGCGTATATAAAACAGGTTGTGTTTATCATTGTTAGATTTAGTATGTAACAGCACTATGTCATAATATACCTTATGTTTATGAAATCTGTAAATGTTGAAAATACAATGGCACCAGGTGTTTTTGATAATGGTAAAAAGTACTAGGTGACTATTATAGAAATTAAGTTAGTTGTGCTATTTAAAATGCATGTAAATTGCTGTAAACTGAACAAGTCTGAAATTTCATGGTGATTTGCATATATCCCATGATGCTTTGCATTACAGAAGTATGTATGATGTTTACACGGTTTTGAAAGGTAGAAGAAGGCCATGAGACCCATCGAGTCTACTCCCCACATCATTGCGGGACAACTGTCTAGTTACCTAAAATATAACTATCCAAATTGTTCTTAAATTGATCAATACTGGGGGAATTCCCTAAGGACTGTGGCAATTTGTTCCATGGATCGGTTGATCTAATAGAAAAGAAAAACTTCCTTTTGTTTTTTGCTGCTTTTGGAACAAAATGTCGTTGGTTATGACATGTAAGTTTTGCTGGTTTAGTAGCAAATATTATCCCACATTCCTTCATCAATTGTTTATCATGGATAATTTTATATAGTAGTAACAAGTCACCTCTCTTGCATCTGACCTCCAAACTATACAAGTTTAAGTGCCTACATCTATCCTCGTAAGGCAAATTTCTCAGATTTGGAATTAATTCAGTTGTCCTCCTCTGCATGCCCTCTAACAGTTTTTTATCCTCAGTTAAATAAGGTGCCCAAAAGGCTGCTCCGTAATCCAAGTGAGGTCTAATATATGAATTATATAGGGCGATAATGCCTCCACTCTGCTAGGAGGCCCTGGAAGTGCAGCTGAAGCTATTTCCCAACTCCTGCCTCTGCCAGCACCATGACCAGGTGCAGTAGCTTGACGCTCTCCCACTGAAAATTGGGTGCTTTTTTCTGCTGCTCTCCTATTGGTCCTTTTCTTTCACTGAAGCTGCCTATTTGCAAAACATGTTTTTTCTTTGCATTTTACTACTTTGTAAAGTGTTATTACAGCCATTTTTGGATAATGTTTTATGTCTGTTAGACATACACTCTGTAAGCCTGTATAATCTGCCTAGAGCTTTTTGTAATTCTTTAATTGCTGCCTTCTCTCTCCCTGAGTCTGTCCCCTTTCACTCCATTTCACTTAATACTGGTCAGGCAAATGATTCTGTCTGTAAATTATACCAAACGGGCACTCAGTTTTCAGGAACTCACAGTCGGGAGGTTACTTGTCAGGAGGACAACCATCGGGCAGTCATACCAGGCCCGTCCTGCATTGGGTATCGTGAGTAAACATCAGGGTAGCTCCCTCCAAAAACCGCTAAATCTAAAGTGTTGTCATCTGAATGCCTTGTTGTAGTTTCCTTCACGAACTGAGCCCTCCGGCTCCGGATTACAAATAGTGTGTGTTGTGCATGTTGCTTTCTTCCATCACAGGGCCCCAACCAGCTGCGATGCCAGCCTACTCTGGGCAACGTTCCTGGCTAGCCCACCTCTTCCCCACCTGGGTACCCAGAGTGCATGACTGTGTAGGGACTCTGAAGTGCATGCATGACTGTTTGATTGATTGATAAGCAAACCAACCTGATTACGCCCCTCCCTTGTTCAAGTCCCCTGAATAAATCAGATCTAACTCTTTTGCCTTTAACCTGACTGTGGTTCCAGTTTGTGCCGAGAGTACTGTACTGTTGCTATCTGCTGTGCATAACTTTGTTTTACAGGGGTCTCCAGGGTCGAGCTAGAGGAACCAGCCCTGGTGGTAGGTGCAAACAGTGTGGGTAACTGCATGGTGAATAAGGGTCAGTGTGAAAGTGATTATTGTATATTGTTCACGCCATTAGAGGGGAGAAAGAGGGGGGTTACAGTGTCCCGGAGGGCTGTGCCCAGGTTAGCTTGACCACTAACGACCCTGACCTCCGGGTGGAGGCACCTGTTTCAGTACCCAGGCCCCTTATCCTGCAACTAGGCACGCAGGCAGGGGTAGTAGCCCTTGGGATAGTGCCACCTAAGGCTTACATGCAAATTTACTACTATTACATATGATACCCTTATCTAGGTCTAGGATGTATAAACCAAGGAGAAGGGGGCCCACAATTGATCCCTGTGGGACCCCACTTGACACTTGGACAGGTATGGGATAGGATATTTTGAATTCTGACAACTTGATTTCTATCAGTTAACCAGTCAGCTATCCAACCAATGATGTGTTCATCAAATTTAATATCATTTAGTTTGTTAATCAAAATGTAGTGAGAGACCTTGTCAAAAGCCTTTTTGATGGCCAGATAAATAACATCGACAGGTATACCCCCATCCAGTGAGTTACTGATAGAGTCATAAAAGGCAACAAGGTTAGTAGTACAAGACCGCCCTTTAACAAATCCGTGCTACTTCAGATCTTTAATTCCTTTAGTTTCTTTGAAACATGATTTGTTGCCAATGCCCTCTGGGGTAATCCTTTTTTTCAGTGATTCTGCACTGAAGTACTTTGTTTTTAGCTTGTTTTTTTTTCCTTTTTTCTTTTTGAGCCCCCACTACCCAAGCAAACGGGGCCCACATAAGGATGAAGGGTTTGCACTGAAGGATGGTTAGATCAGAGATCAGTGTTTGTAGGTGCTGGCTAAGTGCAGAGAAAGGACATTCATAGTCTATTGCTGAAAACTGATGCACTGAAGAAGGAATATGCCACTGCTGAAGGTTATTTCTTGTATTTTGAATAAACATCACACAGAGATTATGTGTTAAACTTGAAGTTCGGTGTCCGGTCCATCTGTTATCCCACAACCCCTCCACATTGGCCTAATGCCTGGTCTCCCATATGGCTTGACGCTGCCACTTAGCTTCTACCTGGTGGCAGTCAAAAGCCAGGGAAACTGACGTCCCTCCCCGGGAGAGGACAATGGCCTTGTGGCCGTTCAATCCAGCTCCTCCCCCTGACCAACCCCCCGATGACTCAGGCTCGTTCCCAAACCCGGGTCGCCAGGGTGGGAGGAGGTAAGGCGTCCAGCACCTCAGCCCTCCACACCACTGGGCCGGTTTACTGTTCATAACTTGGTATAAAAACATCAGTTTTGCATTTTACTAGCTGCAAGTGTTAATGTGGGCGCTTTGGGTTATAACAGACCCAGGAGAAGTACAAGTGCTTATTGGGTATTAGTAGGCTAATAGGATTAGCCTTTTGCAAAGTTATTTACATTTATAAAATGGGTGCTGAAAAAACTGCATTCTGATTTGTCAAAACAGGTCACCTGACAATGGATTAATCCCCTGTAAACCCACAATTGCCTTGCCACACTACAAAATCCTGAGTGACAGCAATGTAAAGTGCAAAAAAAAAAAAACAACTACGGTATCCCCATTAGGACAAATCCACCTAGTGAAGAACTACAACTACAGCATCCTCAGAAGGACAAACCCATTAGGCAGAAGAACTGTTTTATTACAAATGCATGTAAACAGTGGTTTTTAAACATTTAAGTAAACCTCTAAAACAAAGTTGCCATTTTATAACAGGATTAACCCAGTCCAGAGCATGGGTTTACTGAGCATTAATCCACACCTGGGTGAAGTCATGCGGCCTGTGGCTTCGTGCCTCACAACACCCCCCCCGTGTAGATTAATGCGCAGTAAAGCCATGCTCTGTTGTGGGTTAATCCCTCCATATTTTAAAGCGTTATTCAACAAAGCATTTGATGGCCTACTAGCCCGTTACTAAATGTTTCTGTGTTACTTGTAATAGCACTAGCAATGTGGAATCCCTCGAATCTAGTAACGAAGGTATAATTACTACAACAGCCTACCTACCATTTTATTGCAGTGTATAACACGCCGTGTACATTGTATTTCCCGGAAATATATGCAAATATTTTTTATAAATACTGAATAAAAATTAAACAAAAAGATTAAGAAAGGGAACCCAACCCCTAAAGTACCTAAATTCTATTATTAAACTAAAATGTTTTTTATTATGTTTTTTTAGTCTCTTCCTAATAAACTGCCCAATGTGTCTAATCATAGTAGGATCATGTCGTATGCAGAGGACGCTGTGCTTTTTTATGGCAACAAAGACAATCTTGCTCTAACTGGTCACCTGCAGAAAGATTTCAGTTCTGTGGAGAAATGGTCCATTAACTGTACACTATCAGGGAGTGGTTATACTTGTCAGTGCTTATATTTAAATATTTTGTTAAAGACACAGCTATTATATTGTTTTGGTAAAGTATAGCACAACAAGGCAAAAACATACATATGTAGTATAATCTCCAGAAAAACAGTGCTCAAAACTAAATACTATTAATCTAAATCCACCCTTCTATAAATTAAATGTTAAAAAAAATGTTTTTGAAAAAACACCAAAAAAAAACAAACAAAAGATAGAATTGAAACAAATAGGGTGTTATGGGCAGACTGGATGGACCAAACGGTCTTTTACTGCCTTATGTTTCTATGTTAGAGCAACCCTCTCTTGTGATAGCCTTACCCATCCCTGCCAAAAAGCTGAGCTGGCATAGCCCTGATATGCACAATGATTTTGCTGGCTGTCCCGACTATTGAGATGTGAACACCGCAGTACTTCAGATTAATCTGTGTCATACCTGGCTCTGACTGAGAGCCGCTATGCACTGCACTTATTTGCTCGCATAGTCTACTTTCTCCCCTAGGCTTCCCCAACTCTGGCGCTCCCCAACCCCCCATATCTGTGCTGCTTCCTCCCCGTCCTCCCTTAAGTCCCTACTTCAAGCCTACCTATTTATGTTTGCTCCTGCACTTAAATTCTCTGCCCAGACTCACCTCAACGTCTACTGTCTTCGGCCATTTGCACCGCTGCCACTGCCTGTATTAAAAAAAAATGCTGCTATTCTTTGTAAATAAAATTACATATCTGTGGTCCAACGTTACCTTTTCAACAGTGATGCCACTCCTGAGCCTGTTTTAAACTGTTGAATTTACTCTTTGTATTAAAGTCTGTACTATTTTGCTCTGTTTTTCCATTTGTACCCCTCCCCCAGACATCTCTGGAATCAAGCTATTATAACTTGGAAGGCCTTTCCTGATAAAACTCTTTCAGTAAATAAATACACTACATGTGAAATATTAGATACAACGTGTTACTTCCAGCTAGTACAATCAAGCAAGCGGTACAGAGAAGTACAAGAAGTCTTCCCCAGTGGTCTCACTGTCAGTCCCTTCCCAGGCACGTGCGATCAAGATCAGAGAAAAATCAGGACCCCACTCCCACTTCATTTTTGGCAATTTTTCTTCCCTAGCCTGTGGTACAGCTCCTGTAGTTCATGAAGCTTCCCCTTCTAACACACCCTTGTCTGAAATTAAGACTGGATAGTGGCATACAATGTTTTCTAAAATAGTTTACAAAGTCACTCATGAACATTCATGGTTATTTTTTCCCCGATTCCTGTAGGAAAACTTGTTTTTGGCTCCCTCTCTGTTTATACTTTTTCCACCGCTAATTGCATGTCTGCATGAAACAGATGGAATCTGAGAGGCTTGCCAAGAAATATTCCAAACGGAGCAGGTGTGATGACAGTCAACTATTTACTTAACATATTTTCTTTTTTTTTTTTACTTAAAGATCATTGAAGATGTTAAAAAATATATGCGGTTTCATGTTTACTGGTAGCATGTACTAGCAATAGAGATGGAGTTAAATAAAGTTTCTCAGACTTACCATGAGGCTGTGACAACATCATGTTTTCACTGCTGCTCATTTTCTGATCTCTAAGGCCCATAAAACTTTGATGATGTCATTTAAGTCCTAAGTCTCTAATTATTTTGACCCAGCCCTTTATGAAAAGTTTCCTTTTCTAAAAACCTAAGATATATAGTACAAGTCACATTAAACCTACCATGTAATCAGCTAACAGTCTGTTAGCATTCGAGCTTTTATGGCTCTGCATAGTAAATACAGTATCTTAATCAATGGCATTAGGCTGCTAAATGGAAGAGATAAAACAAATCAACCAGTTTGCAACTCATTGCAACCACATTTGGGAAATACATTGCTAACTGCTCAATACGTTTAATGTGAACTGTACTATGAATATATATCGACATGATTCAGTTTTTGAGTAGCACGGTGGTCAGTTTACCTGTTGTTCGTGGGGGAAAGCTGTACTGAGTCTGGAATGACATCACAACATTTCCCACAGAATGTTGTGCTCTGAGAACTCGGGCCAAGATAGCAGTGACAAAAACACAAGTTAGTGTTACACTTCAAAAACCAAAATAACACACCGGGTACAAGGCTGAATAATTTACTGGTGCAAAAATTTGGAAATAGACAACCAGTTACCCCCACGTATCCCCTCTTTAATGAGGTTTTGTGTGCACTGTTATTTTATTTGTTCTTCCCAGGATCTCTAAACAGTAGCACCTTTGAGAAAGTGGTCTGGTGTGCTCCCATTCCTTCGTTTTTGTATTTCCACAGTGTTAAACAACACTTCAAAATTATTTTTTAAAATAAGGATTATTATGTTATAAATTCATTTTTATTGTTTTTGCAATTTTTTAATCAGGAGAGGCACACTCAGCTGTGATAGTTTGTTTTCCTCTGCATCCGGGGTGGGGGTGGGGGGTTACATGGACTTATTTAACTGATGGGGGACAGGTAGCAATGTCACTGGGGAAACTCCCCTGGTCTTGGAAGGGGGCAATGTTGGCCCATTTTCCAAGATGGAGAACTTTGGTGGTGTGGAGGAAGTTGGAGAGTATGCAGCAACTAGGAGTTTGTCCTCATCCCTGGATGTTTGTGATTCTGAGGATGGTTTTCATACAGCACTGATGGCTGAACGTGTTCCCATGGTCCCTTTAGTAGTTGGGAAGGCCATGGACATGGAGTTCCCTGCTGAAGGAACAACTCTGGCTGATATTAAGCTGCTGAACAGCAGCTCCAGTCTGTACTGCAAGCAAGAAAATATCGCCAAGGGCTGGCTGATGGTACAGTGCGCAGCACTGCACACTACCAGGTCAGTGACCTAAGTTTGGATGTGAGCCCGGGAAGCCAGCTGGGTGACCCTAAGGGCTGGGTAAGCACTACCGCACGGCAGCACTCCTAGTCGGGTTGGGGTGGTGTCGGGTCCCGTCACTCTAGCGACCGCTGTGGTGGGCCAGGGAATTGCCTCCTCTGCAGTGGCACGCTAGCACGTACGAGGCTGCCTCAGGGCTAGGCCTGATATCAGGGAAGGAGGGTGGGGTCAGAAATGGAAAGAAAAACACCCAGGCTGGCCAGAGAATGATTCCCTGATCATCGCAGCCCCCACATCACCTACAGGGCCTCTGGGGAGGTCTGGACTATGCTTCTTGGGTGGGGAGGACGGACCTCCCTGTCTTGGTCCCTGCTGGGGGAGGGGGGTAGATCTGCGGGTGACCTTCCCCACATAAGTCCCTGAGATGGTGGGTGATCAGGGAGGAAGGAAGGAAGGTGGCTAGGTAGAACAGAAAAAAAGAAATCACCTACTCAAAATGCTGGCAGATGATGGACACTACTTGAAAGGAAAAGCCAGTTTAAAGACCAGGCTAGTCACCAAATCTGTGGTAGATACAACAGTGGGTGCAGCAGCTAATTATCTGAAGAGTACTGCAACTGACAGTTGACAACCAGCTGAGCCGCAAAGCAGTGAGATGAAAGGGGAGCCGCTGACGGCTTGCCAGCGTTTAACCTCAGCATTCAGTGCAGAGAAGGAAGCTCCCACATCAGTACCCTGGTACCCAAAGAAAGAATTCAGCTGGTGTGTGGGTTCTAGATCCTGTACAAGATTCAATATTGGAAAGTCAAGTGTTTGTGAGGAAGATGGCACCAGTATTACCAGGCATCTCTATACCCAGTAAACTTGCAAAATCAACTGTCCCGGATGCAGTTCCCAAACCGCATGGACGAGATGAGCAAGACTGGCAACAGGAGCCATAAACAGACCACATGCATATAGGTACAGGTTCTGAATGCCTTTCTTCTTGTGGAGTTGCCACTAAAATACAGCATGCTTGCAGTGAACTGGACTCCCTTGGTGATACGAGGATAGAGACAATTTGCGATACTGCGCATACTACTGCAGCAAAATCAAATACCTCTAATGTCCAGTCTTGGGAGTCAGCTAATACTGTGCAAGGGTAAAAGGCAATTTCTGAGACTCCTGTTACTTAGGAACTAGCTGATGCGTCTGCTTCAATGGGGGGACGGGTGTCTCCCTGAACAAATGTCTCAAGCAGACAACCAGGTCATGACAGAGGGGGAGTCTTTGGGTACAGAAGGGTCTGAAACTCAAAATCAAAACCAGAATACTCAAAATTCAGAACTAGGTCCTTCTACTGCTAGTTCGAGGAGAACCAGCACTGGTACCAGTTTTGCAGAACTATTTAGAAATAGACCTGAGCTGGCTCACAGATGGAATGAGGTGAGACTACTGTACAAGGAAGACATGGAGGAACAGCAGGACAGAGTGTTTGTGGCCAGAAAACTCTTGGAGGAATCTATGAATTATTTTACCTCAGAAATATATGCCTTGATCCATGTCTCAGGTGAAGACATCTTTGGTGTCAGTTTTTGGACACCTCAAACACTAAAACCCATTACACAGGCTGTCACTGTCCTATTCAGAAATGAGGGCGTCCATGTTAGTGATATTCAGTTTTCGCTCCAGCAAAGGGGTGATGTGATGGGACCACCTGACCCTATAATGGACAGTGAAAACATATGGACTGGGGGATGGAGATTCAGAGTGCGCCTGAAGCAATCTAATCTGGGGATAGAATACCTGCTCAATAGCCTTTTTCTAGGGAGGGACTGTGAGGCCTGCTTCTACACAGAACAGTCAAAGGTATGTTTTAAGTGTGGCACAAAAACACACTTGAATGCAATCAGCTCAAATGCAGCCTGTGTGGGAAGTCTGGACATATAGGTATGGGATGCCACAATATTTTCCACTGCAATTTGTGTGATGAGTAAGCCACACTTTTCAAGACTGTCACACTGGCACAGCGGTAGTGCTGCTGCTTGCAACATCAATGGCCCAGATTCGGGAACAAGCCCAAGTCACTAGAGGGCTGGTGGGGGGATATGTGAGATGAGCATCCCAGAGGGCACACTCTCCACTTTGGTGAGGGAGAGTGGTCAGACTCCACTGTGCTACTGCCACCTGGTGACCACAGGTGGTGGTGCAGTCAGAGCAGAGGAACTGGAAGGAGGACACTGATGCGCTCCAATGCACAGGCAGGCACTATGTGCAGGTGCGTCAGGAGGTCAGCATCCTAGAAGTGGGGAACCGAACAGAGGACAATCCCTGGCCATACTGGAGGATGTCTGCCCCTCAGTGCAGGCCCCACAACACGGACATCAGCTCTTGCTCCAACTGTGGTACCTACCCAGACTCTGTGCGGGGTAGGATCCACTCCTGACGGCCCTGCCCTGGGGGGGAGGGGCAAGCCAGGATGCACCACAGCCAAGGTAAGTTCCAGAAAAGGCAGGTGATGGGGCTGAATGAGTGGGTCAGGAAAGGTGGGGTACAGTCGGTCAGCAGGGGAGGAAAGCATATAAATTAAAAGTTCTTGGGCCACCAGGAATAGATCTGAAGGCTATGATCAGGGTACCATTTTGAAGAAAGCACAGCATGAACCCTCAGGCCTTGGTACTTATATGTCTCCCTGAGAAGCTGCAGCACTACCTTCTGACACCCTCAGGGCTGATAAAACACATGGCTCTGGGGTACCCTTGACATCCCCTGTGCCTTCTTCCAGTACTGAGACTTTACAGGAAGACACTATTCATGCCCCCCCTCCCCCGCCAGCTGAGACTCACCAGGAGTGGATACCTCCATCTATGACACAGAACTTCTACTGTGACTACAGGAGAAACACAATCCATGCCCCCACAAGGCATGAAAGTGGTTACTGAAAGGAAAACCAGACTGTCGGTGCAGAAAGACCAGCCTACAATGATTTCACTGGAAACAAATCTGAAGTTTTGAGAAACTGGGGTGACTCAGACACTCGGGACATAGACTCCGATTGTCAACTAATTCTATGCGCTCCAGATCATCCCATATGCTCCCTTCTGATACCGAGGAGGATGCTCAGACTGTTACTAGCAGACCTACAAACTGGAAGGGAGAATTTAACCACTGACATTATTTATTTGTTTCAGGAAGCCCGGTTAACTACTCTCTTTGATGTTACACAGGCTAAGAAAGAAGGGCATGGGGCCCTTCACTTGGGGCCTTTGGTCAGGATGCCGCAGGTGGGCCGGGTATTTTGTTTAAAAGTACGAATGTTCAGGTTTTATGGGTATTTATGTCCTAGCAGAGCATTACTGTTAGATACTATCAATCTGAAAGTTTCAGACTGATTAATATCTATGGCCACTTAAGTCAGGGTGGGGTTAGGAGGAACTTTAATTACCACATGGCTGGCCTGAATAACGGGTAACAAGGTGTATTGTGATGTTTTTGTTCTACAGCAGATGGTAAAGACTGTCAACTTGCAAGATGCCTATAGGTACTGCATCCTGGGGGGGGTTACTTATTTTCATAGCACATATTCACGCCGTATTATTATTTGTTTTTTAAATAAAATAGGTGGAGGCTGAATATATCTGCTTTAAGTCTGCCCCAAGTCCATGAGGTAGTACAGCAACTTTTTGTTGCCAGGCATTCAGTTGCTGAGTGTTATGATGACCCTCTACCATGGTGGGAGGATTCCAAACTTTTGATTAAGGAACTTTTCCAACACATAGACAAGAAAACAGCACGGACTGATTATCTCCATTATTTAAAGTTATGGAACAAACTGTATTCCCTTTTGTCCAAGTACGTGCACGATAAGACATCCTATAAGGAACAAATACAGTAGATGCCACTACGGCAGGCAGATGTGTATCAATATCAGTATAAAAGAGCTAAACCTTTATATATAGAACAGCGGTATGGTACCAAGAAACCCCCTTTTGGGGACCCATATGCAGTATGTAAAGATAGGGTGAAACAAGTAATTTTTACAAACTTAATAGGTTTCATATAGTGCCAATAAGTTAGAAATAGGTGAGGAGTTCATGAAGGGTACCTTTAAAGGCTTTGGCACAAATTACGGATGCTGACAGTGATTTGGAAAGCTTTTGTCATTTTGAGACATCATTCCCCTTTCTCAACAAAACAGAAGGGATCTTTTATCCCGTAGATTTGTGGAAGAAACTGGCCATGTTGTAAAAGGACTGAATCTGGGATCCTTACATGGGGTACATAGGACACTGAATGAATTTTATAAGACTCACGTGAATGTACTGTTTTTCCACATAACGTTTTTCAATACATGATCGACTCTCTCAGTTCCTCTCCCACTTTTGGAAAGGTCCTTATTATATTTTTGTTTAAAGAAGGAATGTTATTTCCTTAAAGAACTAAAGATTAATCAGGCTTTTAAATTCAGATTTTAAAGCTCTTTTCCAAAATTGTGTGTAATCGGTTGCAGCAAGAGGCACAGGAAATGACTGAGCCAGTCCAAACCTGCTCCATTCCAAACTGGTCCCTACAGAAAAACCTTTACCTACTGAGAGACATTATAGGACTGGCACAGCAGAATACTGTCAAAGTTTTTCTTTCCAGTTAGGATTTAGAAAAGGCCTTTAAATAAGGTGGGCCATACATATGTATTCTGCCTACTGGCATATTATGGTATGTCTCATACATTTATTGCTTGGATTGAACTATTACTGTATATTCGCAGGCCACTGTTTGGCCTCTGATGAACATATGTATATATATATATATATATATATATATATATATATATAAAAAAACAGGTTACTCACCTGTAACAGTAGTTCTAGGAGTGGTATATGTTGTTCATCCACACTCTTTAGCATGTCCCCTTCCGCTTTAAATCTCACCGGAAGTCTTCAAGCTGGCTCCTCCCACCCACCCAGGTGGTATATACCTCGGCTCCGCCCCATGACGCCAGATCTTAGGCCGCTGGAAGCCAGGTTGTGTACGTCCACAGCCGGGGAGGTCGGGTGGGTCCGTGTGGATGAACAACATATGCCACTCCTAGAACTACTGTTACAGGTGAGTAACCTGTTTTTCTAGGAGCGTGGATATGTTGTTTATCCACACTCTTTGGCAGACTCCTAGCAGTTCTCTGGGAGAAGGGAGGGAAGGCGCACACCCCTACTTAGAAAATAGAGATTGGAGAACTGAGGCCCCAAAACCAGCATCCCGGCGTGACTCAAACTCGATGTGGTAGTGGGTAATGAAGGTGTTTGCTGACTTCCAGGTAGCAGCCTGGCAGATTTCCTGGATAGGGATGTCCCTGGAAGCAGCCACCGATGCAGCAGTATGGCAGGTAGAATCTCTGGGAGGCTCCTTGCCCGCCAACTCGTAGCACAGACCTATGCATGATGTGATCTATCTTGCAATAGTCTGTTTGGCTGCAGGTCTGCCAGAAGCAGCTTCAGCGTAGGTGACAAACAGCTGGCAAACTTCTCCCTGAATTTCCGCCGTCCTCTCCTTGTAATAGGAGAGAGCATGTCTCAGGTCCAAAATATGGAGCCTGTACTCGGCCTCCGAGGTGTAATTAGGGTAGTATACTGGCAGGGTTAACACCTGGTTAAGGTGAAACTCTGACACCACCTTCGGAAGGAATTTCGAGTGAGGGCATAGGACAACCTTGTCCCTGTGGAAGACCAGATAAGGGGAGTCCACCGAAAGTGCCTGGGGCTCCCCTGTCCTTCTGGCAGACGTGATAGCCACCAGGAAGGCCGTCTTCCACGACAAGTGTGACAAGGCACACTTGTGCATTGGTTTGAATGGCATGCCCATGAAGTTTTCCAGTACCAGCAGAAGATCCCACAGAGGTGGAGGTTCATGCACCGGAGGGGATATGTGATCCAGGCCTTTGAAAGAGTGCCTAACCACTGTGTCCTGCGCCACCGCTGTCTGACCGGCCCGCACCCAGTAAGCAGAGATGGCTGCCAGGTGCACCTTAAGGGTCAATGACCGCAGACCCCCTTTGGAAAGAGACCAAAGGTAGTAGAGAATGTTAGCCACTGGACAGGACAGAGGGTCCAGGCCCTTGCCCTGACACCAAATGGAAAACCTTTTCCATGTGAAGGCATAACATTT